>CM055982.1:37392500-39792500 GCA_029531755.1 Holothuria leucospilota
TAACAAAAATAAATCATGCTAATTGAAAACAATGCCAACACTCCTATATACTATATGAAAAGCACGTATAGGCGTCATGAGCACTCGTGTAACAATGTACAGTTATTAATACTGTTATTAATACTCTAGTATAGCTTACGATACGTTTACCATGCATCATTACTAACTTGCTTCAGTAACAGTCTCCTTGGTACATCTTATCATTAATTTCAAATTCAGGAAATTCTCTACACGTCATATTGTAGATCAGAGAACTAAGACTCGTACTGCAGAGTCCCTATTTTGGTAAGCATAAATTAGGTCAGGTTTTCTGTTTTAACTCAGAACAGTGGCAGCTCCCTGCTCAGAAGGGCCAGGTCCAAAACCTGTCGCCCCAAACTCCAAAACTTAATTTATATATTGTGGGAAAAGTTTTTGTGTGGTGGAGTAGGATACAGATTGAAGTTTGCGGGACCATATTTTTTTATCAAAATTGTTCCAAGTTTCCAAGATATACGCTCCGAAAATTCAAAATGGCGTCATTGAGCGCGACGGGACGGAATTTGCTCAGGTTTGATCTTATTAAAAATAAATAACTTTATAGTGAGATTTTCTTGGGCATTCTATTTATCATGTAGAAAGGTACTTGCATCAATATCAAGTTTTCTTTTAAAAATCCCCTATGAGTTGGTGGTGGACCCTTTTTAATTGGCCCAATTCCGTCCCGTCGCATTTTGACACGATTTTTTTCTATTTTACATATGATACAGTCAATGAATCCGCACAGGACTTTGTGACCTATCAATGTTTCAGGTCCTTAGGATCATCAACTAGTATGTTTTGATACAGATTATCTCATAATGCTAGTATGTCTATTTAAAATTCTCATGACGGGACGGAAATTTTGCGCGACGGGACGGAAAATGGTGCGACGGGACGGAAAATTTGCAACTAGGGGTGTTTCTTATCACTGCTTAAATTGCCCTCTGTTTAATTAAACCTAGAATAGATGTTCTCTGTGATGTACCATGAAAGTTATGTGGATGTAAATTGACCATTTTAATTTAAAGTTGCTTAAATATTGAACTACATAATAGAATTTACACTGTTGCCTAATTAAGTGTGTAATGATAATACAGTAATTGCACATTAAAATACACATAATAGTTAGTTAACACTAACATGCACCAAAATTGTTTTCAAATCATTCTCAGTTGAAATCATAAGTCAATTTAAATAGTAATCAACTATTATGCTTTGCAAACTTTTGAACACATTTATTGTAGCATCTAGTCACACCTTTTGCTAGAGTAAAGGCAGTTCAACTACATTACAACTCAACATACAGTAGTGTCATCATCAGTCAACATCAGAGCTGTAATCAGTAATTATGTGTAATAATGTGTGGGTATTTGTGGTTAAAAGCAGTTCTTGCATTTAATTACTAGGCCCTACAGAGGGACTTCATGTGACGTCACATGAGTGGGATTTCCAGGCACTGAAGGGCAAAACAAAAACGCAGTAAGCGTATTTACAGCACAGGTGCACAGCATAACCGGCATAGATATTTCTGTGACACAATGGAAGCTTGCCCTTCAAAACCGAAGAAACGCGGGATCCTGCCCTTCAAAAACAAGGGGATGCGCGATCACGTGACATCAGTGAACCCCTCTACAGGCCTGCTTTCTACATTTTTTTATTGGGATATTTGGATCACAAACACTACAAGAAACAAAACTCAGGTAACACCATGGATGTACAGTACTAAATTTTGTGGTGTGGTGACACACACAACTAACCCAAGGGCGTAGGCTAGGGGGGGGGGTGCACTGGGTGCACGTGCACCCACCCGTTGATGCAGAGGAGTTCCACCCTGGCCTGGGAAGCAGAAAAATGCACTCCTTCTGTTTCCAACGGCTGTGAAAACAAGGACGAACCTGACTTTTGTCCGCACACCAACCTACAACGGTAAGTTTGGTAATTGAATTACAGGATGCGCCTTGATATATATGAAGGTCTAGAGCCACGGTATCTCTATATGTAACCCAAAGACAGTCTCTCATTTATCCAAATTGCCTTAGTGTGCGTGTGGAAGCTCGGGTTTTACTCAATCCCAAACTTGCTTTTAGTCCAATGATTATCTCTCAGACTGAGAGTTAAGACATTTAAGTATTTTGTAAATAATAAAATTGACGGATCATGTGTTGTCCATGTAAACTTGAGGAAAAACCCTATTGTCTTCTGTTTGAAGCTCAAGGTTATTTTAGGTGACCAGCAGAGGTCAAAGTCTTGAAAAACCCTGTAGAAGGAATATCTGAAGAACAAAAAAGTCTCTGAAACCTCGTAGGAGTCAGTGGCGTCGTGCCCATTAGGGCCCAAATTTTGTCAAAGGTGTCCTAAAATTTTGTGTAGAAATGCACTTAAAATCCTTCACATGTCCAGTTAATATGAGAAATTAACTGTTTTCGGAAAATATAACTCAATGGAGTTGTGTTACCCCGTTGCATGGTTAGGTCAGTTTGCTGGGGAAGGCTGTTCTTTCATTTCATGCAAATTATCTTTGGATGAAGGGGAGGTCGTACATGGACAAAAAGGTGAGATAGTTGGTGATAATTAGCCATTTCCGACTAAAAAAGCAGAATCAGTTCCAATTTAATTATGTGAATAGCTACTTATATGTTACGAGCGTTAATACCGAACTAGTGTAAGTAGTCGCTGGACAATCAGCTAGTAGGGGAAAGTCGGAAGCAGTCTGACCGAGTCTGGCCGAGCAAAAGGCGCACCGTTTCCCTCCTCCCGATTGGCCGTCATGCGTGTTTTAATATGCTTCAAGATGTTTTAAAATAGTGGCACCATTTTGCATCTCAGCCTGCTTTCCAAAAGCAAATCTTTTCCAAAGGGGATTGGGACACTCCTTCCCCTTAGGCCCTCCCCCAGGACAGCGAAAAATCAGACCTTGCGGCCCTCAATTAAAACTTGTTTTTCTTTTGAAGGTTAACCACTAAACAAATAACAGTAGTTTCTGAGAAAAACGGTAAATCATATATTTATAAAGGTATTTACCTTCATATTGGTCATTGTGCAAGCGCGAAGCCAATGAGAGGAAGAGGGCAGTCACCCACTCCCCCCCCCCCGGCATATTTTGGTATTTTATGAAGTTTAATTCTTACAATAATGCTGGTATTTCCCCATTTATATCTGGTAAATGGGCCTGGGAAGTGTCATTTCCAGCGATCTGGGGGGCATTTCGGGCCAAAATTTTCTTGCTCCGCGCCAACCCATGGTGGCGCGGAGCGCTGACAGTCTGTCTATGGACTTGGTCCTCCTTGACAAATACCTGGCTACGCCCTTGTTCCAGAAGGAGGCATCATTTTGTTTCTAACCAGTTAACTTTTCTCAATGTCAGTCGGGTGATTCACAGTCTGCCCTCACCTTACACCTGTGCACGCACTGAGGGACAGTGATTAGAAACAACTATGGCGGAGAAACGTAAAACGCAGCTTACAATTTTCGACAGTTTTTCGAGGAAGAAAGGTGAACTACGTTCTTAGTGTTGATTTATGATACGTCCTCGCATAGAAGCTCATTTCCCAATTATTAGCTTGCATTTCATGCAATGGTAGTTTTACATTTTATCTGGCAATTTTCTGATCGTTTTGCAATTTGCTGATTTTTTTATTGATCAAGTGAAAATTTTATTGCAAAACGAAAATTCAAAATAACGGCTGCTTTGATTCTACTAACAAACCTGGAAAATGCCATTTCCGGCTGTCTGAGGGGTCGCTATTTTTCAAAATTTTCTGTACGCTTCGCGCCAACTGATGGTGGCGCTCCGCTAAGATAGTCTTTCGGACAGTCACCGCTCATAGCCCCCCTCCCATAAAAAATTATTTTTGCACGACGCCCCTGGTAGAATGATATCTGAAGAGGAAAATAGGTCACTGAGTTACAATTTGACATGTAAGATGCACATGAGAGTATAACTGAGCTCTTAATCTGTGTCAAGGTCATTTGAGGTCAGCGGAGGTCAAAGTCTGAAAGCCTTGGGAATACCTATCAATCTAGAATATGAATATTGCTACATTTTAATTTGAATAAAAAAGACATGCATTAACAATTCGTGTACTATTTCAAGTAAATTGAGAAACGGCAGACAGGGGATCACTTTTTTTAAGGCTGGGTACATGTGGCTTAAGTCACCTGAAATGCTGTTTCCGGCCATCTGGGGGATTTAAAAACCGAAAATTTTCTTGTATGCTCCGCACCAAGCAATGCTGGCACTCCGCTTAGATATTCTTCCTGGTTCCACCTACCTGAAATGTGCACCTCCCCATGCCAAATGCAGCCTACGCCCTTGTAACCCCACCCTATTCACTTGCTGTAGGAAAGATACAATTTTAAAGCAAAACAACAAACATCAAAAACAACCAGAGAGCCAAAAGGCTTTGCCTCTGGAATACAGTACTAATTGGTAGAATCATTATGGAATTGATTACTGTTGACATTATGGACAGAATGAAAGATCCATGGAGAGTTTGATCTCATAATAGTAAGTGTCAGATTCACCAAGGTTACCAAGTTCTCAAGTGACTTATCTTTACAGCTTAATGACCTATTGACCTCTGATGACTCAAATGACCTTTGACCTCCATTATAAACATTACAGATCATCCACACAACATGGATCATTCTCATGCTAAGTGTAAGATACTGCACTGTACGCCCTGTTGAGATACTGTGTTTAGCCCTTTCCAGGTTTTTCTTCACCACAAAATCAGAATACAAAA
The DNA here is from genome assembly GCA_029531755.1 of Holothuria leucospilota. Lineage (NCBI taxonomy): Eukaryota > Metazoa > Echinodermata > Holothuroidea > Aspidochirotida > Holothuriidae > Holothuria > Holothuria leucospilota. Next base: position 37,397,267 of record CM055982.1, read on the forward strand.
ACTCAGTTTTGTGATCACATTTGACCTTGGGAATTCTTGATAAATTTTGCTTTTTGACCTCTGGTGACCCTACATGACCTTTGACCTCCACCATTAACAATAGAATAGGGTTCTTCCTATCACCGTAATGCATCTGCATACTAAGTATGAAATTTATCCAAGGTTCCCACCTTACGGTATCGTATTAACATGGTTTTCAGAGTTTGACCTCTTGTGACCCCATATGGCCTTTGGCCTCCACCAGAAACAATAGGGTTTTTTCTCTAAATATGGGGCATCTATGTACCAAGTTTTAGAACTGTAGAGTTTCCCTTCTTGAGATAGCATGTTAACGAGCTAAGAGTCACAAAATCCCCTAAACTATCACGCACACACATACATACAGTACATACATGTACATGCCTGCATGAATGCATAGATTCCTTGACCTCATGGAAAGGAATAAAAAATCAGAATAATGATGATGCTACTCTCCTTTTAGGGTATCTAGAAAGAAGCTAAATTTTAGACAAAGAAGTTTGAACACTACACAGTAATATATTGACAAATTTCCGTCCCGTCGCATTTTCGTCCCGTCGCATTTCCGTCCCGTCGCATGTTCATTTTTTTTTTAATTTAGTATCTTATAATTAAAACAAATACCAAATTGAGATGACTCAATGTTGTAATTAGTAGGTTAGTTGTACTTTGTGTTAATAATGAAAGGCGTATTTAACTCTAATTAGATTTGATAAAAATCAGTACTTTGTCTAAAGTGTGAATGTGTCATCATTTTATCATTCCGTCCCGTCGCGTTTTTAAGTTTTGTTCCCATGGCAACATGTAAATGAGAACTGAAGTTTTCTTTGCTGCTAATTATTGAGTGTGACCTACTTGTATATAAAACAAAGAACTGTAGTATTTTGTGTAAACCTTTGGAAAATATTGAAGTAAAAACTATCAATTTCCGTCCCGTCGCCCCCCAGGTAGTTCTGGATCTGACCCAGAAGCAGATGTGAAAGCCAAGTCATAAGCGATTCTCGTTTATGGAAATTTTCGGGATCCCCTTTAAGTCAAAATATCGGGAGGGGTGTAACCTACAGGTTGCCTCAATTATTGGAGAAATCCGATCCTGCACAGTCGAATGCCATCGATTGATAACGAACTCTGTATCTTTAAAGGGAATGAGCCGTCTCCCCAAATTCATTTGAAAACAACACCAACAATAGATCATACAAATTCCTCTTTATTTCTCTTAGGCCTACATATGTCTTTCATGTTGTGTTCAAGCACCAGGAATTGCCCTTCAGGGTGGACAATCTCCCCGACGGGGGGGGGGGGCATACTGTCTGACTGTAGGTAAACTAAACAGTTATTCTACAACTGGACATTTCAGGGATAAAAATATTCTCACATGATGAGACAGAGCCATTCCAGAGTTAGGGTACCGGGGTCTACTAATTTAAATTGGGGTTACTGCATTTTCCCTTTAGCAGGTTCTGAGACAACTGTTCAGACAGATAACCTACAATTACCCTGCGTAAAGTTATCGGTTCTCGTATTACTGTATCGTCACGGTGATTTACGTAGACTAATACTCTACTTAATACGCAAAACTTAGTGATTTCGCTTATGTATGGTCAATCGTTCATACACAGGGAAGTGTTTTGTTAGGCCTTTTGACATATTGCGAAATACTGCTCCTTGAAGTTTTTTCGACCTTGCTTATTGCAAGGGTACATGCGCACTCAAAGTTTGTTTGACTTGTTTACACCTTATCACTGTTGTAAATGGGTTAAATTTGTGACTTATAAAAAAGAAATGAAAATATAATAACGATTATTAATTTTCAATACATCTCAAGCATTTGTTGCATGCCGAGAGAAATATCCTAAAACACTGGGGGCGCGAAAGGTATCTCCCTCTCAGTCAAAATTGAGGGACCGGCCCCTTCCTTCTTTCCCCCTTTTCCCCGCTTCCTAAGCCTACGCAACTTACGATCCCTCGAAAGTACCATGCCGAGAAACTTGAGAGGTATTGTTTGCAACACTTTTTCGTGCACTTCCCAATAATTTATGGCGCTCAAATAACGTGTTTTCCCATAATACCCCTCCCCTTCCCAAAAATAATGTTCCCACAGTTCAAGTGTAAGCTACCTGATAAGGGGCCTACTTAAACTGAAGTATCGTCAGTCCCAATTAAGATCTCGATATAGCCTAAAATAATCCATTTTGTGAAAAACAAAGATATGAAGAGATTAGTAAACATACCGACCATGAATGATAACGCAAACTGAGCAACGTAGGTCCCTCCTGCTAGGGTAAAGGAAGTTTTATACTGTGTGACAGCATCGTCGAATAGGACTCCGTTTGCTTTAAAGGATCCGGTGAAAATGAAAACAACGACACACCCCGAGAGAAACACAGCCCCGGACAGAGGAGTGAGGATTCTCCTTTCCTCCGTCATCTCAAGTTGTTAAAAGCACTGTCCGAAATAATCGACCGACAAGCTGTGTTGCTGGTACGTAACAACTCGTTGCACAGTTTTGTGATCACACTACCGGTGACTTTACATTCATGATGTATTGCATCAATGCTTGCGAGTGCTTATGAATAAACATGATTATCTAGGCCGATTGCCGATTATAAAGTCTTTGAATGCTGCAGTGACACTTCAGAACGGGTGAGCAAATGCAGTATATGTGGCGTAGCTAGACATTTTTCTTTTGTTTTTTTTTCTGGGGGGGGGGGGGGATACGTGTCGCACCGTAGTTAGTTAGTTAGATGAGGTTTAACGTCCCAGTTTCCAACCAATTGGTTCAAGTCGAGACGACCACGGCCTTTTTTCCAGTTTTGGCTCACTGGCTTGTTTCCCCTACTCCATTGCTTATGCTGAGCACCAAGCACAATGGCAGTAGGTTCCATTTTTAAAGTCTTTGGTATGACCCGACCAGGATGTAGACCGTCGCACCGTAAAGGTAATTTTCAACTTAGTGGGTACATATATGTTGAACTTCCTTCGGACCTCACTCCCGAAAGCCAAACCTTGGGTAAAAAGACATTAACCAACCTCATAGCCAACAAAGAAATCCCCAAAATTCACAAGGCTAACAACCCCCGGGCCGGCAGACCCATGGTTTCGTCCCACAGCTGCACCACTGTTCTAATTTCCGAGTATGTGGATTTCGTGAGTGCACTTTCGGGATTGGTTAATATCAGGGTTACCGTGGCTTGTTCGACAATTTTCACTTCCTGATACTAATTCAAGATTAATAGTTTCCTGAAGATTGCGGCGAATATACCTCTCGTTTATTATCGATGTATCTCGTGTAATTTCTGAGAATTTACACATCTATCTCCCATCATGCTGCCTAATCAACTATTTGTCATTCCCTTGGACCAACGGCAAGATCCCGATATGTACACTGCCACTTCCCTCAGCTGGTTTTTCCTCAAAACTGTTCCGCCAGATTAAGGGTGTTGCTATGGGAACTGAATGGTCTTTCTGTGGCTTGCCTGACCATGAGCTACTCTGAGGAGCAGCTGATTTTCACAGTGCACCAGCGTTGGGCCTATCCTGCACATAAGTTACATTGATGATACTGTAGGAGTAGCGATAGGGTTTCTTCATGAGTTTAGAGATCCTTCATCCAGTTTGTAGACACTATTTGTCCGTTATTCAGGGCCGTAGCGAGCGGGGGTGTGGGGGTGTCACACCCCCCAATATTTGGTCGCCCGTCGGCAAATTTTTCGGTCTGTCGGCAAAATGAGGAGAGGGAAAGGAAAAGAAGAGGAAAAGAGGAGAGGAGGGAAAGAAGAGAGAAAAAGGGGAAAGTAAGGGAAAGGAAGGGACTGAGGGAAATGGAAGAACGATAATAAAAAGAAAAAAAGAGAAAGAGAGAGTCTGTTATGGGCTATTTCGATTTTCTGCTCTTCATCTAATTGGCCCATTCAAGTTGAAGGCCAGTCGGCAAATTTATTATGCATGTGACGGCCTTATACGGCCTTATCAACGGCCGTTGGTGTAAATGGACGAGTGACTGAGTCCGTCGGGAACTCGGGGAAAACGGGAATTAACGGCTTCCGTATAGGTGCACTATTTCGGGTCATACGACATTCTTGAAAAACCACTTTCTCTACATTATTCCTCACTTTTATCATCACCATGGGGAGCAGCACCCAATTACCCATGGAGAGGGTATCCTTAGCCCGTCTTCTAAACCCAAACCTTGAATTCAAACACATTTTGCAAACTTCTGAGGATCCGGTTTACCCATGCACAAACATCCTGGGAAAAAAATAATGCGTGCCGCGCATTTCTTCCTTTCACTGCAATCTCAGGCTTTTAACTTTTGAACACCGAAATGAAACAGATACAGAACCCATCTTCAGATCCTGGCGTCTAAAGCATATTTTGAACGCTTGTGTTAAGATTCTGAATCCGGACGCCTATCCACTCATCGTATTTGAACGCCTGACGCGTCTAGTGTTCAAATGCTGAACATATAGTGTTCCAATTTTGAACGACAGGCCCAGCTCCTGAAGTATAGTGGCATGACGGGAGGGATAGCCTAACACATAAGAATTAACCGGAATCTTTGCATTTGATAATGCATTATGAACCAAAATATACCAATCCTGCATGAGACTTAATTTTTTACCGAGAGATTATGCTAAAACCTCAGAGCTTCCGGGGGCGAAGCCCCCCGGACCCCCCACCAGGGGCCCTAAGGCCGGCCCAGTGTTTTAGCCAGCCCCTATTTGTGAGACAGAATAAAAATATGACACGCAAATTCTACCCGGGTGTAAATTTTGAGGTTCTCATTAGGGCAGAAATCTACTGCTCAAATATTGCACCATTTGCGATCTAGGCACCTTTCAAATTCCAAAAATTTCCAAAGGAGAGGCTCCCCTTAGACCTCTCCCCCAGGCCACTGATCAGTAAATGTCGCATTGAGAAAACGTCCAGGCTAAAACACTGGCCGGCCTCTTGATCCCAACCGCTTAAAACTATAGCGGCCTGACGAGAGGGATAGCCTAATACATTAAAATTAGTGGGAATCTTTGCATTTGATGATGCATTTTGAACAAAAATATATCCATCCTGAGACTTAATTTTTCACCCAGAGATGGGGGCTTCCCCTCCGGAATCCACTAGGGGTCCTTAGGCGGGCCCAGTGTTTTAACCAGCCCCTATTTGTGCGACAATGTCGCATAAGCGGCGAAAAATGTCGCACAAAAAAATCTGACAACCAAATTCTACCCGGGTGTAAACTTTGAGGTTCCTCATTAGGGCAGAAATCCATTCAAATATTGCACCATTTGCGATCTAGGCACCTTTCAAATTCCAAAAATTTCCAAAGGGGAGGGAGACACTCCCTCCCCTGATACCCCCCAGGCCACAGACCAGTAAATGTCGCATTGAGAAAATGTCCTAGTTAACACCGGCGGACCTCTGGATCCCAACCGCTTAAAACTATAGCGGCCTGACGAGAGGCATAGCCTAATACATTAAAATTAGTGGGGATCTAGTTTGTATTTGATGATGCATTATGAACCAAAATATATCCATCCTGAGACTTAATTTTTCACCTAGAGATATACTTAAACCTCAGAGCTTCGGGGGATGCCGCTGGGCCCCCTGGACCCCCAGGGGTCCTAGGGGTCCTTAGACGGACCCCGGACCCCACCCGCTAAAGCTCGTTTTCGCACTACGCATTACCAGATCCGTCGGCAAAACATAATCTCCACACCCCCCACCCCCAAAGATGACACCTTCGCTACGCCCCTGCCGTTATTGAAATTTAAACATTGTATTTTAGACTCCACAGTAGTCTTCCTCGACCTTGAATCATCAGTTGGCGACTTCAAAATCAAGTCCAACTTACACTTCAAGCCCACGGTCACCATTTGTACTCATCCAGCCATCCCAAATCCTGCACCAAATCTTTTCCGTGCTCCCAACTTTTGAGGGTCAGAAGGATTTGCTCAGAGCCATGATCTGCGGAATCCCGTAGAAACAGAAGGGAGAGCGCTGAGACGGTGTTTTGTTTCGCTGTGTTTTATCAGTGAATCCACGAAAATTGTGAGGGCGCTTCTGTTGTACGGTAAAAGCCAGATGATTTGTATATATGTCTTCATACGTGTACATTCAACTTCGGAACTTAAATGTCATTTTATCCGGTTTTCGAAAGGTAATGGACAATTATGATAGTTTCTGGGTTCAAAGTCATGTTTGCGAATGCACGAAGCGTTTTAGCGAGTTTGACGAGGTTCCTTGTAGCCTACATGTTTATTTAGGCAATTCCTGCGTTCTTACTAAGACTTGACTTCATACTGAACCTGGTCATCGAAATTAAGGTTCCAGGGTACACAATTTTTAGACAAGTTGATACAGTTGAAGGTGGGGGGGGGGGGTTGCTTTATATCAGGAATAGTTTGAATTGAGTTGATGTTACCGACAAGTTCTCATCTCGTTTTTCAAACTACTTGTGGTGCGAACAAAGTCTTGGCCAATGTTGAGTGTGGTACTCCTTCGGTCATCGGTATTATTTCTGGTTCACCAAATTCTTGTGGCTGAAAATAATCAAATGTTGCTTGATAGTTTTGGAAAGTCTCTTCCAGAAGGGCAGTTGTATTTGGGGATTTTAATTTCCCTGATATTGATTGGCATACTTCTTTTAGTGGATCACATGGGAGGGATTTTCTTGAGGTAGTGTCTGATGGTTTCTTCACCCAGCATATGTACTCTTCCGTGCACGCGGGGCTAATTGTCTGGACTTGGTGTTTAGCACTGATGAAAATTTGGTTAAGAACGTCGTGAATTCTGATAAAATAGGGTCTAGTGACCATGACCTAATTATTAGCTTTGGTCTTTACTGTTGTAGAAAACTTGAACGTAGTGATGAACTTGTTGTAGATTTTAGTAAGGATGCTCTAACACGGGTAAAAGAGCACCTTTCTATGGATTAGTCTGCTCGTTTGTCTGACTTGTCCTGCCGAGGCTTGGAGTATTTTCGGTGACATTGTTGTTGATACCATAGAGTTGTCTATTCCACTTATAAGGCCTTTGAAATCATATGCCAGTTAAGGTTTCTAGGGCGGTCCTTAGAGCAGCTAGGAAAAAAATAAATGTTGGCGTCGCTATATGAAGTTCTTCAAACTCTGCAGTCAATAAGAACCAGGAAGTCTTAGTGAAGGATTTAGAGGGTTAAAGAGGGTGTTGGGCCAGACCCGTAGTCAAGGGGGGCCAAGGAGGGCGAAGCCCCCCTTGGAAAATTTTTCGCCCCTCTAGAAGATCAAAAATTAGCATTGCCGAAATGCATTTTAGTATGTTTCGTCCCCTCTGGAAAATTTTTCGCCCCCCTAGAAGCTTTTTCGCCCCCTTCAGCACCTTGTCTGGCTAAGGGCCTGTGTTGGGCCTCTCCCAGGTAATAGAGGTATATTAGTCAGTGAGTGACCATCAGGATATGGCTAATATGTTGAATGATTATTAATCGAAGCCATAGCTTCGATTGTAAGGATTGCTCCACTTTGCTCCGTCCAAATTCTTGAGTGTCCTCTATCGCTGAGACAGTAAAAGGTTGGAACAGTTGCGCCAGCGTATAGACAGATTATCATTGCAATCCGTACAGTACATGTATAATACTGCACGGTACGGCAGGGTGCTTCCATTTTTGTGGGAACTACAGTTTTCCAACTTTGTTGCACTTATTGTCGACGATACATAACAAACGGGCAAGGGCGGCGATTTGTGTTGGCTATTGGGGGAGGGCGCAGAATGAAAATTGCCATCGAAGCGGAGCCATCATAGTTTTGTGCGAAGCGTACAAGAGAATTTTCGCTCGACAGACCCCCCAGACTGCATGAAATGGCACTTCTCGGGATCTTGGAGGCAGTTTTGAACCGTACGATACTTGATAAGTGACGACTGACAAAAAGCGTGTGAACGGGTTTGGTTGCGTTGGTATAGAAGCGGAGCTCCACTAACGCTTTTAAAATGTTGCCAAAATGGCTTCTATATCGCAATTAAATGGTCCTTCTCAGACCTTTCAAATTACACTGAAGCCATCTTGATATGTGGCATGATTTCTATTGGCTGGCGCGGACTGCGCCGATAAAATTTTTGCCAAAACAGCTCCAAGATCGCAAGAAATGGCCCTTCCCAGATCTTTCGAATTGCACTAAAGACATCTAGATATGTTAAACGCCTCATATATATTTTCCCACTTTTACGGAACTGCTTCCTCTGGTATAACCTTCCCTGCGTACCAGTTTAACCATTTTGTGATTGTTGTGACATGATTGAACAATGTACACGGAAGTGAAAATCCTACCCCCCCCCCTCCTCCACTGATTGGATACGATACTGCACTACAGACATGTCACTGCATGTGTAGGGCAAGTGTACAACTAGAGCTGGTAGGTCCATGTGTACTGGATTTACACACTAAAATGTGATGTAGGCCTACTTCTCCTTGTGCCACGGTCGTGAAGGTAGCCATGGAATTCAAAATAGATACCACATTCGCGCGTAGTCCGAGAATTTACAGAATATTGATAAATACGTCGGTCAAATACGGATTTGAATTAACTTTTAATCACTCAAATCAGTCAGTGTAGTGTTGAATACTATGTTTTGCTTGTTTTCAAATAGACAGCAATTTTCACAGAATCTCGCTAGGGGATATACTGTATTTTTAGCCCCCCTATTGTTTACGCTACTAGGGATTAACCCTTAAACGACAAAAAAAAAAAAAAGAAACTCAGAGAGAAATTCAATCATGGGTCTTCTGGGATGTAAAAGGGGCCTAAGTGTAAGCTCTGCGGTGGATGCAGTAACGGGCGGATGTACAATGAGTTAGACAGAGAAGACAACGCGCGCGAAGCGCGCAAAATTTTCGAGAATTTACACCGAAAATGTCCTATATGCGACGGATAATGTATCACAATACTTTATTCCATGAAACTGTGACACCTCACCCCACCCCCTATAAAATTATGTGTCTTAAAACGTTATTTAGACGATTTTATTTTTGGGGTCAAAAACCATAGGGGGGGGGCAAATGCCTGCCCTGCCCCCCCCCTGTGGCGCCGCCCCTGGTTACAGGTGCTCGGTACTAGTATAGACAGTAGTAAAATTTGTATCCAACTATATCATTTAGTAATGACCTTACACGTCTAAGCTGTGTTATCTTCAACACACAGGCTTCGATACGTGCTTACCTGCAAGTACAGGAATGTCTAGTTTTGTTTGTGTCTTTACCAAGGAACCTTTTGTACTAATGGGAACTTCTAAAGCTTCCAAAAGCTCAATTTGCATTAATGATGTTATTTTCTCTAAGGAAACGGTTTGTCAACTAAGGAGTTCAAAGGCTAGCAAAGGCCCTCGGGCCAGATGGTATTCATCCTTTCATTCTGCATGAATGATCTGATATTCCTGCCAGTTTCTTTGTGCATTATTTTTCAGGAAAGTCTTGACTCAAACTTTGTTCCTGCCGACTGGTGATCGGTTGCAAATGTATTATTTTCAAGAAAGAGGATCGGACCTTGCCACCAGGGGGCAGGATAGGGCACGGCATTCCCAAATTTTGTAGTCCTCATACGCGATACCGGTTATATAGTTTAGAACATAATTGACTAAAAAAGGGAAGGGGACACCATGCTCTTTGAGAAATTTTTGTTTACGTTAGGTGGCTTAAATGCTAACTTATAGTTGGGAGAGCTTTGATTTTATGATATAATTGAAAATCCTTAATTAGTAATTTTTTCCTTTCTTTTGGCTGGATGTAAGAGGAAGCGATGTCTTCTGAGGGGACATTCCTCCATTTTGACATTTATTTATACAAGTTGGCTTAGATGCAAAGTGGAACTACGTACCTGTCACTGTCGTAATTTCTTTTTGACATGGGAGGGGGTGAAGACAGTCACTATCTAAGCGGAGCACCACGATTAGTTGTCTTATGATAAACCCACAAAATCTGTTGGGCCAAATATTAATCCAAGACTGAGATGCGGGAAGTTACACTTCACAGGCTTTGTGACTTGCATCTTAACATTTTTTTTTTTGATATATCATGATTCAGACATTCTACCCGACAAAAGAGGGGCGTTTGACAAACTTAAGTCGACAATATTACGTTGTAGTAGAAACAGAAATGGGCGTAGGAGGCCAAGTTGATGAGTGGGGACCCTAACGACTTGCCCGAAAAATATAACCAAAAATTCCCTCGCGTTCCACGCGTGTTCGACCGTGACATGATAGTGTACATATCATATTACACAGTATCGAGTTGGGCTTATGTTGTGTCCTTCTTCAATCAGAACGCTTGGGAAGAAGTTTTCAACACTATTATTTTACCCCATGTGATTTATGCAGTACCTGCTTGGTATCATTTTATATTACAAAAAGACAAAGAAAGGCAAATGAAATTTCTTAAATAAACATCAACTATTTTAAATTTAAATTACACTATGATCTTACAAAAGGTGAATGATGCTGCAAGAAATGAGTTTAAAAGAATGGCTTACAAGATTAATAATGATCAAATTCATTCATTGCATGGTACTGCACTTATCAGTCTCCTACAAAAATCAAACAGAAATCTTAGGAATCCACACATCTTGCCAAAATACAGAACGCAAGTTTTTACAAACTCTTTTACCTATCGTGCTGCATTATTTGTTCAATCTGAGCACATAGATTTTTTTTGTAGTTTTGATGTATAGTTTGTTGCATTGTTTTATTTATTACCCCTTGTACATGTAGATATATTGTTACTGTATATATTAACCTATTATCTTAATCTACTTAATTTTTATACTAATTGTTCTTCCTATGAATGTATTTTATTGCTCCTATTTATAAATGTTTACATTTACACTGGAATGAATAAATGAATAAATGACTAAATGAATAAATGACTAAATGAATAAATGAATGACTAAATGAATAAATGACTAAATGAATAAATGACTAAATGAATAAATGAATGACTAAATGACTAAATGAATAAATGACTAAATGAATAAATGAATAAATGAATAAATGAATAAATGAATAAATGAATGAATGAATAAATGAATAAATGAATAAATGGATAAATGAAAAAATGAATAAATGAATAAATGAAAAAATGAATAAATGAATAAATGAATAAATGAATAAATGAATAAATAAATAAATGAATAAATGAATAAATGAATAAATGAATAAATGAATAAATGAATAAATGAATAAATGAATAAATGAATAAATGAATAAATGAATAAATGAATAAATGAATAAATGAATAAATGAATAAATGAATAAATGAATAAATGAATAAATGAATAAATGAATAAATGAATAAATGAATAAATGAATAAATGAATAAATGAATAAATGAATAAATGAATAAATGAATAAATGAATAAATGAATAAATGAATAAATGAATAAATGAATAAATGAATAAATGAATAAATGAATAAATGAATAAATGAATAAATGAATAAATGAAAAAAATGAATAAATGAATAAATGAATAATGAAAAAATGAATAAATTAATAAATTAATAAATGAATAAATTAATAAATTAATAAAAGAAAATATAGGCATGCATCGGTTATCACACCGCATGCCAATTATATACAATAATTTGCCGTTTACTACCTTCCATACTGGTTTTAATTTTGGCGAAAGTCGTTGATCGCCGGCCCGGGGAGGGGTCTAAGGGGAGGGGTTTCCCGTTTGGAACTTTTTGAAAACTTAGGTGTCTTTACATGCAATCTGTTGCCACATATGCTACCTTTGAAGTAAAATTTGTGTTAAAACATTTACGTATTTTTGATAAAAAAAAAGAAATCGGCATTATACCCCCTCCTGTTTGAAAATTTTGAAAAATTAGGTGTCCTTACATGCAATTTGGTGCCACATATGCTACCTTTGGAGTAAACTTTGTATTAAAAAATTTACGTATTTTAGTTACGTAGAAAAAAATTGGCATCAATGAAGGTGGGGCATGGCCCAGTGGCCCCTCAAATACACCACTGATAATCATAATATAAGTTTAACCATTGAAAACACCCTGGTGAATTAATACCGAATATAGGTGCTGGTGCAGTTCAAATCTTTATTTTAATTACCAAGGAAGTTTTTTAAACTATTGATTACCTTAGCTACATCATTGCATTATTTTTCTTTCAGTAGGTGCCTGAAAAATTCTCAGCCCCCAACCAAATATTTTTTGTGAAAATTCGGGCAATATGCTGAAAATTTTAAGGGCACCTGCTGAAAGAAAAAATAATGCAATGATGTAGCTAAAGGTAATCAATAGTTGTAAAACTTTCTTGGTAATTGTTATTGTACGGCCAAATATTTTGTAATGCCATATTTGTGTTAGACGCTGTTCAATATTAAGCCAGACCAAATATTTTGGCGATCTGTGTTCTAGTAAATACTGCCAAATATTGTGGCATTCGAAATCGCGTTAAAAACGGCCAAATATTTAACACCCTATTTTCACTTTGACACTGCCAAATATTTGGTCACTCCATATTCGCTTATGTGCGGCCAAATATAAAGCAAACTCGAATAAATATTGACACCACGGCATACATTTTTACACGAAATATGGCTAATCTGTACGATGTAACTTTTACGGCCGTATAAATTGACACCATGAAATCATTTGGGTACACCAACATAAATTGGTGTAAAGTGTGTGCCATATATCAGTGGTTTATTGAGGGGACCGTTGGGTCATGCCTCCTGATTGACGCCGATTTCTTTCTTTTTAGTAAATAAAATGCGTAATTTTTTATCACAAAGTTTACTTCAAAGGTAGCATATATGTGCTACCAGGTTGCATGTAAGGACACCTAATTTTTCAAAAATTTTCAAAGGGGAGTGGGACAACCACTCCCCTTCACCCCTCCCTCAGGTCGGCGATCATACAACAGAATGCATGCTCCCCAAACCCATGAGAGGAATAAAAAAAAAATTATAATCAATATGGAAGAGTAGTAACACGGCAAATGATTGTATGTAATTGGCAAGCGGTGTGATAAACCAGTACATGCCTATATGATAAAAACATTCACATGTTGGACGCGCGTGGAGAGTGCGGAAAATTTGGGTTATATTTTTCGGGCAAGTCGTTACAGCCCCCCCCCCCCCCCATCAACTTGGGCTCCTACGCCTATGAATGTATGACATTCACAGATTCCCGCGTGGATTATGCACAAACGCTTACCATATGCGCAATGTTCATGCGCCATAGAATGTAGCCCCAAACTCCTCCGACTTGGAATATTCTGAATTATTGATTTTTGCTGAATATTCCTGTAATCGAGTAATACGCATGTGTAGGAGATTTATTGTACTGCGACCATACGTAATGAGCAAAGGATGAGAATAGAGCTGGGTTAAGTAACAAATTGATATGAAAGGCCCGAGTACGAGTTCCCCGCAGTAAGAAGTCTGGAGTTGTGAGGAGAGATTTGAGGTATTGCTGGTGGTGGTGGTGGTGGTGGTGGGGGAGGGTGTTGGGCGGTGCTGTCTCGCACTTAAAGGGGGTCTTCAAAACGTGTGGAGGTGGACTTATGTACGCGAAGAATACTGAAAATCTGACCGTATACATTAATGGATAGGCCCTCGGTTCTATAGGGGAATAGCCACAGACAAGAGGAACATGTGAGTTGTCATCTTAAGGTTTGTAGAGTTAGATGAGGTTTTACGGCTTAAGGTTTGTGAGACAGCATTTTATCCCTGCGGTAAAAGGAAGCTTTACTCATTCCCTCTCTGATAATGGGTAAAGGGTAGTTAACATGAAAAAAATAAAAAGACTGATCGACGTCAACCGTTTTTATCGTATTCGCATATTCGCATTGAATAGAGCAGAACTATGTTTGATTCTGATGCATTGAGAAAAAATGCAATAGATTGTTCAAACGTCTGTGATAAGGACCGTTAAAATTTAGGTAGCCTTTGGTGTCTATTGCTTTACAATTAAGCATATTTGCTATGGAGCCCTTATGTACCCTAACTTAAACAGTACGGTACGTGAAGAAAGCAATTTCCTTGTCAGAAAAATCAAATGTGAACTTGATGGAAGGATGAAAAGCATTACAAAAAAAAAAAACAAAAACAAAAACAAAAACGCAGCTCAATTGGCCACGTTTTTCCTTTCCCACATAGGCCTCAATGGCTCAGTGGTCAGAGCATCTGCTCGGTGTGCGGGAGGTCGCTGGTTCGAATCGTGCTTGAGACTAAGTTTTCCATTCCTATCCACTTTCAGTGTAAAGCATGTGTGCCTATGTTAGAGGTGAAATGGCCTAAAGCCGTGGTCACACTACAACGAATTCGGATCGGATTCCGATCCGATTTTTGTGAGTTTTCATTAAAATCTTCTCCATTTCGGGTCAGAAAGAGCCAAAAATTTGTCAACAATTGTAAATACATGATTTGCATCAGAGGTGTATGAAAATGAAATGTTAACTGATTTTTTCGTGACGTCACACCGACAGACAGCTTTTATCGGACACGCGTAGTCCGATAAAAGCTATCTGTCGATGTGACGTCACGAAATAATTCGTATAAATTTAATTTTCGTAGTCGTGCGATAAAAATCATATAATTACATAGGTTGGCAAATTTTGGGTTCTTCCCGACCAGAAATGGAGGAGAGTTTAATAAAAACTCACAAAAATTGGATCGGAATCCGATTCGAATTCGTTCTAGTGTGACCGCGGCTTAAGTCTCTATGGAACTTTTTAGTACAGCGTTGATTCACTCATTCATATAAAGTCGCTGCGTCTCTCATACCTACTCTCTCAAATATATATATATATATATATATAAATATATATATATATATATATATATATATATATATATATATATATATATATATATATATATATATATATATATATATATGGTTACGTTTCATTGACGATATCTTCATGATCTGGCCCCACCGTGAAGATACTCTGAAAATTTTTGTGGACAACATCAACTCGTTCCACCCCACAATCAAATTCACGGCCGACTCCTCCAGAGTCAGTGTCCACTTCCTGGACACCACAGTGACCATAGAAAATGGTTCACTCAAAACAGACTTGTTCAATAATCCCATGGACAAGCACAACTACCTACTACCGAGCAGTTGCCATCCCCCGCACTGCACCAAAAGTATTCCATATAGCCAAGCACTTCGCATCAAACGTGTCTGTTCCTCTGAGACAGACTTTGAAATTCGCACTAACGAAGCCACCTCCAAAATAGACAGTATACTTTCGGGGTTCAATTGAAAGATATCCCGCGTTCTGAAACACTGACATACAAAAACCGTCAGCCCAAATCTAATAGAAAGCCACTGGTAATTGAGTACCATCCCGGTCTACCCCCATTCGCCAAATTCATCCAAAACATTTGCCCATACTTCAAAGCACGGCTCGCCTAAAGTCTATCTTTCCTACCCCCCACCCCCGTTGTTGCTTTTTTCGCGCCCCCAAATTTACGGGACATTTTGGTACATGCAAAATTTCAGGACAAAACCTCAGTCGAGGCTAACAACGAGAATTTTGGTTGTTCACCTTACTGCCTTACCCGTCCAATTGCAAGACGTGCGCTCTGATTGATTCAATTAAATACTTTCAGAGCTATCAAACGGCACGCACTTTCCAAATTAGACAATCAATTGTCTTTCCAAAAACGTCATATACCTCATCTACTGCAATTTGTGTGGAATGCATTACGAGGGGGAATAAAAAATCTCCCTAAGCGCTAAGGGTGAGAATGACACAGTACAGGTCAGCAATTAAAACCAAAAATAAAAAAAAAATGATTAACCTGTTGCCAACCATTTCAATTTACCGCATCATTCGATAGACAATTTACGTGTCATTGCTATGGCACAAAATGATTCATGGGACAACAGAAGCCGTAAGACAAAGGAAAATTTCTGGGAATGTTGCTTAAAGACCACGTCGCCATTCGGCTTGAATATCCGAAACGATTTACCAGCATACTGATTGAAGGGATTACACTCTAGGCCAGAGTAATCCTATTTGACCGTCTCCGTCACGCCTATTTCAATAGGCTTACTCAAATAACCTAGTCTCGCCTCTTTCAAAAGAGATAGTCCTAATTGACTTATATTTGAGGGGACCACTGTCCTCACAATTTAAAAGCTGCAAGTTTCGTACACTCCTTGTCACAAGTACTTTACATCAGGACTACCGGTTCACTAAGACAGGAACCACATGTGACTTACAACAACAAACTCATTCCTGTCCAAAGCAGAATTAAGTACTTAGAAATTACTATTGACAACAATTAGACTTTACTCGACACCATAACGACACCGCTTCGAGAATGCGTAAGCAAGTCTCTTCACTTTACAGACTCGTCGGCACCAAGGAAAACCCACTTACCACTCCTGAAACGACCTTAAAAATTTACAAGACCACGACTCGACCTATTGTGGAATACGCTGCACCGTTTCTCATACACACGAAGGACTCACTCATGAAGAATTACGCACTCAACGACGGGCATGCAGAATTGCCCACCACCTAGACAACACTCATCACGGGAAGTACAGCAGGCGCGGATCCAGACATTTTGAAAAGGGGGACTGAAAGCCCCCTTAAATATTGTCCTAGATTAGCATTATGCTAATTTTCGCGTATTTGTTATTGTTGATGTGGCGAAAAGGGGGGGGGGCTGAGCCCAGGAAAGCCCCCCCCCCCTTGGATCCTCGCCTGGAAGTAGTTCAGTCAGTCTGAAGGGTGAGCTTGGTGTAACGCTGCCAGATTACGAATGTCTCTTTCCATTTTAGTGAGAAGCGAAGGGGATAGAACTGGAGGAGGGAAACAGACCCTCCTGGATGCCTTATTGTGCCCTATATCGCTGCAGTGATCTTTCGTAATCGCCAGAGACCCCTAAATCGGTGCCAATGCCCCCATTCTCCGTGTACTCTGTAGCGCCCACCTGAGACTTCCCAACGCCCCCGGGGGGGGGGGAGGGACCACTTTGAGAACCGCTCAACTATAATATGGCCTCTAAAACAGGAGTGTTAAAGAGGTAAATTGAGTTAATATCGATAACTTAACAATTGAGTTGAAGGGTACAACCACATGACGGTAATTATTATTAGCATAATTAGTCAAGTTTCACATCCAATAGTTACGCATAAAGTTAAAATTTTGATTTTTTTTTTTGGTATCCTGGCTTGTAACGGTAGCGCGCATAATTTGAAAAAGTGTCTGGTCTCGAATTTTTGAAAATCGAATTGAATTGTTTACTACTCACTTATGAAACATTTATTTGTATGCAAGATGTGGGGATTGTTTAAGTTTGACCATTTGTCATTAGTATATGAAGAAAATTTAGAGGAACCAACTCAATGTGCCGCTTTAACATAACGGATGAATAAACCTGCAAATAGTGCTGGGAAATATTGTAAACAGTTATTTCTTTTAAGATTTCTAGAAACAACCTAAACTTTTTGAAAAAGGTTATATCATCATACCCTCGAACAATCTAGCTCTTTTTCTCAATCGAACCACCCCTGAATGTTCTCGAGCTCCCTGCGAATTATACGGTCCGAAACCCAAGTTTAAGAGCGCTCACGGTCATATCCCGACACATAAAGTATTATTATCCCTCCTTCAATACTACGCCAAGCATCCAGTGAGATATGGTACTATGTGTAGCCTCCCCCCCCCCCCCACACACACACATGCACAACCCATGTCTTCATGCATTGTGAACCTATTTAGCAGCTTAGGCATCTTCCGTGCCAAATCGGTGATCGGATTTTCTCCTGCGAAGTCGGAAATGACAACACGCCTATGACAAGTTCACAATTTCTAGAGAACTGTTTCTCGCACCTTTTCACAAAAGATACTCTATGCAATGTTTTTATGTGTGTGTGTGTGCTTCATTGCGGGCGGACGGAGTTTTTTGTTTAGCCCGTCGATATCCGCAACGTAAGTAGAAGGGCAGAGACAGGCGAAAAATGCGGTTTCACCATCATAGCGGAGTCTTTTAGGTTTGTGGACGTGTACGTCATAGCTGCTTATCTGCTGTTAAAACATTACAAATGGTAAAAAATATGCACCGTTCCTATCAAATCAATCAAATATTATCCGTTTCACCACCGTACAGCTAGTCTTGGTTTAAGACGTTATTACTAAGATTTTCACTTCTCATACGTACTCGAGTGTTTCCTTCATTGACTTGAAAGTTTCGAAAAAAATTTGATGACATGTAGAGGGCGTCTTCACAATAGTTTCCAATGAACGTTGTGTACTTTGTACAACCAATACAATGGTCCTGAGCAAGACTACCATACAGGACACAACATCTCCAGGGTATAAAAAACGGGTACGTAACAATAAAAAAGAATACACCGAAAAGCAAAAACTAATAATTGGCTTAAACTTTTTATTAAAAACTAATTAGCGTTTCAGGAGGGTCAACGTTCCTTTACCAAGGAGCAAAAGAATGATGTGTCAGAAACAAGCATGTTTCAACAAATTTAAACAAAATCCTTTAAGTACAACCCTTTACCCCGCCTAATGCATCAAAGCTAACAGCAGCATAGCTGCACCAACTCAAACCGGTCTACATGTAGAATGTATAAGTCTCAGCAGTTGCAGTTAAAACTTAATCTCTTCACAAACACTTCATGCTTCATGCTCTCGCACAGGGTTTGTATAGAGACTGTGGGCAGCATTGAAATACGCTACCAATCATAAACAGTGCCCTTCAACTTAATGTAAACAAATTCACAGCTCTTAGTTGATTTTTTTCAGCCATAAGTTACTTTAAAGAGCATGAAGTGGAAGGCCAGCAAATTACTGATGAAAAGACTCACAAAAAAGGGGGAACCTATCAAAAAAAAAAAAAAACAATTAAATGGTTCCAAGATAATCTTTGATCTGAAATTGTGGATACAGTTTCTAATCCTCCCATGTCAATTAAACTACTTCTCGGCAACTTTGATGATAATTCAGTAAGCATCTAGGAGGAGAGGCCCTTTAATAATTTACAAAACTATGGCATGAAATCATTGAAATGACCCTTATATAACGCTGGACCTAAGTTTTGTCATGCCCCTCTAACTAGGTCCTAAACGTATGCATGCCAACATGTCCAATGTAGTCAGCCTCTGCTATTTCATGCTCTATGACATGGACATGTTTCACTTGGGTGTGGAACTATGAATCTTCACATCACACCATGAATTTACATCTCATATTGTAAAGTTCCATACTTCTGTTCCACTTAATTCAGCAGCATAAGTTTCTATAGCAGGGCTGAATCCATTACATTTTTTTTAGCATTCACTGTCTTCCTTATGAGTTTTCTCCCATTCCTTGAGCTCACTCTAGGAGCATGCCAGTATCTTTAGCTTGCAAATACCACGGTCCTTTGATAATACTGTACTACAATTCCCTAAACCTCACCTGCATCAGTGTGTCTTCTGATATCACATAATCAATTGCAAAGTTTGCAGTGTAACCACACCATGTCCCATCACAAGAAACTACAATGTCAATAATAGAATCCACAGTATCACCATAACTTTTCACCACTTATATGCAGCACTGCCTCCTTCATGTCTTGAGCAGTTGACTTTTCAATGAGACTGACAACTGTTCTCACTTCTAAGGCTGAGTGGAGCAGTTGCTCTCAGTTACTGGTGGGGCTCCCGGCATGTTCATCATGTAACATAAGTCTGTCAGTGATTGTCTTCCAATACCAATTTTAGCAGCAGCTGTAGTCATGCGGTGATTGACGTCATATGACCTGTCATGTGCTACCAATGATGATGATCGGAAAGGCACTCCTGTCAAGCACTTGCTACAAACTAGATAAAATTTGCAGCATAGTCCTTTCTGGGCATCTGTATCCTCCATTATCTGCAAATAACCTGCAAATAAAACATCATTTGGACTAAATAAAATGTAAGAAGACAATACAAGCAATACTATGCTTTTGAATGTACACTTTTCCAAGCAGCATTTACAGGAGAATTCATTATTAATCCCCCTCCCCAAAGTTTGATTACTCCTCCACTTGGCTATTTTCTAAGACAACTGTCATGGTAATTCACACCCCCACCTCCCACCCCTTAATAAAATATACAAAAAAATGTACTGCAATACAAAAAGGTCTGCACCTCAAAAATTACACAGCTGGCTAAGGCTTGAACTCAAACCAGCCTCAGCTCACACTTTGTAATTGAGAATTCACTAGTGTGTCTTATTACACTTGTTTACCAGTACGTTGCCATAGTCAGAAGGAAGATGAGTTTATACAGTAGGCCTAAGCCAACTTTTCTACTTTCAATTACCCAATTTGACTGCAGTTTATTTGACAATAATTTTACTTGGTATTGAAAAATTAGCACAACCCACCTTGTTCTTATGATGTCTCAAAACCACTCAAATTACCTCTCTGTGATATTATTAAAATGAATTTTAAACTGGTTCAAGCTTTGCATCTTTCTCAGTTCACTTGATTGAGGTAACACTACACATGTACAAGCATTTGCCACAAGGCATGTTTGACCAAGTTTGGTTCAAATGGCAACTATGTCTTTTGGCCATTTTGTGGAGAAAAGGACAGTAGCAGCTTAGTAGCCTATAGATCAGTTTATGCTGATATTTGAAGTTGCTTATCAATTTCCTTGTCACTGAGGCTTCCATCATGCAAAATTTGATTTGGTTAATTTGGTCAAGATTACTGTATAGCCTATGTGCACAGTTGAAAATTTTTTTCTCTCCCAAAGGTTTGCAAATAGCCCAAAGGCTGCCTTCATGCATCTTTACTGTGATAAACAACGAGCTCATTAGAAGAAACCTACTGTACATGAAAACGCACCATGCAAACTCAAAGGACACCTGCTGAGGCCCAAACCCTGGGTGCTTCAATTAGGCTCCTTAACTAAACAACTTGCTACAGTATCACAAAAACCTGTGGGTTGAATTTTGACCAATTTTTATATTTGTTCCCGTCATTTGACACAAAGTTAAAGCATCCAGGTGGGTATTCAGTAATGTTCATCTAAAAAAATAATGGCAATCAAATCCTTAAGTTGCTTCAAATTTTGGGCCCACCAAATGGCACCATGCTGTAGTAAAGGCTATTCACTAGTCCTCAGTAAAGCCAAGTGTCTAGCCAGTTGCCAATAGTTTAGCAGCCTATACACAGTCCCTTAAATCAGGGGTCTTCCACCAGCACAATGTCAGCTGAAATTGATTTTCTTCTTATAGCAAAGCTAAAGTCTTAATTTACTTACTACCATAACAACTCCTTGACAAATCTTACCTTAGTATTGCAGTAGTTTTTGATCACTTTAAACCTCTGAAAAGGTTCGAAAATTTGGAATGAAATCATCAACTTTGTTACTTTGACATAGCATATGAAATATTGTTGTGTGTAACACTGTGGCATCACGGAGAATGTTTGATGTCCATAGTTCCTACACAACCACATAGCAAGTTGCCTCTGCAAGCAGTGTCTCATTAACACACTCTGATGTAAACAAAGTTCCTTAGTCACACACTAAATTTTACCGCATGAAAAAGTTGCTGATTTCATTTCAAATTTTTCACCCCTTTACAGAAGACCTCAGTGATCATAAACTGCAAAATTAGTCCTAGGCCTACTCCTGTAAGATCTGGAGAAGAATATTCATAGTAGTTAACCAAGATTTTACATCCAAAATATGCTGGGACAAGAAATTTAATTTCAACCATCACACAGATGGCTGATCACCCAGCTATTTCCATACTTGTAAGGACTGTGTATGGTGAACTCTCAGCAAATGACCACACAGTGGGCTTGGGCAACTCCAAAATATTTTAGTCAGGTACCCTTGGCAATATCGCCACACTGAAGGAGTTCTGACTCCTACAATGATACATGTCGTCACTGACATAGGAACATAATACTTCAGCAGCTATACACCCTACCAACTTGTGTATTTGTACACCGGCCAGTAAGCTTACACTACATGACCTAACAGTAACAGACGATGTCAGAGAATTGTTGTGGCCACCTGAAGGAAACCCTCTGACTGACTGAGTGGCGAAAAACATCAAAAGAACCAGTTGTGTTCATGTCATTTCTAAAACCTGTGTAATAGCATAGGCCACGGCTACATCTAAACTCCCAAATATGATTTGGCCATTTCTTGACAAACTTAAAAATTATCCAGGTGCAACACCTCCAAGGAGAGTGGAGTCGTTACTTGACTCCTGGCCAGGAGTCGCCACTCTGATGTGGAGTCCGGTTAATCACACAGGCTTACTATTGTGTATATACCACACCCGGTGGCTTAACGGTGGCTTAACGGAGGACTAGCCTTGCTAGCCTACTCACCATCTTTGCATACATGGATTTCTAGAAGGGCTGCAGAAAACTTCTTCATGTCCATAATCCTGTACCCAGAAACCTCTTCCAGTCTATCATAAAGTTTTCTTTTCTTTATAGGTGCACTAGACATAGAAGTATCTCCCAACTTGTTTGAAGAAACAGTTGGGGGTGATGTTATGCGGAGAGGATCGACTCTTTTCGTGGAACTGATACTACTTATAATAACAGTATCTTCTGTATTTGCTTCATCCTTTTTTGCCTACTTTTAGTTTCAATTTTGCAGCCTTTTTTCTACCACTTGTAAAAATTTTACCTCCTTTGAATTTAGAATTAGTCCCATATCTCTTCTTCTTTTGACCCATTGTGATGTCTGGATGAAACCGTCACAACGTCAGTCACTTTGGTAGGCGAAATTAGCAGTTTCAGTTTCAGTTTATTTCTTTCTCTTTTAAAGGACAAGAGACCCCTTCCGGGGTATAAGAGAATAATAACAATCAGTTCACACGCATGCTCTGATAAACAAAGTAAGAACTTTGGAAAACTGGAATACAAAACAAAAGAATAAGAAGACAAAATATATGAAACATTACCAAAACACTGGACGTTACATATGTGAAAGACTTAACAAATCAAGAGAAAACTGTTAAATTGATGCTACCCTGTGAACCCTAAATATAAGGCCAGCAATAAGATAAGAATGCATTAATGAAAATGATTCATGATAAGAGATACAAACTTTGCCAACTTTGCGAGCTGAGTGCCATTTGTAACATTAAACAACTGTTGGAATTTCCAAACACTTGGCCTTGCAAAATAATACCGCTTAACATACAATACTCTTTGGGCTGAAAAAAATGGACACTTCATAACCAAGTGATATTCATCTGCTATATCTCCAGAATTACAAAGTGAACACAAAACAGGATTAAAAGTATCTGTGTTACTTTCAACAGCAGTAGGAATTTTAGTATCCCCACATCTAAAGCGACAGAGGTTAACTCTATCAGAATATTTCAATTTCACAAGATAACGCTCAAAATTCTTGTTTAGTTTGATATTATTATATGTTACACATTTTTTATTTCTAGCCAGTTCACTGTGCCATTTCTGTAAGTGGATATCTTGAATTCTCTGGTTAATAAGTGGTATGATAGCCTTATTGCTGTCGGCATTGAACCAAGCACCTGAAAAACTATAATTATCCAGGATGCTTTTCACCTTCAAAATCCATTTAGAATGACATTCATTTGCCAAATGTAATTTATACAGCAGCTTAAACATCAGACATGACAATTTGGAACTCTTCCCTTCACAAACTCGTATCCAAAAATTTAAGATTCTTTTTTCAACTATACAGGACAGGGGAGAAGTCCCAGTTTCTCCGTAAACCATGCAACTGGGTGTGGATTTTTTAACCCTCAAAGAATTTTTCAGGAATTTCCGATAGAAAACCTCAATGTGATCTAGGTTGGTAAAAAACCCCAAATTTCGCAACCATACAACAAGATTGGAA
This sequence comes from Holothuria leucospilota, assembly GCA_029531755.1. Lineage (NCBI taxonomy): Eukaryota > Metazoa > Echinodermata > Holothuroidea > Aspidochirotida > Holothuriidae > Holothuria > Holothuria leucospilota. Next base: position 37,421,136 of record CM055982.1, read on the forward strand.
CAATTGTCTTATCAAAAAGATCACACTGAATATCAATACCCTTACTCAAAATCCATATCTGGCTTTATATCTGGAAATATCTGGTTGATTAAAGACTTTATATGGCCATATAAAGCCATATATAACTTGATTAAAAGACAACCCAGATATGCATATAAAGTTTGATATGGCCATATAAAGCCAGATATAACTTGATATAATCATGATCCAGATATGTATATAAAGTTTGATATGGCCATATAAAGCCAGATATAACTTGATAAAATGGTGATCCAGATATGTATATAAAGTTTGATATGGCCATATAAAGCCAGATATAACTTGATTAAAACATAACCCAGATATGCATATTAAGTTTGATATGGCCATATAAAGCCAGATATAACTTGATATAACCGTGATTCAGATATGTTTATAAAGTTTGATATGGCCATATAAAGCCAGATATAACTTGATATGCTAGATATGAAAATGAGCATTTTGTTAGTTTGTTTTATTTTTTATTTGATTTGATTCTTGGATTATGCTTGTTACAAACTAAGACATGTTTTGGATACAGCATCACCTTCCAAGACATTGCAGTTATTTAGTGGCTACACTTCTGTTAATACCGCAGTGTACTAAGTGAACTTAGGCAAATAATTTGCATATTTGGGTGGAGCTTGTATCTAAACCTACATTTTTCATGATTTAGGAAGTTGAAAGTAAAATATGCACAACGCAGTAAACAAAATTTAGAGTCAAATACGTAATTAAGTTTAAAATAAGAAGCCCATATCACTGTGATTACATAAAATAGGAAATTTCAAGGTATTTTTCTGTTCACTGTTATGAAATAAGTTGAATTTATGTACTTAAGTCAATTCAACCTAATACTTACATTAAATTCTAATTCATGGAGCACTTAAACATTGTTTTCTGGTGTTCAAAGTCTCCATGAGGAGTGTGGACTATAAGTCCTAACTATGATTCATAACTAGAGCAGATCTGTGCCATATAAAGGCTTGATCCAGATAGAACTTTATCTGGCCATATATGGTTTTTACCCGATCTGATATAAATTCCATATCTGGTGCAGATATGGGCCAGATATAAATTTCCATATATGGGCCAGATATGTGCCATATAAAGAGTGAGCCATATAAAGTTTTATATGGGTCATATATGGCACAGATATGGGCCAGATATAAATCTCTTTATATGTGGCATATATGGATTTTCCATATATGGGCCAGAAATGGAGTAGCCATATATGGGGCATTTCTGGGCCATATAAAAGTGAAACTTTACCTGGGCCATATATGGCCTTTATATTGTATCAAGTTATATCTGCCCAATTCTTGTACAAGCCAGATATGAATTCCATATCTGGCCCAGATATGGGCCAGATATGAAATCCCATATTTGGGCCATATATGGATTTTGAGTAAGGGTATAGGTAATGACAACTTCCTTGACTTTGCTAAAAGCAAACATAGCCTTTCTAGCCTGGTCTACCTGTTTTTTATTGCTTTGTTAAATGAACCAGTATAATTGAAGGTTGTGCCCAAATAAATATAGTCATCAACAACTTGAAGCTTGTTATTGCCAAAGGTAAAAACATTGCTTTTTCCCAATTTACCTCTTGAGAAAATAGCAACCTTAGTTTTAGCAGTATTTACAGACAAAAGCCATAAATTGCAGTAATCATAAACTGCATTCAATGCTAATTGCAAATCATTTGGAGAATCAGCCATGACAACAGTGTCATCAGCGTATAACAAAACATACATTTTCATAAAGTATTCAATATCATCATCACTCAAAACTAGCACACTAGCCTACTAAGAAAAGTAAAATCACATCATGCATGCATCGGCCAGTACTTCCACACACTAAATTCATTTTTCCTGAAATAACATTTCGTGAAATCGGCTCAATATTTTCCTGAAATTTTCAATAACCCCTCTTCTATGCTACTTTAATGGCAAATCGCTCAACACAAAGCTACTTTATTCACGAATATAAACGAAACAAAATTAATTTAATACGAAATCGAAGAACAGAAGAAAATATTCTCTCGAATTTCAAGATAAGGAATTTTTCCTTAAGATTTGAAGATGAGGAATTTTTCCTTCCAATTTCCAGATTTCCCGAAAGAGTGGAAACACTGGCATCGGCATCCTGTGCATGCAGACTTGAATAATTACGTCAAACATACAAAGGATCACGTGAACCGGTAGTAAAACTTTCAACCAGTCAAAAGTAGCTACGCACTTTTGAAGACGTTGAAATCAACCCGTCCAGTGTCCACTCCGGCTTGCATACACGTTGTACGTAACATCTTGGCATGACATTTATACTCCCAGTTCCTGTCATGACTATTGCCCTGGAAATCTGAAATTGGGGAATATTGAACCTGATACAGCAGCTCCTGATAATCGCGTACGTATGCAGCAACGAAGTGCGCAATACTGCCATGAATTTCCCTTGGAAAGGGCACCTTAGTTTCAGCATGGAGTTACCACCTCCTAGGTGATAACTCCATGGTTTCCACCTCCGAGGTGGTAACTCCATGGTTTCAGCTTAGTTCGTTTCAGTATTCTCCATTTCACCCCAAAGAGTTAAGAGAGTGAAAGACTTACCAATTGAATTTTATTACCTAAACAGATAGTACTGATGACCTAAACATCAAAAATACAAAAAAGAAAGTATTAAAAAGGAAACATAATGATAATAATGAATAAAAAAGCATTCACATTTGACTCTAGACAATCCAGACTAGTACTAGGGCCCTGTTTCATATAGAGTTAGATTGATCTTAAGTACAGTGATATCTAAGTGCTATTGAAATCACTTGAAATTAAAGATTGAGCGTAAATCATATATGGTATATATTGCCTGTAACAAGAACAGACACAATACCACTAATGCTTATGCAATTTGAATTTTAAGGACATAACATCAACTTAAAACTTTATCCATAATTATGTTACGTCATTTAAAAAACTTAATTTCTATATTTAGTGTGAAGAAACTCTTCCATAATAGTCGTGGGTCGATCGTCTCCTAAAATGCGCTTTAAGTAATGAATTTCTTTTATTAAGCAACATCACAGCAGAAATTTTATCCCCTAGGCTCGGCCTTATCATCGCCAAATCGTCTCATGATAAATAGGCTACGCCTTCGAATTTACCCATAACCACCGGTAGCTTTCTACTACCAGATCTATATTACAGAAAATATTACTAACCAGAAGGCCAAAAGGCTTAGTGATTATTTGCCTCTCAAATTATTTTTTAAGGACTTCTTTCTCTTTCCGCAGTTTGAGATTGATACAATTTGAGCACCAAGTTCCGGCCCGAAAAAAGTCCTGGTAGCTATTTTCCACTGCAGGAGGGCAAACTTTAAAACCAATAACCTCTCCAAAAGAGAGTAACTTAACCCTGAATTGACACAAGAATTATAATTAGAACTCAACAGAGAGCCTTGCAATAGTGAGAGCAAGAACTGGCGTAAACAGGTAAATGAATTCAACGAAAGTGAGACGCAGCTTCAACAAAAGCAAGCAAAATCAGCTATTTAACTGTTCCGCACAAGGGTGCTTCAGACCAGGAATGCAACCAGCTTCATCAGCTATGTGGAACTGTATCCAGGCCCGTAGCCAGACAAGGTACTGGAGGAGAGCCAAAATTTTTCCAGGGGTGGGGTGGGGGCGAAAAATTATTCAGGGGGGCCAAATGTGTACAAATGTATTAAGTCAATGGTAAGATTCAAACTCTCTAGGGGGCGAGAAAGAAATTTCAGGGGGGCTTCGCCTCCCTGGCCCCCCTTGACTACGGGCCTAACTGTATCAAGTGTGAAAGTGCTCCATCATTCGCATCTTGAGCTATACTGTTTACAAGCAATTCCAAGATTTTCGTTCTGTAACCTCCGGTGACCTCAGATAACCTTTGACGTCTGCCATAAAGAGCAGGGTTCATCTGCTGGCTATGCTTTCCAAACTTGAGATATCATGCCTACAACAGTTTGGGGTTTTGACCTCTAGTGACCTCACATGACCTTCGACCTCTGCCAAAAATATTAGAGTTCTTCCTCTCTTTATGATAAATTTATGCAATAAGTATGAAAACTATATCTACCATTCTTATCTTGAGATATTGTGTTTATGAGGTTTTTAGTTTTTGACCTCTGTTGACCTCACATGACCTCTGACCTCACCAAAAATAATTTGGTTTTTCATATTAATATGATAAATCCATACAGCAAATATGAAAAGTGTCCATTATTGCTATCTTGAGATATCGTGTTTACGAGCAATTTCCAAGGTTTTTGAAGCTTACCTCTAATTATCACGGATAACCTTTGACCTCTGTCAAAAACGATAGGGTTTTTTATCTGACCATAACGCATTTACACGCCACTATGAAAAGTATCCATACTTCCTAACTTGAGATATTGTGTATACAAGGTTTTTAAATTTTGACCTCTATTGACTTCACACGATCTTCGATCTCTACAAAAAACGATAAGGTTTTCCTCTAAATATGATAAAGTCACATACAATCTAAGGTTGTACGATTTATTCAGGACTCCTCTCGACTGAATCACTCGTGCATTCACAGTTTTGGAAAATCTATTGTAGTTAAAGGTGACCCCAAGATAGGTGTACGTAGTCATCAACAATTATCTGTTTGTATCTCCAAATTTGAGCTTAGTTTTTCTTTTTTTTTACCTTTTGAAGAGATCACTAGTTTTGCTGCCGTTTACCTTTACGTGCCAAATATTACAATAATAATTTACACCATTCCATCCAAGGTGGTAACTCCATGATCTCAATGCATCGCCGAGTTGAGTTTCAGTTTCAGCCAAATTCAAGTGCCATCTGCATAAAGCAAAGTAAACAATTTAATAAAAACTTCTACCTAGCTCTTCATTACTGAGACCCTCCTTCATTGAAGCTGACAAATTATGCAAACCTTTATAGTTGTTGCTCCCAGCGGGGACGTTATCGGCCCCTGGACCGTTGAGCGTTTTCGAAACTCGAGGGGCGATGAGTACTAAGGGGTCGGCAGGAGGCGTTTTGAAAAAAAAAACAAGATTCCGAAAGGTTTCCTCTAGCTGAGCTCTGAAATCACTTCCCATAAAAAAGAGATAAAATGAAGTCAACAAGTCGAGTGGGTCTTAGATTCTCTCCTCAGGTGAAGCACAAAGTTTGTAAATTATTTCAATGCCGGATGACTGGAAATCTCATCTTACAGAGTCATATTTAAAAATTTCCTGGCGAGGACCCTAATATTCTCATCAATGGCAGCAAAAACTGTACTGTAAGTGAAAGGGAAATGACTAAAACTTATCCTGCCACTTTTTCCTCGAGTGTAGTTTTCCCTTGATGTTCATAAACGTAACATATTGACAAACGTGACAATTGCAGATAACTGTAACATTATATATAACTTTTGCAATGTACTATGAAGAAAAACGTTAAAATGTTTTCAAAATGCAATTTTTCGATGTTCAATTTCGTCTTTCACATTATTACTACCAGTAGGACAGCTTGAGTGGCAGGAGTCTTTCAAAGTCCCATGCCACCCATACCATTCGTTAGGCACGGTTAAGTACCCGCCATCACGAAAGGGCATCAGCTTTTTGAGTCCCACACCACCCTGTTTTGCTACCCTGGGTAGGACCCACAAGTACACACGACGTGTGTACATTCCTACCCTTTCTTTCAATATGTGTTTTTATTTTTGTCGTTTCATGCATAAATGCTATGTTAAAGACGGGTGTTTGCCGAGCCAAATTCGGTGATGGGGGCGATGAGCTGACAAAAGGTTGGGAATCACTGCTTGGAGTATTGACTAACAAAAGGTTCGAAATCGTTAAAGCAGGGGCGGTATTTGATGTCTGAAAGTGGGGGGGGGGGGGCAAACCCGGATAGACTGTCAAACGGCGCCGAAGGCGCCTCAGGAGCGCGAAGCACTACCCCTAGCGGCGTGGGGTCCAGGGATAGAGCCCCGTTGGGGGTCCAGGGGGCGAAGCCCCCGGAAGCTCTGGGGTATTTACGAAATTGTAGGCATTAAAATGATGCATTTTAGCTTCAACTTCAAATGACACAAGGTAGGAACTCAGACCACAAAAATCACAATTTGACTTTTTGCAATTATATGACTAACAGTCGGCCGGGATCGATAGTGACCTAGTATTTAGAGTGGGTGCGCGCGAAGCGCCCAGAAAAAAAATCGCATTTTCAGACTTTTTAGGGCCATGGGTAAAAGAAAAGCTGAAGAAAGTATCCTAAAGGAGAGGGCTCTTGTCCCTCTCCCCCTTCGCTGAGCATCTGTCCCTTGCTACATTTACACGGGTCGGTGGTGTAAAGATGTTGCTTTGAAACTTTCTGGAGGGAGAACTTCCCCCTCCGCTGCGTACGGCCATGGGTGCATTGGTGGTTTCAATGATAACAGAAGACTTTGTACGAAGCTATGACAAGCAAGATGCTCTACAGGAAGTAATCCCGAAACAATATTTAAAACGGGTGCTCGCGAAGCCCTCCGAAGAAAAAAAAGCGTTTGAGACATTTAATTGTAGGCTATTGTTTTTCTTTAGTTTTAAATGCAGTATTTTTTATTGCATAAAAATGTTCCTACTTTCCCCAGGTGCCTCTTCTTTCCATAGAGTCGTAGAAACCTATATCCTGCTCTATGGTTCTTTCTTTAATGTTTTATTTTTGTAAAAGGTCTGGGACAAGCCCCCTCAACTTTTTCTATTAGTGTGAAAAATAAGATAGTCGATTTTGAAGGTTATAGACTATGTGATACTTAAATAGTCAATTAAATGTTTTATGGGCAGTTTTTGCATGGACATGGCTAAGGGCATCGGCAATCAAAGTGCCAGGGAAGTAATTTTCGTTGGAGACTGCATCTTGGGAAGTTGTGGCCGGCAAAGCCTTTAACCGCGGGCGCCGAGGGCGTGAAGCCGGAGTCTGGAGACTGAGGGTTCTCCCAGAAAATTTTTTCTTAAATTCGATAGCTTTTGCGGCAATTCTGGGCCATTTCTTGAGAAAATCCTGCTTCCCCCATGTGTAGTTAGTTAGATGAGGTTTAACGTCCCAGTTTCCAACCAATTGGTTCAAGTCGAGCTACCACGGCCTTTTTCCAGTTGTGGCTCACTGGCTCACTGTCCCCCATGTGTAATTTGAAATGTTAATGAAATGGTTTTCCTATTATGATGGCAAATTTGCTGAGGATGGTGGTAGTTTTTGAGGACAGTGAAAAACAGCCAGAGGTGTAGCGTGGGTTTTGGACAAGCTGTCCTACAGTAAGTAATAACGAGGCAGTTCCACCAAAGTTTTCCTACGCACAGCATTACAACAGTACAGAGTACTAATGAGACATCGATTTATATAAGGCCCATGCAAAACACGCTGAAAATGTTTTGCGAAATGGCGATTCCTTATACATGGGTAGGGTTTGGGACTTTGTTCGCAAGGACCATGGTCCATTTAATGTCGTACATCAGTACTTTCAGTGACCCTTATTTCAGAGCTTCGATCACAATAGTGTGTCACGTAGGGAGAAAAGAAATTTTACGGTGCCTGACAAAATTTTATTAATCAGTTTTCTCTGGGGGTGCGCGCGAAGCCCGCGAAGAAAAATTTTCCTAGCATTTTTATGGCTTTTGATATTGTTTTCCTTTATTTAACATTGTAAAATTAAATCATAACAGGCCATTGGAAATTCTCTTATAGTTTTGCTGGTCTCGTTTCTTTTCGCTCATTTTTTATTATTTTATTTTTTAACCTCTGGAAAAAAGTGGGGGGCAAGTGCCCCCTTGCCCCCCCCCGTAATCCCGCCTATGTCATTAAGAATGGAATAAAATCCGAGTTTCAGGATAACATAGGAGTCAGACAGGGTAAAAAAATTGTCATCGGGGCTATGTACCATGATGATATCTGATTTTTCGTTCTCATAAAATGTATTAATCACCTAAAGCACATTGTTGTTAATATTACAACCAACAAGTTAAGACCACAGACTAGCTCTATCCAAATGCCTTTTCATAATCAGTAAAAGCACAGTGAAGTCTCCTTGTCTTTCTGACATAAAAGTCTACAATAGAATAAAGTGTGACTATGTGATCCAGAGTAGAGAAGTTGCTCCTAAAACCTGTTTGTTCATCACCAATAGCACCAGTATTACTGAAGTAAGTTCTTATGCGCTCTTTTAGTATCGATGTGAATAGCTAATTACCCAAACAGCTCAACAACAGAGTTATCCGCAGTAGTTTTCTCCGTCATCTTGGGAGCCTGTACCCTATAAAAGTTGGCATGATCATCCCAACGGTCCAGCTTCAAAACACGTTAAAAACAATCTGGTATAAATCCTTTTTTTATTAATTCAGCGCTTTACAGTGATTTCTCATGTCAGTAACGATATGTTATTACATTTACCAGTGGTATTAATTACTAGCTTTACTTATCATATTCCAACATTCCTTAGGATTTTTACATTTAAGACGCCTGAAATGTGAAGGAAACTTACCAAAATCGTTGCGTTTATCTTTCTTATGTAGTGGTTATGTTTGGACATTGTACATATACTATACCACAAGTGACTATCTTTCAAAGATTTATAAAATTATTTGCTTTTATGTATTTATTTTTCATTTCTCTGCAACTTTTGTCAAACCATGGCTGTCTTAATGGAGAATTTCTCGTAACAGCTCTCAGATGTACCCTTTTGACAATTCCAGCCTCATCCGCCGTTTTTAGGAAATCGTTCATTAAATTCAAAACAACATCATCGAGCTGGCATTGCCTAAGATTTTGGACGTCCAAGGAATTCAGATTTTTCAAGATTTTATTAAAATCACAATCACACACTGTAAAAATTGATTAACACTTTTTTGTAACAGATAATAAACGCGTCTTGGCGTTTATGTAACAGGAAAAGCAATAAAATACATAAGCAAATTAAACGTCTAAAACGCCAACTTTAACACAATGACGCCACTGTAACGCCATCTCACGTATACACGTTTATGCGTTTATTTCATGATTACTGTAAACATCAAGTTGTTTTTAATAAAGAAAAATTAACACACATATATATATATATATATATATATATATATATATATATATATATATATATATATATATATATATATATGTATATATATATATAGATATATATATATATATATATATATATATATATATATATATATATATATATATATATATATATATATATAAATCATGTAAACGTGTTTGCGGAGTGCACTTTAATTGACGTCATTATCCTTATCATGTGTTAATATTCGTTCAGTCATTTACTGTGCGTATCCATTTTGTTGTTCGTTTTCTAATTCTTAAACACCATATATGTGTTAAAAAATGAAGACGTCTATTTTTACAGTGCAGAAAGACATTAGGAATTCATTAGCTTTTATTCAATATTTGTAAGTGTATACAATGTATTCATTCTCGATGCTGAACATCTAGAATTATCAATAAGAACACAATCCTTACATTTATTAAGCTTAATACTGATCGCCCTGATTGGCGTAATCGATTACAATGGCAAAGTAATGGTAATCGTGTTTTAATTTACGATCACATTTAAGTTATTTGAATGTTGTTTGTAATATTAGACTTCTGAGTAATACATCTATAACGTGTGCTAAAGCTTAAAGGTGTATTATAAATCAGAATAACAGACCTACAGATTACCTCCAGAGTCAGTGGCGTAGCTACAGGGGGCAGGGGGCAGGGAGCGGTCCCCCCACAAAGCCTTAGGGATTTACTTACAACACTTTTTTTATGTTTTTAAGCAAAATTACACATCGAAAAGATTACTGACAAGGCGTGGAACTGTCATTTAAGGCAATCTCGGAGATATTTTAATCTAATTTTTCTCCGCGCGCTACACGCCAGATGATGGTGGCGCTACGCTTAGATTGTAAATCATCACTTCAAGATAATAATCTGTCGGAAATTTTTTGCTTTTGCCCCCCCCCCCCCCACCTGCCCACAAAAAATATCTAGCTACGCCACTGTCCAGAGTTGTCTGTATATTTTCTCTTTGTCTAATTCTATCATTGGCTAGAGGATTCTTACAGATATGCAAAAGAAAATGTAAGAAAACAAAATGTAATTACGATAGCAATCATGATTACATTGCAATTTAATCGTAATCGTTTACTTTCATTTTTAGCTGTAATTGTAATCATAATCGTATCGTAAAATCTGAAGTAATCGTAATCGGTTACATTCAAATGTAATTGCCCCAAGGGCCTGGGACTGACGATTAAAGTTTTTTTGCCTAAAATTATTTTAGCTCCTACATCATGACACCAGACTTATGCGTACAAGGATAACTGACTTGTAGCACTTAAGTCATAATTTCATTCTGTTTTATGTCCACATTGAACCTCTTTCAATTAAGCTTATAGGATTAAATACATACTTTCAAATTCACAGCAGCACTGTCGTAATTGAAATCGTTTGATTGCAACCAAATCTCCCTGCTAAAATAGGTTTCATAAAGTCCTATACAGTATTCTGATTCGTTACAACATTTTGAATATTAAGAGTCCATGCCTGGATTTCCAGTGAAGATTATTAGCAAGGATAGCTGTCTCTCTTTGTGCAACGCCTCGGACTATATCTTGTGTAACGATGGACTGTCCTATAATGTGTACCTTCCCAAGTGTTTGGTTATGTCCCCCTCCCTCGGGCGAGTTATCATGTTATGTCCCCCTCCCTCGGGCGAGTTAACATGTATTCAAGTAAAAGTAAACTATTTACTTTTGAAATGTTGCTCAGTCAAAAGTAACTGTAACCAGGGAACTGTTAAATAACAGCTCCCTGCTGTAACTAATTATTTTTTCAACATTGTAGCTAGTAACTGTAACGAGTTTCAGTTTTACGGAAATAACTATAACGATATACTTTCAAAGTGTAGCGGGAACAACACTGCATTTAAATCAATTCTGTGGCGATGTGACCCCACCCTACCATACCCTGTCAAACATCATGGCTACCTCCAAATTTAGGCAGCTGGCCATGAATGATATTAGCAACATAGCCTCTCCATTCAGACACTACTTACCTTTTTCATGGATTACCTATGTCCTGGCCCCAAAATTCCACCTATCTGTTCAGTGATATCCAGTAAAGGGACTGTTCCACCACCCAAACATCTTTTGGAATATCCATATATCTCTATTAACAATTGGTGACTGCAATTTCATTGACATAAATTCAAACAATACAGCTTGACTCTGAGTGGTTTATGATGACTTACGCAGACAGTGGGGTACAAATCGCATAACACCCAGCCAGTTGCGTAGCCAGGATTTTTTCAGGGGGAATGAAGCACAGAATGGGCACAAACTTTTCCTGTCGGGCGTACAATTTTTCAGTGGTAGTCCCTGAAAAATTGGGGTCGTGGGATTGGATGGCAGAGGGGGGTGGGGTGGGGTGAGAGCTTTTACACAAAAGGGTACCATAATTCCTTCTTATAGTATGTTTGCATGGCAAATTGGTACAATACGTATCGAGTTCAGAGCTGCTTAAGTGTTTTTCACTGAAAACCTGACTTGCTTAGCGCTCTAGCCTATTTTTCTAGCGCAATTTTTTTTAATGTGTAAAATAATCCAAATGCATCTAGAAATCTTTACAAAAGGTAACTCACTTTGTGCGGACATTAACCGAACCTGTAAGCGCAGAGTCGTGAATTTTAAAACTGGGTAAGGGGTAGGGTCCCTCTCAGGAAACTCAATATGAAATTCGTCTCTGTTACATGTGATTTCCTGGATCTGGGAATCAAGATAAGTACACAAAGAAACATTTTTTTTATTAAGTTGTGCATTATTAGGCATTGTCACCACTCTGCAATTTGGAACTGGCTTGCCAAAAGTGATAGATCTCCGTCAAAATGGCCAAAACAGTTGATCTGGAGGTCTCCACAAGATTTTATTTTAAATTCAAAAAGTTAATAGACAAACACCTATAGAAGCGATTTTCCGGCACCAAATAAACTTAAGGAAGATAAATACACAAGCTTTGGAGAGCAATTTTGGGGAATGTCTTGGAAATGAAATTGCTGACGAAAGGGGAGGCTGGAGCCAAGCAGCTCCGTTGAATCCAAAATGGAATTTGTAAGCACTGCAAGCCAAACAAAAAAAAAATAACTTTAGGGTAGACTGACCCTTATTGAGAAAAAACATGTATTGCATTTAAACTCCCGTCTGCCCGACGAAATGGACAAACCTACCGAGGTGCCAAGTTTATCGTATTGTATGATAATACAAGAGAACATTAGGTCATTAAGGATGGAATTCTCGACTTAAGCAGAAGGCCATGTATGTCTAAATGTCTAGAACTCGATAAGGGAGCTGCTTGTCACTGTTCTGTCCTACGAATTCGAACTATGAAAGAAGCAATGTTCCAATGTGGCGCCCTTGAAAATTTGGGTGTTGTTTCAATCATATTCTGCACCCTCCACAAGAATTTTTTTCTTTTTTGTAGTTGTCTGTACCCAGCCTCATGAACTGGCCAGATCATAAAAAATACGCATTTATCATCTACTTTTTTTTTCCAACCGACCTCCCTTTCTTTTTGCATTTGATTTTGCAAATATTGTTAATAAGTCTCTGATACCTTAAACTGTATTGTAACAAGTTCACTATCTGTAATGGTTTGTATATAAAGTTTTTTCTTGTTAACTGGAAAATGATTTATGCTAAAAACAGTAATAAGGAAGTAAGGCTCAGTATACACTGTTTCCTGTTTATTCATTAGTTCTATATGCATAAATAATGAAAGGAATTTACATATTTCTTCATAACATTATCTAACATCCTTTGATGTTAAACAAAATAACTTCCCATAAGTTTCCAAATCTTAAAGAAATCTGTTTATTTGCAAATGCCATCTTTGCATTTCTTTCATAGAGTTCGAAAATAAAAATATTTACAGTTTATGAATATAATTACAGTTTTAATACAGATTAAAAGTCTCTCAACTTCAAAAATATTTTAACTACCCCTCAATAAATCAGCTTAATATTATGGAAGATGGAAGCACAAGTTTAGGTGTGTACTAAATGACGTATCTAGGATATCTCAGGGTACAGTAAGATGCAGGAATTTCTCTTGAAACGTCAATCAAACCAAATGCTAAATGTATATCACAAAATGGAGAAACATCATCCAGAGTCATATTTTCACTCAAAGAAAAATTTACTCCCCAAAATATCATGTTTGAAATGTCATGATGCTCATTTTGGAACCATCTGAACACAGGATTGGCACAGGTTGACCCACCTGTTCTTGCCTTCAATTTCAAGCCACAGGTTTTGTCTCAGAATTCTTCATTAATACTGCTTTTAACTCTCAAGCTTTTTCCATGTCAAATCTGTGAAAACCTGTGGTAAAGTGCAACTGGCCAACATGTCTCACTGTCAAGGGAAAACATGCAAAAGACCTGTGATCACCCATGGCAGACACATGCGAAAACCGAAGATCTGGCACCAATTGACACACATTCTTTTGGCAAGGGCCACCTCCAGCAAGGTATAGGCTCGGATTACATGTGAAGTAAAGAACTGTTCACCCAGACAATCAATGATAACATGTTATAACTGGCAATAACACTGTATAACCTACAACAACATGTTCTTGTGAACAGTCATGTTTCAACCAACAATACCATGTTACTACTGACAATAACATGTTTCAAACAACAATAACAAGTCATAAATGACAATAACACGGTATAATTCATGTAATAACATAATCCTGCCCACACTAACATGTAACAACTGACAAAACCATGCTACTAATGACAATAACATGTTTCAAACAATATAACATCATAATTGACAATAACACAGTGTAATTCCTATAATAACATGTTCCTGCCCACACTAACATGTCACAACTAATGAAACCATGTGACTTCAAACAAAACAAGCTTTAAAAAACAATAACATTTACTGCTGAAGCAAGACCCCCTAGTTGGTGGATGCTTGTCTGGGGCCAACTGACCTTCTCTTAATGCTCATGCACAAACAGATGCACCCTTACATGACAATTAAATGTCACTTATGAGCATCACAAATTTTGGATCAGATTCACTAATTACTGTTGCATATTCATATCTGCATATTCATTACTGCATATCTTTAAGTTAAAGTGCTGTAAACTGTTGCAGCTGCTTAATTCTACCTGGCACTCTTTCCATTAATGACCTTGGAAGAACAGCAGTATGAGACTTTCAATATTTCTACCATGAAGTCATGTATACAAGTTAAAACCACTTGTTAGTCCTTATTACAGTAAGTGAAAGTTACAGATATTTGACAACATCTGTAAGGCATAGTCTTCTTTTTCAAAGTAATGGAATGTCTTTTGAAATTACAAAAAAGAAGATATTGTGACTCATCACCGTCAAATAAACTGAAATTTTTACCTAAGAATTTGACAAAAGTGCACTTCATAGTTAAGTACATTGCAGCCACAGAGTTTGAGTTTTTTAAAAGCAGTGTTTTTGTTTTAAAGAATTTTGCAAAACACTGCTTTGTGCTTAATGTGAACGCTTTCCCTCTAGCACAAGGAACACATTAGATCACACTGACAGCAAAAAGGGAAAAAAAAAAAGATCTAAAATTTCTCTAAAAATTAAAAAAAGCTTCTTAACAGAAATAACACTGAGTTGTTGCTGAAAGCCCAACTTGAAAGCTTTGAAATTGCAATATATCTGCCCAGAAACAATAGCAGTGCATTACCAGTTAAGTTGACTGGTACAAACACAAAAAAAAAAGAAAAAAGAAACATAAAAACATCCAATTGCATCACAATATTGCTATTCAATCCCTTACATTAATGGTGATAAAGTAACGAAGTTACAGTAAATATTCCACTGAAAACCAACATAATATAACCTTACTCATACTACAAAAAATCAAAGCTACCATAGCATAATTTGCAAACTATTTCTTTTGCATTCCAACATCTATCCAACATAAAAACCATGATGCTTTTGCCCCCCCCCCAATAAAAAATGATCATTGCCTTAATGCATTTAAGAATATCCTGCTCCCTAAAAAATCCACACCCTGCCCCCCATACAAACAAAAATATTTTGCCACTACAGGAAGCTATCTTCCCCCCTGCCCCCTTATATTTTGCCACTCCGGGAAGCTATCTTCCCCCTCCCACTTCAGGCCTTGTCTATCTATGTGCCTGGCCAAATTTCATTGAAACGTCTATTTGTAGAAACCAAAAATCACAGAAATAAGTATCTATTAAAAAAAAAGTTTGGGCTGAGTATGAGCTTCATAGTTGAAAAGGAAATCGTTTTTTACAAACATCTTGATTACGTGCTGAATAGGGCTCATTTCTGTAAATCAACTTAAACATCTCTGTCCTTGGGTACAGCAAGGAATCATGGGTAGCAAAGTCAAAACTGCCAATTCATTCTTAATATCCACTATACAATTCATTTTTTTTCCAAAAATTGTCAGTGGAGTTTGGAATTATGGGAAAATTAATTCTATACTGTCTAGAGTACAGACACATTTGGTCAATATCCTTCAATTTCTCTAAATGTTGATGGTTATGTGAGCTGAATGTGCACAACTGTGTTTGTGTGATTTGTGTGGTGTGGGTAACGATGGCAAAAATCATGCCAATTTTGTGTCTTGTGTCACTTTGTGCCTGAGTTTCATAAGTTTACAAAAGAAATAGATTTCTCTGTGAGACATTTTGCAAAATCTCTATTTTGTCAGTCATTTAATTCCAGGCATACTGTCAAAGATTTAATGACATTATGTTTCTCACCTAAGGAGTATCCATGTTTTTCTAACTTCAGTAGTCCTTGCTAGCTATACCATAAAAAAAAAAACAAAAAAAAAAATAAATTAATAAATAATTTACAGAGAATATCTTTACAATGGGTTTCATTAACTATAGAGAACTTTTGACATAGCACATGAAATGTTAAAAGCAACAGGAGCTTCTGTTACAGCCATGCTTCTATTTACATTTTGATAAATTTGTCTACTAAATTTTAAATTACTTTGTATGTTTGTATTATAAGTCATGCTCATATTTTATTAAGAAAAACATAAACAGCACAAAAACATATATTATTTCCAACTGGCAACTTTTTCATACTTTATTTGACTATTTTTCCTGTCACAAAGAACACACTTAACTTTCTAACCAACCACAAAAACAATAATTTCAAATATATCCTCCTTTAAAGAATGCTTAAATTGACGATCTAATTTATGTGTGCCCTGCAAGTATTTGTTTCTGATTGTAACCATCCTTTTTCTAATCACGGTATTAAATAAAGGACAAAGGCACTTCCATTTCCATGTGTGCTGCCTGAACATTCTAGAAATTTCTTTTTACCAAGATGTATTAAAATTTGAGTTGTAACTTAAACAGAGATGTAGTTTTTCTTATGTGAGATGCTTTAAGCACATTTTATCATACTGTCATTTTATGAAGGATATCGATAAATTGTTATGTTCTTTCTTACTTAATAACATCTACTTTGCATTTTTTATACATTTCATCTGCATCTATAATATTCAGACAAGCATTAAATTTACAACACATAAATGTTGGCTCTCATATCAATCTACATACATGTGCTGTATTCATTTTCAGACAAGGGGTATCCAGCATTCCTGCACCTATATGGACAACAAAATTCTGTGACTTTCCTGTGACCCTTACATGACCTAAGTGATGAAGAATCTAGTATATACTTCATCAAAAAACCCAGGGGAAAAAATATGCATTGTACATTGCATGCATTTAAAAACATTTGCATAGTCTTTATAAAATTCCATGACTTTTGTTACTTCTAATAACAAAATTTCATCACATTGCTAGGACTGAAAAGTACTTTTTCCAAGGTCTCATTGACTCTCTGGCAAAGAGCTGAAGGGAGAAGCCAAAAGTTACTCCCAAAGGAGTTCTGCTTCCCAAAAGAGCTACCTCCCCAGAAAGGACAACATACTTTACCAACCCGTCAACCTTTAGAAGTGAATATAAAATTCTGTGAATTTTCCACCACTTTTGCAGACAGCAGATATACCCTGGGTACAACATAATAAGGGTGCTGGTTTTAGTTTGGTGTTAACACTACTGACCTGTTTTACATCCATGCACAAAGTTCTCTGCAAACAAATGTGTCTGAAGATTTCAAATATTCAATTAAACAAAAAAAAAAAAATTATGCACTAAATTTTGGTTTTTGTTGAAAAGTAGTTTTCAGGTTAAGACACTGATTACATGCTTGTGGAGAGATGTGAGATGTAACTGGTGAAGTTGAGATATAAAAAGAGGCACTGACAAATAAATATTTCATGCAAAAATAAAACAAATTCAATATTGCCAGATAAACTACATTTAACAACTATTTAATCAAATTTTTTCGAGTTGTTTGTCAACCACCTATCATATGGCATCATTTCTGAGATGTTTTCTCTTGATATTTCATGTTTATTCATGATTTCTTGGATATTCATGAGTATTACTCAATACTCCATGCAAAAACTTCAGTGCTAATATTTTTTTCACACACCTTTTACACTTGCATGTTTGTCTGCTTGTGATATCCTCTGCTACAAGCAGTTACTCATACAGTGCACTTTTATGGAAGAATAATATTCAAAATCTATTAAATTATGGCTATTTGCCTAAATTAAAAAAAAAAAAATGTTGAAACGGATGACATAAGTTACTGACACACTGTACCTTTTTTGCAGAGTAACTGTGAAAATGAGAACATGATTTTGCAGAAGGTATGCTACCTTAGTTTTTTTGTTTCAAACGAGAATGATTATAAATCTAGGACATGAAGAAACAAGTGGCACATTGAGGGCAATTTAAATGTAGCAGCAATAAAACATGCTTCACAACACCAGATATTCAAGATATCAATTCAAGGGCCTACACACGTAAAAGGCCATCACAATAAAACAAAACCTAGACAAATCCAATACGACTGAAAATTAATTAGAAAGCTGCATATCTGAGTATAATAAACTAACCTCATTCCATGTGAGCTCTCCTCAAACTTTCTTTTCACGGATTTGGTAAAATAGAGATAATCAGTTCAATACTTCACTTATTACACATGATCGTATCTAAGTTTTTTTAAAAACCACAAAAATGACAAAATATCAGATCCTGTTTTCACAGTTCACTTCATAATGTACACTAAAACAGAAAAGTCTTCACAGTTAAATTTTGAGGTATTTCTATTAAAGTCATTCAATTAATCACAATCAATTGGAATGTATGTTGCTTTGTTTCAGATTTACCAGTCTTCTACTGATGACTAAACAGAAAGGCAGTTTAACTTTCAATATGCAGACTTGCCAACCTTCACGGTTTCACTATGAGTCTCATGGTTTCAGAAATCCTCTCACGGTGAAAATGTCAGATCCCAGGTGAAAATCACTTTGAGCCAGATACGTTTCCTTCCATTGCTGGTGAAGTTATTATTGAATTGCAGATGTATCATTGTCACAAAAGTGACAAGAGTGTGACAACCCTTCTAAATATGTGAACTAAACCTTCCACAATTTTCAAACAGTCTGCTTTGTAGATGGCATCCTGTAACTTTATTAAGAGGGTGAACAAAAAATCTACAATCTTTCTAGTTCAGAAAACACTTTTCATAATAATGTATAAGACTTGTCTAAATCTCCAGGTCTTTCTAGTTCAGAAAACACTTTTCATAATAATGTATAAGACTTGTCTAAATCTCCAGGTCTAAGATGTAATTTCCAGGTTTTCTTGCGAGACACCCCAAGGTCTGCCCTTTTTGAGGTTGGCAAGTCTGAATATGTGCTAAAAGGCACAGGTTTTTGGCCCAGAATGTTAGCTGGGGAATCACTGGCATTTTCCTGTATTAACTGACAGCTACTTTCATATGGCTTCAAGCTACACAACTGAGCACTGTCACACAGAAAGTGGATATGACTGATGGTATCTGTTTACTTGGGCAGTGATCCGGGGGGTGGGGCAGGGGGCATGTCCCCCAATATTTGAGAAATCACCCATTCCTTGATTTTTCACCCAGTAAATTATTTGAAAATGGGGTCATGTCCCCCCCAATATTGAGAACAAATCACCGCCCATGTCTAACTGATATCACTAGATGTTTACTCTCTTCATTTTCATTTGAAAGTTAGAGCCTAGCTAATATTTTTGTAAACTATTTATAGGCTTTGCAACAGTCAAAGTACCATATTTTATACAGTCTATTCTTTTGTTTTATGACTGTGCAAAAACGTAGGCAATCAGAAAAAGAGAGCCCACCCACTTTCTATCTTAGGAAGAAGCATTATCTTGCACTGGTAACAATACTGCCATTGTTGTTAGGCACGCTAGCAATGTACAAAATTGCATTAGGAAAAAAAGCCTAATTTATACTGAAAATGGCTTCATTATGGTAGCTACAGTAGGCACAGCTAGACTGACTGGAATGCTCTGTAATGTACAAGCGTCACTCCAAAAAAGAATGCAATCGCTTGCTTTTCGGCACCGTGTTGAGCTGGTCTCATAGAGACATTTTATACACAGGAGCTCCCTAATGGGAGATTTCCACATCCTGATTTCAGACGACACGTGGTCGAATGATCCATTCTGCTCCAGGATTCACTCTGACCAGAGCCAACATGTTGGTTTCTGGATCCAGACATCGTGACCCTAAACGGATAAGAAAAGATCAGAACATCTATCAAATTTTCAATTCATAATTTCTTTGAAGCTGCAAAATGTTTATTTCTGCAGCTCCTATACATTTACCAAACAAATGTTTAACAATTTTTCTGTATTTTCAGAGGATCATGTAGTAAGACTGCATATTTTCCCTGACTGACCTAAGAATAATGAAGTGTCACTAACTTTTTAACAATTATTACGATATACTTAAGTGAATGGAATGTCCACAGGGTTAAATTACAATTTCATCCACTGATGTGCCATACTTATGTGAAATATCAAAGACATTTCTCAGTGAAAAAAAAAGAATATTTGATAGGTTCACTGATGTAAGACTTCTCCTATTCTTTCACTGGCAAATATATTTCATGATCTTGACGACTTGGCATCTTTAAAATGGTCAATGACAGATCTTACACACATGGCGTCACAGAAAAGAAAGTGTGCCCCCGATGGAGGTAAGTGCATATCATTACAACTGTCAAACATCAACAAATGGTGACAGCTGATTTGTTTAAAGTGGACCTAAAGTCTAAAATTACAAGAAAATATATTGAGGAGGATAGAAAATGAATTTCATTCATCCAACTCCCGTTTTCATAGCTTACTCCATTACTGAGATATAAAATGTTGAAATTTTTTCACTTAAGTTGAAATAGTCGATTGCGCAATAATTTATGATGCCCTTCTTGTACAACTCACATTACCTGCTTTTGTTTTCTTCTAAAATTAAGATGTTTATATGACCTTGAAACATTTACTGTTCCCTTGCATAGCATGTTGTACAGAGAGGGCCTATATAGCCAAGTCACCCTACAACAGTAACACAGTTATCACATTTTGGCACAAGGTGCAGTGGCTTTCGAAAAAACAAAGAACAACAAAGATTGTAATTTGAGTAGTACAAGAATGACATCACAAATTATTGCACAATCTACCACTTTTAACTGAGTGAAGAGGCTTCAACATTTTATATCTCGGCTTAGGAATGTCCTGTGAAGATCGGAGTTGGATCATCTGGATGCATTTTTCAAACTTCGTAACATATCTTTTTGAAATTTTAGACTTTAGGTACACTTTAAGGGATGGATACGAGTGTGAGTCTACTACACAAGCTGCAAAGTCTTTGTCATGTGTGCAGTGTGCTTCATTGGTTAACCTCCAAACTTACATTGTGTGACGTCAATGCATAAGGTCTATTATTTCCCTTGTTTTACCTATCAGTGTTCAGCTAAAGCAGTAATCTAGAGGACTCGATTGATTGAAACAAATATCTTCCACCGATAATGCATTCCACACCTCCTTGCAATTGTAACAGCCTTAAGCTATGCTGCTGGTACAATGACAAACCCCACTTAAACAACAGAATGGTGGAGTTGGTAACATGTTACACATGGGGTTGGTAACATGATATACCCCACTTAAACAATAGAATGGTTGGGTTGGTAACATGATATACCCCACTTTAAACAACAGAATGATGGGGTTAGTAACATGATATACCCCACTTAAACAACAGAATGGTGGGGTTGGTAACATGATATACCCCACTTAAACAACTGAATGATGGGGTGTAAAAACAACTTTTTCAGTGAACTCAATACAGCAGGAAATTGGATTTAATTGTATCTGGCCTTAAAAGGGCTCAATGAGTTGATATTGAATATTTTTTGATGGGTATGAAGGAAACTATTGAATGGCAATGCTTCTAATTAGCCTCATTAGCCACTTATCCCATTCTATAGTTCAAATGTGAAAAATTGTAGTTTCTATGGTTTAAGGTCCAAGCTCTTGACAGAGCAGCCAGCCACTCTGGAAAATACAACATGTATTTACAACTGAAGACTTGATCACAACAGTTGTTTATAGGAGGAGTTAAGAACCTGTCAATCAAGATGGTATAACTTCACTTGAATTGGTTGTATTTGAACAGGGGTTGCACATGATTAGTACCTAATGGTTAAAGTGTCTGGTCATGAATTTGTACTAAATGATTTTTTACCATGAATAACCCTATCATTGCCATTTCAGTTGTGTTTAGATGTTAAGGATCTCTTGGTCTGACCATTTACCATCAAGGTGTGAGAAAAACAACACCTGTGACAAAGAATCATGAAATTCATGAACCAACTCAATAAGCCCCTTTAAAAAAAGTCAATGAATATACAACTTACCAATGTTACCTCCTGTTTCATATAAGTAAAATCGAACTGTTTTATTGGGTGGAACTCCAGCCAGAGAATCAAATGCAGAATTCCTGTTTTGAAAAGAAGGACACTGTATCTTAGAAATACTTTAAACACTGAATGCATTGAATATGTGCAAACCATATTATGTATCAATACACACTAATATATTCAGATCTACACAGCCAGGTCTGTCACCATGCAACTTGTCAATTCTGAAGGGGCAGAATCTTTGTCTGGAGAGCAAAACTTTCCTGTGAAGGGAGAGGGTGGGGGGAGCAACTTTGACAAGCATCCATTACAGGGATTCATTATTGAAATAGTAACCCTAGATATGAGAGAATCAGGATAACGTTATTGAAATAGTGTGTTTACATGTGGAGAGAGTTTGCTCAGAATATGACAATATCAAGAGATCTCAGACTAAATTAGTCACAGCAATTTCGAGTTTCAGAAGAATTAAAGCAATTTCAATATACTGAAAACCACTCTCCTACTCAATTAAATCTTCAATCACTTCTCAACGTCCAGCTTTGTTGATTTCATGTTTGGCAACACCCCTAACATGTGCCATTCCTTCAAAATTCTTACAAAGGAAACAGAATTAACTTCTCAATAAGTCATACATACTCTGTTAAAAGTTTTCTCGCTGTCAAATCCCAGTGATTTATTTTTTTTTTCACAGTAACACTAACATCAAGTATCAAGCACTGATCATGCATGTATTACAACTCCACCCACAATATATTGAATAATTCGCACTGCATATGTAAGACATGTTACATATTCATATAATTATGCATAATCATTACTTGTCAAGAGTCTTGCTTCTCCTGCTTCTTCTAACACCCCTAGACTGTGGACGTCTCAAAATAGGGGTTGCTATGGGGTGCATATCTTGTGTAAATTTGGCAACAATGTCATCTGCTGTGGTATGCTCTGAGAGCTGTACTGTTGTAAATACTTTCTCCTCATCACCTGGGGTCTGAATTCTTATGATGCCTTCCAAAACATCCTATAGAGAAATTTAAGAAACAGATTTTTGGAAAGAATCTTGAAGGACCAGCCCAATTCATAAATTAACATTGTGCAGGAGAGGGACATATGCTAATTCAAACTGCCCATCCCTGAATACCCACTTTACGTTCACTAAAACCACAAATGCTTGTCCAAAAACTGGCCTGCATATGACAATTTGAAGGAAAACAGTGAAATGTTAAATAAGTAGTGACTTAATATCCTGGGAATATCTTGTTTCTACACTTAAAAATAATAAGCAGAAAAACGGTTGCTGCAAGTTTTATTTCACATCTAGAATGTACAGGTATTCCACAAAAACTTATTTTGCAATCCATCATTTTGTTTAAAGTGAAAATGTTTCGACATTTTTATCTCTGTTTTACAAAATAGCTCTTGAAGCTGGGGTTGTAGCAATGTCAACCTCTATGTGTGACTTTAGCGACAGAATACCATAAAGAGAAATACAATTGTATCATCTGTATGTCAAAAGAACAAAAAACTGGTGTCAGAGTTTCAGCTTACTTCAAGCATACTTCTTCTTTTTTCCTTTCCTTTCTTGTTGAATATTGTCATCACCTGGAAGAAAAAGAAATATGGATCCCACATGGAAGATAAATATTTCAACCTCCATTTAACAGGCAACTCATAAACAGTGGAGGAACTAGGCAGGTATGGAGGAATTCCCCACACCGAGATCTTTT
Source organism: Holothuria leucospilota (assembly GCA_029531755.1). Classification (NCBI taxonomy): domain Eukaryota; kingdom Metazoa; phylum Echinodermata; class Holothuroidea; order Aspidochirotida; family Holothuriidae; genus Holothuria; species Holothuria leucospilota. The sequence goes on from CM055982.1 coordinate 37,444,783, forward strand.
GCCCACCATTACTCTCCAAACATAGAACACTACCCCCCTCCTCCTCCATATCAGATCAGCCACAAAGTTAATGCCCAAAATAAATAATGGCCTTCTGTTGATGATAAAATACAAAATTTTTCTATACAATAGCTGAACTTGTATGTTCTCCTATAAATTGTCTTGTTTGGTTTCAAACAATCAATGCTCCAGTGACCGGGAATACCCCAAATTGATGACATTATGTCATTTGGTCTGTCTTACACCACTGACTGCCATCTAACAGAAAGAATGATGACCAAACTCACTGATTTAGATTCTCTGTTTTTCTTGACATCAAAATCAACCATCTTCCGGACCTGTTCCAGCATCCTAGAGGGAACCTGTAAGAAATTATGAAACATTTGTAGATGAAAACAACCTGCTTTTTGGATTGAAATCAGTAATCTTGTTATACTGAGATAAAACAAGGAAGATAAAAAAATCAGGATTAAAATTACATTTTTCAGTTTCAATGTCAATTAGATTTACTTACCACCCACAAAATATTGTGATATTTCACCAGCATCCTGGTAATATTTGATGTCCCTGCAGCAAAGGCCAACTCTGCAAAATCAACCACCCTTTTAGTGGAGATGTTTTTTACTGAGAAGAGGTTGGGGGCCATGATCATGGCTACATTGTTTAGAGACATTCTGTTGTAGTTCTCATTCTGGACAATTTTTGACAAGAAGCTCAGTAACATCTGTATGTAAACAGAAAATGAGGAATGGTAAAGCATTACAGATCTTTCAGAAATTGGGGAAGAGACAGAGGGGGTTTTGGTAAATTGCAGATACCTCTATCCTATTCCCCTTAAACAGAAAACAGAAAAGGAACTTCAATTAATGAAAAAAAAAACTTGGTAAGTATACAGAATAACATCTCGTTTACAAGTCATATGCAATCGTATGATGGAATGCTTTTAAAGGAAGTAGGAAGGAGATTAATTAATTTCAGCTGATGTTTCACAATAGTACTGGTTTGACAATGCATCCCTTTTACAGAATTATATTGGTATAATTGAGGAATAAAAGGCAACAGAGACAAACCCGGTTTATCAAAACTGACTATTAAAATGCTATTGTTTTGAAAATGATTTCTGTTTGGGCAGGTTCAAAGAGGGAGGGTTAGGGGTAACAAGGTGAGAAAAGACTATGGGAAGTTTAAGTATGGTAAAGAGGAACCATCACATAGAGGGGATTTCCCTTCATCTTATCTCACCAACAGTGAACTTGATTAAAATAAGTACATTTCTAAAAATGATATGCAAAAGTATAAATGTAGAAAGAAGGTCATTGCAATAAATTATATAGAACCACAAAGAAACTGTGGATGCTGTATCATACGAGGCTTATAAAATATTCTTTTTTTTACAAATGGGTGCCTCATGTAGCAACAAACAATCAGCCGTATCTCAAAAACAGACCAAGACATAATGATATTGCTTGTTGTAACTTGTTTATAATTTCCAATCTCTTTTAAATACATCTATAAAAATGTTAGGGTTACTTCTTGCAATACAAATCATATCTTACTTTAAGAGTTGCTCTGTACACATCTGGTAAGACTAAGATTAGCAAGTTAAGGCATTGCAGCTGTTTCTTTCTGTCTGTGATTTCTGTGATTAAAGAGAAAGGAACATCAAAATACTCAGTCATCCACCAGAATGTAATTCCCTTCCTTACCAATCCACTTTTCTGTATTTTTCTAGGGTGATCTGGTAAAACTTGCCCTACTTTGCATCTCTAAGTCTACCAATCCCTGTAACCCACACCATATAGCTCCCTCATTATTTAGCAAACTGTTTCATGTTTAGTGCAACGATACTGTTTTCACTACTACCATTTATGGCACTCAAATAGGGGGGAGGGGCAGTTATACCCTAGAAAAATGCTTTTCCTTCATTTGCCCCTCCCTATAATTATTTCCCAAACAAAGACATATGCAATCCATGCTCCCAATCATAGCTTTTCCCTAACATCTGTTAGTGCCCTCGCATCATATTCGATTCAATGTCTGATTTATAGAGTTTTTATTGATTCTGCTGCAAATTGGGGCAAGACCTTACAATCTGGCCCTACACAGTGAAAATTCTCCTTTATAAGTTAATTCCCAGCCCCTCATCCAATTTAAACAAAATTCACCCAACTTATAACATCTCCCAGACAGCGACAGTAGCTGGCACTGAGATGATATTGCTCCAAATCTACACACTACTGTGTGTGATAAATTGCAAACACAACTAAAAACATGAGTCATAACTGATCAACCAGAGCAATTCCCAACTTTTCTTTTATTATTATTGCTGAATACACAACTTTACACCATCGTCAGACAGGTAAAGATAAACAGGGGCCTGTTTTCACTTCCATTTTGACACATACAGCTCCCCTTTGACCTGACAAAACTGGAAAAAAAAACCAGATTCTTAAGCACTGTTTCTTTCTTGGCCTAATTATAAAATGGCATTTCCAGCACTATCTGTATTTATTGAAATACAAATGACTTGTAACAGAATGAACACATCACATAGTAACTTAAGGCTTGTCAACTCACGTTCTACTGATGAGAAAGCATTAACATACTCCAAAGTGAGGGGAGGGGAAGGTAATTCCCTGAGAAAAAGTTTCAAAAGTCCAACTGCATCGTTGACTCTCAAATTCTGGAATTTAAAAGCTCCTTCGTAGAAACATTTTTCAACTTCCTGTTGTAGCTCCTAAAAGAAATACATTTTTCAATGAAATATATGAATAAGAACATTAAAAGAAATATACTGTGTTTACATTATAAAACTAATAATGTATTTTGCATTTTTATTGCACCAATATCAAGGCAATCCTAATCAAAGGCACAGCACATATCACCCCTTCTCAATTGTAGCGTGTTACATCAACGATAAACCGTTCTCAAGACAACCCCTCCAGTGAAGCAACAGCTCTAACAGCATGCCAGATGGCATTCTCCTCACAGGTACCCATTTGACCTCTGGGTGGATAGGGGAAACTGAGATAACAAGTATTACCCAATTGACCCCTGGGTGGATAGGGGCAATTGAGATAAAGCATCTTGCCCATAAAGAAATGACTCTAGCAGGAGTTGAACCATCCATCTTTGGATCACAAGTCCAACACCTTAACCAATAGTCCACCACACTCTCCTCTCTGCAGACAATGTATCATTGTTAAACCATTCAGTATCATCTACACACGTTGGCAACATTTTCAATGCCTCACAATATTATATAAGAGGAAAGTTATGAATGTTAATTTATTACAAAATTTGAACGTTTGCAGGGTGTACCATTATTCATGAGCTAAAATACCATAGCAGTGAATTTTTTTCACTGAGAAATATGCTTCAGGAAAATTAAGTTACCAAGCAACCTAATTTTGGAATGTATTACATTCAGTATGAAACTTCTGCACCACAAATGCAACATTCTGTTTAAAACAATGCACACAGTGGGTTGAACTAATGAATATTAAGAATGTTAGTGAATTTTTCATATCTCCAACCTCTTCATGGTCAATCAGTCTCATATAATTTTATGTTCTATGCACATGCACCCTAGTCAACTTGTCTTGGTGTGGGACAACTAAGCTGAACTGAACTGAGCTATCTTATGGAGATTTGAACACACCGCACATAAATTGCCTACAACCATATGTAAAAGTAAACTCTCCAGTTGGAGATGGGAGCTTGTGCTGTCTTTTCTTCTCTTCAATTCCTCCTCTGCCCCCTCCCCCTCCAAAAAAAAAGTAACTAACAGCTGTGACCCTAGTTACCTTTACATCTGCTACTTAAAAACATACACAGAGATACAAATTTTCCAATATCAAGGACATTATGTTCTCTGTATTTTCCTACTTTCCCTCTCCTCTGTGCCCCAACCCCATCATACCCATCCCCCTCCCCTCCCCATTTTCCAAGTCTGTAGGTATCAGTTATTCCAATGATTGTCTTACCTTTATCCTTGATGTTGAGCCAGGAACTCTTAAGACACCCTCTTCCTTCAGACCGTTTTCCTCTATGTAAGCTATCAACTACAAGCAAAACAGAGAATACACTTCATGTCACATAAGTGGTTTACCGGATGTTAGTTTATGATGTTATGGAATGCAGCAATGAGCTGTCTCAAAATTAACGGTCACTACAAACAACTGTCTTTACAAAACTTTTATTAGAAGCTGGATTAAAGAGGTAGTGGTAAACTCCCCCTCCCCCTCCCCTATTTTTTCAGACCTTAACTAACTGCATCAACTGTTGACTCTGTATTCACCTAGCTGCCAAGGTCTCAGATCTTCAACTCATGGTTTTCTCCAGGAGCATGTTTCTAGAAATAAGTGGGGAAGTAGGTCTTTCTTTTTTGCTGCTGCCAAAATCTGGAACAACCTCCCTTCATCCGTTCGTTCTGCAACTTCTCTCTGTACTTTCAAGAAAAAACTAAAAAACCCACCTTTTCTTGGACATTTAACTTTGGTTGTGACTGTGGAAGTGCCATGAGCATTATCTGATAGATACCGGCGCTATACTAAATTGCCATTACTATTATTAACTCTGGTAATTTGTTTGGTTACTGACTACTGTATAGAAACTTGAAAATGGCATAGATAAACTTTGCACCATAGTAGCTTCACAAAATCCAAACCTTTGTCAAAACAGAAGGGAACACACCCTCTCCTGGACCCTTCCCCAGGTCGCCATCTCCACCCACACTTTCAGTCTTTAGCCACTTTAATAGCCTTCTTCCAAATAAACTGGGCTGTGACTCCACCACTGATGCTGACACACTGGTAACTCTTCATTTTTTGAAATTCAAACTTGAAATTTTTACAAAGTTAAATTTGTATTGAGATAAAAAACATTAAACAGAACTGTTGCACTGATCTCATGGATGTCCGGAGGTGGGGGGCAAGGGGGGCACTTGCCCCCCCCCGGAAAATTAAAAACTTGAAAAAACGAAGAAAATATAACATCAACATTTCTTAACAGTTCAATCAGTGTGAATTTCTACTCTCAAAACAAGAATTGAATAAAACTATCAACACTCAGGCCCCAGCAGCCCCCCTTATTTTTGGTACATTCTAAAGTTCATATTTACGATATTGCTAGTGTTTCCCCTTTTTATATGCCACAAATATGCCTTGGAAGTGCCATTTCCAGTGATCTGGGAAGCATTTTGGGCCAAAATTTTCTTGCGCTCCGTGCCAACCCATGGTGGCACGGAGAGCTGAGAGTCTGTCTATGGGCTTTGCCCCCCCCCCCCCCCCTGACAAATTCCTGGTTACGCCTTTGTCAAAACTGTGTGGGTGTAGCATCTAAACTCTTTTCTGGGAGTAAAATATTTCCCATGAAAAAAGTTGGGCCCCCTAAAAAATTTTGCCCCCCTTGAATTTTTTCTGCCGACGCCCCATGACTGATCTACAACTTATATGGGTTAAACAACCACACATATTTACTTACTCGCTGAAGAAATATTGGTACTTCACACTCGGGTTTCAATTCTCTGTCTCGTTCTACCAAGATTGAAAGAGGAACTCCAAAAACGCCAGTGTCTTTAGAGGGTAGGAAAATGAAAACACTGTCAATCAAGGCTGTGAATGTGTTTTTGAACACCATTTGGATAAATGAAATTAATAAAAGAAGCAATGTAAGCTTCCTTCAAGATTTGCTGACTTGAAGAACAAATGCAGTCACTACAATCTGAATTAGCATATCACCTCTCTTACCCCCCCCCCCTCCCCCACCCAACCCACTGGCTCTTATGCTTATTTATCAGGGCTGGCAGAGTCTAGAGGCTAGGGGCTACAACCTCACCCCAAAAACTTTCAATTTAAAAGTTATTCTTGAAAATGCTATTATTTCCTGTGCCTGCAGGATGGCCAAAAATTATCTACGAAAATGCCACAATCCATGAGTTTATAGTCTCCACAGCCCCCTCCCCAATCTTAGAAACCTTCCAATGGCACTGCCTGATTTTTGGATGGTTCTTTTCAATATTTTGTTATTGCATTATTAAATTCATATAGTAGTCCTTGGTTCACCTTTAACATACAATATTTATGTTCTTACACATGAAAGATACTTGTGAGGGAAGTAAAGTGTAAAGTGTAGAACTGAACTATTAAGATGGTTTTTCAATCTAAGGTTGCGTACAATTGCTTATGCTCTGAAAAAATGAGATACAGGCTGGTAATAGTTGATGTGTGATTCAAAGAAATACATATATGTATGCTAACTATAAATCTAACTGTCGTACAGAGAGGGGTAAATGCTTCATTTTTTGGAACACATTTCCATAACCTCTTACTGTCAACTTTCCCATTAAGTTGATCATAAACAGATCATTACCCTGTATTAAAACTCCTTGACCTCAAAGACTAACCAACGTATGTTGGGATCTAATAAATGGATTTTCATCAAAGGAGAAAGGGAAGCTTTTAATCATACTCTTGACAGTCTTCCATGTTAATGGTAAATCAAGTCACTTACTACAAAACCAAAATTTGCTGACAGGAAATTCTCAGGTGTTTTACTCTCTAAATCTAAGATTAGGGATGGATTTTTCACCATGACTCTAAAATGATGTAGCAACTTTTCCTTTCTATTTTTTTTTCTTCTTCAATGTGATAAACAATTTTGGATGCAATACTAAACAGTTGTCATTGCTGTTTTACATACGACATCAGAATTGAAAACCTTTGTGAGTAATTTGATTATGAGCTGACACTTAAAGGAACTCTATCCACTTCCTGATATCATCAATTAAGCTTACCAAAGTCCTCTCTATGTACTACTATATAATTACACTCCCAGAATGACCAAAAATTAAATTATCACAGGTACCAGGTACAAGATCAAAAAAAAAAATCCTCACAATGTAATTTACATGTATATAAAATGAACAGGATTACACAATTTCTTTTGCTTGACAGGTGAAGTACCTTTAGACTATTTTCTTCAAAAGTGTAAAGAAAATATGAATAGGGATGTGATACCAGCATACCTTTAAAAGGAATACACAGCTACCCTACAATGGTCCCATTGATTTTCACACTTTTACTAACAGTAACTTTTGCCTCAAGGGCCCTTTTCCCTCCCACTTTTTCACACAAATCTCCACTATACTGAGTATACGTCATGATGCTTCAAAATGTGCATATTTTCTAACAAAAATACTGTCACATGATTTTTTAGAGCCATTTATAAATTAAGATACCAGGGTATACAATTTAAGCCTGGGTGATGGCATTTTCCCTTTAAGCTCTGAGTAAGAGTATAATGTTGAGATTTTAAAGTCTGATACTTCAACACAGGAAAGTAAATGGCTTTAATTTCCTTGCCATGATGGCAAGTGATCTATATCCTTACACACTGACATGCTCGTGAGCAGATTGTAAAAACACGAGGCTATATACCATGAAAGATGAGAGGTATTATTGATATACCAGTTACTTTTGGCTTTGAATACTAGGATATTGATGTGACTTAACTAAGTAGAACTAATGACTCACAGCTTGATGTATCCAGATTTATGACCTTATAGAGTCTCAACAAGCTACTGTACTCACATCTGCCTTCAGTAGCAGTTTCTCTTTGCATGCATGTTGACATACCTTAACAAATACTGTAGGATGGATCCAAGTTTGGAAAGGGGGAGGGGGGTGTCTCATCTAAGAGTATTTACTGGCTAGAGGCCAAGGTCTAATACAAGTCTTGTACAAAATTATGTTTAATTTGAAAGCAGGCTATAAGGTCTGAAATGGTTTAGTCTCCAATGGTCAGTCATTGCGCTGTGTGCATTGAGTGTTAGAAATATGGGGACATCATTTTGGTGCTTTTCGTACCTCAAACAGAGGTATATTCTCCCTTCATTTCCTGAAGAGTAACAGAAAAGCTGTACTTTTGTCGCTGAAGCAATACCCTTTTGTCTTAAGTTTGATTATGTTAAAGTTGGGCACCACATTATGGCACATGCACTGATTTTGACGTGGACAATACTTTGTCACTGAGGATCCTGATCATACCTGTGCTGTAATAATGCCATACGGTTGTTATGACATGTCGTGTGGTACAATCTGACTGTTCCTGACTTATAGAGACATACAAGTACAGGTTTACTGTGAATGCGGAAGATACCTTCAAAATGTGCTACAAATAACCATAATGTAACACACCACCAATGCAACTACAACACCAATCCAACATGACTACAACAGGTATTAAACAATAACATATTGGTGACAGGGGATTACTCAGAATTTGGGCTAAATGTGCCTACAGGCCAACCATAACCAACAATTCATACAAACTAGTAAACTGGCATGAATTCTGTAAAAAATTTCTGTAAAAGTAGCTACAGTAGAGGCCCACAATACAGGCACAAGGAATTAGGAAGGTCATTTACGCCATCATCAGGGTATGGATAAGTAAGGTCAAGGGCCTTCACTGAACTCATCCTTGGTGTAAAAATGGTTGTTTATCTTTAGTTCACTGCAGCCCTTTGCCATCCCCCCCCCCCTCCCTCCCCCAACTTTTCCAATCAGGTTTCCTCTCACCTTTAATCTTCTTCTTGCTTGACTTTCTTATTGGTCTGTGACATATCCCTACTCGATCAAACATGGCAGTGAGTTCTATCAGAGAGATTTGTCGCACCTTCTCAATGTCTCGGGTTGAGAGGAAGTCCACAGGTGTAATTCCCAGCAGGTCATTATCTAAAGTAATATTCTGCAAAGAAACAACAAAGAAAGTTAATGATAGACTGGTGTAACCTGGACTTTCAAAAAAAACTACAAAAAGTCAAAATTTGAATATTAGTGATACCAGAAGTAACCTGGACTTTCATACCGGACTGCAAGAAGTATTAAATTCAACTGTTAATGACAGACAGTGAAAGAAGCCAAACCTCATTGCAAAATAGAGGAAAACATTGCTCTGGCTAAATTTGCAAAATGCCAAGTTACTTCTACATTCTTACGGGATTGTGGACACGTGAGTATTAAGAGGACCATAATATAAAGCCAATGGCCATGAGAGAAGGGGAAGATGATGTCATGGATCCTGCACATGACCTTTCTATGAATTATATTACATGAATTATATCTGTTATCTAGTTTGAGACAAAAACTTTTTAAAATAAAAACTTCAAATTGCACATGGATGTAAAAGAAGTTGCACTGTCTCTACCAAATTCCATGATTTTTCCATGACTTCTGTTATTTTACAAAGTCCATGATTTTTCCATGACTTCTGTTATTTTACAAAGTCCATGATTTTTCCTTAAGTGCTGTTGTTTTTACAAAATTCATTGACATTTTGTTTACATTTATTATTTAACAAAATTTCATGACTTCTCCTTGCTGTGGGATCCAACCCCCCTCCCAACAATGGATCTATGCATTCTTCCCTGTTACTATAATAAACCCCCTAAGCACATTCTAAATCTACGATTGCTGTTAAGGGCACTCTTGCAAAACTCTCATGCCTTCCCATCTTTACTACAGCCATGATACAGAGATTCTCCCATGTTCCTGAACAAAGATCTATATCACAGTTACCAATCTGCTAGGAGACTGTATTTAAACATATTTAAAAGGTTAGGTTGAAAGGCTTCTCAGGATCTACTCAGAAATCAGTTCATGATGGAACTGTTAACTGTGATCTAATGAGTACCCCTGCCCCAGTTCCAGACACCTCCCCCCATCCTGCTCAGTACAATTGCCACTAAAACAGATTTCCCTTGGACAACTCCCATGCCAGAAAACTCCCGTACCGGACATTTTCTGTGCCGAACATCTCACATGCCAGACAACTCCCATGCTGGACAATTCACATGCCGCAAAACTCTCATGCCAGACAACTTCCATACAGGACATCTCCCATACCAGACAATTAACTCCCATCCCGGCCAATTTTCCCCTGGACAATACCCATCCATGACAATTTCAAATTTCCTGAGTGCGGGAAGTTGTCCCAGAGGTACTTATCATGGATGCCGATTGTTTGGGGTGGAAATTGTCCCCTGGACTTTGTCCCAGAAAAAGTGGTCCAGGGAAAAATTGCCCATGTAAGTACTGTCCTAAGGGAGTGGTGCAGTCATCCCCTGCCCTGTAAAATCCAAATCAGCTGGTACTTGTTCATCATCAAGTACAGGTTCATGAGAGATGAATGTACCCTTACATATTCACTTCTAGTACTCACTGGTAATGATGTTGTCAGACTTTTAAAAAGCTCTTCTTGGCGAATAAATGGCGTATTTACACCGTTGAGTTCCTGCAAAGTTGAAAGATTAAAAAGATATTACATTAAAACAACTTTTTCACACTTATGACTATGACAATTGTTGAAAACTACTTTCAAAAACTTTTCTACACACTACGTATTCTCTAGTGCTCTGAACTGGCACACGACACTGTTACTTGGGTTTGTAATACTTGTTGTAACAATAATTCAATTTGGTTACTGTTTTACACTTGGCTGCTCAAATCTCCAGTGGACCACCTTCATGTAAATTGCAAGTTGCCACTTGAAAACCTAAGACCCAAGTTCTCAAGTGGCTGCCCATGACATCCACCAAAAAAGCTCATGGAAGATGACGAGCCCAAAATTTTAATAAGAAAAGTTCTTTAACGAAGTCCTAGCTGCTACATACGATAAATTTAAAGCAAAAACTTGAGTGAAAGCGGCTCATGGCAAAAAACACTTGGGAATCTCTGACCCAATATGTGCACATTTACCAGTCGACTAGAATGGTCCAATCAACAAAAATACTTCAGGTCAAGTAGAGTCAAAGACTCCTAAATAGACCACAAGCAGGGCCAGATGATCCAGAAAGGGGGGCATAACCATCTGCAGAAAGTGCATGGTGCAAAGATTTGGGGTGATGTAATATTCTGTTACAAAAAACATTCCTTTGCTGAAAATAAGGGGGAATACACCCCTTATGCCCCCCACTTGGATCCTGCCCTGCACAGGGATTTGGGATGGAGGGTTGGGTTAATGCATAAATGCCCATCTAATCTTTTGATCTTCTGTCCATTTAGCACTTATCTCTACAATGCCATCATATGTTTAGGTTGAGAAAGCAACAACTATCCAAAATGTGTCCCACAAACTCCAAAAGCATAATTATGATGAAAAGGTTGGGGGAGGGCAGGGGATGCATTTTGCAAAGTACTGATGGTTAACATTCAAAACAGAACATGCATAACCACATCAAATCAGTACCTTAGTTATAATTACTCAATACAACTTGATGACTGTGGAGACAATTGTGACCCAGACGACTTTACGAATGCATCCTTTTACGTAAACCTGCTTAACCCTCAAAGGAAAGATGGCTTAACACTGATTTCCAGAACTGCCATCTCGAATCAAATATTTGATGGCAACACATGAAGAATGAGTTATAGCTATGTCAGAAATAATAAATAAAAAAATTACAGTTATTTCACAAATACACTGAATTTAATGAAAAGCCACGACAGAGACTGACCCGCTAATGATAATGGAAGATGCCAATTACAGAACGGAAACAGACGTTCCAATTTTTTGGTTCCTCTGTAGTGAAGAGGGTAGCAAAAGGGGTTGGGGGTGCCAATAAGTCTCCATGTAAAACTTTTGTGTAAGATAAGTTACTCCAAGTCATTTCCATTGTACCAGAGGTAATAGCTGGTCAAATATTATGGACTGTTTTGTGATTTTATATGTGGATACATTCAAAAGTCTCTAAACATCATTTCCAAACCTTTTGCTAATCTTAGAAATTTTGTATTATTTTCTTTAAAGGGAATAAGCAGTCAACCTTCATTTACTTAATAATAAATATAGGTGACTTTGTTCTTTATTCTTCTATGTATGTGTACTCTTTTTGGTTTAACCTTTGTGAATGTATATTTGCACAAGGAGGACTCAGACCACAAGCTCCATGGCGCTTTCTCTGAGTTCGCCTGAGTTATTTTTCTTCATCTCTCTTTGATTACTGTATATTTTTCTTCGCATAAAATCCTGAAAAGTGCAGTGGCGTAGGAACCGGGGGGCCAAGGGGGCCATGGCCCCCCAATATGTTTTGAGGGGGGCCAAATGTCATTTTGGCCCCCCCAATAACTGCGACAGTTTACAGTTTCGTTTTACCTATTTTTGCTCTTAAGAGGACAATTTCTCTAATAAAAACCTAAAATTTTCGGCGCCCTACGCGCGCAGGAGAGATATTCTGGTTTCTTCAATAGTTTCATTCTACATCACTAGATAGCGCAAGTCCTTCCCCCTTAACATAGCACGTAGGAAAAGTACACAGTTTATGCAGAGGTCTTAAATTTCATCCCATATTGCAAAGCCTAGCTACTGTTCTCTTGTGTGTCATGCGGTACGGCCAGTTGGTGAAGGACTCACCGAGCAATATTTGGCTATTTCATCGGATAGTCAAGGTAGTTTTGATACAATGCATATTATCTCCTATACGGTCTAGAACCCCTACAGCTTTTCTTTCTTATTGTTTTTAATAATTACATAGGCCTATGTTTTTTTGTGAAAAATGACCCCAAAAATTTTTGTGCACTTCGCGCACTTTGCAGTTTTACAGTTTAGATACCGGAAAAAACATTTAATCAACTCGGAACTTAGCTTCTCTAGTATATACAAATTTTATGCAATATATGACCCGAATGAAATGGAGGCTAGTACACAGGCTTTCTTCAAATTCCACCTCACCAATACTCGATGACATTGGGGCTGTCGGAGTTTCGGGTCGTTGGCCGTTCGCCGGGCAAATCGTGGGGCTACCTCTACTCAACTTAATAATAGGTTAACAGACTCTGGCTGAAGAGAATCTCAGTTCCAACTAATCCACTGAAATCCATGGGGGATAACTCAAAGCTGAACAATTTTGAATGAAGTCGGATAGATTGTAACAGACTTAAAGTGTTAAATTCAAATCAAACTTTACAAAATTTGCACAACAAAGACACATCTTGATGGCTTCAAAAATCCTGGCAAGCGCCACTTTCGGTGATTTGGGATGTATTAAAATCTCAGATTTTCTTGGTACGCTCCGTCCACGCAAACCTATGGTGGCACTTTGCTTAGATAGTAAATGTGGTTCAAACTTCCAATCCTCGGACCCCAAGTCCAGGCCAGCTCAACTAATCTGTCCTCACAGAAATGTGCTTTATAAAAAACAATCAAATCAAGCTTTACATTTTTTCACAAAAATTGCACATCTTGATGGCTGCTATCAAGCCTGACAAGTGCCATTTCCGGCGATCTGGGATGTATTCAAATCTAAAATTTTCTTGGTACGCTCCGCGCCAACCTATGGTGGCGCTCCGCTTAGATAGTAAACGGGAGTCACCCCCACAAAATCTCCAGTCCTCCAGAGCCTCCTAAACAAAAAATCACTCCTGGATGGTGTTGTTTTTGTTTCCTTTTGCTTTGAATATCTTTATTTTGCTCAAATTAAAATTGGAAGAATCACATTGAGCAAATGTGTTTTAGTGTGGGGAGGGGATTCAAGGTCGAGAAGTCATATCTGGTCTGGCCCCCCCCCCCATGTCAAACATCTTCCTACGCCACTGAAAGTGACTTAAATATTGAAGAAATTGAAACTGAAATGGAACCCATTTTTTTTTTGAGGTATCAGCTAAATCTTACAAACCTCCTCTTATGTTCCATACAAGTGTCTTCCATGATGTGTGTGAATATAAATATTGAATTTTAGAAGTAAACCAAGGAGTTATTCTGCATAACTGAGGGACAAAAAAATGTCATGTGATTAAAAAGGGCCATTAAAAAATTAGGATACCGGGGTATACTTATTTAAACTTAAATGACTGCATTTCCCTTTAAAAAGAATCTTTGATGTTACAGGTCATAAACACTGCATGCAAACTAAATGTAAAGAAGGAATTATTTTGCATGACTTTAAACATAACTTATGTGGATGATGTCATATGATTTACAAGAGCCATTCACGAATTAGGATGCCATGGCCTGTTTTCTTTTTGTTTTTACTGATACTCCCTTGCGGGAACTCTGCATCCCTACAATCGGGGAGTATTACGCCAAGCTGGCAATGCCAGTTTCATGTGACAAACTCACGGTTCAACGTATTTGCTTAAGCGATAGCAGATGACAAACTACAACCCAGAAACTAGATGACGATTTTTATATCCGAGCTTGGATTCGAACACACGATCTCATGATTGGAATTTGAGCATCATAACCACTGTACCACTTGCTCATTTCATAAAGAGTTACAAATAATTTTAAGTTCGAGCTATCATGCAATAGTCCTACTAAAATCAAACCTAAGATTTAATGTAACTCTTTTTAGAAACAGGGCCTAGGATATACTAATTCAAACTGGGGAGATCGTATTTTCCCTTTAAATGTCCTGTATCAGCATTTATTAATCAGTTAATGTAATTTAAGGAATTTAAACCTTCTTCTAATGATGAGCACATACCAATATAAAGTCAGCAGGTACCCTTTCAACAAAGTCAAGGTGAAACAGAATGATATACAGTAACTTCATTGAATGCCTCTCATGTTTTTTCCTTCAAATTTAAGAAATTCCCCACTACTGTGTATGCCCCACAGTTTTCGCATGCATACATGCACTGACGCCACCTGAAAATCTATGTAAACTGTTACATCCCCTCTCATAAATATACACATATGTTACATCTGATTATATAAGTGTGGGTGCACACCTGGCTTTGAGCCAAGGTTAAAGCATCCACCACTCCACATCTCGGTGCATTATTTGATTACAAGCCGCAGCTCTACTAGGAATTGCATCCTTAATTGCCTTTCCAAACGACCAATTAGAAATGATAAATGAAGACTTACCCCTACTACTAAACGCTTCCTGGAAAGACATAATACTCAGGTCAAGAAAAAGGGGAATGTTTGCTTACGAACGTTTATTTTGCGAGGAAACAATTTCATAATGGAGTGAGAATAAATGAGGATGGGAAGCTATGATTCATAGAGTAAAAGTCTAAACATTTCACCACAACAGTTATGTAGTCAGATTTAAAGTTATAATATGGAAGGCCATGGGGGCCATTAAAATGTAACTAGACACCGAATACTAGTGTGAAGGGTCTTTTCCTTCCCTTTGGCTTACACTCAAGGCTATATCATTCCTGCACTGATTAGATTTGAATAGATACAGAGATAAAGACCCCTGAAACCTATGCCACAGATTGAGTATCTAAAAGAAAATCATAGAATATTAGGGAATGACTAAAATAATGCCTGTGATGCAATGGAGTTTAGCAAGCCATGGTTTTGTGCTATTATCCTTCCCTGCATGACTCAACAGTTAAAGGAGTTTTCATCCATTAAGCAATTCATGACTTTTACTTGAAGTGGTCTTCTCAGCTTGAAATAATTTACCTTTGAGCTAAAAAGTTGAAGTGAAAGCCATTCTATGCAATACTGTGTGGAGTGATCGAGTAGGGGACAGAGGTGATATTGCTAAAATCATGTTGAGTGGAGGAGGGGGGGGGGGGGTGGGAGGGACAAGAGGGACAGATGAAGATAGGATGATATTACAATCTTTGAATGAAAGGGCTGTCTTACTTATCATGATAAGTCAATATGGGAAGGGGAGAAGTAAGAGGAAGGAGCAAGAACCCCTCGAGGTGTTCTGCTTGTTTGTGAGAAACACTGCCAGGGGTCATGCTGCTGGTAGTCATACTGTCAGCAATAAAAAAGGGGAGGGGGAGTCCCCCTCCCCTTTTGAGAAATTTTTGTTAATTTTAGGTTGCCTAGATGCAAAATGGTGCTATCACTGGGGTATTTTTTGAACTGATCATATATGGCTGGGGAAATATCCTTATTTAGTGAATTCTAATTTTTGGTTTTAAAAGTGAAAGAGGAGAGTGTGCATCTCTGCAATTGCATACAGCAGTGTGGGATCCTTCCATTGTCACAACATAAAGGTGCCATTCTGGGGGAGGGGTCTAAGGGGAGGGAGTGTCATACTGTCAGTAGTCATGCTGCTGGGAGTCACACTGTCAGTAGTCATGTTGCTAGGAGTCACACTGTCAGTAGTCATGTTGCTGGGAGTCACACTGTCAAGAGTCACACTGTCAGTAGTCATGCTGCTGGGAGTCACACTGTCAGTAGTCATGTTGCTGGGAGTCACACTGTCAAGAGTCACACTGTCAGTAGTCATGCTGCTGGGAGTCACACTGTCAGTAGTCATGTTGCTGGAAGTCACACTGTCAGTAGTCATGTTGCTGGAAGTCACACTGTCAGTAGTCATGTTGCTGGGAGTCACACTGTCAGTAGTCATGTTGCTGGGAGTCACACTGTCAGTAGTCATGTTGCTGGAAGTCACACTGTCAGTAGTCATGTTGCTGGAAGTCACACTGTCAGTAGTCATGTTGCTGGGAGTCACACTGTCAGTAGTCATGTTGCTGGGAGTCACACTGTCAGTAGTCATGTTGCTGGGAGTCACACTGTCAGTAGTCATGTTGCTGGGAGTCACACTGTCAGTAGTCATGTTGCTAGGAGTCACACTGTCAGTAGTCATGTTGCTGGGAGTCACACTGTCAGTAGTCATGTTGCTGGGAGTCACACTGTCAGTAGTCATGCTGCTGGGAGTCAAGCTGATACTTATGAACTACAGAAGCCATCTAGCTCTTTTGTAATTTTTGATCCTGCATGCAGGACCTGCAGCCACATAATTTGTTTTGAAAGGCCTTAAGAAAGTTTAAGATGTATTGTGTTAACTAATTGGATAGCAAAAATGGCATAACACAGATAGGTTGTCTTCTATGAAGCCTTTTGCTCATCCCCACCCCAACTTGACAGGGAGTGAGGACACATGTGGGTTAGGTATTTGGATGTAAAACACACATGGCCTTGGAGGAAACTTCCACAATGTTCCCCTTGTTAGATGTACTGTATAAAGAAAATCTTACCAAAGTAGAGGTTGGTGTTACTGCTGGACTACCATCAAAACCAACAACCTCTTTGGCACTTGGCACTTCAACAGGCTCTGTGTGTGTGAAACTAAGAATCTTCACTCCTGCAAATAAGGAAGAATAAACAATTCACAAGACAATGTCAGCTTTAGATAACAATTAATGTAATTTTGCTGCATTTATCAGTTTGAAAGAGCCATAATTATTGCTTTGTTTTACACAAAATTCTGCATTTATTTAGTTTGCTTCCCCCTTTTTGGGGGGAGGGGAGGGGGTGTTTTTTAGCCAGTGTAGGATTGTTTAAAATGATAAATTGTCCCTTTTGTTAAACAAATTGCCACTAAACTATGCTTTAAGTAGCTTTATAAATTTTAAATTATAAAATGAGGTATTAAACAACCCCTACCGGCATTCAGAATAATTAGAATGCTCATAAATTTTATAGTACATGTGAGTAAGCATGGTAAATATTTGTATTTTGAAATGTGACTGCATGACATCAATCTACTCTCTATATATTCTGTGATAAACTCTCCCTTTATAGGTACAAATTCACCACAAAACTTACAGCAAGCTTTTGTTTCAGATCCTCAAAACCACAAAACCACAATTAATTTTTACCAAGTAAAAACTATTCCTGAGTGGCCTGGACAGTTTATAACACAGGTGGTCTGTGGTGAACTGTGAAAAGTCCAATTGTATATTGTGCACAATTATCAATCGTGTAAGGCCACAATACTGACTGGGCAAAAACTATAGTATTCCTATCTTTGGTTGGGCTTAAATGTGACTGTGACTCGAAATTTCATTAGACATTTTCCATGCTGTGATTTGGTGATATGCTGGTCTATACTTCTATATTAAACAAGTCTGATTTCCTTTTGTATTCTGTATTGGTTGGCTAATGATGTTACGTTAGCCACGAAAACATCATACAAGGCACCAAACCATATTTATGCACCAAAAATTTAGTCAATGACGTAATTTGATGTGAACTGTTTATATTAAATATGTTGGAATGGTAAGTTAACACGTTTGTAGACTACTATTCCCTAACATTTTCCAACTTGTGGCAAACCAGGAAAGCAAATGTTACGTACGTTACGAAGACATCGAAGGTGGGACAAATTGGTGTCTTATGTAACTAATGTAACATTTGGCGCTTCCATGGTCAGGCATGCAGAATGTGAGGATCCTTAGTAAAGAGATGTTAATGTAGAGTTGCAACTTGTAATATGAACAAATCTACAGTTAACTACTGCCAATTTCAGTCCGTTGAATTTACCCTTGGTACCTAAATCTACTTCGGTGTCTTATGTAATTAATGTAACATCCAGACCAGTTATTGCAACAAATCACACTATGCCGTAACATCCAGACCAGTTATTGCCACAAATAACACTATGCCCATCTAACAAATATGTTGTTTTACATTTTGATGTAATGTCCCAGCACATTTATCAACAAATTACAGGAATTAAATCAATAACCATTCTCATGTTTTGATTTAGACCCAGATGTCCCACTTTAACTCCCCGGTATTGTGGCCTTGCACAATTGCTGGACTGCTTATGATGTATCAAACCTACCAGTCCCATATTATGGCAAGTTTCAACATGCTGTAAAAGCATTGGGTAAAAACACCCTACCAATGACAGATTTGTCGGTTTTCCACTTCATTTTTATGATTATATACCAAATATTCTCTAATAAACACTCCTCCTCTAATAAATGCCCCCTGTAAATTTTTGAAAGGCAAAACAGTTGTTCGGTGGTCATTTGCCAAGGGAGAAGTCAAAGGTAATTTGGTTTTTTAATCAAAAACAAAGGGACTATAACAACAACAGTTACAGAAAATCAGTAGCACTGCAAGGAAGCCAGGGGATTAGAGGTGCCCTGCAAGTTAACCTTCACCTCTTCATCTAAGAAATTCGTAGCTTGTTTGAGGACACTACTGTAGGCTTCAGCGGTAAGTTATTTCAATTAAAATGTATACTCAAATGAAGACCCCACTTTCCAAAAATACAATGCCCCAGGGGCATTTATTAGAGAATACATGGTAAATGCCTTGCTCAACCTGAGATTTCCAAGTTCAAGGTCTTTCCATTTTCCGTGTCACAGCAAACTACGTAAAAAATTTTATTGTGATGTCTTTACAAATCCATTCAAATTAAAAAAGAATTTCAAATTCATAAGAATAACTCTCCCACTACAGATTAATAAGCTTTATCAAAAGCATTCTAACACAGGCCAAGCATAACTCCCTGGTTTGTTTGTAATATCACCTACTTCTCACCTCTATATCAGGTTTTCTCAAGGTTTTTGGGCCACTGGGCACTTGAACTTGAGACTCTGCTTTAAGTTTATTTAGTAGCCAGACCTTCCTTAAAGACTTCTGCTCTTATTAAAATTTTGGATTCTTTGAATCTTTCGTGGGCCATTTTTGTGCATGTCAGGGGATGCCAACGGCCTGTGGGTCGCAACTAGACAACCTAGGCCCTACGCAAATTTTTCCATGTTTACTGTCTATATGGTTTCCATTTTAGCCAGGTCCACCATGTACTAAAACATATGTCAGTATTCTCAACCTCATCTTGGTAGTGTTGTAGCACTTTAAGTTGCCCAGCAAATACAGAATACAAGGTAAAGTCTGAAAACTCATCAGTTCCAAAACATACAAACTGGATAATTCCATTATGTCCAAAAGAATTGAAAACTTTTAATCCCTGATCAAAAGTAAACCAAGTATACCATTAAGTATACCAATTCAAACAGGGGTGTTGATTTTTTAACCTTCTTTAATCTATAATTAACATTCATAGTAGCTGACAGGTTACACAGTATAACATCCCCATCGGTGTGGCAAGAATCATTCACAACAACCTTGTTATTTTCTCTCAAATCAATCCTGTCGGAGAAAAAAGTTGCTCTTTCTTTCTAAATCAAAACTATTTACAACCCAAACAACAAGCCCATTCATAATTTCCACACAACTTTTTGAAGAGAGCGTCACACACCACTGATTATCAAAAACCTGTGGAATTCTCACAAGCTGAAATATTTTGACTCACAAGTAAAATAGCAAAATACCTGACTAAGAAATAACACAATAGACATATGAAATGAAAAGGGGGGAAGATTTACCGACAGGATATGATCTAATTTACTGACGTTATCTGCGAACTACAAACCCCACAAAAAAGAAAGAGAAAAACCTCAAAAACCAAAATGAGAAACAAAGTGGGTTAAAACAAGTGCACACGGGTGAGTGTAAATCACTGTACTACGGAATACCGAATACACTAATTATTTGTCACACAATGTTGTTCGCATAGATTTACATACAGTTACCGGTGCTGCGGTCGAGTAGATAAAGGCGGTGGCATTTGAAGCGATGAAGCTTTGCAACCAGAAGGTTCAGGGTTCGATCACGGGTCAAAGTTAGGTGGGTTTTTAATCCAACAGTAATCTACAGTTTTCCCATCTGAACTGGATTTTCAAAAGAAACCAAATTTGACCTAAATTGTTCAGATGGTTAACCTCCCGATGTGAAGTTGTAATTCATAAGCCACATAGGCTCCTCCCACATTTGTGGTCGCTTAGCGTCATAAAACAACTGCCCTTCAGAGCCTGACTCTTACCCCAATACTAGTAAAATCCTTCGAGCATGCACTCTCCTGATATAGCTCATTGCAGCTGGATTCTTCAAGAAAAAGAGTAAAAAGTGTCTGTTCTTTTTTTTCTTTGAACAATTAGAACTGCTCAATATTTTACTTCTGAAGATATACTTGGCCACCTTTTTCTTTTATAAAACAACCGAATGTAAATTGGACCAAACCAAAACTTCTGTTTCCTTTGCCAAATGACAATTATTTGTACAGTGCTTTCAAATTGATATGAGTTCCATGTAAAGTCACTGAGGTTACATTTATGCATAGAATATTAACCTGGACATTAGCTAACTAACACTTTTGTGAACCATGACCTACTGCATGAGTCATCAAAGTTTTACTTCTGAGGTACAGTCTGACATCTAATGACGTAAAATGGCACTTGATCTCCAGCCAAATAACCAGTTAAGTTATCATATATAAAGCTTGCATATTTTGTAGTTTGAACAAAACTTTGGGCTAAGCTACCTTCCCTTGCTCCCTTTGCCCCCTGATTTGGGATGCTTTTCAATTCAATTCAATTCAAATTTATTTCTCATATGATCAATGACACACAGTAAAAGGTCACATAAACGAGTATTAAGGACATATGAAGGGCACTAGAAAAACAGTAAACTGTCAACAAAGCTAGGGACCATTGAATAGCTCAAATGAATTCACCCAAGGTTGCTGAAGTGTATGTTTCTATTAACTATCTTCTGTAACTCGAACAAAACTCAATTTTAACGGAGTTGGGTAGTCCACGAGTCCATAGCTACCAAACCTTTGTAATGCACAATCAAAAATGGTTGGTTGTCCAATGGACACCACATTTCATGGAAGAATAAAAAAAAAACAGATGTCACCATGGCAACTTAAAATATCCTTGCGAGTAAATTTTCTTTTCAGCAATCAAAACAAGCAGACAGGTTGTCCATAATATTTTCTTAAAAGCATGGCTTTTAGCATCTAACTTAAAACATGCACCCATTCTGTTTGTGCATCTGCATCTAAGAAGTACTTCTGATTGGAGAAGTCCGGGGAGAGGGAGGCCCAGAGTGAACAATATGTAAAACAAAAAATTGGATAGGATGTCAATACAGTATGGCAGGAGAAGAATTCTCCTACATTCTGGAGATAAGGTTAGTTGCCAATATGAAAAAGAGAAACGCCATTAAAAACCTTACATCAAAACAATGGAAGTCCCAACAACAAAAAACATGCACAATTGTATCTTTATGGAAAATCACTACATCACAATGAAACTGAAAATCAGCAAATCTGGGCATAATTGCCTACAAAGTGAAATTGTGTCTCTTAATTAAAAAAATATAGCATTTCTGTTGGGAGTCTACCATTGCCCCTTCTGGATGATTTAAAACAGCAGAGTCAATCTAAGCTATTAAGGGGTCACATCAAGGTCACTGACTGAGATTTAATGAGGACATAATTAATTACTGACTGTATCATAAATGTGATTCAAGGTTCAGACAAAGTTTGCAGCAGTAAGAGAGCAAGAGTTAATAGGATAAATACTAATTGCCTGCCACCATGCCATGCTACTGTCTTATCTTACACTGAGCACCAGACTATGAGAACTTGATGCAGGATACACAAATATATAACCTTATTACACCATGTGACTCCCAATGGGTCAAGTTAACTACATCGTATAGCTATAATAGGTCTTTACGATAGAAATAAAAGCAACTCAAATTTCCATGTCCTAATTACACGCAGCAGGACATGTGGATATCTGGGGATGACCCTTAGACTTAGAGTACAAGATCTAGTTCACTGAATGAAATCATCACTGAATTGAACATCCATTGACCTTTTACACGAGTTCCTGCTTTAAATTTATTGTAGTAGCCAGGACTTTTTTCAGCAGCTTTTCATTAGGCTCCTTGAAGCTTCTACAGACCATTTTAGTTTGTTACAAGCCACAGATGGCCACAGATGGCCTGCAGGCCACCCCTTGAGAACCTACACTCTACAATATCATGGGTACAACAAAACTTGAAGTGTGTCTACTACATGTTTTTTCACAAACATGGACCAGTACAAAAATTTGGCATTATGGCATCATTAATGCCTAACTTGAAAAATCAGAGCACTATACTGTAGTACAAATGTATTCTCATGAGCACAAGTACAGGCAAAAGTTTCAAAAAATGAGACAGGTTCATAGCCAGACTAGGTACTGAAGGAAGGAAAAACTTGGGGGGGGGGGCCAATTATTTCTCAGGAGGGAGATATGTGAAGATGTATTATAGCAATAGCAACTTTTCTTCTAAAAGATGTTCTAAAGGGCCAAAAGTTTTCAGAGGATATGGGGCACCACCTGGTCCCCCTCTCCTTAACTGTGGCCTGGAATGACAAACCAACCACTACAAATCTTTCTGACTTTACAGAAGCAAATGCTAGCTAATACTTAACTATGTTTATAAATTATTTACCTCAACTTGTTATCAAAATATCTGACAACCTTTAGCATGGTTATACCGTTCACCAGATTGCATGTAGGGACACCTAATTTTTCAAAGTATTTTCAAAGGGAGAAGGACACCCCCTCCTCTAAGACCCCTCCCCCAGTCCAGTGATCACAGTCACAGAAGATACTGCACGGCCCCCGTGAGAGAAATCCTGGCTACGCCACTGAATAGGTGTATCTTGAAAGTTCTAGTAATTCCATACCTTCCACCTTTCCTCCAAGGTGACTCACACAAAGTGTAAACATTACATGAAGATTGCAGTCTTCCAGAGAGTGCACTTTTCTGACTATTCGCTGCTGGAAGTTTATAAAATAAAAACATCAGCAACAGGTTGTGGAAAATAATTTTCCTGATCCCCTCCCTGTACTTGCAAACTGTTTAAAAGGGGGAGAGGAATTGCCCACTTCTCCATCGTCCGTCCGGATGAGTCAGACTGGGTATAATTCCTGAAGTAATTAAACTGTCATGTCAAACTTCCTCCATAAACTATCATAGGCTGGTTAACATAAAGTGTCTACTCTGTTCAATTGATGATTTAAGCTGGACTTAATGGCAATATGACTCTCTCAGGTATTACTGAGGGTGCACATATGTAGTTAACAAGTCATATGATGTGCTTGGAAGTGACAGACTGGCGAACAATTATTCCCTAGGGGTGAAGGGAAATGACTGGATTCTGACATTCAGAAATTATACCCTTTCAAACACACAATAGAGAAACTACAATATTCTAATGTGGTTCAGGATAGGGGGGGGGGGATAGTAGGAGGTGGGGGGGGGGGGCAAGTGGCATAGCTAGAGTTAGTGCCTTTGGTGTTTCTTGAGTTTGCCACCCAAATATGTGGGCAGAAACCATCAAAAAGTTAGTATACTGTTCATCCTCTTTTTCATTGCAGTAGTGCTGCTCATGGCAGACCTACCCTCCTGCCCCCAGCTGGCATGGTGAGGAAAGGGAGGGGGTAGGTAGAAGAAACCACATTACAAGTGTTAGTTCTAAAATAATAGGACAATTCCACAATAGGTTATTTACCTTGGAACAATTGGAATTTAAAAGCTTTTTTGAGCATTTTATTGGGCATGTCATACAGTATGAGGCATAACCCTAGTGCCTCATCTGAAAATACACCTTCTTTAACACAAGTAGACTTAGTCCATCAAACTATAAATGTGAGCTAGTAGTACATAATTTAACAAGAGTACTGTTTCTTTTTTGTTCAAATCATTAACACTTGCAGCTCCCTTCGTCATTACAAATGTATTGGTGCCTCCTTCCTCGAATATTAAGGGAACACTCTGACTGTCCTAAAATAAACTCAAAGAACTATCCCTGTAATTTGTAGCGGTCACAGTAATTTGACAATAAGACCGTGGACACAGAAAATTCAAGCTGTACCTCTACATGAACTACCGTATTTACTATAAACACCCCCTCTCTAATAAACCCTCCCCTTGATTTTGTCATCACATTGCATGTAGTAAAATTGTGAATTCCTGTTGTGGGGCACTTGCAAAGAGAAAAGTCACTAATCTTCTGGTATTGTGAAGCATGGGAAGGGGGAGAGGAGTCACTGTTACAATTACGGAAAAACGGAGACACAGCAAGACTGCTGGCAGATAAGAGGTCCCCTGTGCACTGACATTCTCTGGCTCAAAATCTTTAATACAGTATCTGCACAAGCTTCTGTAATGCTGATATTAAGATTCCTTGCCGGTAAGTTTGACTCTGATAAATGTCCCCTTCACGAAAATTTCATGCCCCCCTGGGGTGTTTATAAGAGTAAATACTGTAAATACCCCATGAAATAGTAGAGCTTGCCAGAAGTCCTCCCCCCCCCCCCCATGAAAAATTTCTGGCTATGCCACTATGTGACATGCATTTCCTACTAGTATACTGATATCAACAAATAGCTGATATTACTGGTACTGATGATACTCAATTGTTAATAGCAGCCAAACGTGATCCTACACTGATATTTGAGAAATAAGCATACTGTACAATGAGCTATTGCCTGTTATGGGCAGTGTCAAAAAGTGCTGTGTCATTTTCAAGAGGTAAAATATTGGGGCTTATATTCAACTATACTAAAATGACATACCATTTTTATGACATAAAGGCCAAGAGGAAATATTGATCAGGTATGGTAGTGGTCTTTTAGGTATATTTTCCCTGATACAGGATAAAAATGGGGAATATCAGCCAATACCGATATTGAATATCAATAACCTCACTGAAAATTTTAAGCACCCTTTTATCAGATCCGAGAAAGGCTTGGGGATTTCGGGGGGGGGGGGGGGCTGATGAAAGGTTATGCAACACCTACATTCACACTTTTTTTTTGTGCAAAACTCAATGACCAATGTTCCAATCAGACATACCGGTAGTGTTACCTTCCCTCACAACACAAGGTGATAGAATAGGAACAGAAAGAGACTGTTGAGGGACCTTCTGCCGTTGTGCGTGATGCTCCGCATAAGCAATGGAGTAAGGGAAAACATGCCAGTAAGTCAAACAACTGGAAAAAAGGCTGTGGCCGGCTCGACTTGAACCAGTTGGTTGGAAACTGGGCTGTTAAACCTTATCTACTGTAACTAACTAACTGTTGAGGGACCAGGGAGTTTCCAGAGGAGGGACAAACCACTGATGATGTCAGCAGGAAAGGTATTTAGACCCAAGGCCACTGTCTCTGATCAACCATGGTATAACCTATAGATAGGGCATAGATGGTTTCACCTACAGTGTGGTTAGAGTGATTAGATGAAGTTTTATGGCTCAGTCTGTACTCTGTAACCAACTGATTTAAGTCGGGCCGGCCACAGTCTTTTTTCCAGTTGTGGCTCACTTAGGCTTGTTTCCCTACTCCACTGCTTATGCTGAGCACCAAGCACAGTGGCAGGAGGTTCCACTTTTAAAGTGTGGTATCAAACCCATGAGTTAGTGTACAAATACTGTAGTCCAGTGCCTAGGTATAAGGCACCATGGTTCCGTGGTAGAGCTCTAGGGAATTCAGTCAGTGGGGGGCAAGAATGGTCTGTAGGAGTGCTTTGAAGTAGGTAGATACCCTATGCCTCAATACGGTTAAAACCTAAAAAGGGCGGCGACAGGCGATTTGAGTATGTTAGGGGGTGACCTAAACCCCTGACAATATGGATGCTCCGCCACTGCCATGGTTGCAACTGACAAATGTGCAGACTGGGAATATACACCAAATTAATTGCAACATGAAAGTCACATACTTGAAATCAGACTAAAATTTTCCATTTTTAAAGAGTTTACAGTAGCCTAACATGCCAATTTATCATTCATTGTAAACTACTGTATACAAAGACGGTCATACCCTGCATGTCTAAATATCAGGTTTATCACCACAAAAATGGTATTCTGACAGGTGGGGGTGGTGAGGGTGCAACAGAAGTCACCCCATCTTTAATACTTAGAGCTACACTCCTTTCTTTCAGATTTTTCTCTTTTCTTTTTTCTTTGGTGACTTTTTTTGTGATACCAGACTGCAAGAAACAAGACCTTGCCACAAAGTCAACAAATCTGTGCTGACAAACGTCTCTTGAGTCACTTTAAATTAAATATGACGATTCTAATTACTAGACTGTCTCAAAATAAGCCTCTAGAGAAATCATCAGAGACCTTCAGCTTTCACTATAGCAGGAAATCTGACTAGTTTCAACGGAAATAAAGGATTTTTTGCCAACTAACATTTATACTTTGTATTCTGACTTTCTTGTCATAACCTTCCACTTAATTTTTACAATGGCGGAGGCCTTACAAGTTGGTACTAATACACTGAAGTTGGGAAAATTTGTCAGTTCATCTATATCTTATACATGTGCTTCAAGAGTATTGCCACTTTCAAAAGTTTGTAGTCAAATCAGGCACTATTCCATGAAATTTGCATTGTTTTGTTACAATTTTACAAAAACTGATTTCATTCGACCCTGCCCTTAACCTATACAAATGCGGGCAATTTGTAAAGCTAAGGTCAACTTTGCAGCTTTACTGTGCTTGTAGGTATAATGGGTGTCCGTCCAAACTGTACAATTACTTTGTTAGTACGCAGAGCTCTAGACCAAACACTTCTCTGGTTTCGATATTCATAAACACTCAAGTACCTATACCTACACCCAAATGCTCGGGCCACCATGCCTCAGGTATGGCAGCCCACTAGCCCACTGATCCCATTCTATGGTCCCTCTCTTGGAGAGCCTGTCTTTTACAGACCTTGCTGGCACTAAAGGTTCTGTCCCCTCAGTGACAATCATTTTCTCTGGCAGAGAAAACATTTACCTTACATCCCAAACAAACAAGAACAAAAAAAACAAACAAACAAACAAACAACACATAAATAAAAAGAAACCAAAATGCCGTAACTATCGTTTTCCACATGTACTATGACAGACCAAACTATGACACAGAGACATCATCACTAAGTCCACAATTGCCATAGACAACTTGGACAACATTCCCAAAACTCATTAGTTTGTCAATATATGAAAGAAGTTAGGTACCTCCTATGTAACTCTCACCTACCCACAGTAAGTGCACGACAGAAGTTGATAGCACAGCGAGGGCTCCCTTTTCCACTAATTGCAAGTAGATGAGGGCAGGCATGTAGCCATAGGGGCACATGCCCCCCCCCCCCCTTCAATTTTTCAATAAAAGGTCTTGCACTAAAGGAGCAAAAATTTATTACGAGACCTGCATTTTTGGAATACAAATATATGAAGAAATAATGGAAAATCTTGCACCATTTTGCATCTAGAGTCCTTGAAATAAGCAAAAACTTTCAAAGGGGAGGGGTACACCTCCTTAGACCCCTCCTGCAGGCCAGCAAAACTCCAGCATTGATGTGCTCCCCAAATTGTTTATTCTGGCTATGGGCCTGGATGAAGATAACAAAGAGGGGTGGAGCAGATTCAATATTTGCCATAATATTGTACAAATACCTCTTAATCCTATTAATTACCTTGGTCTACAGCTGCAATACCAGTTGTTGTTTCTTTATAATTTTTGACAAGAGCTGTCTCGATGACACTACGTTCTGGAGCCGTTCTACTTCTCCTTTTGCGATGCTGATGTGTTCTCCTGACAGCCTCTGTTCCGTCTGTTGGATGCAAACCCACATGTTGCTGTAAATTCAAAAAGAAGGGGGATGTAAAATTCAAGCTCTGCATACATTAACTAATATCATACTTGAAAACATTATGTGATCAAAAAGGACAAATATCATATTCAGCTTGTATTTTTTTTTTCATTATAGCATGTACTCACTTCACAGCATTTTCTTGTCACTTAAATATCAAATCTCCACGGCTTTACTGTCCTATTAGGATAATTTACACAAAGTAACCAATGGGCAGTGGCATTGTTCATGGAATGGATAAGTGGGGAGATGAAGTGTTTCTTTTTTGTTCCTGCATCTTGATCCCTTTAAACCCCCCCCCCCCCCATCTCACCCACTCTGCCCATTCTCCTTTCCTTCCCAGAAACCTCATGAAGTATAGAATGACATATGATGGTCCATGACTGAGTATAAAGAGTGTCCCTGAAAAAGTTGTGTCCAATTTGTTGTCTCTACAATAACATTCTTACTCTGAACAAGGACACTACTATTAAGGACACTATGACAAACAATTCATCCATTACAATGTCCACCGTACACCACTGAATCCACCGGAAAGGTCTACTGCACTATTAAATTTTGTAAACCACAGTTACAGATATATAACATTTTTCACAGAGTTAAAAATATGCTGCATACATTTCCTTTACAGTGGCATTCCATTGACTTCAAAACGGGAAGTAACAGTTCGTTTCTTTAGAAAACATAACAAAACTTTTGTAAATGTTTCAACAATTATTACCAAAGGGGAAGAGCAAACAATGATTGACACATTTCAGGTATGCTACACACAAAAGGACGAAACCATAGTGACTAAAGAAATAGGAGGAACCAAAACTTTAAAGGAAATGGTTGCTATAAAAATACCAAAATTAATACCAAAAATGTCAACGTAAACTGCAAGTGCATTAAGGGTACACACTTATATTCAATTCAGAGGTTAAGAACTTTTGTCTTAAATTAAGTGATTACGTTAGAGGCCTATAACTTGGCTTAAATAAAAACAAATTATCCCAAAAATAGGAATTAATTCTACCCAAATTAGAGCATTTCATCCCCTCTCCCTCTCCTTTCTTTTATGGCTATAGGTAAAAGTACACAAAATTTCTGCTATTACAATGTATATATTTTTCAGCAATGGTATAACTTCCAGGTCATTCCCTTTTTCCAACCCCATATACCATGAGGGTCTGTCACGTGCATTTTATTTCAACTTGTTAAAGTGCCTTTTCTTCTTAATTGACAAAAGCAGACACTTACTCTGCCACCATTAGAACAATCATAACTTCTACAACCAGGATCCCTCCTTAGATCTGATTCTAACCTATAGTAGTGACAAGCAATATATTCCCTCACTGTGTTCTTTACCTTTCCGAGACCTCTAAGCTCCAACATTGGACATAGGCAGATGAGGCCCTCAGAGTGACCTGGTCCACACTTCTCTGCATCTCACACTATATTCAAATAAATGGTTACTGTGATCTTTATCTTACCCTTGATCTCAGCCCCAGCCCCTTGCCTAACCCCTATCTTAAACACAACCCTAATTCCTAAGGTAGGGATTTTCAACTGAGGGAACATATCCCTACTGGGGGGATTTCGTCATTTTATCATTGTTACAGTAAGCCAAGGACAATAAAAATAAAAGCCAATGTTATGTGACACGATGTATGTACAGTAGTGGAGGGGCACGACAATGAGACCTTGTGTAGTGCGGGGGACAGGGTCAAAAGTCAGTTATAAACCATTACCCTGCAGTGTTCAAACACAGAACAGACGACTTTTGCGGACCCAGCAGTTAAAAGTTACTTACTGTGGACAATTTTAGGTTGAATGAAAATTTTTAGGTAATGATGTTCTGACATTTCTAGCAAATTCGCGAACAAACCATAAAATGATGCAGCAATTAAGGCTGTAAAATTACAACTTTATCTCAATGTTCCAAGGGTCTTTTTTTGAATTATGCATACTTATGGTGTGTTCTGGAAACTTTTGATGATTTTCCATGGGGAAAACATTTTATTTGGGACTGTGAGACATAGAAAGAAATCCTGCACGTTTGGATTAACAAAGGGAAACACTGTTTTATATTGCATCAACATGACAAAGACATAAAACAGCGTTTATCAGTACTAAACTAGCAAGTGTCACCAATTAACTATGGCATTAACTGTTCTTCCCAAAAACATTCACGATGCATTAAGTGAGTTACGAATGGCATTTAAAAATTTGTAAGTTATTGTGAACAATCATTCATACAGAAAGCTTTAGAGCTGTGAATTTCTTTCTCAGTGGGAGAACCTTTTCTTTTTGAAATTATTTTAGGTTTTTCAGCTACCCAATTTTAAAGGAGATAGCAGTTGCCCCAACTTTATTTTCAAAAAGGTGCTAAATCTTACAGATCTCCTCTAAGTAACTTTCAGTACGATTCTGTGTACAGTAAAGACTCTAAATATCGAAAGTACAGTAAACCGCAAGGAGTTGATAATTCTGCATAAATTTAAATGAAAAGTAACAAAAATATTGTCATGATTGATTGATGGGAGCCATTCCTGAATTAGGATGATGGGGTGCATTAATTCAAAATGGGGGGGGGGGGGAGGGGGACTGCATTTTCTCTTCAAAATGACTACCATTCTAGACCTATTCTATAAGTCATGGTTTATTAGTGTATAATATTTTGTATACCACTGACATAATATTTCCCTTAAAACTATGATAAGGGAGAAACTTGACGGCTCTGTAACTTACCACCATTGTATAACTGTACAATATTGCTGAATAATGGTCTGTAAATTATCTTGACTTAATATTTACTTTGATAATTTTTTTTTTAAATTTTCTTCTTTTTCATGACAAGGAATCTTAAAGTGCATATCAGATAGACACCTGTGAGGCAAATTAACCTAGATATTTCCAACTTTCTTCACTCATTAACATTTAATATATGATCAGATTAATAGCAGACAGGACTTATTAAAGAATACAGCTTGGCAGAAAGAATGGAAGTTTCTAATTATCAAATCCTGTGTGTCAATAGTTCACAGTTTGAACTCGCGATCATTGTCACAAGTACTGCATACAGTCGATATTGCTACTGTACGTACATACAACAGGGAGTACCAAACCCAAGCTAGAGTTTTGGCAGGAAGGAACTCTTGGTGTCTGTTTCAAAAATTTGGACCACACCATTGTAGCACATAATCA
The DNA here is from genome assembly GCA_029531755.1 of Holothuria leucospilota. Taxonomy (NCBI): domain Eukaryota; kingdom Metazoa; phylum Echinodermata; class Holothuroidea; order Aspidochirotida; family Holothuriidae; genus Holothuria; species Holothuria leucospilota. The sequence goes on from CM055982.1 coordinate 37,476,225, forward strand.
AACTGTAGAATAGAAGATCTAGGGGGGAGGGAGGTTTTAGCAATATGGTAATTGCAGGAAATTAGAGAAATGGAAATAGGGTGATGTAAGGAGAAGGGAAATAGACACCCTATTTGGCTGGCTCTACTAATTTCCATCACACCGTGCACGACCCACAGAAGGTGGACAGAGAACTGTAGAGACACATTTGTGTTTTAGGGTGGGTGCTATTTTCTGCAATCCAGGACATGATATGTCAAATTTTGTGACTGTAGCCCTACAGTCATTGTGGACTGAGATCAATTATGATCCTTTAATACAGCACCCCTCTTACCCCCTCTTTCCTGGATCTACCAAGATGATCTACTGCCAGTCTTTCTTTTTTTCTTTTGAAATGATAGGCTATGCGTGCATTTGATAATATTCTGACACTGGATACTGAAATTGTAATAAGCCAACTATATAACCAGTGTAAAATTTATATCACATTTAAATATGAACATTTACTATAACTTTTCAGATCAATCACCATGGAAAAACACATTGTAAATAAGAGTGCTCAGTAAATTGAGCAAGCCACAATGTAGAAGGATTTGTCCGAGGCAGCCCAAGCTGCCCAATGGGGGGAGGAAGGGCTAGAAATCCAAAGCCCCCACAAATGCATCAGGTTGCTGGAAAGAATGCAATTGCAAACGGTGCATTTTTTGTGGTGCAAAAAGCACACCAAAATTTTCGGCTTTTATTCAAGAAAATTTGCAAATGTATTGGGGAGACTGGTCCAACAGAGATAACATATTTTTTTCATACCCATTAAATTTCAGTGTGATTACAATTTTTAACTCACTACAATCAAAAAGTCTGCTATACTGACTTACTACAATGGTTGCACAATTTTGTAGTATCATTGATGCACCTTTAACCATTTTTGTAAAGTCAATGAAGTTGTTAAACTCATTTCTATTTGTTCCCAGCCTGAATACCTGTGGTACAGATATATCTTATAGACATAAGCATGAGGGGAAAACAGTTCACAAGGGGAGGGGTAGAGGATGACCGTGTTTGCCCTGAAATTTCAACTAATTATCAAACAATCATGATATAAATTTTGCCCTGAAAAGCGATTTTTTTTTGCCATGAATCTGACAATATTTGGGGCTTGTGTGTGTGTGCATGTGTGTGTGTGTGTGTGGGGGGGGGGTGTTGGGCTACTGCTTTCCAGGTCCCCTGCCTCATCAGCCTATTTCTGTATAGTCATCTACTACTACCCATTCATCAATTCAATAATGCTGTCACGCCTTCTCAAAAGAAAGTTGTACCTGATTTTATAGAATGGTCCCTCATAAGACAAGCTTTTGATATTTCTGCCATGAAAAAGCAGTGCCATTGCAAAGATCAAAAGAAGGGTAAAAGCCACAACCACCAAAAGCCACAATTTGGTTGTGGGTGCACCACAGTGACCTCTAAACAAGACTAAAACAGATACAAAAGTACATAAGACAACATGTATACCCCCATCACCCAGCCCAGCAACCCCACCCCCACCCTCATCTCCCACCCCTCAGCATTTTTTCAGTGATATGATATATGGGTAATAAAATTCCAAGCCAGTCCAACCTACTCCCCAAAACTCCCTGGATTGGGAATCTACGAGCCCCGATACTTACCTCCTATTTACCTAGTACTGCATGTAATCCCACCTACCCGCAACTAGACCCTGGTAAAACTAATAGCACAGTGGATATATGGAGGACTCCCCTCCCAGTCTTCTCACTTACCACCAGAAGTTGTACGCAACTTCTGGTGGTAAGTGAGAAGAGGACTGGGAGGGCCGTCCTCCGTCTATCCACTGTGCTATTAGTTTTACCAGGGTCTAGTTGCGGGTAGGTGGGATTACATAGGTAAATAGGAGGTAAGAGAGGGGCGATGTAGATTGATGGTTATTTATAAGCAATGATCTAAGGACTCCCAATTCTACTTAAACTGAGATTTAATGAATTTCAAGGCTTTTTTCAAGTCATAGATAACCATCATCAAGACTCCTAAATTCTCAGCGAAATAGATTCTTTAAACAGTTAACTCTTCTAAAGGATGTATCTGTTGGGATCCATATAAAAAAGAATATATTCCAAACTAAAATACTGCCTTGAAAGTACTGTACATACAGTACATATATGTGCAGAAATGAATACAGTATTTTCTGCACTTACTACGTCTATTAACACCTGACCTTAAGTACCCAGTACAAATGATTTTCAGTTTTCCAGAAAGATAGCAATAATTCAGATCACACCTTTTGCAGAGATTTGTGTGAAAAAGGGGGGTGGGTCAGGGGGTGGGGCAGGATACAAAGGGTGCTCAGAGCAAAATTAACTGTATAAAATTAAGTGAAAGTCAATGAAAGCATCATCAAAAAGTGGGGGTATAGATCCCCCTATCCTCCCCCAAATTTTTTCCCATGGATCACACATCTATTAAAAATTGAAGGAAAAATTGAAGATTGTGTCAAGATTTTTCCATAAGTTTCCTGATACTTACCATAATCTCAAGATTCCAATCATCCACACTTACATTACAAATTATTTCTGGCATGAATTAGTACACAGACACATGTTGTACATTGTGTATTTGCAGAGTGTCAAACTCACTCAGTAAAAGTCACTATAAGAGTTACAATAAGATCGGAAACAAGCTCCAGTGTTGGACAAGAAGCAATCCCAAAACATCACATACTAGTCAAATCACAATTAAATGGTTCAGAAATTCATTAATCCAACAATTGCATGGGAATTTGCAAGATTTCCCAAACTATCTTTGTCTGCAAAGTGAATATATCCAAACTTTTCTAGAAGTCAAAATCTTGGTAACATACAAATCACAAGCAAAAGGCATACAACAAGCACACTGCATCTCAGGCTGTACTGCAAGTACCCCAACTGTAAACATTAAATTCAAACTGACCATACCGTAAAGTATCTCACAAATTCTCCATCTCATCCACAGACTTGGGGATTTTGCTGTCACATTCCTGACTGGAGAGCCCATTGTTGGGTTACAGTTAACTGGCCAGACAAATCCTGCCTAAGAAGGTTTCAAAAGGTATTGTCAACAGATCAAAAGAAAAGTACAGTTACTGAGGAGATTGTGCCCACACATGATGATGGCACACATTCTGATCCTGATTTTGGAAAGGGGACAGGGAATTTATGAGGGTGAAGGTTTACAAAGAGCACTGAAGGTGCATCAAATCTGCTGGGAGGAGGAAGCATAGCAAAATCTGAAAAGCCCTATATGAGGACAATCATCAGGACAATGAATTTTCTGCATTTTTATTAGAACTAAATACAAAATATAAGAGCCTGGGAAATCTTGGGGGCTCAGATAGACTGCTCTGGTTGATCCCCCATCTAGATCCTTGCATGTGTCATGTGATGAATTTGTTTTTGATTCTTTTTTTTTTCTTCAGGCTGTTGGTTTTCAACTTTTCTGGCTCATAGAATGTATCTTCTTTGCACTGAAAGCCCAATCCCTCTAAAAGAGACCCTTTCCAAAGAAAAGAAAATTTGCTACATACTACAGCTATTAAACTCAATGGTTAAAGGGGAATTTTCATCATCCCAGACAGTTCCAATTCTCCCAACTATGCAACTTCTAGCTCCTCCCATAACTGTATGAAGCTACTCCTTGTGCAGGAATAAACCTGTTTTATTGCTTAAAGTGGCCATGACACGTAGATTGGAGTAACGGGAGACTAATTTAGCCTAAAGTACACAAAAAGTATTTTCTAAAACTGTTTTCATCACCCTTACAGCCTTGAGCATTAAAAAGAAATTAATGTTTGAAAAAACTTGCACCAAAAAATAGACTGTTGAAAATGAGATTTCAAGCCAACACAATAATGACGTCATTTTAGGAACACCAGCCTCCGTATACCGAACCTGGCGTACAACATAGCCTATATACGTAAGAGATAGTAATGATTGTAATTTGCGGCATGTCTTGAATTTGAACTTTATTCTGTCTGTTTGGAGAGTGGTGTCGGTCTGTTATATTTTGGGGCTGCAGTACAGTAGGCTATAACTAATAATTACAAATACTCTTGATTCATAACCGAAGAACGAAAAAACTCGGCAGTGTAACTGTTCGGTTCGGTCTGCAGTAATACGTAAAGTGAGTGGAATGGCAGCAGCCAGCAAAATACTGTGCACACTCGATCATAGGCTAGTTCCACGATTTCCACTGACACTTGCACGAGAGTCACCTAAATTCATATTTTGACTGCCTAAATAAAACTTTCCAAGCTAAAGTCCCTTTCAATTCCTCCAAATTCTTCTCATGCTCGAATTGTTGTGGTGTTTTACTTTCACCTCACCTAACAGCCTCAAATCGATACGGTTCTATGCGCCGTAGCGAATTAGGCCTACTCACCCCATCTGCACCACTGACGTCTTGTTCAGTATCGCCTTCGCCTTTCTGATTTCAAATGCAAGAAAACTCACTTTACCGACAGTCCAACATTCCTGTCCGATCAGGGAGATGGCAACTCCCTGGCTCAGATCCGCCATTCCAAAGGAAGTATTAAATTTGATTTCACATGGTACTACTACGAAACAGTGCTGGTGACACATTGTGTAGTAGCAGGTATGTTGTGTACTGTACCCATGGAAGTACTTCCATGCTGTACCTATGCTGTTGTGTTGTGAATAAGACGGAAAACATGCGCGAAATGCATTTAATGGACTAAAACAACTGGTAAGCACGAGAAAAGGGATAACAATTCCAAAATTTACAACTTTTTACGCAGGTTTTACATTGTATCGACCTTGGTAACCGGTACAATGGAATGCAAGCACTTTATCAAATGCCCAAAGGATAACACGGCAAACAATGATCGGTTCCTAAAGTGACGTCACATGACGTAACAAGATTTTGAAAATTTTCGGGAAGACTAACTTTTGAAGGCTGGAAGAGGAATTATTTTTTCTCAACTTTCAAGCGGAAAAACAAGCTGTAAACAAACAGAATGGTTGATTTTCGTTGTAGAAAACGTATTCCTAAAGCTACCAAAGGGTTTAAACCGTTAATTTACACGTGGCATAGCCACTTTAAGGCCATGTCCTGGTGAGCATACAAGGCTAGAAAATGTAATAAAAGCACTCTCTCTGCCTTGTGTGGAATGTGAGCTAATCTGCATCTTTCAAATTTTCAAACTTTGATGTCAATCAAAGAGCAGTCACCAACTGAGAATTTTCATACCCCTACACTAAAAATGTACTTTGGGATGGGATGATGACTGTCTTTAACAAGGACAGTAAGAGCAGGTTCTGCACACTAAGTACACAGCACAGACTTGGAGCAAGTAGTGTTATATATCTAGTATCCAATATTTCCGAAACTGATATTTCAAATCTCAATATCAACTGACACCGATCTGATACTGATATTTCAGGAATGTGTGTTCCGTATACTAACACACATAGATTGCCAAGCACTACCACTAAACTAGTGTTGTGTCATCTTCATAAGGTAAACTATTTGGACTAAAAGTCAAACATACTAAACAGCATAAAATTTATGAAGTACAGCATCAGAAATATCGGTTAGGTTGTATCAGCATTTTAGGTAAATTTTATAATACCGGTACAGAATGAAAATGGGAATTAATGTCGGCCAATACCAGTACTGAATATATGCAGTCCAAGTCCAACACTAGTAATAGGTACGTAAGCTGTTGGTACACTGCAATGGAAACCAGACATTTTTTGATCAAAAAATTTCATAAACCAGAATGCAAAAATGCATTGAGGTTTCGATGATATATGTTCTATTCCAAATAATGCCATGATGTCCCATATGTTTCAGTCACTGGTCAAGTGCTATCTTAACATGTTGGAAAATAATTTTAGGTTCATATTTGATGGTGGGAATTCCTGGAAAAGTTTGCATTTTGACATCTGACGACTCAGGATGATGATCTTGGGAATTCTTGGGAAAATTTGCTTTTTGCCTTCTGGTGAACCCATGAGACGATCTTGGGAATTCTTAAAATTTTGCTTTTTGACCCCAGATGACCTTTGACCTCCATCAAAACGATAGAATTCTTCCTCTTACCATAATGCATGTACATACTAAGTATGAAATTTATTCAAGCTTCCTATCTTGAGATATCATGTTAAAAACATTTTCAGTGTTTGACCCCCGGTGACCCTACATGACCTTTGACCTCCACCAAACATGATAGCATTCATCTTCCCACCATAACACATCCACATACTACCTATGAAATCTATCCAAGCTTCCTATCTTGAGATATCGTGTCAACATGGTTTTCAGAGTTTGACCTCCGGTGACCCCAGATGACCTTTGACCGCCACCAAAAACGATAGGGCTCTTCCTCTTACCATAACGCATCTACGAACTAAGTATGAAATTTATCCAAGCTTCCTATCTTGAGATATCGTGTTAACAAGGTTTTCAGCATTCGACCCCCGGTGACCCCAGATGACCTTTGACCTCCACCACAAAAGATAGGGTTCTTCCTCTTACCATAATGCATCTACATACTAAGTATGAAATTTGTCCAAGCTTCCTATCTTGAGATATCGTGTTAACAAGCTTTTAAGAGTTTGACCTCCGGTGACCCCAGATGACCTTTGACCTCCACCAAAAACGATAGGGCTCTTCCTCTTACCATAACGCATCTACATACTAAGTATGAAATTTATCCAAGCTTCCTAACTTGAGATATCGTGTTAACAAGGTCTTCAGCATTTGACCCCCGGTGACCCCAGATGACCTTTGACCTCTATCAAAAACGACAGGGTTCTTCCTCTTACCATAACACATCTACATACTAGGTATGAAATTTATCCAAGCTTCCTAACTTGAGATATCATGTTAATAAGATTTTCAGCATTCGACCCCCAGTGACCCCAGATGACCTTTGACCTCCACCAAAAATGATAGGTTTCTTTCTCTTACCATAACGCATCTACATACTAAGTATGAAATTTATCCAAGCTTCCTATCTTGAGATATCGTGTTAACAAGGTTTTCAGAGTTTGACCCCCGGTGACCCCAAATGACCTTTGACCTCCACCACAAAAGATAGGGTTCTTCCTCTTACCATAATGCATCTACATACTAAGTATGAAATTTATCCCAGCTTCCTAACTTGAGATATCGCGTTAACAAGGTTTTCAGCATTCGACCCCTGGTGACCCCAGATGACCTTTGACCTCCATCAAAAACGATAGGGTTCTTCCTCTTACCATAATGCATCTACATACTAAGTATGAAATTTATCCCAGCTTCCTAACTTGAGATATCGCGTTAACAAGGTTTTCAGCATTCGACCCCCGGTGACCCCAGATGACCTTTGACCTCCATCAAAAACGATAGGGTTCTTCCTCTTACTATAATGCATCTACATACTAAGTATGAAATTTATCCAAGCTTCCTATCTTGAGATATCGTGTTAACAAGGTTTTCGGAGTTTGACCCCCGGTGACCCCAGATGACCTTTGACCTCCACCAAAAACAATAGGGTTCTTCCTCTTACCATAATGCATCTACATACTAAGTATGAAATTTATCCAAGCTTCCTATCTTGAGATATCGTGTTAACAAGGTTTTCGGAGTTTGACCCCCGGTGACCCCAGATGACCTTTGACCTCCACCAAAAACAATAGGGTTCTTCCTCTCAATATGGGGCATCTATGTACCAAGTATGAAATTTATCCAAGCTTCCTATCTTGAGATATCGTGTTAACAAGGTTTTCGGAGTTTGACCCCCGGTGACCCCAGATGACCTTTGACCTCCACCAAAAACAATAGGGTTCTTCCTCTTAATATGGGGCATCTATGTACCAAGTTTGAGAACTGTCAGAGTTTCCCTTCTTGAGATATCGTGTTAACGAGCAGTGTCACAAACACACATACACACACACATACACCCATACATACACACACACACATACACACACACGCACATACACACATACATACACACATACGCCATCACGAATGCATTGGTTTCTCTTATCATCGAAACCAAAAACAAAAATCTCATATAAAATGAGAAAGAGAGATACTAACACTCCAAAACGGTTGCTAAAATAGCACAGCATGCCCCTAACATGGTCTGTAAAAGTATAGTGAGTACAGTAGCAATAGCTAGATTCTTTAATTTGTAATGTTACGTTCTAAAAACTTGCCAACTTGGTGTTCTGGAGGCCTATTTTGGCTGCTTTGGCAAATTGTATGCAAACTTACAACCCTAAACCTTGGTGTCTTCAACTTTCTTGAACAAATAAAATCTTACGCACCTGATGATATTCATTAAGGGAAATCGTCATGTTATCCAGACGATAAGAATCAAAGAGTTGAGACTCCGACATGGCCTTTCTACTCTTCCTGGCCACAACTCCGTTTGAGTTTCCTCGATATTTAGGCATGACTGTTTTCAACTAGTACATTACTTCAGCAAATCCACATAACAAATAAAATCCAATTAGTAACTAAGAATTGGTAAAAAAATCCTTTATTTCTGTCAGAATTTATGAACATTTATTTTTAAAAGTTGCCAGAAGTAAAAAGTCAGTAGTATTTAATGCACATACAATCCAGTTGTAAACCACCGTTCATTTTTCTGTTACTGTAGCAACTCCTTTCCAAAGTGTGCACTTGTTAACAAGCTATTTAGGTGTCCATAATGCTGAGTACCCTAAGTTTCCTGTGCGTTTGGTAACTCCTGTGGTACCACTATTTTACTATACAACTGCCATTGTTATTTCAATCCGAGTCTGCAAATTAGCTCATTATTTCACTTCCTGCTGTGATTCAACTGTATCAAACATGAAATCATAATAAATAACTTGCTGCTTTATTCACAAACGATTCCACAAACGAGATGCTTCCTAATTGCAATATGCCGATCAACTTGGTAACATCCTCCACAACAAGATGATGCTTCAGAATGCTTGATACATCAGTCTTTTTGCAAAATTATCAAATGTTAATTCAAAAGAATCCATAAATTATGTTCACTATTTAAAACAAGTCTTAACTGTAGCTACCCCAGTACCAAGTTGCACCAAACAACAGTCAATGCTGGGCTGGTTTAGAGTTAAAACTCTTGAGTATAACTTGTACCCGATCAGCAAGGCATATCATTACACCTTCATGGAGTCGCTTCATGTGAGATCTCTGGACGACGGGAAATGCATTATACTGGCTTCCTATTCTATGGTCCACTGTTTAGAAACCACTTCCCAGAACTAACAAGGTTCTTGTCTAATCCCCTTTGAGCTCAAGAAGTTAGCACTACAAGGATCTTCCTACTCCCGAGGTACACATACAAGTATTTAACAAAAATTACAGTGAATAGGGACTTTATGCCTGCAAACTGAGGTGACTATCGTGTGACTAATATATAGTGTCCAATGACTTTTATGATTATGCAATAATCATGGCAGGTGATTCCATTATTTTTCAGGGAAAAAAAAATACTCATCTTGATCAGATTGTAAACAACAGAGGGTCTGATATACCCCAGTGATTCCTTTATACCTCTGTCCTTGTCAGCATGACTGACTTTTTTTTTTATTCCCATCATACTGTACTTAAGATCAGCATGTAATTGACATCTTAAAAACTTGTATGTATGTCATACCAATGCTCACTAGTAAACTGAATGTCCCATAAGTACTATAACCTGAGATGGTATACTTAAAGACAACTCCAAGCTTGGGGAAAAACCTTTATTGGCCAACAATGCTAAATAAAACTTCATTATCAATTACCATACCACGTAAAGCACAGTGGCTTAAATTAAACTGAAGTAACACAAGGGTGCACCTAAGCGTTACAACCATTATTGATTACTCACTCCCCCTTATTCAACAGTATCAATGAATGTATGAGTAATATCACCTGACAGTCCAAAAAAGGCAATCTGAATTTTTAACTTCCTTTTTTTGTCCTCATATGATTCTTTAATTTTCTCATGAACTAAAATAAGTTTCCAAAAGCAACAGATAAAAAGCTTCTAAACTTGGAGAGTAATGACTATACACTTCTCATTAACCTATAGTTTTAATAAGTGCAGGTTTAGTTTACTAGCACTGAAAAAATTGGATGCAGTTTCTAGCTTGGGGTACTATAGGTACTGAGAATGGAGGAAAATTAGGCAGGATGGGTAGGAGAGCGGGGAAGAACGAAAAAGGGGAATGAGGTGGACAAAACTGTGTTGGGTAAAACAGATGGCTTACATATGGTAAATTTCTGAGGACTTAATCTGGACATACCATTTTCAAAACCAGGATAAGCTTGAAAGTAAGACAATTAAATGGTTTACTTAAACAAGGAAAAAAATGGGGGAAAAAAGATTGGATAATTCCCACTGTTCTCTGCCCTTCAAAGTGCCTAATTATCACTTATATTTAAGTATCCATAGCCCTTTGTAAGTAAAAACCATTTTCCCAAACTTGTACTGCCCTGTGGGACCTCAGTCAGCTTTTCAATTTTTAAGGGGGCAAAGTGTCTATTTGTACGGGCATATTAACTTTTTGATGGTGGTGGGGCAGAGGAGAGGAGAGGAGAGGAGAGGAGAGGAGAAGAGAGGTATTCATGGTATGCATAACCTACACTTTTGCCATCTTTATACTAGGACTAACTGCTACAAGTATAGTTTTCTGCCTAACACAGTCAAGGATTGGAATAGTCTCCCTGCCTCTCTAGTCGAAAATTCTGTGCATCATAAAGACCCCGTTCAGTTTATTACAAATAGCATTAGGGCTTAGGTACCCCTCGACGCATGCGTGGTGAAGTAATGTCCCTTTGGATGTGTCACCGTATTCCGAAAGAAGAAGGAGGAGAAGAGAGGAGAGGAGAAGAGAGGAGGAATTTGCACAGGTCTAACACAGGGTCTTTAATGAAACCATAGATAGACAATATAAAAGAATTTGTGGGGAGCATAATCAAATTTTTAGGGCGGGTATTACTTAATGAAAACAGTTTTCAACATGCAAACCCCACCATCACTGATCCCCATGGCAATGGGCCTGTCGTCCTGTACATGATGTTCTAGGTGCCCTCTATAGGCAGGGGATACCACGGTGCTACTATAGTTTTTTGCCAGACAGTTATTGCAGGCAATAATGGTTACATATGTAAACAGGAGGTAAGGAAGAGCGAAAGAGACATTCTTAACTCCCACACTCTTAATGCAAAAGAGTGAGCTGATTCACTCCAAAGAGACTGTAGTTTGGGACCACTCATAGTAAGAGTGAATTTCAATCGGGGTGGAGTGAAAATTCACTCGAAGTATAGCGATATATATCATTCAATGCGAGTGAAGTATCGCTCTATTTGGAGTGAATTTTCACTCCACCCCGATTGAAATTCACTCTTACTAGGAGTGGTCCCAAACTACAGTCCATTTTGGAGTGAATTTCACTCTTTTGCATTTAGAGTGCAAAGAACCTGCTTAAAGTCATGAAAGTGCTTGTGATTCACTGGAAATCTGCTTTCATTACATTGTTGTGAAAAGAACAAGAAAACATGGAAACATTTCTTTTCCATCATGACATGCTAAAAATGTCCTTTTTGAACAGACCAGTTGGTCAAAATGATTTCTGGAAAGATTCAAGTTATATCCAGACCATGAAGAAAGAAAGCATTCTTTTCTTCAATGCTGTTTTTATTTTTTATTCTATTATTTTATTTAGTTGAAGAGTTTTTCCAAACCTTTACAAAGCAATTCAATTCCTATTGTAAGCAGTTCCTTTTCTTTATTTACATTTACTCATGGAACAAAAGTGTCTAGAGTAGCATGTACCGATACTGCTAGCAGACGATATTCCTGATACCAATATTTCAATTCTCAATACGCCAAAACTGATCTGATACCGATATTCGAGAAATGAGCATTATTTACACTGCATCGTAGGCTATTGGGCACTATGACTAAGTGTTGTGTCATTTTTGTTGGGCAAAACATTGGAACTTACAGTCAAGCACTAAACTAGCATAGCATTTTTATGAATAGGACAAGGAATATTGGTAAGATATTTGTCTTCTCTATGTAATGCCACCTTGTGTTCAGAGAATAAAGGGGCATTAAGAGTGAACTCATCACTTCCTTTCATACTCACAGGAACCCCATTTATCATCCTCATCCAATACTACTGAGAGGAGTGTATCCCAAGTCTTCAAAGTGGCTAAGTCTCCCTAAAGGCTGGAATATGAGGAGGGTCCTTGCTTTGCAATGCATAGGGGTGGTGCTGTAGGCACATCGAAGGCAATGAGCAGTCACCACAGTTTATTTTCAAAATTCACCTACATCTCACAAATTCCTCTTACTTCCCTTACAAATATCTTTCATGATGTGTCCAAACAAAAAATATTCATGTTGAAGGTTTAAAGTACATTAATTGAACAATTTCATTAACAAAAATATGGTTACATGATTAAGCAGAGCCATTCATGAATTACTGTAGAATAACATGGTACACAAATTCAAAATGAGTTGACAGCATTAACCTTTAAGCTGAACAGATCATTTGGATAATTCTTGGGTCAGATGAGACAATGCCCTTTTTCAAGTCATCAAATTCAGATTTTGAAATTTTCCTTCCCCCACCCAACTCTCACCCTCAGCAGCACTGCAAATGGAACTGCTGATCAATTCCAAAACATTTTCAGATGGTTCTATCTGGATTTGATCCCAAGGCCTAATGAATGCATACTCTTTCACTAATCAATCCACCCTCCCACTCCAAAACTTGCAAACTCTACATTCTGAGTTTGAATATATGCAATACTTTGTTCCAGATGCAAGTTCCTTTGAAATTTTGTCCATTGCAAGGTTTGACTGCTTTCAAATTTGAAGGTTTCTTATTTACTATTTCCTCTTTTGGAAAGTTCACAAAGTGCATTTAGAAGCTTTGAACCTTTTAATTGAAAATGGTGGCCACACAAAATAGATCCAAATAACCCGTCGACTGCCACATCCACCCAAGGGAACCTCACAAAGGTTGTGATGATGGAGAAGGGATTACCTACAAGTTAGGAGTATAATGCAGTCACATCATGTGGTGGTTCAATGTACTGTCTTGTTTCTTATTCCCAACTTTGCACAGTTTGTCAGCTTTGACATACCTTGTACCAAGATCGTAGCCAGCAGGGATGTAGCTACAGTGGGTGGCACTGGGCGGTGACACCCAGCACTCAATCTTCCCGCCCGGCACTCCAGGCAAACACACGTCTCCCCGCCCACCACAAATCTGCCTACTGAGACCTAAAATTAGCCCTAAATTTACTCCCTATTAAAAGTAAAATGAGGGAAAAATGAAAAAGTTAATGGCTGAAAAATGGGGTAGATGCTATGGGGTGGGGTGAGGTGCTTTCCCTTGATCAGACAATTACCCGGCACTCAAATTTGGCTAGCTACATCCCTGGTAGCCAGGGCCATCCAAAGGTCTATAAACATAGAGCAACTGTTTCACCAGCGAGTTCTGTGGCAACTCTCTGGTATGATGAGGGCTGGCTCAGGGATCTTGAGACTTGAGAGTATTACCCCTGAGCTACTGCTTAAATAACATTCACAGAGATGATATAAAAGAAAAAGTAATTTTTTTTCAGCATTCATCTTAAGCTTCCAGAGCTTGCACTAAGTGAGGTATGCCCTACTTTCCAGTGAAATCCCCCCCCCCCCCACCAAAGCCAAGAAAGTGTTTCACCTGGTGACTATTCAAGCTCATTCAAAAGTCCTCACTCCACAGACAAAATCCTCATCACTTGTTTTCTACAAGTTGGAAAGAGCTCCATCCTATTTGAATCTCACAAAATTTTCTTGGAGTTCTACTGAAAATGTACAGCAATAAGTTATTCCATTTTCCTAAAGTTAGCTACAGCTGTACACACCATTTGCTTGGCTTTAGTAAAAACTATTTCTCATTGCTGTATGTCTACACATATTACTTAATTCAATCAAAACTTATGTCATTCTTCCCTTTATCATGACAGGAAAGCTCAAAAGTTTATCTGATGTTTACAAAAGTTGGTTTATTTTGTGGTCATATCTGAAATATTTTCTATATTTTGGCCCAGACTGGACTTTGAATACCCAGTACAGCCACAGCACTATTTATGTACACCTCGGTTTTGTAACTGGTAAGCACAATTCTGCTTCTGTTACTGATAAAGTCTATGCCCAACTCAACAGAAACTCACCACTTACTAAACATTTGCTGCTAACTCATCTAGGAATATCTGATACCTTTCTGGGCCATTTCCCACCGATTAAACCCTGACATTGTGTCTTTACACCTTTTACACACTACACAGTAAATACTGCACCCTAAAAACATAATACAGTTCACAGTTTTTCAAAGGGCAAACACATCCGCCCTTATCTGAATTGGTATTTACCCCAGTATTCAAAGTAATGTTTCACTTGAATCAACACCATCATCTGAGTTAGCGAACTGTATAGAAATATGTCACCTGTCTATGCAATCTTTATGTTTAAATCATCATGACAATAAGATAAGGTTTGAAAGACTCCACGTTTCAAAAAAGGGCCGACGAAACTGCTTATTTCACATTACAGACATGCATGCATTCATTTGGGTATGCTGCAGCTATAGTACAGTTGTGTAGGAACATGAAAAGATAGTTTCAAGGAGTGATATATTGTAAGTAATATAATTGGCATATATGCTAGAATATATGCAAATAATACAAAATATAACACACACCCTTGTGCATCATATGTAAACTGTGTGTATACTAAGCAACACGTTTACATTTGCCTTAAGCCATTTTATGGTAGTTTTCTAACCCTGCAGAACACACAACATTCACTATCACAACAGATATATACTTTGCTTTTCCCTATTAAAAACTGTGTATGTAGCAGGGTAAAGCAATGAAAACAGATCTGTTTTGGACATTGGAAGTGGAGGGAGAGGGGTTACACTGGGGACAGACCATTTATGATAAAATGTCTACATACAGACCATTTATGATGAAATGTATACATGTAAGCAAATAAGTTTGCATACTTACATAAGAATTCCATATTACACATTTGAATACTATTGTCATGTATATACTTGCAGGGCTCGAAATAACCATGGCCAGAGATAGCTATGGCTATTGGGCCCTCACTGATGACCGTGGTGCCCCTTAGAAATGTCCTACGAAATAGCATAGACCTACAACCAGTTTTCTCATTTTGACTGGGCCCTTTTTAAAGCTTATTTCAAGCCCAATTTCAATATACAATAAGTACCAATAGTTTCATCACAGCCTTTAAAAGATCACCTTATAACAAAGAGTCATGTATAAACAAATACTAGCAAAACATTAAAGCTCTTGTCCAAATATTTTGGAACACGAAAGGTATTCCATCCCCTCTCACTGAATTACAGCAGCATGAATCCCCCCCCCCCCATTGGGTCCAAGATAAAATTTTGAAACACCAAATGAGCTTAATATTGTTCACTGTCACAAATGCATTTACTTTCTGCAGGGGAGTTTAAGGAAATCATGACTTGTTTATAGGACCAGTATCATTAATTTACTTTAAGATGAATGTATTTGCCCTGTTACCTGTTATAAGATGAGGCCACTTCCCATTATTTCAATCTCTTTTTTCGTGCCACATTGGTCAGCAGAATAACTAAAAACAGGTGGCGCTCTTCAGCTTTACACTCAAAGATAGAAGAAAGCAAAGGTACCAATCTTCTGCAATACCACCTACACTGTTAATCAATTCAATTCAAATTTAATTCTCATATGTTTTACACAGGTAACAAGTTGAAACAAAAATGTGTGGACGGAAAAACATCCGATAGGCACTTGAAAACAGAGGAAAACTTATCAAAGCTAGTGATTGACTTAAATAATACAGTGATACAACATGAAATGCAAAAGACTAAATAGTGCAAATGTAGAACAAACTAAACAGCAGATGGAGAGAGGAGCAGAAGAGGAAAGGCAAAGAAGAAGGGAAAGAGAAACAAGAAGAAGGAAAGAAGGAATGCAAGAAGGGGGAGCACAATAATCATAAAAAAGGATGCTTAATTATATGTTTGAAAGATACACCTTGAACTTCAGTTGAAAAGATTTTAACTTTGCAGTTGTAACTGAAGAAGGCAGACACTGCAGCCACAGAGAAAAAGAGGAATTATTAAGAAGCAATTTACTATGATGGGAGTTATGATCAGTTACATTAAAAACATTATTTCGGGTAGTAATATGATCATTTGAAACATAATGGTAGCACACAGCAAAGTGACACCTCATGAGACCCAAATAGTGGGGCAGAAGTGTTAATTTGACATATGCGCCATTCTGTTTGGTGACCAAAAATAAGAATGCAATTAGAGAAAATGCCACTGTTAAAGTTTAGAGTACCTTTACAGTGTGTTGTGTACACAAAGAATTCGTTTCTCTGTGTATCTATCCAGTATGAGACACTCACTACTGTTAAAGTCATGCACACGTAAGAAATTGATGCGCATAATTAACTGCATTTCTTGACAATACCTTGGCAACTGACCTATAAGTAGGTCTGCAGACTTCAAACCAGCCATTGTGCATTCGTGATTTCATGTTTGTTTGGAATGCCACAGGGGAGATTCTTCTTGTAAATGGAATCTATTGGGGAGCAATAACTCCTTAGATTTATCAATGTTCTAAAGAACAAGCAGTGTTGCTGGTGTCCCCCTGCTCTTTGGGACATTTTTTAATAGTTGAGGATCCTTAGATGAAATTTGGTGCAACAAATTATGCAAGTTTTACAGAGAATTACTGAAAATTTATGAAACCTTTTACAGAGGGAACAAAGGGTTTTCATCCTTCAATGGGGGGGGGGGGGCAGGCAGCAGGCTAAAGCATACTTCCACCATCCCCCATTTTCGACTAGGAAATTTAGCCCAACCCTCACTTTTTCCCATTTCCCACACCTATGCCATAGATTGTGTATGTACCATACAAGAAGTCTGCTCTTAGTGGAAATTGTAAGTGACTCAGAAGAAGTGAGGGAAGTAGTTAAAAAAGATGACTAAACTAATTCTTTTCCCTCTCCCTCCCTCCCCTAATAAGTAAGAAGTAAATACTCCCACACTTACAGAAAGTCTTTGTGGACTATTTGACTCTGGAAAGATTTCTCGTACATCCCTCTTCTTATTGTCAGTTGAATCAGGTTCTGTCTCTTTTTTGTTCCTCAGCGTCTCATTCAATCTGTCAACCCGTTTCTTGACCGTTGCAGCCTGAGATTTGGTAAGTGTTGAGGTGGCATTTTCTAAGGCAGCGCTATCCAGCTCTTGACCCTCTGCAATGACAAAATTGATAGCCAGCACTGACTTTTCACCCTGCTTAGCACAAATTATCCCCTTCACTGCCCCCTCCTTTAGTTTACTACTGAGCACCATCATGGATATTGTGGTTTATACTAGTTTTTTCCTGAATTTGGAGTAATGGCATGAAGTGGTCTATTTCACCGACAGTGGTGATAACAGGATTTGGAAGTGTGTGGGCAAGTGATCAAACAAGGGAGAGGCAGGAGAAATTATTGGAAGGGGGAAGAGGGGGAGGGCATTGACATATAAGCTGCATAGTTACTGTATGTTTGGAAAATGGAGAAGAGTATGGGTGAGGGGCAAGAAATCTCACTGGGGGCATCCCCATGCTCTCCCTGGCAATATGCCACTGGGATCAATATTTCTCCCACCAAAATTTTCCCCTCCCTGAGTAGTACATTTCGCTTCCCTCTACATTTATCATGCTATATATACATCTCTGATGTTGACATTGTCCCACTAGTTTGGACACTTGCACACCTGGAACTTTATACCAAATTTATGAGGATAATTATGAATTTTTTTGAAATGGAAACAACTTTATCTCTTGGGAATATTAGGGAGACACTTTAAATAATCCTCTCACTGTTACCATGTAGTATCATATTTTATGAATTTTGACTCTTGCTGAAATGGTTAATAATTCAAGTCTACTTTGCTTTAAATAATAAAGAAAATGACAGAAAAAATGGGAGGGCTCGGGAGGAAGGGGGTTGTGGTGGTGGGTCTGAGACTGAAAATACAATTTCAGTTATCATGAAGGCAATGTAATGAAATATCCATAGCAAAGTAGGGAATTTATGCTGATGATTTTAAAACAGAATGTTTTCAAAGTCACCAGGTAGAGGACACAACTTTCATAAATGAGGGCAGTATTAAAGAATGTGTGATAGGCAGGCACTCTTCTACTACTGAGACTCACAGCAATATTGACTGAAACATGCACAGTTCAGATCCATACTGTAAATACATCCTATAAGTACTGTACAATTTAAGTAAGTTGGTTATCTCTCAAGTAAGAAGGTGTCAAATGTGAGCATAAGTTTTCCGTAATGTAGAGATTATAAAATTTAAAACTTTTTGCAAGAACACCATGGTCATTTTCAAGACTCAGTAAAAAGATTTATGTGGAGATCAGAAAAACCTTTCACTCACTGCAAGTGTGCTTCTCATAATCTTACAAACTGGATATTCAGCATTGAAACACTAAGGAGTGAAGCTTAAACAGTATACATTGCTGAACGTAACTGTAGATCCACTGTACCTCTACTCAATTAGTGGCCTTACAATAGTGGAACTGAACAGACCACTTCTGTATCTGAAACAATTGCAATACTGTATCCAGAAAGTTGCAGCCTCAATCCATACTTGATGCTTTAGAGTTGCACCCCCTACCCCACCCATTCCCCGGGCCAACTGTTGGTGCAAAGCTTCACGTATATGTTTTGCATACATTAAGACAATTACCCAACCATCAATATGTATGAGATGTATTTCAAATGGAGCAATAGTCCTGAAAATGGGGCACCTGGTAATTTAAGAGGGGAACATATGAGGACTCAAAAAATGGGGAAAACTGCAAAAAGGGTGAAGGTGGAGACTAGCTATATGGTGATTACTTGGTAGTTGGTACTTGCATGGGGCCCCATACATAAGTGACACTTTCTTTCAAACGTGGAACTGCACCACTCGTAATAGACCAACCATGACTACGAGTGCCCTTGTTTTCTCACCCTGTGTTTTTAATAAGATAGGATATTTTTGGAAGATGTATAGTGAAACATATACAGCAACAGTGAAATGTTCAGGACTATAAATTGCAAAAAGAATGTTGCTATACTCATGCCATAGTTAATTGTATACAATTAAAGTAACTGGAAGTCTGGAAATTTATGATCAGAAGAAAGTGCATTAAGGTGAAATGGACTATAAAGGTACCTTCAGCCTCAAAATAAAATCATAATTCATTGGCTTTGGCAGTAAGTATAAAGAATGAGAAACAATTAAGGTTGTAAATAAATTGTTGCAACTTTGCAATCAGATGCAGTACTAATTATGTCTATTAAAACCATCAAGACCCAGCTGGCTTCTTTTACATCAGAAGTATTGCAGGATTACCACAACCCACACAAACTGTGGTTTGTATTTGGGCTTGTCTACAGTAAAGGAAAATATTCAGTGTGTGTTTTTTGCTTTGATGATATTTTGAAAGATGTCACAATGGTTTGGTGATTTTACAGTTCACCATACTTGGAGGACTACAGAGAGATAATAAAGACAATTTTATCAATGTCCAACTTATATAAAGGATGTTTTGGGCAGAATTTGGGGCTATTTTGGCCTTTTTTACCACCTATAAGTGTTACATAGGATGTGGAATAAATTTATGATGTGAGTGGGACCTTTGCAGATGTGACTGATGCAGGTTCTTTGTCTTCATTCATAAATGTAATGTACAAAATAAATGGTAAATGATAAATGAATATTTTTAGGTGCACAAACACCGCAAAATTTTATCAGCAATTTGGAGTAAAATTTTGAGATTTGTCCGTCCATCTGGATATTAAATCTTAATAGTTGATATTTTAACTGAAAGAAAAGATTTCCAGAGCTAAGGTTATGATGTAACACTTAACCTTGATCATGTGCAGTACCACAAATAAAATAATCCAGCAGTAAATGCATCATAGTCAATTGCGGAGCACATGATGGTTACGTTGGCAACATGTCTGTCCCCTAATGGTTACGTTGGTAACTATCATATTAACAGGCCTGTAGGACACAAATTACCAGAGAATTTGGTAAAACTGCATCTGTTTGCAGATGGCCATATTTGTCACTGGTTTGTGTGCTTTCCTCCATCTTTTTGCTTACAACAAGGGTATGAGAGCCTTCAAGGCGATGTCCGTCCAGATGTTACCAACGTAACCATGTCCTTGTCGGTAGTATAACGTAGGCACATGGGGACATTGGTTTTTGATGAATGCTTCACATGTCATCAGTTTACACTTCAGGAAAGAGCAAAACTTGTGTCACAATTCATTCAAGTGTTTAAAGTGCTTAATTTTCTCGAACATAGTTTGGTTACGTTGGTAACGAGGACGGACATGTCCGTCCTTGTTACCAATGTAACCATTGATCTCCATACTAGTCCATGTTTAACTAATGGTAATGCAATTTCAGTGAAAAAGTGTTTGTTCTTTATCATTCTATTAAATACAGAGTTTATTTATACATATTGTACTCCTTAAAGATTTCTGGAGCAAAGAGTTTCCATGTCTGTCCCCGTTACATACGTAACCAGTAACACTTACCACTTAAAAAGTGGTGATAGGTTAAAAGAACTATCTTCCTGCTCTCAGGAAAAAATTGAGACTACCAATCAAACAAAATAACACAACAAAAATTTATTCTTAGAGGACTTCAAATTTCACCACCTTTGTAACACTTTTATACCCCTTTATTGTAGACAAGCCCATTTAACCTAATTCCTCAGTTTCTCTCCAAGTGTGATTCCTCCAGATAGCTTTCTCCAAAGGGTAAACAGAATAGCAATTTTAATCACACACAGTGCTCATTTAATAGTCTGTAATCATATGACCTCACTCAAGAGAAGATTCTAAATTGTCATATGTGGCTGGTAGTTTGTATTTCTTCCAGAATATTTAATGCTTAATCCAAGTACATAGATCTGTGCTTTTAGAATGTTCTAGCTAAAACAGGTTCACACTCTTGAAATCAGTGACATTCTTTGGAGCACTAGTCTAACTAGACAATGATAGACTAGTAAGCTTACATATTTATCTCCATAATTAAACTCAATTTGTAAATTTACTACACCCTCACCCCCCTCTCCCCTTCATGTGACCCCATATCAATACAGTTATACCTGCATGGGGTGATATAGAACCTAAAGGTATCAGCAGTCGAAGGACCCCCATTCAGCTGGGGCCTAATTCTTTTATCCCTTTCCACCCCCTCACACTGAAAACACATTAAGAGTGGTTTTAACATTATCTCAAAACACTCACCTTGAAATGGACTGGCAAGATTTGAAAGCCCAGCTTCATTTAACCACGCAACTTCTTCAGCACCATCTGGAGACAAAAAGGAAAAAAGCTTAAAATCAAATAATACATACTTTTAGCCCATGTATAACAGTTTTTACCATAAAGGGTTATTCTGGAGAAGATAATAATTTAAAAGCACATTTTGATGAACAATAACTAGGGTGCAACCAGAGCCAACAGAGCATGAAGGGGAGGGGGGATACATGTCCCTGTTGACCCCATATGAGATGACAGAATATATTGTTCAAAATTACAGTTTCCTTTGTTAATCTTACCCCGACAAAATGGATTCTTGCCCCTATGCCACTTCTAATAACATTTCTAGACGACATAGCACTAACAGTACCAGTCTTCAAATTTTAATAGTAATCTAACAGATAATTTTGCATGTGCAGTGCAACAAAAGGAATTTAAAAAATTGGACGGAGGCAGTTTTCCCTTAAAACATTACTCTCCCGTTTCGTTGCATTATGTGATACCTGAGACATACACTCCTGAACAATTTGAATGTGTCTTAATTTGCATGTGCCCCAAAGTTGGCTTCAAAAACAACACAGAAAGGATTTTTTGTTAGGAATATATTATCGACTAATGAAATTCAGGTAATTCATAAAAGATCTATTGTGAGATAACAAAAATGGGGCAGTTTCTTGACATCCTTAATAAAACATGGCCCATTTAAATTCAAGCACTGCCCTATTTCCACATTTCCAAGACTGGAAAATCCATCTACTGTAGGCTGTCTTGCATGCATGGGTACACTTAATGTGAAATTTTGCACAAATGACTATGAAATTTTGTAAAACATGCGATTTAATTCCAACCGAACAACAGGATTGTAATATTAAAGCACTAAATCCAACATCACTATAGTAACATGAAACAACATCAGAGGCAGCACAAGGGTCTGAAAGTGAAAAAAGGGTGATGGTTCCGAGGCAGAAGAAATTGTCAGGCTACCAAAAGCATGTCAGCTGCAATTGATTTAGTTATGTAGAGTGACTATATAGGCAGTAATGTAGCCAGCAAAATGTGTGTGTGGGGGGGGGAGGGAGGGGCTCGCGGATCCACCATTTCACTGGGGGCTTCAAGTATGGAATCATTAAATATTTATGCAAATTGTTTTCATGGTGCCACCAATGACCAACCTTCCAAACACAGGTATCTTTGACATGTTATGCATGTTTGTGCATTTCATTTCAATGTTAATGATATGTGGCTGAAGGTTCACAAGCAAGGAATCACTGCAGTCCCTGTAACAGTGTCCATTGCAAAGCTTTTTCAAAGTGGGCAGGTGAGGACATTTGAGAAGGTTACTGTGTACTGTAGCATATGTTTCAGAAGGGCATGGATTTCAGCAGCTAGATTAACACACTGATATAAAATGGTACCATTTGAAAGTAGGCTTCACCCAACCCTCCCCCTCCCCTTTAGTGGTGGTACAGAGTTCAGTTCAGCAGTCATGGCAATTCCTGTTTCTCCTTTAGATTCTTACAACTTTTTTTTGGAATTTGAGATTTCCTAATCATGTGCTACATTAGTAATCGGTACAACATGAGATATGACTGCTCACTGGAAAGAAGCCATTAATGAACCAGAGCCTAAATCCTATTCAAAATGTAATATTAAAAATGCACATCCAAAGGGTGTTATCTTTTTTATATTCAAAGATTACTGTAAGTACTTACTGGGGTATACAACAAAAAATCAGAGAACTTTATTCCCCTCACCTGTTCCTACTTCATATGCTTCTCCACACCTAATGTTCTGAAAGAGCTTAAAGGCAAAATGCAGTCACCCCAATCAGAGTGAGTGTGCCCAGTCACTCTCTAGTTCATAATTGGCCTATTTTGATCATGTGGCAATATTTTTGTTAGTGAATTATGAAATTCAAGGAGAATTTCTCCTTGCTTTACCTTGTTTGTAATAGTTATGTTCAAAATGTCTTCAGGGTTGCTTGTAGTGCAATGAAAGGAGATTTGCAAGAGTTTGCTAATTTTTCAAAGAAAATTTTGGGGCGACTGCCTATTGCCTTTAAAGTCTATCAATCTCTTGTATGTACAGTACAAACTCGTGCATGCATGAACACATGCATCTACAGCAATTAGGTTATTAGGTTTGCCAGATGGTTATTGCAGGCAATAATGGTATACATTTGTAAATAGGAGGTAAGGAGAAGCGAAATAGACACATGCATCTACAGCAATCTGCTTGAATCATTGTTAGCATTGTATATAGGAACCTTCAATATGACATACAGCACAGTGACTGATGACATTGCAAGGATAGAAGTATGTCTGAGAAGTTTTGATTAATACTTTTATTTGGAGCAATCTTTAATAATCATATATTTGAAAAAAATGTTTATTGTAAATGAATGGCTACATGGTGAAAATTAAACCTGTAAATATGACACATAATGGGGCATTTTAGCACTTACATTTTGCGTGTTTAGTTTCTACTTATTTCACTTGAAGAAACCCCCAGGCCTACACTGAAATTTGAAACTGAAAATTTAGTAATTGTTTATCAATTTAGTAATTGTTTATCAATTTCACCTTATAAAGAACCTATTAAAACCAACACACAAGCAATTTTAGAGGAGTACTGTGCAATTGAAACAACTCTGCATTTGTCTTGTCATGAACCACAAATATGCTGGTTTACAGTAAAATTTTGTCTACATAGTTAATTAGATCCTGGCCATATTCATGTACAGTATGACTGCTGTATTTTAATTGTGACACAATATTCTGTCGCAAAATTGTTTAATAAATTTCATGCAGATTAGGCCTTTGTTAACCTTTAATATGAAGTTTTATTCTTTCCTCTGTGCGTGTTTTGAGCTTAGATATGTGTATAAGCCCATTACCAATATTACATATGTATTTTTATATGTTTTAAGCATCATGAGTGAAATACACTTGTAAGATAAATAAGAAGAGATTTGAAAAGTATTACAATCTGTTTCAAAGTAACTCCTTATTGTATTTCTAATTTTATATACATACATACGTAATGTACGTACGTACGTACATACATACATACATACATACATACATACATACATACATACATACATACATACATACATACATACATACATACATACATAGATGCAGTTGGCTGAAACCTTATGTGATATTAACCATCACTAGATTTAGACCATTATAACAGACATACATGGGCATTACATGTATACCTCTACAAGAACTTCAAATGACCCTTCAAACCCCTGGTTTTACATTAAAGGGACAAATGCAGTCACCCCAATTTGCATTTGTATTCCCTGGTATCCTAATTCATGAATGACTCTTTGCTTATCATGTGACAATATCATTTTTACTATTTGTTCAATTCACACAATTACTCCTTGGTTTACCTCTGGTATGAAATGTTTACATTCTGAAAAGTCATAAAAGATATTTGCAATGGAAATAAGAGGATATTTGTGAAAATTTGCTGATGTTTCAAAGTAAGTTTGTGAGGCCTGCTTATCCCTTTAAAACAAACTATGTATAGCATTAATGTAAGTCCTGGACAAAAGAACTTTTTGACAAGATGCTGAACGGTGGGGGAGGAGAAGGTGGGGGGGTTAACTTAGGGCTAAAATCACGCCATGAAAACCTTGGGTACTCTTAACTGATTTGGATTAATAATTTTCCTTTTTTGACCTCAATGTCATTGCCAAGTTTAAAAGTTAATTAGCACCTAGTTTCCTTATTTAGCATTCTCCACAACAAACCACTAGAGAAAGATTGACTTACCACAAAAAGTAAGTTCCCCATGCAAGTAGCAACTGACATAATGCTAAAGGCAACTGACCTTTTGGGTACAATGGCATGGAAAATTTCAGAAATTCACAGAGAAAGGGGGGGGGGGGATTAGCATTTTACACAATTGATCTGCACCCCTTTCCCCCAATCCCTCTCATTTTTCTAAAAACTCCACAGACATTCCCAACTGAAAACCAGAGAAGGGGTCAATGGCCCAATCTCCCCTTTAAACAAAACATGTACTGCAAAGATGGTTTTGAACACTCTTTGTGATGTTTCTTCAAAAACTCTGTAACTCTGTATACAATTGGTCCCGACAGGAATTTAATTCAGGGTGGCTGAATTTACCAGTGAATTTTCTTGAGTAACAGGAAAATTCAAGTTCTTTCATATTTTCAAATAATTTCATGAATTCAGTATAAGTTCTATTGTACTGATCCTCCCCATTCATGACTATTACACTATGCTAGGCATACGTGCTCGTGTATCATTTACGTGTACACAGCATCTGAACAGTATGCATAAAAAATAATTAAAAGGATCAATTCACAAATCCACCAGCTCATCAAGTTTAATTAATCAATATTTTGCTGTCACCTTAGCACACTGTTCCATCAATGATACCTCCCATAGAATCACCATGCCTGCTCTGCAATGAATATGTTCAATTCTTTTGTTTTCCCTTTTGCTATGGTATCACGGCAGATGTGCAATAGACTTGTCCATGATTCACTGTACACTGACCAGCATGAGGGCATGCTTTTATATTGATTGTGAACTGAGAGCCATATGTTTCCAAATCTTATACCAAAATGTGGAATGCAGTGCTCATATATAAGTAATGTATGCAGTACTACAAAATCAAATGAAAGGCTGACAGTAAAATTTATCTCTAGATGTATCTACACTGCATGTACCATAACACAATAATTAGGAGTGGTTTTAGTAATGTTTCTTTAATGACAAGACAATCACTTGAGGCCATAGACCTTGCAAACATTAATATCAAAATAATTAAAATAAACTAGGGACTATAATTACAGTGCTATTCTGATGATTGTCTACTAATCAAAATCCATATCAATCAACCAGTTTATGAAACACAATTATCACTCAGTTCAGTTCTGGCAGGTCACCCTATAACAACATCACTCTCAGTCTTGTCTCCCCTAAATCCCACCCCCTCCCCGGGCCACCATAAAAGATAACGTCATATGGATTGCAATCAAGAAAAAAAGTATCAAAATGTGTTTTCCAGTTCTAGTATCCTTGTTTATTTCTGGTATCAAGTTTCTGGCCTGGAAAAAATTTAAGTATGTCTCCCCCTTCCACCTCCTTCTAAATGTAGAGAAAGCACAGGATGCACTCACTTTCTTCCATGACCTACCGCAATTTGTTTTCAATGAACGTTGATGAGGGATGCAGAGATTTATCCCTACTGAGCATTGTGGAGGTCTGAGCAGCACCAGACAAACCTGCCCATGGTACTATACTTTCACCTAGTACAGGGAAGAATCTAATTGCATTCTCCCCCCCCCCCCCTCCCCCTAAGACACCCACGTACAGTACAGTATGCAAGATCAAATTAGTCCAGGCAGGGGGAGGGGGTGACTTAATTTTGACAAATGCTGAGTGTAGCGACCTTTCTATTAGAAATGATGAAGTGGCAATTACTTTGTTTCAACCCAGCACTAGTGGCATATATGTGAAACCCCCAATGCTCCCTCCTGGGTACACAACTGTTAGGCTACAGTGCACCTTCCCCAGTACGGTTATCACACATAATTTGCCTTGCATTGTGCACATCATCTCCAGGTGCATACCCCTGTTTCATTCTAGCAGTCTACAGAACTATCCACATAGGTATATTTTCAAATGAACTTGTCACCTCTATACCACTGCTGTGCCAAACAAAGCAATATACAGTAATAAGGAAGACATTTCCCGGAGCATGTTGTGTATCAGTTTACTAACTTGCAAATTTTACAGCATATCTATAAAATGTTTTCTTGGTAAATATTTTATGTTCATGTTGTCAGGATGCAACACACTCAAAACACCAACCTTGCAAAGATTATTAATCCAACCACATTATACTGCATGTAGCAGGTACTGAAGGCTTATACAATACATGTAGATCCTACACACAAATGAACAGTTTAGTGCAATGATACAGAATTACTGTAACTGAGGTTGCAGGTTGTAATAGAATAGGGCAATAGGCGTGTATGGGTATATAGGTGGGGGTTAATGAGCTGGTAAGTATGGGAGGACATCAAGGTATGGAAAAATATTAATGAACATCCTCCCTTAGTTTATATTCCCTCCCCCCCCCCCCAAAAAAAAAGAAAGAAAAAAAAGGAAAAAGTTACAGGCTTGACAAACCTTATCAGGCCTAATGAATGTACTGTAAAAGCCAAAATTCAGACATACAGCTACAGTATAGCCTACTGGACACACCTTGATCACTAATTTTGGCCAGGTATGGGGAGGATACTGCTCTCATAAGCTCCTTTTTTAGTCTGCAGGAGTGGGATAATTCAGAATCACAGAATTGTTATTTTTAGGGCTGTGATCGTTTAGCGATTAATCGCTAAGCGATTGCATGTGTAATAAACGTTTAGTACAAAGCTACCAGTGATTAATCGCAAAACCCATTTTTACATACGAAATAAAAAAACAATCTGCAGTCATTACAGAAAATTAGATGTTCACTTTAACTCGATCTTTTTGAAAACGTGAAATACAGGAATGTAGCTAGCCAAATTTGAGTGCTGGGTAATTGTCTGATCTGGGGAAAGTATCTCATCCCATGGCATCTACCCCATTTTTCAGCCATTAATTTTTCCCTCATTTTACTTGAGGGAGTAAATATGGGGCTAGTTTTAGGTCTTGGTAGGCAGATTTGTGGTGGGCGGAGATCGAGGCATGCGTTTGCTGGAGTGCCAGGCAGGAATATCAAGTGCTGGGTGAGGCCACCCAGCACCACCCACGGTAGCTACATCCCTGGTGAAATACATAATAATACAACATCAAAGAACTGAGCTTCTATGAGGATCCATGTTTGAGGTTCATGAAAACTGTGTCCCCCGGACGTCACTATTTTACCCAATCATCATGTTCAAGGGAACGTTTAAAGTCTCTATTTTGATCATAAGTACTTGCGATTAATCACTAAACGACTGCAAAATTTTGCGATTAAACATTTATTAATTTTGCTAAACGGTCACAGCCCTACTGTTATATAGGCTGTATTCAGTTTCGTGTTACATTGTTCTCAAAGTTCAAATTCTAAGTTTTTTTCTGTTTTCTAATGGTATACTGGGTAGCACGCCAAGTTTTTGTCTTTTTATCTTCAAATCAATTTTCGTGTTCTACTTCTTATTTTTTATGGCCTAGTGCAAGAATCAGATGAAAATAAACGTGTCTTGACATGTTTTATTTTGAAATACTACATTCACAACTGTGTTTACAATTTTTGCTACTCACAGTTCGACTAACTGTGCACATATAAATAGATTAGCAATAAAATTAGACAAGTGCACAGGAAGAAATGTTTACTACGACATAACCTGTAAATTACAGTACAATACCCACCACAACTTTACACTGTAACCTTAATATGATTGTTCAATTCATTTCCTTCACAGCTCTGCATATTTTAACACATATGCAAGGGCTAAAATCCTCAAGGAAAGTACATGGGACAAGCCCGGCTCCCTGTATCAATGTTGAAGTCTCAGAACACGTTAGGCTGCTGCAACATTGAACAGGGGAATGGGGATGCAGATAGGGGGATGGTAATCTCACTGTTGCTTGTTTTGTCCCATCATTTTTGTTGAGGATTGTAGCTTTCATTTTGCAGCATGTGAATGCAGGCCTAGTACAGCGGGCATTTTTACTGATCTTAAATCCACAAATTCAATAAATGCAATAAGTACGACTTGATTCAAGTACAGTATTGTAGCTGGAATAAAATATGCCATCCTAATGTACTGTATAAAGATGTGCAAATTGCAGCACACCCACTGCACTCCAAAATTTAATGAGTGACTGAGTTTATGCAACAAACAGGAGTCTCCAAATACTGTACCTGGCCTAATGTACTGTACATTCCATATACTGTATATTTGACAGTCAAGCTAACTGCAATGTATGCAAACTTCCTGTAGATAGTCTGGTGCTGTGACCGAGCAGATAAAGGGCATTTGAAGTGAAGAAGCTAAGCAACGGGGGGAGAGGGAGGGGTTGGGGTTAGATCAAACTAAGGTGCCTTCTTTATACATCCAAGTGATCGAGGTGTATAATCTCCAAAACTCCCTGGTTTGGTAATCTACGAGCCCTGATACTTGCCTTCTATTTACCTATGTGACCCTCACCTACTTGCAATTAGTACCTGGCAAATTTGTGATAGCACAGTAGATACCGGCATGCTCAGAATTTCAGAACGAGTCCTCCCGGCCCCTTGACTTAGAACTTAGAACTGTTCAAGCTCAAGCTGGAACATTCCAAGCCGTCATCCAAGGTCTAAAAACCTTCAAAATCCCATTGGCCTGTGGAGTCCAAGGCAAAGACCTCTCCAAGCAAGGTATCCACCGAAGCCTGCTGGGTCACCGTAGTGGTGGTGGCCAGGGTATCTACAGTAGTGACGGTAGCCAGTGCCGAAGTCTCATTTCCAGGTCTAGTAGAAGTCTCTAGAGTCAGCGAATGGATGGATGCTGGCCACTGCGAACATTAAGACTTTGTCAACTGAAGTAGGAAGAGGAAGGGCGCCCTCGTTCTGTGGGTGCCAGTATCTACTGTGCTATCACAAATTTGCCAGGTACTTACTGCGGGTAAGTAAGGGTTACATAGGTAAATAGAAGGTAAGGAGGGGCAATAGATTCTATGTTTCTTTGCATCTCAAATGACCTTAAAAAGAAACCAAATTTGGTCTAAATGGTTGAGTTGGTTTGTCACCAAACCAGAAAGTTGCAGTAAGCTGCAGGCTTCTTCCACATCTGTGATCACTAAGTGTTGTAAAACAACTACCCTTTTAAGGTGTGAATAATTTACTTTTAACACTTTTAAATCTGCCTTAAGTGAGAATTTTCTGTCTCTGCATCCCAACCACACTGTTTTTTTTTTGACAACTGAATAATTCTTCTACGAAAGCAAAATAATAGTAATGGCATATGAAACTTCTATTAGTACAACAATTAAGACTGGCAGTTACCATAGCAACAGATTTGGATGGATGATCTTAACACAAGAGTATAGAAAAGAATTTCTGTAAATAGTTCAATCCAGGTGCCTATTGTAGGTATTTTCTTTTGTTTGTTTAAACTTTATATCACTTCAAACAGTATCCTTTTCTTGGTGAGTTCGATTTGGGTAATTCAGACTCTACCCCTATGAAATGAACAATGATTATTAAAATACCTCCAAACTGGTAAAACAATCATGCAACTACTTCACAGTGCACTGACAGATTTCTACACCTATCACTCATAAAACTGCCATTTAAGGTGTACAACATATTCTTTATACCAGGGGTGGTGCTAAGAAGAAAACAAGGGGGCATGAATCACATTGAGGATCCGGCCCTACCCCCCCCCCCCGAAGTTTAAACAAATCTACATACTTACCAACATTGTCATTTCAGAAAACAGAACATATGTACAGTAGCACATGATCCACTGTGCGCCGCGATAGCACAAGCCCTAACCTTAATGGGTGGGGTCCGGGGGGGGGGCAAAACCTCTCTTTTTCTCTCTAAATGTTCACAATATATGTTGAAATCACTTAGGTGTATGCAAGGATTGACTTTATTTTTTCCAAGCTGTTGTTTCACGATTTTTCTGATCATTTACATTTTCATACTCAAAGTCAGAAAAACGGAATGTTCTGATTTTTACGTGTTTTAAAGCTCATAAAACAGAACAGTTCTGCTTAAAACAGAACGGTTGGCAAGTATGAATCTATCTGGCAGTCTTAGTGAGTGTAATGAAATGTGAAACCCTCAACTCTTTACTTGTTTTGCTCTCAAGGAAAGTCAATTTTCCACAAAAACCCCCAAATTTTTGCATACACAAAATTGTAGGTTCCCATCCTTCCCCATACTGGTCACCCAGCTGTCAGGGCTTCAGACTGCTGGATGCCATCTTGGGGAACTTCCTTCTCCCATGTCAGGAAAGTCCTTCTGCCACCGCTGCTTTAGATGTGAGACTGTGAGAACAGTGAGCTGATGACAGTCTGACCACAACTGAAGTTAATACACAACCAGGGGTGCTATTCAAGAGTGGTATCATTTCACTGAGATGAAAAGTGTTTTGCCACCTAATTTTTAACTCTTTGCTAGGTCAGGACTGTTGAAACATGGGAAAAATGAAATGTCAAAACTAGGAAATTTTAATGGCTCAGTACCCCCAACCTTAGAAACCTTCTGATGGCCCTGCATGTGTTTGTTTGCCTGTATAAAATGAAATCAAGGTGATAAGAGACCTCATGAAATAAACTTGTGAGGGAGATAGACTTTGCAGGTTGAAATGATATTCAACAAAAGGTGGTGGCAATTGCTTACACGCTCTTTTTAAAATCATAACATTTGCATAAAATGCAGTCACCCAATGTTACCTGATACTACTGTGCAATTACAATACAGTACACCAGAGTTGTAGCTACAAGGGTCAGCGAGGGATGGTTAAACAAACTGCACTGGTTTTTGCCGACCCATACTCACACTAAAATGATGCTTCTCCGACCCTCACAAATTTCTATCACCCTCCTAAATCTGCTAGGAATTTACCACTGAATTTCAAGATATTCCCATTTTTATGCCAAAAATGGTGAATCAAGAAAATACCATCAAACGAAGTTTTGTTACTTAAATAATATCAGAATATGACATTGAATATGGATGTTTAACTGAGAAAAAGACACAGGCAGTGCCATATCTGCTATCTGGGAAGCATGTTATTGCCCAAATTTTTCTGTACACTCCAAGCCATCTGATGATTGCACTACGCTTAGTTATTCCTTCGGTTTGCGTCCCATACTCACATCTTTCTAGGTACAACCCTGCAGTACACTACTGTAAGGTCTCAAAAAGTGTGAACCATGAGATCATATGGTCCCCAAAAGAATAGCTTCGGAAATGCAGTTAGTAAACTGGACAGTATTTAACGCCCACTTATTAGATTTAATTAATCCTGGGCCATTCCCATCAAACTCATAATAAATAGGAAGTACATAAAAGCTTTTCTTCACAATTATTTCAGGAATAAGCCTATTAAGATATACCCTATCAAACACTAGCTTTGAAGACTGAAGGCCAAATAGTGACCACAGAAACTAATACCATCAAGTTCAATTAGATTCTAGCCAGACAGATGAGGTTTTAATTACAATCCAAACCCCATAAGGATTATTTCATTGGTGTAATGGGAGCCTGTTACTGGCTGTGCTGACATGTGAATAGGTCATTAATTAGTGGCAGTATGCTTTGGCTTGATAGAGTAGGCAGGTCTATCAAATTTTAAGTATAGATGTATGGAAAAGGAACAAATGAACACAATCACTGTACATAACACAAAGGGCCATTCTTGTATACAACACATCAGTGAAGGGGAGATGTGATACAGTGGGCTATGCATTAGGCATACAGGATCTTTTTCTCGGGGGAGGGGGAGGGGTGAACTAGCTGTCTTTGCCCAAAATAAATATGTATTGCTTGAGAAAACTGCCTAATTTTTCCCAGAATCTGCCCAAGAAATATATGTTTTGCCCAAACTGAGTTGGTCTGTGTGTGTGTGTGTGGCAGGGGGGGGGGATGGGATTTGTAGTGTGGGGGAGGAGGAGGCAGTACCTTAGTTCCTACACCTATGCATGGGTTATAATGAAATCATATCTCCTATGCATAGATCTGCAATTTGAATATGATGTAAGACAGTGTGGGCTCTTAAGCAATAATGGTTCCAAAAAGGGAAGGGGCCCAAAGAGATGAAAAACTGTGAAAGAAACTATTGGGTGGGTGAAAGGTTTATGCAATCACTACTTACAAATTAATAGAGAAGAAACTATGTATGTTAATATCATCACAATCTATGAGGTCCTTTTAGCTAGGATTCAGTATTTGGTAGTGTAACAACTTTGTTGCTGAGAGTAAAAAATGGTTTAAACGCTGCTACAATAGTGGCACAATGCCCAGAACAACCGTTGAGTGATGCATGTAGCATGATCACTTGGGGATGTGATGCCTCCTGAAGAACAAAGAACTCAAGACTTTATGTAAAATATATTTTTAAAAGAAGATTAAGATTTGTTGATATCATGGTCTAGCCTAGCTAACAGGAGAAAACAATTTATACGTATTGCACTTCTGCTTTTCTCCTTTTCCATACAACCATTGGTAAAATTATCATTATATCGAATGTAAATCTTTCGATTTTGAAGTTGGTGGAAATAAACTGTTAAACTGTATATTTTAATATGACTCTCACAAAAAGATGTCCTGTAATTTTGCTGCCCCTAATACACAAGTTTACGTTCTAAGGCTCTTTCAAAGATGGTGAGATGCATCCATGGCTGATAACTTCCAGGCCTGATCACAACCCACAAATCAACTTTTACAAACTTTTCTACAAACAGATTTCATGTTTTAGAGTTTGAAATGCAAGCAGATGAGATATACCTCCCTTACCTTACTCAGGTTGTCCAGACTATTACATCAACATAGGCTACTGTACTGTATATACTAAACAAATGGAGTCTTGTAGATTTTCCCACTGTTGCAACTGAAACTGCCCCCTAAGAGAACACCTCTGTGCTCTTGCTACTGTACACATTGTTCCATTTATGAAACTTCCTTACTACTAACACAGCTGTTTTAACAATTTGCTGATAAATATGCGACAATTTTCTGATTCTACCCAGTTTTTTCAATAGCTCTACCAAATCTACCAAGACTAGACTTGTGCATGTTGCAAATTTTTACCACTCAGTGACAAATACTGTCAAAATAATCTTTTTTTTTTTTTTTATACTGTCAAAATAATCTGCCATCCAAACTTGCTAAAAACTGTTTTTAAATTTTTTCGGTCTCATAAAGGTACAAAGTAAATTACGGAGGGAAGGAGTGGAGGGGCCGGGGGTCTGCCATGTGTCTCCACTTCAAAGTCAAATTAAAAATTACAATAAGAAGGGCAAATTTAAATTAATACTCTGAAACACTTTGAAAAGTTAATTATTACCACCTTCAAATGTTCTATGTAAAGATTACCAAACTGAACTGAAAAATATATGACTGACATTCCATACAAGCAGGAATGGAAAGAGCACTTTTCACACAAGGTGCTTGTTGGAATCTGACAATTGGGTCTATAATATGAACTTGAATGATGAAGTCTGAAGTTGTTCATTTTCACGATAACAGTAACAACAGGCAGAACAATATCAGAAGAATTTCGTGAAGTAATGTGGGAGAGACATGACACTGGCAGACGTAAAGAACTTTGCTCAACTTGTAGCCTATACATGTACAACACTGGAGTGCACTGATACCTCTGGCATACATAAACTAAATTATTTCCAATTATAAACTATTTACATTTTTGCATACTATTTATGTACAACTTTTTCTAAATTTAAGATCACCAAAGACAAAGGGTACCAACCAAATATCACCCAGATCTCCCCCCCCCCAGGTGTGTGTGCTCTCTGCAAGGGCTATATACCCTGAAGGGCCACCAAACATTACCAACAAGCTTGGGCATGTTTAATACCTGACTCTACTTCTGTTGCAACTCCTGGCAGGGAGTCAAGTAAATTGACTCCACTTTCCCTGGATTGCAACTCCTGAGAAATTTTTTCAATATTGCTAAAAAAGTATGAAAAAATCAGAGCTCTGAGATTTTGCATGAGTGTTGTTTTGCAAGTTTTCTTGTAGTATTGTAACAAGACTGGCTGGTTTGATTTTTGTCTGTATGCAAATCACAACCTCTTCAGTTGGCCACTTTGACTCTCTGACACTGGCAGATGGGTGCAACTCTAATTCTGTTGATGACGAGCTTGTACTGTAAAGCAAGTGGTGTATTAATACTCACTAGTAGGCTGGTAACTGACAATTTGCATCTGCTGAAGTATAGAATCGGCAATCCTACGTCAGTTATGACATCATCTTAGGAGTCACGACTCCATTCAGAGTTGCAACAAACAGGGCCATGCAGGTGCGTACGCTCCAGGAATCTGCCGAGGAGGGGGGGGGGGATGAAGCCTGCAGGCAAACTATCTAAACGTAGCACCACCATAGGATGGTGTGAAGCGCCAAAAAAATTTGGCCGAAAATACCTCCCAGATCGCTAGAAATGGCACTTCTCAGGCCTTGTAGGTTGATCTAAACATTTTTTAATTTTGAGTTACTAACTTTGAGTTACTAATTTTGAGTTACAATATCATCAAAAAAATCAATAAAACAATACAAAAAATATTCTCAAGGGGGGGCTTCCCCTTCACCCCCCTGGCTATGCACCTGGGGCCAGGGGCACCCTACTCCAAAACTATAAGAGTACCCCTGCCTTATTACCAATCTCTCAACATGTACTACAGTATCTATTAGTATTTCTGGATATATGCTACAGCAAACAGGTGAAGCAGAATGTGTGAGCGGACCAGCATTCAAGCACGGTACAGTATAGTAGCCTCTGCTAGGTGTTACTTACATGTCCACAGTGCCAATTTTGTTTTGGAAATCACTCGAGCATGCATTCAACTGTGTACGCTCTTTACACTGTGCATATATATATAGGTATACTATACATGCTGTGTGGTTTATTGCAACACTATAGTATCTGGCAGAACATGGGTGGAATTTACCAACAGTATTTTGTGTTGATTGTGTCAGTTATTTTTAGTAGCGTTGTCATTTGTTCATTGCACAAATGTAACTATAATGAGCTTCTTCAGTGTTGTTCAGTCCATGCCTGTGCTGGCATTCAGCAGCCATACAACTGACTCTAACAAAATTATTATATACTGTAACCATGCTATTCTTCAAAATACAATGAAAAGTTTTCCCAGAATTCAATTTATATGACTGGTTGATTTTCATTCCCTTTTTATTTTTGTATGATATAAGGACAGCTAAGGGGAAAAAATGGTTTTGTATTTTAAGAGAGCAAAAAATGAACAGCACAATCATAATGTATATCAGAATCTCCTTTGCTGAATTGTACCAAGTTATGAATAAACCATGCTGTTTACTGAATTTGGCCTGTTATAGGCAGGGCCTTTTTTAACATACATACTGGGTGGGCCGTGGCCCACCCAGTCCCCTACTCAGCCCACCCACTCAGTCCATTTGGCCCCCCCAGTTAAGGTCCTTTTTTGTCATACATATAAAACACATAATGATGACAATAAATGATCAATATCTGACATTAAAGAATGGTAGCCCCATGAAGGCATGAAAACATTTTCACAAGAAGTCGGCCCATAGCTTCTGTGTGGTCACACCACACGGTATGACAGTGGTGAAATGTGTTTCCACATACAACATACTATACTCAGACTTAAGAATGGCCACCAGCGAACGATCACTCAACGACAGGTTGCTTACCCACTGGAATGGGGTTCCAACGGCCAAGTTCGACCCAAGGCCATCAGTGGAAAGCTTCCTGGCTGCTAAAGAGAGACGAATGAACCTCCCAAACATCGAGTCCTACAAAGGAAGGGATTTTGTTAAGAAGTTCTTCCTGTAAGTAGGTGAGCCACCACGCCTACAAGGAGAGCAGTGACATTGCCAAGTGATAGACTACTCCGCAAGGTATGTGGGGGGGGGGGGCGTCGCAGGAGGAGGTAGCTAGTATCTACGTGCGATGTTATCAAAATCCCAAAATAAAGTATGTTTAGATGTAACTAGCTAT
Source organism: Holothuria leucospilota (assembly GCA_029531755.1). Classification (NCBI taxonomy): domain Eukaryota; kingdom Metazoa; phylum Echinodermata; class Holothuroidea; order Aspidochirotida; family Holothuriidae; genus Holothuria; species Holothuria leucospilota. The sequence continues at coordinate 37,513,319 of CM055982.1, forward strand.
CCTTTCCCAGCCAGCAAGCTCACCTGGACCCCATGTGGGGTTCAGATGGGCAACCAGATGAGGCCCATGTTGGTTACACCTCGTTTTGTCCTGCGTGCCCAGGTGGAGCCCACTGGGCCAGCTCCAGCCTTCAGCCCAGCTGAGATCAGATGGTCTGAATGTGGACTGGCCGGGAGAGCCAGGCACGCAGGGCAAAACGAGGTGTAACTCACAGGGGTCCCATCCGGTTGCCCATCTGAACCCCACAGGAGAAGGGCTAGCTCTCTGGGTGTGGTATGCAGTTTTTGTTTCTAGCAATCATCCTGGGTATGTTACATGCCAACTAATTCAGGGGCAATAAAAAGTAGCCGGTCAGCGACGGCTGATCGCCGCCTACAGCAGAAACTGCTGTTGTCTACTTTTCCACCTTTTATTCCCCCCTCTTATTTGCACCCTCTTCCCTTCTTTTTTTAGGTCTCTATGGCTGCTACAAGTTATACGAACTGTGACCATACAATACAATGCTGCAATGACAGCAGTTTGAAAATATTCCATTTCCAGTGTGCTGATTAGTTATTATCAACAATGAGCAATATTGCGGCAGACCTGGACACAGTGTCACGGCTGCGCGATGCGAGTTGCTGAAAGTTCAGTACACGAGTTTAATCAAACAATTAAAGTAGGTCTATAATGCATGGGCTTAGGAAACTGAAAAGGATTTGGGTACTTCGCCCAGTTAAAAAATGTGTTGGGAATCATTGAGGATGTTTCTTAGAATGAAAACATGCAGAGCATAATATCTCAATTTTAGGATGGTTCGATAAAGCCTCGAAATTCTCGGGAAGTGCCATTTCCTGCGATCTGGGGTGTCTGTCGATCCCCCCAAAAATTTAATATGCTACGCGCCAACTGATGGTGGCGCTCCAGTTAGTAACTTCGTGTCAGAGGGTCCCTTTTGTGAAATAGCCCCCCCAGTACAAATTTGTTAAAAAAGGCCCTGGTTATAGGTCTTACGTAGCACAGCTTAGGGAATTCAGAGGATCGACTGTACAGTATTACTTGTACAGTACACTGATATCACAGAATCAAAACTCATAGTTGCTCAATGAATTTTGATGTTTAATTTAAAGTTTATCTGCTAGCCCCTTCTCCACCCCCTCCCCCTCTAAAGTTCAATCTAGTGTGTAAATTTAGCATTTACTATAGTACATATTTTTCTGAACACGAGAGATACTGTAATAATTGAAATACAGCTTAAGTTTGCAAGGTGGACTAAGAATCAACAATTTGGTATTCACACTGTATCATCATTGGTTAATATACAGTTGTTTACAGTTAACAGAACCTAAACTTTCTTCAATGAAGAAACGGTGTGAAAAAAGGGACGTATACAAGCCCCTTGAAACTTGTAAACTTAAGTGTGTGAAAAGGAAAAAAATCAATGGAAGTATCTGCAAGAAGTGGAGGATATAGGCCTATCCCTAATCCACCCCCACACCCACTCTGGATTTCCACCTGTAGGGAAGACAGTGGAAGTCTACTACATCTGAACTTTGACTGACAAGCACACAAATGAATACAGTTGGTGCCTAATGTTATGTATTAAATACTGTTGAAGACATGTAGACAACTGATATTCAACAGGCCTGCAATATATGCACTGTACAGTATACTGTACTACGTATACCACATTTGTACACAGTATGGTACTGAGTAAATTAGTAAAACTGTAATTACAGTGCAAGTTTCATATGCTTGCATAAGGTGACTGTGCAAACAGTATCAATTGAATGTACACAAAAAAGGTATCATTGTCATAAGAACAAATTTATACTAAATTATTCTTCCTCTATTATCAGTGAATACAAGTCATTAACTTTCATGCCATTAGAGTAAATGTTTTAAGCACACCTTGTTTTCTAGGAGTATCCTGAAATTTACAGGGAAAATGCAGACACGTACCTGCAATCAGAGTTAGTATGCCCCATCACTCTGGTTCATGAATGGCCAATTTTGATCATGCGATAATGTTTTTGTTAGTGAATTGTGAAATTCAAGGAGAATGTCTCCATGCTTTTCCTATTGTTTGTAATAGTTATGTTGAAAATGTCCTCAGAGGTGCTTCTAATGCAATAAGAGGAGATTTGCCTTTAAAGTGTATAGGTTTGAAGTATAGAATAACAAGAATTTATATTTAAGAGGTTGAAAATTCTTATTCATCAGACTCCCATTGGAGCTTGTTCAGTTGTTGAGATATAAAGTATTAAAATTTTTTCAGTTAATTGAAATTGTCCATTGCACAATAATTTGTGATGTCCTACTTGTACAACTCACATAAACACTGCACACAGTTTTGTTTCCTTTTGAAATTAAATGTTTATATAACCTTAAAATGCTTCCTCTTTTCTTTCATATAGCATGTTGTTCAGGGAGGGTTTGTATCAATCAAGTCACCCTATAACAGTAAGAAAGTAATACACTTTGGCACAAGGTGCTGTGGCTTTCAGAAAAACATGGGAAAACAGAGGCCACAATTTGAGTAACGTACAAGACTGACATCAGAAAATATTGTGCAACCTATTGTACCATTTTAAATTGAGTGAATAAACTTCAACATTTTATATCTCAGGTAAGAAATATCCTGTGAAGAAGGGAGTAGGATCATTTGGATTCATTTTTCATGCTTTGTAACAATTACAGTGGCATAGCTAGAGGGGGGGCAGGGGGGCTGTTGCCACCCCACAAAGCCTCCGAAGGCCTCTGTTGGAAATTTCTAGTCTCTGTCAGAAATAAATAAGAACAATTCATTTGAAACACTTACAACACTTTTTATGTTTTTATGCAGAATTACACATTGAAATGGTTACTGACAAGGCCTGGAAGTGTCATTTAATTTAAGCCAATCTCAGACCTACTTTAATCTAATTTTTTTGGCGTGCTACAAGCCAGATGATGGTGGCGCTATGCTTAGATACTGTAGTCCAATCATTACTTCAAGATAATAATCTGTCGGAAATTTTTTGCCTTTGCCCCCCCCCAAATATCTAGCTACGCCACTGAACAATTAGAGTACATTTCTGAACTTTCAGACTCCAGACCTGTACACTTTAAAGCAATCACCCAACAGTTTTTTAATCCTATATTTTCAAACTTCTGAAGGGAAGGGTGTGGGAAGGGGTTGTTTAACTCACGGCTGACAGATCACTGAACTGTGAACAATGCTTTCAAACTGTAGCAAAAACCATTTCAGGGTTTCAGATCTGCTGTAGGAATATCCTGAAGAGAGGTTTTAAAAAGTGGAGGCACTGCAGTGATTAAATTTTCAATTTTGACCCTTCTAAGATACAAAACTATGCAAAATATGACACTTCTTGACATGTACCTTCACCACTGACCCTGAAATAAAGGTATTTCAGTATAGTACTGTACTTTACACACTGCCAAAAGCAGGAAAAACTTTTTCCCAAGATAGGCCAGCCGAGCAACAGCTGGACGAAATTCCCTGGCTAAAGTCTCCTAGCCAAATCATTAAATCCTGTTATGATAGCGACAAGATATTAAAACAACAAATAACGTTAAGAAGTGTATCAACATCCCCCTGTAATGAACTTGTTGACAAATCAGCATGAAACGTCAATTGATCACTTCCACTTTACATTGTTTTAGGCTGGCCTGACGAAGGATGAGCCAAACATGATTCTTGACAATGTTATATTGGACATCAGATGTGTGTAAATATTTGTATGGTCTGCAACTTGATTGACAGCCCTGATAAAAACAAACTTTTAATACGGGAAGAAAAATATCTTGAATGAAAACAGATTCCATGTACTGTAACTTCATAAACTATTGTAGCCATGAATTTAATTAAATAAAGCCATCTCTACAATATGAAGCACACAGTGAAAGTACCTACAGTACAGTACTGTACATTACAGTCAAAAACAAGCTAACATAATAGCTGCACCTGGATGCTTTATGGTCAAACAAATTAGATTCAGGTCCAAAATAACAGTGAACCAGAAGCTGCCCATGGCTCCTGTTGTACCTGCTATGCCACTCCCACACCAGAGCCACAAAAGGTTATTACCAGGGGCCACTTTAATTGACCTCCTATTATTCCTATTTCCTTAACACAATATGCATGTGCATATTAAGTCACAAAATAGGCATTTTTTCTTCTATATCAAACCTACTGTGGCTCCTGGTTCTAAAATAACCGGGAACCAAGGCACTCCTTTGGCCCGAAAGGGGCCCCTGGCTTACATGACCTTAAAGGGTCTGTTGCATCACCCCAAATGTACGTAGGCACATCCACATACTGTATCTCTATTAACTTATGGTGACTATACTTTGACATAAAATTAAACAAGGGCATCACCAGATCTGACTGACCAAAGATGACTTGTGCAAATCTCAGTAGCGTACCCAATACATAACAGACAGTCAAAGAAGTGTAGGGATATAACCAATTTATGAACAATTTATAATTAGATGAGTCCCAGCAAGTTCAGCAACAATGTTTCCACATGGAAGAAGACACACATGATTTCATGGTGCTGTACCTTAAATTTTTACCTATAGACAATCAAACTCAACCAAAATTAAATCTTTAAAATCCCAGTTTTTAAAATACAGCAGAGCTAATAATGAAGTGAAGTATGGTCCAACACAGTACACAAGGCTCAATAACTGGAGGCACTGGGGGCCATGACCTTTAGGTCCCTTCTCTTTGCCTTGATGGCTATAAAGCCCTTGATGCCCTCTGCATTACTGTACTTCTAATGAGTGTACAGTAGTTTACTTTCTAAGTTTTAGCTTCAATTCCCCTCTTGCTTTGGCTCAGTGCTCATACAAATTACTGCCAGATACTGTACAGGCTATTCTGGCCGAAACCCCTTCCAGGAACGTATTTCATATTCAGCAGAGTTTTACAATTGACCTGTAATACAGTAGCCCTATTGAAATCAAACTTCAGATCAAGCATAACTCTTTATTAAACAGGGTCAGCATCTTATTGTGAGACTTGAGTATAGTGCGGTAGGGCACAATCTCGCTGTTTTTAAAAATTTAAGGGGAAATGATTTTATACAGCTGATGAATGTATAATATTTTCAATTTCCGTTATTCCTCTTATATTTAGGTTTTTCATAAAATTATGATTTTCATACATTGATATATACCAGCTTGAACAGCTGGAGCATGCTGATTTTAAAAATGGCTGTTTTTCTTTCCAGGACAATTTCCTCTGATTTTCCTTGTAATTGTTTCGATATTTTGGGGCAATTTTACATTTTCGGATGAACATTTTGAACAATTTTGGGATGTGTTTCTGTCACATTGCTCAAAGATGCTAGCTGTGTTAGAAGAAGTTCTTGCTTGGCCATACTACTAGTATGTCACTAAATACAAAAACATTTGATCCATCTTAGCTATATCTGATCAGCAGCTCTTCAGGGGAGGAGAGTCTTTGTCCTCCTAAAGCTCAAAATCTAAAATGGTCATGCTATGCTTATTTGGTAAAATAACATGGAAAACCCAATTGTCATGACAGCATGAACTTCTACAAGGCCCTGGGGACAGTGGAACAAAGCAAATAAAGTTTGCTAGTCAGTGTAAAAATTAATGGTGGTATGCTACCTTATAGGGTGATTCTCGTCATCCCAGACAGTTCCAATTCTCCCAACATAGCACCTTGTGGCTCCTCCCATGACTGTTTAAATCTCCTCCTTGTGCAGACAAAAACCTATTTTACTACTTCTGGCCACGTCTTGGGGAGCATACAAGGCAAACCCTCTTTCTGCGGTATGTGGAGTGTGAGTTACGTGCATCATTTAAATTTTCAAACTTTGATGTCAATCAAAGAGCAGGAACCAACTGAGAATTTTGATACCCCCACATTTCAAAAATGTACTTTGGGATGATGACAGCTTGTCTTTAAAATAATACACTTACACTGCAGAAGATTCAATGATTTGTAGAACTTTGTTGCAACTGTGAGATACTAAACTGTACTGAACAATTTACAATACTTCACCAAATTGCTCTGTTGGACACATATAGGAAGGGGTAGAGGCTGAATAGTCAAAAAATGGGGTGGGGTAGAACTATGCTTCTGCCCCCTCAATCCAAGAACAAAAACCCCTTATTTGTTTCCTCTGTAAGAAATGTCAAAAATTTGCAGTGACTAACCTTAATATTTGTCCATATGTTGCACCAAAGTGCATCTAAGGACCCTCAAATATTCAAAAATTTTCCAAAGGGACCCCCTGCCCCCCACCCCCCATCTTAAACAGCTTCCTATGACCTGGGAGGTGTTAGGAAGGAGATCCAATGTTCTATAGACTCTTTGAAGCAAAGTTCATTTCAAACAGTCATCTAGCTGCATTTCTTCTCAAAATTCAACTAGGACCAGTGAGGCATTGTCAAAATTACAATGTTGAACTCAGAAACTTTCCTTTGCCAGTCATCATGCAAAACCCTGAGAGAAATGTATAGCTCTGAACAGTGTTTTCAGTGCCAGATGTTATTAAAATCATAGGGGCACAATTGAAGTACATTAACTGTTGTTGCCAGTTGTTTCACTCTAAGTCCTGGTTAAAGTTCGGTCACTGGCAGTTCTAAACAAAGTTCACTTCAAAGTATGTATAAACAATGGCCTTTGTCTTGGGATTACTTGGAAAAGAAAGGAGATCTTCATTAAAAGTGTTCAGTCAATTAACAATAGGAATAAAGAGAACTGCCAATCAAATGGCAGTGCCTGAAAAGCATTAAAGCATTTCAAATTGTTTGACAGATTTTTTCATTGTATCTCCTTCCTAACACCTCCCTGGTTGGACCAGGGGCTGCCACGCAGCTCCCTGGTTGTACATACTGTAATGTACATATTGGTGCTGGATGTTCACATGTACAAATACTTCTCAGTGCCCACTGTGTAACATAAAATTTTCATCAATGTAAAAGTTTGAGCTCTAAACAATGCAAATTCAAGCCTTTAAATGGGCAAGGTTAAATTGTTTTTTGGAGTATCATGGGTTGTGTAAAAATTTGGGTCATTATAGCTAGTCTATACCCTTCACACATGCCACACATTCACAGCTCTGCCATACATAAGGTAATATTATACTGTGGACTGCATGTATAAAGGAACATTCTTTCCACCATAAACAGTGTCAATTATCTTCTCTTTGTAAGCTAGCCTGAAAGATAACTTTACCCCCGCTTTAATCTTTATTATCCATCATTTCAGGAAGTTGATCCTAGTAGCCTTGAAGAGCTTTCCTGTTTTGTGGTAATCCTACCTATGCTTTGCATTCATTGCCTTTATTGACATTTAAGGTGTCACAACCACTTAGCATCCTTTTGTTCTGTAATTAGCTGTATAATCAAACTGGTCACAAATTTCAGTTTTTAACATTTTCCCAGCTGATTACAGAATTTTTAAAGTACATAGCTTTCAAAAGCTGTAACTGCCATTGCTGACATCACTGGGCCAGGATTCATAGTCCAAATCTGAAAATAAGTCAAATGGTCCAGCAAGAATCAACAATAGGCTTTAATTATTAGTCTCATATGCATACCTGAATGCTGTGCAATGCAGGTTCATTTTGAAATCCATTTTTTCTATCAGAAAATAAACCAGATGTCAAAAGTCCCCTCCCTTACCCCAACTCCTCACTAATCCATGCTGTATCCACTGACTATATAGCAATGGGTATACTGTAATTTGTATGTACAATTAGTACTGCATTAATAATTACCTCACATTGTTCAACATACTATACTGTAGATGAAAGCATAACATTAAGAAGGTGGTACTGCCTTTTTCACACTACTGTCCCTCAGCCTGTGCCTGGTTTGCTTCAATAACATACACTGTATGATCAGGCAAATTCTGTTTTTCAAATTGGTACAAAGTGCCTGCCTGGTCACCCCCCACCTAAATCCAAATAAAGGTTATTAATGTAATGTTTTGAACTAGTAAGTGAGCATTCCTTGATTTGTGTTCATTTACTGACATGATCTTCTTATGGGTTCATTCCACATGTTTGCATGTTGTAGCTTGAAATACCAGGGTACTGTATTCCTGGAGTCTTGAAAGTGCACTGTCATCTTGCCAGATCTATATTACTTACATTGTTTACTTTCAATGATTTCAAAAACAATTTAAAAGGCAATGAGCTGGTCATGGAAATATACAGCCTACTGTAGTTCTGCTGAAATCTACAAGACTAGTAGCAAGAATATATGGATTAAACTGGCCTCTGGTTCAAGCCCATTAAATGTGTACTGTGCATATTGTGCAATGGCAGTTCAGACTGGTAGCCACTATCAAGTCTAAACCTATACTGTACTTTGTAGCTAATCAAGACATCACTATCAATATTTGTAGAAAATGTGACCTACTTGACCCATATGAGACAAGATCAAGTACAACAAAATTTTAAATAGTGCTAAATATTTACAGTGGTTTACAAATTCATAAATTCCTGACTATCACACACATTTGAAGCATATTTTTAAAAAGATCAGTCACTTTTCTCAAGCATATCTCAGTAATTTGACAGAAATTTAAAACGACTTTATCTGATTTAGAAAATGTAAAGAAGTTGGTGGGAAAAGAACACTTCTGCTAGGTTCTTGGATACAGTATTTATATTCCAAATATAAAATTCAAATGTGAAATCACTTCCCCATGATCCATTTTTGAAACATCAAATTTCAGGCACTGTGAAGGCCTACAGTGTAATTGAACTTTACTGCAGTATGCAGCAATCCTCTCTGGTGTCTTCTCTTGGAGCGTGAGTGATAACTGTTATCCTGCGCAATTAAGAGCAACACACTGTATTCTATGATGAATTTACATGAACATGTGACTAATTTGCCATAAAATACTTTTGCTTTACCTACCAACACAGCTAGCCAGTCATTTAGAACAATCTACTAGAGAAGGCAATACGAGTAGATGACAGTCAAGAAGTTAACGATCCATTTATCAGATCAGCTGCCTACTCAGTATATTACCACAGCAGTCAGGATACATTATATGCGAGAAAGACCCATTTTAGAAGATGAAAAGTATACATAATTTAGTACTTTTACTATCTTGACTATTTAATCCCCTTTCTCTTGTATATAAGTATCCCTTCCCAAACTCATATCCTACAGTAGTAATCCTACTCACCTGGAAGTATACGTTTAGTACTGTTACTATCTTGACCGACTTCTTCTTTCTCATCTTCTGTTACATTCCCAGAACTCGGTGAACTCGAGTCCTTTTCTGGAACTGACGTGATTTCATCTAATTCTAAGAAATAAGGTCCTAACTGGGACTTTCGGTGGTCCTCTGTTATCTCCGGGCTACTCATGATTCCAAACTCCAAGTCATGAAGGGCAAATGTAGAATTCACCGATGTTGTTTCCAAACAACAGATGTTATATCCCTTTTTGAATGTTTCCACTCATTTACCTTTCCTGGTCTTCAAAGACAGCCCTCGAATCTTTCAAAGCATTTGACGATAGATCTGAACAAGCCTTTCTGTTCCCTTTGTTGATCAGTACTGTGCTCTGAAATGGAGAAAAATAGTGAAACAACTCATTTAGAAACCAATCAAAAAGTCTAGGGAAGTAGATTCCCTTAGAGTGTAATGTCAGGCTTCCTGTCAAAGGAAAGTAATTGGTCTAGGTTTACTGTAGAATGACAAAAAAAAATCTCCCAATGAGAACTGGTTGTCAACATGCATGGCTTACACAAAGAACTGAAGGAAGATATCAATGATACTTGTATGTAGATTTACTGTTAGGGTTTTTACAGGTTTAGCATGCACACATGGAAGTAAAGTTTCTCAGAACAGAAATGTAGACAAAGAGTTGCCAGGATACAAGATTGTGGCTGTGAACATGTTCAGTATATACACAGTATATAACTGATAATATCCAGGGGCATTCAAGAACAGCTGTTGAGTCTGGTGAATAAAAACTCGATATACAGTATGGTTAAGACCGACAAAACTACTCAGGAAGTAGACTTACATAAACTCTGGGGGAAAGGGTCAGAAAAATCCAGTGAGGAATGGGGGAGGGGGATAGCACATACCACCTGTATGGAGCCATCATGATACACACAAAAATGTCCAGCATGGATGTGATAACAGTGATGAATTTACAGTTCTTTTCCAGGAACATGTTAAGGGGGAAAGGACCAGAGTTTGATGAGAGGAGAGGGGTTTTCACTGCCCCATAGAAAATTTAGTCACGCTTTACAATGTGGCCCCTTATAAGTCCCCTCCTCGCAAAGTCACCCCCTAAAACAAACTCCCCCCCCCCCTCCTTAACTGACTGGCAAAGTTCTGTTAAAAGATACAAAATGTCCACGAATGACGAACTACCAGCATGGTTAAAAGAATGAATGTGAAATACTAAATGGCAATGACAGTGACAGCACTTTTCAGGGTGCAGACTTGAGGTAGAGAGGGGCCGAAGTTTGGGGGAGGGATGGGAGGAATATTCTGCAAATGAAAAGTGATTCAAAAAGAAAGATGCTGTGGACAAAGGGTTGTTAATGTACTACCTTGCACAGGTCATAACATACAATATGCGGGGACACTAATTACCAGCATACACAGGTGTAAAGACTAACAGACATCTTCCAATAGACGGGGAAGGGAGGGGAAAGATGAAGGGAAAATGATTTTTTACAGTTACCTGATTTATACACAACATTTGTACTATGTTCTGATGGGTATAATTAATTACATTTATGGGAAGCAGAGAAAAAAATCTGATTTTTTTTTTTTTTTGAGGTAACCCCCTTCTCCTTTTTATCCCTCCCTTCTCAAACCAAAATAGTATATACCTTTCCAAATGAAAAATCAGTTCCCTTGTTTTAATGATAAGCCTGAAAATTTAAGACCAAAGTTCTACTAAATACCCATTGTCTTTAGACTCCTGTCAAACCTCCTAACTCTATTAACGACTATTGCTGCTTTAACACCATTTAGCACTCAATTTATCTGTCTGTACAGCCATTAGCAAGCACTTTCTCTGTTGTATGGTTACTGCAAACAATGATGACATTTATCAAAAGATCATCTTGATTCTGAGATAACAATTTAACAGGAAGTATCTTTAGAATACGTACAACAATAATTTGATCAGTAAACTGGAAGGGGTCCAAAGTACGTAAAAACTCAGAAGACAGCCTCTGTTGAATCCTTAGACTGGAAAACTCACGTAAACGATTAATGAGACACATGAAAGAAATTACACGTCAGCATACTACATATATAGAAAGATTCACTAACAATTCAGGTTAATAAGCAATACTTTTAAAAAGGAAAACCATCCAAAAAGTGCTTCTTCATAATAAAATATTACATGGTCATAATTAACGTGCTTAATACGTGACCATAGTTTCACAGTGTTCGTAAACAGCTGTGACATCTAGGCTAGTAGTTGATAAATTGTTTCCTTAGCTAAGATGGAATATGTACAGGTTTCTCCTTGTATGATGTCTGTCAATAAATAGCCAACTAAAGGGGATTCAAATTTTTACAACAAACAAGTTTAAATTTGTTTGTGCAGTACTACAGCACCTCTAAGGAGGCAGGGGGATGTGAGAACTTTGAGGGAAGGCTGGTGGTTGACCGAGAGTGAGAACAAGATATATTAAGGTATAGGCCCTATACAAAATAACCTGCCCAGGACACAAAAAGGCAAACAGGTAACTCAATTTTCTAGAAGGCAGAAATAAAGGGCCCTGCTTTTCACCTTCACTTAATTATTTTATACAAAATACTGCAGTCCTGTCATAAACTTAAAGGGGAATTTTCATGATCCCAGACAGTTCCAATTCTCCCAACTATGCATCTTCTAGCTCCTCCCATAACTGTATGAGGCTCTTCCTTGTGCAAGAATAAGCCTGTTTTATTGCTTACGGTCATGTCCTGGTGAGCATACAAGGCTATAAAATGTAATAAAAGTACTCTCTCTGCCTTGTGTGGAATGTGAGCTACTCTGCATCTTTCAAATTTTCAAACTTTGATGTCAATCAAAGAGCAGTCACCAATTGAGAATTTTGATATACATACACTAAAAATATACTTTGGGGTGATGACTGTCTGTCTTTAAGTACTTGATAGGCTGTACAACATAAGATCAACAAGGTACAGTAGACACAATGGCAGGATTTCAAGGGTCCAAGCACTGTTAATACACTCAAAATAATGACAAAATTTTATTAAAAAACTAACTCCCATTTCAGTATTTTCCCATTGTTTTAAATTAAGCATGCACACAAAAAACTTTCTGTGTCAGCCAGTAATATGTGTTGGTTTGAATTGTACACAACGACCAGTATATACTGTAGAGCTAGTTACAACTGCACATGATACTACTGTATGCCTTTGCATCCAGATGTCATACCATTCTTTCTAAATTACATTATATTCATCATACCAAAACATACCAACAAAGCATAGAATATCTGTGTTCCAATGAAACCAATCAATACTTCGAAAAAGGTTTTCATAAAACAGGGAGAATTCTGTGAGATTATTCTTTGAAATACACAAAAACTAGCCTGCAGATATTCTACTTCACTTTTAATTCAAGTAAAAATGGAGATTGAAAGGATTTTTAAACAATTGTATACAATCTGCCAATTCAAATACACAGTTGATATGAAAATGCACGTGACTGTAAACACTTCATGATTTGGCTTATCAATTTTTTCTATTTCCAGTGAAAATCTGAGCTACAATAAGGCTTATTGAAGTTTTATATGCAGACTCCAATCAATGGTACAGTATACTGTGACTACTATACAGCTAGCCTGTGGCATATTATGCCTCAGAGCAACTGTCTTTATCAAAGTGACCACGAATGCAAGAGAATTGGATATCAACTTCGCATGTGGTGGCTTTCAACTGAATACTTCCTGACTAAAACTTGGAAATCTTTTCAATAAGGTCATTTCAGATTAGTGCTGGACCAATTATAGGCAATTTATATCGGTATTGGCCGATCTTCCCGCTTTTTACCCTAAGTTGCCATCAATGCATTCCTCCTGATATGCTGATACTACTACCTTACAGGTTTTTCTCCCACTATACTTTGTAAAATATTTATACCTAAATTTAGTATGTTTAACCATAAGTCCCAATATTTTACCTTTTTGGCCTAAATTAGCCAATGGTTTTAATGAAGTATGCTCATTTCTCAACTATAGGTATGGTAATTAGTACTGGCCAATACTGAAAACTGAAATCAGCATTCCATAATATTCCGACTGCAAGGTCAAGTGGTTAGAGCATCCAACTTGCAGCCTGAAGGTCTGGGGTTCGACTCCTGGCCGGGTCATACCAAAGACATTAAAAATGGAACCTACTGCCATTGTGTTTGGTGCTCAGCATAAGCAATGGAGAAGGGAAAACAAGCCAGTGGTGAGCCGCAACTGGAAAAAAGGTCATGGCCAGCCTGACTTAAACAAATTGGTTAGAAACTGAGCCGTAAAACCACATCTAACTTATCTAACTCCATAATATTTGCTTCACTTAATACTGGAACAACACAAGTTTAAACGGAAGAACCATGTAGATCATGCCCTTAGTTGGATGCCAACATTACATTGTGACCAGTTCAACCTCCAAAAATTGTTATTAGTTTAGCATGGTGAATTAAGAGTCAAGAGGCCTTGGCTCACTGAGGACCCTATATACCAACTGGACTGTGGATGAACACCAGTGAGATTCAACTTTTCTTTCAAATTAATGTCAAAGGAAAACAAGGAAGCGGTACAATCATACATCCTCCCAGGAGGCACGGAGATTTCTTCCCAACAGTGGGGGGTTTTGATGATCTTTCAAAAAATTTACTTTGTGAAAAACACAAAGACAATGGGGGAGTTCTTTGAAAGTGTGTGGGGAGTTGTAACCCTCAACCCCCTGTTTCTCTGCCCCTGCCTCCCAGAATCACCATTTAACATCCTCTCTCTGAGCAATGACAGTGTTTTCCAAGTCTATTATGTGGCCACTTTTCCAGGGGCTAAGAGATGGGGAGTAGGGGTAAGAGAAGAGGGTATCTGCACCTCTATCTGTAATTGCTATACCAAGCAAAAACCTGAATTTAATTTATATGACTTTCCAAACTGGAAAATGAGAAGCCTCTTTTGAAATCACCAGTTTGAGGCACCCCATATGCTACTGTTGCGAACAGCTGTGGCCATCAAACAATTGGTAAAGTCACCAGAAAATTTGCAGGTTTTGTCCCAGGGATCTCTTGAATTCTGCAATTACACTATAAACCACAATGCCAATTACACTACATACAGTATATTACGAAACCTCACTTTTTCAATGCCACATGTCTTTATGCATGTACTAAGCCTTAGAACATCAAACTTTGTTTCAAGTCTTCCGGCTGTTGTTAAATTCATGATTCTATGTCCAATCATTTTTTCCAAAAATACTTTCTACCATATAATGTACACTGATGATTTAGGCAACTGATGAAATGCTACTTATGTCAACTTATGTCAAAAAACAAAAGAGGAATTAATGCATCATGGGGGAGGACGGGGGGGGGGGGAGGGAGAGGGGAAATTGTAAGAGATGCGGACTTGCGTTGAGCAAGCAACTCATACTGTACGACACTAACAATACATCACGCTCAGCACATGTCTGCAGTTGTTAATCTGATTTGCATGTGCTCATATTCATATTCTTTGATTAATTGTGAAATTAAACCTGAGCAAGTACAGGCATCAGACTTGACGGGATATATCCAATACTTCAGTGTCCTTATTTGCTGCCTATTATAATCATATGACAACACATATTTGTCACTAATTTTGTTATATGCAGGATGAGTTCTTGGCTTATAACCATTAAAATATACCGCGGCTGCCAGAACCAGGTGGGGGAAGGAGGATTGGATTGGGCAAGGGACAGGGCTGTACAGCCCCATAATTTTTACCTTGAAGATTTTCCAACCACTTCTAATAGCAGTGTCTGAGAATGAACAAACAGTTCTTGAGAAAATAAAAAAATTCAGGAGCTCAAGGATCACCTTCCCCTCCCCTCCCCTCCCCTCCCCTCCCCCTGGAAACCTTCCCATGACCCAGCATGTTTACAGTATCTGGTAAAACACAATGAAAAATACTTCTCAGAAGGAAAAAGGTGATTTAAAAGATTTAGCTTTAACTGATGTTTCAAAGATAATTGGAATTACTGCTTATTCCCTATAATGAGTGATGGTTACATACCTGAGCATACATAATGTACAAGTTTGTGATTGAAATGTATGGTACTTGGATCTTCTCTCATACTAAATAACAATGTACTCACCATCGACTCTACTGGAGTGGCAGTTTGGCAGATGTAGTAAGTTTGCACACCCTTGGTTTATGTATGGCAGAGTATTTATTTGACTAAAATGTATGCAATTTGTAGATGTATGATTAATTTGAGCTGTTTCTCAATATACCATGATAACAATGGCACTGAAACTGGGCATTTTAAAAAATAACTCTACTAGACATTAAAAGCTCTCTAATCTTATTCCAGCCAGTAAAATTCTCCCAGCTATGTTTACTTTTAGCCCCTCCTCCAATTTGAACAAAAAAAAAAAAAAAAAACACCTGTCTAGTACACCTCCAAGACAGAGGCACAGTGCCTAGCCTGCACTGAGTTAAAATTGCTCCAGGTCATATAAAGTGGCACATAGTGACTGTGTGAGCTTACAGCCCTGGAAACACAACTGACTGTACAAGCCAAGTTGACAAACCAGAGTGAGCTATTACTTGAATGAATGTCAATCAAAGTGCAGTCATCAATGGTGTTAAGGACTCTATGGCTATTTCTAAATATGTACAGAATGTTTGGACAGTGCACCTTGAAGTTTGGGGGGATGCCATATCCTCTTTAAACTTGACCTATGAGTAGCCTACTGCATGTACAGTACATGGCATGTAACACCAACCAATTTCACCCTGTAGACATTTACCCATGGTATCTTACACTGTGAATAGAGTTGAGGTCAGCGGCCTTTTGCCTAATAATGTGTGGGATGTATCTCTGTGCAACCATGCAACTCAAAACTACTGTATGGTGTAAGCATGGAATTGGTACACAATTATGCACAACTTCTTAACAAGTGTATAGTCACTGTACATCAGTCTGACAGTGCTGTACATATACACTTTTATACATCAACAATGGGCGACACAGGTTTTTGCAATATCATGCCATTGTCTTTGTGTAACCTACTGCAGGTTCCTTTGTCCAATGTGTACATATCACAATCATAACAGGCAGAAGTCTGTTTCCTTTACCAGGTCAGGAAGATACGTCTACTCTCACAGAACCAATTAAAGCATGACATGTCGAAGAGATTCTTGTAACTACTGCGATTTGGGAAGTAACCTTTTCAGACCATGAAAGCCAGCAACATGTGCTTCTCAAATCACTTCCATATTGTCTTTGTTCCATTTCATTTCATTGTGATGAAATACAAAGACACTTTCTCTTTCTGTGCACTGCCATAATTATCATACAAGAAATTCAAAGATCATATTAATATATAACTTGATGATAATTAAAGTAAAACATAATAGACCACAGAATGAAGGCATATGGTAAACTACTTTTAAGTTGTGTTGATTGTGCAGGCCGTACGTGTCTGCAGCCATGCTGTAGACTACATGCCAAGTGCCAACTAAACTGTACATTGTACAAAACTTCCACTGTTAAGTGATGAACTGTTTTTATTTTACTATGAGCTACTATTGTTTCTCAAAAAAATAAAAGTGCCAGGCAGCTGAAAGTTATTTGAATCTTATGAGACACCTGAAATTATAATGCAAGATTACAATTACGTACTGTACCTGAGTAATGGGTGCACATGTACAGTAGAAAGAGAATAGGGAGACAAAGAAAGGTCAATGAAGGGCAGTTCTTGGACAACTCCCCCTCTCGCCGTCCCATCTTGGAAAACTTCCGCCGGTACAATTCCCAACCTGGACAATTCCCGCCCACAGCAATCCCAGACTTTCTGGGGTGGGTGTCTGTGTATTAACTTTCATGGGTGAAAATTGTATGGGGTGGGGATTGTCCAATGGAAAACTGTTTGGGTTAACTGGGATTTGTCCTGGGGGCAAGCTGTCTTGGGGATAGCCATTCAGGAAGGAATTGCTTGGTAATGCAATGTGGCACACAGGCAGGAGTCTTGAGTCAAGCTCTAGACTGCATGCTCCCAAAAATTTTTGTACTCAAAACAAAAATTCTTATCACTGAGTTACCACTAAGCAGAGTGTCTGTATTTAAAGGTCTGGAGACATGAAATTACATAGTTGGATATTTGATGTAATAAGCATTAAAAACTCGGAAAATAGTGGAAATTCCCATCAAAATCATCAAATACTGACTATTTTACAGGGTAATTTCTATTTCACACTTGTATCATAAATAACATGAGCTAAAATATGCAAATTTGTGACATCAAAAGATGGACATACCAAATATGGCTACTATTAGCCTTTGTTGTTTTCAACCTTTATTTCAAGGACACTTGTAGCATTGTTATCCCCTGAGGGATTTATTATGGAAGTCAAAATTGTTTCCTTAAAAACAGTGTTACCGATAACCAAACTGCAAACTATCTGATCAGTAATAAAGAGATAATTTAGGTGAACAAAAGAAGTCTTAACATTGTGCACACTCCAAATCAGCATTTTTGCACAGGCAATGAGTTACTTCAGAAACCACCAAATTTTGAAGAGAAACAGTACTTCTTAAGAACGAGAACGGTATAAAGGATAAAAAAATAATTCTAATGAATCTTTCATTGAGGGAGTTTATTCTTTAATTGCTAAGTGAAAACAGCTCTTTTTGGTGGCATGTCACCACAACTTTAACAACTGACTAATTTATACACTAAACATCTTGTGGTCCTATTGTTTTCCCGTGATTTGGCCCCTGCAAAACTAACAGGAGCCTGGGAGCCTTCACTGTTTCTTAAACATTTTTAAAATTCAAATGTTCATTAAAACGTACAGTTTAAGTTTGAGCACAATACTGCATGTGCTGAACAGTTAGCTTACAAGTCTATTAATGAAAGTACTACCTCAGTACTTCCTTTTGGCCTCTTCTTTTTTATTTGGCCCCTGGATCTCCTGAGCTTGGGGCTGTCTTGGGTACTTAATTGTTAAAGTCCCAGTTGGACTTTGTATAAAGAAATACTTAAACCGCCAAAAATTGTTATAGCAGGACAGCCAGATATATGAAGTTGGTAACAGTTTAAGAGGCTCTAACATACCTAGAAGAACAGTCTTAGCTTCTTTTGGGAGTAATCTTTGTCCGAAATGCAGATGTTGAATTCGGCTTGGCAACTGAAATTCAAGTTTTCTCCTCTTGGTATGAACCAATGAAAGTCTGTTTGTTTATGAATATTCATGAATAAACAACTATAGGTGCCTTGTCTACATGCTCAACTGTAGTGAAATGTACGCGCGTAAACAGTGCAGAGCATTTGCTTGTATATTCGAACCAGATGGACTACACAAACAGCCTAGGACTATACTCAGGTTAATGTAGGCTTAGAATTGAATTGTAGTTAGAAATAATTACCCATGCCAACAAAATGGCAGCACAACTAACATGAAAAAGGAGGAAAACCTCACCTGAAATCCTAAGCAAGATAAAGTTGCCTGGCACAGCCACAGGCGTTCGAAACATTACGTACATATACTCTAACTATATATAATAAGACAAGTTAAGATGTTTCGATCTGAGAAAAAGTAAGCCCAAGTGCCGTGGCTGCACTGCCACCCAGTGCGTCCACACTCTAAATTCATTTTTCCTGAAATGGAATCTTAAATTACCTGAAATCGGCCATTTCAGGAAAATGAATTTAGAATGTGGAATTGCTGGCAGTGAAGTGCGACTGGGCCTACTTCTTCTCAGTACATATTGTGAGAAATGACTAATTACCTTGTCTTATTATAGTGTATATAGTGTGTGTAGTATATGTACGTTATGTTTCGAACGCCTGTGTCCGGCCGCCAATGTCACGCAAGTTGACTGCTTGTGTGTTACGGCCCTATAGCTACATTCTTCGTGCATCAAGCACATCGTAGCCTAGCATTCGCCGTTGATTAGTGCACAATGAAAATACGGTAAGCGAGTACATATGCAGTATGTACACTGGCTGCATCGTGCTGCACAGTCGTCGACATGATGTGATCTCGAAGCTCGAAGCAGCTGAGTAATGAATATTCATAATGGTCTAGACCTTCCCACCGTGATGAACCTTGTGCATATTGAAACAGCCGTTACATTTACAACCACGATTTGTTTAAAACAACCTTTCACTTTCGTAAATGTCTTTTTTCTCCAACAAATCAGTTCTCTGGTTGTGTTTGGGTTTAAGTAAACTTACAAGCACCACTCATTTCTCTTATCCAAATTCGTATACAAAGTCGTACTGTGACTTTAACCAAGGCATATTATGAACACTGGTTTATGGGATTAAATGTAAATGCATGCTGCATACCCAAAATATGTTGTGAAGCTTCTGACAATAGCCTTTTCAGTTTTGTTGACTTTGTGTGCCCCTAAGTTTTGTCTACCATGTACAAAACTGTTATCTATAAATCCACTCCATTTAAATTACACATATGTGGTATAATATATAGTAAAGTTATCTTCCAGTTCAAATAAAGATAAGCTTCTCTCCTTAGATATATCTACTTTAAAATCCCTCAAGTGATTTTAAGTACAGATGGTTGGACACTGTGCAGAAAGAGAATTGTTAGAGACCTTATCACATAGTGAGATCATTCCACGGCTGTTTCCATATCAGCTGGAATTTGGACCTACAGTAAAGGACTTTTCTAAGTACAGAAGCAGAGATCATGTCAAACACTGTATTTTTACCTGTCACTGACGTCACTGAAACTGTGGTGAAAATGATTTTAACCATATTGTAGGTTTAGGGTTTGATAATTCAGGTCAGGAGGCCACTTGGGCTCATTAAGGCCCTGTTGCCAGATTCAGAGTGATTTTCTTTCTTTTCAACTGGTTCTAAGAGGGCAACAATTGAGGCAGGGGTATACCAACTGCTGCCAATTCTGCTCCCTGGACCTACTGTACCCTTTAACATTCCCATGTGGTGGACCTGAGTGTATCCTCAGTCTTTTGCCACTTTATCTAAGGCTGGGAGGGGTGGAGGATTCTTGCTCAGCACCACTGCTTGATAGCTGAACCTACTGTACTAGCAAAGTGGACAACTTCCCAAATTGAGTCAATGGGTCTATATAGAAGTGTCCTATTGCAGGTCTTAACGAAGTATAACACTGGGCGGTGGTAGATTCATGTAGTATTGTGTTATAGTATTGTGTAATGAAGTTTGGTGTTCTTCTGGTATTTTTTTTTTTTTTTTGTATGTTATTTCAACTTACTGTTTCTCTCCAGTTGACCACTAAATCTGGTAATGGCAGTTTGTCACCTCAGCAGTGGAGACACTGTTACTGTACTAGTGTACTGTATGTAGCTGGATGGCAACTAGCAGGCTTGTTATTGAAAGTTTGTAACTGCTGTGGTTAGGCGCGTAGCCAGGGGGGGGGGGAGGGGGCAGCCACCCCCCTTGAGTATACTTTTGGTATTTTTTAATGTTTATTTTTACAATATTGATAGTGTTTCCCAATCATATGCAGTAAATACTGTAGGTCTGGTAAGTGCCATTTCCAGCAATCAGGAAGGCATTTTGGGCCAAAACTTTCTTGCACTTTGTGCCAACCCATGGTGGCGTGGAGTACTGAGTCTGTCTATGGGCTTCGCCCCCCCCCCCCCCTTGACAAATTCTTGGCTACGCCCCTGGCTGTGGTATGTTCCTGCATCAGTTGTGACATCATTGTATAGGTCACAACTCCATTCAGACTGGAGTTTCAACTTATAGGGCTGTGGGTACCCGACTCGAAAAGTATTAGTCACCCAAGTATACAGTAGTCTGTAAATGTACATGTATGTTAGCCATGGCCAACCAGTGTAATATTTTTACATGCCACAGTACTCTAGTTCTCATACAAAAAACTGCAATACATTCTGCAATGACAAATTGCAAACAGTGGGAGTTCTGTGACTGTACATATTGCTACAAATGTTTCTGCACACCTCTCCAATGCACATGCTGCATAAGAACAGAGTGCAGGGAACTTCGCTCTTGTACAGTACAAATCAAGAAAAGATATGAAAATGTTTACTTTGATGTTTAACTTCAAACATAACATATCCAGTAAATTTTGTTGACAGCTTGTTTGGTGTTTCATACCCAACTTTTTCAACATCTCCACAGCCTAGCTTCATTGACAGTCTTCTATAAAGTGTAAAATAGTAAATGCACCAGGGGAATGGAGTGGGGGACGAGGAAAGATTATAGAAGCTTGAGGAGGCTAAAATTTGATTGATACTGGACTGGAAAATAAACAAGTAAAATTTCACTTTCAAATGTTTGGCATGGGTATATATCGAACAGAGTGAAACTTACATAATGCTGAAGGTCTTACTATAAAATACAGCTCCAACACTCAGCTGTCAAAATTTAGACACAAAGCACTTGTTTAAATATTGTGTATATATTACAGACAAAACTTGTACTCATTCAGAACAAACAAAGTATGCGGGTCAGTGCTCCTCTCCCCCTTTCCCTGTGCAAGACACAATGATATACTAGCAATTAGAGAACAATTGTTGTTGAAGCTTAGCCAAATTCTTTGCACTGCCAATACTATACCTTCCCCCCCCCCCTCTTCCTGTAAACCACCCCTTCCCCCTGCAGCAATGAGCCTGCCTGCTGATCTGGAAAACTTTTTTTTCAATTGGCAGTGAAGGCAAGCCCTTTATTTGTGGGTTGTACATAATTGGACACATATATCACAGAGCACAGTAGCTCCAATGGTGTGCACAGTATACAGTACCACTGATGCTATTTTGTTTTCATAAAATTACGTGTTCTTATCTCTTCTTGGAGATTTTGTTTTCAAACCGGATTCAGGAAGGAAATCAACTTGCCCTCTGTCATTCTACTTGTAGAGTCAAATAACACTAAGCAATGTAGAGGTCAAAGGTCAATAAGCAACAGAAAAGGAAGGAAATGGGTCCTCTCTTTTTGTACCTTCTATTTTTTTAACGTACCTGAAGGAGACGATTACTGTACAAAGGAAAGATCCCATTATACAAAAGAAATGAACTTTCGGTCACAATACATAGAAACAGAAAGTTTTGAGAATGCCAACATTTATGTCTCAGTTTAACTTTACAAGGTCAACTATTCCAAACATTACAGTGCAGGAAATAAATCTACATGATGTATACATGGAGCACATAAATTCCTTTGATAAAACAAACCAAGTGCAAGAATTAACAGTTTCTCAAAAGTGTGGGTGGGGGGGGGGGGTTGACTTTAACGTGAATTAGTTCAAGTAAGAATCATGAGGCCCTAGCAGTGCAGGGTCAGGGCCGACTTAAGTTCCCTGGAAAACTTTGGATTCCAGATGATCTGTAGTGTAACCTGTGGTACTTCCCCCATTTTCAAGTTTGACTTTCTTGAATTTGCTATCATAAGCTACAAGAGTATGCAATTAAACATGAGGGCTTATTATTTTTGTTTGCTGGGAATATATATGACACTTTTCCAGCACAGTAGCTCAGCACTGCAACACACATGTATTTCAGAATGCATACTATAGAAATATGGCCTACTATACATAAATGTCAATAAAATTCATTATGAGAACATTCATAGGCATCTGAGGCACGAGGTCTAGGGTCAGCAGCCCCCTTTGTAAAAATGAAATCTCTACTTCAAAGGAAAAAGTCTCGATTTTTAGGACATTTTTACGCCATAGTTGTTTGCCGATTGACAAAGGAATATTTCAGGCAAACACATTTGTTCCAAGCAATGGCGATATATCCAAGATATGTCTAATACACTTTTAGTATTACGGTCAATTTTGGAACAATACATACAGAAAACCAGATACTACTGAAAATATCGATATTATACAACGCAGTGTACTACTAAAATATCGATACTGTGCACAAATATAGATATCAACAGAGACCTTTTACTTATGACAGGTACGAGCATTAAAGGGATATACAGTATTGCGTTTGTCAGACTTTTTACATACGATCAGATCCTGTTCGATGAGAGGTAAGTGGGAAAAAATTCTACTCGGTGAGCACTAATTAACTAGTAATTAACCTTTCTGTAACAACTGACAAAAGTCACCCAAACAATTATGCATGCAAAACCACACCTTCGTCACTCCTTATTTGAAATCCACCAATCACATCATTTTATCATCTTACATCAGACAATTACAGACGCCTTCTACAGCATGTACAAAGTGTTCGTATGAACAAATAAGTGAGCACTATTACTAAGACACTGTCTGTATTGAACTACAGTTAGTATAATAAGCAGGTCTTATCATTATTGCATAATGAGAGTAAATATGACCCGACGTAACTGCTCTTTCTAAATGAATATGCAGCAGTACGATCCTTGCAGGTGGGCAAGGCTTATCTTCAATAATGAGCCGGTTTAAAGAAGGAATTGTTGCTTCTTTTTGTTCATTTATTGTGAGATTAGTGTTGATCTGCTGCAAGTTATTTGTGATGTTTTTTTTTTCTTTTCAAACGCAATATTTCCCTTCAAAACTGATACTGGAAACATTGGTATTCTCAAGTTTCAAACAAAGCTCAGGCCTTGCATCACCTGTACTTAGGTTCACCTCTAGTCATGACAGGAATGATCATGTCAACTGCAATATGCTACAAGTACACAGGCATGTAGTAAGTCTATGTACTATACTGTACAGTGGAATGGGAAGATATTATTGAAAGTGTTCAATGCACCACATACACAAATTATTGAGTGGTGTGTCATAAATTTACAAGTTGCCAAAGTCAATGCAGCCTGTACAGAGGATAACAAAATAATGTATAATATCAATTTTATCGATATTTTGCCACATGACCAATACCCTGTATATCAATATTTCACTTTGGCAATATGGCTGAGGCCTGCTTACTTTGTACCAGTTGTGGAATGTCTATGAGAGCATATAGTATATCAAGTTACTGATGCATGATGAGCACTACTGTAGAGCAAAGGCTGTAATAGTGTTTTGGGCTGAGAGCCATATTTACCCAAGTTTTTAACTTCTAATAATTAAAAGTACCCTGAATTGAATCATAGTATACAGTTTATGTTCTCCTTCGGATTCATGGAAACTTGAATTTTCCACAGGCCATTCTAGAGTACATTGCAGGCCACCACTTGAGAGCAGGCTATAGAGCAGGGGTGGGGAACCCTGGCACATGGGCCATGTACTGTATAGCCCATGAGCCCATTTGATCCAGCCTGTGAGAGAGAAAGTTAAAATTGCAATTTCTTAAAGTTTTGAATAATTATTTGTAATCTACCATTTAGCCTGCTTTTCATTTGCCGAATATTTCACTTACAGTACATCATTACAAGATATCCTACTACTAAAAGTAAGGGAGCTTATCACACACAGCATACATCAGGAGCTGACTAGCATTTTAGAACTTTGCTTGGTAAGCGAATGACTTTGTCAAAATCAACATAGCCCTTGATGGGACAAAAGCACTATTAAAAGGTCTGCAGGGTAAGGGTTTTAAATTCAATAGCACTTCCAGTCTACAGTCAATATACTTGTTTTTATCAAAGCTAGACATGGAATCAATTTCAATATTAAGGTAGGAAGTAAGATCAAGTGATAAATAATAATACGTACATTCAGTACCTTTGAGAGTATGTCAAATTAGAAAGTGTCTGTCAAGAAGAGTTCATTTCCTGCTAGACTGTGACAGTCTCACTCTCTCTAGCAGGAAATGAATGGAGACAAAAATTGGAAAATTTTCTCACATCTGCCCCGACTGTGTCCATTTACTGATGGACTCAGGATGTGAATATGGCTCAAGTTCTGGAATGATCACATTGAAAAGTGCTGCACTATAAAAACATACTGTTGGAAGGAGCAATTTTGGGAGACAGAGGTTATTCTACAGCAGGGGCATATCCACGAATTTTCAATAGAGGGGGGACAAGGTTTGACTGATCACTGTCTTAGGGTAGGGGTACAAGGGAAGGGGGTGTACCCCTCCCCTTTGCAAAATTTTTGCTATTGGAAGAGGGCTGAGATCTGCAAAATGGTGCTATATTTGACACATTTTGAAGCATTTTCTTTTTTTGCCTCAACTTTTTTTTTTTCACGCATGACAGCCAATAGGGGAGAGGGGAGGCACGCTCCTGTTGCACCCCTCCCCTTGGATCCGCCACTACTACAGTCTATGTTGAACTTTTCCTGTGTCATTGCGGAAGGTAAAGCACTGTTCATACTGTAGGAAAATATTACTACTGAATCCTACATGCACTGGTGCCAGTGTAAATTCAGTTAAAGGCCATTGACTCCAAGATTTCAATAAATTATTTGATATATTTAAAACCACGAAAAACTGAAATTTACTGTACAGGCCAATTACCGGGTGGGGGGTTGAGGGGGTCATACATTCCTACCTCCCATAGAGACTTCCACTCTGTCCAAGTTCTCATCATACCGTATTTACTAAAAGATATTCTGTAAAATCTGCACCTGTTAGCATCTGGACATTATCGATTAATTCTTAACTATCAATTGTACAATGTATCCTTAGACAAAACTCCATCCTCTGGACAATGTTCATATTGATAAATTTATTCAAATGTTATACAGTACAAGATGCAAGTTCTACTTTTGAGTTCCACTCAAAGGAATAAGCAACCAAAACTACTGTAGATACTGACTTGGTTCTCCATGTGAAATTCTTTCTACTACATCAATATACTGAATTTTAATTTTACTGCCTTGAAAGGCTGTCGTTTAACGATGCTAAGCAACCAGGAATGTGGGAGAAGCCAATGGCTAATGACTTCCAACTTTATGTCAGGTGGCTATAAAGGAACTCTATAATTAAGATCAAATTTGGATTCTTTTGATGGCCAGATCAGATGGGAAAACCACAGGTTCCTCTTGGATGAAAAACCCGCCATATTTAAATTGACCCGGCCAGAGATCGAAACCCCAAACTCCTGGTTGCTACTGTTAAGCCTCATCCCTTCAAATGCCACCGCCTAAATCCACTCCGCCAATGCACCTGTAACCTGTAAAATTTCTACACCAGCTGATCTTAAAATAATTTCAACCCCACGCTAAACTGATATTGTCATGTACAGTACTCTAGGTGCCAGGTGGTGGTTTGTCATGCATGTTGGACATAAACTCTCCATAGTTTGTCCCAAGCTAATGTGTCTCTGAATCCAGTACTGTGGCCTAAGTCAAGTATATACTTAGTATACACTGACACTGAAAGAGCTCTTAAAAGGTGGTTCTGTTTTCTGCACTTTACTCAAGTCCTTCACACTGAACCCTCCCCACTGAAGCCACCTACCACTTGGCTAGAGCATAGTCACATTGTATGGTACTGACAAGCTAGTAACAACTGCACAGTTCAGCTAAAAGTTGGACTAGGGTGTAGGGTTCCAGCCAGGAATATATTCAAACCCTGCAACAACCAGGTTAAATGCTTTCAACATTTAATTCCCTAATTATCATAAGAAACTGAACATTACAAAGGATTGAAGAACTTGACAAGTTTGGTTTTGGTTGCCTTTGTGGGCTAGATATCCAAGTTCAAAGGGGAAATGTGAAATTAGAAATGGGTGCAACACCCAGTTTAAATAGTCTGGCTGGAAGCTTGGAACCCTGGGGTGGTGGGGAAGTTTTACATGATTAGGCTACACTCAGATAAAAATGTTTTTCCCTGTTGCACTACCACTTGATCAATATAACTACTGAATTACCCTACAGTATTCTTGTCCTATGACAGAATCTCTTCCCTAGGAGACCACCCAATACACCTGGATGAGCACAGCATGAAGTGGGTGACCACAAAACCACTCAAACTTTAAAGATCCTGATTTATTGAAGCTCCCTTGCTGCCTGGAAGTTTTATTGTTAAAATGTCATTGATATTTTCACCACACCTAAACCAAGTTTTCCTTTACAAATTAGTTTGATTTAATGCTAATTAATGCTAGTTTATAAACAGTACTGAATTTTAGCAAATCTTACACCTGTAGAGGCTGGTTTATACTTCCAAAATCTTCACGTGCTATAAAGCAATAAGAACCATATCATCCCTTGCTCTTCCTGGCCAATCATGGACACAACTCAGAGTTGAAGAGTGTTCAACTTTCATAGCTTTATAGCACTCTACTGGAGTATGAATCGGTCTTAGGGCCGGTTTATACTTCCACATTCTCATGCACTGTAAAGCTATAAGATCGAGCCATAAATGGTCATCCCTTGCTCTTCAGGGGCCAATTACAGTCATACTGGAGCTCAGAGCAAAAGCAAAGTCGGCTAGTTAACTGGTCCACCCGAAGGCGCTTCAGTCCGGCGCGCAACCGACTTCGTCGGAGCCCAGAGTTTAACAGCTCAACTTTTATAGTTTTTTATCGCTATACTTAAGTATGAACAGGCCTTAAAAGCTGATTCACACTTCAGGGCAAACTTCTCCTGTATCAAGAGTGGAAATTCTCTATAAATGGCAGAATTTACAGGCACATGATAGGTCTATAAGTCTGAGGTGGTGGCTTAGATGACCTAGTAAAAAAATAATTGTACTGCAGTGTGCGTTGTGATGTTGCTGCAGCTCATACGTAATATGTCTATGTGTTTCTGCTGAGAATTTCAACTTACCTTTAAATGGCTTGCCTTTCTCCCTAATACAGTAGCTACTGAAAATACCAGAGTTCCTTCGTAATTATGAAAGCAGAAACTTTTCGATATTGAAAGCTACTCTCATACTGGACTAGTACAGTACGTAGTCTCCTTTACTCTCATATGATATTGAATACAATGTACTATACTGTACAATGCACGTACAAAATATCATGAACAATCGTTCATGCATAGCGCATCGCCGTGCCAGTTCATTCAGCAAGCTCAAACGGCTATGCTAATTAAATGTTCGAAAATAACATCATTATTCATAAAGTTCAACACTGGAATGCTCCATAATTAGCCAAATAATTTGGGGTAAATAAATATTTGGCAGAAAGAATTTCACTCTTCTTGGCATATTTTCTAATTATGATGAACAAATTATGAAAAATGTAATTACTCACTTGTTAAAATTGTTCAGTCAGCTTAAATAGGGAGACTTATTTACAAATATTTTAGTTGCACCATACAGGGCTTACAAGCCAGGGTTGCATGATTAAGCACAGAACTACATAGCTTTATAGTAACTATTTTGAAGAGATTCCCATTTGTTTTGAGCCTGATGTAACCTTGGAAGTAAGCCAGGAAAATTCCTGAAGTGCATTTATGATGAACCATGTTAAAAGTATATTTTTCTGCTATCTAGAAGTAACTTTTTAGTCTTATCTATCACATTTTCAGAGGTGTTCCAAAATTTAAAAGGTATATATGTTGGATTGTTGTAGCATGTGGTGCCTAGTAGTTTAATCTAGTACCTTTGATATTTTGTAATCCTTTTCAAAGGTTGTGTGAAAAAGTTTATTGTCACATTATTTTCAACAAGACACTCGCAGATCATTTGGCGAACGGATCAATGTACCAGACAAAGCTGCGCAACGCATGATAACGGCCTTTTTTGGAACTTTCTTGAATCTTTTGTAATTTTTGGTGCAAAGTTTACCCTTGGTTTTGGACAAGCAACTTCTATGCTTTATTGCAACAACGAGATTAGGTATAAAGCTAAACTGTGGCGACTGATTTATTAGGATACAGAAACGGTTACTTGGCAGACGTTTAACTGATCGTTCGGTCGGTTAACTGGTTAACCATTTAAGCGGTATAGTCCTAAAAATGTTGCAGTCCTTCTGCTGCAGTCAGAATAACCCTACAGTAAATGGACCTTGAATAGTTGGGTTTTAGTCTAAACAACTTCTGATGGCTGTCCTTCTAATGTCGATTCAACGTCACATGGATAAATGGAGCTGCAGAGGACGTTGGTCCCACGCAGATACTAACCCTGACCCAACGTCAGTCCCACAGCAAAATATTGACCGGGAAGAAGAGTGAAGAGTTGTGGCAAGGGGACCTTAAGCTTTTTCATGTAAAGCTTCAATAAGAAGGCCCACAAAAGTGGATCCAAGCAAATTCTCACCACCCCCAAACAAATACTTTCCTCCTCAAAGATTGACAAGCTGGCTATGCCCCATTCCTTCCACCCTCCCTTTAGCAGGGTTCTCCACTGGTCTGTTTTCTGTCCGGGGGCTCTTGTGATCGCCGTCCTGGGGGGTCTAAGGGGAGGGGGACCCCCTTTGGGAAAATTTTGACAATTTAGGAGGGCTTAGATCGCAAATGGTGCAATCTACTTCCTTGTTCTAAGTAGTCTTCCCTATGTGTTCAAATCTGGGCATTTTGTGGTCATTTCCTTTTTGCAGATTGCCTTTTCTAAATATCTTTGACTTTACTTGCAGATCTGAAGCTCCAGTTTCCACTTGGACGTATTCAAGAACGAAGTAGTTCACTTAAATTTAACTGAAATTTCGAGTGAAAATAGGGAAACCTAGGGAACAGTTCAATTGAATGGTTTCGTTTAGTGTATGAGTTTGATGGCAACGGATTCCTACTGTGGAAACATATGAAAAAAATGCAGTAAGTGCATATTGAATGATATAAGAGCTCAGGTAAAAGTGAGCTGGGTTTGCATCTCCGATGTTTTATTATACATTGCTTGTCATGAGTATTTGAAATCAAATATAAAAGGCAGTCAAATGACTGAGTTGTGGTGTTTGTGATTGAGTGTACAGACAACTTCTTGACCGGGCGGGTCAATTTTCTGTGCGGGCGCTAAAGTTTTGTCCGGGCGCTAAAGTAGTGTGGCAGATTTTGTACGGGCGGAGCCCCCGGACAAAACAGCTAGTGGAGAACACTGCTTTAGTGACATGCTCATTTACTATAAATGCAATTAAATAGACTAGAAATTAAGTTCCAAGTTAAAATTAGTTCAGTCGAACTTGGCTACATCACCTAGGGATTAAAATATAAGGCCTAGTCTAGGCCAAAGTGATTTGAAAGTAATCCACCTCCTCAAAATCCCACGATTCAACATAGGCTATGACCTTTGCCTACAGTGGGGGTGGGGAAGCTTTTCCTATGACGGGCCACTTTGATTGTCATAATACAACCTGTGGGCCAATGGCACCTGGTGCCGAGGGTACAGTTCCTAGGGTACACAATTGTTTGAACTATTGAACAAACACTTGTAAAAATTGCACACGAAGTGCACTGAAAAAATAGCATTTTTGATGGCATTTTATGAATTTTTTTCTTGACTTTACATTGCAAAATTCATTCACTTCCCGATTATCAACCCACCTGTAGGAGGACAAGGGATCCTGACCCCTGGAATCTACTGGAACCAGCAAAGTGCATCCAAAATATGGCACATCGAGTTTCCTACTACAGATAGGTGTGGTGTCCACTCTTGTTCAATGCTGAAAATGTTGGGTACCTCCCCTAGCCTGGCATGAAACTTTTGCACTTAATGGCATGTGCGTAAAGACACACTTTATACAGTGCATGCTGCATTGTGTATACTGCAGTTGTAGCAGGCCTACTACCAGGGAGCTGAACAGCCCTTTGGTACTGCACTAATTTTCAGTGCTGGTGTAACAAGGTGTACACCTTAACTATCTGGGAAATGGTAAGGCAGATTAATGGTGGGCTAGGACCTAATAATGTTTTATTGATTCAATGTTTTAAGTGCTTACAAAATCTCATTTACGAATTGCTTAGGGGGCCAGATCAAGTTGTCTAGTGGGCTTTATATATATGGTCCATGGGCCCTATAACCTACAGCGACCCTATAATGAGTACAGTATAATCAAGGAATATACTGTACTTGGTCTATACACAAAGTAGCAGCTCTAGCCAAACTACAAACGACTAAAAGAGTAGAGTTTTCAATAGAAAACGTAAGGAAAATGCCAAGTCCACGCCAAAGATCTTCAGATTGAAGTGCACGAAATGCAGACTGGCTCCTTAGGTGCAATCCCAATGGGAATAGGGGGTATATATCCTTATCCTCCTCACCCCTCTTTATGAGAATGCTCCCTTTTATATTTGGTGGGGCCTATTCATACGAAAATTTTCGTGTGAATAAAGGGCACTGGAAGCACTATTCATATGAAAATTTTCGTATGAATAGAGGGCAGTGAAAGCACTATTCATACGAAAATTTTTGTGCAAAAGCTTAAAATTCCACTCTTTTTACAGGTATATGAGTCGATGATCTAAAATTGACATTTGGGCGGTTTTTTGAAAACCAGCTAGATCGGTTTCTGTTCTCTTGCTCATGTTACGTAATAAGTAGCTTTTCAAACATTAGCTAGGTTCGTCATACGATTTATAATGCAGCTATAAGCGCATGTAGGCCTAGTAAAGTATTGTCGTACTGTTTCCTCCGAGTCTGCAGTAAAACTTAATTGACACAAGTAGGCTAAATCTTTTAATGTCCTCTAAAAGGCAAAAAATGGTCGGGAAACAAATGGGATTGATGCGAATGCTCGCAAAACAACATCCCAGTGCTTTTCAAGTTTGCTTTTAAAAATGTCTTGTTCTTACTTAGGCCTTCAGTCTGAGTATGAGTACGAGTGTGTGTTTCACATGCACATGCACCGATCATTCATACCGTATAAACGTAATCATACTATCAGCGTTCACGTGCATGTGCGTACTTACGCAGACTGTACGTACGCAGAGCCATTGATATGGCTATGTACATATGCCAGTCAGCTTGAGTTTTCTTCGTATGAATTGTGACTACAGGTAGGCTTATTCATACGAAAATTTTCGTGTGAATAGTCACAACGTTTATATTTTGCTACAAGTGCCTGTCATACCCCTTCTTCCCCACAGGCCTTCGGGGCATTACATAAACATACATACACACTATATTAACAGGGTAGGATGGCTTCAATGGTCGCTTCGTGGCAGTTGCGATTCACTACCCTAACGTGCATTGTGATTGGCAAATGAGGAAGCTTAGGCTACACCTTCAAAGAGGACTTGCCTTCTGCTGTGCCTTACCTTACATTGGGCCTATGCGTTCTGTGAGAAAGACCGATGGATAGCTACGCAGACAATCGCAACTGCCGCGAAGTAACCATTGAAGCTGCCCTACCTTGTTAATATATATAGCCCTGTATAGTGTGTATGTATGTACAATGCTCCGAACGCCTGTGTTCTTCCCTCTCCCCACTTTTCTCTGCTAATATTAATAATATGAGTGTGCCTGTTGCCCCATGCTAAAACTTAAATTAGAACCTAGCCAATGAATATTCATGACAAAGACAAAGATGTAATTCAGTTCTGGCGACTATAATTGCTACATTTAATACAGGACATGGCCTAAAACACTTGAGAACCCTGGATGTAAGCCCTCATCCTGGCCTAAGCCTAGCCTATGTCGAAAATGTTCGTGACCGTGTACGGTCAACGAAGTCACCTGTCACTTAACCTCGATATTGTATAAATAGTTTATTAGTTATACCCACACTGTATTGTATACAATATGTTAAGTCACTTGTATCAGCAATCCCTTACAAGCGGAAGGATACCGGCTGATTGGAAGATGGCAAACGTCTGCCCTGTTTACAAAAAAAATGACAGTTCTCTCCCTAGTAATAACCGGCCTGTTTCGCTCACTTGTATTTGCTGTAAATTGTTAGAGCATATTATAAGTTCCAACTTGATGGACTTCTTTGAGGCAAACAATACACTTTCAACAAAGCAGCATGCTTTTAGAAAGTCGCATAGTTGTGATACCCAACTAGTATCAGTCGTCGAAGACTGGGCTTCGGCCCTGGACTCACAAAAGCAGGTTGATGTCTTCATCTTGGACTTTGAAAAGGCCTTTGACACCGTGCCTCATGAACTGCTAAAAACCAAACTGTTTAGCCTTGGTGTTTCCAAACAGGTTCTTCGGTGGGTCGACGACTTTCTCTCTGATCGTAAGCAAGCTGTTGTAGTTAATGGTACTCGGTCCCCTTTTGATGATGTTGTCTCTGGTGTTCCTCAAGGATCTGTCCTAGGACCCATTCTTTTCCTTGTTCATATTAATGACATTGTAAATGCTGCCTCCTCCAATATTAGACTTTTTGCTGATGACTGTGTCTTTTATCGGGTCATAGAGAATGTTAATGATTGTTGTTTGCTCCCGAAAGACATACATAATCTAGGTCTTTGGGCCAAGACTTGGGGCATGAGATTCCAGCCCTCTAAGTGCAACATCATTACTTTCGCTAGAAAAGAAAATCCGGTCAACTTCGATTATGTCTTGAACGATGTGAAGTTAGTTAAGGTTGACTCGATAAAGTACCTAGGTGTCACGATTTCTAACGACTTAAACTGGGATAAGCACATTCAATCTATCTGCAATAAGGGTAATAAGATTTTGGGCATACTTTATAGAAATTTATCATTTTGCTCTCGCGATGTGAAGTTAGCTGCCTACAAGGGTCTCCTTCGGCCTGTTTTGGAGTATGCTTGTTGCGTATGGGACCCACATCAGTCTTATTTACAAGATAAGCTAGAGAGCATCCAGAGGAGATCGGCTCGTTTTGTAAGCTCCGAATTTTCTCGCGAGCCAGGGTCGATGACATCTATTTTGAAGGACCTTGATCTCCCCACGCTAGCAGATCGTCGCAAGCAAAACAGACTTATTCTCTTCTCGAAAGGTTTTTTTGGTAAGGCTAATATTCCCATGGACAAACTCAGTCATCCAACTCGGAAAACTCGTGGGATGCACAACCTCCATTTTTGTCAACTCTACTCTCGGTCTAATTGTTATAAATTTAGTTTTCTTCCTAGTCCTCTGAAAGATTGGAATAACCTTCCTGCTGCTTTGATTGATGGTTTAGATAGTCATAGAGATCCTGTTCAATATATTACCAATTTTATTAGGGCAAATTAGGGCACCCCTGACGCATGTGCGGTGTAGTAATGTCCTTTGGATGTGTCACCGTGATCCGAAAGAAGAAGAGCCGTAGCCAGCACAGATTGCCAAGCCAGACCTGCACATCATAACTTGTAATCAGTACGACATTGACAACTAGGTTATTCTTCATGGCCAATGAAAATTACGAACTTTCAGTGCTTATAATTAAAAATGCTTGGCTTTTTGAGCGATAGATACTTGAGAACCCTGGATGTAAGCCCTCATCCTAGCCTAAGCTTAGCCTATGTCGAAAATGTTCGTGACTGTACGGTCAACGAAGTCACCTGTCACTTAACCTCGATACCCACACTGTATTGTATACAATAGCCGTAGCCAGCACAGATCGCCAAGCCAGACCTGCACATCATAATGTAATCAGTACGACATTGACAACTAGGTTATACTTCATGGCCAATGAAAATTACGAACTTTCAGTGCTTATAAAAATGCTTGGCTTTTTGAGCGATAGATACTTACCTCGGACCTTCCTTCAGACTAACATTCCTCTCGATGGAAAAGATTGACAGAGCGAGTACTTCTCTGTTCTGGGGTTTAGGAATCGACGAGATGTTTGTCAACAGAACATATGCATACTACGTACGTACCTTGCACACAGCATCTACGTACCACGTATGATCCAGTGCGTACGGACGTATACTATGTGGATGGGCAGACGTGTAACATTACAGTTACAGTAGTGGCATGTAGCTGCAATTATCAAGTTTAGTGTTAGTTGTGTGCTACATATGCGGGAGTTCGCGCCTTTCGTATATACGTGTACGGCTCCTAATACCGCACGCAAGAAGTGCATACTATGAGTCCGTGTTTGTACAACCTGTAATGGGCGATGTACAGATTTACAACTCAGCACAGACTCCGTCATAGCAAGACTAGAAAAGTAGGTCAGTTCCGTGTTCCCAAAGGAGTTCTAATTTACTCAGTGATGCATAAAACCATCGCATTCAGAACTTTCGCCTTCTCTGTGCGTGACCCTCAGAGGCTTAAATCTATTGATTTTGGGGAGAAAATGCGTAAGGGGCCAAAGGAAGGGAGTGTGGATTTTTATGGTTGGATAAATTTATGCAAAAGGTGTTACAATTTATAGACATTTTTGATGTGAGGGGAGGCCTGGAAGCGTGATTTTTCCCAGGACGAATGGGGCAATTTCACTTTTACCTTAACCCTAACCTTGATCCTCAGGTAAACTGAACATTGTTATTTCATTTTTACTGATTTTAATGAAAATTTCCGAGAATCGCCCAAATTCTTCCCGGGAAAAAATTCCGCCGCCTGAAGTCACCTAACGGATGGGACCGGGTGACGCCCTTTGACCAGGGATTTGCCTCATTTGTCAGACACCCTCGTTTTTGGAAGGTTAGATTCAAAGACGAAACTTACCAGTAGGTGTGTGGAGTTGCCAGTGGCTTGGCAGTGATTGTGTGCTCCTTTGCATCTATTGGAGACTACGGTCGGTGTCCGGTGGTACCACCAGGAGTTTCCTGCGAATCCAGTATTGCTTCTTCTGCATGACTAGCGACCGTGATGCTGAGGGTATTTCAAATACGGTAGATGATTTAAAACTGGGCCTTTTGTATTCCAATTCAAGAAGTCATCCAGTTCAGGTCTTCGCTTGGTTCACTGAGTGTGAGCAGTGGTGTAGAACAGACATTCTCCACCTTCCTAGCCCATAGGAAAGAAAAATAAGAATACACCCTCGTCTGGGACATTATTATTATTATTATTATTATTATTATTATTATTATTATTATTATTATTATTATTATTATTATTATTATTATTATTCTTATTATTATTATTATTATTATTATTATTATTATTATTATTATTATTATTATTATTATTATTATTATTATTATTATTATTATTATTATTATTATTATTATTATTATTATTATTATTATTATTATTATTATTATTATTATTATTATTATTATTATTATTATTATTATTATTATTATTATTATTATTATTATTATTATTATTATTATTATTATTATTACTATTATTATTATTATTATTATTATTATTATTATTATTATTATTATTATTATTATTATTATTATTATTATTATTATTATTATTATTATTATTATTATTATTATTATTATTATTATTATTATTATTATTATTATTATTAAAACTTTATTTCACGAAGGTGACTCGTTTAGCCGTACGTGGCTAATCTTCCACGAGGCCTTCAAAAAACAACGTAACAAGCAGAGAATAAAAGGATTACAAAAAACCATAAAAACATAAGAGTATAAGATAATAAGAGAACTTAACGAAATTTAAAAGGAAATACTGTAAAAAATGCTATGAAACTTAAAGAACTTAAAAAGAGATGGTAAAAAAAGGCTCATGAATATTAAGTAAGTAATCAAATGGGGATAAGACTTAAAACACATAAAAAAGTAGAAAATATAAAAACAAAGGCTATTAAATAAAATTTAAAACTTGTCTTTTAAAACTACTTAAACTGTTTGCATTTTTTGTCTCATTTGGTAAAGCATTCCATTGTTTGGCTGCAATATAGGAAAATCTTTTTCTGTGGAATTCAGTTTTTCCACCAGTCATAAAGAGTCCTGATGACGTGGTTGACCTTAACCCATAGTTATGTATTCCATACGTATAATCAAACATTTCTTTCATATAAGGTGGGGCAAGTCCATGGAGGGATTTATATACCATAGCAAGTCTTTTCATATTGATACGTTGACAGAAAGTATGCCAACCAAGTCGAGCAAAAAGGTCACTTGACCGTTCGTCATAGCTCGCACCTAGAATAATTCGGGCCACACACTTCTGAAGCTTCTCAATACGGTCAATGCTTCCCTGACTACATGAACCCCATACAAGATTACAATACTCCATGACTGGCAAAATATGTCCTTTATAATATAAAACACTAGTAGGGATATCAATATATCTTTTAATCCTTCGTAGCAGAGATATTCTATTACTTACGGTGTTACAAACATAATCAATGTGGACATTCCAAGTAAGATTCGCATCGATTCTGACACCTAAAAGCTTTTCAGACGTAGTATTACCTAACAGCTGGTTATTTATCGTGACATTTAAGTTTCTACGGTCTAGGGTAGTTTGCCTTTGCTTAGAACATATTAACATGCATTTTGTTTTCTCAGTATTAATGACCATTTTGTTTTGCTGGCACCATTTGTATATATGCCTAGCATCATCATTTAATTTCAAAGAAAGCTCGTCAAAACTCTTATCACATACATGAAATGTATTAAATGGGAGCAGAAGCAGGAATAAGATCGATTGTCCCAGGAGCAAGAGTAAGGTCTATGCCCTGCCTCGTTACCCTCTGGGCACCTGTCGTTATGGTAAACATCACTTGTGTTGGCCGGGCGCACTAGGATCCCCATGAACCTTAGTGACTTTCTGACCCTTCAAGTTAGACCTTAGGCCTACTTAGTATGCCACTACTAGGACAGTGGCGGCACCAGGACATATTAGAGAGGGAGGAATGTTCCCAGCAAAGTCGATTCTCTCATCCCCCTTCCCCCGGCCCTCCCACCACACACTCACACACTTGCCAACAGTCGTAAAAAAATAATTAAAAAATTAAAAAGAAAACTAACTGGAAGGGAAGGACAAACGATTATTCAGGGCGCTCTGACTTTCAGAATGTAACATGAAGTAAAACTCAATTGCAATGTCCAAATATGTTGTTACTGGCTCGCTACGCCTGGGCCCATGGAAGAAAGTTTTCACATTCTATCCCGCTGTGTATAACAGACCACGGGCATACGAGGTCAGGAAAGGGGACTGCAGCCCCCCCCCCCCCACCATTTGTTGAGAAAACTTGCTGTTTTTAGCCCAATGTATGCTGTTTAGGAGCAAAACGTACTACAGTCCCCCCCCCCCCCCGGGTGCCATTTGAAGTATCCCCATAGATATGTGACAGACTGATTGGAGACATTGCTCCAAAGGATCATGCAGTATCAACCATCATCCATCCTCCACACCTTTTATGCAACATCAAGTTGACTGACGTTACTCCGGGTAAAAGGACTACAAAGCAAGGCTTATTTTTTCCCTCGGAGCGAACTGTGTTTGTTCAATCCGTCTTTAAGGGTAAGGATATGACTGAACAAGGATATGCCTTCTACGTAGGCAAGGCTTATTTAGACACGATGCGATTTTTCCTTTGCGGAGTCATTAGTCAAAACGCACAATGTAAACTGTACCTGCGCCACAACTTTATGATCTTTGCGATGTCGCGTGCACCAAGACACATATTTTGTGAGACATCTCAACCAGGACTTAACACTGGTCCATACCAAAGGTTGAAGGTGAGAAAAGATCAGGTGCTTTGTAGTTTAGTTCAGACTCCAAATTTACACTCCTTCATCACTGCTAAGGTGCCAGAACAGCACTGTGTAAAACGTTTAACCTAAAAGTTCACGCAACAGGCGCAAGGATTTTGGACCATGGAGCTACAACGAAAGCTCCATGGTAAGACGCACTCCTAGAACGCATCATATCAACGGCGTCACCAAGGGGGTGGGGGAGCTCTGGGGGATGTGGCCCCAGGGTTGTCGTGACCCATGTGCCCTCAATAAAATTATAGGTATTAGAAAAATAGTGCACAAACACATATCTTTATATACGGTACATGTTTTAACACGGGGATCAACCAGCTTTTCAGTATAGGGCTAGTGGAGCATGGCATCATTACTGGGGCATTTTAAAGAAATTATTGTTCCAATATTCTATTTTTCATGCAGGGGTTCTGGAATCACCGTGACTGAGGCCATGTACCCTTCCCACAGTGGCATTAACAAGGAGACGGGGGATCAGAATGCAACCCCAAAGCTTGTCCTACCCCCCAGGTGCTCCCATATCGCGCCCCATGAAAT
The DNA here is from genome assembly GCA_029531755.1 of Holothuria leucospilota. Lineage (NCBI taxonomy): Eukaryota > Metazoa > Echinodermata > Holothuroidea > Aspidochirotida > Holothuriidae > Holothuria > Holothuria leucospilota. Next base: position 37,552,308 of record CM055982.1, read on the forward strand.
TTTCGGTATTAATAAAAAAAAAATGGCAATTGCAAACATTTGTGGATTTGGACACAAGGACCCACTGTCACCCTGTCGTGTCTTAAATTGCACAAAATGTTATGAAAGTAGACTAATTCTGCGGCTCTTGTTTGATAGCATCTATTCTTGTGAAATGTGGCATGACAATAGACGAGTTGGGAAATGTTTCCAAGCAATGCAGTATGGGAATGGGTCAAAGGTGAAGTGTACCACGCTTACAGTGTCCCAGCGCGGGTGTTGCATGCTGAGCATGCAGAGCTAAACACTTTGCCCGTTGTTATAGTAAACTTGACCTTGTGACCCGACCGGAAGTAATGAATTTCCCAACACGTCTATTGCTGGGAAATTTTTAATTCCACTGTAATTATTGCTTCAGCATCATCTATTGCTAGAAGGAGGCCACTGCAGTCATTAATCCTCCGACCTCCTTCTTCAAATTGATTATCTGTTAGTCCGGTTCTCAGTATGTTCGAAACTGTTAAAATTATACGATTTTGTTGTCTTTACGACTTAACATTTGGGTAATGTAACATTTGAGGTCACGTCAAAGATTTATCTCTTAACGTCTTAATATCATACAACTTGCGAAAGGAGTATTTCTCTATGCTAGACTCAGTCATCAAGGCGGCGCCAAGCACCACACCAGATACCCTAAATTGGGGATACCTCCACAAAGAAATAGTAACGTATACTTGCAACAAAATTTCTTCAATACTGAATACTAGGAATTTCTACACGCGTCAAGCGCTTTGGAGGTCCTCAACGCCGGTCCTAGTCTTCCTTTTCTAATTAATCCATGAAGAAGATGCTGAATTTTCCTCTACTTATGGTGTAAGGGGCTTAAAGCCCACTAGAATATATTCCAGGGCTTCTTTTTCCAACTTTTTCCCCGGAAGCCCCGGTCCCCCCAAAGTAGGATGCATCGTCGGCGGTCTTACATAAATGTTTCTCCCTCTCTCTTAGTGGCATGCTCAGCAAGTAGTTGTCAAATCAGGGAGGTGTTATTAGCAATCACATAATTAGTTAATTAACATAAAATAATTAGCTAATAACACCTCCCTGGTCAAATCTATTAACCGCTTTTGGGCAGCTTGAGTGAAACTATTGTTCAAAAGCTCAATGCAACCTCTAAGCATGGAGCTGAACAGGCTGACAGGAGAAGAAACTCCCCCAAATTCTCTTGAAGACGACGATGATACCGCCAAGGTTAAACTCATTTTTATTGTTGCATTGGGCTTTTGAACAACTACTTGCGAGGCAGGCCACTAAGAGGGCCTTTGACGACGCTCAATCCTCCATATCGGCGTGCCTTACTAGTGGGACGTTGTTTCCCCAGTGTCCCACTTTAATAATCTGGCCACGCCACTGCCGCGGGGCCCATTTAATACACTTCCCGTCAAAAGTTGCTTATCTGTTACGGTAGCCTCAAATCTATGTTCAAAATCTGATACGACAGCTATTTTTGTTGACTTTCGGAGCCAGCCGTTTCGGTTATTCAATTCTATTGCCCCCAAATTCCTTTCCTACTTTCAAAATCTTGGTGCTACCACTGCACCAGCACCGGACTGAGAACTTTGAGGGACATTTTTCTGAGCTCTGATCCGACAAATGGCACTTTTTGTAGTCCTTTAAGTTTCAAAACCTTTCCATACGTGTATACAGGTAGTGGCGTAGCCAGCAGGGGGGCAGAGTGCCCCCACATAAATTTTGGGGAAGCGATGGGCGATGGTGAAAAAATGAAGGGGAGCAAACAAAAAAAAAACGAGAGGAGGGATGGGAAGTTGGTGGGCGGAGTGGGGGTAGTGGCCGGGGGTAGTAATTGGGAAATATTGGCTTCACAAGCATGATCTTCTTATGATATTGAAACAGATTAACAGAAAAATTGAAACAAAGTGTTCGGGAAGGTGTAAAATTATCGTTGATTCGAAGTTTCGACTGGCCATACATGCGCCTGTTGCTTATACGCAGTCGAAAAAACGCTAGTATGCGGCTCGGGGATCGCCGGGGAGAGGATTGATGGGAGGGGGTACCCCTCCCCCCCACCAAAACTTTTGAGATTAGATACCATGAATGGCGCGAAATGGTGTTGCGTAACTGGTTATTTTTGCTCATTCTTTTTTTGATACTTAGGAAGCAGTGTGGACATTCGTTAACTAAATTAAGAATTTAAGTGCTAAAAATATTACGAGAACAAATTTGAGGGTGTATTTTTAGAGGGGCGGGTAAATTTAATTTTTTGGAGGGCGGCAACTATTTTTGAGGGGCGGCCATTTTTACTCAGAGGGCGGGCCACCCCTCTTACAACCCCTGTGGAGAACACTGGGAAGTAGTACGGTATAAAAAGAAGCAAAATATAGTACCATTTTGCATCTAAGCCGTTAGGGACAGAAAAAAAATTTCAAAAAAAAGGGAGACTCCCCTCCCTTATACCCCTCCCCAGGACGTCGTCAAGAATGGGGACGATGAGTCGACTTCCCCACACATGCCCCTGTATAATGGGTATTTGCTGCAGGACCGCCCCCCTAAAAAATGAAGATGTAGGAGATAAAATATTTACAAAAAACCTTGAGGAATTTATTTTTCTGGGGCCTGGAGCTGCAGCTCTCTCAGCCCCTCATTAATCCTTTACTACTGCTGACTAGGCGCGCTTGCTGTAGCCTATACAGTATATAGTAAAAAACTTGATAAAACATCTTATTTACAGAAGTAGGCATTTCATTTTGTACAAGCATCTGGAGACTTTTACCCAGGTTCTCCATTGGCGGCCTGGGGCCATTTGTGGCCCAACAGAATATTCGCACAATTTGAGAGTCGATTTCTGGCTACAACTTAGGCCTACTAAGTAAAAAGCAGTAAAAGTGGCCCGCGGTCCAAATCACTTGGGAAAGACTTTGCTGGCGATCAACATTTAAGTTACCACAATAGATTCAGGACCAATGCATAAGACCAGGGAGGTGTCCAAGTTATGGTAATAGTCCACCAGTTCCGCTTCATTCAACAAAATTTGAAAGACGCCCACTAAAATTACTTTTCCAATCTAGATGATCATTCTCTGTGTAGACTTTCAAATCTTGCGGTTCCGTCGTTCTTGCGTAACCGAACCACACGTGTGCACGCTTTGTGGTATACTGTTTACAAATAGTAGTCTGGTGCTTTTGTGGTTCTGCGCTCGACCCTAGCCAAATAGATTATCAAAAGATAAACTAGGATAAAAATAGATAAACAGAACCATTTGTCATACGGGGTGCTTCTGAAAAGTGCATAATCCTTTTCTCTCGTATGAGAGCGTTCGTTTTCATTACATCAACCAGGCAGGTGTCATCGTGCATCAACAGGGACGGTCGCGTCTGTTGTAAGTTAAAGGGAAAATATGCCGTCACCCCAGGTCTGGATTAGTGTACCCGGTTATCGTATTTGATGAATGGCTCTTGAGAATCATGTGACCATCTTCATTGTCACCATAGTCTCTAGACTAAGTTCTCGCTGAATTGCGAAATTCACGCAACTGATTGGTCACTTGAATATATGACGTGTGATCCGAAATAAAATAAAAGATACTTGAAGAGGAAATAAGAGGATATTTGTAAGATTTAGCTGTTGTTTCAAAATAAGTTGGCGTTGGGAAAAATCTTGAAGAAGTGGTCAGGAGTAAATATACTGCAGCGTAAGGAGGGTGTGTTTGGAGGGGGTCAGCGTGAGGGGTGCAGAGTTGCAATACACCGACTTCTTCTTGATGCTCAGAATAGGTCCCCCACTTTTTCGCAGAATACACTGAACTAACTTAGGTATCATGACTAAATGTTGAAACTGAAAATGGACTAGCCTAATAGCCACCATAAATATCCAGAATCTTTTTAAAACGTGATTTTGCGGCAACTGTTATTTCAACTACAGTATGTATAACTTGATAACTTGACCAATTATGATTGTTTGAAATATGGCGTCAAGCCCCGCCGTCTTCCACCATTGAAACTGTTGTTGCAAACCTTGGGAGGCAGGGCGGCCACAGGTGGGGAAATTAGTCGTAGTCCCCTCGTTGAAAAATTATTAATTTCGTCGGTACGATGAAGTGTATGGACTTATCGGTCCTAGGTCTATGTCTGTCAGTTATAATATTGGGTAGCCTATATGGTACTTAACTTAGAAGAAAAAAAATCAATTTTATCGAATGTACTCTGTACCAGGAGAAAATTCTGTGCTGGAAAAGGATTTGAACTGTGAGATAGAAAGACTGGGTGGGGGCTCTGACGGAGCTGCCCCTTGCCCATAGGCGTAGTGAATCCTTCTCTTGGTGTGGGGGGAGGGGAAAGCAATTGCCCAAAATTTAAAACCTTGCTTCTTTCACTCACAAAAGGAGTGAAAGGAAAGTGTGCTGCGTGTAAGAAGTGTGTTAACAAATTAATACTTTGATATGAGGAAACAAATTCGGACATTCAAAATAGCACAGATCTATAAAATGGGGCATTTTGACGACAAAATTTATTTTCTACTCAATCTACGGTCTGATCTTGCTGGTTTGTTGCCAAACAGCCGGCACCTTTTTTTTTTCTTTTTCTTTTTGCCTGAATCAATTTGTAGTAGGATCAGGGAATTGCGTTGAAGTAGAGTTCATCTCATCTGAGTCCGAGTCCTTGGGCTGCGAGTCCCTTGGGGCGGAGTCATGTACCTCCAACATGGCGTATCTCTAGTACCTCAGTATTAACTGAGATATACTTATAACACCGGTCTATCATCAGAATTCATGGTCATGCTCGAATAAAAATAACATCAAAAATATTTTTAAGCAAAGCAAATGGTATTAGCTAACCTAACTACACAACTAATTCATCCGCTATACACAACTAATTCATTTTATTTTCAAGTAACTCTACAAGCAGTCTCAATAATCATAGTTAGCCACAATCAATTCTTGGTAAACTTCGGACAATATTTATAGGGCTCCTGGAATATTAATTACATTGATTTTCAAACCATCTTGCTTAATTAAAATTGAGAACAACATACCTTCTTTTAATTAAGCACTAGCCGTTTTTGGAAGGGATCCACTTTGGGGACAGGGATAAAATTCAAATAGAAATCATCCCTTGTAAACTTCCTTCCACTATAGATATTGTTCATGAGTATGTAAAGCAATTCTCAAAACGTTGTGGTGAGTAACCTTTGAACAACGATAAATGTTCTTACGTCCTGACCCTTTTACTAAAAAGACTAACCATTTTTAAGCTCTCCACTTAATAATTGGTCTATTCTTGAAAGCACGCCATTTTGAAAGGCAACCGTAGCTTATACTGTCATCTCTTGGTCATTTTTTCTACTTCTACACATCACTACATAACGAAGTAAATCATTTTTCCAAAGGCACATCATATTATCATACAGTTATGATGTGTTTTCAGACAGTTTGTAGTTTAGGGTTTAGGGCAAAGTACTGGGGAATAGTAAAGCATGTAAAGGAGAAAAACTATCATTACCATGACCTGGGTTATGAAAATGTATAGGTTTAGACAGATCCATGGTTGTCATGGGTAAAATCCTGTTTTTTTTTCTATATTCAGATCTGTATTCAGATAGCAGATAGACTAAAGATTAGTGGCAGATTTATTCGTTTCAGGCGATGACGTGTTTATTTCAGGAAATATATGGGGTACTATCTGATGAACCCACATGACCTTTGACATCAACAAAACATAATAACAACTTACTGTGATACTCAATAAGGGACATGCCCATGCTAACTATGAGAAATGAATAGAGTCAAATTCCTTCAAATGTTTTCACTTCTTATCATATTAGATTTGAAAAATGGTTGCCGTACTTTTAGTTCGTGTTTTCCAACTTCACCACCGAGGCTTCTTCAACACGCTGAACACCATGTTCAGGCGCGGATCCAGGGGGGGGGGTTTCCGACCTCACCCCCTTTTTTCGCCATATCAGCAAGAACAAATACGCAAAAATTAGCATAACGTTAATCTTGGAGAATATTCAAGGAGGTTTTCAGTCCTCCCCCCTTTTCGAAATGTCTGGATCCAGGGCCGTAGCTAGGGTCATATGTTTGGGGGGGGGGTGTGAAGGTCCCAAATTCCGACTGGATGGATATTTTTTCCAACTGAATGGTGGCGTGTAAATTGCACCATTTTGTATGAGCCCTGCGTTATCATACAGCAGTGGGGATCCTTCCTTTGTCACTTCATAAAGGTGCCGTCCTGGGGGAGGAGTCTAAGGGGAGGGGTGAACCCTCCCCTTTGAGAAATTTTTTTGAAGGTAAGGTTGCTCAGATGCAAAATGGTGCTATCTTGGGATACTTTTGGAACTGATCATATATGGCTGGAAAATGTCCATAATTTAGTGAATACTAAGATTTGGTTAGGTGAAAGTAGAAAGTATGTTGTCTAAGGGAAGAATATGTTGTCAACAAACCTCCCGAAGCCCCCCTTTTTGACTACTTTATTTAATGCCCCCTTTCCTGGCATCTAAGGCTAGCATAAACCTGTATAGGGCCTCCTGGAAGCTCTGGATCAATTATATAAAATGGGGCAATGACATAATGCTTATTACCTGGCATCTAAATAATACTATAGAGTATGACGCCAAGCACTTTACATCTATCGTATTTTTACTAATTTTGAACTAAAATCCAGACGAACAGCTTCCAGCAATGGGGAATGGGCGGGACGGAGAGTATAGGTGCAGAAAAATTATATTAGACCTCCCAGACAGGTATAGCAAAAGGGCTTTAGGACTAACAAGCGCGTTTTCAGAATGTACTAGTTTATGCTATAAAAGTTCACTGGTACGTTTGTGCTTATAATGTTGTTAAGTGATACAACGTGGAATGTGAGGACTGCGCGGAAGCGCGCCCAAATTTGTTGGTATACTTCATTGCAAAAAGGAAAAATCTGCACGCAGGCTCAGCCAGGGGTGGTGCTTCGATTTGCCGACATGGGGGAAGCACCCTAACTTGGGGCCAGCTACTCTATAAGTCCCGACAGATGCAATGGGTGGCCGAAATCAAAATATAAGGCGCGCGAAGCGCGCCGAAAAATTTGGGGTAATATTGAAAAAAGATTACACATGTTTGTTTTCATTAAGGAAAGTTGAAAAGTTTGGGTTTTTATTGAAGAATCTTGACAAAACCTAGAAATTTGTTCAGGTGACTGCATGGTCGTCGTCGGGGATTACATTCTTCGTCTTACCCATTAAGGATCCCCTACGAAACTGAAAAATCTTTTTCTTACAAAATGTGTTTGTCAAGAGAGAAGAAAGGATTTTCCAAAAGTTAGGAAAAAGAGGAAAGAACTTCGCGACGATGCATTTTCGTGTCTCTCTAGAATCACACCTACACGGAAGAACAACATTTGTGGAAACGTTGAAATTCAATATGTTTGAAACGGGGGCGTTACCACTAGATAGAACTACAGATGAAAGCGCGCGTAGCGCGCGAAAATTTTTTGAATTTATAGAAAGAATCGTTACAGAACTTACTGGCTTCGGGCCTGATAAATAGACGTTTGAAATATTTTCTGAGTATATCTATGTCTTCACCAATATTAGTCAATTTAAAATTTTGCGCAATTTTGTAGGGCTCGGAAAAATTGGGGGGGAGGGGGGGCTAAAGCGCCCTAGCTCCCACAGATTGTGCCTGGTATAATTACCTTAATAATGTTCATGAGACTGATTGTAAATCTTGACGCATGCGCGCGAAGCGTGCCCAAATATTAATTAAATAAGATTTCCATAATAAAACCTGCATTCAAAATCTGAATCGAGATACTTTCAATTCCCCAACAAACCAAAATGCCACTCAAAGTCAGTCTTTTACCTGGTAATTTGTAAACAGCTTTCAACTTCTGCTGTTGTGCTTCTCCGAAAGTTGCTGTCGGAAGATACTGATAATAAGAACAACATTGACGTACTGGTTTGAAGCGCGCAGAGCGCGCGAAAATTTTGAGAGTTTGAGAAGAATTTGCGAAAAAGGAGAGTGTTGATTTGATTTTACGTGAGGAAAATAACGTTTGGTAGGTCTATTATTCTTACTTGGTCTAGTTGGAAAATATACACAAAGTTGACATAGGCTCAGTCGGAAAAATGTGCATAGACTGAGATATCAGAAATTCCAACTGGCATTTCAGATATTCCGACTATCGTCGCTCTGACGAACTTTGGGGGGGGGGTGAGGAGACACCCCCACACCCCCCGGTCGCGAAGGCCCTGTCTGGATCCGGGCCTGATGTTTTTTGTCTCCGTGTAGTCCTCGTTTAGGCTTCGGCTTTTCATAGGTGTACTTTTTCGATATCATTTATAGCTTTACCAAATCAAACGCAATATACTTGTTCAATTTGTGTTTAATCACTTCTCAATTTCGAACAGGATTTAGGTCATTGCACTCTTATTTATCTCCCCCAATCGAGCTGTGCAATAACAGAATGTAATTAAATGTACATTTGGCTGGATAATGGAAACTTTTGAATTACTTAAACAATTGCTATATTTAAGATATATTGACGATGCTTTTCTTATTTCGAAACATGGGGAGCAGGCGGAACTTTGAGAGGATGACCAATGATGTTCAGTCAGCTTAGTATCAGTTTCACAAAACTTTATTTCCGATTCGTTCCGCTTGAAAGACTAGATGAATGTATGAAATATCCATAATAGGAAATCTTGAGTGACGAAAGAATGATTACAGAAAGCTTGGAAAAGATTATAGAGGTAATCACCCCGAAACATCAGAAGAAATAGAGGAAACAAGAACAAGGAAGATAATTTAACGATGTTTTGGGTCCGTCGGTCACTGGCAGATACACCCTGGAATCCTTTGAAAACCATTTCATCGACCTCATAAAAATTCAATTATTGTCAGCAAGCTATTACCTTATAAGAAGATTGAATTCCCCCGTTTTGGCAACAGGACTTGTTGGCCACATCCCAAACGTTATCCTCCTGAACTAAGTTGTTATAGTCAATTAAGGAACAAAGTATAGGAATCCCAGGATCCAGATTTCTCGTTGACAATTTAAAAGCAACTTGGACAGTCTGAATATCCCTGGTCATTACAAATAACACGGGACCCACAGCCCTCCTCGGAAGCATCAACTTAACCGATGCAATGTGACGGGACCAGCACATGCGCAGTAAGCGTATTTACAGCACACCAGCCCGGCATGACCATTGATACAACTGTGACACCTTGAACGCTTCACGGGCAAAATGCACTGAAAATGTCCAACAATTAAAGAGACGGGCGACCACGTAACGTCGGTACAACACCTAAACAGTGCTCTTATACTATGAAAGTTGAACTCTGTTCAACGCTGAGCTATGTTTGTGATCGGAAAGGATGATCATATATCAGTCTATGGTTCTTATAGCTTTCTTTATTGCCTACAGCCTAACATCTTGAAAAGTAAGTAATGACAAAAGACCTCAGTTTCAGGTCAGTTAAACTTGACCTTTCACTCTAATAACCTACTAAAATCACTGTTTTAAAATATTTCTCATCATTCTCAACATATCATGTAGTGAAATCATTTTCCTAATTTACGGACAGCCAAATGGCAAAAACAAAAATGTTCAACAAATTTTAACTCTGGGCTTCGACCAATTAGGTCATCAGCTACGAAGTTTTCATGGTGACGCACCTACCCACCAAGTCTGAACTTGATTGTAATTACGATTTAGAAGGAATACAAACTTTCCCCAAAGTTTTAGCCTGCCTAGCGCCTCTGTGGCTACCACCCTTTAGGCTGCCGCCCCTCATTTTTTTCGCAGCGATGAGTTAAACGAAAAAACTTCGTCCGCGCCGCAGGGTACCAAAGTTTAGGCAAATTCGATCTTTGACCCCATCCCAAGCAAACAAAAGTACTATTTTAAAAATTGCCTCATTAGTCCTAATATATGTAGTTTCATTATCTCCGCACATGTAATGTATAGGGAGATGACATTGTATTTCACCTAACATCAAAAATATGTGTGGGTGTGTGTGTGTGTGTGTGTGTGTATGAGTGTGTGAACAAAAAGGGGTGTGTCGCGAACTCTTCAGGCTGCTAAACTTTGAGTCCGATCAAGTTGAACTTGGTAGGCAGGTACCTGACCATAAAAACTTGTGCATGCGTAACTGACGACGTCATAGGTCAAAGGCCAGATAATAGGGTATTTTGTCATTATCTGTAATAAAACCACATGATAGGCTAGTAAGAGTGATGAGATATAATTTTAAAAGTAGTGCTTTGTGGTTGTTAAAGGGTGGTCAAAGGTAAAAAACGTCAATGAGAAAGAGTGTGTCACCAACTCTCCTAAGTCTGACCCAGTTCGAACCTGCACTAACATAGGCAAATAATGGCAAAAAGCACGTCTAAGCAAATTTGACCTTTGACCTCTAAACTTTGACCTACGACTTTATTAATTACGCAAGCACACTCATACATTATGACACTCAGGCACACCATGGAGCTACTACTTGGACAGGAGAAGAAAGTTCGACTTTAATTTATGCTAATCCAATTAGGCCCAGACATACGTGAGGAGATTATCTTGAAAACGATCGATGATGAGACTCACTGCTTTTCATTTCTTTTGTTTCGCACTCACAATTTAGACTTCTTATCATTGACAACCCCATTCATTTCTACTGAGAGCCTAACAAATGGATTAAAACAGTACAATCATTTGATGCCGGGGAATTTGCCGACACCTAAATAAGAAATGCAGAGTAAAAATTCAAAACGACTGGTAATTGCTTCATAAGAATAGGTGCTAGTGCTAGGAGTAATGTTAATGCCATATGCAAATGAGCGGACTAGTTACGAGTCTATACTTTGCTGTTAACTTTTAATCAATTTCTCCATTATTGCGCATATGGAAAAGGTTGTTTACATATTCAGCTTTTAACAAGGAATCAAAGCAGCATTTATGTATAAGCGACACTACGCGACGAAACGAGCAATTTAATTTTCATTTAAAGCGACTGGCAACGCTGAAGTGATAAGCATGTCTTCTTCAAGATGTAGCAGACGACATGTACCTATTGTGATCAGTTCTTAACAACTTTTAAGCTTACTGAATCTTCACTGAAGTACAAAGGGAGAGAGATTAAAGTGTTAACTAGTTTTATGAGTTTGACCTTCGCGGCACGCTCGTCGTCTTCAAAGGGATTTTTGAAGTTTCTTCTCCTGTCCAAGTAGTAGCTCCATGGGCACACACAGCTTCGCATTTCTTATCTTTCATGAAGGTACAATATCTCATCTCCCTATATATTACATGAAGGGAAACGAGAAAACATTGTGGAATAAGATGGTTATTTTAAAGTTTTTTGATAGTGTAACACCAGCAGAACTGGTATAGCGCCCTCTTTTCAAACGATCCTTGCAAGGACCGGACAAATAAATCTTGTTGGCCTATACTTCTAGCATAACCTGTCGAGTAAACGTTTTCAAAACTGTCACAATGTAAAACCTCGACGATTGAAAATGATTTTGGCTGGCATTCATACCAAAGTGAGCAAGACATCGCTTCCAAGCGAATTTCTTCGTAAGTATTTGTCTTGTTTACAGGCTTGTGACTTGTCTAATGCGGATAACACAAGTAATTTAATTATTGAAATAAGACAAGAAATTTTCCTTATTGAAGTCAGTACACAGTAAAGACAATATAGTCAAAACTGTGTCTTAATTGACTACCCACATTAGTAAAAATATTTGACTAATTTCGGTCTAATTGACTTAGTTTCTGACCAATTTCAAACTTCTTTGACCCATTCGTGACCACTAATTCTTGATCTATTTTGGTGTAGCTGAAGACGAAATCAATCAAAATTAGTCCAAACTTAGGTGATTAAACTGATTGGTCGATCTAGACACTGTTTTGACTAATTTGTATTTACAGTGATATATCTCACATGATTCCCAAATGCCGTTTCGACCAATTTATTTAGAATGTATATGCATTTGTATTTCCAACAGGTACATTATAAGGCTAAGTAACATTTTCGGACTTCATTACAATTTTGCAACTGTCTTAGCCCAGCCACCGTTGTCAGTCCATAAAGTAAGCATATACATGAATTTGCAGGTGTGTGTGTGAACTATCTTGGGACAAACTACATTTCTTGGGACCGACTCACATTGACATAGTTGTACGATCCGAATTTCCTAGATAATTACAATTTACAGGACGGTGGTAGTAATCATAGGGGTACGGGACTCTTCCAATTTGTGGGAGGGGGCGTAGAAAATTTTTTGCCCGAACCTCAAAAAAGTGCCCGAAGCTCGTTGCAGTTCAGGTGCATAAAATAGACCACTAAACCACTACATACGCGCAAAGCGCGCGAAATTTTTGCACATTTTTCGGGCATTCGATCAAAAATTCGGAAACTCAGTAATAAATTCGGGCAATGTTTTTACTTCAAATGTTGTTCATGTCTGGTCTACTGTTCCAGAGGTATGCTAAACTGGATTTGAGACCGACTTTTTGGCGCTCAGAGGCCGACCCTTGATTTTCACGGGGGTGTCACACCCCACATTCCCGTATTTACGCCCCTGAGAGTAAGGTTGGACCTTAGCATCAGTTTTATTGAAATGTCTTGGCCTGTAATATTTACCCTTTGTGCTTCCATACGATCACAGATCATGAAGATCATGCATGGTTAGGGAGGGTTAACACACCTCTCTCACTTTTTGGACATTAGACTATTCCACAATGTCCCCTCCCACTTTTTACAAAAAAATATTAAAAGAAGAACTCATATGCCATAGCCAACACCCAATACAAAATAAAATAAAACTGTCTAAAAGAAACTAAAAGAGACGGAAAATTAGGAGGGAATTTTAATACCATGACACTCTTTTTCCGTGTGAAACTAAGTCCAATTCGAGATGTAATGTTAGAAGTAACAACGATGATATGTCAAACAGGGGTGGTGCGTGGTGGGGAGAAGGGGTTGCCATGCGCCCAGCACCCGCTGGGGGAAGGCTGACTGTCCCTTCGGGAAAATTTCCAATTTCGTCTGGGAGCATTGCACGATAAAGCATGTAAATCCCAACGACAACCAGTCCCCCGACGGTTTACATGATTTTGCTGTCAAGGATGACCGATTCTTCAATAAATACCCCAACTTTTCTTCAAAGAAGAAGCCCACAGATTTTCAGATTTTGCTCAGTAAAACTCCAAAATTTTTAAATTATCCTCACCAAACCCCGAATTTCCAAATTTTCTTTGAGAAAGTCGAAACATTTTCGCACCCAGAAGAGTTTTACTTTCTCCATTCGCCTGGCAACCCGTCGTCTTTGACAGAGCTTCGGGTTACCGGCCCCCAGGCAAGTCTTGACGCCATCCCTGTTATTTTGCTGGTAAGCCTGTTCTTAAATTGACTCGAGTGGTCACACCTTATAACACTGATGATGCACGATAATGATGTTGTTTGTGTGGTTACTTTGATTGTCAGATCCTAGGGAATGTACCATCTAACAGTGTCTAATTTCATATTTTGTTTTTGTAGATCCCTCCCCCCCCCCCCCAAAGACTTCGCACATTTGATGGTCCTAGGTTAGAACATGACCCTCAGAAAGTTAGCCTCACCCTTTGTCTGTAAAGTACTGCATCCATCTCTGGTTTTAATGTTCGTTTATACATCATAAGACATTAAAATTACTTAATTTTAAAATATTTTTATTACAAGGCTAGAATAGACTGGGTTTTGTTTACAAGTCAAAGAAGTTTTTTTTTAAGCTCGTCAGACAAGAGAAAGGAGCTTTTAGAGAGGTAGGCCTAATTGGCGCAATAACCGCAATTACGTAGAGCAATGGACGACATCCCATGAGCATTGGGCCGTTACCGCTGACATTTAACGGCGCCCCATGCGTGGCAAACTCAGAACTAAGAGCTCTAATGCCCTGGTCCGAACTCGGATTCAGTTCCGGACTCGAGTCAGTTTTTACTGGACTTGGAATTGGCCTGGAATGGGACGCTCCGGAATCGGAATTGGCCTGGAATGGGCTTCAGCTGGACTCGGACTCGGAGCCGATTCCAGCCAAGTCCGTAGAGTAAACTTTACATAAATGGTACTTCAAGGTACATTGTTATTAGTGCACACAGTTGAATACGTGGATGGTCACATTCAGCTTAATTATAGATTGGGTCAGACTATGAAATTGATTACTGGTGCTAAAAACTGAATTTTTAGCTGTATTTGAAAAATAGTATGACAACAATATTATAAGCTACATTGTCAACATGACTGGACTCGGAATGACCGGAATTAGGGACACTGGAATTAGAGGGAACTGGCTGGGAATTTTTTTTTTTTTGGGGGGGGGGGGGCACTGGACTAGGTATTGGCCCGGAATGGTGTTCACTGGGATCAAAATTGCCCCGGGATCGGGTTAGGTGGACGAGACTACACACTGTTAGAAAAAAGTGTAATTTTGCAGTAAAAATACTGGAGCTAGGATTCCGGCAGCCAACGTTATTTTACAGCTTGACTAGATGTTATAGTAACTGTAGGAATGTAAGCATTTTTAGTCGCGAATACTACACAGGGAGGCCTGTACAATTTTCAGGAATAAAATTGGCCACATAGGTACCATAACAATAAGATTTACGCACAACTGTAAAATAACGGGTCGGGCCAGGGGTGGGATTTGATGTCTGAAAGGGGGGCAAAATTGGGTAGACTGTCAAACGGCGCCGAAGGCGCCGCGGAAGGGCGAAGCGCTGCCCCTTTCGGCGTGGGGTCCAGGGGCCCGGCTGAGGTCCCCTTGCGGGGTCCAGGGGGCGAAGCCCCATGAAGCTCTCTGGTATTTAAAAATTTTAGGCATTAAAATGATGCATTTTAGCTTCAACTACAAATCATATAAGGTGGACACTTAACAGACCACAAAAATCAGAATTTGACTTTTTTCAATTATATTCTTACTCGGTAACAGCCAGATAGGATGGATAATGCAGAGGGCTTGATGATGGAGGGGATAATGGATTATTCCGAGGGTTTCCCGGGGCTTTGGAGCAATAATTTTAAGAATGGGAGATGTAGTATTCAGAGTGGGTGCGCGCGAAGCGCGCTGAGAAAATCGGATTTTTAGACTTTTCAGCGATATGAGTAATAGGAAAGCTAAGAAAAGTGTCCCCAAAGAGCTAGAGGGCTCTTGCCCCCCGTTCTATAAGCGCCTGTACCTTATTACGTAACCGGATTTGGCACTTTCCGTGTCTTACAACTTGCATCTAAACAATCTTTAAAGAGTCGGTAAGTTTACACATATTGATGGTGATAAAAATTTTGCTTTGAATATTTCTTGGGAGGGGAACCTTCCCTCCGCTGCGTATGGCCATGGGGACACCGGTGGTTTCAATGATAATAAAAGAGTTTGTGCGAAGCTATGAGAAGCAAGATGTTCCATAGAAAGTAACCCCGAATCCCGAAACGATATAAAACGGGTGTGCGCGAAGTGCGCCGAAAAAACAGCGTTGAGACAGCGTTTGAGATTTTTATTTGTAGCCTATTGTTTTTCTTTAGTTTTAAATGCAGAATTTTCGTTGCATAAAATTTTTTCTTATTTCCCCGGGTGCCTGTTCTTTCCATAGAGCAGGGTATAGGAACCTATTTCTGTCGTGTTTCATTTTGTCAATGGTCTTGGACAAACCCTCCTCAAAGTTTGCCCGCTTGGCGGACGTGTATTACCCCTGTACCTATATCGGCTGCACTCGTAATACCAACTTCCGCAAACTTGAGTATACGTACGTCAAAAGAGGAGTACATATTCGACACTTGCTATGATGGTAACCCTCAACTTTGTTAGTGTGAAAAATAAGTTAGTGTCGATTTTGAGGGTTATAGTTTTCCTACGCGTTCAGCAGTACTAATGAGACATCGATTTATATAAGGAGTATGCGAAGCACGCCGATTTTTTTTTTTTCGAGAATTGCGACTCTCTTCACATGGATAGGGTTTGGGACTTTGTTTGCAAGGACCATGGTGCATTTTGTGACGTACTGAGCTTCAAGTCGCAATAGTGTGGCCCGTAGGAGAAAAGAAATTTTGAGGCGCCAGACAAAATTTTTGATTGTATTAGTCAGTTTTCTCTAGAGGTGCGCGGGAAGCGCGCCGAAAAAAATCTTCCTAGCATTTTAATGGTTTTTGACATTAATGTTTTCCTTCATTTAAAGTGGCTATGCCACGTGTAAATTAACGGTTTAAACCCTTTGGTATCTTTAGGAATACGTCTCCTACAACGAAAATCAACCATTCAGTTTGTTTACAACTTGTTTTTCCGCTCGAAAATTAAGAAAAAATACACCCTCTTCCAGCCCTGAAAAGTTAGTCTTTCCGAAAATTTTCAAAATCTTGTTACGTCATGTGACGTCACTTTAGGAACTGATCGTTGTTTGGCGTGGTATCCTTCGGACATTTGATAGTGTTTGCATTCCATTGTACCGGTTACCAAGGTCGATACAATGTAAAACCTGCGTGAAAAGTTGTAAATTTTGGAATTGTTATCCCTTTTCTCGTGCTTACCACTTGTTTTAGTCAATTAAATGCATTTCATGCAGGTTTTTCGTCTTGGTGTCATGATAAGTAGCTGCATGTACAAACATTCACAACGCAACAGCATAGGTACAACATGGAAGCAGTACTACTTCCATGGGTACATTACACAACATACCTGTTACTACACAATGTATTACCAGCACTGTTTCGTAGTAGGTACCATGTGAAATCAAATTTAAAGTGGACCTAAAGTCTAAAAATTCAAAAATATATATTTTAGAGGTTACAAAATTAATCTTATTGATCCAACTCCCATTGTCATAGCTTATTCCATTGCTGAGATATTAAATGTTAAAATTTATTCACTTAAATCCAAACAGTTCATTGCGCAATAATTTTTGACATTCTTGTTGTACAACTCACATTAAATGCTTTGTTTTCTTTTAAAATTGAAAATGTTTATATGACCTTGACCGCTTCCTGTTTTCTTGCATGACATGCTGTACAGAGAGAGCTTATATAGTCAAGTCACCCCAAAGCAGTAAGAACGCGATCACATTTTGGCACAAGGTGCGGTGGCTTTCAGAAAAACAAAGAAATACAAAGATTGTAATTTGAGTAGTACAACAATGACATCACAAATTATTGCGCAATCTACCTTTTTAAATCGAGTGGATAAACTTCAACATTTTATATCTCAGCTTAAGAAAGTCCTGTGAAGATGGGAATTGGACCATTGGAATTCAGTTTTCATGCTCTGTAATATATATTTTTGAATTTTCAGACTTTAGGTACACTTTAATACTTTCTTTGGAATGAGGCGGGGAGTTGTCCTCTAATGGCAATTCCCTGATCGGACAGGAATGGTCAGTGGACTGTCGGTAAAGTGAGTTTTCTTGGATTTGAAATCAGAAAGGCGAAGGCGATACTGAACAAGACGTCAGTGGTGCAGATGGGGTGAGTAATTCGTTACGGCGCATAGGACCGTATCGATTTGAGACAGTGTTAGGTGAGGTAAAAGTACAGCACCACAACACTTCGAGCACGAGAAGCATTTGGAGCAATTGAAAGGGACTTTAGCTTGGAAAGTTTTATGTAGGCAGTCAAAATATGAACTTTAGGTTACTTTCGTGCAAGTTTCAGTGGAAATCGTGGAACTAGCCTAGGCTATGATTGCGTGTGCACGGTATTTCGCTGGCTGCTGCCAAGTCCACTCACTGTACGCAGACCGAACCGAACAGTACACTGCCGAGTTTTTTTCGTTTTTCGGTTATGAATCAAGAGTATTTGTAATTATTAGTAATAGCCTATTGCAGCCCCAAAATATAACAGACCGACACCACTCTCCAAACAGACAGAATAAAGTTCAAATTCAAGACATGCCACGAATTACAATCATTACTATCTCTTACGTATGTATAGGCTATGCTGTACGCCAGGTTTGGTATACGGCGGCTGGTGTTCCTAAAATGACGTCATTATTGTGTTGGCTTGAAATCTCATTTTCAACAGTCTATTTTTTGGAGCAATTTTTTGAAGCATTAAATTCTTTTTAATGCTCAAGGCTGTAAGGGTGATGAATACAGTTTTAGAAAGAGCTTTTTATGTACTTTAGGCTAAATTAGTTTCCCGTTACTCCAATTTACGTGTCATGGCCACTTTAACACTGAAAAATTTCAATCATGATAGGCTATTAAAACTTCTTGTATTTTTACTCTGGTCTCGCTTCCTTTCGCTCATTTTTTATGATTTTTATTTTTAAAGCTCTGGAAAAAAGTGGGGGGCAGGTCCCCCGTGCCCCCCGTAATCCCGCCTATGGGTCGGGCACCGGAATCACAGCTGCCAGTATTACCGTAACATAACGGTTATTATTTTAACCGTGCAGTCCTGGCAGAACTGCCGTGACAAAATTTTGTTTTAGACTGCGACTTCTTGCAATCTGGGACGCTGGGGTGTCAAATGTTGTAACATCTCCTCCATGGAGCCATAGTAGAACTGAGATTTGTTGGACACTCAGCCACGGAAGTATTTTGTGACAATGCCCCCTCTCCCTAATTTTTATTATGTCCCCATTACACGTGTGTGATTTATGACACAGGTGAATCCATTCTGCAAACATTCATTGTTCCTTGCCAATCCAGGGTAGCAAGCTAAGGGTAGCCCCTGGAGTGGGGTGTGAGTGACATTGATCCCCCCCCCCCGTCACAGATCCTGTCGGCAAAATTCTGCAGGAGTCAGAAAAATGAAGGAAAGGTAAGAGAGGAAAAAGAGGGAAGGAGAGGAAAAGAGGAATGAGAAAGAAGGGAATAGAAAGAACCGGAGAGAAGGAAAAGAGAAAAAATAGGAAAAGGGAAGGACAAAAGCGCTCCGAGAAATTTGAATGTAGATACAGGCTGTAGACAATTCATGTAATATTTGAGAAACCACGTCAAAAACACATGAAACGTAAGCATATTCGTTCGGCGGGACTGCACTACAACCTGTACGCTTCTCAGACATTCCAAAAGTTGCTCATTGTTGTGTGGTATCGTGTCACGGTGAGGAGACAAAACTTTACATCAGTCGGTAAAAGGAAGGAAAGATGGCAGATGAGGGAGGAAAAACAAAGAAACAAGGAAGGCAAAACGACCAGAGTGTCAGCCGAGCATGGTTTTGGGGGAGGTTTAGATACCCTTTTACAATGGGGCTGCCCAGCCGAGTAAAAATTAACAGAAGGCGCTCTCATATGGTTCCTACCAGTTGCGCGAAACGTAAGCGCGACCGCGAAGTTTGTAAACAAAACATCGCCTATTACGTCTAGGCCTACGTACTCTCTCATAAGTTGCTGTTGAAGCAGAATATTAAAGAGCTCCCCGGTTTTAGTACACCGAAAAGCATTGTTCCTGGGCAGTACCCAAAGGTAAACAAGGGATAATTATCAGGAGTGTTAACATACCCAGAAGAAAAGAAGACTACATCCCTAATATGGACCTATCAGTAGCGGCCTAGTAGCCAACTCACTGCAGCCCGAGTCAAAGATAGGTCGCTCGGCTATAGTACTAAGAAGCATCATTCCTCAATAAATTCCACTTACATGGAACACTTTTCTCTTCTTCCAGGCTTTCCACATAAGTACCTTTGAATATGAATGCACAGTGACTGGTTTGAAGTTCATGAACCTACTGATTGGTCTGTTTCTATGGTATCTTCACTAGCGTACTTTATAATACATGCATTTAAATTCTTATGCGCTAACAATGAAAAAGCAGCCAAGCGTTCGCTTTCCAAGAGCGCAGTAGTGTGAGTCAATTATACCGGACAATGCACCGAGAAATGTATTATGCGCGTATAGAACGCGTTGGTAATGTGCACACACGTCTATGGGATACACGTCAACTCTTTTAACAATGGAATTTTCTGTAACGCGTCCTTGGTTTTGTACGCAGATCCGGAATAGAACGACGCACATGTCAAATCCACACTTCCGCCCCGGTAATTGAGCCTCCATGCAAAGTCCGCGCGTCTTACAGTGTAGGTATGGGAGTTTAATGGTACCTATGCACTAAATCGTTACGTTTTGTTCCGTTTTGTATCATATTCGCGTCTCATGACTGGCATCTCATGCATAGTATAACCAGGGAGCTCTCCCTGGTATAACTTTTTTACAAGATATACTGTCCGGATTGGGTGATCTATGTTTGTATTATCTTTGTAGGAACTAGGGTTCTTATATAGTATATCCACGGACTTCAATACATGGACAGAGGATTGCGCAATCAATACTGTCGCCACCGTTCGAACAAATTTAGGCTAACCAAGATGGCCGCCGGGTTGCCACCATTTGCCCAATTTGACGATGAATCTGCAACATTTCAGACAAAATATCAGTATGAATGGAAGAACAATATCACAGTTCTTCATTCTATTTGATGAATTTGATCTGAGCTTGCATTCTTTCGAAAATATTACAAGTTTTTCACGCAATTTGTTGATACTGAGCCACTTGAGCAAGTCCAAACTTTTACACACAAGACTATAGCAGGCAGCCATATTGGTAAGCCTATTCGTGTACGTACGGTGGAGACAATTTACGCATAGGACGTTAGTGCAATATGCTCTGTCCATGTATATAAGAAGTCCGTGAGTATATCGTATAAAGGGACTCTTAGTAGGAACCATATGAGAGCGCCCTCTGTCGGTAAGATGAAAACGCCGGGCAGCCCAATTGATACGTAATAATCATCATTTAATTACTCATGACATTATGCTGACTGTACTAATTTTACGTGCGCGCGGCATTTCTGCAGGCTCGTAGCATTATGACAAGTCTTTGCTTGTGCGTCATTTACGTTTGATATCTCCTATGACTCATTGTGACGTAATTTTCATCATTTGATTACTCGTGACATTATGCGCATTGTATTGATTTTGCTTGTGCGCGGCATTTCTGTAGGCTCGTAGCATCATGACGAGTTTTTGCGTACGCGTCTGCGTCTCTTTATGAAATCCGCTTTGTATGAACCAAAGGCTGAATAAAACGACCAAACGTCGCCTGACTGACCGAATCACTGAACACCTCAGGTCCATCAAACAAAACCTTCAAGGTTATCCGGTCACCACACATTTCAACCCCAATCACCGTGCTCAATTAAAGACTTGGCCGTTACCGCAGCCTTAAAGTGCAGAGGTTCTGACTGTGATCGTCAGACCGCCGAAAACCGGCTTGCACACTTGTCATGAAGCCCGGGACCCTCTCCCCACACGGTCTTAACATTAGAATGGACCTTTTTTAACTTGTTCCCTTTTCATTACTTTTTACCAGTTTTATGCAGCCTTCTTTCGCATTTTTATACATACCGTGTTCGTTCTGTACGACCGGTTTGCCGTGACGTAAGTGTTTCTTCTCTATTTCTACTTCTTTGTTGTTCAGTTGCATTTCTTTGCCATCTGATGAAGAGTCTATACTCGAAACGTCGTGGAATTTTCCGCAAACTTTTAGCACTTTTTACAACCTTTATCGACCCACATACTACTAAAGTGCTCCGCAGCATTTCGACCCTATATATATATATATATATATATGTATATATGTATATATATATATATATATATATATATATGTATATATATATATACATATATATATATATATATATATATATATATATATATATATATATATATATATATATATATATATATATATATATATATATATATATATATATATGGTATTTTAGAGAAACCGTGTGTTGATCGAACAATCATAGCAGAATAAATGAGCGAAAAGTTTGATGTCCTTTCTCAATCAACTGTATTTATGATCTTTTATTCACAAAATTTTCGGTGCTCCCAGCACCTTCTTCAGTGTGAGTAATTAACTGACAGAGTACACTTGAAACTTAAAAGATAACAGTCGTACTGCAAACGTACGCGTTAAAAAGGCGCTTAGAGTTAAAGCGCGTAACATTATGACGTAAAATGGCATACCTATGTGTACAATGGAAAAGTATGCAAAAAGTACGCGTTAATGAGAAGCTTACAGTCCAGAAGTACGATTTAAAGATACGCAAAGAGTTAAGGCGCGTATCATTAAGACGTAATAAAAGTGCAAATAAAAGATGACAAGATAATGCGTACCATGGAAAAAGTACATAGAAGGTACGCGTAAATGATATGCTAAGAGTTAAGGCGCGTAGCATTATGACGTAATATGACATAATAATGTGTAAAATTGAAAAGGTACACAAAAATACGCGTTAATGAAAGGCTTACAGACCAAAAGTACGAGTTGAAGATAAGCTTTGAGTTAAGGCGCGTAATATTAAGACGAAATAAGAGTACAAATAAAATAAAAGATGACCTGGTAATGCGTACAATCATGGGAAAAGTACATAAAAATACGTGTAGATGAAATGCTTAAAGTTGAGGCGCGTAACATTATGACGTATTGAACGTGTAAAGAGATGATGACATAACAATGTATACAATAGGAAAAGCTTATAAATAAATTGGTTAATATCAACAGGATGTCTGCCGAAAGTGTCTGTAGCGACTAAGTTCGCCCAAATCTTTGTTAAGGCCGGACATGACAGTGTCACAATTAATAATGTATTGAATTTCTGCGCATTTCCTTTTACGATCATTAGGAAAACCTCCCGAAAGTAAAGCAAACTTTAAATCCGTTAAAGAATGATCAGCAGTGCTATTGTTGAAATGATCCGCAATGGGTAGCCCCTGGACCTTTCTCCTGATAGAGGAAAGGTGGTTGTTAAAACGCAAACGAAACTTAGTTCTAGTTTCCCCAATGTAGCAAGAGTTGTTGCACTTATTACAATAGAGAAGATAAACAACATTAGACGAGTCGCAGCTAAACGGTTTAAGATGTATTTTAGAAAATAAATAGGGTTGGTGTTCATGTGGTGACAAGTGTTACACCTAGGCTTACCACAAGGAATGTTTCCCTTGTCATTAGAAGGAGATTCCAGACTGCTGCGGACGAGTAATTTTCTTAAGTTAGGAGGTTGTCTGCGGGCGTGTACAGGGGGGTTGGAAAATACGTTAGAAATCGAAGGATCGCTCTGTAGCATTTGAAATGATTTCCTAACGGATTTGATAAGGGGCTCTATCCGTGGGTTGTACGTCGTTACGATAGGAATACGTTGCGGAGAAGACTTAATTTTGTACTCAAGCAATTCCTCACGGTTTAACAAACAAACTCGGTTAAAATATTTAAGTAAGGTTCTAAAAGGGTACCCCCTACTTTGAAAATAATGAAAAAGTTGAGCTGAATTCTCAACAAAAGCTTCCTGAGTGGAACAAATGCGTTTGTATCGCAAAAACTGGCTATATATGATCGATTCCTTTAAATGATTAGGATGGAAGCTGCCATATGCAAGGTAAGTATGCTTATCAGTAGGTTTCGTATACACTGACGTAACCAGGGAATTACCATCAAGGCGTACAATGCAATCTAGAAAAGACACACTTTCATTGGAGTGCTCACATGTAAACTTGATAGAGGGATGAAACGCATTAAAAGCTTGGACGAAGCGATCTAGTTTCTCGGCTCCATGTGGCCAGATAAAAAATATATCGTCAATATAACGAATGTAAGATATCGGTTGTCCTAAGCCTGCATAATTTGAAAAGAAATCGGTCTCCAGTTTACTCATAAAAATATTTGCAAAGCACGGGGCCATTTTCGTGCCCATAGCAGTGCCACTGGTTTGATGGTAAAAAATCCCATTGAATGAAAAATAATTGGATTTTAGAACTAGTTCAATCAACTTACCTAAGTCTTGACCACTGAGGGTGGAAGACGAGTGTCTTTCAAAAAGGTCTACACATGCGGCAATTCCTTCGTTATGAGGTATATTAGTATATAGACTAGTGACGTCTAAAGTTACTAAGATAGAATTTACAGGTACGTTATCGATTTCACGTAGCTTTCTTAAGAAGTCCGTAGTGTCTTGTATATAGCTAGGAATGTAAGATAGAAGAGGCTGTAGTTCTCTGTCGATGAAAGCAGAAATGTGTTCTGTAATAGTCCCGTTTGCTGAGACGATTGGGCGTCCTGGTGGTATAATATGCAGCTCTTTCGCTTTCTCTACGATTTTATCCCCATCAAATGTTGGTTGTCTATCCTTTATTAGGGTTTCAAGTTTATGGATCTTTGGTAGGGTGTAGAATCGACCGGGCTTAGGATCTGGCGGAATGAGGTGGCGAATAGTACTTTGAGTGTCGGATTCGAGCTCAGAAATGCACTGGTTTACTTTAACTTGGGACTCCTGCAAAAGGTCTTTGCTTAGGCCTACCTGCTCGTAAAAATTTCCATTTTGAAGCTGTCTGCATGCTTCTCTGACATAACACGTTTTGTCTTGAATAACGATAGCTCCTCCCTTGTCAGCTGGCTTGATAACAATATCGGAATCCTCGCGTAATGTTTTAATTGCTTTTTTCTCGTCCTTAGTCAAATTATATGTGGGTGCTTGCGATTGGGATCCCAAAAGATGTAAATGCTGGTTCACTTCATTTTTGATGCTTTCAATACAAATATCAAGGGTCCGATTGCGGCCTGTAGGTGCAACGAAGTTCGATTTGGCTTTGAAAGGCCTAAGGGTTTCTTTGCTGGGGGCGGTACTACTCTCGGTAAGTTCGGTATGAAAGAATTCAGCATTTCGCAAACGATTAGTAAAGTCGTTGATATCACAACATAGTTCAACCTCATTTACAGAGACGGTAGGACAAAAGGATAACCCATGGTTTAACACACTACTTTCAGAAGGGTTGAGCACGCGAGAAGAGAGATTGAAAACTGTTTTATCCTCACCTTTCGAGATTTCTGTTTTGTTTTCTGGAAGGAGACCTTTCCTCTTAAGGCTTTCATGAATTGGTGAACGTTTAACTAATAAATCGAGTTTTAGAGTTTTCCTGTTGAAATGTTTGGCGGTTTCGATCCTCAAGAAGTTTTCAAGATAATAAAGAGTGTCCTTCCGGAGTTGAGAATCCTTTATTAAAGACGTCAAGTTAACCTGAGAATTTTCTGTTTCAAATTTGAGTTTAGCCTGCTTGGCGTAGGCCTGGTGTAGTGTTTGGTTTCGTAACCTCCGCGAAGTATTATTCAGGAGAGTTTGTGATCGCTGGTAATGCGTTGAGTTTCGGCTTACTGGATTCTTCAGAAGGAATCCTTTGGGAATAAGGTCAAGCTTTTTGCACTTGGTAAGAAAGAATATATCCGAACGGACTCTGGCAAGCTTATCTAAAAGTTTCTCGTGTAAACGTCTTGCACGGAGGATAGTGACATCTTGGATATATGGTATTTTAGAGAAACCGTGTGTTGATCGAACAATCATAGCAGAATAAATGAGCGAAAAGAATGAATTCTTTCATACCGAACTTACCGAGAGTAGTACCGCCCCCAGCAAAGAAACCCTTAGGCCTTTCAAAGCCAAATCGAACTTCGTTGCACCTACAGGCCGCAATCGGACCCTTGATATTTGTATTGAAAGCATCAAAAATGAAGTGAACCAGCATTTACATCTTTTGGGATCCCAATCGCAAGCACCCACATATAATTTGACTAAGGACGAGAAAAAAGCAATTAAAACATTACGCGAGGATTCCGATATTGTTATCAAGCCAGCTGACAAGGGAGGAGCTATCGTTATTCAAGACAAAACGTGTTATGTCAGAGAAGCATGCAGACAGCTTCAAAATGGAAATTTTTACGAGCAGGTAGGCCTAAGCAAAGACCTTTTGCAGGAGTCCCAAGTTAAAGTAAACCAGTGCATTTCTGAGCTCGAATCCGACACTCAAAGTACTATTCGCCACCTCATTCCGCCAGATCCTAAGCCCGGTCGATTCTACACCCTACCAAAGATCCATAAACTTGAAACCCTAATAAAGGATAGACAACCAACATTTGATGGGGATAAAATCGTAGAGAAAGCGAAAGAGCTGCATATTATACCACCAGGACGCCCAATCGTCTCAGCAAACGGGACTATTACAGAACACATTTCTGCTTTCATCGACAGAGAACTACAGCCTCTTCTATCTTACATTCCTAGCTATATACAAGACACTACGGACTTCTTAAGAAAGCTACGTGAAATCGATAACGTACCTGTAAATTCTATCTTAGTAACTTTAGACGTCACTAGTCTATATACTAATATACCTCATAACGAAGGAATTGCCGCATGTGTAGACCTTTTTGAAAGACACTCGTCTTCCACCCTCAGTGGTCAAGACTTAGGTAAGTTGATTGAACTAGTTCTAAAATCCAATTATTTTTCATTCAATGGGATTTTTTACCATCAAACCAGTGGCACTGCTATGGGCACGAAAATGGCCCCGTGCTTTGCAAATATTTTTATGAGTAAACTGGAGACCGATTTCTTTTCAAATTATGCAGGCTTAGGACAACCGATATCTTACATTCGTTATATTGACGATATATTTTTTATCTGGCCACATGGAGCCGAGAAACTAGATCGCTTCGTCCAAGCTTTTAATGCGTTTCATCCCTCTATCAAGTTTACATGTGAGCACTCCAATGAAAGTGTGTCTTTTCTAGATTGCATTGTACGCCTTGATGGTAATTCCCTGGTTACGTCAGTGTATACGAAACCTACTGATAAGCATACTTACCTTGCATATGGCAGCTTCCATCCTAATCATTTAAAGGAATCGATCATATATAGCCAGTTTTTGCGATACAAACGCATTTGTTCCACTCAGGAAGCTTTTGTTGAGAATTCAGCTCAACTTTTTCATTATTTTCAAAGTAGGGGGTACCCTTTTAGAACCTTACTTAAATATTTTAACCGAGTTTGTTTGTTAAACCGTGAGGAATTGCTTGAGTACAAAATTAAGTCTTCTCCGCAACGTATTCCTATCGTAACGACGTACAACCCACGGATAGAGCCCCTTATCAAATCCGTTAGGAAATCATTTCAAATGCTACAGAGCGATCCTTCGATTTCTAACGTATTTTCCAACCCCCCTGTACACGCCCGCAGACAACCTCCTAACTTAAGAAAATTACTCGTCCGCAGCAGTCTGGAATCTCCTTCTAATGACAAGGGAAACATTCCTTGTGGTAAGCCTAGGTGTAACACTTGTCACCACATGAACACCGACCCCGAGGTCCAGATTGGTAAGTCTAAAATACATCTTAAACCGTTTAGCTGCGACTCGTCTAATGTTGTTTATCTTCTCTATTGTAATAAGTGCAACAACTCTTGCTACATTGGGGAAACTAGAACTAAGTTTCGTTTGCGTTTTAACAACCACCTTTCCTCTATCAGGAGAAAGGTCCAGGGGCTACCCATTGCGGATCATTTCAACAATAGCACTGCTGATCATTCTTTAACGGATTTAAAGTTTGCTTTACTTTCGGGAGGTTTTCCTAATGATCGTAAAAGGAAATGCGCAGAAATTCAATACATTATTAATTGTGACACTGTCATGTCCGGCCTTAACAAAGATTTGGGCGAACTTAGTCGCTACAGACACTTTCGGCAGACATCCTGTTGATATTAACCAATTTATTTATAAGCTTTTCCTATTGTATACATTGTTATGTCATCATCTCTTTACACGTTCAATACGTCATAATGTTACGCGCCTCAACTTTAAGCATTTCATCTACACGTATTTTTTATGTACTTTTCCCATGATTGTACGCATTACCAGGTCATCTTTTATTTTTATTTGTACTCTTATTTCGTCTTAATATTACGCGCCTTAACTCAAAGCTTATCTTCAACTCGTACTTTTGGTCTGTAAGCCTTTCATTAACGCGTATTTTTGTGTACCTTTTCAATTTTACACATTATTATGTCATATTACGTCATAATGCTACGCGCCTTAACTCTTAGCATATCATTTACGCGTACCTTCTATGTACTTTTTCCATGGTACGCATTATCTTGTCATCTTTTATTTGCACTTTTATTACGTCTTAATGATACGCGCCTTAACTCTTTGCGTATCTTTAAATCGTACTTCTGGACTGTAAGCTTCTCATTAACGCGTACTTTTTGCATACTTTTCCATTGTACACATAGGTATGCCATTTTACGTCATAATGTTACGCGCTTTAACTCTAAGCGCCTTTTTAACGCGTACGTTTGCAGTACGACTGTTATCTTTTAAGTTTCAAGTGTACTCTGTCAGTTAATTACTCACACTGAAGAAGGTGCTGGGAGCACCGAAAATTTTGTGAATAAAAGATCATAAATACAGTTGATTGAGAAAGGACATCAAACTTTTCGCTCATTTATTCTGCTATATATATATATATATATATATATATATATATATATATATATATATATATATATATATATATATATTACAAAGCTTGAAAAATACATTCCTGAGCTGAGATATAAAATGTTAAATCTTATTAACTCAATTATTTACCAATTGGTAGACTGCGCAATTATTTGTGATGTCATTCTTGTACTACTCAAATTACTGTCTTTGTTTTTCTTCTTTTTCGAAAAGCCAAAATGTGATCACTGTCTTACTGTTATAGGGTGACTTAGCTATATAAGCCCTATCCGTACAACATGCTATGCAAGAGAACTGTAAATGTTTCAAGGAACTATAAACGTAATTTCAAAAGGGAGACAAAAGCAGGTAATGTGAGTTGCACAAGAAGGACAGCACAAATTATTGCGCAGTTGACTATTTCATTAAGTGAATAAATTTGTACATATTATACCTCAGCAATGGAGTAAGCAATGAAAATAGTATCTGGATGAATGAAACTCATTTTCCAGCATCTAAAATATATATTCTTGTAATTCTATACTTTAGGTCCACTTTAAGACTGCAGTAAGAGGTAACTGACCATTAAGAGGAAATCAGCTTTTACCATAGAGCACTTGAGGTGAAAAGTGGCAACTTTCATCACCAACGTAATTCTAGATCATGGGCGTCCGGAAGGGGGGCAAGGGGGCACTTGCCCACTGGAAAATCAAAATCTTGCAAAAAACGAAGAAAAAATAAAGAAAAAACCGAAGAAAATATAACATCAACATTTCTTAACAGTTCACTCAGTGTGAATTTCTACTCTCAAAACAGGAATTGAATAACAATATTAACACTCAGCCCCCCCCCCCCATCCCCCAGCATATTGTTGGTATTTTTAAAGTTTTACAATATTGCTAGTGTTTTCCCTTTTATATGCGGTAAATAGGCCTTGGAAGTGCCATTTTCAGCGATCTGGGAAGCATTTTGGGCCAAAATTTTCTTGCTTTCCGCGCCAACCCATGGTGGTGCAGAGCACTGAGAGTTCGCCTATGGGCTTCGGCCCCCCCCCCTCCTTGACAAATTCCTGGCTACGCCTTTGTCAACACTGTGGGAAGTAGCATCTAAGCTCTTTTCTGGGAGTACAATATTTCCCATGAAAAAAGTTGGGCCCCCTAAAAATTTTGTCCCCCCTGAACTTTTTTCTGCGGACGTCCATCTTCTAGTTGGTAAAGTTGGTACATATAGCAGGGAGGTGTTAAGAAGGAGATACAACGGTCTATAGACTCTTTGAAGTCATGTTAGTTTCCGACGGTAATCTTGCTTTTCTTCTCAAAATTCTTGTCTCAATGCCTTAATCAATTACAGGATTAGTGCTGCGTTGCCAAAATACCAATGTGAAGACGCACCCCTTAAGTGAACTCATTAACTTACCATTGCCAGCCGTCATGAAAAAATATAAAATTTTAACCATTCGTCGTTATTCGTCGCACTTAATATCATTTTATTTAAAGTCAGCAGAGAATTTCTTTAAATCTTTCTTTTCAAAGATATTAGATAATGATGTAGAAATTTGCTGAAATGAGAAAAATGTATAGACTTGAACAATGTTTCCAGCAGATGACGTGTTTCAATGGCGGAGGCACAATTGAAATACATTAATTAAATGTTTATTGCCAGTCGTTTTACTGAAAATCTTGTTTAAACTTTGGTCATTGTCGGAAACTAACCTCACTTCAAAGCAGTTACAAACAATGGCCTTTGTCTCAGGATTACTTGGAAAAGAAAGAGGGACATCGCCACCTAAAAGGCTTAGTCAACAGAGACGTAACAATAGGAACACAGGGACCTGTCAATCAAATGACAGTGCATGAAAAGGATTAATTCATTTTCAAGTACGTATTGTCTGACAAATTTCTTCGTTGGATCTCCTTCTTAACACCTCCCTGCATATAGTAAGTAATCATGAGTCGATCACTGCTGCATTCTAAACGCCAGTACAGCGTGAAGGCGCGATGTGATTGTAATGTAAACATAACCTGCATTGCATTTCTTCAAACAACATAAAAACAATTATTTGCCTTGTTATTTTTGATGTCCAAAGCAAAAATTTTACTCATGGACTAAAATTTGCAAAAATTACAAAAAATGGTGACCAAAATGTCTTTGATGAAGCTCTGATTAAAAGATTTGATAGTAAAGACATTAATCTCTATGATTATTTGTATAACTGTTCTTAAATGTAGTAGTTTATAGCATTTTGTTTGTTTGTTTTTTGTAGCGATTGACTCAAGGTTCCTTCATAAGCATTGTTGCATGTACTGACACCTACATTTCAAAATTCATTTTCTACGGATTACGCAATCCGAACAACACCAAAATACAGCACAATGAGGAAGACATATAACAAAACGTTACAGCAAAGTTTTATTGATTTTTGTAAATGTTTTTAATATTTTTATGGTCACAGTGTTCCTTAAGTGATCAAATCATGGTACGCCCCTTATACAAGCTAAACTGATTACTTTCTACAGGGACGAGGCCTAGATATTTTCAAATGTGTACTAATCTTTCACGGGATAAACCATCATATGCCCAAACAAAGTGTATCATTACAAAAACAGTTATAGATGGTAGTTTTCTTTAAGTGCTAATGCTACGTTTAATAAATCTTATTACCATCTTTGGATGATTGGGTTTCTCTATTTTTACGTTGCGACTCATAAAAACGGTAAGGTTTCGCCTCTTATACGTACTTGAGGCAATTCTATACTATCATACAATGCTGTACCACTCACTGACTTGCACCTGTGCACACTTATCTTTGGCTGATATTACCTACAACTGACCTCACTCTACTTAACAACCACAAAATAAACAGAAACTATGAAAGCCAAGCAAAACTGCTATTTAAAAATGACTAAGGCACATGAAGGCCGGTGGAGAGGGGCGTGCAGGAGGGAACTGTCTATTTGAGGGTACATGACACATCCATTTCAATGGGCAATTTATGTAATGATTGTTGTCAATCGAGGAAATGTCCAGAACAAATACTTTCTACACGGTCTAAAATTTTGTCCAATTCGCCTATGTGTATAACTGTATTCTATAAAATAATTTAATATTTTCAAAAACGTAAAAGATTTGGTGACTGAGACTTGAAATCTAAATGTTAGTGACATGTTCCGTTTTATCCATTTTTGTTTTCAAGAGAATGAATGGTATTGTTCAAGAGACACACTGCATGATAGTAAATCTGTGATATCATCTGGGTATACTGATAATGCACCTCTTTGGTATGTCTTAAAAACGTTGCAACCATGGAACTAAATTTTTGATAAATGTGTGCCATTGCTTTTCCAAGTTTACATCTACATGGAATTTGGAAATATATTTAAACATTCCAACAAAATCAAATTCTAACAGGTAATCAATTTGTTTGCCCATTAGTGGAAAACCTCACATCAATGTATGTCTAAACATGTAGATCACCTTTGAATTCATTCCTGGTGGGAGGTGCACAAGACGAAAGGGGCTCAACCCTCTTTGCTCTGCAACGTCAAACAGTTACACATCAGCTGCTAATATGTGAGATACCAATTCAAATGGCTATTCTTTCAACTGTTACAGTTTCTAAAAATGTAGTATACATATCAAGAGTCAGGTAAGCTGTAACCATATGATTGTGGGACCATTTGATCTGGGAAAGGGAAGAAGGGCCCAATTTCTCTTGCCCTAGTCTACAAGCACTACAAGTTCTGCCTGAATTTTGCTGTTTCCAAACATTACCCCACCCCTTATCATACACCTGTGATTGTAACAATTTCTTAAAGCTGCAGACTGGCACCAGTAGCATGTTAAAACAAGTTTTGTCTGCAAGTTACTCGATTCAGTTGGGAGATTGAGCTTTGGTATTTTTTTAATTGCAGCTTCAGAGGCTGAGAAAACTCAGTGAAACGCCTTGTGTAACAAGTGAGCAACCAGCTGAGAATAGACGAGTTGGGAAATGTTTTCACGCAATGAAATATGGGAATGGGTCAAAGGTGAACTGTACCACGCTTACAGTGTTCCAGCGCGAGTGTTGCATGCTGAGCGTGCAGAGGTAAACACGTTACCCGTTGTCATGGTACATTTGACCTTGTGACCCGACCGGAAGTACCGAATTTCCCAACACGTCTATTGAAGTATGGGAGAGGTGGTCATGACCTATTTAAATACTCTTGTATTTTATCCTTTTGTATCCATCTATTTAGAAATTTGAAGGGGAACAAGTCTTCTATAAATATTGATGTCATTATATTGTGATATACTTCTGTAGTAAGAAGTGTAAATAAAAAACATTCCAATTGCTACATGTGATGCTTTATTTCAATTCATGAAATACTGCATGGCAAGGAGCAATCACCCTCTCAAGATTGGTGGTACATTTCATTTGATGTAGTGTACTCGTAGCACTTACCAACTACCTTAAACAGGCACAGGTACTCATATGTTGAAATCTAAAGACATTCTGTATTCCCATGATTTGAAGTTTGTGTCTCGTGTTTATTTTGGGATTTAATTACCGTTGCTAGGGCTGGGGAAATTTTCCCTAGGAACCGAAATAGTGTATTTTTCGTGATTACTCTTAAATGTGCAACTTTGGAAAGTGGGAACATGTTAAAGGTCGTGTGACATGAATATAACATAATTGGATATTTAATGTAAAAAGGATAAAAAAATGCAGAAAATAGCCTCAATTTCCATTAAAATGCATCAAATATTGACCATTTTACAGGGAAAGTTTTATTTCACACTTGTATCATGAATAAACATGAGCTTAATATGCAAAAATGTGATATAGAAAGAGGGACATACCATATATGGCACATGTTAGCATTTGCTTTTTCAACCTTAATTTCAAGGACACTGGTAGTATTGTAAGTCCCTGAGGGGTTTATTATAAAACTTATTTTTTTTCCTTGAAAAATATTGATATCACTCACCAAACTGTAATCTATATGATCAGTTATTAAGAGATAATTTATATAGGGTTAACAAAAAAATCATAACACTGTGCAACACTCCACATCACTCCACATCATTATTTTTGCATAGGCAATCTGTTTCTTCAGAAACCATCAAACTTTAAAGACGTATATTTTGAGAACGGTAAAACATTGAAATAATTCCAACGGATCTTCGATTGGAGAACTTAATTCTTTAAGTGACAAGTGAAACAGCTCTCTTTGGTGGCATGTCACACGAACTTTAAATATATGTTTCCAGTATATGGAGGCCATTTTAAGTACTTCCCTGGGTGAGGGACTATAGGCCTAAATAGAGCACATTTAGATCATTGGCCCACCGCTTATACATTGTACCTTGCCAATTCAGAATAGCTGGCTGCCTGCCCGAGCTTTGGTCCCGTCTGGCGCCCCCTTTATTCGGAGTCACCCACCCTACCCCTCCGTCCTTGAAAAACACCTCGATCTGCCACTGGTTTGATGTGTTTTTATATAGTTAACCGTTAACCGTAAATATTTTTCTGTGTACCGTATAGTGGTTAAGAAGCTAGGCTAAGGAAGGGCTGACCATTAAAGGGTTATCAATCGTCATTGCATCTACTAAATGGAGCTTGCTGCAGTGCATAAGCCGCAACCATCATGATCAACGTAATTGTAGATATTAAACTTGGTGAATACCAGCTTAAATGATAAGTGTCTTTTAAGCGAAGTTTAATATTTCGTATAAGATAAACCATCATACGTTCAAAACAGTGTCTATGATTACAAAGACAATTACAAAATTATTTCCTCTAAGCGGTGCTTATGTTACATCTAAGAAAATTATTGCTCTCGTTCGATGACTCTTCCTTTCTTCAAGGTACAGCAACTTGTAAACGAACAGTTAAGGTTTCGCAACCAACGAACTTCAGGGCGCCAAATATTAGCATACCAAAGGAAGACAACTAAACCACTTACTAGTGAACACTAACCTTTGGCTTACACCTGTCTAAACACCGCCCTCTACTCAACAGTCAAAAAATGAGTAATAATGGTAATATTTCATCAAAAATATTATTTTAAAAGAAAACTTGTATAAGGCGACAAAAATGATTATTTCAGGGCACTGGTATTTTACTTTTAGGACAAAATTTATGTAAAGATTGTTAGAAATCCAAAACTTTTCAGGACAAAAATCTTCCTCAACGTGTAAAATGTCTTACATTGATGGTTTTGTTAAAGTAGGCGTCACATCAACCACATCTCAATTACATGATACAGGCGCATATCCAAGGGGGGATTCCCGGCCTCAGCCCCCCTTTTTCTCCACATCAACAATAACAAATATGTGAAAATTAGCATAATGTTAATCTAGGAGAATATTCAGGGTGGCTTTCAGCCCCACCCCCTTTCGAAATTTCTGAATCCGCGCCTGTGATATGTTTTAAAGATTCTTATTTGCACACGAATATTACTACTGAAGAAAACACATTGCATGACGGGAAATATGTGATGTGCTTTGGGCAAACTGGTAAAGAGATAGCTTTTAGGCTATATCTCTTTTCACTGTTGAAACCACTGCACCGATTATTTGATGAATGTGCATGAAATTCCCTGTCCATGAGAAAGTTAACATACCATCTTAAGGGAAAAATATAAGATTTCAAGGATATACAAAGTAATTAATTCAAAATAACAGTAGGAAGATTCTTAAGGCATTTGAGGAAAATTTTATGATTGTTACGTATCCCTTGAGAAAAATACCACCTGATAACTGAGATGTCTTGAGTCCTGCAACAAGTTTTGACAGGGGTTTTGGAGGAAATGTAAGACAAGAGTTTTCTCTTTCACACCAAACTTCACAGAGTGGTCTTTGGGTTATTAGTTACAACTTAATTAGCTTCTTGCCTCTGTGAGAAAAGTTGAACAATTACTCATATTTGTCCAATTCTCATCTAAACAGAACATTTGTGTGCTAAGATATAAAATGTTGAAGTTTATTCACTCAATTTACAATGGTAGATTGCATAATACTTTGTGACGTCACTTACGTCACCATCTTTTTACTTTGTTTTGCTCTAAGGCATGTACTAAGTACACCTTATTCTACAATGTGACATCTCTATTACTTTTCACAGAGTGATCTGACTCAAGACCCTTCCTCACAATATATTATGTAGAGAAAAGTATATTGTGAAGGTCGTAGAAGCATTTTGATTTCAAAATGAACTTATCAAATACATTCATTGTGAGTTGTACAAGAGGGCACGGCTTCCCATTGTGCAATGGACAATTTTTAAGCACGGTAAGTGAATGGAAGTAATATTATTTGATAAGCTATGAAGATGGGAGAAGAACCAACGGGTTTTATTTTCCGAAATACGAAATTTCTATTTTTATTCTCCTGTCTTGTTTTATGTCATCTTCTCACATGTAATGTTAGAAAGATGGCTTACTGTACTTCACCCACATCAAAAGTGAAGCTGTGTGTGTCTGGTTGTTTGAGTGCGTAAGTGCGTAAGTGTGTGTGTTTTGTGTGTGTGTTTGTGAACAAAAAAGTGTCGAAATCCTCCTCAGGGCTAATTCTGATCAATTTCAGACGTGATGGGGTAGGTAACTAACCATTAAAAAGTTTGGATGAGTCATTGATGACGTCTTAGTTCAGAGGCCAAAATACCTAAAAATTTGGTTTTTAGCCCTTATTTTCTTAAGATGTTCGAAAATGTTATATGTACCATACTATTTATAAGGAGTGACGAGAAAAAATGTGAAATGGTGCTTTTTTGTTTCTAAAGGTTGAGGTCGAAAGTAAAATGTAGATCGAAGGTCAAAAAGCAAAAGAGTGTGTCGTGAGCTCCTCCTTAATGGTAATTTAATAGGTCAAAGATGACCTATTGGTGATATTTTATCATTAATTGCTTATGCAGAACGTTAGAAAATTTCATTAACCATAAGATCAGTACAGTAAATGAGGGAGATGAATTAGCAACTCCATAGATTTCTCTTCTTATCATCAATTTTTACAGTAAATATTGACGGTTTCGCCGTTGTCAACAGCCTTTAACAATGTGGAACGAATTTTACCCCCACCCCCCAAAAATTACTGTTTCTAATTATATAGTACTTTGCTGAAATATTCTATTATTATAAAGCAGAATTATTTGCCGTTATTTAAGAAAACTTTCCACCCTTTTCATATAAACTTGGTTTGCACACTGTTATGTTAATTTATGACATTTTTGTATGTTGCAAGGAGGCAACAGTTATTCTGTATTTTTAATACTCATGCGCAGAGCAAACCCATTGAGGTCAACCTATTTTGATAATGGATGGCTTGTTTTTATTCGACCAATCAGACACAAGCCGTCTACCATGCAGGTATTCCGTTTTGTGTACCTTTTACATCGTATCAAAATGTATTAAAAGACATAAGTCTTGGAAGAAGTGCTCATTTTCAACATTGATCAACGAGTGCTGTCATCTCTGGAGGACGACTAGTAACCGAGAAATATGAAGACGCTAGTGTTGCTTGTGATAGTCGCCTTGGCTTTGATTCCTTCAAGTCAGTCACTGGGCTCCTGCCCTAGCCCTTCGTCTTGCCTCGAATGCCCACCAGATTGGATCCGATGGGAGAACAACTGTTACAAGTGAGTTGAAGGAAAATATTGCTTTTATTTTACAGAAAATTTTCATATTTATTAAACCAATATTAATAGATGCAAAATGATAAACAATTCAAAATAAGGCAGTACTTTCTTTTCTTTTCAAGAAATAAGGTTCTCACATGAAGCTGACTTGGTTCTTTGTTGTATAAAAGTAATTTGTTTACCCAAACTTTCAAAAATTAAAATGATACAACATCTGTTACTGCATGATAAAAAAAATGTTAATGCATAACATTTTGTGGAGATGAAGCTAGAATTTATCAGTGAGTCTGAATGGTTTAATAATGATTTAAGGTATTTTCTTTGTTTGTCATGTTGATGCATTTAAAACGCATTATTTCCCTTTAAAACAATTTACTTAGGGCTAGTATTGCAATATTTGGAAAATCGGACTGCTAAGAAGATGAATAGTCCATTATAAGATTTTATTCTTCTTGGCCAGAGAAGGTAATTTTGTAAAGTAATGTCTCAGTTTTTCACTTTTGCCCTTGATATTAGTAATAACGGTTTTTCGTCTGTTCACACAAAGTTGCACACTATTCATTCAGTGCAACATGCTACAATGTGATAACACACTCTGTTAGCATTGTAATTAAAATTAAAATGAATCTAAGCAATCTGGGATTGAATCTGGGATTGAATCTTGTCAAAAGTTTGGTTAGGTTTGGCTCAAAATACTCCGATAAGTTCATTTTCTAATCAAGACTTGTCATTTGTGAAGCAAATGTGGTCATATATTTGAAGATATTTTCTCCCGAGTGACTAGAGTAGTGTTTTAAAATGTACTTATGAAAACAATTCCCTGTCTTAATCGAAACCACTAATGTGCAGGTGTAACAGAGGTAATGGGAGGCTTGTTGTATTTAACAATTGAGATATAGGTTATAATGAGAAGCACGAGCTGCAATTATTTAAATGTCCGCTTTGATGCTGTTGTTGCGTGCATTTTAATTCAAATGGGTAAATGAGGTATAAAAAAGAGGTAAACTTTGAATGTGATTCAGTCTGATAGGTGGAAGAGATATCTAAGGGTCGACCGTCTTATCATAGTGCTTGCGACCGGATAACTTGCTTACGGAACGACTTACCCAGAACAAGCCAGCTGGGCGGATATTGTCCGGGTGAGACATATCCGGTGGGTGGAAATTGTCCGCCATGCTTATTGTCCGAGGGGATAGTCCAGGAAATAAATTGCTTAAGTTACCCTGAGGACATTTTATAATTTTGTTACCCAAAGCCTATGAAATGGTTTTGTATTCTACTCATAAAATACACTTATACACAATGAACTTATTTCTGAACAGATATCACAGTGAGGAGAACCTCAATTTTAACGAAGCAGAAGCTGTGTGCAATCAATTTGTGCCTTTCAAGGAAACGTGTTCCTGCCAGACAGCGCATTTGGCCTCCATTGGATCCGCTGAAGAGAACACGTTTCTGTTGGAGGAGTGGAGGAAAGTAAGAGGTGATAGCGGCAATGCCAGTATTCAGGTAACCTTTCATTTCAGCGATAATGATGTATCCCATATAGCTATTACGCTGTTTTGGATAATTATTCGAAAATTGGAGCCTTCACTCTAACAATCAATGACCTAAAATCTTTATGAAAAGTCTTAATGCTTAATGCTAAAAAGCAGGTACGCAAACCTCCAACTTAGGCATATTTGCATTGCAATTTCTACATGTATATGCAAGCTCACAACCCCTAATGCCGAAAATCAGGTACGCCAACTCCCATCTGCATGTATGCATCTCTATACAAAAGCTTCACTGTCCAACACCAAAAAATAGGCAAAAATCCAGGCTTACCATGAGTGCGTTGTATAATGCCTGTATGTAAAAACTGTGAGTAAAGATTTTATTCATGAATTTCTTAAGGGTTGGGTAGTTGATGGCTTAATTGAAAATGACATTGTTGGGGTGTTAAATTGGCGTTCATTATTTAATATCCTATTTTTTGGTCGACTCTATCTATATTTTTTCGAGTTTGCTCTAAGTACCATAACTTTTGAACCAGAATTCAGGACTATACTGAGGTTTCGATGATTTCACGCGTACAAGCCTCTGCCAGTTTCCAAAAGAATAAGAAAAGTAGAAAACAATACCAAGGGTGCTTTCATACACGATAGTTCTGCTTCCATCAAGCATACCATATAGGTGACAGTGTGGGATTCAGGGCTTCCTCAGGTACTCTGGTGACCAGGGGCGTATATACATAAATTAGCAGGGGTGTGAACTATTTTGGGACCAACTACATTTCTTGGAGACCGACTCTCATTGACAAAGTTGTACGATCCGAGTTTCCTAGATAATCCCAGGGCAAGTAAAAGATCAATTAACTTTTTAACTAACGGGATTTGAGACCGACTTTTTGACGTTCAGAGACCGACTTTTGATTTTGACGGGGTCACACCCTCACACCCACGTATTTACGCCCCTGCTGGTGACGTTGGGGGAAAAAAGCAACGGGAGGCCTGGATCGAAACTTCCGGAAGCTGTGTGATATTTACCATATTGTGAGCATTGGAATGAAACTTTTAACTATATTTAAATGATATTTGATGGGCATTAAACAGAACACAACTGAATCACTCTTTGACCATTGTTAGAATAGACTCATTCATGTTATCAAAAATGACGTCATGGCTGGTTGTCAAAAGAGTTATTATGACCCATGCACTTGCGCTGTCGTTACAATGCAAAGTAGATTCTAATTCGTCCAGGCGGGGATCCAGAAATTTTAAGGGGGGGGGGCAAGATGGAAAATCTCATGTGCACCGAAGGTGCACCACGAGCGTGAAGCGTGAGTTCCTACGCGTGGGATCCAGGGGCTCGCGTTAGGGCCCCTGGCGGGGTCCAGGGGCGGAGCCCCGGTGGGGGTCCGGGGGGCGAAGTCCCCGGAAGCTCTCGGAATATTGTATTTTAAGAGCACAGAAATCGGCTCCAGTTCTTATGTCAGTGAGATTTTATACCTTTTCATGTTGCATGGAATTTGATGTGCATGGCTTAGTATAAGTTACTATATGTAGCTGCAGAAGTTACGGAGAATCTAAGTTATCTTAAAACTTACACGCCAACATTATGAGCCCGTGTAGGAAACTTGAAATGATTTTTGCCATAATGAGTGTTTTATTTTCGTTATACGGTATTCGGGTATAGGACGTCACACGGAACAATTGCGCGCGAAGCGCGCCGAAAATTTGAATTTACATTTAAAACCGTTGCTATGACTAACGGTGTCAATTCCCTTTATGTGTGTCTATCAATTAGACGGTGGGTTCGATACTAAGTCTTCAGTTCTCATAAGAAGAGGATGGTGAAAAAATGAATATCAGTTGCTTTACATCCTTACAATGCTGGCTCCTCTGAAACCACGCTTATGCAAACGAATAATTGGCTTATGGTAGAACCCCACCGATGAGTAATGCGAATACGTTTGGGACCTTATAGATAGTAAAAGGAGCAATTC
The DNA here is from genome assembly GCA_029531755.1 of Holothuria leucospilota. Classification (NCBI taxonomy): domain Eukaryota; kingdom Metazoa; phylum Echinodermata; class Holothuroidea; order Aspidochirotida; family Holothuriidae; genus Holothuria; species Holothuria leucospilota. The sequence continues at coordinate 37,592,670 of CM055982.1, forward strand.
AAGGCTAAAAGTGCGCAGATCAAGCAAAAATTAAGAAATATTGAGAAGACTTTGCAAAAATCGTGAAAGATTTCAAATGATTTTTGGTAAAAAGTGATAAAAATAAATCCATCACTTAATAAAAACGTACCTCTCTCCGTGAGCGTAAACAATTGCGCGAGAAGCGCGCCGAAAATTTTCGGTATAGAGCCTCCCGGGAGCTCTGCATTAGTTGTACACTGAAAAGGGAGACCAACAGGACTCTCACATCCTTACATCTATATGGGAGGAGAGATGATATATCACCTTCTTTATGGATTTCGGAAGGGTATACCCTTCAGAAATCTATGACCGATGGTGCCGGCGGGAGTTGGTGACTGGGGGAACCGCAGATAACTGCTAAACCGTGCCTTTTTAGGCAGTGGGATTTTGTATACGCTATATACAAGAGTGAGAGAGCCTTTTCTTGTTAGTACATGAGAGTGAAATCCCAGGAAGGGTTTACCCTCCCCTTTGAGAAATTTTTGATAATTTTAGGGGGCCTATATGCAAAATGGTGGTGTCTTTGGGTCATTCTAAAGTGATTGTATGTTTAAAAAAATGTCCACAATTTAGTGAATTCTAACTTTTGTTTGGGTGAAAAAGGGGAGTAAGAGACGGTTAATATATTGTCTTCAAACCTCCTTAAGTCAGAGGAAAAATCATGGGCGTGGATCCATCTCCAAACGGGGGAGGGGACTTTTTCACATTTGTGAATCGCCGTCCTGGTGGAGGAAGCAGTGGTGGTAGCCAGAATTTGCGTCACGGGGAGGTAATAAGTTTTGAGATCGTCGGCATGGGGGAGGGGTCTAAGGGAAATTTTTCTAGAACAGAATGCCCTCAGATGCGATTTGGTTCAACTAAAATGTAGGATTTTTGGGTTATTTTTCTTCTAAAAATTTCGTTTTCCTAAGCATAATTGCAGTCTGTTCCATCATTTTTGAAAAAGTGAGGGGGGCTTTTTGACGATGTCCCCCTTCCAAAAAAGTGAGGGGGACGCGTCGCCCGTTCCCCCATGATCCACGCCCATGGAAATATTGTACACGCAATTATACCTGCGTGGAGTCCACAGAAACGTTCCTGGACTATAATAAAATTTTTCCTTTACATTTTAAAAGGATATCCAAGGTTAACAGAGAACAGTATAGAACCTCCCGTGAGCTCTGAATTAGTTACAGTATACAAAAGAGGGACCAGCGGGATTCTCACTACCTAACATCCATATGGGAGGAGATATGATATATTACCTTCTTTCTTGGTATAGCAAGAGAGATGGTGGACAGGCAAAATTCGTTTCAGAAAAGATTTTCGTCGTTATTGAACGTCGCGGTAAAATGTTTGGAAAATAAGCAACGGCAATTACGAACTTTCAATCTTTCAGATCATGTGCTAGACTAGATTAGTCAAAGATCCCATAATGATGAGAGCCCTACAGAGAAGGAGATGTACTTTTTAGAAAAAATGTTTGCATTGGAATAATTTCTTGCGTCATAGCTTTGTCAATGGTATATGAAATAGGGTGTAAACCCTGTCGTATGTGCGCGAAGCGCGCCGAAATTTTGAATAAAATATTAGTCCACGACAAAACCTGCATTCAGAACCTGCATCGGACACTGTCACTTTCCCACCAACCTATGCTATTCAGAAACGAATCTTCCAACTGAGAATTCTTAAAAAGCACTTTTGCTCCTTTGTTCCTCCATGAGTAGGCACCGAAGGCTATTGATAATAAGGACACCTCTGACACAAGGCTTGCCGCTTGAGGAGCGTGCTAAAATTTGGAATTTGTCAAGAATTTCCAAAACTTTTGATTGTTTGAGAACAGTTTGTGAAAGAAAATGGTTAGAACAAATAAACCAATCATCAAATATACATCTCACCTACACCTTCCACAGAAATCTGTAGCTTAAACGACTTTTGGGACCATTTTAAAAATTTTCAAGAATCGATGGGGGAGAGAGACACACGTCACCCATTGCCCACTGTGCCGAAGCCACTGTCTGTAGCTTAAAAGCCTTTTGAGTTCATTTTAAAATTTTTCAGTTTCGAAATCGAATAGGGTATGCACGCCGCTACTTTGCCTGCAACAGCTGGTGCCACTGTGCACAATAGCACGTCACGTGACAGCTTGTTTTCTGTATTCATTCTGCAAGGTCTGTATGGCAAAAACTTTGCCTCTCAATCCCTCTAGATTACAAAAAATTCACTCTTTAACACAAAACTGTTACTAAATTTCAGTGCAGCTAGCCGGGCCCATACTGCATATGTCACGATGTTTACTTATTTAGATCTTAAGTCAAGGATCATTACTCAGCTGTTCACCTGTTTTCGAACATTGTAGCTCTCCTTTCGTCGCCAACCACTTTGAAAGATATCTAAAGAGATAATCCAGCTATAGCTCTACCCAACCCCTACAGAAATATACACTTTGAATACGTTCTTAGACACTTTTATTCTTTTTTTGCTCTTAATTTTTCTTTCTCCTTTTCTTTTTTTTTTCTTTTTCTTCCTTTTTCTCCTTTCGTTTTTTTTTCGTGGCGGGGGGGGGGGCGGCCCCCCAGGCCCCCCTGGATCCGCGCTTGAATTCGTCCACCTTATGTGTGCAACCGTGCAAGCGTTTACACGCGCAAAACCTAAACATGCATCAGTTTGTTCTTGCGCATGCTCTATATGACAACCACTGCCAACCAGCAACGTAACCGTGACTGGTCTAATAGCTTTACGGGACAATGCAGTCACCCCGATTTTAAGTCATATACCCTGTTATCCAAATTCCTGAATGATGATTTTGAATCATGCGACAATATTTTCCCAACTGAATTGTACAATGAATGCAAAAAGTGATAACTCCTGGGTTTACCTTCAATGTCCAGTATTTAGGCCTTACGTTCAAAACCTCATGAAAGATACTTTGAACGAGAAATTAGAAAAGATTTGTAAATGTAGCCAATGTCAGAGGGGTGATTGCTTATTCCCTTTAATTTGGACTAGCAGACTTGGAACATAGTGGTACAGTGGAATTGTTGCAGGAGCTTTAGAACAATATTATCACTTAAGCTGACTCCTGGTCAAGGATCGGCAATCAGGGTGAGAGCGAAGGGGGCCGAAATTGAGTTGCTTTAAAACATCATGGTAATCCAAAATCAAATGCACCCATTGAAGACTACTTCGGATATGAGCGAGTATAAACAAGTGCCACGTTTAGTTGGGGTGAGGGTGAAGAAGATCTCTGGGAAAAGTTTCACATCACGCCTCCTCAGAGCTTCCCCCACAGAGTTGGGAATCTCCCACAGTTGAAATACTCCGTGAAAAAAGTAAGCATTTTCGAAGCCACCAGGGAATAAAATAACAGGGAGCATTCTTACTTTTGGGGCCAACAAATACACATTTGATTTCTTATCATTATACACAGTGGCTGATCCAGAAGTAGCCTTTCATGGGTGTAGTACGGGCATGAAGCTTCTATACCAAGGACTCAATCAAACCAAATGGGATATTCTTCCTAGGATGTTTTAAGCCGGTTGTGCTGAAGAAAAACCAACTTTGCCTGAACAAATTTGCATGATTTTTTCCTAAAAATCTACCAGATAAATAGGCTTAGCTTGAACTCCGGGAGAGGGGGTTGCCTCCACCAGTCCCCTTGTAAGAGGGCTGTCCTCCCCTCCCCCACTCCTGGTTCTTACACCTATGGGCGCGTTGCACCAGAGACATAGTAACCCCTTCCTCGGTTTGGAAAGTCCTTTTAGTCCAAATTCTTGTAGAAGCTGACCACAGTTAATCAGGCTTGCATCATAACAAGGTAACAGAACTCCAGCTCTATCAGCACAATGTGCGCCCAAGCGAATAATGACTTGTGGTGCTTAATAAGTAGTTCCAGTGGCTACTAGCTAGGGCTTGGCCGGATCATATGTCCTGATTGAGCACGGTTGTGAAGATACAACTGGCTGGACTAAAACCACAGAATGTGAAAGTTACTGACCATCACTAATAAGACTTTCCCGGGCTGTGGGGGACTACTTGGGATTGTAGGCTTATGGGCATTTTCATGGCATGCTGCAAAACTAATCAGTTTTGAAGCAATTGGGCAATGAATAACATAACAGGGGATAGTCTTCCTTCTGAGAGCCAGAACCAGTGATATACACAGTTGTAACTTTGCTCTGAAAATTGTAGGGGGCAACCACTCCTTGTAGCCCCGCTGGATCCGCCACTGTGAAAGCTTGACTGATCGCAAATTTGCACTCCAAAACCCAAAATGACTATCTTTACATTTCTACAGTTCTGCGAATCTAAGAAAAGTATGTATCTTAAAAGCCACATGTTGGCAGAAAGTTGCACGTGGGATCATTATGGTTGAAATAAACACAAAACCAGGGTTCATCAGGAAAGGTCGCCCCCTTACTCCACCATTGGTCAGAGATGTGAAAGAACATAAAATTATGGCGGCTTCCTATTAGAATGTTGCATTGATTAAATGCTGAGTTAAAATGATGAGATGGACGATGGGGTTAAAATTTCCTTGATTCAAAGGATAACGGAAATACACTCTTGACTAAAAATGTTTAGGCAAAATTTGTAACTCGCGATTCTAAATTTCGGCTTTCCTAACAAAAGTGGGTAATTATACCCCATTTCCTCGTGACGCTCAAGTGATTATTTCCGGGGTAAGTCCCGGAAAGGGGGCTTCGACCACACCTTTTGCACCCGTAACTTCGGACAGATATTGTTTTCTGTCTCTCACACACAAAAAAGTTAACAAACAAAGAAACAAACGCTAAGTAAAACGGGTGCAAAATGCTAAAAGTTGTTAAAATTTTATAATCTATAGATGTATTAAAGTTTTTGTTATTGACACTCTTCACTCTTTAGGTTATTCCACCAAATCTGGGCACACAACTTAGAATTCATAAAAAATGTGTTTCATTGTTAATTGCATTTTTATCAGAGACTCCATATCGGGTACACTGACCAAGCAGAGGAGGGCAATTGGCAATGGGTTGATGGAAGTTCCAGTATTTACCAAAACTGGGACACTTACGAACCAAATGATGATCCGCCGTCGCACAAGCAAAACTGTGGACTCATGTGGAAAAACGAGGACGGTGACAATGGAAAATGGAATGACGGAAGCTGCTATGATAAGCGTTGCCCATTTTTCTGCAAATTCCGTCTTTTTGAAGACAACATACAGTAGATCCGTTTTGACGATACAGTGCTTTAAGTAGAGATCAGCCTTAATAGGCGTAAATTCGATTTATCTAAAGTATGATACTGTAGTACAATATTAAGAACATCTTTGGTTGGTTGAGGACAAATTGCTATTTTGTTTTCATTCTCAGAGATCAAAAGCGAGTGAACTGTTTGTGGTGAAGGGTTATCTGTACGGTATATCAACATGCAACTGGCAACTGACATGATTGATTGATGCTTTACAATTGTAATAAACGATTGTAACTGTAAACACTTATTGGTAATATGTATCTGCATTCAACAGAGATGGCATGCTCCATTTAAGTCAGGGGTCTCCAAACTTTTTTGCTTGGTGGCCCAAACTTTCTACTCCGGAATTTTGGTGGCCCTCAAATTGACGATTCGATGAGAGGTTGGCAATTATTTTTTCGCTACCGAAGTCCTTTTCGCCACCCTCCGAAATATTTTCGCGACCCTCAAAAGGGTCGCGACCCCTAGTTTGCCGAACCCTGATTTAAGTTAACATTTACCGTATATTGGTATATTATAACAGAGTTATCCACATAACTCACATGATCTCCGAATGAGCCGCCCACTCTTAAATCCCCCGAACCGAAAATTTGACCTGCCCCCCACACACTAAGTAGGCTGACTAGGCGCCTGCACTCTGTCCGCTAATGACAGGTATCGCCCCAAGATTTACCTGGCAGGAGAGGGGGAAAGCCCCCGACCGGAAAGCCAGCACCTCAAAGCCCCAACAGGACACCGGGCTACTGGACGGGCGTATGCGAGGGGCTGGTAAAGGGGGGGGGGCTTTTAGCAATACAATATATCATTTTACGACGGAACATTTTGCACAATTAACATATACAAACTGATTTCACTGTTTTAGTGGTTTTTTCCTAAACAAAAAACCATGTCTTCTGGGATTCCACCGGTGAGGGCAGTGCGCATGAATGTTTAGATAGGGTACACAAAGGAGTATCTGCTGGAATATGCAATGCAGGCCTATCGTATCCACTCTGTAGGATGGAATGGCCAAGTCTCCGGCCTTGTGTCGCTTACAAGGGTGGTGTCAGGCTGGTTCATGGAGTCAATTTCGTCTCAGAGCCTTAATGGGTATGACAAAGTACGTCATCTCCTACATTTTTAAAGTTTCTTCATTAAAATCCCAAATTTTCAAAATTTCTTTAAGTAAAACCTAATTTTTTGCTTCGCCATTCTTCCGGTGACGGTGAGCAACCCTTTGCCGTTGTTGGAGCTTACAGTTGGCGGTCTCCATGCTCCCTCCCCATCGGGGAACTTGACCCCCTCCCCGACAATTTTGGCTTCTTCATGAAGAATTTGCCTAATCCTTCAGAAAACAACTGGGTGAACCGTCGGTGCGACTCATCGGCTTTGGTGAGCATCGTAATTTATCGTGCCTACAAAGACTCCACGACGAGCAGTCTTACCCCACTGGGGCCATATCCCTAGACTCCACTCTTGCGCCACCTTAGTCACGAAAGCTTTCAAGACCCAGTGACCATATCCTAACGAACTGCGAAAGTGGATCGACACATAGCGAATACATCATTTACGCTATCCAGTTAAAATTTTTCTTAAGTCATAGGGAACGCCCATTTAAATGCCTGTTACAGAGTTATTGATAAAGACAATTAAGTAGGAGCTTAGGCCCCCCAAAATAGCGTTGGAAAATATATAGGTTTGTGTACAACACAAAAGGCAAAAAAAAAAAAAAAAAAAAATTGTGAAACAAAAAATAATACGAGCGGACGAAAAATTACGTGAGGGCGGTCGAGGACAAACAAACATTTTTTTAGGTCTTAAGACGGTGAATAACACACAATTTCTAATAAAAGACTGATGTGAAACATTTGACATGTTGTGAAGCAATGTTATGCTGAAAAGCTAAAAAAGATAAAAAATACTTAAACTTCTTAGACAAGATAGCTGAATCTAGCAGATCGTAGGCATAACACCATCACCTGCAAATCGGTCACTAGTTTGCCAGCTGAAACCTCGTACCGTATTTCTCCTTTGAATACAGCTTATCTTCTAGAATAAACCTACTTTTTGGTGTTTGTTGTAGGTACAGAAGTGCAATTTCTTATCCCCAGGTTTTCGGGATCATGTGGGTAGATCAGTAAACAGACAAAGTTCTGTTTTTTTTTTGGGGGGGGGGGTGGTGGTTGGGGCGAGGTAACTTCCACGAGACAATTTTGTAAAAGGCACTAAGCCAATGAAACTTTAAAAATATTTTTAGGAGAGTGAACTTTTTCTGGAGGACGGCACCCCAGGTCCCCAAGGGCCTGCATGTGCGGATGCGTGTTCAGATTTGCTAATAGACTTAATGAAACTTAATGAAATAAAGGTTCATTTATACCTGCCACTTACCGCGCTAAGGTGACCTAAAAAAGCATTTTGTCAGGATGTACAGTGAGACAGTGTGAAAGTATACCATACTATGAGTGTTCCGCTTCCGGTACAGTTCCGTTGGTAATGGTAATCAATCAGGCGCAGGGCTATTTCGAACACCTTGGGGTCTGACAGTCACATTATGTACTGTTCATGCTGTCGGAAGATTGTCTGATGTATTATGCAAGCGCGTGATATTTTCGTAGGCCCTCAAAGTCAATCTTGGTGTACCCCGGAATTCTTTGTAGGCCATAGGCACCGTGCCTAATGTGCAGTGCTGTAGTCGAGTCCCCACCTTCCGAGTCCGAGTCCTCACCTATCGAGTCCGAGTCCGAGTCCGAGTCACTGGCTTCGAGCCCGAGTCCGAGACCGAGTCATAGGGTCCGAGTCCGAGTTCACTCTATAGAAAAATGTGCACAAAGAATAAGAATTTATAGTCATATAGGACGGTATCTTGAAGTGTGTGTTCGGGGGGGGGGGTGGTGAAAATTTATGGTCAGCGGCTTCTTGAAGGGTTTGTGATACTATCTAAGGAGACCACCAACTTAAGTTTGCGCGCAGAGTGCCATCCAAATTTTCGCTTAAATGGCTTCCAAATTGTAGGAAATGGTACTTTCCAGACTTTATAAGTGAATCTTAACGTACCGTACTTCATTGTGATATGTCATGCTGTACAAATTTGGTACACTTTCAAAAGAAAGGTAAATTATCATTACGCTTCAGGTATAATCCTGAAAGACTTGGAAATTGGACATTCGAGCCCACCGTCCCTGCAGAGGATGTTGCCCGTGGCCTCAGTGAAAAAAATTCACCTAGATGTAGCTTAGTTGCAATATTGTGCTATAATTGTTTTATTTTACGCGCTAGCGTTGATCTGTGTGGTCATGCAGTAGCTCTTACAGTTTTTAGTGTCCAGGAAAAGAGCATATTTGTAAAACAAAGAAAAAGATATGTAGGAAATAATGAAAAACGAACACTTTTTCATCATGAGCCCGCAATCGCTGCTTATTCCCCACTAACACAGACCTATCCCGTAGCAGTGTAGTACTAACTGGGTGTTATTATTCATAAAGCAGTGTGAAAATTGCCAAGGGCTGCAAAAGTCAGGTGGCGACAGGATTTGCCCGACGGGGGAGCAGCGACCCGACGCCCCAACATCCCCGATGCCGTTGAGGGGTTGGTGAGGGGGGAATTTGAAGAAAACCTGTGTACTATACCATGCCATTGCGGGGCATATATTCAAAAAATTTGTACATACTATAGGAATTTAGTTCCTCTCTGATTTAATGTTTTTCCCGGAATCTAAACTGTGAAATTGCAAAGCGCGCGAAAATTTTTTGGTAAGTCTACACTAAAAAGAATCTGTACTTATTTAAATCTTATATAGGTCAATTGTCCAGGTAGTTGGGACCTATAGGGTATTCCATACATTGTATTTCCCTCTAGGTTCGAGTTACTAGTCGTACTGCACGGCAGACACAAGAAAACATTAACTAGGTTTAGCGAAATGAGATGAAATTCCCGACATTCCATAAATCCATGTATTCTACTTATTAAGTTACTTGAAAAAGTGGAAAGGGTTTTTACTATATTTAGCTGTAACTAACGGAAATGAGGAAGAGTGGGCAAAGTGTACCAAAAATTTTGGGTTTTATCTCATAAATGACCCTTTTGAAAGCCAAAATTAGTAAACCGACCATGGGTGGGCCGGGCCATGCCAGCGACCCCAATTTCCGACAGCCCCTTCGTCAGGGGATGGCGAAAAAGGGATATGGAGGAGCCTAACTACCCCATGCCATTGCAGGGCATATTTGCATAATATCACTTAATACTTCAACAGTTCAAGAGCCGAGTTGCGCACTGACAGTGTTCTTTTGAATCTGAATCGTGAAATTGGCAAGAGCGCGAAGCGCGCGAAAATTTTGGTAGGCTTACACACAAAACATGTAATTATTAGGAGGAAAAAAGAAAAACTGTAGGACGATGTATTCCATATCGGGGATAACATGATTTGTATCGAAACGGAACCACCTGGACTAACCGATGAAATGGCCAATTTTTGCTCTCTGAGTCGCTCACCAAATGACCGTACCGCATGACACACAGCAACTAGGCTTTGCGATATGGGATGAAACTTACGACCTCTACATAAACTGTGTACTCTGCCTACATGTTACTTGGTGAGGTGGACAGGACTTGCGCTATCTAGCTATGTGGAATGGAACTATTGAAGAAACTCGAGTGACTCTACAGCGCGCGTAGCGCGCCGAAAATTTTGGGTTCTTCGTAGAGAAATTGTTCTCTTGAGAGCAAAAAACAGGTAAACCGTCGGGGCGACTGAGAGTTGCTGACGAGGACCGCATACATTATCGTATCGAGTAAGATTCCCCGACGAAACTTTAAAAATTCCCCGCCAGGGGAATGGCCCCCTGCTCCCCACCTGGCGCCACCCCTGGCAAAAGTTGAAATAAGTGTTAAAAAAATATGTACTGATGATGGGAAAGAATAGATAATTTGTTTTGCGTTGTATTGTGCCACATACTGACACACAAGAGACAAACTATGGGCGAGTTAGGGAGTAATTTTTCCACCAGTCCCATGAAAAAGTTCAGGATAACCCAGTATGTCTATGGTACTAGGAAAGGTGGAAGAGTATTTAATCTTTCTAAGTAAAGTCATGCTACCAATTCCCAGTGCAAACGAAAGCTAAAACTACTCCCAAATGGAGTTACGACCCACTTTGCAGAGACCACCTGATGTGCCGTTTAGCTATAGGCCTGCTATGTACTATTTACCACCTGAAGGCACCTGGTGTGCTGTTTATTTACCATTTCTTGCATGAAAGCAATTTAAAAACGAAAATGCAACTGAAGAACTATACAGAGCGCGAATAAACTTACTTGAAGAGTTTAAGTTCCTTGAGAAAAACAAAAGATAAATGTTAGGGGATTAGTCGCTATTGGGGATTTACACTTTGTCTTGGAGATGGTTCGCGAAGAACGGGAAGAAATTTGAAAATTCTCCCACGGGGGCATCACGGCCCTTGCATCGTTCCTGTGCCACTTCTGGTTGAATGGTGGTATAAAAATAGTTATAATATCAATATTTAATGAAACTGCAATAGTGAATTGTCTTGCGGGCTGGATGAATGGTCTGTGGGTGGAGTGCTCTCAAGGCACCCCAGATGAAGCCAGATGAAGTTTGTAGTTGTAATTTCCAGCTTCATGCAACAAGGTCAAATGTAAAAGTGTCAAGAGGCAAACCATCAAAAATTACAGCATAGGCCTAAGCATATGGCTATGTTAGTAAAAGGATATCTCTAAAAACGAACCTCTTTACTCTTTTATCGAAGAACTCATTGTCAGATGAATTAATTTGCACTTAGCTTTCGTTATTTCGTTCATAGAAGGAAAACGGAGAAACAGAATTGAGCGCGAAGCGCTCGAAAAATAATTGGTTTTCAATAATAAATGTTCTTCACATGTAATGTACAGAAAAAGAAAAGTGATGATGAAATGTACTATGTTGGCTTCTTGCAGGCAACATCAGTGGCGTAGCTAGACATTTTTTGTGGGGGGGGGGGAGGGCAAAAGCAAAAATTTCCGACAGATTATTATCTGGGGACCTTTTTTTTTTTTTTGCTTTCCGGGCAATTTGAGACCGGATTCTGATTTTCACGTTGACATTTCGATGTGTAATTATCTGGGGACCTTTTTTTTTTTTTTTTTTTGCTTTCCGGGCGATTTGAGACCGAATTTTGATTTTCACGTTGACATTTCGATGTCTAATTCTGCTTAAAAACATAACAAGTGTTGTAAGTGTTTCAAATGAACTTTTTTAATTTATTTCCGACAGACACTAGAAATTTCCGACAGAGGCCTTCAAAGGCTTTGTGGGGGGGGGCGACCGCCCCCTGCCCCCCTCTAGCTACGCCACTGGGCAACATGAATTATTTGAGAGAGCAAGGGCAGAAAAAGGTATTTGTCCCGCATAGGCTACTCAAGAGTGGGGGATCGACAGTCGTCCCGATTCCCCACTTTTCCAGCACCCGTGGAATTAACGAGTGACTACAAACCATTGTGACACACGTAGACGTGGGTGAGGGCTCCCTGATCAAACAACCAACCATACATAAAGTCCTACCATTTAGGGTGTCCTCAGCTTCTCGCGTTACGTAGGCTACTATTTGCTACATATAAAGGCCTATACTTAGCTCTCGTGTTTGTTCAGTGGCAGACCTTATATCATCTGCACAACACACAGTGGAAAGATGTAGTTACCGTGTGGGGTTGCACAGGAACTGCAGAGAACTTGAACGAGATAAATGCTTTGTGACGACGGGTTAAGTTGAAAATGTAACCAAATTTTTGCCGGTCTCGGGAATTACAGCCGAGTCACGAGTCCGGACTGTACGAGACCGAGTCCGAGTCCGAGTCCGAGTCCTTGCCTTCCGAGTCCGAGTCCTCAAAATCGTGACTTGAGACCAGACCGGTCTCGAGTAGTACAGCACTGCTAATGTGCATGCTCGATAATCCGGTTCTGTCTATATTATGAAAATCAACACTTCGGTACTTATGAATACTGGTTGAACAAAGTTAGTTTTCTTTACCCATTGTGTTTAATACAGAATCAGTACCCCAAATGAGCTAAGGTATAAGAGAGGTAGGGAACCTTCCAAAGTTTAAATGAACTTTGTGGCATCAAACTAATTACGGAACATAGTATGCACTGCTGGAATTATGTGGCAGGGCTGAAGCTTTTATCGCAATTCTCAGGCGCGGATCTAGAGGGGGGAATATTCCAGCTTTAGACCCCACCCTTTTATCACTCTCTTTTTGAGACGGTTTCAAAGCTGCACTAAAAGTTTATTTATAGTAATTGTGATGGCTAGATGTCAGAAATATAATTGAACTGTGTCTTTTCACATTTTTGCCCAGAACCCCTTCGTACATTTGACGCTCGTGGCTTCGAAATTTGCCCTGACGGAATAGATTCCCCCATTGTGAAATTCTGGATCTACCCCCTGATATTTATAAGAGATTTATACTTTTCTGGAAGTTAGTTTTTGTATTATCAAACAATTAAACATGGCAAAATTAACAAAATCAGATATTGGCTTTTTAAGGAGGCATTCCATAAATCTGCAAATCCCAGTCCTATTTAACTAAATTGCTGCAAAGTGGAATTTAGATCAGTGATTCTCAAACTTTTTGAGGGTGAGAGCCAAATGCATAGGCTGGGCTGAGGTCGAGTGCCGCAGGGAAGAATCTTAGGCCTAGAGAGAGGACACTCATTCGCAGGGGCGAAATGCGTATTTATGAGGTTCCGAAGCTGTATCTATACGGCAGAGTAGCAGAGTTACGATTTTTAGGGAATGGTTCGTAAAGAGGGAATTCCGCGCTTTGGCAGCGTCTTACAGGACCAACCAGACCTCAGCCCCATAATGCTTATGACTGAGGTCAGAAACTTTGGCTTTAATTTCCAGACTACTTAAATTGCAGGAATCACTTTCTAAACCACTAGTTGTTTCTACAATCAGGGATCCCTCCAGGATTTTCCAAACAAGAGGGACAAAGCTCCCCGACGGGGACGGCAACAGGAAGCCACGACAAAGGCGACGGGTTGCCGAAAGGATGCGAACGTAAAATTCTGGGCGCACTGCGGCCCAAGCAAGAACTCATAACTTCTCACAGGGCTGTTATGTAGGCTCCCACGTACAGGATGGCAACTGACTGATCTACACAAATACGTAATATGTGCAAGCCTATTATCACCATAGCTGATTTTTTTAAGTTTCTTAATTGAAAAACGGCGGACAGGCCACTCCAATTTTGTAAAACGCCAATGGGGACCTATGAAAGTTCCATCCAGGTTCCGTGCATGACCGTCCGGGACTGTACAATTTTCTGCCCGACTGAGACAAAATATCTGCCCAATTTAGTCAGGTTTCTGACATTTGGGGGGGGGGGGTTCCCCAGCCCCCCGGCCCGTACGGCCATGGGTCCGTGGCCAAAAGATGTCAGGTATTTATTACGGGGATTAACATGGTTCAAACACATTGAAATGTCACTTTCTGAAAAAAAGGCTAGTAGGGGGATCGAAATTTAGGGGATAGCAAATTACCCCAGATTAGCAATTCTTGTTACTACTTTCTTGACCCACCTCGAGCCCCATAAGTACTCCATTGGTACCTTCGTGAAGTCCAGATTTAACTATATAAAATTTCAGTTTCTGAAAAAGGGCTGATCGCGATCTACACAAACACGTAAACGTGTATGCCTATTACCACCATAGCTGCTTTTTCTAAGTTGCTTAACTGAAATACGGCGGACAGGCCACTCCAACCATGTGTAAAACGTTGATGGGGACCTATGAAAGTTCCATTGAATAAAATTTCAGTCATTTATTGCGTCCATTTTTCATAAAGACGAATATTTTAACTGTTGTATGATATCTGGTACCACACATTCATAACGATGACAGAAACTGCTCTTTAAAAACTTTCAGAGATGACAAGCACAAAATTCTCTTCTTTTATCCTCTTATTTACTTTTACAACATGGCGACTTTGCACGTATATACTTTACTGTAGTATCGTATGGAGCAGCTACTTGCAATATTATATTATACACATCTTTTCTTAGTACATCTTTTTAAGTGCCACTGGTATATATTTACAAAGACTTTGCCATTGTAGGTTACTGCCAGGGTAGCTTTGTTTAATCGAGCATAAGGCAATCCATCAACCCTTAGTATCTATGGCTTTGCAGGTTCCCAGTCTAGCAATTTACTGACCAACAAAAGGCAGTGGTGATGCCAATACAGGGGAAGGGGGACACAAGCCCAGAGGTATTTTCCAGACACAATTGTATGGCTCACATACTGCTATTTCTACTCCTCCCTCCTACTAATTTTTCCTCCTCACCTCCGCCCCCTCTCACTTTCAAAACCCTGATAGAAAGCAAGAATCTTAATCCAACAAAAGAGACAGTACACCCAATCCTGAGACATTTTCCTTAGAGCTGAGAGCAGTGGAGGACCCTCACAACACCATCATGCACCCTTGCAGCACAATCCCACAATGTGCCAGGCAACCTTAAATGGATAAGACTTGAATAACGCCTGATTCAGATAGAAATCAATTTGAATTTTCTATCTCCATTAGCACCACTAAGAACAGCTTTTCAAATAAAGTCATTTCAATTAAAAATCTAAAGTTAACGTTCCAACTAACCACCAAGTTAGACACGAGCCTTAAGACTGTGAGAAAGTTTTAAGCTAACAATTCTTACAATGAGTATGGCACTGTTTAGTTGAAATTTCTAAAGCTAAACCTACTGAAAGATGTACGTGATGATAACTATTTGTGACACAGTACCTTATAACTGTAACAGTAATGGATGGATTAATGACTGAGATGAATGAAACCCCCTCACCCATGATTGAAACCCCCTCCCCACCCTTGGGCTTACCCTCTTCTTCCTTTCATTCTTCTTTCCTGATATGCCTGTGAAGTTACGCAGACAATGTAATCAAAGTTGCAAGTAACCTCAGGTAAGCAATTGGCAACATCTGTTTAGGTTTACAGGTCTAGTGACATGGAAATGAATTTATTTTCTATTTGATGTAAAAAGCCACATAACAGCCAGTGCCACCATAGAGGGTACTTCTGCTTTACCGTTACATCATGAATAAACATAAGCTTAATATGCAGATTTGTGATGCTGAAGGACTGACTTAAAAGATACGTCCAACGCTATCCTTTGTTTTTTCAACATTCATTTCAAAAAGACATTTGCAACATAAACATGTCCTGAGGGATTTATTTGGGAAGTATAAAAGTCGTCTACTTGAGAAATATTAATATCACTCACTAAATTATCTGGTCAGTGATTAAGAGATAATTTAAACAGGGTTAACAAAACAAAAAACTAGCACTGTGCTACACTCCACATCAGAAACAGCTATGGGGGAGGGAAGGGACATGGAAAAGGGGGCAACTGTCCCCCCCCCCCTTAAGTCCCAAGAGGATTGTGGGTACACTTGCATGATCAGCATTAGAGATCACCTACAAACCATGTTTAACTCAAGAACATCATCTCTTATGTTTTCAGACTCATCTGGTATAAGATTTGATCTGCCAAAACTTAGTTTGAAAGCAAATCTTTCTAGCTCCCTTTGCGAGCTCGTGTTTGATGCTGTGCTCTTACATCAGTGCTGTAACAAGTCATGACTTGAGTGACTAATTTTCAAAAGGGAAATGACTTGAGCAATTGCATCATAATTTTCCTCACAGAAATAACACAATGACTCCAGTCATTGACTCAACTTGAGTCATACTGAAAGTAGTAAATGACTCGACTCAACTGCAAAATTGAGTGACTCATTACAACACTGTCTTAGTACATGATACAGACTTTTTCCAAACAGTGGGCTAAATTAAAACAGGGAATGGACCCTTGTGGTTGCAATTACAAGTCATACAAAAATGGATTGCAAAGTTTCCACACTAAGTGTGAGAGAGGTTTCCAGTCTAATGATCATTCCATACCAGTTTCAACTCTCTACAAGGACTACACCAGAGCCAATGAACCATGACAATCTTACCAGAATGATAACAGCTCAACATTCATATGCACAAATCTACTGTCTATCGATATCTTCCCCTTTGACCTCATATATGTCACATGGTTAGCATACAAGTCTAGCTTTTGGCTGAACATAAGTGCTAAAAAACCATGGAATCATTCATTGAAACCCTCCTTTTATCAACAGTAATTGCCCCTACACTTCTGGCTACTCCTATGCTTTACTGCTTGAATGTCTTGACTGCCAGATGCAACAGGTTCTAACAGTGTTTACTTTAAGAAATTCCCCCGGGAGAACCCAAAAGACGACCAAGCCCCCCCCCCCCCAGCCAGTTTCACAGATATGCAATTCTTATTTCCCTGCCCATTCTGAGATTTTATCTACCAGCATTTATGTTCAAACATTTTTTCCAGAAATAACCCAAGATCCCTGTTGCTCTTTCTGTACTCAAAGATTCAGGCTTCACTCTCACAAATAGCATCCCTCTGTTTAAGGCTGGATCTGCCAAAAATTTACTCATAAAACCAATCAGCTGTTCTTCCAAATTATTTATCTTGTTGTAAAGCATATACACTTAGTCAAACTCGTGAAATTCCGTGTGAATTAGTATAAATCACCCTGCCAGGCTGGTGGTGCATTTGCGAACATTATGTCTGTACATTCGCCATTTTCCTCTTTGCTCCCTCACTCTTGTCACCTTACATAAGCTACTGCTCCACATAATGATCCCTGCATTGGCCATGAGTTAGCTCAGAAACTATCCAACTTTAAAGAGTCATATATCGAGAATGGTAAACAGATCTGAAATAATTCAAGGGAAATTCCATTAGTGAATTGTATTCGTTACTGCTGAGTTAAAACGGCCCTTTGGTGTAACATGTCGTCATATCTGTAGAGCCTTCCCCATGCCTTTAAAGCATGTTTTCCCATCCTTTTTTGGGGAGCAGTTCTGACAATGTGCAGACAACCAGCAGGTGCTACTTCAAGAATGACAAATGAAAGAAAAATTAGCTTTTGCAAAAGGCTTGTGCATGTCTGTTTCTTGTGCTACAAACGGAACATTCTAAACACTTACATTTTCATCTAACACAAACTTTTAACAAACTATGACAAATAGATCCAAAATGGCTGGCATCATTTGGACAGTGAACTTGGCAACGACTAAGTTAATATGAATGGAAATAGCACCAAACTTAGTCAAAAATAAAAAAAAAACATACCTCTTTTAACAAAAAGAATGACATCCCCTAAACAAAACGACCTAAATATTACCCTAGGTTGCCTATTTTTACATTGATACTTGCACATAATATCTTAGTAAGTACTGCTTGTAATTAAAAAAATAGGAAGTAATGATTATTAAGCATACTCTTCAAGTATTTCATAGATAATTTAATTGTGCTACAATGGATGCGGTTGCTACGACTACCTGAAGGACTGGAAATGGATATTAATTCCTAAAAGATATCAGTTTCAAATCCTGAATGTTTTTCTCTTATGACAAAGTCAAATATATATGACATCAGCAATATTCTCAACTTTATTAAAACAACATCATACAACTCATCTGGGTCCCCCACCCCCACTCCTTACCCCCTCCCCTGGCCCCTAGATAACTTGAGACCCCTACTTGTGTAGCCCCATTGGCTCTGACAGGACTTAACAGTTTTTAAATCCCCTTCAAGGTAAGTTTTAAAGACAATAACCTTAATTCAAACCATATAATATCTCATTTCCAATAACAAAATTATCAATTAACATAACTAAATATTTAACATAATCACTCTGACAACCCATAAGACAGGTGACAAAATTCCACACACCAACCCAGCTTTGACTGAAAAATTTTTGAGCCCTTTTGACCAGCCCCAACCCTAATGCACACCAAATCAGCACACTTCTTTCAAGTAAATGGATCACCGTAGGGCTGAACTGATCTGATCTACAAAGGATCTTTCCTGTTACATATTTAAATAAGAGATACTGGTTACTTTAATGGAAGTCAACTGGTAGCAAACAGCACTTCACAGACACACAAAGTGCTTCACAAGAAACAGTTTAATGTTGAGGGTGGAGGTTGCTGGGTGTAGGTAGGAAGTATATCAGCAGGGGGTAGCATTCAGACAAAGAGAAGACTGCAGGGATTAAAACTGGACAGTATAATGAAATGTGCTAAACATGTTGTACTGCTAACTTCCTATGGGTTGAGGGGGTTGATGGATGCTGTCTCACAGAATAAGTGGAATTCCTCATCTTTGCAACACCACTGATCAGATTATGAGGTAAACAGAAATTTGTGCTATAAACTTGAGCACCATGGACATTCAAAGCATCCTTCCCTTTGTGGGACATAATTACACTTCAGATGAAAACTTATATGACTGACTTTTTAAATATCTTTCATAACCTTTACATACTACTTTCATTTGTAATTTATTTAATGAGTAAGCACTTTCCTTTATCTGTGAATACAACACAGATGTTAAGTTTGTCAATTTATTCCACATGTTTATATGAATATGTTGTAACTTGACATATAAGGATATTTCTGGAGTCTTGAAGGTGCATTGTTATCATGTCAAACAGCTTCTATAATTTGCACTTTCAAATTGATACAAAAAAAATCTCCTGGACATGAAAAAATGGTACCTCATTGAACTGCAATCTACATGACAAGGGAGCTAATATATGGACTGGATTGGCACCTGGTAATGGAAAAGTGGTACCTCATTCTGCTGCAATCTCCATGACATGGGGCCAATTTATGGATTGGACGGGCACCCAGTCCGAGCCCCCTTAATGATGTCATTGTATAGATCTACACAACATAACCAAATACAAATTTCATATCAGACAAACATTTAAGCCTAGACATTCTTTTAAGGAAGACCTGACCTGTCACAACCCAACAAACTTCTCTATAAAATTATTACCACTAAGTGACTGAAGGTTTTATCATATTCAATTAAACAAACTAGAGTGCTGTAGTCCACGAATACAAGCCACAAGTTTTCAACTGAGACACTTTCTTCATGAGGTTAAATGTATGCTAATTTTGTCAGAAATGTAGAAAACAAGTTAGAATGAACTTTGTCAAGGATTATGGGATACAATGTAAGGTAAAGACTTTGCCATTCAACTTGACTTACAAATTAGAGATGGCAATTAGGGTCAAATCAGTTACTTATGCATACCCAAAGGCTTAAAGTAGGCTCGTAACCAAGGGGGGCATTTGGGGGCAAGGCCCCCTGCTACTTGGCTTGGCCCCCTGCTCTTTGGGCATAGCCAGGCCGCTGTGCAATAACTGATTCTTAGCACCCCCTTAGCTTGGTTTGTTCCCCCCCTCTCCAAATCTGGTTACAGGCCTGGCTTAAAGAGAAATGTTGCACTGAATTCCTTCATAGTGCACAGTAAATTTAAAAACAGTTTATAGCTATAGTATGGATGATATGCAATTCAAAATAAGATAGCTTTGAGCTTACAAAAAGTCTCTGCTTTACAGCTCATAAATGAATGTTCACCCAAACTGTCAAATTTTCATATAAAACAGCATTCACAATTCTTGTAATGTGTAATAATTTTAGAAAGAAAACTTATTGTCCGAGTTTACAGATGAGACTGAATGGTTAATAATGATAAAGCTATTTCCTATCCTTGCCATGTTGAGCAAACTTATACAATTTGAGGTGCAATCTGCTCTTGTGACCGGTGTGAGCTATTAGCAGCCAAAAACTACATATTCCACTAAGGCTTTGATCTGCAAAACAAGCTGAGTACATTAATAATCAAACAAAGATTTAAACTGCTTTAATTTTATTCTGACTTTGAATTTTACAAATTCTTAGCTATATTTACATAAATAACCTTATACTTTACACCTTTCAACCAACATGGCTCCATGGCAGCTGCATATCCTAGTATAATTCTCCCAGCATGCTTTGTGCTGCCATAGTACTCCAATACAACTATGTTTAAAACAACATATTCTTTTTCTTACAATAACAATGAATTTGTTAAGTCCTATAGAGGGATTTCATGTGACGTCATGCGCAATGGATTCCCAGGCACTGAAGGGCAAAACACACACGCAGTAAGCGTACTTACAGCACACGCTCACGGCATAACCATAGATACTACTGTGACACTATGATCGCGTTCCCGTCAAAACAAAAAAGACGCGCGATCTTGCCCTTCAAAATTGCGTCTAGTTGGGTAAAGTCGCGTGACTGAAATCCCTCTATAGCAAACAACTCCACCACACTGCTTCACGCTTCATATTCTAACAATCCAATAAACCACACCGTATCACCTCTTGACTTTCAACGACTACGATGCTATCTCCATAAAGAACAAAAACAAAGCACACACTTTGACACTACGCCACGAAAGAAAACTGCCTCTTATCTCTTCATTTTACGAACAAATTTGTTCATAAAGCATATCATCGACAGAAGCAGAATGAAACTGAGACGATTTGGAAGCCAGAAAGTTATGAACCAATTACTGGCCAAATAACGTGAATGTTACAGGTTGATGGCAAGATGATGGCATTTATCAGTTGTGTTCATGTACATATATCTACGTTAGCTGTTAGCTACTGCTTCATCTGTTTTGAGTTCTCCATCGAACCATGTGTAAACTGTGATCTGGAGTACTCGCTGCAAAGACTAGACCCCTCTCACTGTGACTACTGATCCCATTTAGCCATCTAACATCACCTGTACAAAAACAAAGCATAATTGATGTTTTGAGTTTTTGTGAAATCCGGTTCATGACACCACTATATGAAGTGTTCTTTCTTTCTAAGGGCCTGATATCAAATTGATCGAGAATGAACATGAGTAAAGTTTGCCTTCTTTTATCTTAAAGTGCTCAATGGGTAACTACGGGTGAGCTAAATGCTCCCAATCTTGCTCCTGAGACTGTCATTTAATGCCTTCAAGTGATGGACAAGTGTGTATCATTAATTGTTATCCTTATTCCAAAATGGCTGGGGTTTGCAAAACCCTTGCTCTGCATCAATGCTGAACAGCTGTATAGAGAAAAGACGAAGTAACCCGTTTCCTATATCAGTCTACTCTCAGAGTCAAAGAAGAAGGACCGTTTGTGGACACCATAGCAGCACTGCAAACAGCTTTTCCAAAGGTTATTAGTGAAGTCACTAGAATATTTTCAGGTAATTTCACCAAGATTTGGTGATTTCTTAAATGCAAGGCAGTGCACTACAACCAAAAAGCTAACTATTTTGTCAAGAAGTCTGTGACAGTTACAATGTTAGAGAAATACTCATATTTGTAAAATTTCACACTTGATCCTGTCTGTTCATTAATACTTCGGTGAAATACAAATTAACTTAAGACTATAACCAACATATCATCCATAGAAACACACAAATACTGCTACAAGGTGCCTGAATGGTTTCATTTCAAATATGGAACCAGTCTGAAATCTTCAAGAAGGCAGACAAGTTTTGTAAAACAATTTCCCAGGCCAACAACAAGTGAAGTTTATATCAATACCAATATGAACCATCTACATGGCTGTACAGCAGGAACGAGGGTGTGGGGGTTGGTAGTGGGGTAGCATGGACAGCTTCCCCCAGAACCCACAGAAAGGTTCAAAGTAAAGTTTTACCAAATTGATCTTAAAAAACTGTCATTCTGCAGTCATTTGGGAATTGGTTTTGGCACTTTTTCCAGGTACACTAAAGCTCAACTGATTAATGGCACTCTGCTTAGCCTGCTGCCCCCCCCCCCTGCCAGTAATTTCCTGTGTAAAGCCGTAACCATCTATGAAATAAAGATACCTCTTCACATCCTGTCACAAACAAACTGCTAACCACAATTTTTACACAACTCAACTTCAGGGTCATTGTTCAAAATGTTCCTTCAGAAAAGGGGGACAGAAAGGAAATTACTGAAGGCAACAACTTGAAAATTGTCTACAAGCTAAAATTAGCACAGAATGCGTATTAAGGAAGAAGAGCAAATACGTATAAAAGATCCACTTCCTACCAGCAATGAAATTTGAGCCTCGTTTTGACTTGCGACATGAAGGTAGTTTCCAGGATGACACTCTTGACTGTGAATGGCTGTCTAACACATGTAAACTATTTGCATCTAACAGGAGGGTGAAAATAGATCCAGAACCAAGGAGAAAAACATTACTACAATCTGGAATGCTGATTCGTCTGTAAGGTAAAAAAAAAACTCATATAACTCCCAGTTTTCTCTCTATGGCACCTTCGAATAACAACTATGTAAAAAAGAATGATTCAAACTTGAGCCTCGACTGCAACGAAACAAAACTCCTTGCGAATACTTGTCGCAAGCGAGTCTTTACGAGTTTGAGACAGGTCGTGTTTAAGTCCGGTTGCATGCTAGCCGCACATTGAACTGACCAGACTCACATAAAGCTGATATATAAACAGAACTAAATGCAGACAAATCTCAGAGTGAAGGAGGCGGTTCACTATCTGACGTTACCAAGTGGTGCTCTGTTATATTTTATAGGGAAAATACCCGATCCAGTCTTTTGGAGGAGTGTGAGTCTTTCTCAAATTGACATTTGGGTGGTTTTATGAAAACCAACTACACAGGTTTCTGTTATTTACTCTATATGGCAGAACTTCATCAGTAGTAGCCTTTAAAACATTGGCTGGGTTCATCATAAGATTTTAATGCAGCTATAAGTACATTGAGTAACGTATTGTCGTACACTCCTGTTTCATTCGACTCTGCAGAAAAAATTGATAACACAAGTAAATCTTTTACATTTGGTGTCCTCTCATGGACAAAAGTTGTCGGTAAACAAATGGGACTGATGCGAATGTACGCAAACAGAAACCGGTCTGATTGGTTTCTATAAAACCTCTTAATTGTCAATTTTAAAACAACTAACATTACTCCAAAGGAGTGGAATTCTTAAAGCTTTTGCTTAAATATCATTATCGTGTATAATATGATCTGGTATTTTTCCCCAAAATATTAAAGTTCACCGACTTGGTAACGTCAGATAGTGAACCGCCTACCCCCTCATTTCACCTGAAGTTGCAGTGCAGTTGCTATATCAAGATATGCAAGGGATTTTACTGTTTATTACTATAGTGTCTGTGGCTGGCATAATATTAACAGGGTACAGTTTACCACAACTCAATAAGTTGGACCTCTTGGTCCTCAGTCCACATGGGGGCTGCCAGTTTGACATCCTGTACGGTCACCTGATTTCCAAAATGCGTCCTCATTGGCTATGGAACACCAGTCTCATCGCAGTCGGGTTGGTGAGAGTCGTACACTGGCCTGACGGGACTCAACTTAAACGCAACAGCTTAAAACTTTTCAATGAATGTCAAACATGTTTGATACGCCCGACTTGCTTAAAACTCCTCAAAACTGTTGCAAGTGAATCGGGTCACAAGCAAATTTTGCTGCACACTGCACCGACGTGATTCAAACCCGACAGCCAGTTGCAAGGAGTTTTGTTGCATTGCAGTTGGGTGCAGTAGAATTTCAGCTTAAATTTTGATATATATTAAGAAATTAATCCATACATTTTGCATGAAGTGTACGTAAAGATTAAAACTACAAGAATGTGTATCATAAACATTGAAAAATGGATTCACTGCTCCAACTCCCATCTACATGGCTTATTGAGACATAAAATGC
This sequence comes from Holothuria leucospilota, assembly GCA_029531755.1. Lineage (NCBI taxonomy): Eukaryota > Metazoa > Echinodermata > Holothuroidea > Aspidochirotida > Holothuriidae > Holothuria > Holothuria leucospilota. The sequence continues at coordinate 37,616,549 of CM055982.1, forward strand.
TGGGGTTTGTTTAACTTATTTCAAACACATAACTGTGCAATAGTTTGTGATGTCCATTTTGTACTACTCTCTCTGAAGAATTTCATTTGCTTTTAAAATTAAAATTAAATGACCTTGAATAAATTCCTTTTTCTTGCAAGAGATGTTGAGAGGAATGGGCTTGTACAGTCAATTCACTTCATAGCAACAGATAACTGAAAAACTTTTAACTTAAGGTTCACTAGCCTAAGTGAAAAAAACAATTGTAATTTATGTAGTTCAAAAGTGACATCACAAATTATTGTGCAATCTACCATCTCCAGTTGAATAATTCAACATTTTCTTTCTCAATACATGGATGTCTTGTGAGGGTGGGGGATTGATCATTTTCCACTCTTTGTACCAAATTTTGTCAGTTTGGACTCAAGGTAAACTTTTAATCTGTATTCCATTCTTATCTGTGGTATCTGAAATCTCAGCAGTTAAAGTTAAAACGTTTTCCACCCAAACGAACTTGAAACAAGCTGGGGTGCCACCACAGATTCTCATTTATGGAAAAAATTTTCTTTTTCTGTAAAGTTAATATCCCATATTCCTCTCTAAAGTCTGATACATTTGCAATGTCACTGGATTATATGGACTGAAATTTGCAAACCTCACATAATCTTTAGATAAACTCACAGCATTATCTAACCCAAGTCCAGAACATTTGATTCAAAAACAAAAAAAAACAACATTAACCATTAATGTGAGCCTGTGTCCTCAGCCCTACTTACTTCAAGTTCACTTCAGGAAGAAAATGAAGTAACTTCAAGTGCTAATATCTCAAAAACCACAAAAAATCACAGAATGTCTGTCAAGAATGATTGTAACAAAGTTCCTTTTCCAAATATATCACAAATGAATTTTAGTCTCAATCATTCTTGAATTCACACAGGTGTAGTATACAACAGTACTTTTCAACTTAATTTGTCCAGGTATCTCATGCTTCTTTAAAGGGCCAATTATCTTGCCCCAGAAAGTTAAAATTCTATCAAGTAAAGCTTACATCTAGTTCCTCCTCTACTTTGAAAACACCGGTCTACTGCACCAGACTAAGCTACAGATACGCCAAGAATAAGTGTGCGTGTTCGCTTCGGTCACGCTCCGGTCTATTCAGTGTACAATAGAACCGCTAGGTACCTCGCTCTTTCAATGCGGATTATCGGCAACCCGGTAAACCGAGGTGCCTTTGTGCCAGTGTTAACAGAAGTCCCATTGTGTGTCCGTAATTCGCTGTAGCAAGAAATCTTCTCTTGTGGGGAAAAGCAATTATCAATTTCCTGTGAAAGCCTGCCTGCACACAATCGTACTTTCTGATTGAATACAGTACGTATACGCTTGCGACCATCCGCAAATCCCCCCGAACGCTTTCCGTGTTGGAACGATTTTTTTTTTGAAGTTCGAAAAAGTTTTCGAACGTTCCGAAAAATTGTCAATAACATGACCTTTGAAAATTATATTATTTAGCGTGAAACTTCATGAGTCTTTTATATATACAAAGTAAAGTAAAGGGAAGGGCCGCAGTTTACTTTGAATTTCCCTTTGCAATGATTAATAAATTTCGTAAGTTTAGAAAGAAATACCTAGAACGTTCCCAGTTTCGTACCTTCCGTCAAAAAGATTGCGTTCGGAAAAATTCTTGTGCGTTTGCAAGTTCTTTCCGTAACTGAGTTTTTGTCACGATAAACTGTTCTCCTATCACCATATAACTTATATCGCTCAATAGAGCGATACTGACTTGAAAATCAGCCCGAGTTTTGTACTCCGATAAAAGTTGTTTGTCGATGTGACGTCATGAAATAATTAGTTTACATTTCATTTTCGTAGTCCTCTGATATCATGCATTTACACAGGTTGGCAGATTTTTGGCGGTTTCTGACCAGAGATGGAGAAGATTTTAACTAAAACTCATGAAAATCGGGACATAATCCTATCCGAAATCACTGTAGTGGGACCCGCGTTCTAGTCTGAAACTTCATGAGTATGGAAAAAAGGAGGGCCGCAATTTTCTTTCGAATTTCTCTTTGCAATTATGAATACATTTCGTAAGTTTGGAAAGAAAAAGATCTGGTTGAACGTTCCAAATCTTTTCGTACATATTCCCACATGTTCGGAAATATTGTTGCGCGTTTGCGAATCCTTCCCGTAACGGAACAATTTTTTTTTCAAACCTTCGATTTTTTTTTTTTTTTGCACATTCCAAAAAAAAATCAATTGCGTGACCTTTGAAAATTATATCTGTTAGCCTGAAGTCCTGAAACTTTTTGAGTCTTTCATATACAAAGGAAGACAAAGGGAGGGCCGCCAAGTCCATAAAATTGAACCATTCTCTTTTCTACCAAAAAAATAATCAGGGAGAATGCCATTGCAATAGTATCACAGCTTACTTCCTGCATCCACCGATGTTCCGGTACAATACAAAGGCCTTGCCGCATTTTATTTTTCATTCACATAGAATATGTACCCTCTACTCAGCAATTGCTAAAATTTCAAATCTTACCTACAAGGGTAAAACCGTTGAAGTCTGATTCCTTAATAGAAAAAAATTAATCCAATTATAGTCCATTCAGTGGGAGAGAATGAAGATGGAAATGTCAGAATGTAAGACAGTACATCCCCCTATCATTCTTTGCCCAGATCTCGGTAAAATTCACCAGCTAACACGATCCCGAATTTTAACACGGCCCTTGGGGAACCGTATAACATTGTCATTTAGTACTGTCACACGCTGTATAGCCTACGCATATTTGCATGGGCCTAAAACTGCACCGCGCTAATATGTACATAGGGCCCTGCCACATGTTTCACGTTATTATTATGTGAGCCACCTCAAATACCTTGGGAAAATCAAATGCAGCTAGCTGCCTTAATTACGTGAAATATCCAATCGCCGCTGTGGGTTTTGATACTCATTCATTCATAAGGGCCACCGCCCATTTTTGCGTAACCTTTTTTGGAAGTCGTAGCCCATTTGGTTGGCCTTAACAGTTACGTGACGTCACACATCTCTCCGGATGTTTTTCAAACTTTTGCAGACGGCGCCATCTTGTTTTTCAAAAATAAGCGATATTTCGCTCGATACTAAACTCTTACCGAAAACTTTTCACAAGATCGGACTTCTTCTACACCCATGAATAAGATAAGGTACAAAATTTAGCTTGTAAAGGTTGATTTTGCTGAAAATCTGCATACTGTATTTTGGCCAGGCTATGACAGCATGTTCGCAACACACGTAGAGCGACACGATACCCATGTGAAATTTACTTCGTTAGGTTATGTACTGAACATTACACGACTATCAGGCCTACACGCGGAAGCGACAGTACTGAGTGCTGTATGTTTTCAAGAGGTGGGTGTTGCCCAGTAGGGCGGGATTTAGCAGTTGTTCGTTTACGGTAAACCTTCACGTGGATTGGTAGCAGCCAATGGAAATTGTACACGGGTTAATCCGTGAAAAATAGCTGATAGTCCAATGATGTCACTAGCAAAGGAATGTACAGAACGTTGTATGCAAATAAGCTGGGGCCCTTGCAAGGTGCCTGGGAAATTCTTGAGTCGAACTGCGAAGGTTTTCTCATGGAATTTAACACACTAATTAATGCATTACTGTATCTGTGGTCTACATTTGCTATGTAGCAGCGAGCTAGCCAGGAAGGTAAAGCGAATATGTGTGCTGCATGGGGCTATCAAATGAAAGATACGTAGTACAACGAACGATGGGCTGAAAAATAAGACAATGCAGTGGGTTTTAGTTTCATTAAAATGCAAGTCTACTGATTATCTATTAAAGGGTCATGCGGCACCGTATTGCTACTGAAAATTATTTGCCGTTCTTTGAACGTAAAGGTATGGAATATTTCATCTATGGCCGTTTAAAAGACACAGACACATCGCTTTTTTATATGCACTCAAGACAAATAAATATACGGAGGAAAGCGTCACTCGTTTCACCAACTAGGAAATAATAGGATCTTTTCAAGAATGGACGGCTTAGCCTACTACTTTTCATATGCTCTCCGAGGTAAGAGAATTTTCTGCAAACTAGAAATTATGGGGAACACTGGATTGTACATTTTGGGGGCAACTGCTACAAAGAGGCCCCATCCAACAAAAAAACTTGTACGGTTACTGAGAACGGGTGGGGTGGGGGAAAGCTGGGCCACTCCCAACAGATGCCAAACCTAATTCTTGGGACGATTTGCTGCATCGCATAAGTGTTGAAATAAGCTGTTTTACTGCGAGGATATAGAACGACCTTATCAGTAAATCGGCAATTTCTTCTAGTTAATCCAGTTGTACCATAGTGTTTTTTTTTTTTCAAACAGCATTGGAAAAATGGAATTAATAAATCGGAATTTCTACAAAGAAAAAAGTTGTCCCCACATCGTGCTGCGTTCAGCGATCGGTCTTTATTCTAAAAAAGTTGATCAAAGTAATAACGCAGCCTTACAGGGAAGACAATTGCAAAACTTTACTGTGAGTGTAGTATTATCAAACGTATACAGTAAGTTGTGCCGTTTTGCTATAAAACTGTAATTTGTTGTGTGTATGTGACGGCTGTGTCTTTGAATGAACAGGCCTGAGTAACTACGCTACTGTACCTAGGCCTAAAACTTCACAAACCCGTAAGCCTAAACCAGGACGGTTCAGTGACGTACAGTACTAGGAATAGTCCGACTGTTTCCAAACTCTGTCAGCACATGCTAACCATCGGATAACAACCCTCTGCGCTATTAACGAAGGCCTAGTGATAAACATTTCTTATCGATTACACAGGAAGTCTGATCAATGAAACCTGACGATGCAGCTATTGTGTTACGCTCCTCATTGTAAAGAATTTCATTGGTGAAATCTTTTGTGTAGGCTGTTACTTGACTTATCAGATTACTCCTATTCAAACCGCCCAAAACCATGAGCCGCAGATTTCAGTGAAACAACGTCGACAAAAGCGTGGTAAACTGTGGGTTTTCAGCGGTTGGTATCTAGCGCTCCGGTTGGTTTTTTACGTTTATTCCTGGCGCATCTGTACAACAAACTTTACTGAGTGCAAATTGCTCAAGGACCAAAGTCTGAACTTTTAAAGCAATGGGCTATGCATTGCCACATTTCACGGATCTGCACAAATCATCACTGGCCAATCTGAGTGAAGATATTGTTCAAATTCATACCTAAGTACAGTCACCCATTGTTAACAGAGATACTGTAACCAGAAGTTCTTTAAAATATTTGGGATGATGCAACTATCCAAATAAATGAAATCATGAGCACTCTAAGGGTCAAACTCCTATTAAAGGTCCTCAACAACTTTATAACATTTTCAAACCAGCCTTGTCCTAGTATCAGTTTCACCTATCAGTGGGGTAATAAAATAAGCACCTTGCAGCCATAAGTCTATCCAAAATCAGAGCTATGTTTGATTCAAAACTGAACACCATGGGGCCATGGCTATCTTGATCAAATTAGTTTACAAGTATACCCCTATAAAATGCACATTACACTCAACTGATCCCCCCTAGTTGTGCCATCAAATACACAGGAACAAACTGCAGTTACTTAACACATTAGCATTTAACTTTTTGGTGCTGCATTTACAGCAGTGCTCCCTCTGCTGGTACTGATTAAATTTACCAGAAATTTTGTCCTACATTTTAAAGAAGATTTTTTTTTCAGCATGAAAACTCTCTTTTTTGACACAAATGAAACATTGAGATTGAAGAAAATGAGTTGCTTTCTGATGGGGCATTATCATTTGACAGTAAGTGGGCTAAATCCTCAAAAATTACCTGCTTGGATAGGTTTTGCAAATTTGTTCATAGTTTTCATATTTCACTTTTAATTTACATAGCCATTAGAACAGCAACTCTGCCTATTTTAACAGTTCTTTATATATAGAAAGAGTTGGAACCTAACTATTCCTGCTGTTACTGCTGTCTAATGGCACATAATTTGAAAACTTTTGGGAGTGCTCAGCTTGATAATGTAATCAAAACTAAGTGCAAACATGCCTCCCCCCCCCCAAAAAAAACCTGCTACTATAGGCACAGGTATGTACTGCTACTACTGTGCCATTACTAGCAGTGTTTTCTGTACTCTTATTAATATTATCAAAAACCTTACAGTAGCCTAGGCCTTGTTGTGAATAGTGTTTCCATTTTGCATCAAGCCCCATTGCCCTTCTAGAGAGCACATAGCTCATTTTGTGTAACCAGGGAGGTGTTAGGAAGGAGACACAACATTCTATAGACTCTTTGAAGCAATGCTCGTTTCTGACAGTTATCTTGCCTTTCTTCTCAAACTTCCTATCTCAATACCTAGATCAACTAGGACCAGTGATGCATTGTTAAAATGATAGTGAGAAGACACACCCCTTACGTTGAACTTGTTTACTTTTTGTTGCCAGCCATCATGCAAAAAATTGAAATTTTAACCTTTCTTTGTTATTCGTCAGTTTGATGTAACCTTAAACACACACTTAACAACAATAGCCAATGCATGGATATTCATCAGCCTCCACAAAACTGACGGTGACTTAGAATGTAAGCAAGCAATGGGTTTAATTCATAGTGCTGAATAAAACCTATTATTAATGCACATAAAGAAGCTATGCATATAAATAAAGGAACAATACTTTGAATATGTTTCTATGAACAAACTTTTTCATCCAAACAAAGGAAAATCTTCATGAAACAAAAGACTTCAAAAGGAATGAGCTCAAGAAATAGGTATTAAACAGATGCTTGGATTAATGGTGAGGTCCTCATAATAAATCAAGGTCAAAAATTGTACATGAAGCTAAAAGGAACAAATATATCAAAGTGGCCAGTCAGTTGTTTAGTATGAATTGTAAATCATGTTGCTGAGAGCCTTGTCAACTGCAGGAAAGTACGTCCAGATGGGGGTGTTCAGGTGGTTCACGCAGGGAGTTGTTATCCAGATGGAGGTTGCATAAGAAGTTTAATTTACGCTAATACTTTAAGACCTATTAAAGTGTTAAAAGATTACAAACTAATAGCTGGTAATAAGGCTTATAAGGACTTAGGCCCTTTATTTAATGCTTTCAACTTGATTTCTCTGTCCTTGCCACATCATTCACCATCTAGTAACACCTTACAGTACAAGGGGCTTAAATTGAATAATTAATGCTTTAATGTATACGTTTGTATACCGCCATCATAGTAGTGACAGGGTTTTTAAACACAAAGAGGCTGTTTGATAGAACTAGATCAATACAATTGCCCCTACTCTATCTAGGGAGACCATATGCAAATAAGCTAAAGAGGCAGAAGCCTAATTCTTTTACTGCATTCTGAAAAAATTCCTAAAATAACCAAACATAAATATATATTCACATTTTTACATAGAACCAAGCTGATGTGGTCTCATTTGCCACACCAAGCTACACCAGAGAAAAAATGTACTTATTTTTAGGGCTGTCAGTTTCCGTTTAATCTCCTAAACGTTTAAACGGTCAGAATAAACCTTCAATTACCGTTTAAAACAGTGTCTATATTGTGAACCAACACTGTAATGCATTAATGGCCTCATTGATCGTGCACTACGATACTCCCAGTATGCGCAAGCTTTTAAAATCTGTACGTAAAAATCTAGCGATCATTTCAGCTATTTCTTTTTAATTCACCCAAATTTGCCAATGAACGAAACCAAGCATTAAATTCACAGTCAGTGATCGTAAGTTTGACACGGCCATACGTTTGATATCACGCCGAAATGTACGCAAACACCGATGTACATAATATTAGGTCATGTCCGTGCACTGTATAAATGCAGAAGTTCAAGTGACACGCAAGAAAAAAGTCGAGTTAAAGCACGTGTATAGGTCCATTATTGCATGCAAACAGTAACACATTAGGCTACGCACCTGCTCTGTACAAAAGTTGACATACATCGCAACAACATTGGGCATGGTATGGAAAATTACAACGTTGTTCGATCGCTGCTTGTACCGCTAAATTACCAGTTGTTACATCGTCCTTTGCAGTAGTTTACGATAGGTACTTTTATGTTTATCATGCATGTTAATTTGTGTAAAATAAACGTGTGCATTTTACTTTAATGATTTAAACAAAACGATGTCTGGAACGTTACCCCAATGAACGAAAGTTTACGACAGACTTGTCCCATCCTACGTACTAGCTCCACTGATTTGCACACAGCTAGCTAGCTAGCGCTAGCGGGCTGTGGGGCACTAGCATGCCTCAAACAGATATTTACGTATGGATATATAGTGCGTGTATGAATTATGTATTGCTATATGAAACACTCAAAACAAACACGTGTGCAAGCCTACACTGTCTGTTTATGTATAGGTAACGCATGGTAGGATGGTGTGAATGCTCTTGTTTCTGCATTGAAATACTGCGGCAATTTTCGGGTTTTAAGTAAGCCTGTTTTAACGTTCGTTCTGTGAGCAGCTTGAGCTACAAATACGATGTAAACTGTGAGAGAGTGAACTGCGGTTAAGCAGATATTGTGTACGCGTCCTAATAAGCAGATTTGGGCTACTGCTTCGAACGGGGATGCGGGCACTGCGTATTGTTAGGGGAATTAATAGGCTTACTGTGAGTAGGTGGAAGTCAATTCAATCACAGGATTACATACTATGAATGGAGAGACACGGACAGTTTAGTTTTGAAGCTTTATTCGGTCATTGAATTTGCAAATAAACATCGTTGTTAAATGAGAGATATCAAAGAAAACACTGGGGAAGAAAAATGCTCAAACTTTTGTTGTATTTTAAAAGGAAAACCGTTTAAACGTTTAGCTGAATTAGGCGCAGTTTAAACGGCCGATCGATCGTTTAACCGTTAAAACGTGACAGCCCTACTTATTTTTCAGGTGACTAGCAATGCTATGGCAATGAATAAAATCGTGATAGTTCTTCTCCAGATGTAGCAGACAACAAACCTCTTCGTGTTAACTTTTTAATCCAGCTTAGTGCTTATAGAAATCTTAAGAGCAAGATAATCGAATGATTACTAGATGACCTTAAATGTGCAAACCTCACTTCAAAGGAAGTTTTGGCGAGCTATCTCCATTCGGATAACAACCTCCTGGTTCATGCAAAGTTGTATAGTGTGGGGCTAGCTTCAATGGAGCTTAAAGTATTTAAAGAGAATCTGGAATCTTACCTCAAGAGTTTGAAAGAATGGAAGCTCCATATTAGAACACCTATGTCGGATGCACACGCTATAAACTCACTGTTAAACTGAAGCCTAGGCAGGAATGTCTGACCATGAATCTGCTCACTTGGGTATGACAAGATCTTTGTCAAATTACAGGAACGGTCTTCTGTCAGGGCCCAAAGCTGAAAACAGGAAAGACATTTGTGTAAATCAGATTGAAACTTCCTGGGTTTTATTTAAATAAGATATTCACTAGGGATAAATATTAAAACTGAGTTTCAAAAAAGACATTTCATGAATTTTTCATTATCCCTTAATGGCCCAACTATGTGATAATGACCTATTTCATTAAAAAAGAAAAGAAACAAACAGGACCAGTGTACATACTGTACACACATGTGAAAGAAAATACACTTTTACAAAATAACATGACTTTTCTATGACTTCTATCATTTTTACAAAATCACATGACTTTTCCATGATTTTTGTCATGTTTACAAAATCACGCGACTTTTCCATGATTTTTGTCATGTTTACAAAATCACGTGACTTTTCCATGATTTTTGTCATGTTTACAAAATCATATGACTTTTCCATGATTTTTGTCATTTTTACAAAATCACATAACTTTTCCAAGCATAGAAAGTGCATATATTATTTAATGACTATTCCAGGCTGCAGGAAGCCTGCTCTGAGGGTTATAAATTGTAACCAAAGCATCAGATAGGTCCTTTTCAGGAATTTTTAATACAGTTTTATAACCCATTAATCTCTCATTATAAGCCATTTTATCTCACTAAAAGGACAAAAGCCTTAAATCCGTACAGTAAGAAACATGTACCATCACTGTGTCACAGAATTAAGGCACTGGTCATGTGATCCTATGATTACAAATTTTGATACTTGTACTGTACTTTAAATACACAGACCAGGATTTTCAGTTTCAGAATAATAAATGGCACTGTGGGAGATAGATGGCCGCAGTGGGGGGAGGGGAGGGAGGAGGTACCCATACTGAGGGTCACACCAGGAATTAAAGAATTGTGAAGCCTGCACAGTACTTTTATTTCTATCTGACAATGAGGGAAGGGGGAGGAGAAGAGATAGTACTTGACAGTGAAACATTACAATGGTAGGTCACTGAGCTTTATAGAAAAGCAAAATTTCCCAAAATACATATTTCACTCTTTGGAACAAAAGAAATTTTTAGATTGTTATCGTAAGAGCGTTAATGGAAATGTGTTCTGGCTTACGATGTTTCAAGTGATGCTCATCTCACAGACACGTCTTTGTAAAAATATGCAAACATCATTGTAAGCTGCCTTTCAATTGTAAGCTGCCTTTCAACTGCCCACACCCCATGCTCAAAACAAATTACCACCCATTTCCGTAGAGTTCATTACCTGCTGTAAAATGATAACACTCTGTGTATGCAATGTTTTCTGCTTAACTGGGAATTATGGGCATGTCTGAATTAGCAGCTATTTAAAGTGTAATTTTCAGCCATCATACAAAGGTTGATAAATCCCACAATTTGGAAATCAAATAAACTCCTTCTTTTTCACTTCAAAATAAGTGTTGACCCCAATCCACAGAATACACTCTTTTTATGACAATGAGCAATGTGACACCACACTTACCCTAATTTCAACTTTATCCATGCTAAAAATGATGCAATCACCTGACCGGAACAAATCAGTATCAACGGTACACCAGCCAATTAAAACCTGTAGAAATAAAAGAGTAACAGTCTCTGGTTCCAGATCACTGAAACCTATCAGTAATCAAACTTAACTAGAGAAAATATTAACAAGGCAAGTCCAATGCTGATTACAGTAATAACCAAACTCAAATTGTATTTTCGCCCCATTTTTAGACTCAAATATCCCCAATACAGTGTTAGATACCTAGTTGTTATAATATGGAACTCCCTCTCTGATAGTATAAAAGATTGCTAGTCTGTCTACACCTTTAAATGTAAAGTCAAGTATAATCTAATTCATTTACAACAATGATACATACATTTGTCTTCTCTTAAATTATCCATATCGAATTTTGTCTTTATTTTTTTGTTGCTCCTTCTGTATGCTACTGGGCAAGTTGTTCCTTTTCCTTTTGATGTCACCAGGAGATTATGCCTACCAGCTTTTGTAAGCTTTCTTTAATCAGCCTCTGGGTTCTTTCTATTACTGTATTTTGCATATATTTTATAAAGAGATGCAAGAGTCTACAATGAAAGTTTAAACTGAACTAACATATACCAGTATGTGCAGCAATGTATGCCAACACCTATGCACCCATTTAGCATAGCCTGTTAGCTTTTGATTTAAGGTTTCATACCTGTGTGACCCATTCAGCATGGCCTGTCAACCTTTGTAGTAAGGTTCCTTTTTCAAGATCCCACAAACAGACCGTCATGTCCGCTGACCCACTAACCAACAACTGTACAGCATGACAATAGTCCACACAGAATACTACAAAATGAAACAAAAGAGGAGATGCATCAGTAATTGTTTAAAACTAAGGTGAACCATTTCTTCCATAAGCCACAGTTTCCCTAAACCAATGCCCAAATGTTCAAACAAATAAACCATTTACTCAGGTGTGAATCAATGTAGGGCTCAAATGGCCAAAGTTCCCCCCCCCCCTCCCCCCTTCTCTCATTCAGCTCCTACCTATCACCATCTCCATTTGTGAGGACTTTTTCTTGCAGTACTGCTGAAGAATTCAATAAAAACAAGTTTCATTGCTCTGATTATGATTGTAAGGCTCTGAAAGACTAAGAAATTGTAAGGTTGCCTTTTTCAAATACCTTCCAGGACTCCTACAAAAGGACACCTTAAAGGGGAACTATAGTGGCCATTTGACCCTTTACATATGTGTAGTATACATATAAATACTTCAGATAATCTCTACCTGGTGGACCTTACATGAAACCTTTATTAAGAATAATATACTTCAAATTTCCCTCGCTTGCTGGCATGTGCGCAGACATATTCGAAAGAAGACGACTAGATATCAGCTGATTGCTGACGTACAACCTGCACCTCACGATTTCCAGAGCAAAATGTTGCCAGCTCAAATAAATTTAAATAAGCCTTCTTAATTTTTCTGAGTGGTGGTTAAAAATTTCAAAATTATGTATTTTATATCATAAAAAATATAGAAAGTATAACAAAAACTTCTATGGGATTTTTATGCCCCACAGCTGAAAATACTAAATAGTTCTTGCCCATTTATTTTTCGTAGTATTGCAAGAGGATGCTATCAAGGAATACTCTGTTTCAGTGGTTCCATTTTCCGAGCCCATGATATCACGCTGAAGGGCTGTGTTCATGCGGTGTTTGGATAGTTCTTCATAAAGATTTCTATACCTAAATGATGATTATCTGTTTTTACTCTTATGTTACCATAAGAACATTAAGAGTTTCAACTCTTTGGTAGTAGTCACGAAAACTTAAGGAAACTCTGATCCACTGAGGGAAATTTTTGTCTAACTTATGGAAACACTATTCTCCTTAAAACACCTATACGTGTTCCCGAGGGAAAAGCATTCGTTCGAGACGAAAGTCTTGTGATATTTTCTGATTTAGTGCATATAATGGGGATTTTGCGTAGACACTGTGAAGTACGATATCGATTATTGCATATTTGGTGGAGTACTGGCCTCATTCTTTCAGCAACACCTTGAAATGTCAGTCGAGAGTTGTATTTGAGTCTGCCGGAAGCAAGCCTAACCATTCTCCGCGATGTGTTCCCATCACGGCTGCCTCGAGCTATCGGTAACAGGCACAGCATTTCTTTTTGGTTGAGTAAGCTTCAATCAGACGCATTTTGTCTGGTAAGAGACTTCTGTGTATTGTTTGAATATTTTACTTTGAATTTTACAACTTTTATTGGCAGATTGGCTGTTGAGGGTTTAGAAAAATCTATAACGTTTTGACAAGTATGATCGCATCCCTTCGGACTACGGCGATGCAGTGCAGTGGTCAGTACCGTACCATGCATGTGTGTGATACACCATATAGAGTCAATATGGATTTCGAGCTGCACCTATAGTGTAGGGTGAAGGATTTTCTCGAACTTTTTAACTGGTTAAAAATCATACGTAACAAGTAAGAAGAAGGCTGTATGATGATATTAGATAGTAATGTACAGATTTCTGGATTTTAATGGCAAATTTAACCGCTACATTTTTTGAAAATTAAAGATAGTTTTGACGTTACCGTGAATACTGTAGGTGTGTGCTTACAAACTACACAAGCAGTTGTTGTAAAACCCGCGGCGAGGTGCAGGTGTGACATCACAGTTCCGTTGCATTGTGGGTAATTTCACAATATCATGACTGCCTACGCAGTGGCGTTTAGTGAGTTTCAAAAATTTTTTGAAAAATTCGTGTTAAATAAGATATTGAGTTATATTAGTTGTTAATGGTATCACAATGCTTGGAAAAATGTGTTCTAAATGTTGTACTTGCTTAGAAAGCTGTACAATTGTTTCCCTTTAAGCCCTTTTATGGGCACACATAGAGAGCTTCCTCCCCCCTCCCCTCTTTTTCTTTTCTCAAATACTTGCATTCCCTTGTGACCCATGCAATTATTGCAACACATTTATTATTTAATTCAAAAACAATTTTTATCAAAAGGAAGAGCAACTATGTCAGAGAAGTGTTCTACGTAATTCAATTCTAACTAAAAACAACTTCAGCTGGACTTCTCTGCTTCCAAGAAGACAAAGGCCCAGAGCCACAGCAATCTCCTAGATTATTTTTTTCATTTTATCCCGTCTCCAGATCTCTTCCTGTCATTCCTTTAAAGCTGCCAAACCTACCACAAACAAACACTCACCTGCACCTGTGTGGCCGACAAAATGCTGCAATCGTATCCCAGTTTCCCAATCCCAGCATGCAACTGTGTTATCAAATGATGCAGTAACAACCATCTTTTCATCAAACTTGACATCAGCACAAGTATGTGTATTAAGTACTTTAAGACACTGCCCAGACTCTACATCCCACAGTCTCACGGTCAAGTCATCTGACCCTGAAAATAAATTAAGAATCACCAAACTGAGACAAAAGTTTCCAATTTACAACTTTTTCATTCCCTAGTTTAGTTTTTTGTCTACATCTGTCATGATACTACTTAATCAGCTTTCCTTCCTACAACTTTACCCTTGTCGTTAACACAGACTGCCTACAACAATTATCTATCCCAAATTTATAAGTATTTTTTTTCAACAATTCTCTACAAAGTTAATCCCACTTCAATTATATCAGAGACTGGATGTACTCTATAACAATGGGTCAACAGCCTTATTGTCACGATGCTATGTTTGGATCTTGAAGAGTATTCAAAGGGTTGCAAGAAGATTTCAGAAACTGGTGAAAACATAACCACTGTCTTCTCTCAGGTAGACAGAACAGAAACCAAATGAACTCTGATAAAAGTTTGTTAAAAACTGTTTCAGTCAATAAAGTGTTTCCACTTTGGAATATGATTAAATACACCTAAATCAAATGAATTTATCATGCATCACTGCATAATTTGAGTCACTAAAAATGACAACTTCTCAGTTTGGCACCACATAAAATCTGTTGGTCACCACTATGAATGCGAGTTGGAATGTGAGTGACCGACACTTGAGGAACTTGTTTCAACAACTTCTAAGAACTCAAAAACCACATTAGATCTCTTGTGATTGCGGATACTTTGAACATGTCCAGTCACTCTCAAGAATCTCCAAGCAGCTTGTAAGAACTTGTAACATACTGTACTTGTAAGAGGTTTGTACAAACTTGTATGAGGTTTGTAAGAACTTGTAACATACTTGTATGAGGTTTGTATGAACTTGTAACACACTTGTGAGAGGTTTGTAAGAACTTGTAACATACTTGTGAGAGGTTTGTAAGAACTTTTAACATACTTGTATGAGGTTTGTATGAACTTGTAACATACTTGTATGAGGTTTGTATGAACTTGTAACATACTTGTATGAGGTTTGTATGAACTTGTAACATACTTGTATGAGGTTTGTATGAACTTGTAACACACTTGTAAGAGGTTTGTAAGAACTTGTAACATATTTGTATGAGGTTTGTATGAACTTGTAACACACTTGTAAGAGGTTTGTAAGAACTTGTAACATACTTTTATGAGGTTTGCATGAACTTGTAACACACTTGTAAGAGGTTTGTAAGAACTTGTAACACTTGTGAGAGGTTTGTAAGAACTTGTAACATACTTGTAAGAGGTTTGTAAGAACTTGTAACATACTTGTATGAGGTTTGTAAGAACTTGTAACATACTTGTATGGGGTTTGTATGAACTTGTAACACACTTGTGAGAGGTTTGTAAGAACTTGTAACATACTTGTATGAGGTTTGTATGAACTTGTAACATACTTGTATGAGGCTTGTATGAACTTGTAACACTTGTGAGAGGTTTGTATGAACTTGTAACATACTTGTATGAGGTTTGTATGAACTTTTAACACACAGTTTATGAGGATTGTAAGAACTTGTACATAATTGTTAGGGGTTTGTGAGAACTCAAAGCTTACTGGTACGAGGTTTGCAAAAACTTGAAACACATTGTTACAAGTTTGTACTGGAAGAGCTTGTAACATACTTGTATGAGGTTTGTAAGTGCTTCTAACATCTCATGATAACTTGTGCAGGCTTGATAGCAAATTTTTGTGTGAGTTATTTGGGAAATAATGTTGTGATCAGTGTGTTCCCTATTAGACTTTGATAAAAACAAATGAAAGGGGAATACTATCCTTTCTAAGCTGCTTTTTCCAACAACTTCCATTGTCAATTTGCAACAAGCTTGCAACAAGCTTGCACAATTTTACCAGGGATCTGCCACAAGTAAACACTCCCAAGGACTCACAATTAACTGGTAAATGTAACAGTCCAGCTTTATGTTATCTGCTGTAATTTCTGCTTACCAGATGCAATTTTACCATGGTAGTAATTCAAAGCATACACTCTAGCTGTATGTCCTCTTAAGGTTTTACTATCAAATGCTGAACCATCTTTTAATTTCTTTAGCTGGCTGAGGACTGTTTTGTAGACTGCCTTCCATCTTACACCATTGTTAGAAGTCACATCATCCTCTTCATCCTCTAGAGAGTTGTAACCAATGATTCTATAGAGAAAACAAAAACATCAATTTCCTCTACAAATATTAATACTACCAAATTTGTGGAACAGTAAACAAAACTATTTTTGTCTACATAATTTGGAACTGATGAAAACTCAACCACTAGAACTACTACTAGCAGTGCTATGAAATGAAAGTCAATGCCAAGTAGAATATAGGTACTGTAGGAACAATCTAACTGTTAATACAATGCACAATGGTTTTTAACATTATTCCAAATATCAAGAGATTCTTGACTTGATGCAGAATTTAGAATTTTAGATGGTGATTGATCAAGTGAGAGGTGAGCCTTCCTATGAGCATGCCATTTGAAGAAATGTAAGGACAGCTTAACTGCATCACAGGGCTTGAAATAAGAACTGGAAAGGGAAAGGCCAAAGCGTCTTTGACTGGAGGATCAATTAGTCAGGGCACTACATGGTCAAGCAAGAGGGGAACTACTGTTAGGCCAAAACTTGGAAACTTATGCACACCAAATGAAAATAATATAGAAAGACATCAATTCCATTATGGCCTTTAGTGGCAGTAGCTTTTAATAGGCATCGAAGCAAAGTGAAAGGCCCATGGGCCATGACCTGGGGTGCATCCAATTACTTCAAGCCCTGGCATCAGCTTACAATATCTTACCTGCAATTTTTCTCCCAGACTTCATCACATTCGCTGATCATTTTGTTCCAGTGTTTGCTCACAGCACATGACCTTCCTAACGTCTGTGGGTCCAGCCAGGACAGAAGGTAGTTACCAAGTTCAGGTGGCAATAGCTTGAGAAAGTCTCTCTTCAAAAATCCTTCCAAGTGATTGGAAAGGTGTTTTAACTGCTCTGCACCACAGTTTGTAATTATTTGGTCTAAAAGCAAACATCTTTGTTCTGAGCTGAGGTCTGCCACAAAGGTTCTACTGACTCCTTGCAACCATTTTTCAAACTGTGTCTTCTGCATTCCAGCTTCATTGCATTTGCCATTTTTATGAAAATGACCACAGCAACTTCCTGTAAAAATTCAATATTGACTTACTGAGTTGGTGTATGTTTCCACTGCTACTCTCATTTCATCAATATAATTCCTTACCAACCCCTCTTTTGTCCTTCTTGGTGTTTCCTTAAGAACACAGTACTGCAATTTCTGCGAGATGTAGACTATGTGTAGTGTCTTTATAGTATGTTACAGAGGGAGGGAAATGTTGACAACTTAAACCTTTGGCCTCTTGAAAATATATGTGTGAGGGAATAGAATTTTGGTTGCACATTGCAGTAGCTTTTCATAACACAACTTTACTAAAGACTACATATTTCAGTAGCAAGAAAAAGGGACTCCTCTTTTATCAGAATTTTGCTTGCACCGTGCCGATCTTTTTCTCAATTCTTTACCTGTGCACCACACGCCAATGATTGAATCAAACTGACTTATTGCACGCCGATTCATCATCAAATCAGTAAACAAATTGAAAGTGCACGCGGATGAAGTTCCGCTCAACTGAAAAACTATGCAATCCGGCCCACATGATATCTGTAAGTGAACATGCTTTGCTGTTGACTACAACACGTGGCCTTTTGAAATAGTTTGCCAGGGTATGAGTACTGTATTATCTGCAGGTGTATCATGTAAAAGAGAGTTGATGTAGGCCTAGGCCTACAAAGTTTGGTGAGAAAACATTGTCATTTGAGAGCGTAAGAGGTCCCCGGACATTATGGCCGGGGGTGTGAAAAATTTGTACACAGTGCAGAAGGGCTATGATGGCCTGAGTGTTAGGGAAGCACACAGCACTGTTCAAAGGCTAAGCTAGGCCTAGCCTATGCTAATAGGACTACTACTAATACATGGCAGATGGTTGTTGCTTGCATGAGAAGTGTCCCAGCCTTGGCCTACCTTGTTAGTATGGTGGTAGGTTCGAATTTCGAACACATAAGAGCTGAAGTGCCTCAAATTTTTAACCAATACTAGGCTAGGCCTAATGGGTAAATATTGTTGAATTTGCTCAGATATGACTTCCTTTCATCAGAAAACATTAATTCCTATGTATTTATTGCTTAAATTAGCGGTCACTTTGCTTTGACTGGTGAATATATGAGCATTTGTATCAGGTGTTCGAGATTAGAGCCCGTTCGAACTTTAAACCACTTAGGGTAAGATGGGGGGCTTTCGACCGCTAGGGTATTTCCGTCCACCATGAACATTTCTCCCAAATTTGAATTTCTTGAAGAAACAACAGTAAAAATGTATTTGCCACCAAGTACTATGAACTAGTGGCAATTTAAAATCACCAAACTTTTAACCCAAGCTAACCATTTAATATAAAAAGTCCAAACCTGAAAACCGAATGTGTATACATATTTTTCAAAATCATGTTTTCTTACAATGGGCGATAAGCCACATGACTTACTAATACATACCTTTACAGCCATAAACTTAATTATAAAGTGGTCAAATTTGATAACCAAGATAGATAAGGGTTGTTGGGATATTGTAATGAAAAGAACCTGCTCCAAAATTGTTACTGCCCTCATTTAGTGGGGAGGTCGAAAACCACCCACCACTTTTCAATGTAACAGGCTATTTTCGACCGCCTAGTTTTTGACTAGCATAAAATCATGGAAACTACAACAGTTTGATTAATTTTAATTTTAAGTGATATAATTTATGGCCATATACCAAATGTAAAACATAGGGCTGTGACTGTTTAGCAATTAATCGCTAAACGATTGCATGTGTAATAAACGTTTAGTACAAAGCTACCAGCGATTAACTGCAAAACCCGTTTTTCCGTACAACATAAAAACAGTCTGCAGTCATTACAGGAAATTAGGTGTTCACTTTAACTCTCTCTGAAAAAGTGAAATACGTAATTATACAATTGGCACACACGTAAACATACGACATCAAAGTTGAGCTTCTATGAGGATCCGTGTTTGAGGTTCATGGAAACTATGTCCCCCGGACGTCACTAACGCATTTTACATCATGTTCAAGAGTACGTTTAAAGTCTCTTATGTTAATCATAGGTACTTGCGACTAATCGCTAAACGATTGCAAGATTTTGCGATTGAACGTTTAGTAATTTAGCTAAACGTTCACAGCCTTAGTAAAACAGTTACCTTCATTATGTAACTTCTATCACAACCCTGTGTGCATTTAGTGCACTATACGCCGAAGATCTTCGGCGTGGACATACGATTTCGGTCGGTGTGGCGGCTTAGAAACTAGCCTTTGTCGGCGTACAAAATGCAGTAAGTTGAGGATTGCCGGCGTAGTTGGCGTACTCCCCAGCGTAGCAGCGGGCAAACGGTACTCCCGGCAGGCCGATTCAGTCAACTCCCGCTAGTATGTTAACGCACAGTACTGTGTTATATATACCTGTAGGCCTACTTGTATTGCCAATGAATGGTGTATGCACTACCAGTTACATACATGTATACATACGTACATACAATCGCTTACGAATTGCCTCTGAATGTGTGTATACTATATACCTGTACGTGCATTGCCAATGTATGGTGACTGTATACGTATCACGTACATGTATACTGTACGTATGTACGCACGCCTATGGATTGCTATGTACATGCATTGTACGTGCACAGTACAGAAAATCCCGGCATACAAAAACCTCGGCGTACCTCCAGCGTAGGCTTTATATGGAATGCACCCTGGATCACAACATCTGCACAATGACCACTTGTGACCCACACAAAATTCATTTTGCCTTAAATTAGCATGGTTTTCAATGGGGCGGTTGAAAATACTCTAAGGTAGGTTGAAAATAGCCAATTTTCGACCACTTTTATCATCATTACATATTCCAGTAAGAGAAAATTAATAAAATAAAAGGGCATACACTGAATGGTAGTACAGGCATTGTAGGTGTTGACCAAAGGTAAGTTGGTTCAATTACTTTGCTCCTTTTAATTTTTGAAACCAAAAACCCTTAAGCGGTCGAAAACTCCCCATCTTACCCTAGGCCTAGGCCTACTAGCCTAGGCCTATATGTAGCATGATGTCCCCAAAATCGACGCACCCAAGCAGTTCCAAGCCGATGTTTAGAATAAAATCAATCCAAACACTCTCCTGTTTGCCTTTTCCAAATGTGTAGTAACTTACAGATGCATTGCTACCCACACTTTTCCTACTCCCATCCAGAAATTACTAAAAGAAAGCTTGATTTGACTCGAAATTTTTGTCGATGTCTGTCTTGACGACACCCGAAAGTGGCGCATTTTTCATATGTGTAGTGTGCAACAATTTTCATTGACTTTGTACAGTTACGTACAGATGCCTACGTAGCAAGCTGTACTGCGTAGTCCTTGTAGTAGAGTTGCTGAGCAACAGAGTCTGCTCAGCGGGGAAGGCGCTTAGTTGCCTCACACACAGTATCATGCAAAACTTGTTTAACTTGCTGACCTAACCTGCCCAAGAAAGACGGGAAATTTGGTCAAGTTACAAACAGAGTATAATAACCTTATAACCTAGGTTATGCACTCAGCACACAGTGCAGACATAAACACGTCAGATGAAGCAGTACTTTGAGACAGTGCACACCAGGGCGAGGTAATTTTCGTTGTTTTTGGAGAGTATTATTTCTAGATATTAAAAGTACACACAAGGGTGGGATGCAGTTATAAAATGCTTGAAAAATAATCATATTAAGGTATGCACGTACCTGAAATGGATTCATTATCGTGAAAAACAAAATGCTGGATAGGTTCCAAAACGTTAGGCTTGCTACAGTACAGCCCAAAAGTAATCAGGAACCTGCGTGTATTTTACCGCGCCGAATTTGCGGGAGAGGGCGGGGAAAAGAGCACTTTCTTTTATCTAAAAGAGTGCATTCCACTCGGATGTCGCAGGGAAGTACTGTTGCGCTCTTGTGGTTTCGTCGACCTTGGCTGTTATTGTCAGCTGTATAATCCCATTGAAAGACTGCTTACCGACATACAATGGGAATCACAGGCTTGGAGTTTTAATACCAAGCTGTTAACAGTTAAAACCCTTCATTGCAACACAAATTTTCAAAGTGGATACTTGATAATATTCATTGTCTTTATTCCGTCCGATCTTCCGATCCCGAGAGTATCCAGCGAAGTGCTGCCTTTGAGGACTTTGGTCTGTATAACTAAGGAAATAAGGCGCCTTTAACTAAAGGTGTCAATATATGAGAGTCAAAATCCGACAAACGGAAGAAAAATAGCTAAGCTAGCCCTGTTCACCGCACGGGAAATACAGTATTCAATACCCAGGTTACATGCAATATCTTGTTCGAAAACTTGCGGCGCAACGATTATGAATTACCGTGAGCCACGTGGAACTTGTGCAATCGAACCATGCTGGCCTGTAACTTCACGCCCTTTGTTTAACAAAACGGAAGTAGTGTTTTACAAACTTACAACTTTAATGTAGGTTGTAGTGGTATAAAAGCACATTTGTTTATTTATATGCAAGATATGAATGACAAATATACAGTTTCGCAAGCAAATTACAATTCAGGAAGGACATGGTTTTTATCCTGGAAATATTTCCGTAAGAATTTTCTCCCAATACTGTAACTGCAACGTTGCACGGCCTTAATTTTATCAATACACAATCAATAAACTCATCACTTTAGGAAGGTATTCTACTCCTGTGAATCGAGTTACTTGAGTTAGGCCCCCTCCCTAAAACTTTTAGAGGCGGAAGGCACCACTCGTTTAGGGGCGGAAAGTTCTTGACTTTTTAATTTTATAGTCCGGGCAGTGGATACCGTTCATGTTGAAGTACGCATTTGTTTGTAAGGAATGTATGTCACTGCTCACACGAAATCGCTAACAGCAGGTTATTGCGGTAGGCCTACCTATCATTAATGCAGATCTTACCAGTTTTGAAGATACTGACAAAGTCCAAGTCCACACAACAAAAGTGTAATCCAGTGAATCGATGAAAAGATGGTAAACTTCTTTGAGTCCGATCCTCAAGTTCCCCCAAGCCTTGTAGTGTCCAGTTCCACAGGTGCTATCTGTATGTATAGCGGTAGGGCTTTTTTTGCTGGAGCGGGGCTGTTTTGGCCTTAGAAATACACGTATACAAGCCAAAAAATTTACCCTTCTATTTTCTCGAGCCCCAGGCGGAATGCATTTCCCTAGCCCTGGCTCGTACGCCTATGTCTTCCTCCCGCTACCCGATCTCCCACCCTGTAGAGCAGAGTAGCCGGTAGGACCTCAAATGGGCGGCTGGTTTGCCGATACTGAGCTACAGTATTTCGCAAAAGATTTGGCAAAAGCAATCTCACTTTTGAAGAAATGAGTTGTTAAAGAAGACCAAGACACTTTTTACTTTATAGGCGCCGTCTTGGTTGAAAGCATTCCGTTCTCTGGAAGATAAGACCCTGTTCCCACTTACAGAAACGTGATCACAGGTACCGCTACGGCGCTACCGCAGATGTCTGGCGCAGTTACTATATGATTGACAGTTCCCAGGTCTGTAAACGTCCCTGGAAGTTTTGCACCTGTTAATTAGCCAGACCAAGTATGTAAACAGACGAACAGCATACTGTGGCCTGACCAATCGGGGAGTTGCACTGCCAAAGAGCCAAAGAAGTACTATATTTGGATAAGTTTTCGGGGATTTCCATTGGCTTCATGAACTCGTCAACTTCGCCCATGAGTCATTGGACCTCCCTCCTTTTTCACCTACATGACGCGTGCAAAATTTCCATTGGCTACTACCTATCACCGTTAACGACCAACTGTTAAATCCCGCCCAACTTGGCTACACCCACCTCTTGCAAACATAACAGCACTGTCTGACTTCCTGTACTGTCTATAATTCACGATCGTACTGTCACTTCAGCATGTAGCCTTATAGTGGTACGTATGTACAGTAACCTAACGAAGTAAATTTCAAATCCTTGGTAACATGCTGCTCTACGTACGTTATGAACCAGCAGTCATGGGCCAAAATTCAGCATGCAAATTTTCAGCAAAATCAACCATTACGAGCTAAATTTTGTACCTTAGCTGTTTCATGGGTGTAGAATAAGTCTGCTCTTTAGAAAAGTATTCGGTAAGACTTTGGTATCGGACGAAATATCCCATATGTGTAAATACCAAGATGGCGCTGGCTGTCGAAGGTTGAAAAAAAAATCCCAGGCGTTATGTGTGACGTCACGTAAACGTACCGTGACTAATTGGGCATACGACTTCCAAAAAAGGTTACGCAAAAATGGGCGCTGGCCGCTTATGAATGAATGAGTATTAAACCCTTAGCTGTGATTGGATATTTCACGTAAAAGGAGCTGCGATTCCCAGGCATTTGCAGCGGCTTTCATAATAATAGCATGCAACATATGATACAGTATGTGCACATAACGCAGTTCAGTATGAGGCCGATGTGTGAATGAATGAATGGTATTATACGTGTCTAGACCTGCAGGCTGGCACCTATAGTGTATACAGCGTGTGGCAGAAAATGACAATGCAGGTGCGGTTTCCCAAGAGCCGGGTTGATCGAATCATGTTAGCACAGTACACCGCGGGTGAATTTTCTGGGGATCCCGGCAATATTGTATTACACTTCCTGAGTCAGAGATTCAGAGGCGAAGTCTCGAAAATTGATTGCCGAATTTTTCATCTTCATTCACTCACTGAACGGACTATAAGTGGATTAATGTTTTTCCCAAGGTCTCGGACTTGAAAAGTTTTGTCCAGTAGGTAAGATTCAGAATTTAAGCAATCGCGTCGTAGAGGGTAGGGCAGTGGCATAGGAAGATGTTTGACATGGGGGGGGGGGGGGGCAGATCAGAACTTACGGTGAAAAGAACTAAAAGTAGCCTGCATAGCCGCTCCATTGTCTGTTCTATAGATGTGATAATTTTCCTTCAGTAATGAAACTATTACATGGATAATAAATAGAAAAAAAACATGCTGTAGAACAATTACATTGGAAAACTTTAAAAAACGATGCGTCCTATTCCCATTCTTGGCGTTCGCCGATCGAGGCACTTGCATCATTCGTTACCTTAAGCTTTCAGACTCCTTTACAGTTGAGGCCTTATTGCACTTCATTCCTCACCGCAGCTGTTAACCAACGAATTTCTTTTATAGCAGTATTTAATTTACATACCTCAGCTGCATGATATTGTTTTTCTTTAGTCCCCCGTCAATACCGACAAGCGTTTAATACAACTGTGATATATATCAATAATACAGAGCTGCAACACCTTTATCTCCCTTAAGCTTAGGCTAACAAATAAAATCCGCCAGCAATAAGTGCAAACTTTATTTCAATGGCTTGTTCAAAGCTGCCCACAGTGTACCAAAATATTATTTCTGTTGCCGGCGTTCTTTTTCACGAAACGGCTTCGGAAATTCTAACCTTTCACTTTATCAGAACTCATTCCATTCTCTGCTTCATTGACAACAAATTCTTGTGGCCATGTATGCGAGTTTTGTATTTGTTGATTTGTACGAAACTTCTTTGAAATCTGCGTGTGCGATTTTGTGTGAATTCGTGCGAAATTGAGCGAACTTGGGCGGTTTTCCACGATCGTAGAAAAAATTTCTACCGGAGTTAAACGATCACAGTACTGTACATACCGCAGTGCTACTGAATATATTTGTTAAAATTTTGTTCATCTTTGCAATTTCATCGGAAAATGACTTCTCTCCAAGTCGCTACTCGAGCTTAATTTTGAAACGTGTAGTGTGTAACTTTTGTTCCCGATAAGCCCCCGTGTCCTGCATACTATTGCCTCGGCAATATTTTTTGGTGGTCAATTTTCTTCGGCATTTACCTCCCCAATGGCGAATGCCGAAGCTATTTGCGAGGGCTGCATCATGTATGCGGTTGCATCTTTACTTAGGCACAACGTTTTAAGTAGAAGCCATTGCTGACTCAGTGTGGGAAGCCTCAAGCGACCCAAAATACTGAGTCGGCAGACTGCATACTTGAGTGAACCATTCCTGCTAAAGTTTCAAAGACTGCTACCTTCGCGAGACTTGGCACGGTATATACGTACGTACAGTATACACATCGTAGTTTTACGGACTGTACTGTACCACAAGTAATACATTGTTTTAATATTACGACTTTAACTGTAAGGCGTGCACGTCAAATAGCAGTGCAATCAAAAACAGTAAACGGCGAATCACCGTCACTCATTCGTTTTTACATATAAACACCGATTACAACAGTACTGTGGGTGTATTATTTCTAACGGTAAAGGAAATTACCGTTATACGAAGCAAGCACAATGAAGCCATCCACCTGTGTGACTTGCCTATTCACTGTGTCTGCGTGGAATGCGGGGCTATTGTTTCCTTACGTATCCCGCACTCAGAGTGGATTATCGGATTAGAGCGCGCTCTAATTTTCCTGATTACTTTTGGGCTGTACTGTACAGTAACGTTGCTACGGTGATAGCTAATGATTTTTGAAGGTGCGCCAATTTTGGGTGTGTGCCAGTTTCGGGGTCTCTACTATACAATATGTGTATACATAGCCTAATGCTGAGAACGTATGTGGGCTTAATAATGGCTAACTAAGGCCTAATAAATTGAATGTTAATGTGATTTGGCCAAGGCTATCAATTACCAGGCCTACAGTAACGTTAGCCTTACGTTAGGCTAGGCCTAGGGCCTAACGTTAATGTTAGGTGGTATCGTGTCAACTAGGCCTATGGCTAAAGTTAACGTTAGGCCTTGCCTAAGCAGATCGGTGAAATGAATAAAACTTGGCGAAGTTGACAAAATGACACTTGAAAGTCTTGAATGGCAAAAATTCCTCATAAAACCCAACATACTCCCTCGAAAGGTGGAATTTCCACCGCTCACGTTATCCACTTCCATGTTTTCGGCTTCATCAACTAGGCTATGTAGATAGGCAATGTAGGCCTTAGGAGTTTGGCCTATGTTGTTTTCTGACACCACCGATCCGGTCCCAGATATATATGAACTTTGTGCTTCCTGTTTGTGTGACAGCGCCATCACTTATTATCATAGAAATTTTATTTCTATGGTCTGTCTGCGCTGACACGATGAAATAAGAATATTGTTCGTACCTGAAGGCTGAAGGGCTCGTAGTTGATATCGTTTAATTAACCTTATTACTCACGTATCACTTCCTACAGTTAACGAAAATGTGAGAAATTGTTATCTTTTGTGGACAAGGGTCGCACATAATTAATACCTAATGGTAAAAAAGTGTCTGGTCAAAAATTTGTAATAAATGATAGACAGTCATCCCAATCACTGAGAGTTGTGAGAGTTAGTATGCCCCGTCACTCAGTCTAGTTCATGTATGGGAGTTTGATCATGTGACAATGTTTTTGTTAGTGAATTGTGGAATTCAAGGAGAATTTATGCTTGCTTTTACTATTGTTTGTAAAAGCTATGTTCAAAACGTCTTCACAGGTGCTTGTAATGCAGTATGAGGAGATTTGCAAGAATATGTTGATTTTTCAAAGCAAATTTTGGGGCGACTCAGGCTGCCTACTGCCTTCAGTTTAATTGGCTTATCATTGCCATTTCAGTTGTATGTCAGATGTGCAGAATCTCTTAGTTTGACCATTTACCATCAAGATGTGAGTAAATCTCAACAGGTGTGAAAAAATCATGAATTTTGTGAATCACCTTAATAAATAAGCCACATGCATTATGAGACATCCTACGTAAGAAGTCAGTGGCTCTAAAGCTTAGGATTTCTCTGAGCGCTCTACTAAGCTATGTATGCCATTGATCTGAAATTTCAGGGTGCCAGCGGACTTTTCGAAATTCCCAAGATCATGCTACAAAACTTCCCAAGGTTAAGGATAAGTCACCAACTTGAAACTGCGTTTTACGGTCAACATACAAACTAATTATAAGGTGATAGAAAGGAACTCAGACACGCAGGGGCGTGGCCAATGGGGGAGGAGGGGAGGTGATTGGAAGGGGGAAGTTCCCCTCAATCGACCTGCCCACATACACTGTCCCGGAAATTTTTGGTATAAAAATGCACAAATGCAGTACATTTGAATACGACAACCCACTGTCAATTCATCAGTCAATTAGGGGGTGTGGTTGGGGGAAAATTGCCCAAAACGTTTTCAAAATACACTTTTGGGGTAGTTTCGCACTCATTAAACTTTGTAGAGCATATTCAGGGCGTCCAAACAAAAAAGCATTTTTAAAGGCATTTTAGTACCGGTAACGTTTTCAGTTTAGCCATGCATCTACAAAAGGAGTCATAAAGCGAGCCTGTTTGGCAACACAAAGCGTACGTACCTTCAAGTGTACCTTCAAGTGTACGTCCCTCCGTCCCTCCATGATCCACGCCCACGGATATTATCATTTATTCCTTTTGAGCAACTTGAGTAGAAGTTCCGAAGTCCAAGGAAGCCTCTCAGATAATCCGTCACCCCTTCCCACAATACCTCCTGCAACCGTAATTTGTTCGTCCGGTGTAGGGCATATTTTACAAAAATTGTGTGAATTTTTTGTTTTTATGATCAGTTGTGCGCACAATACAGTGCCACTTAAAGATAGTTAAATACTTCCTTCAGATGGCCACAGTTTTGTTGGTACTTCAGAGCTTCTAGGGACTTAACCTCTAGAACCCTACGAATATTTCCCCTGAACCCCATCAGAGGCCCACGGGAGGTCTATGGACCCCACGCCAGCGGGGCACCGCTTCGCCCTTCCATGGCCTTTTCGGGTCTGCTAGGTTTAGCCGTAAATGTCGGCATGCCTGCTGGGGAAACGTTGTGCCCCAGTGTCCCCATTTTGCATAGTCTGGCGGCACCACTACAAACAGGTTAAAATATCTGATACTATCTTTGTATTTTTCGAGTTATCTTAATTTAAAAAAAAAAATAATGACAAATGGAAATGCAGAACCCATGGCGAGCGTAGGGGCTGGGCAGCAGGTGAAGTATGAGTGCGTCTATTCTCGACATAAGCCTATTGGATGACACATAACCTAGCCCCCGGTGTGGAAAATATTTGAAATCCCCAATGCATAAAAAACTTTGGAAAATTTTGATAGAACTTAACTGAAAAGTTTTACTTCAAAGACCAAAAGTATTCATTTGAAACGAATGCACTCCTCTCTGAAATTTCTACATCAAGTGCCTGGTCCCCCTCCCCCACCCATATACCCGAGATCCGCCACTGATGACAGGCAGAGCGGTGAACCCTTTCTCTGAGTTATCTCCAAATCATAGACATTTCTTCTGAATTCATTCACAAGTTTCTTTCATCATACGTGATGTTTCAGAACGCATTGCATGTATGATAAGCCAAGGTAAAGCAAATTTCGTTATTCTGTATTAAAATTTTAAAAAATTAGAGACAAAATATTGCCATCAAAAATGCATAATTAAAATGAGTAGGCACCATAAATGAAGTACGATACCGGGGCATGGGTATGGATGATGAGGGGACGGGGGACGCTCCCCATCACTCAAACAAATCCCCCCAGTAACATAGAGTACGAATTGACACTACATTTTAAAGCTAAATTGCGCCCAAATATGGCACCATTTGCCATATAGACACCTTCCAATTTCCATTTTTTCAAAGAGGAGGGGGATACCCCGTCCCCTTAGACCCTTCTCACAAGAAAACGATTTACAAATGGTGAAAAGTCCCCCACATTTGGAGATGGATCCAAGCCCTTGTACCGGGGTACACTGCCTCAGACCGTGGTGACTGTATGTGCCCTTTGAGAAGGCAGACAAAACTCGTGGAACCTATTTGCCGAAGGAGCTTTTACAAAGTTCGCCCTTCAAATCACATTTAAATTTGAAATACGAGAAGACTTGGGCAAATTCGAAGGTGTTTGCCTTGAAAATTTCCCTAATTGGCAAACAATTATAACATGAATTTTGTCCTAAAATCCAACAACTTTTTACCTTGAGATCGTCATTTGTTTGCTGCCGGAGAAAATGGGATTGCAGCCACAGATTTTCGTCTCCAGTCTTTATATTGATAAGAATCTTTCAGTATAGTGAATCTTTTCAAATATGTGACTAGATCTGGCTCAAAAATGAAAGGATTTTTATCAAAATTTAGTTAATTTCTATTCGAATTTTGCCAAATATTTGAAAAGATTCCATTTCGTACTCTTATTAATTATGTTGTAGTTACAGAGAGTAATTCTTCCCCACTATAGGTTATTACGTGTGAAGATGAGATCGTGTCAAAGTCGTAGCGGCTATTCAGGTAGCATTCAAATTATAACACTCGGTAACAGGTCACCCCCAAAGGTACGACAAAGGTGCCTTTTAGAATATTATCCTAGACCGAAACAACAGAAGATAGAAATAATATAAACAGTTTTTCATTTTTGTAATCCCAAGCCAGATAGCAAATATAAATTTAAAGACACTTTTTAAACATGTCAGATGTATGTGCACAATTTTATGTCCTAAATAATGTACAGAAAGACAACTCTTGTAGTTATTTTAACAGCCCTAGAAACCTAAAAATAGTAAATTTTTTGCGCATTAGAAACCTATTGACGCACGCGGGTCCCAACTGGGACCCGCGAGAGACAACTCCCCCAGAATTTTTATCTCTGTTTTGCTTCATGGTACAGGCTTGGTCATGATGCTAGAAACGAATAGCAAGTTTTAGCCATCTCTAATTGACCACTCTTAATCCAGAATCTATCAGAGAACTTCCTGTCCAGGTATCTTGAGATCAAAAAAGTTAAAGGGGTTTGACCCCTTTAAAGACGGTTTGCTCAATAGACCAAGCTTGTATGTAAAAGGCTCTAACTGCTGCAATTATAGATATCATTTTCACCCGGGAAAAGGCCCTTTTCTCGGGTATTATTGGCTAAAATGTCCTATTCAATATTAGCAGCATGTAGTTTAAGTACTAAAACAAAGAGGACAGAAAAATCATGATGCCAGGGGAGTCTATGTAGATGAAATTTGCTAAATTATGGAAAAAGCTAATACTTCTTTACATTCAAATCTTGGCCAAAAGTCAGGGTCTAGCCCAAAAGTCCCTTTAGGAGCAAGCTATGCCCTAACTTCCCCCCCCCCCCAAAAAATCTTAAAAACCGCAATACATCTAAAAACAATGAAAAGCTTGGAGATATTCTGCTAGTTGCTTCCCAGAGATATTTGCAATTTTGTCCTTCAAAAATGCCATAATTTTCCATACGTTTGCCAAAATAGTGGCAAATTGCTAAAGTCTATAGGAAAAAACCCCACATCCTAGGGCAAAACTGATTGCGGCATTTTTGGGTTCTGCCAGGGAGTTGCAACTCTCTGCCTGGTTCTCCACAAAATTCAACACTGCAAATCTTTTTTATTAGTTAATCAAAGGTGTATACTGCCATCTATATGTATCAATTCAAAACAAGAAAAGCCTGGGACAGGGGCAGAGGACCTGTGCCTGTATAAGATGTATGGGAGCCCTGCACCTTCTTGCGTTTGTAGGTCATGGCCATAGAGCAGGACGTTCCTGTACCCTGCTGTAAGGCCATGGTAGATGTAGTAAACTATGTCTGCATCCTTGCATTGTTTGGGGAAGGTTAGCTGAGGTAATTTGCTCGGCTTTTTGTGCGTGACTAATTAGAATCACAGAGACGCATTTAGGGCAGAGATCTTTCTACAGTCATATCTTGCTCAAAATAAGTCAGATTGAGACTGAGATTAAAATTTTTCATCCAAAAAACATAAAGAAAAAAATAATCATAAAACAAAGAAAAACAAAAAATGACGTCATCCGCATAATTTGCATATTAATGAGCAAATAACGTTTACATGCATGTCCTAACCATTAATAATTGGGTCTTAATTGAAAAAAAAAATATTCTCCTAAATTAGCCCAAGTTAAATCATGCATCAATTTACCTTGTCTACATTAATTTATTTTTAATGTACCCTTCCTGGTGTATAGGCGTTTATTAAAAATGTTCTCATGAAATGTTTTCAAGGCTGACGTTCCAGTTGTAATTACATAATATTCTGTCTTGACACAACGATAGCATGACCGTGAAACAAACCACTGGTGGAAATTTATACTGAAACCCGGGGGTTGAACAAGAAAACGGCGCCCCTGACGGACTGGGGTTCCGGGGCCACCTTAGTATTACATAGACCACCAAAGTGATAATTTTACCATTCCTCTTGCTGGGCTAAGTCGCAGGGGCGTAGCTAAGATAAAATTTTTAGGGGGGACCAAATGGGAGTCACGGCATTGATCGCGGTCCTTAATTCTTATAAATTTTATTAGGACACACACAATTTCGGGGGGGGGGGTTGGCAAACATCTGGGGGGGGCAGTCCCCCAGGCTCCCCGGTAACGCGTTGAGCTCTCCCAGAGGTGTGAATCATACCACTCTTTCAGTGAAAATGGCATCGAATTCGTTCTAAACAGAACTCGAAAACGGAACTTGGCGCATCTGTACCAATGGCCGGTGAATTT
The DNA here is from genome assembly GCA_029531755.1 of Holothuria leucospilota. Classification (NCBI taxonomy): domain Eukaryota; kingdom Metazoa; phylum Echinodermata; class Holothuroidea; order Aspidochirotida; family Holothuriidae; genus Holothuria; species Holothuria leucospilota. Next base: position 37,648,264 of record CM055982.1, read on the forward strand.
GATGGTGCTAGGGGACTTTACTAGGTGAGCAAGGTCCATGCTGGTACCGGAGATAAGTTGAAACAATAATACTACTTAAGCTGTCTAAAAGAAATTGGAAAAGGCGCAACATTCTACGATGGGTGTCCGCCAGCTCCTCGAAAAAAATAGCATTTTAAAGACAGTAGAGGATGTTGACTTCATCCAGTGCACTTTAAAAGTTATCCAAGTTAGATTAAAATGCACTTTCTTCTTCCCGTTTCTTTTTCCATTCACTTTGGCCTTTCGGCAGTCGACAGTCTGAGCTATCCTTCCCAGTCAAAACCGTCGAAGGCCTTTCCCGGGCAGATACGCTGCCGCTTGTGGTCCGAGAGGATAGCTGGTGGCTGGAGTTGCATGGGGCGTTGGAAAAATAATCTCGCTCAAGATGACATGTTATGATTAGATAACAATGCACGATGGATGAGCCCGAGGTGAGCCCGGCAAAATAGCATTTGTGAAGTCATTTAAGTTAATTAATGGTTTTCTTTATTTCACACTATTCAAACTTTATTAATTTGATAACCAAAAATAATAATACAGAGCATATCTTATTTTGTAATATTTTTGAAAATCTGGAGGGGAGAGGGGAATGATTGTATAGCCTATTCCCCATTATCAAAAAGTTGGGGGATTTCCCCACCCCTTCCCTTCGGTATTTCCACCATGGAGCAAAACAAAAAAAGTTATATAGGTTATCCTGCAACCTATATTAGCACTGCCGCGCCAGGATTCTAAAAATTGGGGACAAAGTGTGTAATACTTAGTGGAAGGAGCGCCACCGTGACGAAAAGAATGTTTTCAGTTATCAGGCCTTGTATAAGTTACTCTAAAATCTACTCATTTTGATTTAAAGTTGTAACACTTAACAATTAAAAAGAAGGTACATTAGCCATTTTTCAACTTTTGTATCGCAAGGCCCACTTTTTAATGCTAAAATTATTCGAGGACCCGCCAACTTTCACCACGAGGTGAAAAATGAAGTTCCACTTACATTTATAATACGACTTCGCAACTTTACCCGCCCGGCGGACGTGTATTACTCCTGCACCCACACCCACATCCCCCTGTGGGCTGCCGGGGTTGTAGAATATGCCCATGGTATTCCCCGCCTGTCGTAAGAGGCGACTAAAGGGGAGGACTTGAAACGAAATAATCTAGTTGACACTATATAACACATTCGTGTTGGTGTGTCGTTAAATATTATCTAACTAACTAACTAACTAACTAACTAACTAACTAACTAACTCCTGCACCCACACTGACTGCACTCGCAATACCAACCAATAGAGTATGTACGCCAAAGAGAAGTACATATTCGACACCTTCTATGAAGGTAAATCGCAACCATAGAAATAAAAGTAAGGGAGAACGCTAACACAATCCATCTATGCATGTTTCACCGGTGAAGCCACGAAAATTGTGAGAGCGCTTTCGTTGTACGGCAAAAGACCGGTTGATTGATGTCTCTCCGTACGTACAGTGTGCATTCTGCTGCAGAAGTTATAGCTTACAGAAGTTATAGCTTATTTTATGCGTTTTTCGAAAGATTTGGAGTAATTTTCACAACGGAAATAAGTCATGGTGCCTTAAGTATTTTGTTTTATACTCCTAACTTGAAAACTTGTAGTTTCTTTGCCAATACTTGGGGCAAAAGCAATGACGTGATATTTGTATTACGCGCAGGTGCTCTGTTGCCGTAGTACAGACTGGCCAAATCAAAGCTTCAGTCCAGATCGGCAAACGTCATTCTCCCTTACTTTTATTTCTGTGATCGCAACTTTATTGTCGCCTCTGAGTTTTGTACAGTCGGCGCGACTTTCAGTCGCACGATCAGCAGGTGCGGATCCAGGATTTTTGAAAAGGGGGGGGGGGGGCCGAAGTTGTTCGACCTGTGATTGACGGTGACTATACCATCTAAGCGGAGCGCCACCATCAGTTGGCGTGGAGCGTACAAGAAAATTTTTGACAAAATAGACCTCCCAGATCGCCGGAAATAGCACTTTCCATGTCTTATTTTTGCATTTTCTGCTTCATATAATTTCATGTCTCAACTCTCAACACATTAACTTTTCCACAAGTTATTAACAGAAGACAGTTATCATAGGCACAGTGCCTTATTACAATGCATCCTGTTCAAGGTGTCTAATCAGATCTTTAGTAGTCATGTTCTAACTTGGTGAATATTGAGGGACTTCCTTGAGAAATTTGTGACCCATATCTTAGTTCGACTTGATGCCAGGACTCCGGTACCTTGCATTGACATGTGGGCGTAAATGTACGTTTTATCACGTGCATGTTCCCCTCTGCCTAATTTCTTGTTTTGTGTGGATTCAGTGAGAAAGTGAAAATCACCCAGAATGCACGAGACTTGGCAGCCCTGTCATTGTTTTGGGGGTACGTCCAGGCAGTGTAATGATGGTATTATTGTAGGCCTTACATAGTATCAAAACCGAATGACCGAATTATAATGTTTCCGACCACTATATTTCTAAATAAAATTTTGTTGGTGACGTGCACTGTAGGCCAATCTTAACGTCTTTCAGAGAAAAATCGAGGGATTTTTAACTGACAGAACAGCATTTGGCCATTTATTTTTGTCATTGATTATGGTTATACTTGTTGATTACTGATTTTTACTTAATTTATAATTCCTCATTTTTCTCCTTAGGAATTTATTTATGGAGGGAGCTTCCCTCACTGAAAATTTTAGGGAGGGACGTGTACTCCTCCCCCGTCCCCCCCCCCCCGCTACCGCTGCCAATGCGTAGCATACCAGGAAATTTGGGTAAAAACACATCCCAGATAGCCGGAAAAGACACTTCTAAGGCCTTGTGATTCCCATGATTTTCCATTTTAATTCTCATGCAGTGGCGTAGCTAGGATTTTTGTTTGGGGGCGGGGCTCCCGTTTACTATCTAAGCGGAGCGCCACCATGAGTTGGCGCGGAGCGTACCAAGAAAATTTGAGATTTTAATACATCCCAGATCGCCGGAAATGGCACTTGCCAGGCTTGATAGCAGCCATAAAGAAGTGCAATTTTTGTGAACAAAATGTAAAGTTGGGCATTATTTTACTACACATTTCTGTGAGGATGGATCAGCTCAGCTGGCTGGGACTTTTGGTCCCAGGGTTGCAGGTTTGAATCCCGTTTACTCAGTGGCGTACCCAGGATTTCTCTTCCGAGGAGGGGATGCAGTATGTTGTGTAATCGCCGGCCTGGGGGAGAGGTCTAAGGGGAGGGGGTTCCCCCTCCCCTTTGAAAATTTTTGAAAAATTAGGTGTCCTAACATGCAGTCTGATGCCACATATGCTACCTTTTGAAGTAAAATTTGTATTAAAAATGGCCTCCCCCTTGTGTACGCCATTGCGTTTACTATCTAAGCGGAGCGCCACCACAGGTTGGCGCGGAGCGTTCCAAGAAAATTTGAGGTTTTAATACATTCCAGATGGCCGGAAATGGCACTTGCCAGGCTTGATAGCACCCCATCCCAACTGATGCACACTGTCTCGTAAGGTATTTTTCGATTGGCTGATGGTATTGTATCGTATTGATTGTATCCAATCATGTGTAGTAAGATCAGCATGTGTGTAAACGTCCCAATCGACGCTCAAACTGATCTGCTGTGCGCTATGACTCCCATACTTCGAGGTTGCTAATTGCAGCTTTATTCTCTATCACTCCACTCTCTGTCCTTCTCTCTATCTCTTCTCCTTTCCGTTTTTTTTTTCTCTTTTTTTTCTATTTTTTTCTCTTTTTTCCCTTTCATTTTTTTTTTTTTTCATTTTCAAAAAGGCCACTGGATCCGCCTATGATCAGGAATGCACACCTACACGATTGACACATGCACACTACAGGAGTTCACACTGCGATTGTGATGCGACCATACTTTCGAAAATGGCGCCTTTCCCACGAGATATCCCAAATTCGTTAGGTGCTTATGTTAAGGTGACCAGACGTCCCCGATTTTCGGGGACAGTCCCGAATCCAGTGTTCCGTCCCCGATGAATAAGTGTCCCCGAAAATGTCCCCGATTTGAACAAATGTCCTTGAAATTTGTGATTTCTCAAGATATTAATTATAATGTAAAAAATAATATTTTGTCGATTGTATAGCCTACTGTGTACCTTTCAAACGGGAGCTGAACGGCCGGCTAGCTAAGTATTATGGGCGTAGTATTACATCAACATCGTTGAGATATATATCTTAGCGCCCAAGTACAATGTAAGTAGGCTATCAAATAACAGGAATCTGCAAACACATAGATCGAAAGTCATGTGCATCACTGATTTTCTATTACTGCTGTGATCACACACATTTACTATAGCCAATTGCAAACTAACGATGTATATTTACACGGTGCCTGATCTAGTAGCGTGCCTGATTGAAACCCGAAAAATATGGTCACCTTAGCTTATGTCATGATGAAATTGATCAAGCTTCGCGTGAAGCGGCGCAAGAAACGAAGACAAGAATTCTGGGTCAAACCCTGGGTCCTGAAGGAGTGTACATTTCAGCTACAATTTTAAATGTTGAGATATACAGAAATTTTCACTTCTACCTACCGAGAAATCAAGAACATGTTTTGACAGCCTCACTTCCCTAAAAATATGTGCCCCCATATTGTTTCATCGAGGGTTAGTTTCATGTTAACTTGCCAGGGTGAGGATAGGGCTCAGTTTTGCACTCAGGAAGCTCATCGACGTTTACATGTAGGTGAGGGAGTTTTTCAAAGTACGGTACATGAGAGAGAGAAACGCGAAAAAAGAGAGAAACGCGGAATCATTTCAGGCGGTACGCGAACCTTCTTGCTTAGCATGCTTAATGCATCATTTTGCTGGAAAAGGAGTGTACTTGCTCATAAAACCGAAAGGCATGTAGGCTATGGAGTATGGACAGTATGCATAAGACGTCTCAGAACAGAAAGAATGAGGCAGGCGCGCATCCAGGATTTTGAGAAAAGGGGGCGCACACACCGTCGGACGAAGGCGCGAAGCCACGGCAGGGGGTTTGGGGGTCCTCCCCCAAGAAAATTTGAACTCTAGATGCGCCTAGATTCCAGCATCCAGAAAGCATATTTGCCATACCTATTTGCTCATTTTTTCAAAAAATCGTTGGCCAGCGAAGAAAAAAAAAGGGGGGGGGCGTGCGCCGAGTGCGCCCCCACCTGGATTCGCGCCTGTGAGGTAAGCGTGTAGCTTTACAACTTACACCAACACACAAATGGAGACAGCTATTTTTTTCTACATACGGATACGTATGTAGAAACAAATACCTCTACGTGCGGGTAAGTGCGAAGGCGCGCTTTTCGTTGTGCGTGCAGTAGTGTACTAAAATAATGTACCTTTCTAGAGGGTTTCATTCTTTGTCCTCTTACATGACGTCACACGACGTCAGTGCATAGGGTCTATAGGCCTATGACATCTTGCGTGCTCTGCAGTATACTAAGCGCTTGCACTGCAGTATTCTATACAAGAACTTTAAAAGTGGCTATGAAAAGTGGGTTTGCCCTTCTCCATAGACATTCTTTGACCCTCCCCTATGTTCTGCCCTAATTCAAACCCTCGTTGGCCAAGTAAATAAAAACTCTGCAAACACATGCCGCACAGTCGACTTAGTATGTATAGTTTTCATCTTACAAAGCCGTCTGGCGGTGGTTTCTAAGATGGTTGTTGGGGTGGGGCGAGGTGGGGCTGGGGATTAGCCATTCAAATCGGAGTTTTGACATTTCTTCAGGCTATTCTATGGACTTTTTAAAGCGAAAAAAAAAAATCGTCAAACTGAATATGATTGGGGGCTGGAGCTACTCCCCGGTTCCGACGGCTCTGCCTGATGAAATTTAAAACAACAATGACAATAAAATTGTGGCAAATTTGTAAAAAGATTGCGTTTTCTGCCTCGGAGTAGGCCCACATATCAGTGGGTTATCAACAATCCAAGAGCAAGCGATGAAAAAGGTTTACTTGAAATTCGAGACTTCTACTACAAAGCACCACAAAAGCACAATTAACGCCCGGACGTAGGCCCCTACTCCTCCGGCCATTCTGTTCCACTTCCATTTCAATTAGGTCGATCATTCTTCTAATGTGTACTAATCATGTGACTGCCTATGTCCACTGAAGCTTGCCTACGTAGCAGGATGTCCGGCATGTTGCTTGTTCAGTCATATTTGGGAAGCTGAGGAGCTGAACAAACAGAGTCCGCTCCGGGGGTACACTGAAGCGTACTATGTCAAGGAGGTGGGCACACAGACGTAAAAATTGCAAGTCATGTTAACAAAGATGACTAAGCAAAAAAATCACACAAAGTCGGTACCAGAAATGCGGTATCCCAGACTCAGTTGTTGTACCAGGGAGTGACATAAAGTACCTCCCTGGAGTTATACCATGTTCCCAGGGCTCTCCAATATAGCATAGTAAGACATGCAGGTCTACAATATTGCCATCTGGAGGAAGAGTGGGGCTTGGTTGCATTTTACGAAGCGAGAATAATAATGTTAAATGCAAGTTTAACCAATTAAACTTTCAATTGTTTCTCATGTGTTTGGGGGTGGTTGGCAACAAGGTTACAGGCCTCTGAAAGGGCCCGGGGATAATGCCTTCTTTACCCCTTTGACTACACCCATGAGCCCCTCGTGAACCTCAAGTCCTTTACGTACATACTCAAGTAGGCCTAATTACTCTCTTAATTCCTTAGGTTGAAAATCAATCTAAAAGAGTTAGGTAAGTGACAAATCTCAAATTTGGACTGAAAACTTTAAAACGAATGAGATTCATATTCTCAGTCTATTAGTTTGGAGACTTTTCAAAAGAAATTACCGATTTGTCCCTAAATTAAATCTTTTGAATTTAGAGAGTAACGAACTTGATCTTTTATTTAAATATACTTAATGACGAGTAGTAATTACTAGCCCGAAACTCAGGAGGTGCATCCCCAATTAACCCCCTAGCTTTTAGGTTGAAAAGATATTAATCTGAAAATGAAATTTCAGTCATAGTTTTTTTTTTCTGTCAGAAACTCCGCGCGCCAGTCACTGACACGTAGTTGTGACGAGTGGGTCAAACAAGAGCGTCACGGGGGGGGGGGGGGTTGCATTGTATCAACTCGATATTTTTAGAACGGCCTCCGACTAAACGATATTGTCACTTGGACAATTTGTAAATGTAACCATTTCGTCAGAGAAAGTGTTTAAATTGATGATGACCTTTTTTCGACAACATATACTTGATGAGTTTAGTTGGGTATGGCAGTTAGTATGATATTGTTTAAGGCTGGGAATGGGGGACTTTGTCGCTTAAATAGCGTCTGTTTGAATTCAAAAATGCATCAGCTTCCATCACCTCACATCCCCTCCCCTCCCTTCAATGAGTGTTGTTTTAGTACTGTCGAGTCCGAGTATTTCATGGTGGTATCAGGTGGATGGCAAGCTACTACAACCGGTGCTGTGGATAAAGGCGGTGGCATTTGAAGTGATGAAGCTTAGCAACCGGGAGGTTTGGGGTTCGATCCCCAGCCGGGTCAAAGTAAGGTGGGTTTTTCATCCAAGAGCAATCTACGGTTTTCCCAACTGAACTGGCCTTTCAAAAGAAACCAAATTTGATCCAAATTGTTGAGTTGGTTGGCCACCCGACTTGAAGTTGTAATTAATAAGCCATAGGTTTCTCCCACTTCAGTCCCTGGTCCCTTAGCGTCTAAAACAACTGCCCTTCAAGGCCTGAATTATTAATTAAGTTGGATATTGTATCGTCTTGTGGGGATTTAGGGGTTGTGTATGTCGACCAGTCGATCTTGCCCTCTACATTACCTTCCGTTCACTAAACCTTAGGGACATCCATAAGTCGGGCTTATGCAGAAGGGGAATCCGGAATCGGCGGATGGAGAATATATCCCCCACTCTTTGACGAAGAGGGATGGCCTACACACAAACTAATACCCCAGATTTTCAAAGTACTTCAAAGTAATATGCTCTGTATTATTATTTTGGTCATCAAATTTATAACTCTTGAATAATGTGACATAAAGTAGGCTCTAAGCATTAATAACTTAAATGAAATTAAATATGCTACGTCACGGTTTTGGGGTCCTTCGCGCACAACTATTGAGCTATCTTTTTATCACATGTCAGCTTGAGAGTATTGGACTATTACGTTCCAACGCCCCATCATAAGTCCAACCACCTCCTATACTCTCCAACCACAAGCAATACCAGTAGCGTATCTGCCGGGGGAAAGCCCGTGAGGGTTTTGAGTGGGAGGTTCAAATTACCCACTGCTGAAAAGGGCAAACAAGGTAACTTGAAGGAAGAAGAAAGGGAAAGAGGGAAGAGCATTTAAATGTAACTTGGATAACGCAGGATGAAGTAAAACATTCTTTAATGTCTTTAAAATGTTATTTTTGTTGAGCGTTTCGTGAGCGTCCTTCGTACAGCGCAATTTCCAGCCTTCCGTTTAGACAGCTTGAGTAATTGTTTCAGTACAGCTCCCATACTTACATCGGCTAATATCCTCCTCTCTCACCTACAATACCCTTGCACCATGAAATTCACCAACATATTGATACAGAAGCATTTAAAAAAATTAAAGTCAAATTCCCAGTTTCACAGTCGGTTTAGTGCAGATTCAATGCTTTTTAGATTGAAGGTGATTTACATCCCCGGAGAGCTCAACGGGTTCACCCAGAGCCTTCTGAACGGTTTCCGGTCAATCCGATTTGAACCCCCTCTGTTGAAAAAAAAAACTGTAGCTACAGACCTCGTAAAGCGGCTAAATTCCATGCACCTTGTATGGGTACCATGTGTTTCGAACCTCATCGGTAGAGTGTTCATAGGAAAACTGAACCGCTTGCTCCCCTGACAAGTAGCCCTATGTATACCACTGGCGTCCCACAAGCCCTTTAAATCGTCAAAGTTGGCTGTCTTTAAAGGCTTTGGCTGCGCACGACTTATGCCAGCCTGAGCAAGAGGTATGGTAAACTGATGGTCACTCTTGTAGTCTACTTAGCACTCATCCATTCAAATTCCTTCCTGGGAATAGTTCATTTTTTCATTCTGATGCTCAGCATTTTCTTAATACCCCAGGGCTTCCCGAGGCTTTACCCACTGGGCTTCTCCTTGGGAGTACAGTACTTATCGACGTTATGCATAAATTATCATGGGCGTAGGAGCCCAAGGTGATGGGGGGGGGGGCGGGCTGTTACGACTTGCCCGAAAAATATAACCCCAAAATATCCTCGTGCTCCACGCGCGTTCAACATGTTAATGTACATATCATATAGATATATCGGTTATCACACCGCATGCCAATAAGATACAATCACTTGCCGTGTTACTACCCTTCCATATTGATTAAAATTTTTGGGGAAGTCGTTACAATAATAATGATAAAAATCAGTGGCATAGCCAGGATTTCTCTCGTGGGGGCACGCATTGTGTTGTGTAATCGCCGGCCGGGAAGGGAGGTTAAGGGAAGGGGTTCCCCCCTCCCCTTTGAAAATTTTTGAAAAAATAACGTAGGTGTCCTTACATGCAATTTGGTGCCACATATGCTACCTTTGAAGTGAAAATTTGTGTTAAAAAATTTACGTATTTTAGGTACTTAAAAAAATCGGTATCAGTGAGGAGGTCTGGCCCAATGTCCCCCTAAATACACCACTGATAATAATATCATAAGTTTAACCATTAAAAAACACATTGGCGAATTAATACGTACCGAATATATAGGTGCAGCGCTGGTGCAATTCAAATCAGAACTTTAGCTAAGTTTAGGCAATTAAAAAAAAAGAAAAAAAAAAAGCAAAACAAAACAAAACAAAAAGAAAAAACGGCATCACCCGGCCCTCCTCCTTGAAAATTTTTGGAAAATTAGGTGTCCTTTCAAGCAATCTGGTGCCACATATGCTACCTTTGAAGTAAAATTTGCGTTAAAAAATTTAGGTATATTATGTAGAAAAACAATCGGCATCAGTGAAGGTGGGGCATGGCCCAATGGCCCCTCAAATACACCACTGATAAGTTTAACCATTAAAAACAGACTGGTGAATTAAAGGCATTTCCCAGTGGCTTTTCACAAGGGTTCCATATAAAAGAGAAAAAATTCAGTTCATACCCTCTAAACCCCGCAGTAATACTCTTTTCCTAACTCGAGATATCTAATATTAAAGACTACTTATTTTAGTCAAAAAATACCTCCAGTTCTCATCAAGGTCACAGAATGTAAGGTAAAGTGGGCACATTCTCTCAGGTTTCTTTTGTTTTCCTTTATAATTGAATGTCTCATTGTCCTTGAAATTTTATACTGTTGGAATGTTTGAATATCTTTCCATGTAGGTTTAGCACACCATATGTACGGCATAACAAACAAAGTTGCTAAATATTCCCTACAACAGTGTCAACATCATAAAGAAATTCAATGCTTTGTCAAATTATTAATGTGCCGCTATGACATCACAGATTTCCCATAATGCACTTTATCTTGAGAAAAAGTATCATTTCATTGAAAATTAGTATCTTCCAAACGCTACAAGCTATTGAGATGCGGTTTTTTCCTCCTAGAAGAGAAAAATTTTCTGCATTTTTGGAAGTCATTGATTTTGTCACTGGCAAATCCTTTTAATATCGAATATACCGGTGCTGGTGCGATTCAAATCAGATCTTTAAATTTTATCTACCAAGGAAGTTTTTTAAACTATTGATTACCTTTAGCTATACATCATTGCATTATTTTTCTTTCAGTAGATGCCCGAAAAATTCTCAGCATATTGAAAGAATTTTCACAAAAAATTTCGGTTGGCGGGTTGCAGCCCCCAGCCCCCGCCTCCTACGCTTATGATTTTAATTACCGGGGAAGAATTTTAAACCATTGATTACCTACAGTTACATCATTGCATTATTTTTCTGAAGTGCCTGAAAAATTCTCAGCATGCGGCCTATTGCCCCGAATTTTCACAAAAATATTTGGTAGGGGGCTGCAGCCCCAGCCCCCGCCTCTTACGCCTTTGTGAATTATCCTATGGTGTACGTGTTAAGTGCATATCCAATGTCCTTTACAACTACAGTAGTTAAATGCTTTACTCTTATGTTCACAATTTCTGTAAATCTGTTGGAACTTCCGGGGGCTTCGCCGGCGGACCAATCAAGGGCCCGGCGAAAGGCGAGCTCCTTGAACCTGACACACCGTCAGGCCGGGTCCAAGCCCGCGATAGCTCTCCAGCGGTGTTGTTGGCTTATTCCATCCTCTATGTTTCTCTCCTCCAATGGACGCCGTAGTGAATGCGATTTGAAAATTGTATTTGATTGTATTTGGTTACATGCCTTATCTGTTTTCTTTTGTAATTGCCGAAAATGCTCATGGAGTCATGCAATCTCTTGCAAAACGCATCTAGATAAAATGACTGCGTTGCTAACCTAATTCCTGAAGTTCGACGGAGGCTGTACGTATTTCTTACACTGTAGCAATTAAACTCTACCATACCTGTGTCACACCTGCAGGCTGCCTAATCCTTACATTTACTTTAACAGCATTCTCGCACAGTCATTGTAGGATCAGGAAAGCACTAGCACTAACTATATAGCATGCGCACCGTACCTCGCCGGGCCATACGTTCTAGATTGATCGTGCAGCAAACATGAAGCAGAAAGATAGGCAGACAGTTTACAATCAGCTCGAAGCGTGAATTGCAATACAATTTGGTCAAAAGAGAGTAATGCAAGTAAATCTGAAGCAGGATATTTTCCCTTTCCTGTCCTTGTTGTTATGCAAACATTTTCAACGAGGCCCTGGCTCTTTACCTTGCATGGGACTTGCATAACAGTAACTTACTGTAGCCTAGTAACGTTACTCACTGTTTTGTACCGAAGAAACGACGAGGTAAGTTGTACATGACTAACGTTACTGATTGTCATTTGTCTTTTACGTGGTATCTCTCCTTTTTGTGCAAGTTGCACCTTTGATAATGATGCTAATCAGTTATTCATCATATCACAAGAAGGCGTATTTTGTAAGGTTGACAGGTTGAAACAACTCCTGGTCCTAGCCTAGCCTACACACCGCTACAGCCCACAGTACCGGTCACAGGCGTTCGAAAGTACATATACTACACACACAATATATATAATAAGACAAGGTAGGTCATTTCTCACGACGAAGCACCAACCTTGGCCAATTTTTACACTCTTGCTCTTACTGCAAACCTCAAAAGACTTGATCGATCACACCATCTGTTCCAGCAGAATATCCAACATCTCTTCGGATGCAACTTTGTGCATAAGATAAATTCTAAACAGTAAAAAAAGGTGAAAAAATGAAACTAAGAATTACTATGACCATGGCCTTAGGCCCGGTTGAACTTAACTACCAGCCAGTACTTCCACACTCTAAATCCATTTTTCCTGAAATGAATTTTAAAATTACTTGAAATTGGCTTGGTATTTTCTCTCTGATATTTAAAAAGGAATAAAAGACGCTTCTAAATTGCTGATCCAGGATTTCATCCTGTCAAGCCATGCGTAATTTCAAAACGTCATACGGCATTTCCAGATTTCCTGAAATAATCCCTTCCAAAAGAGCATCCAGATATCCCAATTTCGGGTAATTTCGGAAAGAGTGGAAGCACTGCTGCACGCGACACTGATATAGCAGCCTGCGCAGCTATCCGTGCTATCTTTTTCACAGAAACACGTAATACAAGGTGAAGCGAAGCAAAAGAACCAAAGTTCGCCATGCAGATTCGGCATATTTTTCACGATCTGCTATCAGCACATGTAACGTGCGCTGTGATTGGCCAACAGTAATGAACTAACAGGGCGAAGTTTTCAAACCGAGAAAGACATGATTTCAACGTTGAAATGAATAAGCAAATGAAACCATAGGGATCTGTAGAATTGACCTTGATTGTGCAAGTGTATCTTAAACACTTTTCGTTTGACCACTTCTGTACGCACAAATTGTCACATGTTAACACGGAAAACGAAGACCTGTTAATTCATTTACTCTTGGCCAATCACAGCGCACGTTACATGTGTTAATAGCAGATCGTGAAAAATATGCCGAATCTGCATGGCGAACTTTGGTTCTTTTGCTTCGCTTCACCTTGTATTACGTGTTTCTGTGAAAAAGATAGCACGGATAGCTGCGCAGGCTGCTATATCAGTGTCGCGTGCAGCAGTGCTTCCACTCTTTCCGAAATTACCCGAAATTTGGGATATCTGGATGCTCTTTTGGAAGGGATTATTTCAGGAAATCTGGAAATGCCGTATGGCATTTTGGAATTATGCATGGCTTGACAGGATGAAATCCTGGATCAGCAATTGAGAAGCGTCTTTTATTCCTTTTTTAAGTACCAGAGAGAAAATACCAAGCCAATTTCAAGTAATTTTAAAATTCATTTCAGGAAAAATGGATTTAGAGTGTGGAAGTACTGGCTGGCAGTTAAGTTCAACCGGGCCTAAGGCCATGGTCATAGTAATTCTTAGTTTCATTTTCTCACCTTTTTTTACTGTTTAGAATTTATCTTATGCACAAAGTTGCATCCGAAGAGGTGTTGGATATTCTGCTGGAACAGATGGTGTGATCGATCAAGTCTTTTGAGGTTTGCAGTAAGAGTAAGAGTGTAAAAATTGGCCAAGGTTGGTGCTTCGTCGTGAGAAATGACCTACCTTGTCTTATTATATATATATAATGTGTGTAGTATATGTACTTTTGAACACCTGTGGTACCGGTATAGAGGGATTTCAGTCACGTGACTTTCACCAACTAGACGCAATTTTGAAGGGCAAGATTGCGCGTCTTTTTTGTTTTGACGGGCACGCGTTCATTGTGTCACAGTAGTATCTATGGTTATGCTGTGCGTGTGTGCTGTAAATACGCTTACTGCGTGTGTGTTTTGCCCTTCAGTGCCTGGGAATCCATTGAGCGTGACGTCACATGAAACCCCTCTATAGGCCTACTTACACTCACAGTCACACATTGGCATTGCAGCCTTGGCTGAGGAGTACGGTCGTTTTGCCGCCTACCACTTCAAACGTCCCTTTACCAAAACGGCTGCGTCCATACCTTCTTCTTCTTCTTTCAGAATAGGGTGACACATCCAAAGGGACATTACTTCACCACACATGTGTAGAGAGCACAGGCATTCGAAACATTTACGTATATACTACACACTATATATATATAATAAGACAAGGTAGGACATTTGGATAGGAGAAGACTTCGTCCCAGTGACTGCACTGCCACCATGTGCTCCACACTCTAAACCATTTTTCCTGAAATGGAATCTAAAATTACCTGAAATCGGCCATTTCAGGAAAAATGATTTTAAAGTGTGGAAGCACTGGCTGTGCGACTGGGCCGATACTCTTACTTAGTTTTTATTCTTATTTTTATTTTATTTTGTCACCTTTTTTTACTGTTTAGAATTTATCTTATGCACAAAGTTGCATCCGAAGAGGTGTTGGTAATCTGCTGGAACAGATAACGTGATCGACCAAGTCTTTTGAGGTTCACAGTAAGAGTAGAGTGTAAAAATTGGCCAACATTCGTGCTTCGTCCTGAGAAATGTCCTACCTTGTCTTATTATATACTGTATATATATATATATGTATATAGTGTGTAGTATATGTACGTAATGTTTCGAACGCCTGTGGTTGAGAGGTGCCTCCCTAATGGTAGTAGTAGGCCTAGGCCCTAATGCTATTTGCATTTAAACTGAGCAGGGTCTTTAAGATGCATGGAATTTTCAACCAAAGAGGCAGGGAGACAATTCCAATCCTTGACTGTATTAGGCAGAAAACTATATTTGTAGCAGTTTATCCTAGTATGAACCTTGAGGATGGCAAAAGTGTAGGTTATGCATACCGTGAGTATTGAGAGTGGGAATGGATGCCGAAGTCTATCAACAGGAATCTGAGCCTTACCAAAAACACCCTTAGTGAAAACAATAAGTCAATTTTGCCTACAATGTTCCGATAATGAAGGGAGATCGAGGTCTTTCAGTACAGAAGTCATAGACCCAGGCTCTCGTGAAAAGGTCGAACTGATAAAACGAGCCGATCTCCTTTGAATACTCTCCAGCTTACTGCAGTTAATCTGGTGTGGATCCCATACACTGCTGGCATATTCCGAAACAGGCAGGAGGATCCCATACACTGCTGGCATATTCCGAAACAGGCCGGAGAAGGCCTTTATAAGCAGTTAGCTTCACATCACTAGGGCAAAAAGGCAGATTTCTTTGAAGTACCCCAAAGATTCTATTACCTTTATTACAAATAAATTGGACATGTTTATCCCAACTACACTGTAAGGTCACTAGTGATAAAAAACCCCTAAGTACTTAATTGAGTCAACCTTACGTAACCTTTTCTCTGTTTAAGACATAATCGAAACAGACAGGCTTCTTTTTTCTGGCAAAACTGATGATATTACACTTTGAACGCTGGAATCTCATACCCCATGTCATAGCCCAGAGACCTAGATTATCAATGTTAACCTGAAGCTTATGACAGTCACTGCAGTACAGTAGCATCATCAATAACTCGATAGCAAACACAATCATTGATCAGCAAACAGCCTGACATTAGAACTGGCACTAATAAGGATATCATTGATGTGCGCTAAAAAGAGAATTGATCCTAAAACAGACCTCTGAGGGACTCCAGGCACAACATCATCAAAAGAAGACCAAGGTACCATTTACTACGACAACCGAGTACCATTTACTACGACACATCCCCACTATTGGTCAAAACATCCATGTACCAAAACATCTGCGGATTGAATTTGTGTTGGTTCAAGGAAAATGAAATACTAATGGCAATTTACTATAGGCTACAACTCATCGCTGCAATAGTTTAAAGGAAAACATTGCGTTTGAAAAGATACAGTACCACAAAATGACACCGATGTAATCCCATTGTGGTCTTTTCCCCTCTCCAAACATGAATCACAAATAACTTGCAGCAGATCAACACTAATCTCACAAAATATGGACAAAATGAAGCAACAATTTTCTGATTGATCCAGCTCATTATCCAACATAAACCTTGCCCACATTGCAACGTTTTGTATTGCTGCATATTCAGAGCGGTTACGTGGGGTCATATTTACAGTTTACACTCATTATGCAATATGTGTTGACCTTGCTAACCATGTGCTTCCTGCTCTAAACAAACTATCAAGTTTCTGGACGGCCTGTGCAGTACTGTGGGACATGCAGCCCACCCAGGAAGATGCAGTGTCATCTCCCTGGTTCACTATACTGTACAGTTCACCGCTCACACAGTGAGCACTATTCACAGGACGTTACAAAAATGGTATTTTATCCATGGAAGTACTGCCTCGGAGCAGCAGCTCCATAATCTGTTGAAGGCTATTTCCTTATGGTTTTCAAGTGGCATCACAGGTTCTTGGTTTTCGTTTTCTACTAGGGCCTACACTGTAAACCGATAGTACCAGTTAAGCACCAAAAAGTCTCTTTTACATTCTACTCTTTCAAGAGCGAAGCAACCTGCTAAGCACCAAGGGCATCAATTCGAATTGCAGTTATATGTTATGGAGGTGGTAAAACCCTGTAGTATACTTACTGTTGTTCAATGCAGACAGTGTAGCAATAATTCTCAGTAATTCGTTATTTTGGCCTACGAACATTTTGCACATGTCGTAGAAGGCGTCTGTTATTCTCTTACTTATGTGAAAAGGATTTGATTGGTGGATTTCAAATCAGGGGTGAAGAAGGTGTGGTTTTGCATGCATAATTGTTTGGGTGAACAAATTTATCAGTTTTCACAAAACGTTAATTACTTGTTAATTTTTTACTTGTAAATTTTTTCCCAGTTACCTCTCTTTTATCGAACGGGACCTGACCATATGTAAAAGAGGATAGGTTAAGGCTCAATCCATAAATTAGGGGTCCAAAAGTGTGACGTGAGGTCAAAATTTAAAAATCATCTAAACCGATTGAAATTTATACTCATGATAGAGTATTATCATCATTTATAAAAATACAAATGTTTTTACATACAGTATTGTGTGTGGAGGAGGGGGCTCACTCAAACATATACGTGCCTGTAAAATTGACCAACATAACAGGGACACCAAAGCAGTCTTTAATCTCCTCCTAAAAGATCAAAGAAAATCCTAAATGGTCGAAAATTCACAGTTGAGTGTGATTCAGCACCCTTTCCAAGAACAACATGGAAAAAGTTTGAAAGAATTTCTCAAAACTTAAAAAAAAAGGTCATTTCAGTATTCTCAATACTTTAAAATGTCAAAAAGGTCACACTTTTACATATTTTGTACTAATTTGACTGCTTTTAACTGGAAAATGCTATTCAACTATTCAAATTTTCCTCTTTAATACTTTTGCATTGTTAGACTTGCCATTTGCTATCTTATTTTCTGTCTCTTTATGGACAGGTGTGATATAGCAAGACATTTTACTCCACTTAGACTGTCGCATGTAACAGGGACACCAACAATTGGTGTCCCCATAACACCTAACATGAAAACTGTCAGTTTAATTTTTAAATGTTGAGTTGACCTGGAAACTTTTAATGCAATAGAAACTACTGTTTGCTGTAATAAGATACCATTAAAAGCCCCAGTTTCATTGAACTTTTATTGTTCATACATCAAGAATGGCGGACATAACTATGGCATCATGGGGGGACACCAAAAAATCAAATGTCCATCAGCATAAAATACTTGGTTCAAAAGGCATGGGAATATGTTTTCTACTGTAGTTACATTCTGTTATATTCTTTACATGTGACTTAATTCACAAAAAAATTTAGCTGTTTGTGCAAATGGTGAAGCACCAAAGTTGACCCACTTAACTCAATGAGGGGGGACACCAAAATTTTGCCGATTATGAAGGATGCCCTGACAATGTTTTTTTTCATTATTTCTTTTCAAATGTGCCACTATCAAAAAGACTTTGACCTAATTCTTACATAAAATGAACTTTAGCCACCTGAGAATGACCACATTTGTAAAAATGATGAAAACTACATTAAAAAACCAACATAACTAGGGGGACACCAAAAAGTTATGCTGGTCACTTAATTTTCTATGTGCCTGTTTGAAAAAATGGGTGAAGCAGTAATACTGATATTTTGGGAATGTTGACTATTGGTAATATCCTTACCATGATAAATGAATAAAGCAGTTCAGGCTATGATAAATATGTTTTTCAGGTAAATTAGATTTGTATGATTGTATGTCACAGCTGTTACCAAAAAATCATGGGGGACACCAAAGCAAAATGGTCTATTTTCTAGAAAATGCTCAATGTTGAAAATTTAGTGTGTATATCATAAGATAGCCTTGTGGATAAGGTATAATAAAATACCTGATACACTGGTTTGTTGTATTCCATGTCTTTGAAATTAAGAATTATATTGGCAAAGTCAGTAAAAACCCCATGGACCCCATATTTATGGATTGAGCCTTAAATAAAAAGTCTTACAAATGCAATATTTCCCTTTAAATACCTTACATGTTGTGCATAGCCTCCATGCAGGTATTGCAGTGAGAATGTGACAGTGGGGAGATACAGTTAGCATGGTGCTACAGTAAGTAGGCAAATATTTTCGTAATGTGACAGAGTTTCCCCTGGGTTTTAGAGAGTGTGAGGTGGTACAAGTCCATGGGGGTAATATGATGGCAGCTTTGGCACCATCAGTGAGTGAGAACTATCAAGTTCCATAGCTAGAACTGTACAGGTGGCAAGTATAGCAAATTTCTGTGAGGTGGTGGCCAACAACTGTGAGGTGGCTGCGTCACAAAAAGAATGCCAGGGGAAACCCTGCATGATATTACTGATCCGAACCAAAAATTATTTATGGTTTTCCAAGTACCTACATAAATTAATCACAATTAGGCCTAAAACTTGTCTTTTTTAAGTTAAAAGAGGTTTTACATACAGGGAGGTATTGTTCATGGGGGGGGGGGGGGGAACGTTTTTGTATTACATGCAGTAACACGGGATGTTTTGGTAAAAAGTTGGGATGTTTTGGTAGCTTAAAAGCCGGGAAGTTTTAACTGGATACCATTTTGCCCCATTGCCAGTTGCCCCTACCAGGACCAGTTCATCCCAGTCATTTCTCCCCTCTGCCAGCTACCAGTTTGCCTGAAAGTGGAAGTCTTTGCCCCCAAGTACCTACCACAGTACCAGTTTGCCCCCCCCCCCCCCTTGATTTTACTACTACTAGCACTAACTGTTAAGTCTAACTAAGTTGCTGTACATAACAAAAAATTCCAAATGAAGGTGAGATTTTTTCAATTAACCCAGAGAGAGAGGGTCAAAAGAGTTGCTGCATCAATAAAATAATTAGCCAAGGCTTAGGTATATTTAAGGAAAACATGAATGGAACAGAAAAAATTGGTAGGACCATTCCAAGAAAAAAAACTGAAAATACAAAAGAAAAAATGAATGGCATTGAAAAGCTTGTTCTGTATAATTTCAGTCATCAGGAAAGAAAAAAAAATGGCAAAAATGCAAGAGACAATAGGAAACAATGACTCTGAAAAAGAGAGCTGCTGCCAAAAAGAACAAGCAGACAATAGAACAGACAAAAGAACAAGCAGACATTTTAAGAATGCAAAATGCGGGAAATGGTGAAAACTATGAAAACAGTATATCAAAAACAATATGAAAACCGTATCTCAATATATGAGCCTTTGCAGCTACTTAGTAGTGCAAAGGTTGCCAACATAAAAAACATAACACTTGAATAAACAAAGTTGTACCTGTATGGCTCACAAAAATCCCGAAAGTAACAGAACGAAAAAAAGGTGAAAACTGCAGAATTTCGTACTTCTTGACATAATCAACAACTTCCTTGTAGAGGGTATGCTGCTAACAGATTGGGGGAAAACTGGTCAGCATATGGGGGCAAACTGGAAGGTCTTTGGGGTGCACCAGTCAACACTTTGCAGCAAACTGGCAATGGGGCAAAATGACAGTAAACCGACTGAGACAATAGGCCTATGGTCTATTACAGTTAGCCAAGGCCCAACTTACATGCTATGAGTCTGCCCCAGATACAGTATGCTGCTGTTCTTTGAAAAGGTTCCCCGTTCTTAATTGTACCTGAAGGCCTTGATTTGCTGTGCTGTGGGCTAGTCTGTATGCCCTTGGGCCTTTGTAGTCTGACAAGCCATGGGATGGACCTTGCCCCATATCTGGCTGGTATCCTGGCCCCATCTGTTGTACAAGTAAGAGTGTTGCATATTTTAAGTTAAGATTTATGGTTATGTTTGTCATAGGTGAAATGTTTTTCAATTCAACTCCTTTGTGTGCAATTTTCAATGCATATTACTTCATTTAGAAACAGGAAACTAAAAACTGGTCATTCTTGACATTGTAACATTTGGACAAGCCTAGCAGATTATACAAACGGGCAAGATCTGGGACAAAATCTAAAAATTGTAATGATGTTCTGAATCAACAAAATAGGTAGTTCAGTGTGCATTTCATAACTGAAGTTTAGATGAGGGGTACTCAGCTTTCCTTGCACCAAGATCTAGACTACAGTAGTCTATTTTAACAACTTCCAGGGAAATTGTCAGTCAGACAGGAGCAATCCATTCAAATAGTGAGCCATACAGGGAAGTAATTGCAGAATATCCTGCCCATGTATGGAAGCTCTGTTTGGGAAAACAAAAGGCTACAGAGCCTAGAGAAGAAACTATTTTTAAAAGAACAACTTAATCCGTGACGGTGAGTCTTGTAGTGTACAGTGCCATAGTTATTCTTTGGCTATGAGTATGGCATCTTGGGGGTTAACTTAGCAGTGCCTTAGTGTTCTTCACTAAGTTAATTTTAACTTTTGTCCGGGTGCTCTGAAGGTTAAAGGTCAATAGTGATCACTGTCTACAAAGAGCAGGGGTTGCTTTCTTTGAAAAATGTTTGCTAAAATAAATGATAAATTTTATTATGGCCTTCTTTGATGACTAAGTACAGTTCTGATTATCATTACTCCATGTTCATATTTAAATTATTGCTGTTTGCTCTGTTTTAAGGTTTTGAATTGATAATTTCTGTCCGCATGGCTCAAATTTTTGTCTGGGTGGTAAGTGTACATTTGTGTGGGTTCTGAGCACCCTCTGCAAATTTTGTCTGGGTGCAGCACCCTAACAAAGCAGCTAGTGGAGAACACTGGTGCCTGTTATGAGGCTAGGAGGATACGATACACAGTCAGTACGTAGTAAAAAAAAGTAATTTCCCTCACAGTGATATGGTTTCAATAAGCTACAGAGATTTGCATTCAAATCCTGCTGGCAATTTCCTATTATCTGACTTTTCAAAGTTAACTTGACTTTGAGAGGCGATGAGGATATTTATGCAGTCAGAATTGATGTGGATCACAAAGGGGATGTGCAGGCAGGATTCAAACTTTTGTCTAAAGAGGCTATGTGGATATGCAGTGACTGGGTAGTCCTGTACATACAGTAGCTGGTGCAAATATCAGAGCCTCCAAAGTCAGGGTGTAGGCTGTCCTTCAGTTGTGCCTTGCCATGTACTGGTATTGTCATGCTGAATGATCACTGTAATAAAATATGCACACTTTGAAGAGAAAGTTTGTCCAGGTAGACAAGAACCATGTAGGGTGCTATGTGCCAGTGGATCCTGACCTTGGGGTTGGGTACCTGTGATTTAGATTGGTGAGGGAAATATTTACCATTACCAAACAGCATTCTTTATGTTTGTAGATCTCCTATTTTCATAAAATACATCAGAATATCTGTATTGTAAAGCCCAGGGCATGCCATGTAATGTTTGGCTTGCTTACAGTACATGCATAAAATTACAAATTTCCATTGTATAAATAAATTACATATTACACAAGGTGAAGTTTAATATCATTAGAGCAAGTTACACTATACAGAACCCTATGCAGGACCAGTACTATGAAATCGGGTACTGTACCATACTACTGTAATTGCAGTATGCATGCAAAGTTGAATGTGCTCATTTGTTATTGTTTCTTTTGTCAGTCAAATAAGTGACTCACAGGAAAATCAGACCAGACCTGTGAACCAAGTATCACAGAATGGGACTTTTATCTGAGGGATCTCCGCTGGATTGGGAAGAAACTAAGAAATACGCTGATCATGTTCGCAAGCATGGCGTGAAGCAGTTCATAAACCTCTATCACAAACTGAAAAACAGGCCGTGTGATGTACTTAAGTGGGGAGATGAGGTGAGTAATGAAAAAGCCTTTAAATGTGTTCCCTTATTTTTGTGAAGAATGGAGGATTAAGGTACAGTACTGTACATACTGTACTGTTAGCATCTGTTTTAGGCTGTTTTGGTCTGTAGTCTCTTGTCTCAGTATTATTGGTCTCGTTATGGTTCCTGTACTGAGTGAGCACCAACTTCCAGTATGAAGTTGGGCTCCAAAAATCGCTTACATACATGTGTGCACATATGATTTCATGAAATAGTCATACTTTTTGTCTCCTTTTACAAAGGCCATTGTATGCAGGGCTGCCAACATTAGGTGGGAGTAAGTGAGATTTTGACACTATCTCTACTGAGGGCCACCAGTGGTTGACGTGTACTGTAGCATACAGTACCAAGAAAATGTTCCAAAAAGTGCCTCCCAGGTTGTGGGAAATGGCACTTCTTATGCCTTCTGAGTTGCCCTTAAAAAATCCATAAAATGGAATTCTGATATGTTACAAGAAAAAGGGAAAGTTAAAAAAAATACCAAACTTTTATTTCCCGTATACCTTTACGTCAATGTAGTCAGGTGGGGTTGAGAAAGAAAAATTTCCCCAAACTTTCAAATAAAATGATAACCACTTAGGATTTCTGCCATATTGTATTCGTTTGGAATGGAAAGTGTGAATTTCTTATGATGTAACTCAGTAAAATTTCACAAATATAATTAATGTAGGTAAAATTTGAAAAAAATCGCTTTTCTTCCCCCACTTTATTTCCAAAAGTGGGGTAAAAAAACTAGTGGTGTGCAACAACAATTGATGCTTATTTAGTACAGTATTAAAAACTCAAAAGTTAGTGAATCAACTCATCTGTTATGGCAAGTTTTGAATAGGTGGTGTTCTTCAAAGGAGATTTCATCAATGGGATTTGTAGTGTAAGTTTCCATTGCATGCAACATTCACAGTAGACTGTTGATAAGATTCTGCTTACAGAATCTTAAATAGGCTACTGTACAGTGCATACTGTACAGTATTAGTATTGCATTAGGTTATTAAACAGGATAAGTCAAGAAATAAGTCAGTGGACCTCTGGCTAGGCTTACCGAAATGCAGGAAAGTAAAAAGCTTATGTAGCTTCTTAGTTTGATGGTTTACAAAAAATAAAAAAATAAAAAAACAAAAATTGTGCGGAACATACAGTATGCATGAGCAGGGCCAAAGTCAATGGTTGAACTTCTGTATTATGAGTCTCTAAATTCAAATTCAGTGGAACATGAAAAGTCAATCCAACATGTATCAATTTGCAAGCTGACTTATTTTAGGTGTGAACACACATAGCTTGATTCAGTTTCATTCAGAAAGACAAAGAGTTTTCAGTCACTTAATTGTTACACTTAATTCTTTCTCTTATGACAGATGAGATAATAAGATTAGTAGGCACCTTTGTGTAGGGAATATTCCCCGTGGAGAAAATATCACCATATGTTAGGGTGTGGAATTGCTAACTGCATACTGCATAGCAAGGTGTTTGCTCTTCTGTCCATGTACATGTATCTAACATCATAAAATATTTTTAATGCAACACACCCTTGGTTTCTTGGTTTAGTAGCGAACTCCTTCTGTACCCAGTATTTTTTGTGTACAGTACTTCTGAATGTTTGCGTATTTCATGGAAAAGGAGCTTCTCAGATAGCAACTGACATACATTAATGCCTAGACCTGCAACTCAGTTTGGCTTAACTAGATATTATTGAGGGCTCAGACTCCCTGGAGTTTGCCCAAGCTGTGCTACACCAGTAATGTAGGTCGGGAAAACTGAAGATCTTACAGGTATAAATTCTGTTTTTACTGTAGGCAGGGAGTTGTTATCCGAATGGAGATAGCTCGCCAAAACTTCCTTTGAAGTGAGGTTTGCACATTCAAAGTCATCTAGAAATCATTTGATTATCTTGCTCTTAAGATTTCTATAAGCACTAAGCATGGATTAAAAAGTTAACACGAAGAGGTTTGTCGTCTGCTACATCTGGAGTAGAAATATGACGATTTTACCCATTGCCATACTGTAGCATTGCCAGTCGCTTGAAAAGTTTATTTTCTCTCTGGTGTTGCTTGGTGTCGCAGATGAGACCACATCAGCTTGATACATGAAAAATTGTGAACACAGATTTATGTCTGGTTATTTTAGGAAATATGAGGAAACTTTTCAGAATGCATTAAAAGAATTAGGCTTCTGCCTCTCTAGCTCATTTGCATATGGTCTCTTTAGATGGAGTAGGGGCATTTGCATTGATCTAGTTTTTTTAAACAACTGTTTTGAAGTAAAAAACTCTCATTACTACAATGGCGGTATACAAATGTATACATCAAAGCATTAATTATTCAATTTAAGCCCCTTGTAAGGTGTTACTAGCGGTGATTAATGTGGCAAGGAGAGAGAAATCAAGTTGAAACCATTCAACAAAGGGCATTTGTGATTTGTTCTAATAAGCCTTATCACCAGCTAATAGTTGGTAATCTTTTAACACTTAAATAGGTCTTAAAGTTTTAGTATTTAAGTTAAACTTTTCCTGCTATCTCCATGTGGATAACAACTTCCTGCTGTACAGTAGGATCTTAAGTACAGTGTACTGCTATTGTTAATGTGTCTGTAGTGCATTACAGTAAATATACTCCAGACAAGCTTTCTTCTCACAAGTATTGAATAAAATTTGGCTAGAGTGAATGTTTACAGTTAAGGTACAGCTATGGATTAAAATGAGAAATACATTATAAAGGCCAAATGCTGCTGTCCAATTTTTCATGTATTGTAATTCATAAATAGCCCTTTAAAAATCGTGTGACAACAATTCTGTACTAAGTTACAAAATTTATACAGTTTAGTAAGCCCTTTGTTTACCTTGAGAATACCACCTTTTTTCTGAAACATTATTAAAAGATACTTGTAATAGAAATAAGAGGAGATTTGTAATATTTAGAGTGGTTCTTAATATGTCAAAGTAAGTCTGGGGTGACTGCTTATCCCCCTTAAACAAATGTACTGTAAACACACTTAGTCCCTAACTTTTTGAGGGATGAATTATTTAGGTTCTTTGCCCAACTTGTCAGCCAGAAACCCCACTGGTCGCAAATCACTGTTACTGTAATTGCACAAGTTGGGAAAGTATTACAGTATATCATGTTCTGCCCACAGATATGTATACATGTTGAAACAGTTTTAACTGAAGATATAAATTAGTGCTAAACAAAGATGGAATATGTTATGCACTTATCAATTGAATGGCCCACCACACTACCCCCGGCATTGTCAGTCAAATGTGGGTCATTGACAGTGACAGTGTGACGCACATCCCTTCATTGAACCACTATTGTCGGCCACCAGCATGACTGAAGGTGAGTCACATTACCTCAATTGTCAGTCACTGTTGTGACCAAGGGGTGGATCATTGTGAGTCAATTGTTACACTTTGTACAGGGATACCAATGACCATTCTCAATTTTTCAGTCAATAATGTATGGTGACCCACATGTTAGTCAAAATTGCAAATTGTGCATCAATTTTGTAACTGAGGTGTGAGTCATTTTACTTTACATTTTCAGTGACAGAAGTGACTGAGGGGTATGTCACTGTACAAGTTTTGTCAACTCTGTTGTGGACAATGACTGACCATATCCAGGGGTGGTGGGGTGCATCATTCAATTGATACTGTAAGTGCATTTTTGCTCATCAGTTCCAGCATTGATTACTGTAGCTGTCATTACAAAATCAGTTCTCTCAAATCATTGTGTCCCTTGTGTACTGTAATTTGTTATTCTTCTATGATAAGAACTTTTCAAATGGTCATGAAAAAGCCTTTGAAGTTTGTTAATTAAAAAAGTATGGCCACTCATAGTTACTGTCCTTACAGTGCCTGAGTGAGAACTAACATATTCCATGTTCTCTGCTCTTACAGATTGAATACATACTCATCAAGTTAGACCATACCAAGAAAAAAGCAGCAGTGCTTCTAAAGGCCTCTGACTTGCTACCGGTATTACAGAAGGAGGAAAATGAAAATCCCAGGTGAGCTTGTTTCTGCAGTGGCACTGCCAAGGGGGAGAAATGGGGAGGGGAGCAATATGGAAGATTTGCCTTTCTCCTTTCAGTCAGTGCCTTTGCCCCCCACTTACCCACCCATGTCTGCTCCTGAAGAAAGTTGTATTTAAACACAGATTCCATGAGCAATGGGCACTTGCAGCTTTTTGCCGTTCGACATTTCTGCTTACTCACTGCTCCACCCCCTTACTTTTGAAATTTACAGGTGGTGCCTAGGCTTTCATGATAAACCGATTATTATATCAGTACCGGTTTTAACTGGTTTAGATTCGATATGATTATTGCATGAGGAGAAAATTGAAGAGTCTAAAAAATCTTAAAAACCAAAGTAATTGTTAAATAATTGAAAAAAATCGTGGGAAAGAGGGTATACAGGTATTAATCATCTCTTAGACCAAAAAACTAAAGATTTTGTGACAGTTTGTAAGGCTAGACTAGGCCCCAATTTGGTGCTCATGTACAGGTCATATACAGTACACACTGTTTGGCGATGCTGCATTGGGCGCAGTGGGTTACTTTTAACAAGTAAAGTATGTGGAGAAAAAAACCGATTATAATCGAATTTCGATTATTAGGGGTCCGATTATATTGATTGTCTTTTTTGAAAATATTGTGAAAGCCTAGCCGTGCCACAGGTCTCTGCTGAAATGCTGAGTTTGAAGGATGACATCACGGTACAGTAGGTTGACAGAATTGATAAGCAATTCATAGCATTTATTGTTATGACATGTATTGTTAAGGGGTGTTATTTTACAATTTTCAGTGGTAGCTATTTAAGTAGAAAGGAACTAATACTGTTTCAGTTATACATGTACATGACTTTAACAGTAACTAGTCATTTCTACTATAGCTACCATTGAATGTGGTACCACACATTACCTTGCAAATGCTGTTTGCTCAGAATTTAGTTAACTTACTGTAGATAGTTTTATTATAAACTTAAGTACTTTGTGAATTGAACAGCAAACATGCTCATTGTGCAAAAATACACAATGTAACGTTTAAGATGTCGTTGGCATTTTTCCATTCCTCATATTAAAAGTTACAGTTTTGAAGCTGTGGAACTTTTCAAAACTGCAAAGTCACTTTACATAAGAATCAACCACAATTGAGTGTTTTATAGTTTGTGTACCATCTACATCATGGACATGTTCTGTACTATACTTCACATGTATGTTTGCACAATGACATGATGACTATGCACATTTTTCGTGTTTTTCACTGTTAGTATGAGTTAGTTAGATGAAATTTAACAACACACCACCACAAATGTGTTACATAGTGTCAAGCAAAGTTTAAATACGGTGCAAAGTCCTTCCCTTTAGTCCCTTCATACGACAGGCAGGAAATACCGTGGGCATATTCTACAACCCCCAGCCCACAGGGGGCACTGTTAGTGTGAGAACTTTCTTCTCAGGGGGCGGAATATGGGCGAAATATAGTTTCCTTCCCGGGGAGGGGGGGTGGGAGGGTGTGGGGGGTGCAGTTTTAGCTGTTGGCATTGGTCAATAAATTTTACCTGTGGTATTAAAGGATTGTGATGTTGTGGTGTTATATACTGTACTTTTGGAGGGCAATTTTGCTGACTTCAGGGGTGAATGGTTTGTAGCCCTTCTTGTTCCCCTTCCCTTTACAGATATGTAGACTATAGTAAATTAAAGCAGTTACATAAAATATATATATATATATATATATATATATATATATATATATATATATATATATATATATATATATATATATATATATATATATATATATATATATATATATATATATATATATATATATATATATATATATATATATATATATATATATATATATATATATATATATATATATATATATATATATATATATATATATATATATATATATATATATATATATGTAAAGGTTCAACACACTTCAGAAAGAGAAATATTGAATGTTGTCAATTCATACAAAAGAGGCCCAAAATACATTAAGTACAATGCAGGAGGGAGGGGGCATACTGTATTAATTTGAAATGGAGTGACTTTTTGCCTGTCTTGTGTAATGATATTTTAAAGATTTACTGTTCATGTCTGATGGTGATGATGTATGCTGAAAATATGGTTTGAGAAAGCAAAACTTTTAGAGCTAGGCTTTGTTACTGTATGTGAATCGTTTACTTTATTTCAATGGTTTGTTATTGTTTGGACTTCACTATTTTTAATTCTTACATATTTTTTTCAATAAACCATTAATAATGTATTTACTAGGACACACAGGTGACTAATACTCATTAATAATCCTAGCTTCCTGGAATATGGATATTTAATAATGAGTTATTTTGTCTCTCACCATGGCAATGGTAGAGACATGTTTTGTGGTTTGTCATAAAGAATTTACTGCAATGTTAGTGTCTGCATAAATATCATAGAAACAAAGTACTATATTTTTGACTATTTATGCTTCAAAGGGAATGCACTTTGTAATGGTTGATGTTTTTACTGTACATTGCTGTAACAGTCTGTTTCTATTTCCTAATTTTCATTTGCTTTTAAAAAGCTACTGTACAATCCTCGACAAAAGTACATGGGACAAACCCTGCTTCGCGTATCAATGTTGAATTCTCAGAACACATTGGGCTGCTGCAACATTGAACAGGGAAGTGGGGAAGCAGATAGGGGGATGGTGATCTCACTGTTGCTTGTTTTGCTTGTTTTGTCCCATCATTTTTGTCAAGGATTGTCTGAGGCTGGTACATAGGGAGTGTTTCACTGTTAAAGTCAGTGCATGATAATTCATGCAAAGGTTGGGTCTATTTTGAAGAGAGTCTGTATGTCTCTGAAAAACAGTCAAAGTATTCACATTGTAAAGAAGCCTTTGTCCTTGCCAGTATGCCCACATGGGCCCACATGGGATATATGCATGCATGATAGGCTTTATATAGGAATGGGCTCCATGAAGATTTGGCCACTTAGGGGTCCAAAGGCCTTTGATACACTTTCAGTGGGTAAGTTTTCCCGTGTTGGACCCACATGGGCACGTTGGCCTTACAGTATCTTTATGGAACACACAAGGAAATATCCTCCCATGTGGTGCCAGTTGAATGCCAAAACAATAAACACAGTTTTTGAAAATAGTCATGAGAGGGAAGTGAAACTCTTTTCAATATCATATATGGACTTGTGTCCTTGGCCGTCGTGCAATGACAGATTGGCGAACAGAATAACTCAGGTACAGTATGCCTGAATTACATATGACTTTTCCTTCAGCTTGTAGCCAGACAAGGTACTGTAGGCCTACTGAAGATGGCTAAATAGTGTCCAAGATCAGAAATATTTTTTGGGGGGGGGGGGGGGGGAGACAGATATATCCAAATGGTTGGTACTGAAGGGGGCAAGATACGTAGCTTGCAGGGAGTGAAATATTTTTTGGGTGGGAGGGGGAAATACTCAAATAGTTGCTGGTAAAAATTGCACTAAACATTTGGGAGATGGAACAGCGAGAAAGCCCTGCATGTTTGCCTAATTTTGCTAAATTATTAGTTGAACGTAGAACTCATTGTCACTACTTTTACTAGTTCTCTTGGTATCAAAGTGGCACCACAGTTTACCATAGACCTCAGCACGGTTTACTGTTGACCTCAACACTAGGGTTTCAGTGTAAGTCAATGGTCAACTCTCCAAATCTACAAAAAATCTCTCTGTATATATTAAAAGCCTTTTGTGGAAGAAAAATGGTTAACTGTTTCATTTCCATGTAATCCTTAAGTACATTGTCGTATTTAGTGGACAAAGTGATTCCACAGAATTTCACCTTAAACCATATTGTAGTTTCAATGATCATTCAATGTGTATTTTCGCAAAAAATAGAAAACTTTGTGGTTAACCATTCGTGAAATGTGTTACATAGACCCCATACCCCCCAGCATCAAGAAAAGTAAGATGCAAAGTGTCTTTGGCTTTTCTCCATTACAATTTATTACCATTCAATATAAATAAAAACACTGACAAGGCAGAAAACTACCACCCCTACCCCTACTTTACATGAATCTGCTGAGGAAGTACATTCCTTTCCCCAAACTCTGATCAAGAATAAATCCAAGTTAAAACCCATGCTAAGTACTCTTTGGATCCTTTTCATGCAATTTAATATAAATATGACATACTGACAAGCTAGGATAATGGCCGTA
The DNA here is from genome assembly GCA_029531755.1 of Holothuria leucospilota. Taxonomy (NCBI): domain Eukaryota; kingdom Metazoa; phylum Echinodermata; class Holothuroidea; order Aspidochirotida; family Holothuriidae; genus Holothuria; species Holothuria leucospilota. The sequence continues at coordinate 37,678,701 of CM055982.1, forward strand.
AAATTTTAATTGTTAATACTTTATCATCACTTGAAAAGTAACATGGCAACCTCCTCTTTTTAAAGCACTGTAAAAACTAAATTTGGAAATTCCTTTACCTTTTTACAGGCATCATACAATCCTTGACAAAAGTACATGGTACAAACCCCACTCCCGGTATCAATTTTGAAGTCTCATAACATGTTGGGCTGGAACAGGGAAATGGGGATGCAGATAGGGGGATGGTGATCTCACTGTTGCTTTTTTTGCTTGTTTTGTCCAATCATTTTTTTTTTCAAGGATTGTAGGTCTATAGTATGGTCATCCCTTGCTCTTCTGGGTCAATTATGGATGCACTGTAGCTCAGAGTTGAATGTGTTCAACATTCATTCTTTATAGTGCAACACTGAAGTATGAAATGACCTTAATAGCACATTATCCAATCATTTGTGTGATCACTGATAATAAAGTACTCGGTTAGTCAGATATAAACAGCACAAGTACTTAAAGGTCATATGCAGTGAAGGCAAGTGGTTTGAACTTTATGACTGTGCTTCCTTGCATTTTAATGTATGCAGGCTCTTCTTACACAGTATTTGCAGCAATATTTTGCCACTGAATTGTTTAATTTGTGCAGAATAAATCCTGGATGTATACTGCATCTTAATTTATTCAATAGATACACTTTGAGGGCAATAAGGAGTTTGTATTTGATTTGGCTGATTTATAAAGTATGACCAGGTGACTGCTTGTTTTCTTTTCAGAAAAATGTAGTCCCTTCAATTTGAATTTTAGGATATAAAATTAGGAGTAGATACTTTAAATTTAATTTGATAAAAATATTTTATCTTAAAAAATTGTAAGGTACATGTACTGTAAGGAAACTCTAAATTTCTCAAAATTTCATGAAAAAAGAAAATAGGTGTTATATGGGGTCACTTCCTTTTCTCATTGGACAGCTAAATTTCCTTTGAAGAACCAAGAAGTCATGCAGACAACTGTAACAATTTCTGAAAATGAAGTCTTGTAGGGCCAAGGATTTTCCACGATCGCGGAAGAATGCGGAAAAAACGGAAGTTACTTTTCTGCACGGAATTTCACGGAATTTACCAAAAATTATCAGGCTCAAAATACATGTAAATTTTTGACAAAAAGACTGAGTTATTTTTCTTCAAAATCATGTCAAATGAATGCCTGCATATACCCAAGACATACACAGACATTTTACCATCTGAGATGGTGGCAAATTCACCTTAAAATCATCAAAACCCCTTGAAGTTACAACAAGTAGGACACTTACGAAAATGGGCAAAATTTTGTCGGTATAGGCTCCAATTTGCATATGCTATAGGGTGTTAGGCTAGGTCGCTTGTGTGTTACAAGTGTTCGCTGCCTTCACTGCCCTTCAGGATTGTAACCAGACACATGTAGAACTTGTTTTCAACGTAATTACTCTAAAATCCGAAAATCACGGAAAGCAGTAATGCTTGAAACGGAATTTTATGTAATTGGAAAGTTAAAAATGGAATTTTGTGATTTGTGAAGCAGAAAATCATTGGCCCTAGTCTTGTAGCATCTAACTTGGTAACATGTGGGTTTTCTGGAATGAGTTTGACAACTCAGCACTGCAGTAGGAGTAAAAATATCACGATTAAAAAAACAGGGATGTGTCGGCCCCCGTGGATGGAAAAAGTTGGGAAGCTGGGAGGCTCACTTCCCAGGAAGTTTGGGTATGTGGAAGGAAATTTTGGCAATTGGAGGGAATGTTACTTTTTTGTGATTTGAAAATACAAAGGGAGTCTGGAATATATGACTCCCTTTTGGAGAACAAACATTTTTCCCAGCCCTGTGTGCCCGTGGAGGATTTATTGATGCTGGGCACATTGTTCACAGATACTCATATCGTCCGGGGGAAGGAGTTTAAGTGTTGGGGTGTCTGCTCTCTGCATACTGTAATATACCAATGGAATCAAATGTTTTGTCTGGAATATGTAGAGATATGCCCATTGCAACGGTAGGGTTTGTGCCAGCCTAAATGTTGGGGAAATCTCACCAAACATGACTGAATTAAATTTTGGAGGGGATTCCAGTCACTTGTTTAGGGAAATGAGAAAAACATTGTATCGGTCTATTGTAACCGACTGTAAAAACCAAAAGCGACGCAACTGTACCAGATCTCACTCTTTTATGATTCGAGCCCTTACTTGACCAATCGATCATTTATAGTAGCCTACAGTAGAGCTAACCCTAACCAAAGCATGTCACAGATTCTAACAAAAGGAACTTTTTACAGTAGTTCCAGTGTTTGTAGATTGATCTGCAGAAATATCAAGCCTATTGCTGATAGGAACAGTTTGTGCTGTGCTGTATGAGGTGCCCCAGGAAGTGTGCCAAAACAGTCACCTAATCAACTTTAAATACACAGCTGCTTGCAAAAAAAAAGAAGCAAAGTCAGCAGCTTTCATCTAGTAAACTAATTGTATTTCATGATCCGTGATAATAAGCAATTTGCAGTTTTTGTGCTTCTAAAATCCTGGTACTGTTCCAGAGCTCAAGCTTGTGATCCTTTGAAGTCCTTTCAAGTTTCAATTCTTCTGTAGTATATATACTGTAGGAGTATTGCAATTTGCTACTTCCTAGGTCAGAACATTATCAGCTTGAAAGGTTTCCAAAATTATCTAATTGGCATACATTTCATAAAATAGTTTAGGAGGCATGTGTAAATACTCTAACTAAGCCCTTTGTACTACTGTAGGTTCAAAATATTCTCTAGTAATTTTGCCATACAATGCTATTTTTTGCAGAGTTTTTGTACCAGCAGTGTACTATCCGAATGTGTTTGTATATGTTCAGCCTCAACCCTAGTCTCGTGTTTCTGTGGAAGCAGTTTGATCCTATGGAGTCTGTGAGCTAAAGTAACAGTAGCAGTATAGTTTCATCATGATCTGGATATTACTGTTTATATAACACCTTATTAATTTCTAGAGCTACATCTGATTGGAAGATTGGTGGTCACATGCCATGCGTGATTCGGCACTATCATCAAGATTGCGGTGCTCGACCGTTGGTTAGTATATACTGTACTAACCCACGGTCGTTGGTTAGTATATGCTAACCCACGGCAATGAGGCAGCGATGCGTTGAGCGCGCTACGTACAAGCTATGCCGCATCTCAATAAATCACTGCAGCACTGGGGATTGTACATTGTTTCACCGACGTCAAGTGATTGCGCATCTCTTTGGTTTTGAAGGACAAGGGTCCATTGTGCAGTTGTGTCACAGGAGTATCTATGGTAATGCCGTGCGTGTGTGCTAAAAATACGCTTATTGCGTATGTGTGTTTTGCCGTCTTCAGTGCCTGAGAATCCAACGCGCTTGACGTCTAAAAGAATCCCTCTATATCAGGCAGGCCTACATAAACGCGCAGTTAGAAAACGACAAACCATGGAGCTACTACACGGACAGACTCGAATCCATAGTGACTGCCAAAACACAGATTTAACCAACAAGTAGCAAAACTATAAGGTGTTATATAAAGCAAATAATGAATGTTTTTCATTCGTGTGATAGTATGAATAATTTCATTCGTTGAAAGCTTTAACCTTCTATTCAACTCGACTTCGCCTCGTTGAATAGAACGTTCAATCTTTCAACTCATGAAATTATTCATACTATCGCACTCATAAACATTCATTATTTGTATACTAGTATTGTACTGATGTTGCAGGTAGCCAATATTACCTATACCGATATTTCAATTTTCAATATCGGCCGATACGGATGTTTGGGAAATAAGCATTTGGCAACTAACCTTAGGCAATGGGACACCACAATGAAGTGTTGTTTCATCTTGGCAAGGTGAAACATTGGAACTTTTATTGAAAAATACTCAAATAGTTTCCCATTTTCATGACATACTGTACGGGAAAATTAATATCGGCTAGGCTGTAAGGTAAATTTTACCATATGTATAGCATGAAAATGGGGAATATCGAATGAAAGTATGGATTGTAGCACCGGTGGTGGGTTGTCGATTTCTTGAGTTAGTGCTGGGGGGGGGGGGCTGTCTGACACCACCTGACGTGGGCACACCCTCATTAAAAGTAACAAGAGTGTATATGAATAACATAAAGTTGAGCTGCATGGAGGGCTGAGAGGATGTACAGTATCATGCTAATTCACATTGCATGAATTTCCCTTTTTACTGAACTTAAAATGGACCAACTTACAGTACAGTACCCAGAGAAAACCTGCATTGTGGGAATGCTAGTGGGTATTTGATGCATTATTTTACTGTGTCAAGTCTCTGTTGACAGTGGTAATTAATTCTGACGACTACATGTACAGGCACCAGCAGTGAGCTGTCACTATCTATTGAGTGGCAGCTCCCTGGATGTTGGCACAGATTTGTTTTTTATTGCACAATACCTAGGGTATAACAGTTTTACTATGACACAGCAAAAAGATGACAGCTCTGTTGAATGGGCCGGTAGTAGTGTACTTAGATAATTTATTAACAATACCACTTCATCCCAACAGTACTTGAAGTTGAGTGCACAACAGTTGAAAGGCTTCCGCCTGATTATTTGGTTTTGCAATCTTTCTGGCTCTGAGTTGTTCAGCAGCACTTGGCTGTTATTCATGCAAGCACTTTCAGGTTTCTGGGGCCACAGTTGAATATAACCAGGACCTTTCACAAGAAGAGATGCAACACTAGCTTTGAAGTGTAGCCTATAACATTAAAAGGGCCCAACCTTTGCCTTGGAATGCCCACTCTATCAATTATTTATTCAGTGTTTAGGTGTTACTTAGATAAACTGCTTGGTTTGTCATCTTAATCCTTCCTTATCTTGTATACATTTTAAGGAATAAATCTGTCACACTTGGGTAAACAAATGCCCAGGATCCATCAACTGGTGAGATACAATATATATTCAATGGACTATCTCATACCTCTGCAGGTAGCAATATCTTCCCCCCAGCATAAACATTGTACAGTTACAGTAGTAACAACACTATTGGATGAACCCTGTGCCGCTTGTTTTTGTGAAGCCCAGTGATGCCAAAATAGGTTATTTTCAGTTACAATGTATTCTGCACTAATTCTACTGTACATGGAAGCTCTGCTGAGTACTGCACATTGCCTTGTGCAACCTTAACTAAACCCAATTGATACTTCAACTTCCTGAGAAAGAAATGGGTAATAGAGAAAAGAGGAAAAGAAATTTTCCAACAACTACTGTACATGTACCTATGACATACAGTCTACATCATGTGTGAAAATTATGCAGGTTAAGCCTGCAATTTTAGTGCTACAGTACATAAAATTGAACAGATGTCTAAAAGTTTCTCAGGTATCTCAACTTTACAGTACTTGTACTTAAAGGTCAAGAGCAGTCGCCCCAAACTTATTTTGAAGCAACAGCTAAATCTCACAATTGTCTTCTTATTTCTCTTCAAAGTATCTTTCATAATATGTTAGGACTTTAATATTGCATATTCAAGGTAAACCAATCAGTTACTTCTTGTAAATTTCACATTTGAGGAGAAAAAATATTGTCACATGACTCTCAAGAGCCAATTATGAAACAGGACAGTCTACTACACTACTTCAAGTTGGGGTGACTGCATTTCCCCTTTAATGGATGTTGAGACCCGATTGTAAACTGTAAAAAGGGTCATACTGTACATTAGGCAAAATTTGCCTTTGCTGGAATCAGTCATAGCTACCGCAGTTTTTAGGGAAAACTGCCATTCCTAATTAAAGTACCCGACCACTGGTTCATTACTTCAATTAGCAGGCTGCTCCAATGAGCAGCAGCTTTGTTAAAAGCTTTTATGACTATTCTGGTACAACAGTAGCCCAGCACTGTGGGGTTTACATTACAACAAACAACAAGTCCTGCCCTGTATTAGTACTGGCAAAAAGGGATCAAATTACTTATGGTCGTTGAAGGTTAGATCACCTTTAAGTTTTATCTGAGATAAACTGCCATCAAATGTGAACCTTTAGGGCTATTGACAAATGCTTGAATGAGCACCTAATTGGTATTGATTTAACAACTCTAGATAAGTTTTGGCAAAGGAAGATTTTGCAAAATGTATCATCAGAAGATTAAGCCCCCTTATTTTCCAAATAAAGTTAGAGGTATTCATTTTTACTTGTGAAAGTACTACAGTTTTACCATGAAATACTGTGGCATGTTTTTGAAAAATTAAGTGGAAAACTTTTACCATAACTTTTGTACAAATGATGAAGGTAATTTGTGCATCATGCAGGATCTGTGAATTAAATGTGTTCGAATTAAATTTCCGCTGCCTGGAACCACCATTTTAGGCCTTTAAGAGTGTACAGTTTGTAGTGAGTGTATACAGTTTTTAGCAAAATGAATTGTGGTACATAACACCCTAATTATGGTAGAGCTAAGCAGTCTGTCACAGACGGAATTTGTTAACTGTAGAGTTGGCAAGCGGATACATACACAAGCACAACAGGGCCTTTGAAAGTCCATTTACAGTACTAACTTAAGTAATAACAAACAATTTTAGTGACAGTGCCTTGCAGCATGTTTGGCTCCCTGAAGTTTTTTCCTAATTTGCATATCTGAACAGTGTATAGCTTATTGGGTTGGCAATGTGGGTTGGAATAATTTTCAGTAAATATTAAGTAGGGTAATTAATGTTTATTTTGAATAGCTGTAGAAATGTACCAAGCTACTGAGCAATGGTAGTTTGCACCAGTTGGCAAAAGTCAGCCCTGTAGTACCATGAAAGTACCACCTTGGAGGTAGTACTTTTATGTTAGTATATATGGTTTGTTATTTTAGAGCTCTAGTTCTCTTCTGAGACTTTGAAGATAGACACTTCTCACTCCATTTTAACTGTTGGGTAGGGGGTAACCAGAATTTTCAGTTGGTGACTGGGCATTGATTGACATCACGGTCAGAAAATTCACAAGGGGCTTTGCGGAGTAGCTTGTAAACATTTTACAGCATGCAAAGAGAGTATTCTGATTACACAATTAGTACCCTGTATACTCATCAGGATATGCCCTTCAGCAGTAAGCTAGGTTTGTGTCTAAACAAGTAGGAACTGCTTAAAGGGAGAATGCAGTCACCCCAATAAAGAATTGTATAATAGACTATCCTACGTATTTCCAGAATGGATCTTGAGAATCATGTGACAGTACTATCTCACACAATTGTAAAATTTACAAGGAGCAACTGTTGGTTTACCTTAATGCAATATTTATGTCATAAAATACTATAAAAGATACTTGGAAGAGAAATAGGAAAAAACTTGTGACATTTAGCTTTCAAAATAAATTTGGGGTGACTGCTTTGGACCTTTAAAGGACGAATTTCGTCATCTCAATCAGTTCCAGTCCTCCCAGTTACTTACGGTACAGTATTACTTCTAGCCCCTCCCAAAACTGTCTTTACATAGAAGGCTACCGATAGTACTGGGTAGTTTACTTTGAACATACTGTAAGCAAAGTACATTGAATACTGATGCATGCCATTTTGGTGTGTATGAGCTGGTCTTACTCAGTTGAAAAATTTTATGGTAATGTCTGCATGGATAACCTTAATGGTTTATGATAATGAGAAATCAGTATATAGCTGAATATAATAGCTGGATGCAAAATTTGATATATATATATTTTTTTCTACTTTTCAAGATCTCCAAAGTCATGCCTAATTACAATACACAATATTTGAAAACTCAGCAGACAGTTCAGTAGGTAATACTTTCATGTGTACAGTAGCTATAAAGTCATGTAATTGTTCCAAGGGGAGAAAATATACAGTTTTATCTTCTTTGTTGATTACACAAAGTCATCACAAAGAAAGTACAGCACAGTATGTTAGTCAGGATCTCTCCATATGGTATATCATTGTATAGTTCAGTGAAACCTATATTCTTGTGAATGAAGCTCATTACTGTAGCTTGATGAAGGGATTAGAATAAATCTGACCCATCTACTGAAATACTGGCTTCTTTAATCTGTATATGAAAACATCTCTTCATTTATTGACATGTACAGTATGTACTGTACAGTGCATTTAGCAGTCTTGTGGAAAGCTTTTTTTAAAACAAGGGATGCAATGATCTAATCTCTACTAATATTTACTTTTTGATAATTTTGTAAACTAATAGTTGTGTAGAAGAGTGCCAAGTCATTACAGACACTTGCATATTTTTGTTCTGCCTTTGACGTACAGTTTTAATTGTGTTATAAACAACGCAGTGAAAAATGGCCGGACATTTTGGATGACATTGTTTCGTCTTCCAATTTGGTCCTATGCCGTTTTGACAATTTTGTTAGGAGAAATCATTGCTTTTGGAAGATTTTTCAAGTTACAAGAAAGGAATGTTTCATTGTAAAAACTGGCCAACTGTTTCATCTTAAAATTGGTATTTATTACCTCAGTTTAATATTTCTGCCTACTGCTGAGGAATGAATTTAGTTGTTTCTTTCATAGCATCAAGAAACTGGGAAGGTTACTTTAGTTCCTGTTCTACAATAGAATAGTCCAGGCAGCAATACTGGAATGTATAACTGTCATTGACAAGTTTTAATGGCAGGAGGATTTTGGACAAAATCATCCAAAAGCAGTTATTTTTTTGTCCCATTTTTCACCGGGAATGGTCTTCTACATACTTTATAGTAAAGGTGGTGGGAGAGGCAAGGTAAAGCTAACAATGCATCTTGCTAACTTTGTGATGCCAACCCAGTGAAAATTGGGACAGATTTGAAAGATTTTGGATGACGTTTTTTCATCTTCCATTTTCCTCTTTCACCTTTTGGACGATTTTTGTACCAGAAATGGCTGCTTTTGGACAATTTTTCAAGGTTACTATAAAAGAAAGAAATGTTTTATTGCATAATGGGCTGACTGTTCCACTTGAAAGTGGGGATTTTCTACCTCATTTATTGCTGCATACAGCTGAAGGACAAATAATTGTATCTTCCATAAGACAGAGAAACCTTGAATGTTTACGACCCTGCTCATTTATGCAATCCTGTTTTACAATGGAATAGTCCAGGCAGTGATACTGGAATGTACAGTACAGTATACAGTAATTGTCCTTGACCATTTTTAAAGGCAGGACGATTTGGGAAGATTTTGGACAAAATTATCCAAAAGCAGTAATTTTCTGTCCCATTTTTCACTAGGAAATCTTAATGAGGGAGGCAAAATTAATGCAGGAAAGCTTCTCAGACAGCTAAAAATTGCTATGCATAGCTTTTCAAATTGAGTATACTGTACAGTTTTTCTGAGGTTGTGGAGTTTGGACATGTACAGTATTCAGAACTTATACACTTAACTTATCCCTCTGAAATAGGCACAACACACGTATTTTGCATTAGAGTAATTAAGCCAGCAACTCTTTCCAAATATCTAGACCCCACCTGTGACATCAGTGTGATGGCAGTTGTTTCATATGTGACAATTAAAGTGGACCGTAAGTCTAGAATTACAAGAATATGTACTGTAGAGGTTGGAAAATGAATTTCATTCATCCAACCCCCATTTTCATAGCTTATTCCATTGCCGAGATATAAAATGTTGAAATTTATTCACTTAATTTGAAATCGTCAATTACGCAATAATTTGTGACGTTCTTCTTGTACAACTCACATGATCTGCTTTTGTTTTCTTATGAAATTAAAATGTTTATAGGACCTTGAAGCAGTTGAAGTTCTCTTGCATGGTACATTGTAAGGAGAGGACTTGCATATACTGTAGCCAAGTCACCTTATAACAGGAAGACATAGATCGCATTTTGGCACAAGGTGACGTGGCTTTCCAAAAACAAAAAACAACAAAGACTGTGATTTGAGTAGTACAAGAATGACATCACAAATTATTGTGCAATCCACCATAATAAATTGAGTGAATAAGCTTCATCATTTTATATCTCAGCTTAGGAATGTCTTGTGAAGATGGGAGTTGGACCATTTGGTTGCATTTTCCAAGCTTTTTGGTTTCGATGAAAAGAGAAACCTATGCAGTCATGATGGCGTGTGTATGTATGTGTGTATGCGTGTGTGTGTGTGTGTGGGTGTGTTTGTGACACTTTGCTCGTTAACACGATATCTCAAGAAGGGAAACTCTGACAGTTTTCAAACTTGGTACATAGATGCCCCATATTGAGAGGAAGAACCCTATTGTTTTTGGTGGGGGTCAAAGGTCACCTGGGGTCACCGGGGGTCAAAACCTGAAAACCTTGTTAACACAATATCTCGAGATAGGAAGCTTGGATGAATTTCATACTTTGTATGTAGATGCGTTACGGTAAGAGGAAGAACCCTATCATTTTTGGTGGAGGTCAAAGGTCATCTGGGGTCACCGGGGGTCAAACCCTGAAAACTTCGTTAACACGATATCTCAAGAAGGGAAGCTCTGACAGTTCTCAAACTTAGTACATAGATGCCCCATATTGAGAGGAAGAACCCTATTGTTTTTTGTGGAGGTCAAAGGTCACCTGGGGTCACCAGGGGTCAAACCTTGAAAACATTGTTAACACAATATCTTGAGGTAGGAAGCTTGGATGAATTTCATACTTAGTTTGTAGATGCGTTATGGTAAGAGGAAGAACCCTATCATTTTTGGTGGAGGTCAAAGGTCATCTGGGGTCACCGGGGTCAAACCCTGAAAACTTTGTTAACATGATATCTCAAGAAGGGAAGCTCTGACAGTCCTCCAACTTGGTACATAGATGCCCCATATTGAGAGGAAGAACCCTATTGTTTTTGGTGGGGGTCAAAGGTCACCTGGGGTCACCGGGGGTCAAAACCTGAAAACCTTGTTAACACAATATCTCGAGATAGGAAGCTTGGATGAATTTCATACTTTGTATGTAGATGCGTTACGGTAAGAGGAAGAACCCTATCATTTTTGGTGGAGGTCAAAGGTCACCTGGGGTCACCAGGGGTCAAACCCTGAAAACATTGTTAACACAATATCTTGAGGTAGGAAGCTTGGATGAATTTCATACTTAGTTTGTAGATGCGTTATGGTAAGAGAAAGAACCCTGTCATTTTTGGTGGAGGTCAAAGGTCATCTGGGGTCACCGGGGGCCAAACCCTGAAAACTTTGTTAACATGATATCTCAAGAAGGGAAGCTCTGACAGTCCTCAAACTTGGTACATAGATGCCCCATATTGAGAGGAAGAACCCCATTGTTTTTGGTGGAGGTCAAAGGTCACCTGCGGTCACCGGGGGTCAAACTCTGAAAACCTTGTTAACACGATGTCTCAAGAAAGAAAGCTCTGACAGTTCTCAAATGTAGTACATGGATGCCCCATATGGAGAGGAAGCACCCTATTGTTTTTGGTGGAGGTCAAAGGTCACCTGGGGTCACCAGGGGTCAAACCCTGAAAACATTGTGAACACAATATCTTGAGGTAGGAAGCTTGGATGAGTTTCATACTTAGTGTGCAGATGCGTTATGGTAAGAGGAAGAACCCTATCATTTTTGGTGAAGGTCAAAGGTCATCTGGGGTCACCTGGGGTCAAACCCTGAAAACTTTGTTAACACGATATCTCAAGAAAGGAAGCTCTGACAGTTCTCAAACTTGGTACATGGATGCCCCATACTGAGAGGAAGAACCCTATTGTTTTTGGTGGAGTTCAAAGGTCACCTGGGGTCACCAGGGGTCAAACCCTGAAAACATTGTTAACACAATATCTTGAGGTAGGAAGCTTGGGTGAATTTCATACTTTGTATGTAGATGCGTTATGGTAAGAAGAAGAACCCTTTCACTTTTGGTGGAGGTCAAAGGTCATCTGGGGTCACCGGGGGTCAAACCCTGAAAACTTTGTTAACACGATATCTCAAGAAGGGAAGCTCTGACAGTTCTCAAACGTGGTACATAGATGCCCCATATCGAGAGGAAGAACCCTGTTGTTTTGGTGGAGGTCAAACGTCACCCCTGGTGTCACCGGGGGTCAAACCCTGAAAACATTGTTAACACAATATCTTGAGGTAGGAAGCTTGGATGAATTTCATACTTTGGATGTAGATGCGTTATGGTAAGAGGAAGAACCCTATCATTTTTGGTGGAGGTCAAAGGTCATCGGGGGTCAAACTCTGAAAACCTTGTTAACACGATATCTCGAGGTAGGAAGCTTGGATAAATTTCATACCTTGTATTTAGATGCCTTATAGTGAGAGGAAGAACTCTATCATTTTTGGTGGGGGTCAGAAGTCATATGGGGTCACCAGGGGGGTCAAACCCTGAGACAGAGCTCCCAACTAGCACGGATTTTCCATATTCAGTACGGAAAATCATTGTAAATATGGGAATATGGATTTTTCCTTGATAATCCGAATTTTGAATGAGTAAATAGGTCCTTTCACGAACTTTATTATTCTTTAGTCAACATATCAAAAGACTGAGAATAGACTACAGTATTTCACTTGTCTGTACAGTACTGTAGTGTATTGATTTGAGCTCAGTAATCTATGCTGTTATGTTATAGGTTAAATTTTTGTCAACAAGTTGATGTTAAACCAATCAGTAGATAGTTTGCAGCAGATCCATGACATTCCATAAGCTACCATATCATTGGTTGATCAGTTGTAAACAGATCCACTTTCAACCAATCAGAATTTGTGTTAAAAGCTAGTTTCTGAGTGCAGTGACAGACTATCACACATAGCCTGCCTGCCAAGGTCTGTTGAGCTGGCTGAGTAGCCCAACGTTAATGTTAGATTTGACTGTAACTGAATTGGAAAAATAGCACCAAGAAATGGAATAATAAAAATTACAGCAGGAATATCACAGTTTGTTGTAATATGGCTCCTCTTCAGAGTAGCATGAGTAACTTTAGTGGAAAATTTACCAGGCAGATCAAGTTTTAACGTAGGCCTAGGCCTAACAGTCAGGGCCTATAGGCCTTGGCCTAAGTGTTGTTACAGAACCAACAACAAACATTAGCCTACACACACAATAACGTTAGACTCAGTACATAAATCTAATGTAGAGTTCCAGGTTTATGGGCTAGGCCTAGACAAAGTCCTAGTCCTGTGACTAAGTCCTAGCCTAACTGCCACAGTACAGGCTAGCCTAATTGTAGTACAGTATGTATGGGCTGATATTAGAGGTAGGTTACTGTAAATGTAATAGCTATGGCCTACGCTAGGGCTAATCAAAGCAGTTATTGCCTGTCAAATGTTGGTACCCATCATCTAAGTTTGTAGTATTTACAGAGAGATTTCTGTGACCAGCTGTGCATATATAGGCCTGGGCTAGGTTTATACTTATAGCTAGGCCTAGGCTAGACCTAGGCTAATGTTACGTAGGGCCTTGCCAAGTAAATTTAGCATAGCCTCTAGGCTATACTGTAACGTTAGGCCTTGGGAATACTTGGGATATTTTGCTCTTTGTCCTTTGGTGACCCTGATGACTATCTTGGGAATTCTTGGGAAATTTTGCTTTTTGACCTCTCGTAACCCCAGATGACGATCTTGGGAATTCTTGGGAAATTTTGACCAGTGACTGAAAGATATGGGACATCATGGCATTATTTGGAATAGAACATATATCATCGAAACCTCAATGCATTTTTGCATTCTGGTTATTACATACATTTTTGAAATTTTGGATTTTAGATACACTTTAAGGGAGATTGACAATTTCTGAATCCTGGCTGAGACACTGGGGGAAGGGGCTAAGGGGAAAGTTTCTGAACCCAATAGGTGGTGGCACCTTTTGTATTTTAGACTCCAGATATTGTGAATTCTTTAGAAGGCAGGAATGTCCTGATGGAACAGTTGTTTCTGATAGTATTTGATAAAGTTTCTTCTGTGAGAGACCTGTGTAGTAAAGAGTGTCTATCTTGCTCCTCATCACCTCCTGTGTAATTCCCCATCTTGCCTGCAAGCACCATCGATCTGGCATAAATCTTTAGCACCGGGATGGTGCCCTCTAACTAGAGGGTAGCGTGGTAGTACCCCTCTTCCTCTCTCCAGCTTGCCTGTCTTTGAGCAAGATGTGTTTCTGCAACTGTCTGGCAAATTGAGAGTTTCATCCCCTTTTAGAGGATTCCAAAGTGTTTCTACTGTACTTCCTAAAAGCCTGTAAATCCGTGAATTCAGGCGGCAGCTTGGATGGAAGCCATCCCACGGCACCGAATACAGCCACGGTCCAGCCAGACATTGTGTTCTATAATAAAAATGTTGGACAGATTACAGTAAAAGTACTTTCTTTCCTTACAGATACTGTACTGTAGGATGGTACAGAATTTGTCATATTGCATGGTCCAGTACTAGGTACAGTGATATAGCCAGCCCATATTTGTGCAACTTTTGTCATGTTTAAATAACAAAACAGGATGTCATACAAAGAAGTTTTGATTAGCAATTTCTCTGCAAAGGTTTGCATTTCAAAGTAATCTTGTAGTCCAGTTTTACAAGCTTAGCTTAATTAATTCTGAATTTCAATCCAATTGCAGTATACAGTACATTACATGCAATATATCCCATTCCCATTCATAACTACACAAATGATGCTAATTTTTGGCAAATTCACCATTTACAAAATTCCAATTTTTCCAACACCCTCCTCATCACCTACAGTACCTCTTCAACTGTTCAAGGCCAATGATTATTAAGAATGTGGCATTAGAAAATTGATCTGGCTAAACCACTGGCCCGTACTGCCCATATCAGTATACTGTAAGTGTAACATATTAACCAGTACTTAAGGTGCTGATGTCGGCTGTAGCCTATTACTGCCAGTCACTCTATATGGCATTGCAATGATGTACAGTATGGCTGGTGTAATACAGTACTGTATGTCGGTAAACAGCTGCCAGAGTTAACCTCATGTTTAAAACCAGATGACATACTGTATATGATGGTATCCCTGTACACAGTAATGACTCTGAACCACAACTCTGGAAACATTTTATCATCACAGCCCATGCATGAACTCCACTAGCATGCCATGTATTCCAGCTGCAGTATTTAGTATGATCAACATGAATTGTAGTGATAGCAAATTCCATTTGTGTTGTAGTTTTGAGAGTATGGAGATTATAGTTCTAAAATCAGAAATTTATTCCTTTGGCTGGAGTTTAATTTACATTTTGGGAATTTAAAGACAGACTGTCATCACCCCAGAGTATATTTTTAGTGTATGTATATCAAAATTCTCAGTTGGTGACTGCTGTTTGATTGACATCAAAGTTTGAAAATTTGAAAGATGCAGAGTAGCTCACATTCCACACAAGGCAGAGAGAGTACTTTTATTACATTTTATAGCCTTGTGTGCTCACCAGGACATGGCCTTAAGCAATAAAACAGGTTTATTCTTGCACAAAGAAGAGCCTCATACAGTTATGGGAGGAGCTAGAAGATGCATAGTTGGGAGAATTGGAACTGTCTGGGATCATGAAAATTCCCCTTTAAGTCCACTTTGAGCAGTATGGAGTGCCAAAATTGGAGACTGTTCACATAGAAGGAATACATGCTGTTTTAGTTAAGTAGAACTGGAAGACTCACAGAGCACATGGAATGTAATCTTTCAATTTTAATGAGTTATTGAAATGCAGTCTGTCAGATTTAAAGATGGATTTTTAGCCCTTGCTTGTTTCACCCAGCAGCAGCTACAGTAATAGTCCAACTTGTCAAAAAGTTCATAACGGATCTTATCGAAAATACTGTATTCAGAGGAAATGAGGATAAGACAACTAAGAGAGTTTAGCAGTAGCAGAACTGAGTGTATACTTCAAACAATCTCTTGAGGAAAGTTGTTATCAGTTAACTGTTTGTTTACTGTATGAATGATGTTCAGCGTGTTTTGCAGAGCTGGTACTGTTGTAGCGGTTGTTATTTGTGGTCGTTACAACTCTAGTGACATCTTCTGACAGAACTGGATAAATAAGCCTGAGAGTACTTAAGTGTTCTTCCAGGTACATTAATTTCTGTGACTTTATTTGGGAATGTAAAATGGAAAGAAAGAAAGGAAAGAAAAAAAAAACAATAGACAAGTTTTATTTTGTTGTACTGTATGGCCTGCAAACATGCAAAGTTCTGTCAATAAGTTTGTTTTAACTTTGGACCATCCAGCTATGTATTTCCTCTTGCTTGTTGAGTAAGACTAAGACTTTATTTACAGTATCAGTTTTCAATTCATACTGTACCTGTATATTTGATGTCATCTTTGATGATCAAGAGAAAAAGTTTCAGTCACTACAATGCCAGTGCTACTTACTGAAATTGACTGTATCTTTATAATCTTTATTTCTTCAGTTTACTTGTAACTTAAAGAACATGTATACAGTACTTGGTGAAACAGAGCCATATACCGTAAGGTGGCAAAGTAAACTTGATGTTTTAGATAGGTTTGTGTACATGGCTTACTGTACAACCTACACATTGTGCAAAGGGAGCACCTCATTGGTCATGTTATGCTTTTTAAATTAAGACTGCTGCTTGGCCTGCATGGCAGGCCAGGCTTCCTTGGCCTGACTAAGTTTGTGAGAGATTTTACCAACAGCTTTGCAGTCTAATGGTGATCAGAAATTTATTTGATTGTTGAACAGTTCTGTTCAATATTCCTGTTGATGATCTAAATTTAATCAGTAAAAATGAACAGATTTTGTCAGTCCTCTTAGATTTTCCTGTTCCAAAAATCTGTTGATGTTTCTGTTCATGGTGAATTTTCTGTTGAAAAGTCTGATCAGGCTTCTGTGAGCTGCATTCTGTTCAAAAAATCCTGTTCACAAGTTCTGTTACAGAATGGACAGGAAAAGTGAACAGAATTGGCAGTCCTGTTAGATTTTCCTGTTGATTCCTGAACAGAATTATAGAATTTTGGTCAGGAATGTTTCAATTTCTGATCAATTTCTGACTCTAAGCAATTCTGATCAGGAAGTTCCTGTTCTACATTTTCAACAGATTTTTGAACAGATTTTTGACCAGAAACCTCAACAGAACTTGATCAGAAATGTTTCAATTTCTGACCAACATAAAATTTCTGAACAGAAATTACCTTCCAAAATTTCCAGAAGGGTACATACTTTGTTCACAATAACCTTTTGTACTTCACAACTTCTGTTTAAAAGATGTCAAAAAGGACCTTTATATATTGTATCAGAGAGTACAAGACAATATGAGTGTTTATCCAACACTCCTTGCCCGTGATGCCCGATCTTGTCATCTTTGAGTCTGGCCAAATTGTACTGGAGATGGGCAAATTTAAGCAGGATGGTTTCTGATATGCAAAAGAAAAAAATTGCTAGGCATACAGTAGCTTTCTAAATGTAGTACAAATTTGACATTGTTTACAAACTTAGCTTAGACATCACTTCAGAACTCACTCATGTTATTAACCAACCTTATCCTGCTAAAAAAGACATATTGTGCTGTAACGTAGACATTTTGCACTGGAGGAATCATGATGACAGCTCTTTTTAAAGGCAGTATGCAGTCACCCCAATCGGAGTGAGTGTAACCTGTCACTCTAGTTCATGATTGGCCTATTTTGATCATGTGACAATATTTTTGTTGGTAAATTGTGAAATTCAAGGGGAATTTCTCCTTGCTTTACCTATTGTTTGTAATAGTTATGTTCAAAACATCTTCAGAGGTGCTTGTAAAGCAAAAAGAGGAGATTTGCAAGAATTTGCCGATTTTTAAAAGAAAATTTTGGGGCGACTGCCTATTGCCTTTAAAATGTCTGGACCCATGCAGTACTGTACCTGCAGTGCCCATGTGACAGCTACGTAGGAGGCATTTCATACTCAACAAGGGATACAATACCATATTCTCAATTTCTGAATCCTGGCTATGAGGCCCTGATCCACTGTCCAGCTGACAGGGCTGGAAAAATTTAAATTGTATATGGGAAGGAAGTTAAATTTTTGGAATTCCTTTATAGGCAAGTTTGTGAACATATCCTATATTAAAGCAAATTTGCATGTGGTTTGAATTGTAACTTCCTTGCCAATTGCCGAGATTTCCTAGGAAGAGGCCTCCCATCTTAATAACAAACTTTCTTCCTACAGTTTGCCCACTGCTCGAAAGTAATTTACTGTACCTGTAGTCTGCATTAAGGCCATATTGATACCACATTGTGGCTGTCTGTAACTTCATTTTACCCAGGGTATCAAACCACTATCTTCTTATCCCCACTTATTGTTTGTTGAAGGCATTCAATACTGGTCACAGTAGTTAAAGGGGTAGTACAGTACAGTAGTTTGGTATGAAGTAGTATCCCATAATAATATTACATAGTTTTTATTAGACAGCACTTTATCATCAAGGTCTCAAAATGCTTCACATATATTATCTCTGGTGGGTAGTAACCAGGGTTTCCTAGGGGTTACCTCCAAATTTAAAGGGTCCAAAATGTTGGTACTGGACCCTTTTAAAGATTGCCCAAACAGTGTGCCTTTGGGGTCCAACCCAGTTTTCAAATTCACACATAACAATACACAAAGTAAACAGTGCACCCAAACAGTTACCCATCCACTATGGAAAAATAATAGTGGATATCAAGAAATGTATTGGGTGCTTCATCACTCATTGCGTACGCCACAAACTAGTCAGAGCTGGGGGAATTCCAGCTGAGATAATTGTGGCATGTTTGTACTTGGGCCAAAGCCAAAACTACCGTAAGTGCGAGGAACGGAATTTGGAGCATGTTTTTCACTATGTTTAGCTTCATTTTTGCGGAGTAATAAAATATCAATGGTTGATTTTATAAAGAGACTAACAAACAACAAAATCATGTAATCTAAAGATATCTAAGATTTAGCATGTTGCCATAGCAACAAATATAAGTTGGCACAAGGGACGGAATGGAAAATCCTTGATGTCTATGCTTATCAAACATTCCTTTTATTATTATCAAATTTAGTAGGTGTTCAAATTAATTTGCAACATGTATAACACCTTCAAATTACCTTTGTAATACTGACTGAAAGGGTTTAGTTAAAAAATCTCAGTTCTAGCATAGGGTATTATGCAATTTTAAAAAAAAGAAAGTGCGAGGGACGGAAGTTTTGTCCATGCTAATGGAATGTAGTTTAAGCTGTTTGATTTCCTCATTTTTATTATATACATAGCTCCCATTTTTCTTAAATTCTCAGTCAAAAAAAGAAGAATCAATCTTTAATAAGCCAGTTCAGAGACATACATAACTTGGGAGAAGGACAGGGTGGTTGGGAGGGGCTGGGAGATTAGAGGGAGTATATACACACTAGTTAAAGCTTACATCCTATGGTTGTACTGTAGATGCGGGGAGCGGGGGGAAGAGATTGACCAATTATTATCTTATTCTTTAATCTCACCTCAGGTATCTAATAAAAAGCTAAAATTATCTTACATTGCCCCATAAAAGAAAGAACCATTGAACCCACATTCAATCCAGATGTTACCTCCATCCTTGCAGTATATGGGTGCAGTGTGAGAATAAATTGAACAAAATTAACCTTGATTTGTTAATCAATCAGCCCTGCTTACCTCACTTATCGCTACTATTGGGCAATACCCATTGGGCTAGCTGTTCTCTTAGTCTTCTTGTCCGCGTGAATATCTACATGTCCACATGTGCCTTTGAACTTCTTTGTGGAGGAGACTTCGCAAGGGTACTTGCCCAGCGGGCTATGATATTGAAAATGCAATTGCCTGAGTAAGTTTTTACTTGTCCCGGACTGTCGGGTGGGGGATTTGTCGAAGCCTGACAATACAGGTCAGCTACTGTATGAAATACCACTGTCTTTATAAACCTACGAGGGATTGTGCTTTCTACCTCACAGAATACTTGCTTCCAGGTGCCCTTGTTTCATTGCCAGCCGAATGTCAAGTCTAGCATTTAGTTCTAGTCTCAAATTTCTTCACCTAACATATTTCATATTTTGGTTAATTTTCATATTCCAACTTAAAAATGGGAATTTCTCAACCCTCTCACAAACATTTTGCTGTACTGGTTTTAATAAATGTTGCACAAATTACTTTGAATTCCTGTCAGTCATATGTTACAGTATAAAAATAAGTCATACATCCCCAGAATGTCTTCATTGCATCCTTCTTGCTAATAAACATTTGTTGCTATCACAACATGCTTTATCTTAGATACCTTTAAATTGTATTATTCAGATGTGCTGCAATCTCTCTATTGAATCACATACTAACATTTCTGATTTAACAACAGCTACGCTAGGACAAATGAAATTGTACAAAAATTCAGTCCCTTGCACAAACAGGCACTCATCTACTGTACATGTAAGTTGGCCTAACCGAATTCCGTCCCTCGCACAAATTCCGTCCCTTGCACTAAATTCCGTTCCTCGCAAAATGTTCCGTCACTGATAACACCCCTTTAAAAAACTTTTTGGTTTCACAAAAGGTGTTAAGGTCACAAATACTTGATACTTTGGAGATTTTCACACATATTGTGTCAACCTTTTCTTCTGAAAACAAAACTTTTGTGTCAATAAATGCGAGGGCTGGAATTTGGGGCTTATTGTGCCCATTTTTCCATATTTTTGCCTAAGAATTTAAGGAATGTTTTTATGCTATTAAATGTCTTTAGTTGTGGACATCAAAGTACAGAAAAGCAAGCTTAGGCCTACCTCATTCATTGTTATCTATAGCTAAGTAATTTTAATCAAATTCCGTCCCTCACGCATGAGGAACTACATTTTGCATTTTGAACTTGTCTCTACCAAAAACAACGCAGATTTTCCAAAAATTTTTTGTTGATTCAGAACTGTCATTTAGTCCTCTAGTAAACCAAAAGTGAAGCACTTCCATAAAAGTAGCTTTATTTTTGAGGTTTGAGGGTGACCAATTTTGGCTTTCACCCACTGTGGTGTGCGGAGGAGATTGAGAATTACTGTACCATGGTTTTGTACTAACTATAATTTTTTTTTTATTCTGGCTTGGATTGTCACAGTGCTGAGGAAGAAAGTGAGAGGCACTGGGAGCGGAGATCCTTGCACATCCGAGATTTTCCTGTTGGACCCAAATACAAAGCTAAGGAATTTATTCATACATCCAACAGTGAAAGGATGGGGTCCATGACACGCAGATGTGCATGATATCGCGAACCTGGTAGTAACCCATCCTTTTTAAAAGCTGCAGCTGAGGTTCGTCTGGGTCATGTCCAGACCAACTTTGATTGTCTGGACATACTGTACAAAAAACCTAACCTGGAGCACACCTTTAATACTGAGTGTTACGGTACTGTAGGATAAGCCAGCTGTGTTTTTATGCATTAGCCATTGGGGATACCATAGCAACAAGCCAGTGACCTGCATGGCAACAATAGTCAATTTAATTGCAACTGAAGTAGTACTTACAATGCTCTTCTATGTTCTTATTTTTCTGCAGTGAGAACCCAACCGCCTGGAGACCCGAATATGCAGCGTATATGATAGAGGGCACACCAGGGAAACCATATGGTGGACTGTTTGCTCACTTTAATGTTGTAGAAGCAAACATGAAACTCAGGTAGAGTACTTAATGGAAGACACTAAATCACTTCGCTACTTCTTTCAACATCAGCTATTAAAGTATTAAACAGTACAGTGCTTTGAACTTCATGGATTTCAGGACTAAACATTAACTATAAACTTCACAAGTACTGTACAGCAGGTTCCAAAATTCATATTTGGCAGGGTAATATTTTACTTGCCTTGAAGTGATGGAAAATGAAGACAGTCTTCAGGAATAGTTTGGAGACTCAAAAATTATATACGGTAGATTTGACTATGCAGCTGTATGTTACTTCGTATATACTTAAAGATACAGTAGAATTCTGTAAGGTGAGTGTTAAAATGGGTATTAACTGGACAAGGTTAGTCCTACAGTATGTTTTTTAAAATATCACTTTTTTAGCTTTATGATAATTTTAGACAGTTCTACCCTGTATCTGAGAAGTTGAGATCATAAAGAGAGAGCTTGCCCAACAGGGAAAGATATGCAATGTTATTGTACAGCCCTGGGTACAGTATTAAAGGAGTCAATTGATGTCATTTTCAAACTTGTCTGGTATTTACAAGAGGAAATTTTTAGTTTTGATGGTATTCTTTGCATTGTTTGCAAACTTTTTCAAGAAGTATTCATTAACATCAACTTTCTCTGTCACTCTACATTGTCTATATCTATTCTTACTATTAAAGTCAATATAAAATTTTATTTACATTCCATTGTTTAAGAGTTGGATTGATATTTGGATTGAATGCAATCAACATTCAATAGATCAGTGCATCAGAAACTCATATTTGTACAGCCTCAGAGTTGTTTCAACAGAAAAAAGCATTGTAGCTGCTTTGTAACGGTGGGAAATGTTTGTCAACAATAAATTCTCTCTTTGGCAGACACATAATGTAAGTGTATGGGACCACTTTTATTTGGAAGGGCTGAGTACTTTTGCCAGTAATTATAAGCACATACTGTATGCCCCAAAAATAGCATACTGTATAAAGTTTGCTGGAAAGTAGCAAATTTTCTGCCCAAATGGGGAGGGTGGCTACAACCTCCACCCTCTGCATATGTTTGCCTTGCTACATCTACAGTACTGTTTGCCAAGTGAAGAAAGGGTTTAGGCAATTACGTATTTCAGTATTGCACCCCTAGTGCCCAAGTGTGACTTGAAATCGGTCTATGCATGAACGGGCAACCAAATCCCCATTTTCCTTCAACCCTAAATAATTCTAAAGTGATTAGGAGGCCTCTCAAATCTTGCAGTTTTTGCATCAAATTCTGGATGTTCAGCAGCTGAGTGCTTACTGAACAGTATCATCAGTCTCTTACTCTTTCAGCTCTTCCCTTCTTTACTGTACCTTAGGCACAGTGCCAAAAGTTGGCCGCAAGGCGGCTCCCAGCCGCTGGAGGGGCCGGTCATTGCTATGATAAAACCTTGCAACAATGGATGTGTGGCTGCAGCCACACTACACTAATGAGCAATAGTAGCAGACAATGGGTATTGTGCAAGATTGTTCAAGCATGAGGTAATATGCATGGCAACGGCCGCCTCTGGCCAGCTGTGCCTAGTCAGAAAGATTGTGATAAAGTTTGTAAAACGACATAGAAAAAGACTGCTGAATCTTTAAAAAGAAAATCTCTGCCTTAACTCCAAGAGCAAAAGCCACTTCAAGCAACATCCTGATCTAGCTATATATGCAATAATTAATCCTCGGTATGAAGCATACAGTACACAAACATAGTCCTGCCATACTCAAGATCAGTGTTTCGATTATTAGGAAGTTTACCCGAGTTACGTAATACATGTGCGATGAAAGTGTTCCTAGTTGCTATGTGAAGACAAGTTACAGTGAGCGTTACTTGCTTTTCGATGGAGACGGTAACCAGATGCAGAAGAACTAAATTTGGTTTAAAAATCTGCGAGATAAAAAGCTGAAATGTTGGCACAAGTCCTTCACAATGCATGGTGGAGCTACCGTTTTCCATGCAGGCTACATCTAAGTTAGGTCTACGCATAATATTGCAATATCTCGATTTTTTAATCTAGCAATATGTAATGTATGAACCCGTGAAATGTTCATTGAAACATCCCCCCTGAAATCAGTTCACCATAAAATCAATGCATGCCACATTGTCATCACAAGACAGGTAGGACACGCAGGCTCTCGTTGACATTAATGCAAGGGTCCTGTCTTCGGATCAAAACTTAATCTGTACCTATCGATTTTAAACAGTTAGAAATATAATTGTAACCATTTGTAAGTCTTCAGAGATAGTTTATGACATCTGTTATCATTTACACGGAATTTTTGACTCTCCAAAATTAGGAGATTTTTGTCCTGAAATTGATGTTCATTGCACATTTTAATAACTGCATGCTCTCTGTATTACATTTAGTACACAGCATCACTCACTCCCAACAGCAAGACCCTTCGTTATAACTTGCGGAAAAGAAAACCTTTTTGGTTAAAAAATGTCAAAAACAGTCACATCCCATGTGCAAAAGACTCTCAGACAAATATCCATAACATATTCACAAGATTAAGATCCCAGGGTTTTCCTGGGTATTTTTCTTCAGGACAACATTTCACTTTTGCCACTGCTTAACATTCTGTCTATATGTATAGCTCTGCAATACAAACCTAACCTACAGTTGTATTTCTACAGAATTTATTATGAATTCATACTGGTGCACACAAGAACAGGGCCCCCATTTTCTTTCTGTTTTCTGTTGTTGTGTTGACTGTAAAATGTTTCTTTTTTCTCTTGTGTGTTGTGAAGCATTGTTCGTTCTAATTTCTCAGCAGGATGTCGTGTCTGCTTGGCATAATTTCTTACATTAAAATAAATGCTTAGGAGGTGTCTCCATAAAAGTTAGTGTTACAGTATGAGAAAGAGATACATGCTCAAAAGTCCAGGTTGATCCAAAGGAGCTGTTGATGAACCTGATCAAACTCTGCTAACTTCTACCTTCCATCATAGCTTTATCCTTGTTATGGGAAGATTGGGCAGGGGAGAGTTCCAACCAATGTAGGCCTTTGCACTCCCCCCCCCTCGTAACAGGTGCATGTGAAGTGCACCATAAAATAAACATAATAAATTCCTGCAATCCAGATTCTAATACATTGCAATCCGAATAGCACAAATCACAGTTTTTTCCTATACAAATTTAGCCTAGCGTTGCATATTTTGGATGAGTACCAGGTTTAATGGAGGACAATTAGTGAGATCAAGGCTTGAGAATGACACACTCTGAGCTGAGGAAACCACTTAGATGATGTACTTTTCTGGATACCCACTAGAGGCAATTGGGGAAGACAACAATATTTTAAATTTATGAATATCCTACCCCTGCAATGGGAAATAGAATGTTTGAAACTCCACTAGCCCGAAACAGCTACAGTATAGAAGAACTAATGTGTCCTACAAATCAGGCATATTTATAAAGCTTCTTCACATTCATTAGTTACATGATAGACTTGGGTATTTCCAAAAAAAACTTGCACTTCGACTGCTGTCATGTGCTGGCAGATGGTGGTACCACCTTCTTTACCCTTTATACTTTTCTTGATAGACTCTGGCATTTCTTAAAAAAGGTGTGGCTCGAAGGCGGTCACATGAGATCAGATGGTGGTACCACCTACCCTTACATAAAATAAACACCTGCTCAGCAAACTTCTCTTCAGATTTCTTGTGAGACATTCTTTGTGTTTTTGCAACATGTTTTCTTGGGTATTTCCAAAGAAACTTGCACTTTGACTGCTGTCATGTGCTGGCAGATGGTCATCTTCTTTACCCTTTCTTTTCTTGATAGACTCTGGTATTTCCTAAAAGTGCAGCTCGAAGGCTGACACATGAGGTCAGGTGGTGGTACTTCCTACCCTTACACATTACAGTACATGAAATAAACACCTGCTTCGCAAACTTCCCTTTAGATTTCTCGTGGGATTTTTTTTTGTGATTTTGCAACATTTTTGTGTGCAAATTCAGGCTGGCGAATCACTGCCCTGAGCAAATGAAAGAATTCTTTTGGACACTAATCTTGTGGTTGTGAATGTAACCCTGCAAGAGATGTCTGGGATGTTTCAGACTTGGATGTAAACTAATGGTGGTATATCAGACCCATCGACTAGAAGGATCAACGTGAAAAAAATGAGTCTTTTGCAACTTAAAGAAAACTTTTTGTGGGTGACAGCTTTAGTAGTCATGTCATTGTGACTACTGCACAGTACTTGGCAAAACATATGAATAATCTGATTTTTTTATGCGTACTAAATCTCATGTTGCTGATCCATCTAGTTTTGGCAACAGTTAATAGTTGCTATGGTGCAGCAGCACATGACAGTGCCTGCTATGTTAAAATAAACATAGCAGCCATTTCTGGCTTATCAAGATGGGTTTGGCATGGCCCATTGCACAAACTCTGAACATGAATTCGGCAGCAACCTAAGCATGTGTTAAAGTGGGTTGTTTAATGGTAATAGGAAGTGATATGAGATGAAAGAAAGAAAAAGCAGCAAGCAAAAAAAAAAAAAAAGCAAAAAAAAAAGAAAAAAAAAAATATATTGGGGAATGGTGAATTATACTCCCCCATCATCCACTGTGATGTGTAGGTCATGATAATAACCTAGCATGTTGACCATGACACTAAAATGCTGATAAATCATTGTATCTGTTTTGATAGCTTCATCAATATCATGATAAATAAACAGTGACTTTTCTGTTTTTGACATCTCAGTAGTCTGTACACAGTGGCTTATTTATATTGAGAGGGGGAGGGGATATTGTGCACATGTAGCACAATATTGCATCATTAACAACAAGGATAAAAAAATTCAAGGGTGAGGAACTATTTGGTTGGGGGTTGCAGCCCCCCAGCCCCCTGCCTTCTACACCTATTTACAGCTGAAACACATGCAGAGAAGGTTTCAATAAGTGAACAGTGTAATGTTTGCCTGTGTCGCTGTTTCATTACCTCCTATTTTAAAACATGTATTTCTGCATATAATTTCTATGTGGCAAAATCTCTTTAAGTAGAAAGAGTGGGTGCCCATGCCCCACATGGTGCAGAAGGGTGCTTGCTACTGTGGAAGATGTTGTTGTCTCTCTGCCTGCCTGAAGTACTGTACAACAATGCAATTTACTATATGGCTAATTGCTATCAATAAGGACTTTAATTAAAGCTAAATACACTGAAACCTGGCCAGCCGTGCTTCTCTTCCTAATGTACTGTATCACCTACACATTGTTTTTCATTTTGTCTAACATCAGATACATAATTTGTAAATGCCAAGGGAGTAACAGCTTGGAAGAAACAATATTGGTTTATTCTCCTTGGTTCACCATGCATGTACAGTAATATCTGAAGTATTCTTGTGTTCTTAGCATTTTGTCTCAATTTTTGTACTAACCTTCAAGAATTTTTTCTCAGATTTCTTATCTCTTTCTTCATTTGTTTGTGGGAAAAATGTTTTTGGTCAGATAATTGATTCTTCAAATTTGTTAAAATGTGTTTAAACAGGTTGATCTATAATTTGTAGAATCATGGAGCTGAAGAATGCCTGAATGTACTGTAAAATAACAGAGAACCTTATAGTACACTGGTAACAGAATATTGTCCAAAATTTGTGTGTTGAGTCTTGGAACTGACGGTATTTTCGTGGCTGTGTTTCGAAGCCTACAGTACCCTAGAACTTTTCATTGACAGCAGAATGTTCTCCAAAATTTGTATTGCAGATAGACCTTTTCTAATTTTACAGAAGAGAAGAGCTGCAGAAACTTCTTGACAGGGAGAATGGAGAAACATGTTTGTCATTGACGTCTTTTCCAAGGTAAGGTATATAATAACTTCTTGAATGTGATACTGCCAAAGTTGAGTTATAGGCCTACTGTACCCCATCAATCCTCACAGCAAGTAAAGGGTATCATATGCAAGGCATAAATTAGTTACATTAATTTGATTAGTGTAAAATTTGCTTTATACTGTATAAAGGTTATGTCATAGACTTGAATTATTGTATGAGCTGCCCATCCCATATTGTGAAGGTTAAGTATTTATTGTCACTTGCCAGGGTCTGCTTGCTCAAGTAGTTTTTGTGAAGATGAATTCCTGCTCGCTGTAAACATTTGTTGAGGATTCAATTGTTTGTCAAGTAAATTGCCCACTCTTGTTGTGAGTACAGTATGGAAACGATGTGGCTGCCATATGTTCACGTAGTCGGTAGTACAAAGGACTTTGCTTCCTGTCTATACTTTTATTTTGAGACATCAATAATCCAGCCCTTGAAGGGCAGTTGTTTTAAGACACTCAGCGACCACGAATTTGGGAGAAGCCTGTATGGCAATATGAAGTACAACTTCACGTCGGGTGGCTAACCAACTCAACAACATAGCTTAAATTTGGTTTCGTTTGAAAGGCCAGTTCAGATGGGAAAACTGTAGATTGACCTGGTCGGGGGATTGAATCCCCAACCCTGCAGTTGCTAAGCTTCATGGCTTCAAATGCCACTGTCTTAATCCACTCGGCCACAGCACTATTAGGTTAAGGTTGTTCATTTGAACATACCAGATGATTTAGGGCTACAATATGTTCCCAGAGGGAAACTAACACTTTAATTGTTATCTTCATGGTAAATGCACAGAAAATGTCATGTCACAGCTTTAAGACATGTGTACAGTAAATTGAGCAATCATGTGACCATCCATGGGGCCTTCATAATGAACATGTCCGTCTTTGCATCAATGTGATCAACCTAGGTGTCCTTCTTTGGTTCCCCAATGTGAAAAGGAATACCAATGTTGTCATCCAATGCTGACCTGGGGTAATGACTGTAGGTCTTTACATGTCAATGCCAACCTTGAGTCGAGTTGCACATCTTCCAGTACCCTGTACATTCCTTAGTGTGAATTCCACTTTTGTACACTTTTTCCAGTAGTCTACATTACAGCTTTTGGTGGCTTCTGCATTTCAGGCTTACTGCTCATAGTTCTTTCATAGCCAGATGCTACTGGAGAAAGTTGGTTGGCTTTGCAAGTTTGAGGTCATACCTGTATATTACCTCACATTAGTTCCATTCTCTGCCATTTTTGCTTTTGTTATATATATGCTGTCATTATGCACTGTATATAGCTTTCAATAGACATGCATTAGATACAGGAGCAGAGAAGTACTGTGGTTTGGGAGAGGGCCTTGCTTCTGACTCTTATGTTGGCAGTTTGGGAAGAAAAGTCAAATGACATCCCTTCAGGCCTTGAGTTTTAGATTTTCCAGGTGTGCTACAAATCATACTTTCTCAGGAAATAAGGAGTGTGGTAGGTGTGCTATTTTAGTAAACTGTAATAGGTTTACCTGAGTTCCCATTCTTTATCTAGGTGTGCAAAAAATCGCACTTCTGACAGTGATTTGAGGGAAGTAATGGTGTGCGATCACTCTCGCATGCCTCACATTCAAGGCCTGATCTTTATTCCACCATCCTATCGGGAAACATTTTACAATTTCTATTTCGGTTATATGATCTGTATCTTTGCTGCAAAACAGTTCTGAATAAAACAAAGCATAATGGGATTGCCTTGCTAACTGAATATCTTCAGTGTCACTGCCACTGTTATGTGAGTTTGGCAAAGCACCAAAAACTGTATTCAAATCATTGCATGATATATGGCCTTACAGGTGAATGTGTCCTGCATTCAGAATCAGATGTAGACATGTAATTGGCACACCTGCCTATTTGATGTAAAAAACATTAAAAACTTTAAAAATAACCACAATTTCCATCAAAATCCATCAGGTATTAACTTTTTTACAAAACACTTGGTTTTTGTGCTTAGATCATGAATAAACTTGACTAAATATGCAAACTTAAACTGTGGAAAGAGGGTCACATGATGTATGTTTCATGCTATCCTGTGTTTATTCCTTCATTCCAAGGACAGTTTTAATGATGACATGCCCTGAGGTGTTTGGTTTGGAAGTAGCTGTTTATTTTATACTACTTTGAAAATGTCCACATTAAAAGCCAAAATAGAAACCAGCTGGTACTGTAATAGATTATTGCATAGGATTTACTGTACAAAAGAAATTTAGAAATTTAGACACTTTTATGCTATAACTCCTACTCTACTCATACTAATAATTACGTATGCAAATTTGTGATGTGGAAAGATTGACCAATGAGGTGTGTGTTATTTTTGTCCTTTGCTTGCTTGAGATGTTTATTTTGGAAGTAGCTATTTACTACTTTAAAAATGTCCACATTAAAAACCAAAATGGAAACCATCTGGTTCTGTAAGTAATTAACAGATAAATTACAAAGGATAGAAACTAAAAGAAATACAGGCACTGTGCAACACACCACATTGTATATTTTGTGTAGCTACGGTAGTAAGATAATCTCAGAAATCGCCAAACTTCGATGAGGTATATCTTTAGAAAGTTAAAAGCTGTTCGATTAATTCCAGTGGATTTTTCATCAGGGGATCTTAATCTACCATTGTTGAGTAAAACAACTGTTTTGGTTACATGTCCACATACTTTTAAGTACTGCTATAAGCTGATATATTCCTCTTTGACTGAGGCAAAGTTGAATTAAGTGCTCATTGCCACATAGCCAGAGGTCCTCTGGCCTTGGTCTTACCAAACACTTTGTTTCCTGAAGAATGTATGACTTTAGTTCCACCATATTTTGAAGACACTATCAATTTCTTGTGCACATGGGATGTGGTTGTGTCTGAGCCTGCCCCAAACCTGTGTCATAATTGAACAAAACTGCAAACTAAGGACTGTAGTTCTATGGAAACACCTTAGGACTGAACGGTGAGCAGCACTATTGACAAAAAATTGAGGCTTTTGTAGATAGAAAATTGGTACTCAGGTGACCTAAAACTCATGTACTTCTTTCTTTACAATGGTCTCCACTGATTTAATTTTTGTCTTCACCAAGCAGGAGTGAAACTACTGGTTACGGGTGCCTCTTGCTCATCTCAACAAAGTAACGTGTTACCTAGGAAAAACAATAATGCAGTGTAATATGCGGGGTGCATTGTCTTGGTCCATGGCCCTAGGACTAAGTCCATGTGGGCCCTGTGTATGGCCCTGCTTATTTCTATCTATTTGGACACACTATTGCATGTGAACAAATATTGGATAATATCACAAAAATTAGATTTTCCTTTCAAGGTCCTTTTAAAAACAACTGTGCAAATAATACTGCAATGATACTACAGTTTGTAGTGTAGATAGTATCGGGCAGTCCCAGGGCCCACCGTCCTGGGACGGTGAGCCCTGGGTTTGTTCATATGGATTTTCCAGCTCAGTTCTTTCAGCATTTTACAACCTTCCAACTGTGTTGTAACTGGTCAGGTTGGAACATCTGAAGCAGTGCAGGAATTGTGATAATCACATTACACGCTTGGGATGCCGGCCAGTATGAGGGTAGCATGTATGTGCTGCAGTTAGCGCTCAACTTACAGAGATACTGCTAGAAAATTACCACACTCTATTGGGCTCATACCTTTGTTCTAGGCTATCCAGGTCACTTATTTGTGGTAATATTTCATCAATGAAGAGATTATCTTATCAATCAAAGGTATCATTTTATCAGTCAAGGGTTTGTGGTAAAAGAAGCAAGAGACTTGCTTAATACTTTTCAGGCAGATATGCACACTTTGAAATCTTACAATATTCAGTAGAAAATATGTACCAGTCCAAGTATTTTTCTTTACATACTTCATGAAAATTGCATAATTTTCACACAGTACTGTAAATGATGTTTTCAAGGAATAAAAGTTTTATTTTTACCCATCTTTAGATTAGGGTGTCCTAATTTCAGCATTCCTACTCATGAACCAAATCCAACAGCTACGGGGGTTTCCAAGTCACTGTTTTTTCCTGACGATGCCATTTTTAGTGATCATCCAAGGTTCAGGTGGGTAATCTCTGTTACATTGGTGCTCTTTGCTTTAAAGGGAAAATGTGGTCACCCCAATTTGAATTAGTCTACCACCGTATCCTAATTCTGGAATGGCTCTATGTCATGTGACTATATTTCTCTTACTGAAATTTTTCAGCTCATGCAGAATAAATACTTTGTTCCAATTTTGTATGAAATATTTTTGTGTGGATAATCATGAAATATGTTTCTTGAAGAAATGAAAGGAAATTTAGATTTAGCTGACATTTCCAAATAAATTTGGGGCAACTGCTCTTTCCCATTAAAGTGTACACAACATCTAAAATTTTAAAAATATGTGTTACAAAGCTTGAAAATGCATCCCAATGGCCCAACTCCCATCTTCAAAGGACATTCCTAAGCCGAGATGTTGAAGCTTATTCACTCAATTTAAAATGGTAGATTGTGCAATAATTTGTGATGTCATTCTTGTACTACTCAAATTACAGTCCTTGTTTTTCTATGTTTTTTCAAACGCCACTGCACCTTGTGCCAAAATGTGATCACTGTCTTACTGTTATAGGGTGACTTGGCTATACAGTATAAGCCGTCTAACTACAACATGCTATGCAAGGGAATGGTAAATGTTTCAAGGTCATATAAACATCTTAAAGGGGAATTTTCATGATCCCAGACAGTTCCAATTCTCCCAACTATGCAACTTCTAGCTCCTCCCATAACTGTATGAAGCTCTTCCTTGTGCAAGAATAAACCTGTTTTATTGCTTAAGGCCATGTCCTAGTGAGCATACTGTACAAGGCTATAAAATGTGATAAAAGCACTCTTTCTGCCTTGTGTGGAATGTGAGCTACTCTGCATCTTTCAAATTTTCAAACTTTGATGTCAATCAAAGAGCAGTCACCAATTGAGAATTTTGATACCCCCACACTAAAACTATACTTTGGGGTGATGACTATCTGTCTTTAATTTTAAAAGAAAACAAAAGCAGGTAATGTGAGTTGCACAAGAAGGGCATCACAAATTGTTGTGCAATCGACTGTTTCAAATGAAGTGAATAAATTTCAACTTTTTATATCTCAGCAGTGCGAGTAAGCTATGAAAATGGGAATTGGATGAATGGAATTCATTTTCCAACCTCTGAAATATATCCTCTTTTAATTCTAGACTTTAGGTCCACTTGCATCTCTATGAACAGAGAACAGGTGGTGGTTATTTGAATGACTGTTTTGTAATTAACAGAAAACAAACACTGGTACAATTTATACAATGTGAAAAAGAGAGTATGGTGGACAGTGAACAGTTGGTTGACCCATTTATATTAACAAATAACAAAATTCAAACACTGGGGCAGTGTGTACTTTGTAAAAGAGAAGGTAGGATGATCAGTTCCTCCAGTGTTTTGTACTAGCAAAATGCAAACACTGTCACAGTGTGTTCACAAAGTGTATCAATAGAGAGACACTAGTGGACAATGGACAATTGGTTGACGTTTTTGCATTAACCTAATGTAATAACTTTTTCAGTTTGTATAGTATAAATGTGCCATAATTTTCATGGCATTTTAATTGTGCTGGTATGAAGTGGACTGGGGAAATCTTTAGGCATACAGAGGATAAATATTTGCACTGAAATGTTACAAAGAGATTTTCATGTTAGCAAGATAAAAGAAAGTAGAGCAAACTTCAAGAACCTTACTACAAAACACTTTTTTTTCTGTCCTGTATTGTTGTTGATATATCACCATTTTTATGACTCACAATCAATGAGCCATTTTTCCATTCAGTTGACTTGATGCAAGTCTGTTATGAGACTGTGTCATAGTGTCACTTCCATTGAGTGCTTTCATCTTTTTCTTCACAAGCTGTTTGAACTCATTTGGTGGTGTAACTACTGTTGAAGAGCATAAGAAAATTATTGTAAATGTTGAGTATAGTAGTGATTAACAAAAAAATAAATACAAAATACAAAAAATGTTTTTAAATTTGATACTTAAGGGAACTCACTATTAGCTGGAGTGGAAAGAAAAGGGGAAAAAAAAATACTATAGATGCAGAGACATCTCAGCATTGAAATGAGCATGAATCATCAGAGTAGACTTGCTTTAAAAGAAGGGTCTAAGCTCAAATCAAGCTTTGATGTATTAGAAGGGTACTTATTCTAAGCAGTCTGGTGAAATTTCCATTGAAATTCGATGTGCGTTTCTCAAGATATCAGCAGATAAAGTTGTCACATTTTCAACACAAAGTGAACTTGAAGCAAGCACATATGATGTCATACCCTCATGAGCAGTCTTTTGTTGTTCTTTAAACTTTATTACCAATTTTCTCCTCAACAATCGAATGTTATCGCAATGTGATTGCATGAGAGGCATGGGAAAATTACAAACTTCACATTCCCCAAGGGGAGGTCCTACCCCAATTAATTTCAAGGTCAACACAACAGAAGCATTCCTTATCAATGTGAGGAAATGATATCAGGGAGCTGCCTACTGATGTAATTTCCACTTGCTAAAGCTCACTTTGTGTCACAAATGTTGTAACTTCTTTTGCTGGTATCTCTAGTAATACAAGTCCGATTTGAATGAAAGTTTCACCAAAATGCATAGATTTAGTTCCTCTTTCACATATGAAAAGTAAATTTTTGCTTAAGCCCTTCTTTTAAGTCAATTTGTATGGAAAATGGCATCTTTCTTGTGAATAATAAAGAATGATGGTAGTACTTTAATAGCTGTTGAAAATATAAAATGCAGTTTGTGGCATGGGACTAAGAATTTTATTTTTATGTCTTTTATAGTACTAAAATACCAACGTATTCATTTCCGTTAAAGATACTGTCTCATCATTCAATGGTAATTTTTTGGTATAACCACCAAAACTAGTCACATTTTTTTGTGCACCATGAAGAACTTTCCCTTTACTTTGAGCGATATCTGTTGGGTTAGTTACTTAGATGAGATTTAATGACATACCAACACGAATGTGTTACATAGTGAAACTAGATAAAAAAGGTAAAGTTTAAATACCGTTCCTCATGGGATGGGTTTACACTCAAAGTTGTCTTTTTAAGTGTCTGTATATTTGATTTACTCTACATGATATGTTTGTGTATTAAACAGTTTGGTCAAATGGTGTGTTGCAAGCATACTGTAAGGGTTACCTTTGATCAGTTGCACTGTTTTTCCTTCCAGAACACTAACCAAAAACATTCGAAGCAGAAGAGGAGAAAAGGTTTCAATTAATATTCCTGGTATGTTGCTATCCTGAACAAAATTTTGCTCTTTATTAGATAAAAGGCTGTAACTCCATCATATATTTACTTTAAAGACAGACAAAATTTCACCTGCAAATGGTAAAAATACCACGGGGGGGGGGGGGGGGGGGGGGGGAGTGGATATGGTGAAGAGGGCTGGGAAGGGAGGGCAGGGTAGTAAATTTACCTTTAGGTGGAGGGTGCAACAAGTGAGGGGATGCAACCCCTAGGTTTGGACTGGGAGAAAGTCTATTTAACTGAAATTAACAAGGTGTATGTTATTTGCTGCAGCTACTGTTTGCAGTGTATATTTCCATGATTACTCATTATGTAAGAATTTGAAGAGTAGTGGTGGGGGTGGTGGGTCCAGGGGAGTAGTGGTGGGTCCAGGGGAGTAGTGGTGGGTCCAGGAATAAACCTTGGGGTAGTCAGGCAGAAGATGCTCTCTCTGACCCTGGAGAAATGTATGTACTTTGATTTAAAATGCAATTATATGTATATAATGTATATGTAATAGTCTGGTGGAGGGGGTGGAGGAGTATAGGGAGGCCCTACCCATGAACCCTGCAAACCACAGTGATATTGTATTTCTAGCCCATCCTCATCACCCCAAGACTTCACAGAAAACCGCCATGTTTGAAAATGTGTGAGGTACAGTTGGACTTGCTTAAGCAACCTAATGAATTGAGGATGCCAAACAGTGTAGTCAGGGTGCACTTACAGCAGACTCTAAATACCCACTACAACACATGCAGGTGTGTAGTGTGCTTAATAGCATGCAAATCTTCCATACTGTACTTCAACAAGGCATTGTAAACAAAGATATCACATGATGTCACGTGAAATCTGTTTATAGGTGACTATTAGTTAAATCTTATCATCTCGCCAATATGGCAGCTACAGACATCCCAACATTCCTTTGAAACAAAATCTGAATGTTTCAAGAGTCCCTCCTCTTACTAACATCACAACTTAAGTTTCATAATGTTTCATGGTACAGATATCAGAGTACAGGTAAATTAACAGAGCATGCACAAGTAAAACCATTAACAAAATACATTTTCATGTGACTGAAAGTAACAATACTGTTCATGAATCATTTATTTCAAAATGGACCCATTTCAAATTTCTATTGCAACTCAAATGAGCTGACATATTGGAGAATGTGGAGATGCAGTTGTGCAGGCAAAAGAAAAACAAATTAGTCAACAAAGGAACTGTATGAAACAAAATATGACATCACATGGGTGAAGAGATGATTATTTAGATCTTATCATCAAGCCACTTAAAGGGCAGATGCAGACATCCCAAAATTTCTTTGAAACAGCATCTGTATGTTTCAAATGTTTCTCCTCTTGTAATCATCAGAAGTAAACTTTGTTATGTTTCATGGTACAGATGTAGAGGAGCATGCACAACTTGAACCATTTACAAAAAAAAAATAAATAAATAAAACCCCCTTGTGTTATTTAAAATAACCATACTATTCATGATTCATTTATTTATATATGGATCCATCTCTTATTTCTATTGCAACTCAAATAAGCTGAGGTGTTGGAGAATGCAGGAGATGCAGTTGTACACGCACAGGAAAACTAAAAAATTAATCAGCAATGGAACTGTGTGCACACAATACAACATCACATGATGTCACGTGAAATGGGTGTACAGATAAATGTTTAGATATTATCGTCAAGCCACTTACAGACATACCAACATTCTTTTAAAACAGCAGCTGATTGTTTTGAACCTTTTTTTCATCATCATAGCTAACTTTCGTAATGTTTCATGTCACAAATATTTGATTTCAGGTATTATTAAGGACTTAGAACCATTCATGTACAAAACAATTTTGTGTGACTAAATAAAATTGTACAGTACATGATAGCTATGTCACAATAGGAAAAGTGGGGGTGCCTCCGCAAGCTATGGCTGCCTTTAGAAGTTTTATCACTTTTCACTTCAAACAACAGGATTACTCACAACAGTCATTGTAATGTGCATAGCAATAAATCGTAGCCGTAGCCCCTGCAACTTCGTTGAGGGAGCTGCAGTCTGAGGCTCTGACATGATGCATAGTACTATGTTGCATGGATATATACATGTAATTTTGCATGTAACATTCATATCACAAATATTCATACAAAAAGGTTAATTTCTGTAAAATATCTACACTAAATTGCTTTAAGTATGGTATCATGTCAAAATAGCCAAGCTGTAGCTGCCTCAGCTAAGCTTCAGCAGCTGCAGCATGTTTTTTCTATGTTAGTGTATAGCAACAAAGCATGGCTGCAGCCCCTGCAGCTTTGCTGAGGGAGCTGCAGTTTAAGGTTATCAGATATTGCTTTAGCAGAACTGGGTATAGAAGGATTTCATGTGACGTCACAAGGTTGGGATTGCCCGGCACTGAAGGGCAAAACACGTGCAGTAAGCATATTTACAGCACACACGTATGGCATAACCATAGATGCTACTCTGACACAATGGATGCTTGCCCTTCAAAGCCAAAGAGATGTGCCATCTTGCCCTTCAGAACTAAAGTGATGAGCCATCATATGACGTTCGTAAAACCACTCGATAGAGACTGCATTTGACTGCGTTTGTCTTTAAATGTTTCCATGATTAAAATCAGAAAAGTAAACCATCCTGGTGAAACAAAAATCCTTTGAAAATATTTATTCTGAGGTTCAGTGACTGTTTAGGGATATGCTGTGTAATTTATCAAAGTCCACACTGGGTATCAGATAATTCCATGTACAGTATAGGATTAGATCTGACATGAAGGCAATCCAGTGATAGATTTAAGGCTGCCTCCAAATTGCTTGCCCATAATATATTCATTGTATTAAATCCCTCACATTAGTAGTAGTTCACAGTACTTGAACTGACACAGAACAGGGTAAAATCAAACTGTGCCTTCAAATTCTGATAAGCCTGATTGGTTAGTGATATGTATTAATCAATGAGATCTACTATACTTTTGTGGAAGCATCAGCCTACCATAAACATGGATACATGCTTTGTCATAAATTGATGGGAATAAAAGTGTGACACCTCGTAACAATTTACATTGTGTTGCAAATAGAATCATAAGATGCAGTTGCTTCTGCTGTGTCGTAAATAGAATTACTACAGTAGGCCATATTTTGGGGAGCTTGTGGAGGGGGTGGGGTTAAGGGCCATTTTGGTTGCTGTCGGGTGAAGTACCTGTAGCACTCATGTATTTTGTATGCTGCTGTATGTAGGCACAATTTTAAAATGGTTTTATATTAAACTTTAGAAGAAACATGAAAAGTTTGGAGTTTTTATCTTTAAATGTGATACCTTTGGCAGTGTTAAGCAACTCTTTTTCCATGGGCAGCTTTTTAATAGCACCACCATAAAATAATATGGTCTGCCAAATGCCTGGATATAAAAACCTAAGTTAGGGTGGTCAATGAATTATTTATAGGGTAGGGAGTCCTCTGGACCACAAAGGTGTAGTAAAACTGCACTTTTCAGAGAAATAACAGTGAAGTTTTCACTTCAGTAGCCATGGTTGCAACATTTGTGCTCAAGGAGGCATTACACACCCCCCACTGATAGTGGAGTGGGGGTTTGAGGGGTGTGTGAGGTGGGGATGGGGTTAATTGGAAATGAAATTTAAGGGAAAGTGAGGGCTAACAGAACATGTACATGTCAGGGAATGTTATATCTTCAAATTTAGAAGTAATTGGTTTGTTGCACAAGACAAACAAGATTGCAGTGACTTTGCAGAATTCAGGTTATATAAGGTCAAAGCACTTTAAATACTCAGTAGTATTGCCAAATTCAGGAAGCTACATTTCAAAGGAAGTTGTCATCACAATGGTTGCAAACTATTCCTTTTAGTTTTTTCTCTCTTTTTTTTTTGTAGACCTTATTTACATTAGTCATGTCACATGTTCAGTTATTCGTCTCTTTCAGGGTCATGGATTGAATAATATTGTATTGATCATTTGGTAACACCTATTGTTAAGTTCTATCCTGACACAGCAGTTTTCAATTTTGTTTGCAGTATTCAAAGACACACATACCAAAACACCTTTTGTGGAGAAGTTCCCCAATGACCATGATGGGGAAGGGGCTAGGGCTGCACTACCAGACCATATATACATGGATGCAATGGGCTTCGGAATGGGTAGTTGCTGTTTACAACTAACTTTTCAAGCTTGCAATATTGATGAAGCTAAATTTTTGTACGATCAGCTCACACCAATGTGCCCTATTCTGGTGAGTAGAAAATGATGTTGATGTCAGACAGGAATGATGCAACAGTTGTTAGCTCAGTGAGTGGTTGCTATGGCGATTTGATGATAAACAGCACAGAAGGATGTACCTCTGTGTTGTAGTGGTAATTGGATGTTTCTGTGCTTCTGTGAGATCATGCTAATCTGTATGTGTCTCTGTGTAGAAAAGGAGGAATGGAGTGTTTAGGAAGAGTAGTGATGGTGCCATGAGAGGGAAGGGGAGGGGGAAGGAGACATTTATTTCAGTAAAGGTCAAAGGTCATTGATGTCAGTGGAAGTAAAGCTGTGGGGCTCTTTCTGTGCCGATGTCTGGCATGAAAAGCCCAACATTAAAAGCCAGAACTTAATTTTTGATGATGTTCTATAGTATCAGTCTGTCTGATCTTTGCCCAAAACTCTTTAACCTTCTGTTAGATAAATATAAACAGAGCTATTTTATAGCTTCATATGAAACCTTTGTTCAGTTGACACTACATACCATAAACACGTTCCTCTTGTGGTGCTCTGATGTTTAGGAGGCTAAACACTGATTTTGCATATTCATCAGTATGCCAAGGCAGGGATGATATCAAGTATCAGGGGACATGTAAGGAAAGAAGTTGCAGAGACAAAAAGAAAAAAAGAATATTAGTTCAGACTTTGAGGCAGTGGTTTTCAGTAGCCACGTAAGTTAGAGAAGTCTAAGTAATAATAAGCTAGTCAGTGTTGTGCAGAGTTGTTGCATGTTCTGAGTGCTGAAGAGTGCAAAAATTAAGTGATGTCAGAGGAAATGTAAGTTTTAAGACCAGCTTGAATTGAATGATGGAATTCAAAGAACATATTGATCACGTTTTCATATCACATGGCTTCCAGTTGAACATTTAAACTAAAAATTTGGAATCTTTTTGGAGTGAGGATGTCATTTCAGATGTGGAAATAAGAGTCTCGTAGGAGGAGATGGCTGGCGATGGCTGGGGGAGGACATGTCTGGGGATTAAACCCTGGACCTTCTTATAGCCAATCCTTATTGCTTGAACTGCCATTGATTTTATCCAATCTGTTTTTGCACTAACATATTGTTGCTGTCAGCACTTAAAGTGGACCTTAAGTCTAGAATTACAAGAATGTATATTTTAGACGTTGGAAATTGAATTTCATTCATCCAGCTCCCATCTTCATAGCTTATTCCTTTGCTGAGATATAAAATGTTGAAATTTATTCACTTAGTTTGAAAAAGCCGATTGCGCAATAATTCGTGATGCCCTTCTTGTATGACTCACCTTACTTGCTTTTGTTTCCTTATGAAATTAAGGTGTTTATATGACCTTGAAACATTTACCATTCCCTTGCATAGCATGTTTTAGGGAGAGGGCTTTTACAGCCAAGTCACCCTATAACAGTAAGACAGTGATTGCATTTGGTACAAGGTGCAGTGGCTCTCATAAAAACAGAAAAAAAAGACTAATTTGAGTAGTACAAGAATGACATCACAGATTATTGCATGATCTACCATTTCAAATTGAGTCAATATACTTCAACATTTTATATCTCAGCTCAGGAATCACCTTTGAAGATCGGAGTTGGACTATCTGGATGCATTTTCCAAGCTCTGTAACATATATTTTCGAAATCTTAGACTTTAGGTACACTTTAACAAGCTCAAGTTGTATATTGAAATAATATTTGCAGATTGTCTATGTTCTGAAAGGAAAGATAATCCTTTGTAATATACACCCTCATTTCCTTATATTTAGGTTTGAGGGAAAAAGCAAGTTCCTGAAAACAGCTACAAAACATTCTTTGGTTATGGAGACATTGCCTTTAATGATTGCCATGTATTGACTTAAAGGAAGTGTATATATATCATTACTGAGCCACAATATTGCCAAGTTGCCGTGTTTGATCAGTTTCAAAATTTATTGAATGAAACTAATTATATGGAGCAGTTTACCATTTTGTCAAAAATTTTCAATTTTGTGTTTTGAAGGAAGTTACTGCTGATTGTGTAAAGAATAAATTGAGCCATATTCTAAATAACTACACAGAATTGTAGATATTTTTGGGCTCTTTGACATCATAACAGACTGACTGCAACCCATAAATTTTGCAGGTGGCAGCTCCCTGTCGCAGTGAACATACAGTAGGAACACATCTTGAAAGCTAAATGAAGTGTGACCATGATATAGTGTGTTGTAAATTATTCAAGGCTTTATATACATCTACTGAAATGTTTGAATTTGCTTCTCCTTATCATTTTTTTATTCCCTTTTATTCTCACAGTTAGCATTGACAGCATCAGCTCCAATATATAGAGGTCTTCTCTCAGATGTTGATTGTAGGTGGTATGTCATATCCTCATCAGTAGACTGTAGAACCAAAGAAGAAAGGGGAGAAGAGGTAGGGCTATGCTGCCATTTTAATCATTTTGTTATGTACAATTGCAAACAAGTGGAACAGTTTGCAAAGATTGCCCTGCTATGCTGTTTTCATTTCTGTGCTGTATGACGGGGCTAAACCTTTGCTAGCTTCAAACTTTGTTGCATACATTTATCAATATTGAAGTATGACAGTGTATTGGGAAGGGGAAACTGCAATGAGAGGGCGTTTGGCTGGTAGGCTGGGGGTAGGGGGGTTGCAGGGGGAGCATTTTGAGACAGGATGTAATCAGCACTTAATACTTCATATGTGGTGTATGTAATATTCCGTACAGGAATCAGTGCAGGTCAAAGGTCATTTGAGGGCATCAGAGGTTTAAGCTTTGAAATAGTTGTAAAAAATCATTCCAAGAATCCCCAGTCACAGATGTGATAAAAACTTATGGATACTTTGTTTCCAGCAGAAGAAGCTTATTTTGGTAATGAGGATAAAGGATGGATTTTTCAGCCGTGTTGATTGTAGATTGTTCTTCCCATACCAGATTGATCCAAACGCTGTGTCAGGACATTTATAAAAACTGATTCTGGTGACAAACAGAAGTTTTGCAGGTGTCATAAACTTATTCTGCAACACCTTATAGCAAGTTAACATCTTGGTTAAAG
The DNA here is from genome assembly GCA_029531755.1 of Holothuria leucospilota. Taxonomy (NCBI): domain Eukaryota; kingdom Metazoa; phylum Echinodermata; class Holothuroidea; order Aspidochirotida; family Holothuriidae; genus Holothuria; species Holothuria leucospilota. The sequence continues at coordinate 37,720,575 of CM055982.1, forward strand.
CTGGCTTTTAATTTTCAGCTTTTATTTAGAAGACAAACATGTACAGGTTCCTACTGATTTCTTCTTTCTGAGTCAGGTGGTTAGGTGGTTATGTGTGACCTGCTGTGATTGGTACTATAAAGCCTGCTGTACATTACATTACTTAAATGCACAACTTAACTGTTGCATCAGTCACAGTAGTGTAGTGTGCATTGGTTAATGCCTATAAGACTGATGGTTTTAAGGCCAGTTTTAAGTTGCATTGGCCACAGTTGAGAAAACTGGACATGTTCAGGTCTCTAGACTGGAATTCAGCTACTTTTGGATTCCTTGATATAGGCAGCGGGAATTTGTGTGATGGTGATGTTGTATATGTGTGTGAATTTTTTTCGTAAACATCGCACAAATGGCAAACATGAGGGATCTTATACTTGTCAAATAAGTGATGTATATTGAGCACATAATTTCTGAAAAAGGGAAGTATGTAGGAATGAACAATCAATATGAGGTACAGGATCACTGTAATTGAGGTGGAGGTCAAAGATCATCTGATATCACTGTGAAATCTATGCAAGGTATCTAAAGAAAAACACCCTGTATGAACCTCATACTGTAGTCAGCAATTGGCATGTGGGTGTCCCATATTGAATGGCATAATCTGTTGTTTATGGTTGAAGTTTAAAGTTCTTTGATGTTGCTGGAGATTGTGGATACTATAATTTAGTGACTAGGACACCTTTAGATCTTATATATCTAGCATTCACAGTATTGCCCAAACTTAAAAGGAAGATGAAATTTTTACCATGATTTTAATATTGTATCAATATGTTACTGTAGATTAGTGCCCATGGATCTTAACCATTCTGTGCTGAAATTGTAAACACAGTAATTAATGAAACACTGCTAGTTTGAATACACAGCACTAGACTTAGATTTCAGTGGCAAGGAATGACTATTGCCTTTTCTTAGTTATTACAAATTTGCTATCAGAGATTGTTCAACATGTGAGGGTTCTCAAATACCGTAGCCAACATAATCAGCATGGGCTGTTCAGTAGAATAGCTTGTGAGGGTCTTACTTTCGATGTGACTACAATTCTGAACTAGGTCACTACATTCTAGATAAAGTTGTAGCTTGCAAAATTATGCAGTTTGGAGGGGCTTTAAATGCAGGCCAATGTTTTCTAGTCTGAGCTAGAAGAGCAGTCTGTGGCAGTTCTTCTGGCCAGTCCATAGTTAATAATATTGTCACTCCAGACTGCCCTTACTTATGTCTCTCTTGTGCCTTCTCTATTAATCAACCCCTTCCCCCTCCCCCTGCCCTCCCTGCCCTCTCCCTTTCATATACAACATGTCCAAAGAACCTTAACTTCCTAATTATCATGTTCTTTAGCAAAAGTCTTTTTTGTTCTGACCTTGTTAAAGCACTTACAGGTTTGCTTTCCTATTCATACACATGACTCTGAGTTTCTGATGATAATACATCTCAAAGGCAGCCTCTTTTTATTGATTCCTTGAGGTATTCAGAGGATTCTATGCAATGGTGATGCCGTGTGTGTGCGTGTGTGGGTGTGTGTGTGTGTGTATGTGACACTTTGCTTGTAAACACTCTTAGGGTAACCTCAAGGGATCTCATACTTGGTATGTAGATACCCCTTATTAAATAGATGATCCCTATTGTTTTTGTTGAAGGTCAAAGGTCATTTAGGGTCACCAGAGGTCAAATGGTAAATACCTTGGAAATTGCTTGTAAACACTCTATCTCAAGAAGGATAAATGTGACGGACCTCATACTTACCATGTGGATTGCCCATATTGAGTACATGATCCCTATTGTTTTGGTGGAGGTCAAAGGTCATTTGGGGTCACCAGAGGTCAAAAAGTTGAAACCTTGTAAACACTATATCTCAAGAAGAGTAATCGGGATTGATCTCGTACTTAGCATGTGGATTGCCCATATTGAGTAGATGATCCCTATTGTTTTTGGTGGAGGTCAAAGGTCATTTGGGGTCACCAGAGGTCAAAAGCTTAAAACCCTGTAAACACTATGTCACAAGAAGGGTAGCTTTGAGGGATGTCATACTTAGCATTTGAATTGCCCATATTAAGCTTATGATTGCTGTTCCTTTTAATGGAGGTCAAAGGTCATTTGGGGTCACCAGAGGTCAAAAAGTCAAAACCTAGTAAACTCTGTATTTCAATAAGGACAACTGTGACGGATCTCATACTCAGCATGTGGATGGCCCATATGGAATTGACCATCCCCTTCATTTTTGGTTCAGGTCAAAGGTTATTTAGGGTCACCAGAGGTCAAAAGGTCAAAATCTTGTAAACAACACCTCAAGAAGGATAACTGAGACGGATCTCATACTTAGAGAGTGGGTTGCTGATATTGAGTACTCAGAGGATCCCTATCATTTTTTCATGGAGGTCAAAGGTCGTTTGGGGTCATGAAAGGTCAAAACCTGTAAACATGATATTTTAAGGAGGATAACATTGAGGGATCTCGTACTTGGCCCGTGGATTGTTCATATATTGTTCATATTTAGCATGCAGATGGCCATATGGGGTAGGTGATCTCTATTGTTTTAAGTGGAGGTTGGAGGTCATTTTTGGTCATGAGATTTCAAAAGGTCAAAACCTTATTAACATGAAATTGCAAGTAGGATAACTGTGAGGGATCTCATGCTTGTCATGTTGGTGATTAATGTTTGTTATAATATATCCATATGGCAAGGAATCACTAAGCCTTTTGGCTTTCTGGTCTACTTTTGTTTTCGTCCAAGAATCACATTCCTTACACAGTTGCCACAAAACCCATCCCTTGTAAAAGTGGAACCTTGAGTTTGACAGACTTTCCCCTCCTCCCTGCTTTTACCAGATCAGCATTATATTTGGTAATAACCAGCCAATGTTTATCTCTAAATTATTTCTGGTCCATACTTATTCCTGTTTTACTGATTACAAATCTAATCATCCCATCTCTTCTACTATTTTTTCTCATTTTGAACAGCCTTTAAAGAACAACAGATTTCGTATTTCAAAGTCAAGATACGATTCAGTTGACAGTTATCTTTCTCCTGATAATTCTAAATTCAATGATGTTGATCTAGTGATGGATGAAGAACTGTGTAAAGAAATGATTGATGGAGGTAAGTGTCACCCTTTGTAATGCTAATTGACAGCTACCAAAACAAAAAAAAAAGAAAAAAAGTAATGCTAATTGACAGCTACCAAAACAAAAAGAAAAAGAAAATAATGCAAAAAGGTGGGGGAAAGGGGGGAGTGCACAATCCATGAAAGAGAAATGCTTAGTGAAATTGGCAGTCAACTTTTCCATGTCTAGTTAGTAAGTGTTGAAACTATAGTTCAAAGGATAATTGTCATTTTGGGAAAATCTAAGGCTGTTGTCGGGTAAGTCTTTTAGAGATTTATGAATGTGTAGTGTTGACTGTTGACATTAGAATATTGCTGTTGCATGGATAATAGTGCGATATGTTACTTTGGACCTTAGTGCCACCAACAGGAACTTGTGGGAGTGTTTACCAGGGGGGAGGGGTTAGGATGTATGACTATGAAGAAGACATGTACCGTGCATGTATTCAGTTTATTGTATTTAGGTTCAGGAAGACAGTAGGCCTTATTGTGGACATTAATGCTCGTGAGATTCACCTTCTCTTTTTGACTGGTTAGAGGGCAATTAAGCCAGGTTGAAGTAATCACATATTTCCATTTTTCATCCTCCCTGGATGGATGAAAGATCTCCAGCCTTCAGCCACTTTCCCAAAGGCTTATGGAGAGGTGTGGGGGGAACTTGGTGAAGGATAGTCCCATTGTAACACTGCTCAGCAGCTGAATTGTCTCTGTTTGTTTGCTTACCATACTTTTGGTATTAAAAGGTTTTTGCAGATTATGTAGGGATGGGGGGGGGGGGGGGGAGGGAGGGAGTTGCAACTCTGGCTGTGGTCAGCTAGGTGAAGTAGGTTTGACCATCAGTGTAATAATCCAAGTGATAGTGGTCAGCAGTCATGTCAGATAATATTTGTCATATTGTCACTTATTAAATGACAGTTTCATCTCTAAAACAGGTGTAGATAGTCATGTCAGAGAGTCTGTGAGTCATCATATCTAATCAAAATGAAACCATTTCATCTCTCTGACAGGCGTTGATGTTCTGCTAGCCAGACATGTGGCCCACCTCTTCATCCGAGACCCTGTCTCTCTTTTCAGTGAGAAGATTCATCAGGATGACAAGAATGATTCTGACCACTTTGAGGTATAAAAATATAAATATAGAAAAACACCTTAGAGGTTTATTACCCCAGATAAAACTGAAGTGACCAAAGAACAATAGGTCATACAAGGGGTTGTGGATATCTTACCACATAATACAGATGGATTAATTTAATGTAATATTGGAATATTATGAATAAATTTTGTGAATATCTTAAGAGTTGTTGGTTTTATTCAAGGAATGAAGCCTGTGTAGTCCTATAGTAATCTGATTAAGTCTGTGGCATTTCATCACCTCTTCGTATGGATGTTTGAGATCTTTTGTCTGAGGATGTTTTCATATTTCAATAATTGTGTCGATGGAGAAACAACACCCAAATCATTCAGACAATATGTACTTCAAAATGATTGAATCTGTTTCATATTGACAGGTCTCTTAGTTCCTATCTTTAAGCATGTGTGTCGATTCAATACCCTCATGATGATCTGCTTCTTACAAACTCAGATTATCAGGAAACAAAGACTTAATGCTTAGAAGTGAGACTATAGATACCATTGTTGTTCGGACAATGCTTGACTGTCAAATGTTCAACAAAGATTGGGTCATATGATATGGTTATGATTGTGTAATACTTCTGAGGGACTTATTTTCCTGTTTTTTGCAACTCTCTGATATTATTACTTTGAATAATAGACAGATATTAGGACTTCAAAAGGAAAAAAAAACCTGCAAAGGGCAAGGCAAAGTAGGTTTTGGATGACAGAAATTTGTAAGGCCACTGGAGCCAAGAAAGAGGGGAATCAAGGTTAAAACTTGGCCACTTACTGACACCACATGGAAATAATAAAGAATAAAGAGGGACAACAAGGCCATAATAGCCATCAGCATTGGTGATTTTTGAGAGGCATCAAGGCAGACTGAAGGGGTTGTATGGCCCTGGCCTACGGTGTCTTTGGTTATTCAGAGCCCTGAGATATTCTATGCTAAAGAAGCTAGCAAAAATCATAAATCTTATAGATGTTGAAAAATATGTTTCATATTAAATTGTATCGTGTTAATTCTTCTTGTACATTTATAGCATCATAATACAAGCAGCTCTATTTATTGATTTGTTTTTTTTTTTAATTTCTTGATTTTGTCAGAATATTCAGTCGACAAACTGGCAAACAATGAGGTTTAAGCCACCACCTGTAAATTCAGACATTGGTTGGAGAGTTGAGTTCAGGCCAATGGAGGTAAGGCTGGCAACATTCGTTAGACTATTGTAACCATTTCAGAGAACAACAAAAAGTGAATTTTGGTGGTGAAAAAAAACAACCCTTGACAACGCTCGATTCAGAAAAAACAACCCTTTCCTCAGCAAACTCGAGGAAAGCATGCATCCTGGTAAAAGGCCTTTAACTGGGGTGTAATTTAAAAAGCATCACTTATCATAACTCACAGTTTTACCAAGGTGAAAGTTCTAGTAAAAAAATGTCTCCTCATGAATTGTGACCTTGTGGTTAATATTAACAGGGGGACGGTGGGGGGGGGGGGGAATCAGACAAGCTGGTCAAGCAGAGGCCAGATTGTTTTCCATGTAAATGGAATCAAGTGAAGGTTGTTTATGCTTGTTTACAACTAGCAACTCAGGATGAGAGTAGTTGCAACTAGTGATTTATAATTTCAATTTTCACTGTGATGGTTTTCTGATGGTTTTCTTTTCAAAAAAGCATAAATTTTCAAGAAGTTGAATATTAAAGTGGATATTTGATATTAGGTAATTTTGCAGACGATTTTAACCCTGCTTAATCATTTTCACCATGGTTAAATGTTCATAGTGATTTAATAGTTTAATGCAGCAAACAACAGTTCTTTTGCTATAAAGAAAGACAGACTTTGGATTATTAAATATGTTTTGATATGAAATGTCTGACAGAGATTGTAATTTACATTGTTTAGTCACATAAGTAAATCTAAGTTTGAGTGAAAACAAATCAACATCTGTGCAGCATTTTCAACACTGAATCTCTCCTTAGTGTGGATGGAGGGGCATGAAAGCACAGTGCAGATAATACTGTTAGTTTTTCACTCTGAACATAGTATATAATGATGTTATGTTTTGCATACCTACAATACAACATCTGGTACTTCTCACACATGTCTTCTGTTAAGTATGTACTGTTTGAGTTCAAAAATGTTAGAGTCCAGGAAATTTCCTGATTTCAGGAAATTGGAAATCTTGAGTAAAAATCTCAGGAAATCCATTGTACCAGCCAAAAAGTTCTGTAGTGGTCACGGTGGGTGAAATTGCCAAGGTTGAGTAAAGTTTTGGGGTTTTTTTTTTACATCTCTGTACAAAAAAAAATATAAATTTCTATTGCATGAACATATTTGAAAAAAAGAAAAAGTATAGCACTATTTTACACCTGGGCCTCCTGATGTGAAGAGTTTTTTCAAAGAGGAGCCCCCTCCCCTTAGACCCCTCCCCCAGGCTGACAATCCCTGACAACTCAATTTCAGGAAATGGACCTCTACTTTGCTTACATCTCTGTAAGTTTATGCCCACAGTTTAAATACACAATAGTAACACATTTTTACAAGATGGTGGAGGAGAGCTTTACGAGAAGTCCTTTTATAAACGTCAATTAATTGAAACAGAAACTGCGTAAACAAAGAAAAAGTGATAGTGAAGAAGAAAGGTTAGGATACCCTTGTTACAAAAATCTTAAAGCAAGTGAGATTTCCATTTAGACTAAAGTGACAAAACTATGTTTGCTTTTATGGTTCACTTGAAAAAAGGGAATAAAAGTTGTTGGGGAACCATTACCCCGTCATCTTCCAACCCCCACCACTCCCACCTTTCTCTTGCCTCTGGGTTAGTTGATCTGCTTCAGGTCAGTGAGAGTATTTTATATGCAACCAAATAATAAGCATTACAACAGACTTTCCTTTTTATCTCTCCCCGTAACAGGTTCAGCTAACTGATTTCGAGAATGCTGCATTTGTTGTCTTTATGGTTCTTTTAACCAGGACGATATTAACTTATAAGCTAAATTTTGTAATTCCAGTATCACAGGTAAGGTTTACATACCTCTTTACCTCATTCTCTTCTTGAAATGTAGAAAATGCATCCTTAAAGTGGACATGACACATCCAAAATAAGTTTGCATAATGCAAGATCGGATACAGTAGTGTATAAATATCAACACATAGTTAAATACAACCGGTGCTTTTTGGCACAAATGGAATTTTTAGAAAAATGTCAACAAATTCAATTTTGAAAAATGCCACAACCGGTGAGCTTGACTATATGATGCCACTGGGGGCACAAGCACTGAGCTATATAAGTGGAGGATGCATGTCATTTTGATATACGCACAGATTAAGATGTTATTCATCTGGCATCACAGAACAGAAAGCTGATGTTGGTGTGTAGCAATTCAAACTTAATACACCAACACAAATGCTGACAGCTGATTCATGTACCAGAAGGATACGCGCATAAGTCTGCTGTGTGCGTGTGCAAAGTCTAAGTTGTGTGTACAGTGTTCTTCATTGTTTTCACTCTAGAATGATGTCGCATGGTGTCAGTGCATTAGGTCTATGGAAGTTGATAGGAAGGTCACATACATCACCCTGCCCTAAAAATGCGTATCTAGAAGTGAAACTAATGTTATGCTGAGTTAATGTTGTCTTAGCAAGTTTCTGAAAAGGCTTGCATCACAGTATCCATATACATACAGAGCACCAGGCGAGGACTGTGTTGGTGGCTTCAAGGCACATCACTGGCAAAAATGTGCTCGTGTACGTGTTAGCTTCCCTACACAAACCTCAGTTTTGTTTTTGTGCAAAAATACAGATTCAGCAAAGCACGCCTATGTTCTGTGTACTGTTCAGTGGTGGTGAAATCCCGAAGGTTAAGCAGCTACTTGGTATCACTGCCGACTGACACACCATTGACAAGCGGACTCCCATGCCTCTCTGTGAATGGGCAGGGTTGGCCGTGACATTGCAATCAGGTAGAAATAAATTAGCCTTTGAAAACAAGTACTGGGTGTACGTGCAAGCATAATCTGGCCGGTTTTGTTTTCATCGCAATGTGACCCATATGCCCGTATGATCGCCCCAACCCATAGGCAGGACCACTCCTAAAATCAAGAAAAGCTGGTAAAAATAATCTGTAAATCACATAGTCCTACTTTACCTTAACTTCCCCACTCAGTTGATCATGCACAACAAACATATTAGTGAAGTTAAGTATTACCATAGCAAAGGATTGTTCATCATTGGGTAAGCTGCCAAGAATAGTTACTAACTGTGCTGCCAGTGACATCATCTTTGTGAGACATGCTCATAATACATTTTTTTTCACTTTCAGGTTTTAGGTAGGCTGCACGTGAACTGTATTTGGCGATTTCTGGACATAGGAACCTATTTTAGTCTGGAAAATATTCGTTTTGATTTAAGCTGTATGCAAACATTATGTACTGAGAAATTTATTTTGGTTGTGTCATGCCAACTTTAATAGAGATAACTGCATGATCAAGATAAATTGTTTTTATAGGGCATGTTGCATCACCCTAAACCATATTTAGGATCTATCAGTTTCTCAGTTCACAAGTGGTGAATGCACTTTGATTGACATAAAACCAAACAATACCCTCAATCTCATTGGTCAATTTTGATTTATACAGATTAGTGAAATGTGATGTAGTGTAGCCCATTGCATTGACAGGTCGGATTGCAGTGGCATTTATATGTACACACAATAGGCTAGGTTACGCTACAGAAAGTATGGCCTTGAGCAATTTTAAGGCAGTACAGGCTGCTGCAGCTTTGACTATGAAGTACAGTCAACATGTTTTGTTTTTTTTTAATTTTTCAGGAAGAATCATATCCTTCCCATGTACATTATCCCTTCCCCTCTTTCACACAAAGTTGTATTTCTTGCTTGATTTAATAGTTATTATTCTGACAATTTCAATTTAGAAATGAAAGCAGCCATTTGTGCCATGGAGTTTAATTTTATCAGAAGGATATATATCTTACACCACCATTGGAGATTGGATACTATGTCTGCATGTATCCAGTTTTGCTACTGCCAATTTAACTGTCTTGTTGTGTTCATTTATTGTGATAGGGCCATTTTAACACAGTCTTTGATTAATATAGGAGAGTCATGTGCATTTGATTCTGGTATTAAAAGAAGAGGTTTGATGCATTCTTTTCATTGGTTCTGATACACAATACAGTCAGTGGCCTTCATAATACGTATAGAGGGATTTCATGTGATGTCACACGATGGAGATTTCTCGGCAGTGAAGGGCAAAACACACACACAGTAAGCTTATTTACAGCACACATGCATGACATAATCATAGATACTACTGCGACACCTGTAAATACGCCTTCTGCGTGTGTTGACACATTGGATGCTTGCCCTTTGGAGCTTATCATGTGATGTCTGTGAAACCTTTATACTGTGGTCAGTGGTTCCTTACATATTGTGTGATCGTATGTCATTAAACCACATTTTCAATACTTTTTATTCCATGTTCAATACTTTATTTTTAGTTATAAATTTTTCAGATGTATCTCTTTTAGTTAAAGAATTCTGATGCAGGTTTAAGTTAACATTAAAAGTTGAAAATAAATTGGCCTAAAAGTAGGGAAATCCAATATACCTTTCCTTCCCAGTTAGATGCCTTCAGCTGTTAAAATGTACTTTTCACTTTAATACTCTAAAATTTGTGATACTTTTTTTTCAGTTCTGACAGCTTAATTTGTCAAACTAGTTTGGTACTGGCAACTTTTTACTATTGCACATAATGTCAACAACCATCGATCTTTGAATTGTATGAAAATATTGCAAAATATAGAAATTAAGAGGCAGAAGGGAAAAAAGAAGAAAGACTAACGAGTAACATTCCTTATCTTTATTTTCATTTTTGTTTTGTTCTAATAGGTCGATGCTAATATGCATGAGTCACACAATAGGGATGCTGCCAGGAATGGAAAGTTTCATTTTAGGAAGGATATTCATTCAAGTAAGTATAGTCAGGAAAATGACTCTAGTACAGATCCATGATTGTTCATTCTAGTCAGGTTTGACGATGTTCGAGTTTAAAATCTCGACATAATATAATTCTTCTCATTGATGATTTAAGAACTTTTAAGGAATTTTGTTAAGCCTAGATGCTATTGGTTTGTCAAGTGACCCTTTAAATAGATATCCTATGTATAGAGAGAAAGTAAAATGCAATACATACTTGAGAACAAACTTAATATGAGATTGATATGCTCCCTAGCCTTATGACCTAGGGAGTTGAGCCCCATCTCAAGCATACATTTGGTCAAAACATTATACATCGGTATGACAATGCTAATGGACAAACCTATGATCATGTGGACTTCTTTCCCAACAAGTTTAAACAACGTCCAACATATGAAGCTGTTCAAACTTTTAGCTGCATGACTCGTCTTCCCAGGAAGTGTTCATACATTTGTATGACGATGTCCTTGGACGTATGCATGATTGTGTAGACAGGCCATCAGATTTCTTGGTGCAGAAAGTCTTTATTACAGGAATTTTGTGGAAGTCTTTCATGAGTCCACTGGTCCAGGGAACCATATAGTACTTCAGAACATCTTTCTTTAAACATGATTGTCAGTTAAGTGTTCTTTGATATTCAGCATCTGATTGCATTCTGTGGGAAAGCAAAATGCGGTTGAGAAAGACCTGTGGTTACAGCCTAGGGGAAAGCAAGACATTGTGACCTTTGAATGCTCTCTATGACACATTACCTGTCCTGTTTCCTAAAGGGTTAAGATTGATCTTAAGTTTGATTTCAATAGTGCAATTGCATGGCAGATCAAACTTAAGATGTATAGTAACTCTTTATAAAATAGGGCCCTGATGACCTTTGTTTTGTCTTCTTCAGGGTCAGGTGATGCTAATGATGTTTCATCTTTAATGGACATCAATACCATTATCAATGGTGGTACTGCTGAAGATGGTACAGAATTCCCTGGTCTTATTCCACTCATCAATAGCTACATGGCTACCATTGAAGATGCTGACGTTGACACCCGCTGCACTATATCTCAGTACTTTAAACTCCTGTCTGACAGAGCATCAGGTATGTCAGTGCTGGTGTGGTTTAGTATAAGGTATGGCAAAGCTCCTGCATGACCAAATATCAAATCTATTTATGGTTTGGGGAAGGAGGGGGCATTAAATGATGATTGAGAGTGATTAGTGCAAGCCTGTTTGGTTATCCTCTTAACACAAGTTGAAGAGAAAAGTCATTGCCAGTGCTCAACCATGGTCTGCTTGGTAAGGTTTTTGATGGAGCCTAAGGTTATCTCCCTGATGAGCCTAAAACAGGCCCCTGATGAACCTAAGGTGGGCCCCCCCCCTTTAGGAATTTAAAATTAATTCCAAATGGTATGAGAGAAACTCAAGAAAATAAAAGTTAAAGAGTAGTGGAAGTTGAAAATCGGGGCTGGTCCTTCCTTATTCACCCCATGCAGGGGTGCCATCATGTGGAGGCTTTTTAGAAAGAGAGTGCTGTCTTTGCTTTTCAAAAACATTTTGTTCATGGGAGGCTTCTAGATGCAATATGTTGCTACCTTTAGCAAAGCTTTGAACTCACCATATGTTGAAAAATTTTCATTATTTAGTGATTGTTACTTATTGTTGGGCTTGTCGTAAGAAGAGAAATCTTAAGCTCTCAGAATTTTACCGTTTAAGAGAGAGGTTAGATCTGTTAAACTCAAGTCAATCTGGTTGAAAAAAAACGATTTTGATTATTCAGATGTTTGTGTGTGTATGTTTGCCTTTCAGTGTCAAAATATTTTCTTAAACAGGTCGATTAAAGACAACAGCAAGATGGATGAGAGACTTTGTGGACAAACACCCAGCCTACAAACATGACTCTGTAATTTCAGAAGAGATTAATTATGACTTAATGAGAACTTGTGTTGACATCATGGAGGGCAAAGTAGAGGGTGCTGCAGGTATGCTGAATACGCTTGAATCCAAATCGGCAGATGAGATTCCAGAATCTATGATAGGAACCAAAGATTTACAGATTAATGGAGCTGTTTTAAATTGCTTTTAATTGTAAAGCTAATGTTTCTTCAAAGGTAACACAATCTGTTTCGCACCTACTTACCTATTGCTACTATTGGATAGTTCATCTACTGCGGAATGATCACTGGCAATGAGTTTCCCCATCCAGATGGCGCTACACTATACTCCTGAGCGGATTACTGTTACTCCCTAATCAAATGTTGACAATCTGTAAGGGAGAGGATAAATAATGAAAATGATTGCAAAGGGTTTAAAATAGTGGTGCAAAAGGGTGCTTAAGATTTAAGGTGTGTGAATAAATCGAATGCATACAAGTTGGAATTTACCCGACACAGTCAAATATTCATTAGTTGCTATGGGTTTTTGCATAGTAGTTAAAGTGTACCTAAAGTCTAAAATTTCGAAAATATATGTTACAATGCTTGAAAAATAAATCAATAGAGTTCAACTCCCATCTTCACAGGACATTCCTGAGCTGAGCTATAAAATAATGAAGCTTGTTCACTGAATTTAAAATAGTAGATCGCACAATAATTTGTGATGTCATTCTGGAACTACTCAAATTACCGTGTTTGTTTTTCTTTGTTTTTTCTAAAGCCACTGCACCTTGTGCCTAAATGTGATCACTGTCTTACTGTTATAGGGGGCTTGACTATACAAGCCATCTCCATACAACATGCTATGCAAGAAAACAGTAAAATTTTCAAGGTCATAGAAAGATTTTAATTTCAAATGGAAACAAAAGCAGTTCATGTGAGTTGTACAAGTAGGACTTCACAAAGTGTTGCACAATCAACTATTTCAAATTAAATGAATAAATTTCAACATTTTATATCTCAGCAATGGAGTAAGCTATGAAAACGGGAATTGGATGAATGGAATTCATTTTCCAACCTCTAAAATATATATTCTTGTAATTCTTAGGTACACTTTAAGGGCCACGAAGCTTTCTTTATATTTGCAAGCCATTGATAACAATAATTTTTTTTGGTCTAGTGCTTGTGGTCATGCTGCAAAATCTGCTTAGCTGTTGAGGAAGCATTAGCCAATACGTAGACATTCCTTCTTTGAAAGTTGAAGACCATAAGTCAGAAGGATGAGCAGGGATACAGTCAAGGAAAGCAATGCGGCAAAATAAGTGCAGAGAGAGGTGTAACAGTGTGGCAAAGTTTGCAGAGACTGAAAATTTAGGCACAAGGAAACAAATTATCCTGGAAGTGTAACAGATAGACATCATGTGTAGCAGAAATGCAATACACAAAACAGACATGGAACTTATGTTACATACATGTTGCATATGTAACAGACATGCAACACATGCAACAGGTATGCATTATATGGAATGGGTCTGAAACAAATGTAACAGACATGTCATATGTAACAGACCTGCAACTATTTAACTTACATGGAACAAATGTACTGTAACAGACATGTCATATGTAATAGACTTGCAACATATATTACATACACACTGCATATGTAACAGGCATGTAACACTTGTAACAGCTAGATGTGTCATATGTAATAGACTTGCAACATATGTTACATAAACACTTCATATGTAGCAGGCATGCTACACTTGCAACAGATGTGTCATATGTAATAGACTTGCAACTATGTTACTTACTCTGAACATATGTACTATAACAGATGTGTCATATGTAATAGACGTGCAACATATATTACATACACATTGCATTTGTAACAGGCATGTAACACTTGTAACAGACATGTGTCATATGTAATAGACATGCAACTATGTTACTTACATGGAACATACGTACTGTAACAGAAATGTCATATGTAATCAACCTACAATATGTAATTGACCTGCAACATATATTACATACACATTGCATTTGTAACAGGCATGCAACATTTGTAACAGACATGTGTCATATGTAATAGACATGCAACTATGTTACTTACATGGAACATATGTACTGTAAGAGACAGGCAACACATGCCAAAAAGGCATGTTTCATATGTAATAGACATGCAACTCATGTACTGTATGAGGCATTCATCAAATGAAACAGGTATGTGTCATATGTTTTTATAAACTTACAACTTTTATATTACATACATGTTATAACAATCATAATAAAATTTATACCCCGCTTTCCACAAATATTTCAAAGTGGCTTACAATCGTTTAAAAGAGGAAAAGACTTGAAACTAACTATAAAACAAACTTACAACTCAAAACATTAAAAATACACAAGACCAAGTAAAAAGTTTTTAAAAATAGACAGTTAGTACAATAAAACCAGCTTAAAAGAAGAAATAACTCACTGTCAAAGTGCTGCCTGTAAAGAAACGTTTTCAGCTAACTTTTAAATTGATTGATGTTTTTTAAATTTCACAGTGAAGCCGGTAGAGAATTCCAAAGTTTAGGGCTGCGGTTATGAAGTTTCTGTTATCATAGTAAATTGTGTGGGATGATTTGTTTTCAACTAGTCCTTGATTTTCAGATCGGAGGGTATGCCTGGGTGAGTACCACCTTATCAGATCATGAAGATAAACCTGTGCCTCCCCGGGCAGAATTTTGAAGATTAATAACATAACTTTAAATTCAGTATATTTATGAACAGGCAGCCAGTGAAGATTTGTTAACACGGGTGGTATGATCAAATCAGTAGGTACTCCTAGTAACCAATCTCGCAGCATTATTTTGAATAACCTGAAGTTTAGACATCCCATAATGACCAATTCCAAGAAAGGGACTATTACAATAGTTTAATTTGGATGTGATGAAGGTATGAACCATACGTTCTGTAGTATTTTGATCTAACAAGTGATGGATTTTTCTGATTTTGTACAGAGAGAAAGATGCTGACCTACGAACATGCTTAACATAATCACTCATTAAAAGATTTTAAACATGTAGCATATGTAACAGAAAAGCAACACATGTAACAGGCATGTATCATAAGTAATAGATTTACATCAAATGTAAGAGACATCCAGCACATGTAAGAGACATGTGACACATGAAACAGACATGTTTCATGTGATAGGTAGTGTTTTCACGGGTAACCAGGATACCCGGGTACCCGCCCGATGTTCTGTGACCTGGTTCCCAAGTTTCTACCCGACTCCTTATAAAATGTTGCATGAAAAAAAAACATTCCCTATTTATCCTTTCGCCAGATAGCTGAACCATTTCCTTGCTATTTTGTCAAATGACATCTTAGAGAGAGACAAAAATAATCACAAAATTAAACAATTCAGAGTTGTTTTAACTTCCTTACCGTGCAGAGTGAATGATATCCTCCTGCGGCTGCAGTCTTTTCGTGATATTCTACAAAGCTCATATCATTCCTCCACTGGCTTGCACTTACTTCATGTTTCCACACTAAAGCTCAGAATTATGTTCTGAGCTACGGGCCCATTCCCCAAGTGAAAACACATCTTTGAAAAACATCACAAGGTCATCATCATGTAAGAGCACATTTACAAGCTCTGGTCAGCCACTGGCTGTTTTATATCGGCTGGTGAAAAATGAAACCGAAAAACCTACGTTTGCTAGCCCAAATAGCTGTGAATAACCTGCAACAATATATAGTTACAGTGAAATTACATTCACAATCTTCCAGCTCTCTGTGTTTGCGAGTATGAGATTAATAACAGTTGCTTTGGGACATAGGCCTGACGATGCATGAAAACATTCAACATATAACCTAGCCTAAACAAGAAGTATGGATAACCTAAACTAGGCCTAGGCTGTACTGCACATTCTACGAAACACCTCGAGTATACTTAAGTTGACACCAGGATTAATGGTTAAATTTATCACTGTGATGCGGCATCAACACTGTGCGATGTGTGGCGTACTACGATTAGACTTTTCCTACTGTAAATATTCACGAAAAGTAATGGACCCCACTATGCTATTGAAACTAGTGAGCAACAAAATGGTGCTCATGCGAAGGTTTTGATAGATTACAGCTGCCCAAATTCAGGGATTGGGGCTATGTACTGGTTTACGGAGATCAATGGGCCTGCTGCAAGTATGGAGACTTCCGCAAAAGGCAGTACTAGTAGTATACATCAGCAGTATGAATTGGGTTTACGTAGTAAATAAATGCTTGAATGTATGCTGCGCTACTGTACATGCAGGCAGAACCGTAAGCTCATGGCTCTGCATCTAGGGAGATGATAATAAACTAGCTACATTGTAGGTACAGGTATAGGCGGCATATCTGCTTGCTGTTGTAAGTAACGGTATGCAACACACAAAGCTTCCCAGGGAAGGAAGTTCTGCAAGATGCAAGTAGCATGTGCACAAAACGAAACTGTAATACAGTAATTGATAGCCATGTGCAGAAGCACCACTAGTTTGTTTACATGATTATGGCTGTGCCAGAGCAAACCTTGTGTGATTGGTTGATTGAATAAACATACTAATGTGCTTAAAATGTCTCAACAGCTTTGAGTTTGGCTTGCTTTTATTGTCAGAAAATGTCCCTTAAATCTATGGGAGGAAGTTACTGGACCTTAATGTAAAGTATTTAGTTTTGGATTGATTTTCTTTATCGTTTCATTTATAAGTAATTTTCGTTTTGAAATGGTAACGAAACAAATTTTTAGTAACAATTTGAGTCTCCTTGAAATGATTACTACCTCTCTATGCTCGGGTTTACATATCAAGCCTGTGTATTATTTTATGTAGTCACTTTGTACATTCTAAGTGAGCAATATTCAAGTTACAGTATAATGTTAAGTACCTGGGTACGCGGCAGGTATGAGGCAGTAATTACCTGGTTCTGATTTTAGGAACTGGTGAAAATACTAGTGATAGGCATTTAACACATGTAATATACATGTATCATACTTACAATACATGCTACACATGTAAGAGACATGCAGTACATGTAACAGACATAATACTTAGAAGACATACAGCACAAGTAACATGCATGAGTCACGAGTAATAGACATATACAGCTTAGGTCACATACAAACATGTAAAAGTCATGTGTTGTATATAAAAGACTGAAGGACATGCAGTGTAAGTAACAAACATGCAACACATGTATGTAGCAAACATGATGTATTATGTGTAACAGCTTGAAATACTGCACATGTAACAGACATGCAAATGTATGTACTAGACATGTGCAAGATGCAAAGGACTTGGATCATATATACTAGACATGCAGCACATGTAAAAAGACATGTATCATATGTAACAGCCTGAAATACAGCACATGTTTACAGACATGGAAAATGTATATACTAGACCTGCAAAAATTGCAAAGGACTTGGATCGTATATACCAGAAATGTAGCACATCTAAAAGGATATATATCATATGTAAGACCCTGAAATACAGTACATATTACAGACATGCAAATGTATGTACTAAACCTGCAAAAATTGCAAAGGACTTGGATTGTATAAACCAGCCATGCAGCACATGTAAAAAGACGTCTCATATGTAACAAACCTGTATCTTATGTAATATACATACACGTCTTATTATAGTGTACAATTTCTGCCTAGTTCACCCTCCCTTTGTCTTGGATAATACTATAAAATGAAGTCTTACAGAACAGTCTCATCCAAGTCAAATTTTTTTCAGATGTAAGATAAAAGTTATCATTTAAGTCGCTAAATAAATGCTGTAAGTCACATGATTCCTGAAGATCTTCAGGACAAACATAAGTTTTTTTTATAAAATTGTGCATGTCTGCAAAAATATATCGATCCTTTGGCCAAAATACTGATTGGTTGTTGAGTCACTTAAATGTTTTATTTGAATGTGTATGGAACTCAGTACTGTCTTAAAGCTCTGTAGGGTTAAATCTGGTGAACAGAGAAGAAGTTTTTTGAGAGCATCGAAGTTTAAGTTACACCATCCTATCTCTTCCATTTAAGTTTTTGGTGAACAGGTTTTTCATGGTTTATATGCAGAGGTGTATCCCGTCCAATTTTTTTGCATAATAGCCAAAATATATATAAAAAAATAACTTTTTGAAGAGAATTTAATGATATTGTAATGTTTCATTAATTTTTTTTTGATTGATAGGATTGTGGTGTGTCTGTGTAAGTGGGGGATCAGGACTGGACAAAATTTTTCAAACCAAATTGCCATTTGGCGTGCGGCATTGAATATATCATGTAATCTGTTGAAAGTGGCCATGAGGGTAATTGTAATGGCTAATAGCGAGTTGGTGAGCGGTTTTGTGGTGGGCAGTGAGGATGCAATAACTAAAAATTGTTCTGTGGTATGTGAGGTTTAGTTGGGATAGAATGGAAGCTTAATTTATTTTGCTTGCTACACATGATTAAGTATGTAAATATTCTTAGAACTCTATAATATTTGAATCTCTTCTAACTTGCAAAGTAATGTTGTTTTTTCTGAAAAATATGTGGAGGGTTACAACAGTGGTGCACCCAGAATTTATTGGTGGGGGGAGCCTCGGAATCTCACATTCTGTGACACAATCTAAGTGGAAAAGTACCATCAGTTGGCATACAGCCTACTAAGAAACTTTTGCCTAAAAATGTATCCTTGGCATAGAGCATACAAAGAAATGTTTACCTTAGTCTCCTGGATATCTGGAAGTAGTATGTCCCAACCTTGTTAAGTCCTACAGAACACAACCCCCCCCCCCCCTTGATGGATTTTGAGCAATTTTATAACATTTTGATCGACAACCATTTGGGGGCCCTAACCACCTGGATGGACCAATGGGTTACAATGGAGAATTACTATAATCTCAGGTGAATGAGATGATTTTCCTTACTAAATGTCTGTTTACTATGGTAATAAGAAATTTTATATATTGATCAGAAATTTTGTATATTTTTACAACTCTCTTTGCATGAAATGTTTTATCAATTCATACCAGCCAAGCTGGTTCATTAGGAACGAGAAGTTTTGTGGTAATGATGTCATGTAAATTTCAATAAATGTATTGCTCTTTACTAGCAGTGGAGCCGTGGGTCTTTTTAGAAGTATTGAAATTCGAAATCAGTTGCACCTTAAGGTGTGAGACTTTGCACTGTTGCTGCTCTAGTCTTTCCTATCATGGTTAAGTCTAGCAAAACGAATGAGAAACCTGATTCCCAGAAGTCCATAAGGGCTTATTTCCATTGTGCTGTGTTTAGAAAATTTAACAGCAAAAAGAAGCTGATGTCCCGTAATGCAAGTCTGTACTTTTTGTGGAAAATTTACTGTCTGGACACGTTAAGTTGTTCAGTAGTTAAATTCATGTCATTGTTTCTGCTTCAGGGGATTCCCATATTCCAGCAGTGGATCCTTGCAAATACTATTCCAAACATAAACTCTGCTGGTACGAATCATAGACCTGGTTACAGGCCCAACTATTTGTGTTTATGTACCATGTAGAGACACTGAGCTATTAAAAACCTTTTCTTCTCTGGGTGGGAATGGTAGGAGTTGAGATGAGGTATCCAGAAAGGTTTAAGAACAAACGGAAGGGAAATAGAAGGGGCAGCGATCTGTTAAACTTATGGGGGGGGGGGGGACACCTGCTTGAGTGAACACTTTGTGCCTCCAGCCAGGGGGAGTTGGAGTCCAGGGTCAAAGCCCAAGAAAGCCAATCGATTTGGTGCATTCTAGAGGACACAGATCACATGTTTCTGATCTCAAGTTATCCCCAGCACCATTAATAGGCTAATATCACAGTTATTCATATCAAAAATTTGTGTAACAACATTTATTTTTTCTGCATACCTCAAAATATTAGGGGTGGACATTTGATGTTATGGCCCCTCCCCCAAAAATATCGAGGGGACATACATGCCCCCCATTGTTGCTCATGGGAAATAGATACTATGGTGGAGTGTGGGTTTTGAAAAACTTACATGGTACATTGGTAGATATGATATTTAGGCCCTTTCATGCAGGGCCTTCTTGGATGCTGGTAAAAGTAAGGGCTTTGAACATACTTTCAACATCATCTACGTGATATGTATCCAGTGCTGCAGGGGTTTCATCTTTTGGTTTTTGTTTATAATTTACAGGCAGTCATTTCTATATCTTAGTATTTGATACTTTTATTGAACTTTCAGAATTCATATAATTATGAAATAATTTAGACATTTGAGCTTCCCAACCCTCAAAGTGGCATTGGTGAGAGAAAATATTGTGCTATGTTAAAATTAGGTCTTTCATGGTAAGTCAATGTAGACACATGTCAGGTTTAACAAGATACATACTCCAGTTTAGACTCATTTTATGTTATGTTTTATTTACGTTGCCATGGGGGAGAACACCAGCTTGTATGCATTTGCATGTTACACCTGTGCACACTTAGCTTGTGTACAACAATAAATTATATGCACAACAGTGTTACCACTGTCTTACTGGTGTAGCTAGAGAGGCACAAGGGGGGTGAATGCCCTCCCAAACCCCACCCCACCCCTGTTCATTAAGGCCCTCAGTCCTGGGGAGAATGCCAGCTTGTTATGCATTTTGCATGGTACAACTATGCACCCTTAGTTCGTGTACAAACAAACACTTAGTTTGTGTACAAACAATAAATTATATGCACAACAGTAGTACGATTGTCTTAGTGGTGTAGCTAGAGGGGCACAAGGGGGTCCTCCCATATCCCACCCCACCCCAGCCACCCCACCCCACCCCTCCCCACCCCCTTGTCATTAAGCCTCCAAAGTCTGTTTTGTAAAGTTTTACCACCTTTAAATATCTTGCAACACACTGGTTGTGGATGAACATGGAAAAGACCTTGCATGCTCAATTCAGAAGCCTTTAATACGATATAGGCAGTCCAAATACTGAATGAACTTTTCACCCTGCTTCATGCACACCCAATATCGGTGGCATATATGATATGGTATATGTACTGAATCAACCAATTATAATCCACACTGGAAATCATGTGACCACACATGCTCCAATCAGTACAAAACAGTGAGATAGTGATCAGATACAAGTTTAAACAAGGAAGAAAAGGAATGGATTCATAAAATATAAATAAAATGCATAAAAGAGTAAACCTCTAAAATGATGAACGAAGTTTGAAAAGTCAAACAAAAATAGCCTCTTCTCATTGTTATTGATCCCTGTAAAACAACTTCGGTTATGACAACTTGAGTGGAGTTATTGTTTCTTAAAATATTGCAACCCCTTCCCACAAAAGGTGTGCATAGACCACCCAAAGCTGAGACCAAACCGAAACCGTTTGAAACCGTGATCACGACGGCGGAGCTCACTGGCGGAGGCCGTTCTATTCAGCCAGTCTAGAACGAGACTTCGCACGTCAGGTTGTTCAGTAGTTGTCGTCAAGTAAGTTGTCCCTTGGCGACGTATGGCTCCTTGAGGGAACAGAACTCCTTCGGGAGTATTGTTTGTTTTCGCCCCTGGCTCTTCGCCAGAGAGTTGAGGGGACTTTTAAAAAAAAAAGAAACCGAAGCCGGTTTTTGGTGGTCTTGGTAATCTTGGACCGACGGTTGGGTGGTCTGACCTGCCATGAAACTGATATTTCAGTTTCTGGTGGTTTGTTTGTTTTTAACCCAACCTAAGAAATATCGAAAAAAGGAAGATTCAGTTGGTGTAAATTTAATACCTTATTCCATGATGCAGCTATCACACCCTCTGAACCAAAAATACGAAACCCGTGCAGGTTTTTGTCTCTCTGTATTAGGGAAACGCTATGTGATGTCCCTGTAAATTACTGCCCGATTATTTTTCAGTATATTTTGTAGTTTATTTTTAATTTGCATACCATGCAAAAGATCTTATCAACTATAGGCCGTATACTTGTTCCATGAAAGCTTGCTTCGGGTTTCTCTCGAGTTGGGCACTGGTGGTCTGAGCCTGCGCTTCGTCTGTTAGGGTGGTTTGGCTAACCCTCAAAATGTTGCCGGGTTGGGCTCGGGTGGTCTGAGAACGATGTTTCGTCGGTTTCGGGTGGTCCTGGTTGTGTCAAACCGATGATTTTGGAGGTTTTGGCATCAAAAACCCTTTCCTTCCGACAATCCTTATTCCTATGATCTACCACTCCATATCAACTTATTGTCTGTTTGTCTGACTTTTTCCATTTAAACTTTAAAAGGTGATGTAATTACTATCCTTGAGGTCTTGTTCATTGCTAATGCGTTTGTGGACAATTTGAAGCTGCATTCTAATGGCCTCATGCATGCATATTGTAAATATCTAACACATTCTGGGGCTTTTCCTTTGGGCCTGTAACCCTGGACCTCAACGGTAAGGTGGACCCTGGAATGCATGCTGGCTGGGGGCATGTAGCACTTTAGGAACAACTTTACAATTTGCAATGGAAAATTACCGTCAGCACCTAACTTGCGATCATTGTTAACCAAAATGTGCGGTTAGCTTTTCAAATTACACATGGAGGATGCAGTAGTTTCTCTAGAAATGGCTCAAAATATCTGTAAAAGGACCCCTCGACACCACTGCTTTTAGCCGCGCCTCTTAATTAAGTGACCCCGGTGAAGGGCTTAATTAGCTTCACATTCATTATGTAGGGAGGTATTCCTGACAATGAAAGAGTTACTGAAAAATGATTTGAAAGGCTCTTTCATAGTTCCCGTAACATTGGAACATATTGCATAATTTTGGATCTTAGCAGTAAGGTCTTAAAATTTCTAATGGCCAGCGGGTTCTCCACATAAGTCATCCTGAAGACAGCACTTAAGTTACAATCCAAAACACCCCGAACAGTTTCAAAGCAAATCGACCCCCCCCCCCCACCACCACCACAACTGAATGAGCGACAAAATTGTCCTTCGAAAGCTTTGGTCATGCACCTCAAAAATTTTTGTTACCTACACCTATGGTTGTCACTAAGCTTGAAGTTTGTTATGAATTTTCTACGAGAGGGTTTAGAGAACTCTGTCTGCATGGCAACTTTTAATCACTGCTAAATGTCACGTTGATGAAATGGTTCCACATATATATGTTTGTTTCTTCATACAAGTAAGGAACTATTAGAGGTGATAGCTTTGCGATATAATTCTGGCAAATTGTGCGGGTCAATTTGATACATTGGAAAGAATAGCTATCTTCCACTAACGACAATGAGTGGATTAGATGCGTATGTTTTCATTAACAAGCCTTTGTGAACATTATATGAGTGGATGTGATTACTTCTGTATATTAGTCATATTGATTCCACAATTCTATTGATCACTTCTTGGTCTTCTGGTTGAAATCATAATGTGTCTGGAGCTGCCAGTGGATCGAATATTTTCACAACTCGAAACAAAAATTTAACTGAATTAGATCTGAAACGTCCCCGGCCGAATTTTGACGTTCATTACTTCCTGAAGTTTTCAAGAAGCTACCTGCCACATGCTGTTTCTTAGGAGCAACCGTAAAAAGGAATAAAAGAAAAACCGAAGGTCAAACCACCACACTGTAGGCGGGTAGGGGAACGAGGGAAAGTGGGGTTGTGTCCCTCCGATATTAATAACAAAAAATGATTCTTTGAAATCAATGAATGTTACGTTTTCTAAATTTTGCGCACTTTCGGAAGAAGTGGAAACACTGTCTGGATCTATGACGTTAAAATGGCAATAACAGAGTTTAATGATTACGTCACGCATACAAAGGAGTATGGGAACTGGGAGTAAAAAATACAGCAGTAACGCTAGCGCAAAGTTAGCAGGCTCTCGCCTATTGTTTATACTCTCAGTTCCCACCATGCGTTGCAATGGTTAGGACGACCGTTCGTTTGTCAAGTGTTAGCGTTGACCCGTTCTACTTGACGTGGCCCTTGATTAGCATAACTTGGGCTTCTTGGCCAGAAGTTCCACCGTGGTAACTAAAGTAACAAAAACTTTTCCAGACAATCAGTGACACCAGGGAGGTGTAAATTTAATATCACCTCCGTAGTTACACAAAGAACTTTTTCGGCCCTTGTTGTATTGTACTAGAAATGTATTTTATGAATGTTGTGGCAAAGGGTTATTTTTTCGTGTGTGACCATACTTTGCTTCTAGAGCGTCCACACTTTCTCCAAAGTGTGTGTGTGTGGGGGGGGGGGGCATGACTGACCAGACGTACTTCAAGAGCCAGTCGCAAAGACCTAGAACCGAGGGATCAGGGGCTCACTGATGGACCCAAACGATGGAATTAAACATTTACCTTCTATTTTTGTTAGGATTCTGGAAAAATCATTGTGTGGGGAAGGGGGGAGGGGGGTAATCCCATCCACTTTCAAAAGTGGAGGTGGAACTTGTCCAGCAGAGGGAAACTGCCCCCTGGGATTTCCAAACCCTACTCCGTAAATGAAAGATGGCCTACTTGAAAAATACTGAAAATGCTCAAAACTGCATTGTACTGATTAGTTATGTTTTTATGGCCCGCAGGAAATCGCATATGTAAAGGTTCATCTTTCCAAAATTTTCCCAGGGAGGTCCCCTCACCCCTGCCTCAGACGGGCTCCTTTGCAAGTAACTCGCACTATCTAACGAACTCCCTTCCTCATGTATGATGCACACAACACATCTGAAGCCTACACATTAATTGAAGATCTTGGGAATGTTTCCCACGCGTTGCCGTAGCATACTTATAAATAGCCTATAATCAAGGGCGGCGATAGCGGGAGGGGGATGGGGGGAGCATGGTCCCCCAGTAATTTGGTTGCCGGGGGGGGGACGGATCACATTTCGTTCGATCATAATATTTGCTAATATTGTGATTTTGAGACATATTCCCCTCCAATAATTGGGTTGAGGGGACGGAGTATCTATGATATTTTGGCAGAAATCGTAAGAATTGCTGATATTTGTGTGAATATTAGGCTTTCCGATGACTTGCAAGTCATTAAAAGAGCACGTCTCTTTTACCAGCATTACATAAACATATAACGGGGACCAGTGTTGTGGCCGAGTGGATAAAGGCGGTGGCATTTGAAGCGATGAAGTTTGGCAACCGGGAGGTTTCGGGTTCTATCCCCGACAGAGTCAAAGTAAGGTGGGTTTTTCATCCAAGAGATATCTAGGGTTTTCCCATCTGAACTGGCTTTTCAAAAGAAACTAAATTTGACCTAAATTGTTGAGTTGGTTAGCCACCCGACGTGAAGGTATAATTCATAAGCCATATAGACTTCTCCTACATTTGAGGTCGCTAAGCATCGTAAAACAACTGCCCTCCAAGGCCTTAATTAATTATACCTTAACATTTCCATATACGTTTACATATACATATGCGTATACGAATACTTGAAGGTATGTATATACTGGGGATAGTCCGTATAAGTGCACGCATACATATGGATCATTTTGAGGTTTCCGAGCTATAAGCGAATTACCTTAACTTTTAAAATCAGTGCGCATGTGAACACCGTTTACTCCTGTTTATTCCCACAAAGTGATCTTACTGAATAAGTTTTCGAGTTTAACTTCTCTTCTTGAAGTCTTCGTTTTTAAAGTATGAAGTCTCAAAAAATCTTATGATGC
Organism: Holothuria leucospilota; assembly: GCA_029531755.1. Taxonomy (NCBI): domain Eukaryota; kingdom Metazoa; phylum Echinodermata; class Holothuroidea; order Aspidochirotida; family Holothuriidae; genus Holothuria; species Holothuria leucospilota. The sequence goes on from CM055982.1 coordinate 37,746,286, forward strand.
TACTAGACTTTCTTTGGAGGTCTAGAAAGTGCGTTGCGGCCAATCTGGGAAGCATTCTGGCGAAACAATGGACAGGCTACTCAACGCACCGATCAATGGTGGCCCTCCAAGTAGCGCACGCAGAGGGTAAAGGTCGTCACTGGCTGTGGGATGGCACCGTGCCATTCCACGGCTGATAAAATAATAAACAATGAGAAATTCTAAAATATGTAATCACTTCAAAGCTTTGCCATTGTCAGCATCATATCCAAACAACCTTACAAAGGCAAAAATTTCTCAAAGGGGAAGGGCACTATACAACACCCTCCCCCTTACACCCCGCCAAAAAGAAACAGGAAAAGGACAAAAAATGTGAAAGTTTCTAACATGTGACCACTTCAAAGCTTTTCCAAAGATGGGCTAGCACCATTTTGCACCTTAGCCATCTTCTGTACATAAAAAATTCTCAAAGAGTAAATGTGTCGTCACCCGGCACCTGAGACACACCCCCAACCCCAAAGTTGAAAAAAAAACACTAAATATAATCAGTTCGAGGCTTTACCAAAAACGGCACCAATTTTCAACTTAGAGACCTTACACAAATGTCACGTCCTCCGTTTGACCCTCCTCTCAGACCCCTGGCCTCAGAGCGGCAGAGGGTGACAAAGAATGGATCCACTTGGGTGCCATCTATCCTAGGTACTTTCTAGACGCTACCATGAACTGCCCCCTACGTATTTCGCTCAGGTTACGGCCCTGATGCTCCCACTCTTTCGCCTTCCCTCACATGTTCACGCACATGCTTTGCTTTCCTGTAATCCCTTACCTTTAAGGTAGAGCGCCGTCTATGCTATCCTGATCTGCTGGGAAGGGTTTACATAACTCCGAAATCCTGTGAAACAAAATCTTTAATGTTACATCAAAGTCAAATCCAGCTAATAAATCAAACCGATTACGTCACCAAATACAAGAAGCAATATGTCACAAACTCAGAACTCGGAAGTGGATGTGCAATCTTAAACTTTTTCCCTTTACAGTTCAAAACGGTGAACTCTTGGGCCAAGGTAAAGTGTTAGCTTAATCACATTTTGAAATAATACCTCCCCTTGAATTTGGTTGTTAGCATGTAGCAACCGAAATATTGCAAGACGCGGGAGAACGAAGCAAACTGTGTGTAATTTATGTTATAACTTATAATGGTGTATCACCTTAGGCTAATATCACAACTAATTCGACACCAGTAGACACGCGTGGAACTAAGGTGGTCTTGGGTTGGTAGGGGTTGAGAGTACACTTAATCTTAAGACGTCAGAGAAAGGATTGAGGGTAGGGAGCCATACCAGACAGCCCCACCTCCCAACAAATGAATTCTGGGGATTACTGTATTCTCGCTTTTGGGGTCCTGGGGTTGTTTCGTACCGACCTACCATCGTGAGTAAAATAACCATGACGTCACCAATACCTAAGGAAGGCTTGAAGCATCACGCCACAAAATTATAACACAAAAGTACTTATTTGACGGTAAAGGACTGTAACGTTGTAAGGATGGCGTTGTTTTTCACTCGGCTATCCGAATGGAAATCAGGGCCGTAGCTTGCGGGGGGCAGGGGGGCTACTGCCCCCTGGATTTCCAGACCGTAAATGAAAGTTGGCCTTCTTGAGAAAATATACAGACATGCTGAAACTTTCACTGTCCAAATTATGATTTCAAGGCCCCCCTAACTGGAAAATCGCATTTAAGTGTTCTTTTTTGCCCAAAAAATTTCCCGGGGAGATCCCCGGACCCTCGCCATGGACGCGTTTTTATGTGGGTTTCCCTGCCTGACAGATAAATCTTCTTCCTCCTTCAAGAAACACCGCTTTAATACAACACCATTAACACTGGCTAAAGATAAAATAGCCAATGATTACCTTCAATTATTAGCTAAAGTCAATGAGCTTATAACTTTTAATTTAAGGGCATAAGTAGAAGCCGCAAACTTACTTTGAACAACAGCTAAATCTCACAAATATCCCCTATTTCACTTCAAGTAGCTTTCATGATATGTTAGAACATTAATATTGCATATTAAGGGTAAATCAAGGAGTTAGTCTATACGTAAATTTCTCAACTGATGCAGTGAGAAACATAGTGCAACATGATAATTCCAGAGCCATTGATGAAATAGGATGCCAGGGTACCGTACACTAATTCAAATTGGGGTGACTGCATTCAGGGACGTAGCTAGGGTCATACGTTTAGGGGGGGGGGTGTGAAGGTCCCAAATTCCGACTGGATGGATATTTTTCCCAAATGAATAGTGATGCGTAAATTGCACCATTTTTATGCGCCCTGCGTTTACATACAGCAGTGGGGATCCTTCCTTTGTCACTCCATAAAGGTGCCGTCGTGGGGGAGGGATCTAAGGGGAGGGCCGCCCATCCCCTTTGAGAAATTTTTGTTATTTTAAGGTTGCTTAGATGCAAAATGGAGCTATCTTTGGGATATTTTTGGAGTTGATCATATATGGCTAGAAAATGTCCATAATTAAGTGAATTCTAATTTTTTCGACTGGTTTGATTCTTTTTCGAAATGAGTGGTGGCCCGTAAATTGCATCTTCGTTTTTATGTGCACTGCGTTTGTATAATACAGCAGTGGGGATCCTTCCTTTGTCCCTTCATAAAGGTGCCGTCCTGGGGGAGGGTCAAAGGGGAGGGGTCCCCCTCCCCTTTGAGAAATTTTTGTTAAGGTAAGGTTGCTTAGATGCAAAATGGTGCTATCTTGGGATACTTTTGGAACTGATCATATATGGCTGGAAAATGTCCATAATTTAGTGAATACTGTGATTTGGTTTTGGTGAAAGTAGAAAGTATGTTGTCTAAGAGAAGAATACGTTGTCAACAAACCTCCGGAAGCCCCCCTTTTTGACTACTTTAATGCCTTCTATTCTGGCATCTAAGGCTAGCATATACCTGTATAGGGCCTCCTGGAAGCTCTGGATCAATTATATAAAATGGGGCAATGACATATTGCTTATTACCTGGCATCTAAATAATAATATAGAGTATGACGCCAAGCACTTTACATCTATCATATTTTTACTAATTTTGAACGAAAATCCAGACGAACAGCTTCCAGCAATGGGGAATGGGCGGGAGGGAGATGGGCGGGAGGGAGAGTATAGGTGCAGAAAAATGATATTAGACCTCCCAGACAGGTATAGCAAAAGGGGTTTAGGACTAACAAGCGTGTTTTCAGAAAGTACAACTAGTTTATGCTATAAAAGTTCACATGTACGTTTGCGCTTATAATGTTCATAAGTGATACAACGTGGATTTTGAGGTTTGCGCGCGAAGCGCGCCGAAATTTGGGGGTGTACTTCAATGCCAAAATGAAAAACCTGCACGCAGGCTCAGCCAGGGGTGGTGCTTTGATTTGCCGATATGGGGGGAAGCGCCCTGACTGTGGGCCAGCTACTCTAAGTCCCGACAGATGCAATGGGTGGCCGAACTCAAAATATAAGGCGCGCGAAGCGGGCCGAAAAATTTGGGGTTATATTGAAAAAAGATTTCACATTTTTGTTTTCATTAAGGAAAGTTGAAAAAGTTTGGGTTTTTATTGAAGAATCTGGACAAAACCAAGAAATTTGTTCGGGTGACTGCATGGTCGTCGTCGGGGATTACATTCTTCATCTTATCCATTAAGGATCCCCTACGAAACTGAAAAATCTTTTTCTTACAAAATATGTTTGCCAAGAAAGAAGAAAGGATCGTCCAAAAGTTAGGAAAAAGAGGAAAGAACTTCGCGACGATGCATTTTCGTGTCTCTCTAGAATCACGCCTACACGGAAGAACAACATTTGTGGAAACGTTGAAATCCAATATGTTTGAAACGGGGGCGTTACCACTAGATAGAACTATAGATGTAGCGTAGCGCGCGAAAATTTTTTGAAGTTATAGAAAGAATCGTTACAGAACTTACTGGCTACGGGCCTGATAAATAGACTTTTAGAATATTTTCTGAGTATATCTATTTCTTCACCAATATTAGTCTATTTAAAAAGTTTTGCGCAATTTGTGGGGCTCGGAAAAAGTTGTGGGGTGGGGGCTAAAGTGCCCCAGCTCCCATAGATTGTGTCTGGTATAATTACCTTAGTAATGTTCAAGGGATTGATTTTAAATCTTGACGCATGCCCGCTAAGCGCGCCCAAATATTCATTAAATGAGACTTCCATAATAAAACCTGCATTCAGAATCTGAATCGAGATACTTTCAATTGCCCAACAAACTAACATGCCACTCAAAAAGTCAGTCTTTTTCCTGGTAATTTGTAAGCAGCTTTCAACTTCTGCTGTTGTGCTTCTCCGAAAGTTGCTATCGGAAGATATTGATAAAAAGAACAACACTGAGGTAGGGTTTGAAGCGCGCGGAGCGCGGGAAAATTTTGAGAGTTTGAGAAGAATTTGCGAAAAAGGACAGTTTTGATTTGATTTTACGTGAGGAAAATAACGTTTGGTATTATTCTTACTTGGTCTAGTTGGAAAATATATACAAAGCTGACATAGGCTCAGTCGGAAAAATGTGCTAGACTGAGATATCAGAAATTCCAACTGGCATTTCAGATTTTCCGACTATCGTCGCTCTGACGAACTTTGGGGGGTGACACACCCCCCACACCCCCGGTCGCGACGGCCCTGACTGCATTTTCCCTTAAAATAAAACTATCCTTCTTGAAATCTAGATTTGTTTCTAATGCATGAAATTTTAAAGTAAAAAATGCTTATTTGCTACTTTTATGGTCTAAAATGTGTCATTTCCCCCTCCGATTTTCTTGCGAGGCCTAGGCTATGGCTATACGCACCAACTAATGGTGGTTGTTCCAGTGTCGCACTAAGAGCGCTAGGGGGAAGCCTGCACACGGGTATCAGCCTTGAAGGTGTCATGCATGGCACAGTCGAAGAATTCAATAAATAATTAGAAGTTTTGATCATGTTATGAGTCCAAAGCTTCACCAAAGATTTGGATCTATGAGAGCTTAGAACAAGAAAAATTTCTCAAAGAGTAGAGGTGTAACCCCTCCCTTTTGGCAATATCCCCTTCAAGCACACCCTAACGGGATAGAAAAAAACTCTAAATAATGAGGATTCCTAAACCTACGCTATAATCAATTCAACGCTTTACGAAGATTTAGAAAGATAGCACCATTTTGCATCCTAGACACCTCACAAAGACAAAAATTTCTCAAAGAGTATAGGACGTCGCCCCCTTCTCTTACACAGCACCTCCTGCCTCCCGCGCCGCCATAAAATATGAATAATATCACTAAATAATAATAATTTATAAAAATATAGCCTAATCAGTTCAAAGCTTTGCCAACGATAGCTTGAACGTAAGTCAGACCTCCTCTCATTCCCCTCCCCTCATTCCCCTCCCCTCATCCCCCCTTCGCGATGGTACCCAGAACATGTGAAACAGGAAGGGTCCGCCTGGGTGTTAACTGTCTGTAGGCATACCACTTGGTGCTCCGCTTAGATAGTGTCATGAACTGCTCCCCTAGAGATTTCGCCCAGGTTACGGCCCTGGAAATTGAATATGTAATATTGTTGCAACACTTTTAACGAAAACTACGCAGAGCACAGAATTGATTGAGATGATTCACATAATGTAGACTTACCTCAAACAAATTGCAGTTTAGTCACGCAATAACAAGGTATACTATCCCTAAGGGCTGGGAAGTGAAAATACAGTTACTCAGACAGTCACAAGTCAGCGTATATAGGGCCAGACAAATCTGAGTAAACCAAGAAAACGAATCAGCCGTCGTCTCTTTCTAGTTGTCACAGGCGTGTGCGTTGGAAGGGGGGGGGGGGTGACGGCTTCAGCTCAAGATCGTTGTTGGGAAAAGTTGGGTAATTTTCTCGGGCTATACAGTTTTTCTCGGACAACGACGGCACGTCTCCTTAGAACAATATATCCCGCACGGCTTTTACGGTTGCAGTGTTATACGAGGGTCAGAGGGGCAACGTGCATGACCCATCAAGGACCCTATGAAGAGTAGAGCCAAGCCCTTTACCAAGGAAGGGGTGGCTTCTCCGTCCCCCATAAAAATTTCAAGTAGCCATTGCCCACATTGTTACACATCTCGGCCCTGAAAAAAAAAACATTTCGCCCCTTGGAAGCCATCTCATCCCTCAGCTGTACCTCGTCGGACTACGGCCCTGAGTAATAGAGAATGGGGGAACCGGCGAGATTGTCGGGGCAGCGGAGGCAGCGATGCGGGGCGACGGTTTCACCTGTTTTTCAAACTGCTAGTGATGCGATTTAAGTTCTATCGGTACCAATAAGGCACTCCTGTGCTAGCCTTCTTGATATTATTTACCGGTGACAACTTCTCGCGCTGGAAATAATCGTACTTAGTTATAAGGAAGGTCTCTTCAAAACGGTCCACTGTGTTTGAGTTTTTTCCTGATGTACAATAGAATTCCTGTTTCACCTGGTCACCGAGGAGGGATTCCGTTGAGGTAGTGTCTGATAGTTTCCTCAGCATGTGCTGTTTCCCATCCGTGTGCAGACTTGGCGTTTAGCACTCAATGAAGACAGCGGCGCCACAAGGATTTCAATTGTGGGAGAGGGAGGGGCGAGTGGTTTGGAAAAAAAGAAAACTTGGAGCAAAAACTAGTGTGTGCATATTGCTCTTTTAAATTGTGTACCTTTGTACAGGAGCAGATGGGGGAGGGGGAGTCGGTGAGCAAAGACCTTGACTGGGAGAAAACGCCCAACCCCTCCACCTCTTGGTGGCACCACTGACTGAACAAAACATGATTATGAACGTAACGAGTGGTGAAAAAGTTGAGTCTAGTAGCCATGGACTTGCTTTGATTTAGGTTCATGCGTTGTTCTTGAAAGCCAAAGTCTATTGAAAAAAATTATTTTAGGTTTTAGTAAAGCAGATTTTACTTTGGTAGAACGCACTTCTCCCAGCATGGATCACTCGATTGTTGTCTCACTCCGGTCCTGCTAAGGCTTGGCGTGTTTTCCGGGACATGTTTATTAGTCTGGCTTCAGATTGAGGGAAGTGCTACCTGAAATGGCCACTAATGCCGCCATGTTTTTTCGATTCCCTAACATGTGTACTAAGATAAAAAATCGGGTACGTGCGTATCTTCGGCCGGGGTGGAAAAATGGGGGGGGGGGTATCTGCGAAGTGTCAGAGTGTTGAAAGCTTAACAATGTGAGGGGTAAAGGAAAGTGAAATGGCTATTATTTTACATCTAGAAACCCGAGAAAAATAATTAAATGATCCCTCACTTATAGACCGAGATATTGCCTCTTTCTAACCACGGGTGGGCTTAACAGGTGTTGGATATTTTCTTTGCTTCACTGATGTTACATGCAACAGTCAGGTCAAGTTCATTATCTGAGTAAATTTCACAGACATATCAGGAAAGAAGATGACTAAAAGGCTGAAAGGGAGAGGTAGGGGGTAAGTGTCGTTGAGGTGGGTTTAAAGGCAGATTTTCATCAGCCCAGACAGTTCCAATTCTCCCAACCTACTTACTTCTAGCCCCACCCACATCTAACTAAAACTCATCTTTATCCAGAAACAATCCTAGTTTGCTTCAGGGCATATATTAGTGAGCATACAAGTCATTAATGTGTAATCAGAACACTCTCAGTGCATGCTGTGCAATATGAGGTACTCTGCATTTTTTGAATTTGATGTCAATCAAGGAGCTGTACCTATAGAGGGATTTCACGTGACGTCACGCGCAATGGATTCCCAGGCACTGAAGGGCAGAACACGCACGCAGTAAGCGTATTTACAGCACACGCTCACGGCATAACCATAGATACTACTGTGACACAATGAACGCGTGCCCGTCAAAACAAAAAAGACGCGTGATCTTGCCCTTCAAAATTGCGTCTATTTGGTTTAAGTCAAGTGACTGAAATCCCTCTATAGAGAGATTTCATGTGACGTCACGCGCAATGGATTCCCAGGCACTGAAGGGCAAAACACACACGCAGTAAGCGTATTTACAGCACACGCGCACGGCATAACCATAGATACTACTGTGACACAATGGACGCGTGCTCGTCATAACAAAGAAGACGCGCGATCTTGCCCTTCAAAATTGCGTCTCAGTTGGTTAAAGTCACGTGACTGAAATCCCTCTAAGAGACTTTTGCTATACATAGGGTGAAATTGTAGTTTGGGGTGACGAGCGACTGCCTTTAAATCACTCATCCCTTTTATTAGTTCATCAGCTTCAGTTGGCATCGTTAAGGACAGTGTCACCAATTGATCAGTGTTTTAGTGCTTCATATCTCTGACCTCGAACCTTCCATCCGCCATTCAAGTTGTGCACGTCACGACGGCAAATGGCCTGCAGTCCACCACGAGAAAACAGACTCTACACTAAACTTACAAGGTCAATCAGTATTTATCGTAAGTAAGTAAGGTTTAGTCAGACCATATACCCCTCGGAGCGGACTCTGTTTGCCCAGCTCCTCAGCTTCCCAAACCAGGGATATGACTGTTCAAGGAATATGCCGTACAGCCTGCCACGTAGGCAAGTCAGACCAGAGAGGTGATAAGACCTACCTGGTTAGATTCACACAGGCTTTTGTTTATATGGAAGTAAAAACAGTGGTAGTGATTTCTCTGAAACTTTCTTAATCATTGAAAAATTGAATGCTGCAGTGTATGCTTCCCTCAGGAAACACTTGCCCTACCCCGGTTCCCTTACTAATGCCAGACTTAAAGACAATCATTTAAGAGGAAATGCAGTCACCCCAATTTGAATTATTGTATCCGGGTATCCTATTTCCTGAATGGCTCTTTTTAATCATGTGACAAACTTTTTGCCATGGAATTGCTAACATCATGCGGAATATCTCATTTTACATTAAATATTCAATGTTTATGTTTGGAAACATTAAAGTGAAGTAAAGTCAGAGGAGATTTGAAAGATTTAGTTGATGTTTCGAAATTAATTTGGGACGACTGCTTACTCCTTTTAAGTCTTGGTCTTACCTGCAGAGGGGACTCAGTTTGATCAGCCCTAGGGATGTGACTGAACAAGAAATATCATACTACAGCCTGCTACGTAGACAATCCTGAGTCTGGATGTTCTATTCTTGGTCATTATTTATGTCTGAGTCATGGTTGACTTTAAGAATTTTGCTACTTACTATAAGCTATTTTTTGTTCTTGCTCGTCTTCTCCTGACATCCCTTCTCTCTGACAACCTTATAAATTTGCAGAAAAACATTGCTTCCCAAGGAAACAATTAAACAATTTACTGTAAAGAAAGATGAAATGATAATGTATCTGATCTTTTCATTTAGACGTACGCTCCCACCAATCTAAATTTAAAGTCACTCAAGTCCGGAATTGACTCCGAGTCCGGACACGGGTTTTACTTCCCTGCAAAAAAGTATGGGAGCTAGCTAGGCACTTCACATGTGAGGCAGAAGGTGTTGACTTAGAAACTTTACCTAACTGACAAAAAATCTCGACATAATTTGGCCCTAAATTTCTCATTTTTCTTAGTTTCGTGGGGACTCTTAATTGGGTACAATTAGGTATTAAATCCCCGACGGCGATAGGTCGCCCTAACGGATTTTTCCCAGGTAGGTCCTAGGATAGGTCTCGAAAAGAACCTGTAGTTTTGGCTCGCTTTATGCAATGCTATGTTTCGTTGTTTTAGTTCCTTCCGCATGGCTGAAAAGTAAAAGCTCCATCAAATCCCCAGGCTTACCAAGCAACCTATGGGTAATACAGTTTTCTATATAAGTGTCGGGAATTCCAGCCCTATAGCATTGGTTTATATACTTGTCATATGTTTTTCCAGGAATTTCCCTGACGTGCCCGGGAGAGGGAAAGTTCGCCGATGCCGAGGTTCTGGCAATGGCGACAAGGTGCCAGAAGGATGGTAGTGCAAACATTTTGTTGGTTTTAACTCGCGTAAGTTGAAAAATTTGGGTTTTTTTCGCAGAATTCGCCCTCCTTGATAGCAAAAACAGGTAAATTCTCAGTGCGACTGCGTCACCGTTGGAGGTTACGTATTTAAGCAAACCCTTAAGGCTACTCAAGGGAATTTGAAAATTTTCTCGAGGGGGCCAGCCTTGCCCGACGGGGTCATGGTCCCCTGGCGCCACCACTATAAGAGAAAAAAAAGAAGTGGAGGCTTGACCATTTTCCCCACACTACAGACATGGTGGATAAGATAAATTGCATACGTACGATAAATTTCATGTTAACCCTCATAGGAGGCAGCCGCCCAACATTTGACCTATAAATTTTCCTTATGTAGCTTCTCTATACATTCTGGTGTGCTCCGCTCACACTGGAATTTCAGAAGTCAGATTTTCCGGAAAAGAAATAAAATCAACTGTAGATGCATGTCAAGTGTATATGTTAATTGAGCAATACTGTCAGTAAATGGCATGGTATTGTATGAAGTTTCAACATCCCTCTACATCCAGATTTTGCCCTCACCCGTCCGCAACCCGTTGTCCTGTCGGGGCTTTGGGCTGCTTGCTTGCCGGTCGGGGAGCTTGCCCCCACTCCTGTGGGGGAAATCTTGACGCGATTCCTGTCTATAACGTGTGGAGTGCAGGCGCCTAGTCAGTCTATTCAGTGTACATGGGGGGAGGGCAGGTCAAATTTTCTGTTCAGGGGATTTAAGTCCAAGCGGCTCACACTGAAATCAGGGAAGTTAAATGTGCATAACTCCATTATAGTAATATTCTCTAAATATTAGCTCAATTGCTACTGCTCTAGCTTCCAAAATTCCAAAGTATGTCACTTCTGTTGAGTGCAAAAAAATAATAATAATAATAATAATTATAATAATAACATACTGGTTTACACAATAGAAATAAAAGGGAGAACGCTGACACAATGTATCACTGCATGTTTAACCGGTGAAGCCACGAAATTTGTAAGGGCGCTTTCGCTGTACGGCAAAAGAACCGTTGATTGGTGTGTCTCCGTACGTACAGTGTGCATTCTGCTGCAGAAGTTATACCGTAGCTTACCTTATCCGTTTTCCGAAAGATTAGGAGGAATTTTCACAACAGGAATAAGTCGTGGTCCCTTAAGTATTTTGTTTTATACTCCTAACTTGAAAACTTGTAGTTTCTTTGCCAATACTTGGGGCAAAAGCAATGACGTGATATTTGTTTACGAGACGGTGCTCTGTTGCAGCACAGCCTAGCCAAATCAATGGCTTCAGTTCAGATCGGCAGACGTCATCCTCCCTTACTTTAATTTCTATGGTTTACACCTATTTCCACAGTTACATAGTAGACATACTTTATAGAGAACCCTGCACCACAGACAACTAATTAAGTTCACTTTCGATCTCTGAGATTAAAAGCAGAATAACAATAAGCCCTCAACCAACCAAAGATGCTCTTAATATTGTTCTTATGCTTTGGATAAATTGTCTCTTCGTCTAGACACGGCTGATATCCTCTAAAAGCAATGTATTCTTGTCTTAATAAAGACGGAATTTACAGAAAAATGGGTTGAGGTATGAGCAAGGTCCGTCATTCCAATCCCCGTTGTCGTTGTGCTCATTCCACATGACTCCGCAGTCTTCATTGCCACCGCTATTGTTTGGTTCGTTACTGACACTGTCCCAGTTAGTGTAGGTGCAGGAACTGCCATCAACCCACTGCCAGTTGCCCTCCTCAGCTTGGTCAGTGTACCCGATATGGATCCTCTGATAAAAATGTACATAACAATGAAATAAAAAAATATTTATTAAGTCCAATTTAATGTTCATTGGGACTTGGTGGAATAACTTAAAAGTTTCAATAGTTATAAAAACTTTTAATAATTTTTAGATTAGCCTACTAAATTTTGACATCATGCGCATCAACTTTTAGCGTTTTGTGCCCATTGTACCTGGCGTTTGCTTCCAGCAGGGGAGTCAATCCGTATTCAAATATGGGTGGGGGGACATACATGACTTAGCACAAACCAATCCCTTTGGTTTTGAAGAGGGGGGTGTCTTCCTTAGGCCCTGTCCTCCCCCCCCCTTATGATGACTGACGTTGTCCTATTCTAATAACAATTAACATTTCAAAGTTAACATGACCATCATAGATGATCTGCCAGGTGAAATACACGGGATCCACGGAATTACTCGAAGATGTTATTTTCATCATGTCCCAAAACAGCTGAAACCACACTTCGCAGCGTGGATCATTGTCGGACATTATGGACCCGAACAGGCCCGTTGCTAGGGTAATATGTTTGGGGTGTGAAGGTCCCACATTCCGACTGGCTGGATGTTTTTTCCAACTGAGTGGAGGCGTGTAAATTGCACTTTGTTATGCGCTCTGCGTTTTGTATACAGGAGTGGGGATCCTTCCTTTGTCACTACATAAATGTGTCGTCCTGGGGGAGGGGTCTAAAGGGAGGGGCGTCCCCCTCCCCTTTGAGAAATTTTGGTTAATTTAAAGTTGCTTAGATGCAAAATGGTGCTATCTTTGAGATTTTTTGAAGCTGATCGTAGTATAGCAAAGGTGTGAAGGACTAGCAAGGGCGTTTTCAGAATGCTTTTTAGTCGTAAGGGTATTAACAATCACCATCTATACCGATAATGGCTTCGGCAGAGCGCTCGGTAAAAAATTTTGAAAAATGTTTAACGGCAATAACGTACTTTCACCCTTCCACATGCTACAACTTAGACTGAATGCAGTGGCGTACCCATGATTTCTCATGCAGTATGTTGTGTGACCGCCGGCCTGGGGGAGGGGTCTAAGGGGAGGGCTCTAAGGGGAGGGCTAATTTTTTGAAAAATTAGGTGCCTTTACATGCAATCTAGTGCCACATATGTTACCTTCTGAAGTAAAGTTTGTGTTAAAAAATTTACTTTTTCAGGAACTAAAAAACAGGCATGAGTGAGGGGGCATGGCCCAAGGGGTGTCCCCCTCCCCTTTGAAAAATTTTGAAAAATTCAGTGTCCCTACATGCAATCTGGTGCCAAATATGCTTCCTTTTGAAGTAAAATTTGTGTTAAAAAATTTACGTATTTTCAGGAACTTAAAAAAAAACCTCAGAATCAGTGAGGGGGAACATGGCCGAATGGCCCTCCCCTCTGCGTACGCTACTGATTGAACAATCCCATATTGATGCGAAGCCCCTACAGATGTTTGGAGATGTATGTCTGTTTTCAGAAAGTGTGATCAGAATAGTTCCATGTATAATTACCTTTTTAATGGCCATGAGGAGGAGTGCAAACCGTGACGCATGCGCGCGAAACGCGCCGAAAGTTTGTCATTAAATAAGGTTTCCTTGACGAAATCTGCATTCAGAATCTGCATCGAAACACTTACAATTGCCCAACAAACCTACATGCCACTCAAACAGCCAGTCAAATAGAGCCACGACATTACTTTTACGCAAATGTGGAAGGACATTTGATATTGTGTCCCCCACCTATCGAAATGTGGGGGGACTTGTCCCACCGTCCCCCCAGGATTGACGCCCATGGCTTCCAGGCAAGCATCCAGAAATTTCGAGAGGGGCACGATGGGATATCTCAAGTGCACCCAAGGTGCATCTCGAGCGCGAAGCGCGAGTTTGTTCGCGTGGGGTTCAGGGGCCCACGTTAGGGTCCAAGGACGGAGCCCCGGTGGTGGTGCAGGGGGACATTGGCGTAGCCAGAGGGGCCAGGGGCCATGCCCCCAATCGAATTCTTAATTTTCTTAGAATTAAAAAGAGTGGTCGGCTCCCCAGAACTCAGTGACGTGACTGAAGTGATGGTATGTCGGGATATACAAGATACCGATAATGTATCCTAGAACCGTCAAATTACCATGCTATGGTAATAAAATAGGAAATCAGGAAACCAGGGATGGGTCTGGTTTAAATGGTATAGAGTGACCGTTCTTGGTAGGATAAGCCATAGCTGGTATGCTATTGCTAGACCCGTTTCAACCGTGGACGATAAGTACCAGGTATCATCAGTGGGGTAAAGTCGGCGATAGAATGCCAACGAGTTGTCACGTTGAAATTTGGTGAACCAATCGTGAAATTTGTATTCTTGTATTTTTCGATAAGCTGGTGCATAGCTAGCAATAGAGAAAAACAAATCGGTTGCATGATTACAACAAGAACTCTTCCTCAAAGCAGTGCTTCAAATGAAATGATTTAAGAGTGTTACTATTCAATGCTTCTTTTAGGGTATTATATGTCGAGTGCCAGTGACGGTTAAGAATATCACGGGTGAGTGAATATTTACGTGGCACAAAACTGCGTCTACGAATGGTTTACAAAGGATAAAATTGCGGTGAAAGAAGCAAGGATGTAACTGAATGGAAAATTATTTTTCCAAAATAAAGTAAAGCTAATTAGTAAGTAGGTTTGGAAAGTTTCCTGAATTTACAGAAGATTATGTTTCTGTGTCAGGAAGTTTCTCAAGTGCAGATAATCCTTGATAGGTTACTTCCCTTTTAAAGTGAGAGACATTCTTTTGGGTTTTTTATATCAGCTTTGATAATACAAATGTCTGACCACAGTATGACCAGAGAGGCGAAAAATACTCATGATGTGAGTTTCTTCAGATAAACAAAGCACACTTTCGATGCGACTGATGTTCCGATGAAAATAGAAAACGCCGTTATTCATTCAGTATGTTTGTAGTCGGAAGAAATTTGGTAAATTTTGCTCTGACGACCAGTGTTCCGATGGGTTGTGCGTGTAAGGACTTACAATTTTCTGGTGTAAAAAAGTAAAATCTTTAGCAATAGCACAATCGCGATAGCTTACTACCTATAGTCATGGGCGTGGATCATGGGGGGACGGGGGACTCGTCCCCCTCACTTTTTTGAAGGGAGGACATCTCCACCTAGTTCAATTCAACTAGCCGTGCCCCAGCACATATCTCACTAATGTTCACGTCCATAGCCTATATCTGTAGACTAGCACCTTTGCACAGGTATTCAACAGTTTTGGCACACTGTAGCCCTCCTCTCGCTGTCAACCACTTTGATGGATGTTTAATATAGATTTCAACTGGAAGCTCCACCCAAACCCTGCAGAAAGATATTCTTTGAAAATGATTTTAGACAATTTTGGTAATATTTTGCTCTTGTTTCTTTCTCCTTTCGCTTTTCTTTCCTTTCTTTTTTTCTCCTTTCATTTTTTTTTCGCGGCGCCCCTCTAAAGTCGCTCCTGGCTAGTGCTTACCAAGAAATAGGAGATAAAAACAATGAACGCCGTTCCGTACGTAGTTTTACTTCCCACCGATGTCATCTTTCCTTTAGCCATCAAGACAAATGGTTAAAGAATGTAGTTTACGTACCTGATATTTGTGAGACCTCATAAAAAGATTGCAGTGTATTCATCGTTGTGATTGAAGAAGGGTCCTTTTCGAACATTTACTAAAAACAGTGTAGTAGCATGAGAGACATTATCTTTGGAATGAAAGCTTACTTACCTTAGTCGAAGAGGTAGGACCTCTTACTTTCCTCCACTCTTCCAACAGAAAAGTGTTCTCTTCAGCAGATTCAATGGAGGCCAAATGCGCTGTCTGGCACGAACATGTTTCCTGGAAAGGCACAAATTCACTGCACAAAGCTTCTGCGTCATCAAAGTTGAGTTTTGGTTCACTGTGATATCTGTATGTTCAGACACAAATATTTATATATATATATATATATATATATTTATATATATATATATATATATAAAGCGTATATATATAAAGCGTATATATATATATATATATAAAGCGTATATATATAAAGCGTATATATATATATATATATATATATATATATATATATATATATATATATATATAATCCAAGGAATCAACAGAGCGGAGGCCTTGAGTAGGAAGTCTGACATGTCTACCAATCTACTCATTCCTTTGGTAATTTCCCATTACCCATCGGTGCGCCCCATCATTCGTGCTATTTACAAGACTGTAGAGACAATTCTGCGATGCCATTACGGCCTTTAGAGTTGAAAAGAATATTTCTAAACACTTAGTTCGGGCTTCCCATCCACAACAACCCACTGACAACACCCTAGGTACATTTCCCTGTGGTCGTAGTAGGTGCAACACATGCCCAGTGGTTGGCAAGAACACATTTATATTTTGGGTTCTAACGGCAACAGATTCAGTGTAAACCAACACTTTACCTGCACTTCCACAAATTTGGTTTACATTTTAGTTTGTGGACGTTGCAAATGCCTGTATGTGGGAGAGACCAAACGTCGCCTGAATGACCGAGTCACTGAACACCTCAGGTCCATCAAACAAAACCTTTAAGGTTATCCGGTAGCCACACATCTTAATGTGCAGAGGTTCTGACCGTGGTCGTCATACCGCTGAAAATCGGCTTATCATGAAGCTCGGGACCCGCTCCTCACACGGTCTTAACATTAGAATGGACCTTTTTTAACTTGTTCCCCTTTTCATTTCTTTTTACCAGTTTTTCTCAGCCTCCATTCGCATTTTTACACCGTGTTCGTTCTGTACGACCGGTTTGCAAGTGCCTTTCTTCAATGTGTTTCTTCTCTATTTCTACTTCATTGTCATTCAGTTGCATTTCTTTGACACCTGATGAAGAGTCTATACTCGACAGCTCGAAACGTCGTGGAATTTTCCGCAAACTTTTAGCACTTTTTACAACCTTTATCGACCTATATATATATATATATATATATATATATATATATATATATATATATATATATATATATATATATATATATATATATATATATATATATATATAGGTCGAAGAGTAATTGGTTAATACATTCGATCTTGAATTGAAACAAATCCTAGATAGAGCTTAGCCCTTATCAAAGAAGGAAAGGTTGAAAGAAAAGCACCAGAGAGGAAAACTAAGCAGCACTGGAACTTGAACTCGTGCGGTCAACGGCTTTCGCGGCCGTGCCTAGAACCACCAGCCAATGCAGCTTCTGATTTCCAGACGAGACAACAGCAGACTTCTTATACCAGCGAGCTCAGTTTTATATATATATATATATATATATATATATATATATATATACATATATATATACATATATAATTGGATATATATATATCTATATATATATATATATATATATATATATATATATATATATATATATATATATATATAGTAAAACAGAAAAGTTCCACGTATACTCCGAGGTAAAAATAAAATAAAGAAAGGAATGCAATAATGAGCATAACTGGTTGATTTTAGGAGTATAAAAGATACAAAATGTATTTCGAAATTTTCGGTCCCCCTGGAACCTTCGTCAGCGAGATTTTAAGGCAAAATGAGTACAATAGTTGCACAAGAAGCTGCATGTAATAACAAACAAAAGACGGGATTAAATTGTTTGCTGGAACGTGTACTGACTTAGAAGACCAAGGTCTTTGTTAAGTCCGGTGATGTGTGATTTAAGCTTCATTATCCAAACAAGTTCGGTACGCTTTCGTTGTTCTGCGCAAATAAAGTTATTTGCAATGAGGATTACTTTGAGATTTTCGATGGAATGGTGGGGAAGGTTAAAGTGCTCTGCTACTGGGAATCCAAGAGTATTGTCACGGATTGACTGCTTGTGGTTATTGAATCTTAGACGGAAGGAGGTCCCAGTTTCACCCACGTAGAGCTTGTCTTTACATAGATTACAAAGGAAAATATAAACAACATTACAGGAATCACAATTAAGGTTAGGAGGAATGATCGGAAAATTTATGTTAGGGATGTTGATACGTTCTTCAGTCGTAATATGCTTGCAGATTTGGCAGCGGTTTTTGTTGCAGTGAGCGTTGCCCTTAGAGGCGTAGTCTAAGGTCAGTAATTTGGAGGAAGTAAGAATTCTCCTAAGGTTAGGGGGCTGGCGCAATGCTAGGAGAGGGGGGTCGGAAAAAATGCCTGAAAGGGCTGGATCGTCTTTTAGGGAGACAAAAGTTTGTTTTAAGGTGCTTGCAAGATTGGGAATTAGAGGATGGTACTTAAGCACAAGGGGTATACGCGTATTGGGGGTTTTAATTTTATAGGATAAAAGGTCCTGGCGATTAATTGGAGCAGCTTTAAGTATACCTTGTTTGATAATGTGGATGGGGTAGCCGTTCGATAGAAAGTAACCGGTGAGGGAAGAAACCGAACGATCATAGTCAGCGGGGTCAGAGCAAATACGTTTGGTGCGAAGACATTGACTATAAACTATTGACTTTTTCAGTTTCTGAGGGTGGACACTATCGAAGTGTAGCAAGAGATGTTTGTCTGTGGGTTTGCAATAAAGGGAAGTCGAGATGGTTCCTGCGTCTAGTTTTACCAGTACGTCAAGGAAAGCTATTTGATGGTTTGAAACCTCAAAAGTAAACTTAATACTGTCATGGAAGGAGTTAACATGGTCTTTAAAAAGTTCAAGGGCATCCCTACCATGGGTCCAAATGAAAAAAATATCGTCGATGTAGCGATAGTAGTGAGATAGTTTTAAGGGGAAGCTAGATAGCATTCCAGTCTCGAGTTTATGCATAAAAATATTGGCATAACTCGGTGACATTTTTGTGCCCATGGCAGTGCCCTTGATTTGATGGAAGAAGTCGCCATGAAAAGTAAAATAATTGTTTTTAAGGATGAAGTTAACAATTTTGGAAAGGTCGCATGAGAGGGTTCTATCTGAAGTGTATATATATATATATATATATATATATATATATATATATATATATATATATATATATATATATATATATATATATATATATATATATATATGGCTTACACAAAGAACATTATTTACGTGTAAAAGAGGGTTTCATGAGACGATAACACAAGCAATTCGTTGGCCGTCTGTACCAACATAGTTAAACAGAATTATTGGGGTAAATAAAGTAATTCCCGGACAACCCCGACAATAAGCATGGTGTACTTTTTCAGTCCGGACATTTCTTAACCGCACAATATCCGAGTGGGCTTTGTCCCCACCAAAGGTAAGTCGTTAGGGTCGAAGGTAAGTTGATCGGTCACATGCACTTACAGAGTGTAGCATGATGCATATGTCTCATGTGAACTGTGAACTTTTACGTTGAGCATATGGACTGATTCTATTGGTTAATTAGGACAATATACAAGGATTGCACGAGGTGCTACACGTCAGTCGTCAAACCCGCTTGTTGTCAACAATGTTACAACCTTTTTTTGTTTGTTTGATTGTTGTTATAATTATTTACATAAGGCTCTGCTTGTTGGGTAAAGAAATTACAAGTTGTTTTATATCTTTCTTTGGGCAAGTTTGTGTCCTCATCATTTATCAGGGTTGTTCCCGTTATACTTATTATTGTTTATTACAGGTTTCTCCGTAAAATTATTACTCGTTACCGTTACAAGTTAGGCTACATTGGTGAAAATGTAAATGCTGTAGTTCATGGGCGGCTCTAAGAAATTTTGTTTGGGGGTCAAACTCAAGTCCGTATTCAGGGAGGTTCGGAAGACCCCCGGCAATATTAATGGTCAGCTCCGGATAGTACAATAGGAGTATGGTTATTATTATCTATTTCAGCGATGCCCCATCTAGTTTTCAAGAGCTCTTGAAAAACCATTTCAGGCTGTCAGTCATGAGCTGACCACTTTAAAAAAATTCATCCATATCAGCCGATCGCTACTTCATAGGGTGGAGTAAAAGACAGGTGAAATGGGCAAAGCGGCTTGATCCATTTATATAAAATAAGCCCCACCTTTAAATATTTTGTTGTTTCTTTCATTGTGTCACAATATGTTTCAGCTTTGCCAAGAAGCCATAAAATGTTGGTTCTCTGGATTGTTTTCTTAAATTTCGAGCACTGAAGACACTTGAAAACGATGGAATGATAGCACTATTTTGGATCTCAGTACCGTTCCGAAACGAAATTTTTTAAAGGGGGAAGGAGAATTCCCCTAACTCAGAACTATGTCTCATCCTGTATACAAATAGCTAGGGCAAAAAGTCTTACTACATTGAGCTTAGATTGACTGTTTGCATGGTGTGTTTAGTTTTTAATCAACTGAAACGGTATACTTTAGTACAGAGGTGGAGAACCTTTTGCTTATAACATGTCATTTGACAGTCATAAGACCGCTCGTGGGCCAACGGTGCTGTCAGTCTGGACAAGGAAAGGGAAACCTCTCCTTCTATGGGAAATACAATAAGTTTAGACTACATGCCCTTTACAACTTTTTGTAGACAGATACCTATGCTAATCTGGCCAGGTGACATCCGGGCAAGACTGCCATTAGTCGTGGGCGATAATCAACACGGCTAATAAGTTGTGAATCTAGTGACCCCGAAAACTCTGAAGTGTCTGCAAAATTACGGACATTTAACTCCAGCATTACCGTTACCCTCTGTAAATGACATTTTGATGCCTTAGCTAATCAGATTACAGATGTCACAGCGTGATCATTTGTTTTGATTACCTTAGCTCGAGCTAATGGTAGGTCCATTTGTGATGTCTACATATAGCAGCAAACAAGCAACTAAGAAAACGCGCGCGAAGCGCGCCGAAAAAATGTCGTTTTGAAAACACTTTATTAATGTTTAACCTTCTCATTGCATTGGAAAGTTATTCACTTCTTTAATTTTAAACCGAGTCAAGGAAAAGGGAGGGCCTAATCCATCTCGAATTACATGCTTTATTTATTTTTTATTATTTTTTTGGAAAATCGAATACCATGCTTTGCAAACTTATGGGGGGCAAGTGCCCCCGTGCCCCTATGGGGAGCCGCTAATGCTGTAGTTAAAGTTAATTCTGACTGATTAGTGACTAGTTACAGTTACTTCAACTGAAGTTCAGTTTCTTCGTCCGAGATGGATGGAGCAGGGAGCTGGAGGACACGTCCCTGGATGGAGTTTATACCGGTATGTAACAGTTTGTGAGGTCTCGAAACCATGCCACTCCTCGCGGCCAGCTTCGAAACCGTCACTGGCCTCGGTCTCGAAAGGTGTGGTCTTGTGCTAGACGCACTGTGGCCTTATCTACAATGCTGATGTGCAGCACGGAGGAAGCCGACGAGAAACATCAATTAGTACACGGGAAAAAATCTTAGTTGACGACAATGGGGAAGATTATGATCTTTGGTGATTTTCGTTGGGGTCATACCAGACAGAGGTTCTAAGGCCTAGTAGCGTGTTTACAGGGGGCGGGGGCACAGGTACCTCCGTGAGCAGTCGGGGGGAATCACTTAGTCGGGGAATTTAAGGTAAAGAGGAAGGGAGAGAGAGATGGAAGAGACAGCGGGGGATTATTGGAGGACAGTAGTAATACCCAAAACTTAGAATTATCCAACTGATTCCAATTATCTTCCTAACTTTTCCGTAGAGCACTGAGCAAGTAAAGTTCCTCGTCCCATCCATAACGCATCAGTCTGTATAGATATCTGCCCTGTGACCCAAGTAATATATATATATATATATATATATATATATATATAAAGGCATTGGAAAGGCATTTCATCAAGTTATATCTGGCTTGATATGGCCATATAAAACTTAATTTATTTGTATATCTTGAATTGCATTGTATCAAGTTATATCTGGCTTGATATGGCCATATAAAACTTGATGTAATGTATCAAGGCATCTAAATCTGGCTGTACATCTGGCTTGATATGGCCATATAAAGACTGTATTTAACCAGATATTTATATATCCAGATATATATTTATATTTATTTATTTATTTATTTATTTATATATATATATATATATATATATATATTCTTAACAAAGTAAACCAGTCAATGGTAGAGTGCTCAACCTATGAAGGGAGCTTAACTATTGAAAGGTTGGGACTATAGGGTACTACAAGGCAGCTTTACAGCACTGTTTCGTAAGGGCCGAGTGTAGAAGGTCCTCATTCTTCAGAAGCCTGATGTAGAATGGTGTCAACAAAGGTTTGGCATTTGTTTTGTACGTGTCCGTTTTTAACCGTACATTGGGTGACGCGCTCGTCTTTTGAAGCACGCCACGACCAATCCGAGTGAACAAAGATACGCTACCTATTTGAATAAATGCACAGCAGGTGTTTATTTCTGTGTCTGCAGGAGCTTATGAGCTCGTTTCGTTTGTTAAGAGTGGTTAAGGAAGGTTTGTGTATGATGAAGAACTTTTCTTCGAGGCAGAGGTTGCAAGTTTTAGATGATGTAGTGTAGGCACGGGCTTTGCTTATAAGTTTCCACTTCACAGTGTTAGCATCCTTAAGCTTCCAAATGTATTCGCTGAGTGTAGTTGCATTTCTTTTGTCTTTGTGATTGAAGCTGGACTTGTGTGCAGTGTACCTGGTTTTGAAGGTGTTTTCTGTTAAACCAATGTATGATTCTTCTTTGTTGTTGTCGTGGCGTGTTACGTTGGCCTGGTACACTATATTGTCGGCGAGGCAATTACCCTCCAGTGGGCATTTGGTTTGTGCCCTGCAGTTGCAGTTGGTTTGCGTTGCTGGTTGTGTATTATGTTTTGTCAGTATGTATTTGTTGTGCGCTGATATTACTTGGTCCATGTTTGCCATGCAGCTGTCGCTCAGTTTTACCGTGTTTCTGTTGAGTAATGGATGTAGTTTGTGTTCAGGTGGAAAGCAGTTGTTTAAGAGGTTGAAAAACTTCTTGTCAATGTTGGTGGTAACATTGTCGTTGAATGGGGGTTGTACCAGATGATGTTTCTGGTGCGCTTCCGTTTTGTGGCCTTGGTGTGTTGACTGGTGATAGGCGATTGAGGTTTGTACTTAATTTGATACCCGTAACCGCTCAACAAACTAATAGAACAAAACATAAACAAAGCCTACAAGAAAGCACCACCGAACACACTAAAACAGATCACAATAGCCGACAAATCTGACGTGAACAGTTTGTCCTAATGGTGGAGAGTGCGACTTCATATCTTACGGCATGTTTAGGGTGCGGCATATCTTCAATACGGGCGTTCTGTGCAAAATATTCTTCTCGGCGAATTTATTCCGCCTTTTTTGTCCCTGGCTATGCTGGTTGCCTCTAATTTGCGCCTGACTTTGAGTCTGTACCACCCTGATTCCACGGCCGCCCTCGGAGCGAACAATTTCATGGAATAGCAACAAGTAGAGCCCTTACTCCAAATCCAGATATGGATTGATATCTGGATATATCTGGTTAAATACAGTCTTTATATGGCCATATCAAGCCAGATGTACAGCCAGATTTAGATGCCTTGATACATTATATCAAGTTTTATATGGCCATATCAAGCCAGATATAACTTGATACAATGTAATTCAAGATATACAAATAAATTTAAGTTTTATATGGCCATATCAAGCCAGATATAACTTGATGAAATGCCTTTCCAGATATGCAAATAAAGTTTTATATGGCCATATCAAGCCAGATATATAACTTGACGAAATGCCAGTCCAGATATGTAAATACAGTTTTATATGGCCATATCAAGCCAGATATAACTCGATGAAATGCCAGCCCAGATATGCAAATAAAGTTGTATATGGCCATATCAAGGCAGATATTAATTGATGAAATGCCAGCTCAGATATGCAAATAAAGTTGTATATGGCCATATCAAGGCAGATATAACTTGATGAAATGCCTTTCTAGATATGCAAATGAAGTTTTATATGGCCATAACAAGCCAGATATAAATTGATGAAATGTCTGTCCAGATATGTAAATACAGTTTTATATGGCCATATCAAGCCAGATATGAATTGATACAATGCAATTCCACATATGCAAATAAAGTTTTATATGGCCATATCAAGCCAGATATAAATTCATAAAATGCAATTCCAGATATGCAAATAAAGTTTTATATGGCCATATCAAGCCAGATATAACTTGATATGCTAGATATGCAAATGAGCATTTTGTTAGTTTGTTTTATTTTTTATTTGATTTGATTTTTGGATTATGCTTGCTACAAATTAAGACACGTTTTGGATACAGCATCACCTTCCCAGACATTGCAGTTTTTTAGTGGCTACACTTTTGTTAATACCGCAGTATACTAAGTGAAAGTATGCAAATGATTTGCATTTTTCATGGTTTAGGAAGTTGAAAGTAAAATATGCATTACGCGGTAAACAAAATTTAGAGTCAAATATGTAATAAAGTTTAAAATAAGAAGTCCATATCAATGTGTTTACATAAAATAGGAAATTTCAAGGCATTTTTCTGTTCACTGTTATGAAATAAGTTTAATTTATGTACTTAAGTCAATTCAACCCAATACTTACATTAAATTTTTCATGGAGCTCTAAAACTTTTTCAGCTGGTGTTCAATGTCTCTATGAGGAGTGTGGACTCTCAGTCCTAACTATGATTCATGATGATCTGGTCCGGATAAAATTTTATCTGTGCCATATAAAGACTTGGTCCAGATAGAACTTTATCTGGCCATATATGGTTTAGATCTGGTTCTGGTTTAGATCTGGTTCTGGTTTAGATCTGTGTTATATCTGCCTAACTTTTTATCTGATCTGATATAAATTCCATATCTGATGCAGATATGGGCGATATATGGAAATATATACTGCTCATATAAGGTCCATACCTGGTCCAGATAAAACTTTATCTGTTCCATATAAAGACTTGATCCAGATAAAACTTTATCTGGCCATGTATGGCTTAGATCTGGTTCGGGCGTAGATCTGGGTTATATCTGCCCAATTTTTTATCTGGCCCAGACATAAATCCCATATCTGCAGCAGATATGGGCCAGATATGGATCTGGCCCATATATGAAATTTCATATCTGGCCCATATCTGGATTTCGAGTAAGGGAGATCTTATTATAGAGGGAGTAACATAAAAATTCTCAGTTAACACTCTCTACAGAGTCCAGGTAGACGCACAATTGTAGTGGGAAGTTTGTATTTTAGAAATTTACAATGCGATTTCCTGCAATCTTGGGATTTGGGGGTGCCAGTTTTTTACCCGGTAGTTGGTGATAACAGCCTTGTAGGCTACAAAGGTTAAAGACAGTCACTAGCAGAACTGTAGTGACGAATTCGTATTAATGACTTAGAGTGCAGTTTCCTACAATATGGGCATTTGGGTTACCAAATATTCTCTCATACTGGCGACCCACGCATGATACTAGACGCATTCCAGTCGCTTGTATTGTAGAGTGGAATTTCCTGCAACCTGGGGCATTCGGAATACCAAATTTTCTGACCTGTCCTAACTTCGATCTGAGGTCGGCTTTGGTCCCGTACAGTCCCCTGTGTACGAATCGCACCCATGACAAATTTCTGAGACGAGACTGAGATTGATTTGTAGAGCACGCCTATACCTTCTCCATTGGCGGAAACAATTTACTACGCCAATTGAATACCTCTTGCAGTCTTTGAAGCCTGACCCCGCCTCAACCTCTACGCAATGGGTTTTCATTGTGCAATTAATTAAATAGGTTAATGTTCCAGAAAAAAAGCCTTTTTGCTAAGGAGTGTAAAAAGGAGTGTTAAAGTAATTACATGTGTAAATTATCCTATCCATTTTATTCACCTATGACGAGAAATTCAGCCCTTAAATCGGGCAAAATAAAGTATATCAAGAATTATTCCTTTTATGGATATGATTTTGAAGTTCCCTAGCTGGCAGAAGCAGTCGCGCCAAACTTACTTTAAAACATCAGCTAAATCTCTCAAATCTTCTCTTATTTCCCTTCAAGTATCTTTCATGATGCTTCAGAAAGTAAATATTGTATATTTTAGGTAAACCAAGGACGAGAAAAATATTGTCACATGATTCTCTAGCGCCATTCATGAAATAGGATACCAGGGTACACTAATCCAATTGGGACTGACTTCATTTTCCCTTTAAGGGGTCCAGTTACCCTTCATCTACAAGTTTATGAGCTTCCTATTATAAATGTGAAGAAGGACATTTGATGATATTGCGGATTACAATTACATTTAGAAAGATGAATGATGACCTCAACGAAGAGCCATCAGCTGGAGAATTTTTATAAGTTCATCAATAGAATTCAATGTAGTGGCTATTATGACAATTAGAAACAGTCAGTTACGGCAATAAAATGTAATATCGTTATGGTTACTTTTGTTCAGAATTGTAGCTAGTTATTTGTTCTATTACAGAAATTGCAAATGTAACTCCTAACATGACTCTATGACTCTGTTTGGAGTTACATGACTCTAGGACTCTGTTAACCGACTGCATGGTCAAGTGGTTAGAGCATCCGACTTGCAGCTGGAAGGTCTGAGGTTCGACTCCTGGCCGGGTCATACCAAAGACTTTAAAAATGGAACCTACTGCCATTGTGTTTGTTGCTCAGCATAAGCAATGGAGTATATAGGGAAAACAAGCCAGTGAGCCACAACTGGAAAAAGGCCTTGGCCGGCTCGACTTAAACCTATAGGTTAGAAACTGAGCCGTAAAACCTCATATAACTGTAACACTATGACTCTGTTATACAAAATGTAACAAGTGGTAAAGTTACGGCGTTACTTGTAACTCATTACGTCCCATTTCTGCACATTGGTTTTGCAAGACAGGAAAATGTCGTAGGTACAGTGTAAAAACTATATTAGTCAATCAAGGAATAGACAGGAATTTCCAAGGTTCCAAATACTTGACAACATTTGGCTAAAAATTGAAACGATTTGGTTTAAAAATGAACAAATTCGGTTTATTTTGGGGCAAATCTAATGAAACTTTTGACAAGATTCATGCACAGATTGATGACTTTCTTCAAATTTGAATAAGCCGCTTTCAGAGTTACAATCAAGTTATGACATGTTGTAATTATTGATGATTGTAAAACAGAAGTTAATGAACGAAAAGCCATTAAAACTACGAACGAAGAGAGACCAAAGTAGAAATTGTCCGACAAACTAACGAATAACCCGACAAAATGACCTTTTCTTACCATGTTTTCACAAGTAGCGATAGACCTTATCCTAGACTGTGTACCTTATTGGACAAACAATTTTCTAAATCTTTAAATACTAAAACTAAATTGTTTAAACTCACTTGTAACAATTGCTCTGCCATCGGATCCAGCCGGATGGACACGAGTGACAAGGCGAAGGGCTAGGGCAGGAGCCACATGAGTGACTTGAAGGAATCAAAGCCAAGGCGACCAGCACTAACAACGCTACTAGCGACTTCATATTTGGTGGTGACTTGTCGTCGTCTGTCACAGGTCTGAACAATCGTTGATGAATCTTTAAACTGTGCACCGCTTCTAAGTGGTACGGCTTTTAATATATTTTTAAGGGGATGTAAAGGGTACACAAAACGGAATATCTGCTTGGTAAAAGACTTGTGTCTGGTTGGTTGAAGAAACACGTCAATCATTATGTTTCTCGTTTCTTCTGCGCATGTGTAAAAAATACAGGGTAACTGTTGCTACCTTTCAACGTGTAAAATGGGATAAAATAGGTCTAAACCTGACAGTTTGTAAACTAATCTTTAAATGTTAACAGTGGAATTTTTTTAAGAAACGACGGTGATGCCACTTAATAGTTTTTAATTTTTTTTTAGCAAAGTACTACCAGGAAAAGTAAAAGTGTTTTTGTAAAAAGTCGTTCCATATGGTATGTCGTTGGTGTTGACACCCCACAAGGGCGACGCTGTCGTTAGTTTCCTGTGAAATTAATAACAAAAAAATACTCTTATATTGGATAATGGACCTCGTTACGTCTACTCTCATCTTCATATTTTATTAAGTTGTTTAATTTTGAAATGCACACACCTGATATTATACTGTGAATTACACAATAATAAGAGCTGCCCTCCTTGTACAACTCACGTTGAAAGCAATTGATAATTCGTTTTGAAACCAGAATGTTTCTATAAGACCATGAAAGAGTTGTTTTCTTGCCTAGCATGTTGTGAGGAGAGCGCTCATGTTATCAGATCATTCTATGAAAATTAAGGCAAGTAATTCCTTTCAGAATAAGGTGCACTCACGGCAGAGGAGAAGGAACATGTCAAAAAGTGGTGGGAGGGGGACTGGCACGTGTCCCCCTGCCACCCCTCGTTTCCTACACCCCTGCCACTGTACCTTCAAGCGAAACAAAGAAAACAAGATGGAAACCTGAGTAGTACAAGAGTGACATCACAAAGTATTGTGCAATCTACCATTGTAAAATGAGTGGATATAGTTCAACATTTTACAATACAAATGGGAATTGGACAAATATGAGTAATTTTAAACCTTTGTCCCAGAGGCAATAACCTTACAAGGATGTAAGTAATATACCGAGAAAGGCTTTGGAAAGTTGGATGATAGAGAAAATTCTGGCGTACATGTCTCCAAACCCCGAATCAAAATTTCATTCGAAAATCAGGATATCCCATTTGCAAAAAATGTAATGGTAATTTTTCTCATAAAATACATTTACTTTTCTTCAAATTGGGTTAACAACCTATTGTTATTGTCCTTGTAAGTTGTAGTTGTTGATGTTGTTTTCGTTTCGTTTCATTCTTTAGTTGCAGTACATAAACTTGTTTATACAAAATGAAGTGCACAAAAGATTGATGTACGTAACAAAAGAAAAAAAAAACGGAACCAGATGGAGCTGAAAGTTTTTCTAGTCTGGTACAATCCAGAGGTTTTTATATAAAATATAACAAAACATCATGCAGCTATGTGCCTAGGCTATACAGAAAGTGCAGCAATGAATCGTAAGGAATGTTAAGGCTCATAATACACAAGAACAGATTAAGCAAGATATAAAGAAAATAAGTGTTTTTTAAAGTACTTCTTGAACAAATTAATGTAAGGGGAATGTCGTAATTTAGTGTCAAGGGAATTCTAGAGGTGTACACCGTAACTTCTCACTTGAGAGTGGGCAAACATTTTTCGTGTGAAAGGTTGTACCAGATTATCTCTTCTCCTTGTAGAATAGTTATGATGAGTGCTGTTTGGATAGAAAGACGTATTCAAGTCATGGGGAAGTTGATCATTGTGGTGTCTATATAGGAAGATGCCTAAGTGACATTTATAGTGATCCTTTAAAGTAAGAATATTAAGGTTATAGAAATACGGAAGTGTATGGGAGTAAGGTGAAATATTTGAGATTAAACGGACAGCCCGCTTTTGGAGAACAAAGAGTTTGTCGATGTAAGTTTGGGAGGAATTACCCCAGAGTAAAATACTGTAAGATGCGGGACTACTAAAGAATTATAAATAGTTAACAAAATTTTACTGGGAAGATAATACATTAATCTATTCATAACACCAACTATTCTAGAAACGGATTTTGCGACATTTTCTATGTGATTTTTCCAAGAAAGCTTACTGTCAATTGTAATACCTACAAATTTTGTGAAATAACTATTTTTTATAATGGTACCTTTAAAATTTAAGAAGAAATGAGGGTTATCTCTTCTGCTGTTATCAAAAGCCAACAACTTAGTTTTATTAATATTTAACGACAACTTGTTAGCAGCTAACCAGTCAGCCACACAGTTTAATTCTAAGGATGCCACTTGAAGAGCTTCGTTTACATTAGAGTTGTGACAATAGACAGTAGTGTCATCAGCAAAGAGTTCAAATTTAAGTAGATTTGACGATTTATACATACCATTAATATAGAGTATAAAACGTGAAGGTCCCAAAATAGAGCCTTGTGGGACACCGACAGTGATTTCCTTAATATTAGAATCTTTACCCGTGTATCGGACAAATTATTGTCTATTTGTGAGATAACTTGTAAACCAGTTTAGTGCCACACCCCGTACTGCATACTTATACAATTTTTTGAGTAAAATGCTATGATGAATAGTATCAAATGCCTTTGATGAATCAATAAACAAGGCTACAGTAGAGGCCCTATTATCCAAATTACATCGTGCATAAATTTTAAGGCAGCATTATGAGTAGAGTGATTTTCCCTAAAACCATACTGTCTAGTATATAAGAGATTATACGTATTAACAGATTAATACAATTAAACAATCTGTTATAAACAAGTCTTTCAAAGATCTTAGAAATAGCTGGTAAAACTGACACAGGGCGATAATTTGAAACAATATCCGAATCACCAGACTTATACACAGGTATTACCTTAGCAATCTTTAACTCATTCGGGAAAATTCCCTTATCGAAAGATAAATTCAATATATGAGTAAGTGGATCTACAATATACTCATGGACATGTTTTAATACTTAATTGGTTATGTCATTATACCCTGGTGATTTTGCGTCTTGTAATTTCAGAATAGTAGAGATAACTTCCTCACGGCTTACAGGATGTAGAACGCAAGTATTTGGCCCATTAATACCATTTAAATATGACTAGAAACTGACAATTACTGTCACCTATCTCATTGGCTATGTTTTCACCACCAGTTGAAAAGAAGTCTTTTAACATGACGGCATCGTCCATTATACTTGCGTCACTTGTAGGGTGATAGTTGAACTTGAACAATGAGAGCTAGGCCCCCTCTATTCAACAACCTATTTATACCAGACCTTATCTTTTTTCTACTGCCTTTATTCTCAGTAAAGAAGTTATTATAGTGGGACTGTTTAGCGTTTCGAACTATAGTGGTTAATCTATTTTTATAATTTCTGTACTTGAGAAAATTATGTTCAGTAGGGCTTCTTTTGTACGCACAATACAGGATATTTTTCTTTTGAACAGACTGAAGAATGCCTGAGGTAATCCAGGGTGATTTCTGTAAATGTTTCTTAGACTTGAAGTTTCTTAGAGGACTATTAAATATTTCACAAAATTTACTATAAAAGGTTTTAAAGGAAGACTGTGCATTAGTATCCAACAACACATCATATGACTTCTATTAACAAATTCATTAAAATCATTTAAATCTGAATAACAACAATTGATTTGAGCCTGTAAAACCATGAATCAAGATCGGAATTCTCCATAATACGCTTAAAAAAAAACAAAAAGAAAAAGGAAAAGAACACACACACACACACACACAAAATTCTAATTAGAAAATCACTTGCGAAAATTGGAAAGCATGTATCAGACACCAGATATTCCATTGTAGTGCAAAAAACAACAAGAAGGACTTTAAGAGGAGCAAAATAAGTATAGTGCAATACCAACAAAGTGGAAAACTTTAATCCAAGCGAAAGTAAACGGATTTCCTTTTCCATCAATAATACATCAACAAGGTGACCACATGTAGTCTTCAGAGGACTGTATACATACATACATACATACATACATACATACATACATACATACATACATACATACATACATACATACATACATACATACATACATACATACTACATACATACATACATACATACATACATACATACATTAGTATGTATGTTTCAGATTGATTGCATGTTTTGATAAGCTTCGTTCACAGTATTGGCGTCTTAAATATAAGAATCCTAGAAAATATTGGAATATTACACATAAAGCAAGTATTCCAGTGCAATAACATGCTGTTACAAACATTCGAAATCACTTTAATGAGCTGAACCTAAATAAAACGCCCTCTAAGGAAACAAACAGACTTATCCCAAATTCATTTTCCTTGGAAAATCTGGAACTTAACGAATGTATTGCTGTTGATGAAGTGAGCTAGAGTTCAAATTAACAGGTTAAAAATAATAAAAATCTCAGTGCTGGGACTGATCAAATTATTAATAAATTTTTAAAATACAGTATTGACCATAGGACCATATAACTCAATTGTTTTATGTTGTTGTAACCCCCTCTCTTGTCACAACTAGCTGGACCTTTGGGTTGATGTTGGCAGTTTATAAGGGCAAAGACTCCCCTGATTACGTTGAAAACAACCACGGTATAACTCTGTTAAGCTTTTTGGGTAATCCTAAATGAGCGCATAACAACTTACCTTAGTCAGTTAGTGATACTGATAGGATTGGTGATGAACAAAGAGGTTTAAGGAGCAACCACAGTTCCCTGTGTCATATATTCACACTTTATTCTATTGTAGATTTTTATCTCAGTACGAAAAGGAGAATTTATTGTGCTTTCATTAATTGTGAAAAGGTACTTGAGTAGGTAGATAGAGCTAGTTTGTGGTTGAAACTTATTGGCTGTTATATGAATGGCAGTATGCTTGAGATGATAAACACTTTGACGGGAACTCAAAATCAGCTGTCATCAAGGATGGAATAAAATTCGAATATTTTCAGTATAACATAGGAGTAAGACAGGGTGAAAATTTGTCCCCGGTACTATTTACCATACTTTTAAAATATTGGGAGGACATTTGATATTATGTCCCACACTAAAAAATATTGAGGGGAACATGTCCCCCTGTATGTCCCCCTGTTCCCCCGTGATCGCCGCCCATGGCACACACATTTATCAATTATTCCATGCAGTGTTTTTTACATTATTAAGAAATATGAAAGCTGTGTGTTATCAATTTGCCCATATGACATCACAGCTTTCCCATCATGCAATGTGTTTCTGGAAAAACAACACCCCCTTTGAAAATAAAAATCTCTCAAATGCGACATGTCATTGAGATGCTATATTCATGAGTTTACATAACCAAAACTTTGTGTTTTTGAAAATGTTTAATTTATTTGATAGAATAGGCAGAATAGGCTTCCCTTTAAACATAAGTGAATGTGAAGAAATTTTAGAAATTGTTTGTTCTGGAAATTTTTTCGATTGAAAAAAAAACATTAAATAAATTTCACCTCGAAAAATAAATTATCAGGTGCCCTGAAATCGACTTTGTCCTATATAAAATCAACAGTTCCCCGCCCCACTTAAGCCGCCTTTGCTTTTAAAACAGCAGTTTTTGCTTACCTTCCACAGTTTCTGCTTATTTTGTAGTTGCTGTAAGTAGCCTTAGGTGAGTTGTTGATAATGTTAGCCAAATTTTAGTGTGCATAAGTCAGGAAGTGGTGCAGTATTGTATGATAGTAAAGAATTCCCTCAAATACGTAAGCGGCGAAACCTTACCGTTTTTACGAGTTACCACGAACGAAAGCAAAAACCGAATTATCCAACGATAGCAGTAAGATTTATAAAAGTAGAGTAAGCAGTTATAGAAAATTACCATCTATAATTACTTGTGTAATGATACACGATGCATGTTTTGGGTATATGATGGTATATCTCGTGTAAGATTAGTACAACATTCAAGCATCATCCTCTCTAGACAGTTTTCATTTTAGCTTGTTTGTACCAACTTTACTATCTAGAATTACGTTAGTGATGATTATCGCCACTTTTCCACCTCAAATGCTCTATGGTAAAAGCAGATTTCCTTCTAATGGTCACATCTTTTAGCAGTCTTAAACCCTGCTTCAATCAACTATAATACATTACATCTAACAAACATACTATAATCTTCTTTAAAAGAGTGAATGGTTAACTATATTAGAACACCCTCAGATCAGCGACAGATCCAAGACTGTACCATGGGGATAGGGGATGGTTGAGTGGGAGTGGGTGGGTGGCTCCTTAAAAAAGAGTTATGGGGGACCAAATCTTGGGCCCGTATCTACTCTGAATTGGCAAGGCACAATGAATTTTTGCAGAATGCCTTATAGGCACATGGATTCATCAGCGTCTAAAATCACACACGTGTAAAAACTTAAGGGTACATAATGAAAATCAGGGAGACGGGCCATTGTCACATAATACCTCCTCCGTGGCTGGGGACCTGCCAAATTTCAGTTCCACTATAGCTGGGAGAGAGATTACGAATTCTGACACCCTAGGATTCTAGAAGAAATCCCATTTTAAAACAAATTATGTCACTACGGGTCTGCGTTTACCATGCATGGGGAGCCAGTTAAAAGTTAGGAGTATACCACCCAATGGTCATGGGGTGTCACCCATCGTTCCACGTAAATGCACCACTTATTTGTCACAAAGCTCCTTTCTCCTGTCTGACAAGCTTTAAAAGATAACATATTTGTAAACAAAACCCAGGGTGTACTAGTCTGGTAATAAGAATATTTAAAGAAATTTTATGCCATATTATGTAGGCTACCCCATGAATGAACATTAAAAACAGGGACGAATCCGGGATTTTACAGAAAAGGATGTGGCTAACTTTGTGAGGGTCAAGTCCAAACCTACTATCGTCAAATGCGCAAAGTCTTAAAGCGGGAGGGTTAAAAGAAAAAGTTTCGAAATTAGACATTGTGAAATGGTATTTCCTGGCAAATGGCAATCAAAATAAATGTTGTAAAGTGTGACCTCTCCAATTTCAGAATATTACTCGCAAGCTAACAGCGGTGGAGAGAAGATTTGACCAACGGGGAGCAACACAATGGGGTCTGGGGTTGCAACCCGAAGTCCAATTTCAGAATATTACTCGCAAGCTAACAGCGGTGGAGAGAAGATTTGACCAACGGGGAGCAACACAATGGGGTCTGGGGTTGCAACCCGAAGTTCCGACGAAAGCGACGGGTTGAAGTGCAAATGGCGAAAACAAAACTTTTCTGCGCGCGAAAATAATTGGATTTTACCGAAGAAAATTTGGAAAATTAGGGTTTTGGAGAGGAAAATTTGCAAATGTATTTCAAATATATCAAATATCAAATGCTTTCTTTTCACTCTGGTTTCGACTTGCGACATTTGAGCAGGGGGTTGCCATCATTTGGACGTAGCAGCTTCTTGATTTCAGTTAATCTACTTAATAGGCCTATATCAACTCCCTGATGTAACAAGGGAGGGCCATTTGGCCCATGTCATTTAGGCTTGCGTGTAGTATATATCAGATATATATGTTCTCTTGTACGCCTAATTTTCGTAGTCAAGGAATGAAAGCCTGGTACTGTAGGTGTGCAGGTGTGACAAAGAAAATGGTCTACAGGAAGAAATTGCCCACTATTCCTTTGCAGATGTACGTCTTGTTGATTTAATTATGCGTGGAAATTATATGGGTAGAGGAGAAATGGATTATAAAAAGGTTAAAATCGGCTTTAAAATAATTCATTCCAATCAAGCTGTCCTAGGCAATATATGAAATAACTACTTGATGTGGACGGTGTAAAGTGCGCCGAAAAATATCATGTTAAGGCGTTTTCATACATATTTCTTCGTATTTCATGGAAAAAGTGTGCCATGGTACCGTATTACAATGTTTTCCTAACTTTACCACCTCTTTTCTTCTTTAAGTTAATTTTTTTAATTACTAATTATTTTTATTTTTTTTTAAATATGAGCTGGACACTGTGGAATTGTTCCTCTTTCAAAAAGTGAGAGGGGTCCGTTCGCCTTCCCACCATGATCCACCTCTATGAATTTTAGTCAATCGAAAGCACAAAGAGTGGAAATTGCAGTCGGGGCATTTCGAAAAACTGATGCTAATGTCTGAATGTACAGCCTTACATTATGGACTGGGTTCAGTCGCTGGCTTCGAAACTTGAAAAATTTTAATGAAATAATTCTGTACAAAATGTTACTTCGCCTTACATTACATGTTAAAGATAGAAATACTTACCTTCTATATAAAAATAAATTGGTCAAAACGGTATTTGCGAGTCACTGAGACAAGTCACTGTAAACACAAGTTGGTCAACACCGTGTCTGAATCGACTTATCGGTATAGTCACTCAAGTTTTGACTGATTTCTTCTGATTAATTTCGTCTGGCTAGCTCCACAATAATGGACCAAGAATTACTGGCCACAAATAAGTCACAGAAGTTTAAAATTGGGCAGAAACTACGGCAATTTGTCCGAAATTGAGGGTGTGTTCCATGCTTTTGGCAGTGCGACTTTGCCTCCCTCCTCTGGGAGTGATTTCATGTGCTGGATTAACGTCTTACTATTGGTAAAATTCGGACGGCCAGTCAGGACTCTGTAAGGCGTCCCCCCTCCCCCTACCTGCTCCGCACATATTGAAGGCATTCTCACCTTCTTGTCAACTTCCACTCAGCTGTATCTGTTGAGAAACAGGTTTTATGTACTGTTTAGAAGGGTCATGAGGCAGTCGAACTTGATCCTATAGCATTAGAAAAAGCGGAGACCAGCTGGAGTGAAGGTAAAGGCTTATTTCTCCCACTGGTCTACTAGACGGCGTTCTGCAGACGATGGACCCTTTGTCTCCACGCGGACGGGTCGACTGAGGGGTACACGTGTTAGTCAGATTTTGTAAAAATGTTAATATTGTATGAGTATCTTCATATGTAAATATTGTGCTTATTGTTTTGTTTATTCTGTAGAAAACTCTATGGCTTATTGCTGTGATATGTAAAAAGGTTCATTTTGTGTTCGTAGTTGGTCTGCAGTGAGTTTTGTTCGGATTCTTGTTTCATTTGTGTGCATTTCCAAGTCAGTAAAAAGGAGGTTATGATTGCTTGTTTTAGGTATTTGGTTGTCAGTCATAGATACGTTTCTCGCCGGTTTGACTAGTGGGACGTGTCCGTTTTTAAGCACGACAAAACCAGATAAGTCTCATATTACACTAGTCACATATTCCTTCTTAACGTGGTAAGTACACCATTTTAACATTTGTGTGTTTACTGCTTTGACTTTTATTATTACAAATGTTTGTCTCATTTCACTAATTAAAGTACTTGTCATGTACAAACTAGGCAATAGGACAAGTCACATATATGTAGCAAGATTGATATTTATGACGATACTCGCTGGAAGTGATGTCTTGTTCAGTATTAAAGCCAGCCAAAATCATTTTCAATCTTCGAGGTTTTACACCTTGACGGTTTTAAAAACGTCGACATGACATCAGGAAATGCCAGAAGTATAGACCAACTTGATTAATTCGTCCAGTCTGTGCAGGGAACATTTCAGAAGAGGGCGTTCTACCAGTTCTGCTAATACTGATGTTACAAACACTATCAAAAACTCATAAAAATAGTCATCTTAGTCCACCATTCTTAAATATCTCGTTTCCCCACATGTAATGTATAAGGCGATGAGATATTGTACTCCACGTAACAGCAGAAATGTGAAGCTGTGTGTGTGCGTCTGTGTGTGAACAAAAAGTGTGTCGCAAACTACTCTTAACCGTAATTCCGATCAAATTCAAACTTGGTGGGTCGGTAACTGGCCATAAAAACTTGTGCATTCGTAATCGATGACGTCATAGATCAAGAATCAGAGATCAAATTTCATAAAAATTGGGTTCTTGCCATTTGGCTATCAGTATGTTAATAAAGTAATAAAATCACATGTTAGGACAAAAAATAAAGTTTAAAAAATGCTTTTGGGTGCAAAGGGTACGTGGGGTCAAAAATCAAGGTGAAATGTAGGTCAAACTTGCCTAAATTTTGGAAAAAGGGAAAAAGTGTGTCGCGAATTCCTTCTTAATAGTAATAGGTCCAATGAAGTTCAAACTTGGTGGATAGGTAACTGACCGCAATTGATGACGTCATAGTTCAAAAGGTTATTTGCTAAAACTTGAGGTTTTTGCCATTTGGCTATCAGTATGTTAGAAAAGTCTTTGAGGACATGATACATTAAAAAATTGGGAAAAATTTCAAAGTTTTTTTTTGGTTGCTCAGGTGCGAGGTCAAAAGTGAAAATGTAATTCAAAGGCTAACTCCACCAAAATTTTCCGAAAGAATGTCATCAACTCCTCCTACACCATACCTGATCAATTTCAAAGTTAGCGGGTAGGTACATGACCGTCAAAACCTTTCAAAGCCAAAGGTCAAATGACGATCTACAAGCCTGATATGAAGAGAGTGACGAGAAATTTTTAAATAGTACATTTTAGTTGCTAAAAGTCGAGATCAAACTTAAAATGATCTGAAAGAGGTCTTTTGTCATTATTTGCTTATGTTGAGAAATTTCATAAACCGGGAGATACGTAGAGAATAAGAAGATGAGATTTGCACTAACTCCATGGATTGCCTTCTTGTTGTTTCGTTTTTTCCTATTTCTAAGACTTTCACCGATTACAATGACGATAATGTGATTCCAATGTCAAAATATTACCGGCCTGTAACATACCCGCGAGTAATGTTCTCTGCTCATGGTCTTCAAAATTTATACTGAATTCGAGAATTTCACAATATCTTACACCCAATAGAAACAAATGATTTGAAAATTTAAATTCTGTAGAAGTTAACTTGGTTTTAAAAAGTCTTTTTAAGAGATTCTATAGAAAACTTTGACTAAATTTTTTAGAAATCTTTATAGGATTCTTTAGAAAGTCTAAAAACTTCTTTGAATATTGTAGAACTTTAATAAATTTGTAAAAATTCTGAGAAACTTCTTTTTATAATTCTATAAAATTCATGATAAAGTGTGAAGAGTTTAACTGAATTTTACATTACTCTAGAGGACATAAGGGCTCAAATGGGTAAAGTTACAGCCCTCTAAATACGGATGTCTTTTTTGTTGAATGCAAAAACCAAAGCACGTCAATAAAAGTTTTCACGTATGGTTCCATAGGTAATTATATTTGTGGCTTTTAAGGACATTAATCATGACAGTTTCCGCGGTGACATATTATATATACTTTTTGTAGATAACCCTACACCAAACCAATAATAATCCAACTCACGTTTAAACAATGAAATATCTGCCTTCAACAAATTCGCAAATTGGTCATCGATGGACCAAGAAAGCTGTAAGTGAGATGCAATTTAGGACGAAATACTTCTGAAATTTAAGTTTATGCTAATCCTATTTAGATCCACTACAGTTTATGGGAAGCAGCAATTTATACTCTCTTATTTTCAAGAGTACCAGTCCTTTGCCTCAGTCTCTCATCTGCACTAAGCCTACTGATACCTAACTGAATGGAGTACGTGGAATAACACTTGACATCTTACCTTCAGGAACAGCTATTTAAAGGGCTTGGGTTGCTCCCATACCCCATAATTTCGAGTTCTAAGTTTTTCCTAAAATTGTTTTATAAGTTGTGCCTAAGGCTGGCAAACAGTTACCTTAACCAGAAATTGCTACAATTCAGGACCTTCATGGCTAACTAAGTCCTTAATCGTAAAACTATTCGAAGACCATGACCTTGAATTCGACAGTGCAGCAAAAATAATTGTCTAAGAATCACAGTTTTAATTATGAACCAACGCATAAGTATGCTAAAAGCTGATGCCCAAAGCAAATAATTAAAAAAGGAAAGGATTTAACTTTTCCGGAGCACTCAACAATTTCTGTAAACTTTTTCTAGTTGAGGAGGATGCATCCATGTTCACGTTTAAGACAGACTCCAAATGATTTAGTAAGATTAAGTAAAAGGTGAACAGCGTAGGAAGCTGAAGGTAATGTTCCAGTGAGAGAATGGGCAATGCAGTAGGAATGGACAAAAATTCTCAGACGTGGTTTACATATAGCAGACGACATTAAACTTTTGTATCCTAAGGGCCTTAACACCTTTTAAAGGCAGAATCTTTTCATTCCAAACTACAACTAAAACGACCTTTAAATTTGCACTTGTGACCATCTTTTGATTACCAAAATGAGGAAACATTTGTACCTGTGTCCTATGGGCTTAAGCTTACATGTACATGCTGGTCTGTATTGCGAATACCATGTGTAAGAATATGTGGCATGCAGATTGTACAGAAGGATGACTGCTTGTAGATGATGTAGATGATGCAAGTATATCAGGAAGGTGATATTGACCTTATGCAGTGACGTCACGCAATGTCATTTTGGAGGCAAAATAATGAAGCACACTTCACGCACGACGTTCACTTCGTACGAGCCTGTAATAGACTTTAGAAAGTATCAGATTGGTCAACAAATCAGCGGTCTGCATTTGATGGTGTAAGTTGCACTGATATGCGCTTGTCTCCATCTTGACGTCATATGCATAAGGTGTATTAGACCTTCCTGATAAGATAATGTGCAACGCGTTCTGATTTTCGAATAACAGGAGCGTGTAAAGTAATTTTTTAGTACTATCAAACTAATGTAGTCAGTTAGATGAGGTTTAGCGTCCCAGTTTCCAACCAATTGGTTCAAGTCGAGACGACCACTGCCTTTTTTCCAGTTGTGGCTCACTGGCTTGTTTTCCCTACTCAATTGCTTATGCTGAGCACCAAGCACAAAGGCAGTAGGTTCCATTTTTAAAGTCTTTGGTATGACCCGTAAAACTACTGTATTGTATTAGGCACACGAGAGTTGGGAAGTGAACCCATGTTAAACAGTGTTTCTTAAATCGAGGGAAGGGCAAGAATGTACTTTTTTGAATGAACTTAAACTGTATGGATGACTTCATTTACCCTGTACGCTCATTGAATATTTGAGCGCTAAACGAAAGTAGATGGCTTTTGCGGCAAATTCCTAGGACATATAAATTTAAGCGCTGTTGTAAGTTCAATGTGGTGTAGTTGCCCTGCTGGTACTCGAAAAAGTGGTAAATTTGAATGTTGTCCCCCATAAAGAAATTTGGATTCAGGGGAGGTGCCAGGTGGGGCGGGGAGGAACACGTCCCCTTCAGGGAAGATTTCACCCCTACCCCCGATGGGAAAATTTTCCAATTTCGTCGGGGAGCCTTCGTGGGACGAAAGATATGTGATCCCCTTTTTCGACGCTTTACATGATGGTGACTTCAAGGAAGGAGGATTCTTCACTGGAAATCCAAAATAGTCAAAATTTCTTCGATTACAAACCAAAATTTTAAAATTACCTTTAATGAACCCCCATTTGAAGATTCCAGTTGCTGCCTCCCTCATCGGGAGTTTGGCACCCTGTCTGGGGCCACCCCTCTTTGAATTACTTTAGAAAAGTCAACTTATCTTCAAAAAGTACGTTGAAGTGAAGGGGGTAAACCTACCTTAAGTTTTAATTCTGAAAGTTTCACCGTCCAGCCATTGACGTGGACAGAATTGTCTCACCGGGATGCAGTATATTGTGTGATCGCCGGCCTAGGGAGATGTCTAAGGGAAAGGGCCTCGTCCTTTGAAAATTGATTAAAAAATTAGGTGTCCTTACATGCAATTTGGTGCTACACCTGCAACCTTTGAAGTAAAATTGGTGTTAATTTTTTTTTAAATTTAATGCATCATTGAGGGGGGGGGGGATGGCCCAGTATGGTCCCCCTCAATACGCCATTGTGTGTACAGCAAAGTATATCAAAGTTACACATAAGAGAATACATTGTAACTGTAATCAGTACAGTCTTGGTCAAGACGTTAGCAGATTTTTACTCTAACACGTTCTTACAAAATGAGGGCGCTTGTCAACTAAACTCGGGTATTTGGTTAAGTACCGAAATGAAATATGAATACAATAGAGAGTGTCTTCACAGTAGTTCCCATCGAACGTTGAACCGTAGTGTACTGTGTACAGTTTATAGTATACTAAGGTCTTGGGCAAGACTATCATCCGACTGGATGTTGAATCCATTGGTTTTTAAAATTGCGCTGGTGAAAGCTTAGTTCCGGTAAGTCAAATGCGGATTTATATTTTCCTGTAATAGTAGTTTATGGATGGATGCAGACTTTGTTTTGTTAATCGGCTAATGTGCTTGACCCAGGATTGGTAAATGGGGAAGTCCACACATGTGTGTGAAGAAGTTTTCGCTATTGAAAACTCTCAACCTCTTATTGAATTATTTATAAGGTATGTAATGATAACTATGTGAAGCATAAACGGGAGGGAAGTAATTTGTGGAAATAAGAGAAAAGCCCGAGTTGGTTACCGGATTTAAAATTGCAAAGCTCTTGTTCAACTTCAATGATATTTCAAAGTAATTTTGAAAGACTGACAGTGTCTGGGGTTTCCCATGCATGGATTGTTTCCGTTTCCCTTTCATTAAAAATTCCCGCTGGAAGTTCCTCTTTCACATTTTGGCACTGGCATTCTATCTGGTGTGAGCATCAAGAAGGCATATTCAAGGGTTACTAGGCTACTATAGACTATACTTCCACCGTTTTCTAAACTACAGCTTGAAGGTTTATCATGGATAAGGGTATCTTACGTTATGTGCTGATGAGTTTATCGGTAGCATGGACTCTTGCCGAATGTCATCCACCCTCTCTGCGAATCAGAGGACACTTAAATCGACGATGTGCAACAGTTTTTACCGGCATTCATTGTCGAGGTCCTATCAAATATCTCTCAATTAACGACTTTAACAATGACTTGGAACGCGAATGGGACAATAAGATATCATCGATCGTTGTGGACCACGGATGTGAACTTCAAGCCTGGCTCCGTGCAGACTTTACGGGGGAAACAACAATATTTCCAACCGGAATCTTTAGAGATTTGAGAAGGTTTCCTTGGCGCTGTTTTTCAAATGGAATGTGTGCCAATTGGGAAAATGTAATAACGTCTTTTCGTTGTACGTGTAGAAGTTAGCCATTCTACGACAAGGTATCATATCAGTCCACCTGTTTGAGAGAGTGACATCCACCTGGCTTTAAACGTTCTCTAATCTCACCGCGGACAGTTAAATTCTCCTTACCGTGTTTACTTTTAGCCCCTCCTCAAATTAAAACAAAAGACACATGTCTATAGTACACTTCCATGACAGAGGCACAGCACCTAGCCTGTACCGATTTTAATTTGCTCGAAGGCATTATGTATTGACACACAGCGACTATGTGTGGGCTTAATTTGGAACACAACTGACTGTACAAGTCACTGTTGACCAACCAGAGTGAAGCTGTATTGTTTGATTGAATGTCAACCGAAGTGCAGTCATCAACTCTATTTAGAACTCTATAGGGTTATTTCGACGTTTGGGCAAGAAGTTGCTAGCAGCTTTCTGGTCTGGGGGATGCCATATCCCCTTAACCGTTGGAGTGTAGTCCTAGATACGTACTAGCTTCATGGGTATCTATTGGCAAGTGCGGACATAGCTTACCTGTCCGGCGGATGTGTATTACACCTACACCTATATTGACCGGGCAGGTAAAATGTGTACGTAAGACGGTGTACACATTCGGACCTGCGGCGAAGGTTAAGAGATCGCTGGATATAGACTGTGAGGAGGTGAGACGGTCAAGTCCTTGTGTCTCCATCTGAATCACTACCTGGAACTCAATTTGGGTCATTTCTGGTATTATATAACATGATCGGTACAGAGTTTTCGTTTTGCACAACTTAGAAATCATCTCCGATGAGGTCCTATCGTGCACCTGTATAATTGTTGATGAATGGCATGCAACAACCTTCTTCACTCATAAGACGTTCTGCATATGAGAGATTACCAACTAACCGGTATGAGAATCGGTAGTAACTATCTGTGAGGTGCAAAGGACCGGCTACACCATCATACATTTTTCCATGAACAATGTCATATAAATGATTGAACACTTGTTGGGAAGATGAGACATGCAACTAAAAATTTGAACACCTTCATCCATGTTGGACGTTGTTCATATTTGTTGAGGAAGCAGTCCACATGATCATACTTTTGTCCATTAGCATTGTCATACGTACATTCAAATGTATGATGGTATTTTCGACCAAATGTATGATCGTGTGCAGTGGCGGATCCGTGATCTTGAGAGGGGGGCCGGGGCGCACACATCGCCGGGAAGGCCGACGAGCCCAAAAAAAAGTCTTCAGAATTTTAAAACCTTTTTTTTTTTTTTTTTTGCTTTTTCTCATCTGGGAAGCATATTTTCCATGTCTATTTGCTCATTTTTTCATATCGCTGGTAAAGAAATCATTGGTCATCGAAAGAGGGGGGGGGGCGTGCGCCGGGTGCGCCCCCTTCTGGATCCGCGCCTGG
Organism: Holothuria leucospilota; assembly: GCA_029531755.1. Classification (NCBI taxonomy): domain Eukaryota; kingdom Metazoa; phylum Echinodermata; class Holothuroidea; order Aspidochirotida; family Holothuriidae; genus Holothuria; species Holothuria leucospilota. Next base: position 37,789,829 of record CM055982.1, read on the forward strand.
TGTAGACCAAGCTTAAGGATAGTTTGGACGCTAATTAGTTATTACAATCGGATCAAGGACTTCATAGGGGTACAAGAAGACATTTCACAGGGAGGGGTGTTTGCCCTGAAAATTTTGCAAATTGCCCTGATTTTCCTCTTTTACCATGCTAGCACTCTGGACGGGTATGGATGAGTCCCCCACAAACTATAAAGAAAGATATTATTTCGGGAGATATTATTTCATTGTGCAACTAATAAGCATTTTGCCCTATTGGTAAACGCCACTGCCCACCGCACTGCCCACTGCACTTTCCCCTTGCCCTGAAAATACAAGTGTCAGTGCCCTGAAATAAGCATTTCCCCTGCACCCCCCACACACCCCGCCTCATACGCCTATGAAGGACATTCCGGAGATGAAATCTGCAGAAGGATGGGACAACTTCGAGAAGACATTGACAGATTGACAGGAGGATTTTTGAGTGGAACGAGACTGGGTAGAAATATCTGCCATAATTCCATTTTTCATCTATGCACCCCATGTATATTTATGGTTATGCCATTTCGTATAAAGTTGTCCGCAAAATTTGTTCTGAAAGTTGACATTTTTGACTCAAACCGTTTTCAGGTTATGTTAGTCCATCTGGTCATACACAAAGCAAGCAAGCTTTGTGAACAATCAAGAATGCTCAAGCATGCGTATACTCGGCGTCAGCCCAACGACGTACTTCATGCATTCTGATAGTTATGTTACATTATCTTATTATTGTTATATTATAGTTTATTTCAAATTAAAAATTGATGATAAAGGCTGAGTGGAAGGTGGCATTTTCTGCCTATAAAAGTAGAGCATCCCAATGCTTAGGTGAAGTTTTACATTGTTATAGATACAGGCACTGTACATAGTGTGCGAAGGGTCTATGATGAAAAAGGTTGCCTTTGAAAATAATACAGATTAGTATGGAGGGAGTGTAGTTGCATATCTTAGCAGCTCTGGGAGCTGGGAAAACATTTATGCAGAGCTTTCATAGGCAGGATATTGAAGGGGGCGATATTTATTCCAAGGGGCAAATTTGCAGGAGAGAAATGTGTTAAAATGTATTAAAGCAATAATTAGTTTTGATCTCAAAATTTCTAATAGGTCGACTAGGGTGCCCCAATCCCTAGGCCAAAGTCATTTGGGGTTACAAAAGTCACACGTTGATAACTTTGAAAACAAGTTATCACAAGACGTTTAACCATGAAGGATCTTATACTTAACTTATCAATACCCCTTCTTAAGTAGTTGATCCCTATGTTTTTTGTTGGAGTCAGAGATCATGAAAGGCCACCGAAGGTTAAAGTGTGGAAAAAGAATCCTATTGATATTGGTGGAGGTCAAAGATCATTTTAAGTCACCAATTTCAAAGGCATACACCTGGCATTTTGAGCTCAAGATCCGTTCTGATTTTGGTGAGGGTCAAAGGCCATTTGTGGTCAGCAGAGGTAAAGCTGTGATGACCTTGGAAAAAGGATATCTCAAGAAGGGAAATTTTTTGAATCTCATTCTTGGCATGTGGATGACCCAACTGACTAAAAGTTCCCTTTCGATTTGGTGGAGTCAAGGTCATCTTTGTAGCCAGAGGTCAAAAGGTGAAACCTTCCCCCTTACACCAGTTAGTCCCCACCTCTTTTGTTTGTTTTTTTTTTCATTCTTCTTAAATGCAAATATCGGTAAAATTCTGTGATTACGAGTACAGGTGTATTATTGCTTTTCGTGAGTACGATTATAAGTACAAGTATATCACCTCTGGTTAAGAGTACAATTACCTCTAATCGTGAGTACAGTTACGAGCTAGTACAGTATATTACCTCTGATTGGGAGTTCAAGTATTAGTATATTACCTCTGATTGTAAGTACAAGCACAAGAACATTATACCTCTTATTGTAAGTATAAGTACAAGTATATTACCTCTGATCGTCATTGAAAGTGTATATAGATTTCCCTGGCTATTAAAAAGAGTGCAAGTATAGCATCACTGATTGCGAGTACAAGTAGCACCAGATTATTACCCAGGATATATTGTGAATACGAGTACAAGTTTTCTTGTGAGGAGCTTGAATACAACCCCTAGAATATTAGTCCTGATTGTGAGTAAAAGCACCTCTGATTATGAGTACGAGTATAAGAACACTGTGAATACAAAAACAGTACTTGTCTTGTATGCTGGTCTATATTTGATGAATTATGGTGGAAATTGCTACTATTTCTTAACTTTTAATGTTTTTGTACATATTAAAATAGGCAGGTATGACAATAAAATTTCCACTGACCTGTAAGTCTATTGTGAAGAACTCCAATACAAGAATTGGCAATACTGCATTGCATCACACCTGAGCTTAACTTCAAAATCATTGATCACGAATATGAGTAGAATTTTTTACCGACTATTACAAGTACAGACAAATATATCAAAGTATGTATATAATATCACATATTTACTACAAATATGTATGCAAATGTTCTATTTTCACTCATCTTTTTAACAAAACCTGACCTTTCTATGTAAGAAATACTTGTCATACGGATCCATCTACAATTGTTTATTTTCGTGTAATCTGATTAAAACAATTTCCGTTTTCAAAATGGATTTTCTATCTCTATCTGGACATTTCCTTTTGCATAACTTCTTGCCATACCTTTGTAAAAATTAAACCCCAATACAACATCCTCATATGCTATTCCATAGACCTTTTTCCATATAGCAGTCACAAAGAATTGTGGAATACGCTTTTGAAGAAGGGCGCTTTTCTCAATGGCATTCTAATGTGGCCAAAAACGACGCACACCAAAATCCAATCCCATAATCCTTTGTAATTGCTATTTGGAAAAGGGTCTATGGGAAACGGACTGATTCCTTGTCTCACGTGCGAAAAAGAGTCGAGGGTTATTGGCAAAAGTGGCACTCTCTCGGGTATTCTCGGCATGAATCCCAAAGGAAACAGACATTTTTCATGAAAATGATGACTAAACATGGAGTCTGAAAATCCATTTTGATATTGGAACTTGTTTTAATCTGAAAATAGAGTTCCCACCGGTGGTAATTCCATACTCATTGTTTCCTTTTTCGGCCTCCTTTAAAGGAAACTTTACTAATAGAAATCCTTTGAAATTTCAGCCCAAACGGGACAAAGATAGTGACCTATTAAAGACCTATTAAAAGAACTTAAATATGCCTTTAAGGGGAACTAATAAGGCCGATGTCATTCATTGTTCGTTGCAAGTTTGATTTTCTTACAAGCAAAAAATGTGAATGTTTTGAAACCAGAAAGGCTATGTATAACTCAGTTTGCAATGAAGGGGATGTTAAGGGAAGGAAAGTGTGGGGAGGGGGGGGGGCTTGTCCTCTGTTATTTTCGACAGAGGAAGGAGTACGTTTCAGTTGCCCTACCTGTTAACTGCTCTTGGGCTCGGAGCCAGTTAACTGAGGGCGCTCTTCAGGTCACTTCACACAAACGCGAAAAAACTTGCAAACAGATAAAGTTTATGTTCACCAGTATATTCGAATCACTTTGTTCCGTTAATCATTTATTCGTCTATTCGTCTGTTCGATTGTTCGTTCATTCGGTGAGTGAACATGACCGCACTACGTCTCCTTCAATTTTCTCTCGAACACCGTTTCTTATGAATCAATTCCAAATGACTGCAACTTTGAAGAACATGTGTACTTTCTGCAGTAACACGATAATTTACTTGATTTTACGACTACTCATAAAAGTCGTCCTACCATGCAGACAGCGAAGCGTGCAGTGAGCAAAGTAGGGCCAACCGGCGGGAACAAGTCTCTTGGTCCGCCTTTTACATAAAATAGAGGGCGTCCTTGCAAGACAAGGAAATCTCTAACACTACCGATATTTGATAAAACAATGTAACCTTCCTGGCACCTGTTAACACGAGATGACTTTGTCATCATTTCATAATCAAAGAAGCTTTCCAGCCTTCTTCAGCTTTCACCAAATGGCTCACATGCATACAAAGACAAATATATACACATAGACGTGCCCGTATGTGTATCCGTACACGCTTGCGTGTGCTTATACATATAATTATTCTAACACGCACACGGTTACTTCGTTATGGAAGGTCCATTTCCCCATGATTCTACACAAACCCAGGCTCTTGTCGGTTTTGGTTATGTCTATAATGACCTAAACCACCCGGGTCATCGATAATAGATAACTTCGCAGTTAACCTATTAACAGTTATAGCTTTTAGTACGTCAAAGTATAATAATAGAGGGAGCCTGCATTTGGACGATTCTTGAAAACAAAAGCGATTATGAGAGAGACATATGACTTTTCATGAAAATGCGGATTATGCAGTGGCTTTTACAGCCTTGTCCTTAGAAATGTGATAATATCGCACAAGGAGTATTTGGAATTTGCTGTCAATGCACACTATCCTGGCAGACATTTTTACCAGGTGCGCTCCGTCACTCTCAAGTCAACCTTTGTACAAAAAGTGAATGGCACCCGATTTGATGTCTTAATACTCTTGACAAGCCATCCATCCCATGGCTGAGTACTTAAACACAAATATGCCATGCATCCCATGGGAGATGCTTGTGTGTAACTAAACACGAGCATGAATTTTATCATAATAAACACCTCTGTGTAATTGAAGCAATTAATCCATCCCTTGTGGAATACAGCTCTGATTCATTAAACACAACTAGAAGCCATTAACCCGACGGGATGCAACTCGGTGTATTTAAACACAAACAAGCCATCCATCCCATGGGATACAACTCCGTGTATTTAAACACAAGCTAGCCATTCATCCCATGAGATATAGCTGCGTGTAGTTAAACACGAACATACCCATTGCTAGATATGCTAGAAAAATGCCTTTTGTCAACACAGGAAGCTTTTATAAATCTGTGATATAACCTATGAGTAACCTGTAATAGAGCACAATGAATGCCAGAGCAAAAAAATCCTGCCGGGGCCCTTTGAACAGATTTGAACCATCTTTAAAAAGTTCATTAGGAATGTAGTGTTCCATTAACAAATTTTTTTCTCTAAACAAGGCTTATAGATAAGAGACACTTGAGAAGTTTTGAGAACTATGTTTGTTCTCTTTATCAGCCAGATGATGCACTGGATTGCTTGCGCTTTCAATAGGTACCAACAGCAACCTTCCTGTTGATACCTTTCGTTGACGTTGACGATGCTGACTCCAACAGGTGAATGAACAATTGCCAGTTCACACGTTAACACTGTAATGTGACCAGGTAAAGAAGACACTGCCAGCAGTTGTTTAGATTCCATTTTACCACAGCAAACTAAGAGGCCAATGTCACTACTTTTTCCGGCAAAGTCTCCCGACTCTCTGGCGAAAAACCGAGGGGCAAAACCAAACGTTGCTTTCGGTGGAGTTCTACTCTCCAAAGGAGCTACGTCCCCGAGGGGACAAGACTGAACATAACCAACTTCTTGACCTTCAGACCTCTGTATGATGGATCTGTCATGCGTAGCTCCATCCCAGGACAAAGTCACTCAGCGACTTGTAGGAGGAGTACTGGGCTTCTCCAGCCAGACCACAAGCAACAGTTGATCAGAAGCTATACATTTGCAGAATATACACTTTGGCAGTAAGAAAGGGAACACTTAGCCTAAACATGAGATTTACTAATAATTATGCAGCATTAATCTGGGTAAAGATAGACGATGAACTAGCTGTCAGTTCGTACCTGGTAACACCAGTTCAGCCTTGTTGACATTTCAACAGGTACCAACAGGAACATTTTATTTTCATAGGAGTTACCTGTTGATAACCGTCGACTTTTTAGACTCCAACAGGTTAAGAATGAAGTGGCAGTTCCTATCAGGTAATACTAATTCAACCCTGTTGACATTTCAACAGGTGTCAACGGCAATTTTCTCCAAGGTGACCCATTCATCAATCGCCACTGGACTATGGGTGATATAGCCCCACGGGAATTTTTGATGTACTGGGGCGAGGAAACATGGACTATTAATTTCTTTGCTACGTTCCTCTCTCTCATGTATGAGCCCAAAACTACATTTCTTCAGGTCGTACCGATTTAAGATAGACAAGACTGGACGTACGGTTTCGATGTAAACCGTAGTAAACATAGGTTGAACAACAGACCTTAGTTCCTTACGAGAATTTTTGAGGGGAAAGAAAGGTGACAGGGCGAGATAGTACTCTTGCCCTACCATCAATATCCATGAGCCATGAAAACTTTCCATGTAGTTCAATATTTAACCTTCTACAAAAAATAATTGTCAAGAGAGCTCTATTAAATTAGGCGTTGTCAACTTATTACCTCCCATAGCCCATAGTCTTGTGGTACCAGTGTAAGGATATGTACAGTGCTTCCACACTCTTAATTCGTTTTTCCAGAAGTTGAATCTAAACTTTCCTGAGATTGGCTTGGTAGTTTCTGATATGTTCAATAAAACTTCTTTTATGCTACTTTAATGGCTGATCCAGGATTTCACCCTGTCAAGCAGTACGTCATTTCCATATGCTATTTCCAGATTTCCCGAAAATTATCCCCTTCCCGAAAATTTCCCGAAAAGCACCCAGATTTCCCGAATTTCGGGTAATTTCAAGAAGAGTGGAAACACTGGATATGTACATCGTATTCCGCTTTCAAACGCCTTCCATTTGGAAACATACGATCAGATGCCTTACACTATACAGCATAGGACACAAGTGTTTTCTCTTGCGTGTACTTTGTATCATTTAGAACAATAGGAGTAGAGCTATTAAAAAAGCCACTAACGTTAGTTCTTTGGAACAGGATACTAGCAATGTTCCTTCCTTGCTAGAAAAATAACATCATGCCAAATAAAATAACAAAAGCTATTGAAAGGTAAAACAGTACTCAGTTCCCAGTAATTGTTTCCCTTCTTCCTCCTCGTCTTACCTTGAATAACCCCTAATGGAATATACCGATATGTTTTACTATTTGTTTATAGTCATTTCGGTACTTCAGGTTGACCTTCTTGGATAAAACTGCACAGGAGGAAGGAAATATCATATTTAGTGATGTGGCACGTTGCGTTAACAATCAGTTTACATTATCTGGCTTACAAAAAATATTTGCTCCTAATCGGAAAACTTCTTACAGCCAAACTTACACCCAATTCAATAGATATTCTGCATTCATAACTCTATGATTAAAAAATATAAGTAGTGAAGTATAGGTCGTAGCTTTAGAATTCATGTACAATACAAACGAAAATGAGTAAATCTTCATGTGTAAATTGCCGTAATAACAGGATCTTCTGAATCGTGACAGGCTGTTGAGGCCGGAATTACTGGCAACAGATTTAGAACGTTTTCATGATGGCGAAAAAACAAAATGGCAGCCAAACTGAATGAGATATTTCCAAAAATTGTGCAAAAACATTGCAAAATTCCACAACCCTCAGTCATTATGATGTATATTAATGTTTTAAAACTTTACAATCCTTAGTACAAGAGTACTTGCCAGCCAATATGGCGGAAAAGCACCGAAGAAGTAAAAACGATACAGAAAAAATTCCCCACAAAAATAAGAAAATAATTGAAAAAATGCAAAAAATTTCCAAAATAATTATTAAAAACATATCTCGATTGGAAACGCCAAATATCTTTACAGCAGATTGTACATAAAATTCAAAACATGATTTCAAATATTTTATGCAGGGACCCCATACTAACCAAGATGGCGGAAACAACAATTTGTCTGCCAGTAGAACAATCATAATATATAAAAATAATATGAGAAATAATTATTAAAAATACTGTTGACACAGTTGCCCTTAATATCTGGCCAGATTTTATGACAAATAATCCAAAATTATATATATATATATATATATATATATATATATATATATATATATATATATATATATATATATATATATATATATATATATATATATATATATATATATATATATATATATATATATATATATATATATATATATATATATAAACAGAATGATATTTGTGATAGTTGCTCTTTATATTTGTATGTATTTTATATTTTGTTACACATTAAAACCTAAACACTGTCCATAATCTTTACTAAACATTCAGAACATATTTTCTGGATACGTTTTACAGGTTCCAGGCCAACCAAGATGGGGGAAATTCCAAAATGGCTACCCATGTAATATTATAATATATTAAAATAATGAGAAAAATATTTATGAAAAATATGTTGGACACACTGACTCATAAAATCTGGCAATCGCAGTGAAGTGAGTGTACCTTATGTCGGTCACTGCGTACTAATGTATCACATTAACACAGTCGAGAATAACACCTTGGAAGTGACTATAGTCCATGCTAGACAAATTTCTGCAGTCAAGTTCTTTCGTAAGGTCACTGAGGATTTGTTTCGAACAAGCTACCCGCAGGTATGCATAACGGAGTCGAAAGTGTTTGACTAATCTAGCCTGGGGAGCCTTAACGTTAAACCAATTTGTCTTTCACAAACTTCGGAAATATTTAGACGGAATGAAATTTTTAATTTCAGAGGTCTGCTTGAGGGGATAATTGTTTTTTAAAGAGGCTACAATAAATGCACACACAAGGTAAAACAGTACTGCAATCTACATTAACTTTCGTCAGAAATTGCCTAAAACAAGTTGCAAAGAATACGCAGAATCAGATGCAAAGATTTGAGAATGACGCATACAATCGAATTTGCCAAAACCAGACCTTTAATTGTTAACTTGATGACTTTCGAAAACGAGTACATGAGCAAAAAATCTGGCCTTGGTCTTTGCCGGATATTTCGCTTTTTTTCATTACCTGATATAATTTTATAATCCTTTGAGTCTCGAGGTCCTCGCACTCCCCTGTATATCACCCTTTTCATGTTTTTTCTTATTTAACGGTGGAATAAACGGAGCAGAATACATTATTCTTGTTCAGACGAGCTCCCTGTCACCTGTTCTCAAGTAACATTGAGACTCGTCCATTTGAGGATACACAATACCTTTCATGCTATGATGAAACTTTCCTGATGTACCCCCTCTTTTGTTCTGGATTTCTCTGTTCACACCATCCGGTTAGAATGGTACACAGAGAAATTGATGTGCGTTTTTCTCCGTACCTGGAACTTCTCGGCTTCCGTACAAAATCTTACTGCAGAAGCGACGATAACATCACGTCATGTATGGAAGCTATCTCTGTGATATGTACAAGGTGGCGCTAGCAATGCATGATAACCTTTTGCAATTCCAGCGAATACGTGATGCCTAAAAGCATTTTGAGGAAAACAAGCAAAAAGCCAAACCTGCCAGCGCGATTGAAGAGAAAGTCATGTAGGTCTAACTGTTAATGAAAGACAAATATTAGTTGCGCAACTTCGTAGGAGGTTGTTAGGCTTGGACCCATGGCCAAGGTGATCTACCTTAAAAAAAAAACTTTTTTCTGAAATTTTGTGGATTTCCAGATGACGGATGACCTGGTATGGGTGAGGTGTGGGTAGGTACTAGCTTTGCCAGCGAGACAAGAGGAATGTAAAAAGTGATAATGCAAACAGTTCGTACTTGTCAGACGTAAAGTTGTCTTTACCTCTACTACACGATTCTTTTCACTCGACAGAGGCATGCAGTTGACAGGCTATTCATGAGGGGTCCTAAGGTGCCGGTGGAAGACAGACCCGTAGCCAGACAAGGTACTGAAGGGGGCGAAATAGTTTCTGGGGGAATTATTTTTGGGGTGGGGCTTGGGTGGCTAGACATACCAGAGTGCATTAAGGCCTGTTTTGATTTTTTTAGAGGGCGAAAATTTTTCTAGGAAGGAGCCGCCCCTGTCCCCTTGGCTTCGGGCTTGGTGGGAGAGTGATTTGCCCCAGTGAGCACCAAAATACTTTGCTTCATAAGTGCTTGGGTTGCATTGTACACTTTTTCTAGTCTTTTTCTCGTCCCACTTGGCATAGAATATAGGCAGCTATGTCTCTCGTTAAAAGAGGCCTTAGGTAGACTATGCAGCGGTGGCGATCCGGGAGGGGGAATTGGGCGGATGTTTCCCCGCCAAAACTCATGGGTGGGATATGAGAAGTAAATTCCCCAGTCCCCAAACCAGTCTTGGAGAGCAGGGGGCAAACCAAGCTCTGGCGCTAAGTATTAAGTTGTTGCACAGGGGCCTGGCTATGCCCGCAGACTAGGGGGTGAAGTCAAGAAACAGGGGGGCCGGCCTCCAAATGCCGCCCTTGGTAACAGGCCTGATATCCCTCAATCAATTTGAACTAGGGCATTGTTTGTCAACACATTTTCTGCTTGAAGTATTCCGAGGCTCTTAAGAGTTTGTTCAAAATTTCGCCAAAGATTTTCTGCACGTTTAACGTGTTTTGGGGATAGTTTGGTCCTCTGTTATAGTTTGGATTCATACAGCAATACAGAGAACCCTAACCAATTAACCATAACATACTTAGCATACAAAGTTTCCGTAAAAGTTGGGAAATGGGAAATTAATCCTCAATCGTGTAGTTGTTCTCTTCTATTTGTTCCATGGTACGTATGCCAGAGATTTGATAACTTCGTCGGCAGACGATAGATACGATAAAAAGCAAGTTAGCTCCCACAAGGCCATGGGCGTCCGCAGGTAGGGGAAAGGGGGGGGCACTTGCCCTCCCCTGGAGAATCAAAAAATTGAAAAAACGAAGAAAAAATAAAGAAAAAACGAAGAAAAATTAACATCAACATTTCTTCACAGTTCACTCAGTGTTATCCCTATTTATATGCAGTAGATAGGCTTTAGAAGTGCCATTTCCAGCGATGTGGGAGGCTTTGGGGGCCAAAATTTTCTTGCGCTCCGCGCCAACCCATGCTTACGAGGAGCTTTTTCCCCCTAAAAAATTTTTGCAAAAATTTTTGCCCCTCCCTGAATTTTTTTCTGCGGACGCCCATGCACAAGGCTTTATCCTCCAAGACAGTTGAAATGTTTGTTTCCTCAATAATTACAGATACTTCTCTTAAGCCAACTTTCCAAATTGGGACTTTTAAAATTGGGACTAAACAAGGTAGATCAAGTTTTTACATTGTACCAAATATGCTATACAGGCCCCATAGCCAGACATGATACTGAAGCGGGCAAGATAGCTTAGGGAGATATTTTTAAGGGGAGAGAGATTTTCCAAAATGGTATTTTTATTTTCTATAGGCAAGAAATTTTTCTAGGGTGGCGGAGCCCCCGGCCATGAGCTATAGTCTACTATGTGACAGTTTTTCTTTACATTCTTCCCATCCCCACCTCTCAGTCGTTTTCCTTGCCCAAACCCTACCCAAAAAATTTGCAAGAAATCCAAAAAAGATGAGCACTCCTTAAAAAGGCAACCGTCAAAAATTTTGCTTATATGCCATCTTTCATGTCCCAGAGTTTACACATCATAACCCATATTTTCCCTCGCGACAGCTGCTTGTCTTACAGCGTAATTGGGGCAAAATACACTGTTTGTTATCCATACAAAGATCCAAAGAAATTCTAAGCTTAAGCGAAAGCTTAAGATATCTTTAGTAAAAAGATCACATAACAGCCACAACTTTTCGCGCACGTCGAGCTCAGATGGTTATCAGCTTCCGTGTTGTCATTTTGTGGCATTATACTCAGTTGAAAAAAAGTACATAAAAAGATCGCGCTTTTGTCTGTAATTGTCTTTCTGACTTTTTAAGGCGGCGTTTTTGGTGCAAAATGTGTCACTTGTAACTCAAACATAGGGCACACACAAGCAAACTCATTCATTTCTTTTTCCTTGACAAAGGACTGGAACCAGAGGTGGCGCTACTTGGGAGGTTTCCTTCACTTGTCCACCTTTAAAACCGAAACTTACCAAAAACATGCACAGCTAAGCTAATCATTTGTATTGGAAAAAACCGTGAATGCTATGTATTAGACTCTGGATTGCTGAAAATTCTAGAAATGTGCTTTTTTACGCCCTTCTCGCACACTGGTACTTTGGACACTATTAGCTCATTCCAGCGGGCCAAGACATATCCCCCTAACTTTCGAATACGGATTGCAGCCCATGAGGCTAGGAAACTTATACTTTCCTATTTGATTCAGGGCCTTTCCTCAAAGTGAGAAGATCTCAAAGAATCTGAACACATGTTGGACTCCAACTACACTGAACAATGTAAAAGCAAAACGGTACCATTCCACCCATGCACACTTAACGTTTTAATAGGACAAAGGGAAAACTGCCGTACTTACACTGTGTATCCGAAAAGTGTGTCTTTTACTACATAAATACTTTTCATGGAAAGCTGAAAATGGTTGAATTATATGCTTCATAAAATTTAGACAATTGCCCTGAAAAAGTCTCATTTATCTTTGAAAAATAAAATCGGCACATTTCATTTGACAGTATTTTCTTCATAGTTGGTATGGAAAGGTTACAACTGCAGGTAAGCACTCAACGCCATCGATATTTTGGCCACCCTTTTCATTGCACGTCAACATTGTTAAAATCATAACCACTTTACACTCATTTCATAGGCGTAGGAGGCGAGGGGCTGGGGGGCTGCAGCCCCCAACCAAAATTTTTTGTGAAAATTCGGGCAAAATGCTGAGAATTTTTCGGGCACCTACTGAAAGAAAAATAATGCAATGATGTAGCTAAAGGGTATTAATAATTTAAAAACTTCCTTGGTAATTAATATAAAGTTCTGATTTGAATTGCACCAGCACCTATATATTCCGTATTAATTCATCAGTGTATTTTTTAATGGTTAAACTTATATTATGATTATCAGTGGTGTATTTGAGGGGCCATATCGCCATGCTCCTCCCTCACTGATGCTGATTTTTTTCTACCTAAAATGGGTAAAATTTTTGACACAAATTTTACTTCAAAGGTAGCGTAGCCTATGTGGCACCAGATTGCATGTAAGGACACCTAATTTTTCAAAAATTTTCAAAGAGGAGAGGGTAATGCCGATTTTTTTTAGTACCTAAAATGCGTAAATGTTTTAACACAAATTTTACTTCAAAGGTAACATATGTGGCACCAGATTGCATGTAAGGACACCCAAATTTTCGAAAATTTTCAAAGGGAGGGGGAACCTCGCCCTTTAGACCCCTCCCCCAGGCCGTTGATCAACGACTTCCGCCAAAATTAAAACCAATAAAAAAGGTAGAAACAAGGTAAATTATTGTATGTTATTGGCATGCGGTGTGATAAACGATGAATGCCCATATGATATGTACATTAACATGTCGAACGTGCATGGAGCTCGCGGAAATTTTTGGTTATATTTTTCGGGCAAGTCGTTCCAGCCCCTCCCCCGCAAATCAACTTGGGCTCCTACGCCTATGACTTATTTGGTCTAAAATATTTACTAGAAATGGTGTTTACTTTGTCAGGAGTAGGTAAGGTTGCCATTAGTTTACATTTCCTGGTTTCAGGGAAATTCCAGGAAATGACAATTGTTAGCAAAATTCCCAAGGTTTCTCTTTTTGCAGAAAGTCGTATCCTTTAGGACGTCCTACGTCTTTTGCCACAGCGCCCTCTGTTTGGCAAACTTTTTTTTAACAGTTGTCAAGTTTTAACCTAGACCACGCAAGAAGACTAAACAAACTGAACGTATTTTATCAGACATAATTCCTTCGTCGATGTCCAAATTAAGATCTGCTTATATTGTGTTGATCCCTCGTTTTGATTTTTTCGAAATCTCCAGATTTCTATTTCCTGTAAAATTAAACTTTTTGAGACCTTTCTCGGTAAACTTGATTATTGTCCGATAAACTATCTAACCTCTCCTCCTCCTTTTTCCTTTACCTGAGAAACTGCCAAAGCAAACGTGTTTGTGATCCAACAGTTAAATGAGTCACAAAAGACAGCCAGGGACTGTCAGCAATCTGAGGTCGCTCCGCATGGCAATACGTCATGAGCTGTCAAAATGCTTCGTGTGGTTGAAATTGATGACGATAGCAACTTTCAAAAGAAACGATATTCACATAACTAAGTAATGGACTTACTCCGACTTAGTCTAGAGTTGAAAAGTGTCAGCGGTTCCGGGGCTGTAGAAAGATGGCGGTTATAAAGGAGATTTTGAAGATTTTTATTCTTTCATTGTTGGTTTTTGCCGGAACTAAAGCCGAAGGTAACTGGTTTGCCATTTCCATCTGATTACTAGTTAAACTTAAGGTGAAATTTCTCATCATAAACATAACTCAGTTACAGTGAGACAGGCAAATTTCCAAAGACAGAGTGTAAATTCATTTTAACTCCATAAATTTTTACTACTAAACTCAGAGAAGAACAGGCAGTGCTGGGGTCGGTCTTAGCAATCGATAAGTTTAGGCCTTTCACAAATAGTAAAAAATTAATAAGGAGATGCCGGCCATCCAGTCACGGAAAGAAGTGTTATTATCTTCACTGTCGAGTAAATTATTCTAAGTTTATTGTACTAATCTATAGCAAAGTTCAGATGTTAAATAGGTTATAAAGGGCATATCGAATATAGTTCAAAAACTCCCTGAAATGTGTCTTGAAACAAACGAAGCTTAGAACTCCTCTCGTAATCTAGGGCTAAGTGAATGGAGGGTGGGACATTTTTATCTTCTTCACCGTTTCTTCTTTACCGTTCTTATCTAAAATTCATCATTGAGGCGGTTGTTAGTAGCAGTTGAAAACACAATGTGATAGGAGTTGAAAGCAAGTATACTCACACACGCGTATGCTGTAAATACGCTTACTGCGCGCGTGTTGTCTCCGGCAATGTCGCCCCCGGCAATGCCGGGCAATCCCAATCGCGTGACGTCACATGAAATGCCTCTATTGTGTAACTGCAAGGTGTAAGACACAAAACCTGCAAGACAAGGGAATAGACCACCAATGGCAGAAACTTCACTCGTTTATTCCCACCAGGGAGCTGTTATTAACAGCTCCCTGTTCCCACGGTACTCGATTTCACCTGTTGATCGATTCAAATGTCACGCCTCATTTGTTATAAGCTAAATTGGAAATGAAACATTCTAAGGCTGAGGTTGGAGAGGCGTATTTAGCCATCTCCATTTGTCAATAGGTAGGATAGGATGGGGTGGGATGGAGTGGGGGAGAAATAGGGATTGGATGAGCCGAATACCCATCTAATTTATTGCCATGGAATAGTGTAAGAAATCCGCCAGGAGACTTTTCAACCCTTTCCCCTGCTAGAGTGCAAGGCAGCAACCCTTCCGATCTAACACCTGACCGATAGTGTGGCTATAGAGACATATGCGGTCGGCTCATACTATGGCAAGCCATTTTAACATACCTCGTAATTTCACTTAAGTGGAATACATTTCACTTCAGTGGAATACCATTTCAATTAAGTGGAATGCATTTCACTTAAGTGGAAATGGCTCCACGTCCACTGAATGCATTTTACTTAAGTTGAATTCTATTTCACTTTAGTGAAAGGCCTGGCATTTCACTTAAGTGGAATGCAATTCCACTTAAGTGAAACAGAATTTCATTGAAGTGATATAGAATTTCACTCAAGTCGAACTCAAGACAATGTACGCAATATTCCACTTAAGTGGAATTGAATTCCACTTAAGTGAAATGCATTTTGCTTAAATGAAATGCATTTCACTTAAGTATAAATGTATTCCACTTAAGTGGAATTTCATTCTACTTAAGTCGAATAGATTTCCACTTAACTGAAATGTATTTCAGTTATATGGAATTGCGAGGTAAACGTTAAAACGGCTTGCCATACGGCCCCTGGTCTTTTTCGGAGGGCACTTATGATCTTTCAATTTACACAGAGCAAACAATTATTGGTGTCCGTGTAATGCGATGTGCTTTTCGTGTGTGCGACAAACCAAGACCTCTCTGGAGACCTTGGCGCTAGCTATGAAACTGAAGTGAAATTTAGTAACACACTTTAGTGTCAGCAGACGGGGAGGGTAGTTTTCACTCGTTCATACATTCATAACTAATATACAAGCAGTTGTTTCGGATATTGTAATTTTTTTCGAAACTTTACTCCCTTTAAGACCGATATTTTGTTGAATTATAGTCCTTGGTTTTGCAGAGGTTAGAGGAATAAAGTTCTATGCATCTTATTACTAAAGTTAGAAGCATTGATAAAGCGTTCGATAAATCCGTATCACAAGGAAAACTAAAATCGAACAATTATCATCTGTGTAAGATACCGAAACAATATTGTTTATCCACAAGTTTGCCAGCATTTAAGTAAATCGCATAGGCTATATCGAACAGATTTAACGAAACTTAGGTGCCACAGTTTAAAAACTTAAATGTTAGTGTTAAAATCTTTCCGAATGGCGTCAGTGCGTTCATGCATAAAATCTGTTGCAATGTATACATACTTCGTGCCAGCTTGTTGAGGAAGTTTTCCAAAGGAATATCCTATGAATCCAGAATAAGAGGTAGGGATTGAGTGCAGTCAAGTGTATATGGCGTTGTATTTATAAGTTAATTAATCAAAGGAAGGCTTTATTCTTCTCTCTAGAAATTCTCGGTGGTCGTAAAGAGGTGGGGGCTTGGTGGCAAAACTTTGATAGGAAGCGTAAACCATCCAACGGTAAATCTTCCATTCTGTAGTCCACCAGATAACTACATTATACTGATCTGGCACAACATCATCTATTGTCACTCAGATGACTTTATATTATCATGCATTCATGATGCTGGAGATTCTCAAAACTGACGATGTTCTTCATTTTATTTTGATAAACTCCTACAAAGCATAACCAGTAAGACGAGCAGACAGAAACACGAATTCAGGGATTTTTTGTTATCAGTTTTTGGATAATTGAAGTTACGAATAACATTATCCTCAGCCTTTATTCTTGTTACCGGCGGTGTTTACACTTAAGGTCGCACTATCTACTGCGGTATGTAAACAACGGTGACCTACTGGGCTTAAACTAGTGAGTCGTGTTTTGACATGTTACCTTTGCTTCATATATCAACAGACATCGCCAGGATAATATTTCTTTCAACCTTTTTTTAAAACGAAAGTCTTGTAAAATAAAAGAAAAAAAAAATAAGATATCTCAAAGCTGCCACGAAAGGCTTTCTGTTGCCTAGGAAACATGATTTTCCTACAAAGCTCCATAAATTGTTGTGACATGTAGGCCGGAGAGAAAGTATTTTAGGAACGAAATCCATTGGAGATATTATAATTATTCCATCAATACTTTTGCACTTGTAAATAAACAGTAAAGTATTCCAAAGGGTCAAGTGAAAATGAATTTCAATAGCGCATAGTAAAACTGAAAACACAAACGTAACGCACTAACAACAAACACACACGGAGGGATAGACATGCAAAGTTCATTAGTCATTGATCAAGTCTTACTGTGTAACGTAGGTACAGACAAAGATGATACTTTCTTAAAGAATTTAAGGAGCCCGTCTATTTGGAGGAGAGATACGGTAGGCTCAAGTCATTAGTTCTTCTATTGAAAGGGATACTGCTCTTGGGAAATACTATGCACAACATTTTACAGTAGCTTCGACATGGAGTAGGCCTGCATCCCTGGCGGAAGATGACTAAAGAGTACGGGCGGCCGTCAAGTACCTTCCATATTTTCTCAAGCTCTTCCCGTAAGCAGGGAGTACCCAAGAATCGATGAACTTGTCTTCCTATCAGACTGAGGACCTGAACAAAGGATTTGAGGTCCTCTGAAGGAAATTCAATAGATTTGTCAAGTCCTCGAAAGTTTGAACAATAGAGAGTCTATTGTCAAGGTTAGGGTTAAGGAAGTAAACACAAAGGAAATAACAATGAGGTCCTCGGATTGTATGTAAAATCGACTTGTATGAGTGTGTGTGTGTGTGGGGGGGGGGTGCTAAAACCTTTTCCCGACAAATAAGGGTTATATTCCTTACAGAACATCTGTGTCAAGAACGGTTAACAAATAAACCTTGTTTAAAGGAAATCTTCGCAAAAAGTGTATTGAAAATTGTAAAACGGGAGGACAGGATAAGCAAAAAAGGGGGACAAAATAAGTAAAGAAAAGAATAAAAAATAAAATAAAATACACTTACCGGAAAAACTCAGTGTAAAATTTGGCAGGGTCAGTTTGACCTTGGCGCACCCGTTTTCACTTGTCTTCTACAACAGCAAGGGCGATTTGGTCATGGAAGTACTAGCACCGAGGTAGCCTTCCATGGTGGGACCTTGAGATCATCTTTGACGTGGAGCTCAGTTGCCCAATTTAGGGCCCTTTTTAGTAATGTCCCTCTATTGGGGACCAGGGGCGAAGCTATTGAATATACGCACTAAACAGACCATAACATCGCAGTTTGTCTACATTTTTTTCTAAACGCTGGTCGATTTCTTCAAGATGCAGGACGATTAAAGGTGCCGGGGAGGGTGTACGGTCATAGAGTTTCTACGGAATTTGCAGTGACTATACTAACTTTGCTTTACGGGAAGTTGGTAGGACAACAAGAGTAACAATTAATACGGGCCAAGCGCACCAAAAATAACATTTTTACGGACATTTTACTTATCTTTGCCTTTATTTTACATAGCAATTACTTATCTACAAATAGCACCGAATGCACACTTTCGAGACATAAAATTTGCAGTTTGCCATCATACCCCATGTAGTGGCGCTTATGCTCTTACTGAAGCTCGCCATTTAAAGCTATCGAAGGAAGCAGGGTGGATACAAGGTGACTAGTCAACCCCCCGGCCAGTTTGCTATATTTTTTTTCATTTGATAACATTAAAAAGAAAATTGACTCGAATATCGTCCAATTTTTCTTTCAAATGGCCTTTGTCTAGTACTATATCAGGGCCTTAGAAAGCCCCTCCCCCTTTCACCCATCCGCAGGACACAGATCAATAGTGACCCCCTTTATGAATTTCTGAATCTGCCACTGGGAAGGAAGGAGATATTCTCAGACCAAAACATCAAGGGAATATCCATAAATTCCTGTCTCTTGGAAATATCAAAATTAAACGTGCCACCGAATGCCAAAAACGTGACTTATAAACTCGCTTAAGTTGTCATAGAAATTTGTCTCATCACTCTCATCGTAATTTTCGTTTAGTCAAGGTCACCCTGCCGTTAGAGACGTGCCTTCTTTTGGTCTTTTCATAAGGGAGAAGACCAAAGGAATACCCGCCTTACCCAGGGTTACCCTAACTAGGTACAGTTGTTCCCATAATTGAAAGCAAACTTTCAAGTTCATACGTTAGGTTTGATTTTAATAAAATCTTCTTCAAAGGCGTAGGAAGCTATACACTCAGCTGTGGTGGTGGTGGTGGTGAGGGGTTGATTGTTGTTTTGGATCGCCGTCCTGGAGGAGGGGTGTAAGGGAAGGGGAAGTCCCCCTCCCTTTCTGCTACGGTTGGGTAGGAATTTTCAATCGCTTCTGGTCTTTTTGACGCACAGTACGATAAACTTGGCCACATTTGCCAATTTCTCCTGGCACACGGGTGTTTTAACACAATTCATGTTGTCCTAATTGGGGGTCAGTCACCAAACAGTTGAAGTATTCTTCTCCAAATGGCACTTGAATTTCAACTTTGGTATGTGCAGGTTCAAGAGGGCTCATTTCCAACCCCTGTCCCCATTTTCATGTGACCACTTGTTGTTGTCAGATACCGAAAATCGTTCCTCACATTGTTTCAGTTCAAAATTTTTCACCGCCATCCATACTGATGGCAACCATTTTAAAGCGACCACCTTCAAAATATTGTGCCTCCAGAAAAACCCCTCCCAGTGCCATCCCCACTGAACTTCCCTGTCTACGCCACTGCCGAGCGCCAATAAGATTTAAGACTTTCTGGATTCTGGGGACTTAACATTCATAATCATATTCGGAAATACCGGGGGATGGGGGACATATCCCTCACTTTTGAAGATGCTACCACTGACTCACCTTTTCACACAGCAACTTTTGTTCCGAGAGCCCGTCCCTCCTCCTCCCGCCTTCTTTTTACACAGATTTGTTGCTGTTGAGTCTTTATAGTAAAATAGTTACCGTACTTAAAGTTACTTTAATTTTCAAATATTTTAGTGTAATAAAAGTTTATTTATCAGAAGTTAATTAATTCTGATGGCCTTGTGATCTCAGCGAGTGAACCCAAGTTAATCTGTAAAAAGAACTCCAGCTCTCTTTTACAGTACTGACAGTTTTTGTAATACACTGCTTCAGTGAAGATCCAGTCCTTACCAGTAAAAGAAGGGTAGGCAGTGCACAATCTGACGTTACACTCTGTCGGTGAACCTCGCACATTTTTAGGAAAGGCCCGAAACCATTATACGTGATTCATGACAAGATTGATTGGCTTTTTAATTTGCCGTGTGCGTGAATATTTTTGAGAGTTGATTCTTATGACCGGTTTCTACTGTCTTGCTCATATACCGGTACAAATATGGCGCAGCTTCTTCCGTAGCAAGCCTTCGTGGGCGGCATGGGTTTTTATATTCTTAATTGCTTCTAATACTAGAGCATCAATGAAAGTATCGTTTGAGAGTCCTTCTTTGTCCCCAGAACTCGTAAAATCTTGATATAACAAGGAAATCTTTTAGATTATTTGACCTTTTATTGGCGATGATTGGTTGTTGGGGAAATAATTTATGTAACTGCGGGTTGTGAGTAATATGGTGCCATTTTTTTGTTAAGGCCCGTTTTATATGCATTGTTTTTACATGCGCGGGTGTAGGTCAGTTTATAAATCGGAGGTCGCACTTTCCTGATAGCCCGCACGTCGTAACATTTAATGTTCTGAGTACGAGCCATGTAAACAATTATTTGTCATAATCATGAATGTGTCTCTATTTCTTTGCAGTATTCACAGCAAAGTCGGTCTCCATATCAATAGCAGACAGTCTGAATATTGACCTAGGGAGAGGGCGCCAGTTCAGATTTAATGTCGGAGTAAAAGTCGACAAAGAACGAAGTGACAAGAATTTAGCAGGTGAGTTAAAGTACAATTGCAGTTCCCAAAATATCTCACATCAGCTAACATCCAATTTTCCCATCTGTTGTTCCTTTCCTATACAAAGTTGTTTGACCAGTTGCGTGTAGAGCTTGACATACTTATGTAGAAACTGTAGCCGTGATGTCGCTTCCTGTATAAGAGTGGAATTAGAAAAATCCCGTCAGGAAAATCTTAACGGCTATTTCCTTACACTTGCAACTAAGGATACTTTTTCAATTTGTCGCCTCCGAAAAGAGTAATTTTGAAGTGAATTGACTTGTACGCTCTTTAGTTGCTGGTGCATGTTGTACTGTAACTTATTTCAAACCAACAATTTACTTTGCAGTAGAGGAACTGCTTCGTTTCAAAACGCATATTCCGCCAGTAGGCCTGTATATACCGACTGAAATCACAGAGCCCCCAGAGCGGACTCTGTGGCTGACTGACAACGTTATTGACAGTACACCGTGCTACGAACGACTTCAAGCACGGCCAACTGTAGCTTTCCTCTACTCAGAGAGTAATATCCATATGTAAACACTCTACAACGGTGGAGTGACATTATGACAGAACTCTGAAGTCCACAGCACTTTGGTTCGAGAGCTACAATAACTAGCCTAAATAAAATGCAATGTGGTACAATTAAAACAAAGGTGTTCTTTGAATAAACTAAGGTTAGCCTTTTGCAAAACAAAAGACAACATGCAAATGCAATTTCGATAGCGACCTGACAGCCAAAATCCAACCAAAAATGACCAGTTAATTTTTACTGATACGATAAGCTTAATTTCATCCCAAACTTGCTATTTGAATCGACAAAAATTGAACGAAAGACCCTTGTCACTTGATTTGGGCCTAAATGCCATAGAATTATAGATGGACAGGATGGATACGATGTCGTCTAACTGTGCTGACTGCTATGGCATTGTGTATGTACTGTACATGCCTGGAAGAACATCGAACACAGATTGCAGCGCAGACTAAATCCATTTGTTTTCATTCGCACTGAAATTTGTTCAAAGAAAGTGACGCCACAGTTAACATTCTTATGTGCCTATATAGCATGGGTTGAAGTTGTTCGCAGTAGGCTATATGACGTGGCTTATGTAGGGCAAACCATAAGGTATTGGCCTACTCTACTTGGATAGGCGTAACGGGCCTACAAGTAGTTGGTACGCAAATATGCAATACTGAGATATGCTTTCTGTACCTGTTATACTTATGATCAGCTTTAAATTTTCCAGAACATATCGTGGCCCAATAATGTTACGTATTTTCTGACGTTTTCGTAAGCCGGTCATAATATTTTTCTTACGCACATTTTATTTCTTCTTTTCAAAAAGGTTCCAACTTGTGGAAACTAAGCGCCTGGTTCGGACCTAATGAAGACGGAAGTGGAGATGCTATTCAATTTATTGAACAAGTCCTCAGTAAGAGTCAGTCCGGGACGGCTTACAAGAAATCCAATCGCTTAAACTTCAACCGCGTGGAATATACCCTTCCTGCAGTATCCGGGGTGTGTGCCGATCTGAGGTATTTCTGCGTAACGTTTGGGACTGACGCCCCAAGTCTAAGGAATGGAGGGGAACTTACAGTAGCAGGGTTCCCGGATGACAGCGTGTTAACTACATGTGAACGGGTACCCTCCTGCACAGGTAAGTAGTCCTTCGGGGTCGGGAATGTCATACCTGCAAGCCTGCTTTCCATAGCTACCACCAGGGCCTTTGTCAATTTGATTGAGTAAAATTTGATGAGTAAAATGAAATAAAAACGTCCTCTCCCTCCTCGGGGTTTGGTGTGGCCAGTACAGCCTCTTAAGCCGGTTGTCCACTAGGCGACCGAGGGCATATGAACACTTTCGATTCCTTGCGACCTCCTGCGACTTCGAGGAAGTCGCCTAATGGGAGAACAATTGCTCGCAACTGAGCTCGCAAGAGGTCGTAGCTCGCAAGCCATAATCGCATCAGCTCGCAAGGTTTTAAACATGTTTAAAAATGTTGCGACCTCCGCAAGAGGTAGTGAGCCATTGCTTTGACATGAATAGCTTGCTGTAAGCAGGATGTTGTGAGTTTTATCATTTCATAGGTCACAAATCCAACTTCAACAAGATAGCCCAATCTGTGTTGTTTGTAGGAGTTGTAGGGTGTACTTTGCTTTCTGAGAGAGCGCCATCCGTTTGAAGAACTATCCGGTCACAGCGTCTGCTTCGTGCAGGCGGACACGGCTTTTACTTGGAAAGTCTTTTACACATATCATGCAAATAAGGATAACAATATCTTGGATAGTGAATAAACAAGAGACCAATTTAAAGGGCGTCCCTGGTCGAACAATACTTGCAAAAAAGAGGTCCTTGAGCAAAATTTACAAATTTCTTTAATTTCTATTCCACAACTATCATGTTTTGTCGTGATCCCACTGGAAGTTGCGACAAGCTGCTTTTCCTTTTCCCTGCATTAAAATCAAGCCCGTAACCAAGGGGGCCAAGGGGCGGAAATCCCATCTAGAAAATTTTTCACCCCCTAGAAACTCAAAATTTCCATTACCTTAAAGCATTCTAGTACTTTCCCACCTCTAAAAAATGTTTTGCTTCCCCGGAAGTTATCTCCATCCCCCCTTCTGGACCTTGTCTGGCTACTGCCCTGATTAAAATGAAATCATTCAGCTGATACCAATAATGTTCGACTTTGAATCAATATTTAAACAGCGATATATTATCCTGTGAAACTCTTTTTTTGGTAGATATCAAAACTCCTTATCTTTTTCTTTTTGCAGAGAATCCAACTGTTTGTACCGAAAATGGAGTTATTTACAATGTAGGCGACAGATGGAACCCAGATTCTTGCACAGATTGCACCTGCGAGGAAAGTGGAGTCGTCTGCTCAGTAGAGAATTGTCCAGAGATGCCATGTGCCCCAGAATATTTTATTACATCTCCTGGGGTTTGCTGCCCCACTTGTCCGACATCATGTGAACATGAAGAGGTTTTATACGACATCGGTGCTACCTGGTCTGTTGACGTGTGTACATCTTGCTCTTGTCTCGAGTCCGGTGAACCTGAATGCGTCGTTATGACGTGTTCCGACCCAGACTGCCAAGGGGAGGCGGCTATTTATCGACCGGGAGAATGTTGTCCTGTCTGCCCTCTTTGTAAGACAAATATAAAAGCCTACATCCTTACAGTATATAAATTACTTGAATGAGATATCTTCTTTAATCTCTCGTACGTAATTATACTATAACAATGACCTATGGTAAAAGCCATGCGCAGGTCCTAGTGTGTGAATGTGGTGATCATGCGTAGGTGTACCTGTGGGTGTGTGTGTGTGTGTGTGTGTGCATGGGGTGTCATTATAAGATTGTGAAAGGAGGAAAGAAGAGTTACTTGAAATTACTTTTCTTTCCCAACCTTACAACGAAGTTCACTTGTAGAAGTAACCTACTCTTCGAAGTACCTTACTATTGCGACACATGGGCATAAGGGCTTGTTGATGCATTGGTTGAAAACTAAATCTTCGTTTGACTAATGAAAAGCATCTCCAATAAATGAACCTAATTAAGCTTGGTATATCCTTCGTGTACCGGGGTTAGAAATGCTGACAGGAAGTCGGATCCGTAGTAGGCGTAGCCATGCATGGCACATAAACAGTGTACTGACGCGATGTTCTGTAGATTAAATAATTTGTGTACACTACCCCCCCCCCCCCCGGAATTTTAAGTTTCTGCACCTGAATCGTCTCATAGGATGCAAGACTCGTAATCACTGGGGGGCAATTAAAGGTGGTGTCCTTAATTTGACGAAACACGGTGTCGTAATCCTGGTTAAAACTGGCAATAAGTAGCATATTGTCGTAAATACCATGCTGGCTAGCCTGAAAAACGAACGTAGTCAGGTAATCAATTTTTTGGTTACTAAAACTGTGTACCGCCCTCAAAACTGAAGTAGCCCTGCGCCTACAGCTGGCTTGCGGTTCTTCAATACTATCTTCTCACGCACTATTAAGATGGTGCGTGTAAATGTGGTACATTTGTCGGTATGCTGCTATTAATGGTAAGTTATTGAATGACGCTAAAACAACGAAAAGAAGGGGAAAATAGCACTTAATTGACGAGAGTACAAAATACGGAAAGGTAAATACCGTTAAATCAGGCACTACAGTCACATTATTACTGACACAACGACTTCAAGGCATGGTAATACATTTTTATTCCGAACTTCTAGTGCGCCGACTAAAACTTTCATTTAAAAAATCTGTATGCAACTCGTAAAGGAGTAGGGCTGCAGGGGCTGCATTATTACCATTTCGACTTTGTCCCAGAGACGCTTAAAGGTGATCAGTCGTCTTGAAATATTCTTTGTGACGTCAGCCTTTTCTTGACATGTTTCTGCAGTCGTCACTGTTCAAGGATACACCGTACAAGCATGGTATAGCTAATCGGTAAGCAAGAAGAGACGGCTTGTAGCTGTATACCTACTAGCTATACCGATGTCATCATAGCTACTTGTACGGTGTATCCTTGAACAGTGACGACTGCAGAAACATGTCAAGAAAAGGCTGACGTCACAAAGAATATTTCAAGACGACTGATCACCTTTAAGATAATGATTCATTTACTTCCGATTTCTGATTCAAATGAGGATTTATTTTACATGTAGCTTGTGATGAGGGCGACGAAGTTTATCGTCATCTAGAAGAATGGAAACCTTCAGTGTGTACCACTTGTAGCTGTTTTGACGGAACCACTGGATGTGAAGTGCAGAGCTGTCCAGTATTACCCTGTGAGGAAACCAAACAGATACGAGCTGACGATCGCTGCTGTGCTGAGTGCGCCGTTGGTAGGTTTTGCAGAGCTACGGTAGAAAACATGCATTTATGGTCTGAGCATGGTGCCCAAGGGACCAAAGAAGGGCACCATAGAGGACCAGACAAAGTACAAGGGGAAGTGAGGGGGCCAAAACCAATGATATCACAAACCCAATCGCATAAGACGTCGCTACACCCAAATGAATAATATTTAATAATGTATGCTATTTTGCAAGATCCAGGAAGATCAAGTACAAAAACTGAGCTTCACAGCAGGGCCCAAAGCCCCAAAAGTTTTTCATGTGTTGATCTTGGTCGGGGCCACTGGACCCTTGGGACCCCTATATATTTTCCACCCTGTCCACCTACTTGCTACGCTCTTGACCCTGTCATTTTCTACTTCTGCAATGTCGTCATTTAGTTTTTGCATGTTATCATGTTTTTGCGGTTCGTTGGTATTCTATGAAAGACAGAGTTAAGGTTAATCAACAATTCTTATGAAAACTCATTTTGTGGTTTACAACTGTTTAGCTTTCCACACATTTTACTGCTCAATTTAGGACTATATCCAGAAAAGTTACTTAAGTGGGTTATGTAGCTTTCAGGGAGACGAGATATATTTTACAGGGGGCGAGATGTACAAAAATGCATTGAAGTAATGAAAAGTTTTAGTTTTCTAGCGGGCGAAAATTCTTCTGAATGCGCTGCCCCCTGCCCCACCCTTTTTTGCTATGAGCGTGACGTAGTCTAACCAAGCGCCTAAGGAAAATTGCAGGGTGTGTGGGCCAGTTACCAAACATCTTTCAACGAAGAAGCACGCATTCTGGTGAGGGAAAAGAAAAGTTTCATAAACTGATACGTTTCTCAGCTCAGCTGACGCTGCCAAAATTTGGAGACGGGGAAACCCTAGTACTGGTGGCAGAGGACCGTGCAGACGCTTAGACAAATCCAACCGTTCGTAGTATCACAGTAAGGAGTGAGCCCTACATATCAAGTAAACTATCCCCTCACCAGGGTAGTGCCGTATCTCTCCCTCCAGGTACCATGCAGGCCAGATGTTCCGTTGGTTAATCGCGGGCTGCCTTCCTTTACCTTAGACAGGGTTGCAATATGTCCGTACCCCAGACGAGGTCGTCCCATCCAGAGATTCGTTTGGGTTCCGAGTATTGCTTCAATTTGCATGCTCGTAAATATATGTAGGCTACTTTTAGAAAACGTCGCCAGACCCCATGGGAAATTATCAAAGTTTGAATACATAACGAGGTTTTCCTTTTCTGCAGTCTGGGTCACTTTCATTTATTCTAACGTTTTAAGCTAAGAAAATTTCTAAAAATGTTGGAATCATTGGCCGTTTACGCTCAACTTTGCCTAGGAAAATTCTCATTACTCTCTACAATACTTTCGTTCTCCCCTTTCTTTCTTATTGTAATATTGTTTGGGGTTCTACTTATCCGTCTAAGTTACAGCCATTGTTTATCCTTCAAAAAAGAGTTACGCGGTATATTTTTAATACACATCATCTTCATCATACGCCCGCACTCTAAAAAATTGAGCCTTTTATCAATTTACGATATAAATCGTTATCAATGTGGAATTCTTGTTTACAACTCTTTTGATAAAAAAATTACCCGATATCTTCAGCGATTACTTTAAGATGTGCTGTGAGGTAAATGCCTATCATACTCGCTCAGCTAACCGCTTGGCAACACCACTTTACAGACTTCAGTCTTTCCTTCATTGTGTGCGTTATGATGCTCCCTGTATTTGGAATTCCCTTCCCTCTTCAGTTACTCAGTGTTCTTCTATATGCATGTTCAAAAGAAACTTGAAACGCTTTTTAACAAACAACAGTCTATGACACTTTCTATATTTAAATTGTACCACGGTTCTTCTCTTCTTCATTGCAGTGTTTAGTTCTGTATTTGTTTGATTTTCTGTAATCTATTTAGTTGTACTCTTTTTCATGTTGTATCCACTCTTACAAGCTTTGTCAAGCTTCCTGTGGGTACTCCCCGGTCTATCACCTGTATCTCTGTATATATATTGTATTTTTCCTGTATATAAATGACCGAAATAAAGTTGTTGAAACTCTGAAACTACCAGTGACAACAGAACCATTTCCGTTAGACTGGGTAAAATGATTGCACGGGGCGAATTTTCCCTTACTCATGCATCACCTTTCAAAGCGACGTCACTGGATGGGGGATTTTGAATAATATCCGTCGGCCATTGTGTAAATGGTTTTCCATCGAGTCATTTAAATGTAACATTGACATTCGAATGACTAGTTAGGACAATTGGCAAAACTTAAAGTTCTTAAATCAAAGGCTATGATTTAAGAACTTCATTTCCATTTCAGATTGTGTGATTTCAGAAGATAGTGTTGTTGCCCATGGTGAGTCGTTTAGCCCTGACGTATGTACCACGTGCGAGTGTCAAAATGGCACGTATGACTGCAAAATTCAAGTCTGTGACATACCAGAGTGTCCGACGTATCTCCAAGTGACCAGAATAAACGACTGTTGTCCAGTTTGTGCAGACGGTGAGAAATGTTTAAACGATAACTTTCCAAATGAAGGATGAATGTGTCATGTGGATGAAAACCGAGCATTTTGTCAAATGACAGTATGAGTTGAGTTCACAGTTGAATAATTCAACCGTGTGAAGGATGTTACGGAACAGTAACCTGGAGTGGGTCTTACTTGTAATTTAACGTCAATTCAGTTTCCACTTTTTCAGTTGATTAGCCAAGAATAGCAAGTTGTTTTTGTTGGCAATGGATGTCTTTTACATTCCATGGTCGCTTGAATTGCTAGATAGTAAGGCCTTAAGTTTGTATCGAAACTTCCGGGTGTCTTTTGAAACTGATTTTGTGCTCCATTTTTGTTACCATTCAATTGAATATTAAATTCCAAGAACATAATTTAAGAAGTAACCCAGGAGAAAATTCTCATTCTTCAATGAGATTGATTGGGGAAATTGAGACATTTTTTCATTCAGTCTCATTTAATTCTCATAGACTGAATGAGAATTAAATGAGACTGAATGAGAATTAAATGAGACTGAATGAGAAAATGTCTCAATTTCCCCAATCAATCTCATTGAAGAATGAGAAGTTTCTCCTGAGAAGCCATATTAACAAAGATTAAATACGTGACCTTCAATTGCACTTTCCTCCATAAAGTCTATGCATGTAGCCATGAGTTGGGGGTGGGTGGGTGGTGTGGTGCATTCAGGGAAGCGCCTCTAAGATTTTGATTACCCGCCCAGTTTTTGCTCACTACTAACGTCTTTGCTTACAGACACTAACATAGTGGGTTCACGCTATGCAAATTCCTTTCCAAACAATGAAATTCTTCTTCAAGTATTAGCTGCTAGTTGCGGGCCCTTCCGGAAGATCCTAACATATGTCAGTCCAGGGAGTTCTGTTTGCAACTCCCTGGTGGTGCCGCCAGGTTTTCCAAATTGGGGTTAGTCGGAATGTGAGGCTGGCAAAAATTGGTGAGGGGGGAAACGTACATGAGCGTTTCTCTAGTATTAATTTAACTGAATACTGACTGGGATGGTAAGTGGGGGCAGGGGAAAAATTATAGGCTACTGGGGGAACAAAATGCCCCATGCACCCGTCCACTCCAGCGGCTTCACTGATGTCAGGAGATATAATGATGTGACAACTAAAACTATTCAAGCTATCACAGTAAGCGTAGTCCTGTATTGGAACAGTGGTATTCTGCAGTAAACCTCATGCACTGCATTATCTTCATTCGTAATTTATCTCATTTAGTTTGTTCACCATATGAAAGCCAACAGAAGGCGAGCAGATTATTAGGGGCCGAAACAGAGTGGAATAGTATCAATAAAAATTTCTAAGCCGCGGCCAAGACTATAGAGTTTATCAAAGGGCTCAAAATTCAATATCGTAACTATCGAAGAAACAACAAATGACAACTGTACATGATAATAAATTTGTAAGTTTTAAGCCTTACTATCAATGCAATTACTTAAAAGAAAGCATAATCTCTTTTGTTATGCAATTGACCTTATCATTTTGCATGCATCTTCTTTCAGCATGTTTACATTATGGAGAAGAGCGCCCCCATTCAAGTCGATGGATGGATGACGTTTGTACAAGTTGCTCATGTTATGATGGTGAAAGTATGTGTGTAGTAGAGTCGTGTCAGAGTCTGCTCTGTCCACCTAGTAGTCATATACAAGATGATAACAAATGCTGTCCAGAGTGTGCTCAAGGTAGGGCCAAATCAAGCTTCCCTTATTTGCACAACTTTGGTTGTGTCTTTTCCTGCAGGACAGATAGTCAATTACGAGTCAATTCCTACCAATCAAATTGTATTAATCATAACAAGTTGTTCGAAAACGCTATTCAGAATCAGCTCTCTTGATTTTCGCCTCGGACTGTGATAGACCATCCATGATCCTCACGTCCAAGTAACCTTTACATCTCATTCAACATTAACCCTGACTTTGCAATAAACTTTTAAATTCTTGGAGAAGCGTTATTGCTTGTCTGCCCTGCAAAATAAGTTCAGTGTTTTAAAGTTTGTTACAACTGATAATGTAGTAATTGACCGATAATGTAGTAAAAATTGACCGATAATGCAGTTAAAATTTTTTTACTATAGTATCGGTTTTGAGGTGGCACATTATCGGTTAAAAAGTTACTACATTAACGGTCAATTTTTACTACATTATCGGTTAGTGATACATTATCTGTCAATTTTTACTACATTATCGGTTGGTGATACATTATCTGTCACGGTCAATTAGTACATTTTAAGTTGTAACAAAGTTTAACAAGCATTTAAAGTGGTCCTGACATGAATTTCTTGCCAAATATTTTTGGCGAATTGCAAGTGATATTGATAGAACAAAGAATCCTCTACAAGGTGCATCCATCAGCGTTTTCTAAAATGACTCTTTTCTGTCCTTAAAGATTAAGAGAAACTGGGTGCTTTTTGAGCTCGATTGAAGGGAAGTAAAAAATTTCTGAAACCCATTACGTCATGTGACGTCATAAAAAGAACCCACATGAGACTCGATGCTAGCAATATGTACTATATGTGGGGATTTTGCCTCTCCATTTCATGCGTTCTCACCCCTATTCAACGTATGCATTTTGGGTTTAAATGCCAAATTTGCGTTGACAAGTTTTTTCTGAATGTCTCCATGGTCACGAAAAAATCAGAGAACCCTTAATTTTTGAGTAAAAGAGGTTATAAGGTAGACTCTGTTTTGGCCGACGAAGCAATGGAAAGACCGCACGCACTCACGTAGGTACAGTAGGTTACGTACACAATAACACAACACACCAATACGCTTTACGTACTCTTGCACTTGAAAATCTGTGACTAGCCAGGTGAAATGAAACGTAGTACTGTGTATACTGTACTGTACGTTCGTACGTACGTACGTAAGGATATGCACATCAACTGCAGTGTTACTAACGTTACAGTACATTGGTGGTTTCGCTTTCGGTAAACTCTCTGACAGCAAGGCTTCTTTTTCTAAAGAATAAATAAATCACTGCAAAACCGGTGACGGAGTCCGGTGCCGATCGTACCGGTAACGTTTCCAAGCTAATGAAGCTGCCACGGTCGTCTAGCCAGCTGAGGATTTGGCCATAGAACCGTATCGAGCATCGGTTCGAACATTGTCTATGTTCTATGAGGTGCGTAGGCCTGCCTAGGCCTACAAACTTTGCACACGCTTGGGCTGCTTAAATATGGATTAAAAATACTGATATTCTGTTCTTATATTGTCAAACTGCTTAACTTTTCGCAATGGATTGGAAGTGGATTTTTCTAAAGGTATTCACGTAAGTCATGTCAGTATTTGGTATTTTTATCAAAAAAGGAGAAAACTGCTATGAGGCGTGGTAATTATCACATAGTTGTGCAATCAAAATGGCGTAAGTAACGTTGGTCACGCAAAAGCTGGTAGGCCTACAATCGCTTTGTGAACTGATGATTACAGCTATGAATTTCAGTTTTGAGGATAATTCCAAGCTTGTGACAAAATTTCCTACATTCTTGGCGAATAATGAACTTGGAGTGTTATTCTGGACATTTTTTGACGACAGTGCATGAAGCCTCGGTATAGTTAATAGCCTACAACGCAACGATACAGTGAAGTTGTGCTTTTAGTTTTACGGTGCTTCTTCTCGTGTTTAAATTACAACCACTGGTGAGTATTATTACTTCATATTCATCGTGGCCCATTTTCCTTTTGGTTAAATACATTTCGGGACGATTTTTCCATGTTTCCATCCCTGCCCAGTGTATTCGTGAGCGAAATTCAAAAATTGGTGACGAGTTATATTACTTAGTTAGTATGAAATCAACAGGTCATGGGTTCAGATTCCAACTAAACTGCGTGCACGTAGATGCGTACAGTCAATGGCCATTTTCGTACACTCTTGCTTTCTGTGCCGTCTTTGCTACATGTACGTTAGGATCGATGTCCCATTTCTGACGTCATGGTTTATTAACTGTGCGCTTGAGAATGCCAAAAACGGGAGGGTTTACAAGAAATGCTCTCATTTTATGAAAAGTGTGGTAAATGGGGCTGTAAAACAAGATTTCATGATAATTTGTACTAATAATCAACTCATAAGTATTTCCTGGGGATTGTTGAAACTTGTCAGGACCACTTTAAGTGGCTACTTAGTTCTCCTTGAATAACTCTACCTGACTTTCTTTCAGATTGTACTCTTACAGACGATACAGTGGTGGTCCATGGCGAGTCGTGGACTCAAGATGTATGCACCAACTGTGTTTGTCAAAATGGCACATTTGACTGCTTCACAGAGGTTTGTGATACACTGGAATGTCCGCTTGACCAGCAGGTGACCAAACCTTACAACTGCTGTGCACAGTGCGCAGAGGGTGAGTACTGGCTTGTTCGTCATCGTTGAACAGTTGAAAATATAAAAAGAAAAAAGATTTTTTTCTCTCGAACGTCTGTTACTTTTTATCACATTGTTTCTTCTCGTTTGTCTACACTATATGTAAAAAGCTGACCGTAAAAGATCTCAAGGAGAAACATCTACTTTTAAAATATTGTGTTTTGAAGGGCCTATCTAAAATATAATTTCGATTCATAGATAGTATGCCTTTAACAGAAAGGAAGATGAAAAATTATTGTGCCATAAAAAAATTGCTATGTGAAATATGTGTATGAAATGGGAATTCTGGAAAAAAACGGGGAAGGTGGGTAAAACGGAGTGAGGGGAGCTCAGTCCAAGAGAAAGAACTGCTCCTTGGATCACAATCTTGTATATCAAAACTTAAACAGTATAACACGATAGGAAGGCAAAGAAATTGAAAGACGTTATTGGCCTGGCCGTTAACAAAAGTTTTTTTCGGCAGGGGCAACTGGCAAAGTAGAGCGACCCCAATCAGTTTGCGTTTAGTGTACCTGTGAAATAGATGCCAAAATGCTTCTCATATTTCCTTAAATGGCACTTTCTGTGCTTTAAAAGTTCCATCTTAACAACCTTTTTCTTCCTTCATCTTCAAATCTCTGAACCTTACATAGATATATGTGATAAAAATTAACTATGAAATTTCTGGAGGGTAACTTCTCTTGTACCCCCCCCCCCTCCGCTGTGTACGGCCATGGTTATTGATATTTTAGAAGTTATTGAAGATATTGGGGAAAATATTCAATTCAATTCAGGTTGATGTATGAGCATCTCCGATATAACCTCCAAATCAAAGAAAACAAACCAGGTTGGATGTGTACTGAATGAAGGTAGTTCCGTCGAGCTTTAATGTAAGTTCAGTATGTTGTTCACCACAATCGATTACTCTACACGTGTAGCGGATGGATGGTTCGTTTCATAATCCAGCCCTAACATCCATCAAGAAAGACGTGTGATGTGAATTATGACAAAATGAGTCTACACGTAATGAATCACAAGCTACATGTTATTTTTAATTACTAAATATGTTCCAGTGGGTTCCAAAATAGCATGGATTTTATTGCTACTCATGTGAATCTGTGATACTATTAAAGGGAAGTCGGCCCACTTGGCCAAATTATTAATAGTTTTAACTTAGTGTGAGGATTCTCTAATTTTATTTCATAATTTCGTTCACGAATCAAAAGCATAGCATGCAGAGACAGGAGCCAAAATATAGGCTATTGGCGTAAAGAATACCGTAGTAAGAAAAACATCAACTTTTACTACATACCACTGTATGGTGAATACAGCACCAACTCACACCTCAGACTACATACCATAGTATAGTGAATGTAACACCAACTCACACAACATATTAATGTTTAGTAAATAAAACACCAACTCACACTTCATACCATAGTTAAGAGAATGAAACACCAACTCACACTACACACCATAGTATAGGAAATGAAAAACCAACTCATACGTACTACATACCATAATATAGTAAATGAAACAAATCTCACACAACATACTATTGTTTAGTAAATAAAACATCAATTCACACTACATACCATAGTATAGTGAAAGAAACACCAACTCACACTACATACCATAGTGTAGGGAATGAAACACCAACTCACACTACACACCATAGTATAGGAAATGAGACACCAACTCATTCTACATACCATAGTGTAGGGAATGAAACACCAATTCATACTACATTCCAAAGTATAGTAAATAAAACACCAACTCAAAATAAAACACCACTGCATACCTAACTAAAGTTAATAAACACCATCTCACACTTATACTGCGTGCTGCTTAAGACACACATGTTTGCTTCAAGTTTGGTTTTGAAAACAAAAAATATGATTACTTTAACCTTAAACGTCTCAGAAGTTGGACATAGACTCTGAATGCAGAGTTTATCAGAATTTTGTGATTGGGCTCATCCTTTAGAATGAAAGATAACATACGGCTTTCAAGTAATTCAGTTGAGACAAAATTAATTCTTGGAGATTGCGAACCAGTTTCCATTACAATGACATCAGACAGAATCAAACCCGTTTTAAGCTGCTTTTTATGGTTATACCCGGTTGACTCATCGTTCCAGCAGAGTTTTATCCGCGAAGACAGTTTGCATATGGTCTGAATTTCTCGTCCATTAAACGCAGACTTCATTTTGATAAATCTCTTCAGATCAGCGGTCGACAGTTTAAGTCTTATACCATCTGGGTTAATCAATCATTTATAGAGAGTATCTTTTATTGTTATTTTTTACCCGGTACCTGTACGATTTTCGAGAATGAAAATGTAATTAAAAATCAATCTCTGGATTTCTTTTTTAATGAATGAACAGAATGATGGTCGATTTGGAGTATGCAGAACGGGTTTTAAGTTGTCTAATTTTGTCAGAAAACTTCACATCATCATATATCACTGCTACTGAAGCATTGGTAAATGGAATGAGCAGTTAAGAACGGAACACGTTAAAAAGTGAACACATTTGGCCCTCAATACCTGATTAAGATGTCAAAATATCGTTCCTTTCATTTTCTGGTATGTGTTCCTCGGTTGATCTTCTGGTATTTTCCGCAATAAATTTTAGATTTAGGCCTGTACACTGAATAATCCACTAAAGATTATTATTGATATTGCGTTATCTTGCATCACATCACATCACCCAATATGGAATTTCATGATACACATATCACACTACACCACACCTTACCGCACGAAAAGGGGTCATACCAGACCACACCACACAACATCGGTAAACTATGTCATATATCACATTAAAATAAATCACACCACTTCCAACAACAACACAACACAACACACTACTCCAATTCACATCACATTAATGCCACGTTTTATAAAGGGTTAAAGTCAATCTCAAATTTGATTTCACTTGAAGTATTGCATGGTAGATCGAACGTAATCGATCGTAACTCTTTTTAGAACGGTGCCCAGATTTCACATTACCTCACGCTGAACGATATTACATCACACGATGAGCACAACTACATACTGGTGGAAAATTCCACTGCAGCTCCCTGTTGTCAGTCTTTAAAACGTGTTTGTGCTGACAGACACTGTACACCAAGAGATTGATCTAATAGAAGTAACATATGAAGTGATAGCATAACGCAATACCTATGATACGAGCTTCTGTGGGACATGCATTTTTGGAAACTTAAGAATCCTGAATAATATTAAGCATTAATTTCATTGACGTTTAATGAATGCAGGGGACTGTCAAGATGCATTCTTCAGTTTAAAAAATCGTTTTCTTTAGATTTGTTCGTTCCTTCGTTCATTTATATCGTTTCATTGGAAGTGTCAACATCTTTCTTTTTGAAAGGGTGTTTATATGATGGCGTAGTTTACAATCATCAATCAGAGTGGTCCCCCGACGCTTGTACGATTTGTTCCTGTCACGATGGCGAGGAGCGTTGTTCAACAATTCAGTGCACACCCCCTCGCTGTGGTCCCGACCGTCGATTACTCACCAGAGAAGGGGAATGTTGTCCATTCTGCTCGGAAGGTAAACGAAAGTCCATGTCAGTTTAAATATATTTAAAAACTAAAACCTAAGAGTGCAACTCTTATAAAGAAATGTGAAGTACATAAATAGTGTAGTCTCAGGTGTGGAGCCAGGTTTTGTCTATTCTCAAGGTATCGTGTTTACTAGTAGTTAACATTGTTTTCGTATAGTATCAGGTCTGATGACCTCAGATGACCTTGGACCTCCACCAAAACCAGCAGGGATGTTTCTGTTAATATGACAAATCTATAGACGAAGTTTGAAAAATATCATTCATTCCCAAATTGAAATATCGTTTTTCACAAATGTTTTCGGATTTTGATCACTGTTCACCTCAAATGACCTCTAACCTACATTAAACATAATAGGAACCTTCGTTGCGATATTCCAAATCCATATACCCAGTATGAGAAGTATCCATTATTGCTATTTTGAGATCACGTGTTTTCAAGCTGTTTACATGTTCTTCGTAGTTTAACCTCTGGTCTCCTTAGATGACCTTTGATATCCACTAAAAACAATCCGGATTTTTCTCGTAACATGATAAATCTATATAGAGATGATAAATCTATATAGTGAGTATTAAACGTGTCCATGACTACTGTCTTGAAATATCTTGTTCATGAGGTTTCAGGTTTTTTACCTCTGGCGGCCTTAACTGAACTCTGACCTTCCGTACAGACAATAGGGTTCTTTCTCTCTTTATGAAAGATCTATATGCAAGTGCAGCCAATTTTCATAGCATGTACAGTAATACTGTACATGGTGGATAACCATTTCCAGTTTCAAACTGTGCCATGTTATAATTTTGTAACACGAGGAACGCTTAAATATCACCAGCCAATTTTCATAGCATGTACAGTAAAGCAAGTGTGAAAAGTATCCATCACTCCTTTTTTGAGATAACGTGTTTTTAAGCAATTTCCTCGGCTTTCTTAGTTTCACCTCCCGGTGATCTCAGATAATCTTTGCCCTCTACCAAAAAAGGGTTCATCTACTGACCATTACGTATCCACACTCTAATATGAAAAGTGTTCGTACTTTCTACTTTGAGATATAGTGATTTACAATGTTTAAATTAATGTTTTTGACCTCTGGTGACAACACTCGAATGACATTGACCTCCACCAAAAACACTAGGGTTCTTCACTCAGTATGATATATCTATATGCTAAGTACGAAATTTATCCATCATTGGATCTTGGGATATCAGGTTTACAAGCTAAGCTTCACGAACACACATACATACACACACATGCACACATTCATACAATTGCCAGGGTGATGGCATAGACTCCTTTCGCCTTCGACAAGGAATCAAAAAGGAATGATTTGAGTAGCTCCTAATACAAATGCAGTTTCTTGGTATGTGTTGCAGATTCGGCAGTGTGTTCGTTTATCCCCAGTTTTTCAAGATATGCGCATGCCCAGTCAAAAGCCCAGCGAAAAGGCTTATTAGGCTGTTTTTTACAGAACAGACATTAATGTAAACGAGCGATTGTCCTGAAAGTGAAACAATGTAAATTCTTCAGGTATCGAAATAAAAATTTCACGCTCACTTAGTACCATGTTGAAGATAACGTTAATCCATGTTTTACTTTATCTCTCCATCTGTTGTATGCCTCATTTACTACAGGTGAAGCAGCGTATGTAAGGTCTACTATGATCAAGATCAAATTCAACGGTAAATCCAAACTGAAACTGGAAAAGAAGAAACCGAAATTTCAATTTTCGCTCATCGTCGTCT
The DNA here is from genome assembly GCA_029531755.1 of Holothuria leucospilota. Classification (NCBI taxonomy): domain Eukaryota; kingdom Metazoa; phylum Echinodermata; class Holothuroidea; order Aspidochirotida; family Holothuriidae; genus Holothuria; species Holothuria leucospilota. The sequence continues at coordinate 37,827,751 of CM055982.1, forward strand.
TCGATGACTCTGTGACAGATATAACTGGTAAGTTACACGTACAGTTTCATGTACTGAGCATGAACAATTTTCTGAAAGAGCCGGTTTACGACAGCTGTTCGAAAGTGATAGGACAAGGCCGTAGCCGGATGGGAGAGTTCCCGGGATTTCCAAACCGTAAATAAAAGTTCACTTTCTTGAGAAACACACTGATATGTCGAAAGTTTACTGTCATAATTATGATTTTAAAGTTCTAAGAACCGAGGTAATCTCATGTGAGGCCGTTTCCCCCTGTCTTTCCATGAGCGGTCCCCGAACACCCGCCGTGGTTGCGTTGCTACGTGGGTTACTCTTTCTGATGTATGAACCCTCTTCCTCCTGCATGATACACAGCTTGGGTACACCTGCATGTAGGCATGCAGTGTAAAGATTTGTAGTGTTATTTCACCTACCGTGCCACAGCATACTTTTATAAAATACCCTGTGATTACCTTGATGATTATATGCTTATCTCAACTAGCTTGTAAAGCAACTTTTAATTTTAATCTAATCTAGTCGTCTTTATTAAAATCTAAATTTGTTTCTAATGCATGAAATCTAAGAATAGTAAGATGCAACTTAAAAGGTCTAGAATGTGCCATTTCACTCCATCTGGGACGCATTTCGACCAAACATTTTCTTGTAAGGCCGATGCCAGACAGGCCCATAGCTAGAAAAGGTATCCAAGGGGGAAAATAGCTTCCAGGGGCAAACATTGTTCTGAGGGGGACCGAGACATACTAAAATGCATTAAGGCGTTTGAGTTTTCCAGCAGGGATTTTTCTAGGGGAAGCTGCCCTGCCCCCCGTGACTATGTGCTTGACGCTTCTACCAGTGGTAGCTCTCCCAGTGGTGTACCAAGAAGGGCAGCTCTCACCGGGTACCAGCCTTGAATGGGTGCCATGGAACAGCTGAAAACTTTACTGAAATTTCTGAACTACCAGTTCAAGCCTTCACCAAACATAACCCCATTTTGGATCTTGGAAACATTCAAATAAAAAAAATGAAAGAAGTAGGAGTGTTGCCTTGTAGGGGTGCCACGGAACAGCTGAAAACTTCACTAAAATTTCTAAACATATACCCAGCTAAAGGCTCCCCCAAAGAAAGCACCATTTTGGATTTAGGAAATATAAGGACAAAACATTAAAGATGTAGGAGTGTTACCTTGTAGGGGTGCCATGCAACAGTTGAAAACTTTACTAAAATTTCTAAACATATCAACAGCTAAAGCCTCCCCCAAAGAAAGTACCATTTTGGATTTAGGAAATATAAGAACAAAAAACAAATTAAAGAAGTAGGAGTGTTACCCATCCCGTTAGGCAACATCCCCTTCAATACACCCGATCAAACATTTAAAAAATTAAACATCACTATATGAGGATTCCTACACATTTAATCAGTTCAAAGCTTTACAAAGCTCTACCAAAGATAACACCATTTGCATCTAGGCCCCCTTACATAGATATAAATTTCTCAAAGAACAGGGGTGTCATCCCCGCCTCTTAGATAACGCCTCTTGCCTTACACCAAGCCAAAAATAGGAAAAAATCTTTAGATAATAGCAATTTCTAAACATATAATTAGTTCACGGCTTTGTCAAAGATGGCACCATCTTTCATCTAAGCCAGGCCTTACATGACAATCCTCCCTCAGCACCCTCTTACAGGATGACACCCATGCACAGGTGAAAAAGGTAGGGTACGCCTGGGAGTCAATTATCTATAGGCACGCCACTTGGTACTCAGGTCAGATAGTGTCAAAAACCGCCCCACCTCAGGGATTTCGCAAAGGCTACGGCCCTGAACGAGTAACATAAATTATCTGTCTTGCAAGTTCAAATTGTAGAAGACATTCAAGAAAAGGTATGAATATAACCCAGACAAATACTTAATCAGTTTATGAATAGTTACTGTTGTTTAGCATGGCAAGTACTACATTGCGCCGTTCTTGGCGTTACACAAAACAAAGAGACCATTACTCGCATCGGTCCATATGTTTCATTGCGATTTAAGTATTTGAAAAAGGTATTTCTATTTTGAGGAAGGTGCCACGAGTTGAACTTTTCTTTTTCACGTGACATCCCCTGCAGTATAGAACACATGGTCACAGGGAAAGAGGTCACAACCTCTCTAATATATTGTTACAAGTAAATGATTGCTTTGTGCTCTCTGTGTCCATTTTAACGTATGATGATTGAAATAAACAAAATCAACATCCTTCTTTTCCTGTTTTCAGGAACCAACCTGTGGAAACTGAGTGTTTGGTTCAGTAGCGATAAACTTGGTACAAACGAGAGAGCACGCATAGATCAAGCGTTATCTCCAGATCAGTCCAGTTTACCTCTGATTTCGAATCAGCGACTGAATTTGGGTACTACTAAATTGAAATTCAAAACCAAGAAGGCGAAATGTAAGAAGTTGAAATACCTTTGCGTGAGATTTGGTCTCACTGATAATCCTTTAGCCGATGAGGTCTCACTGTTTCTGGACCCTTCATCTGTGGTGCAACACTGCGAGAAAGTCCCGACTTGTATCGACAAATAGCTTCTTAAATTTAAACATATGACAATGGTAGCCCAGGAGCACGAGTAGTTTATTGTTGTCAATTTGAGTCTTTTTTAGTTTATACTATTTTCAAAATATTTTAAGACCAATACTGAAGACATTGAATTCACTCAAGTCATTGAAGGACACGACACAACGTTGCCTTATATCAGGTTTTCGACATCCAAAGTTATAGACCTTATATATTGTCGTCACCAGAAGTCGTTTTGGATGGTAATTAGTAGAGCGTAATAGACTTACGCCAGTATCCTACCAGACAAATCAGCTGTCTCCATTTGTTTGTGTATAGGCTGCAATGATACGTGCTTACTTCTACCGGGGCAGCACTTTCTGTTCTGTGACGTCATATGTATAAGGTTATAGTCAAGCAATCCTTCTTAGATATTTAGACAGATCTTTATATATTACTGCTGGTTAGTTTAGGTTATTTTAATCTTCATCTATCCTCATATTCGCTCGTTGAATATTAGCTTTTTCACCACTCAAGGCTTTAATGCAATATTTTTACAGCAAGCGGCGTAGCAAGGATTAATTAAAGAGCCATTAAAATGAGGGGGTTGAGCAGAAGCCCATAGGAAAAGCTTTGGGGAAGCGCGCTTACTTTGGCTACCGATATCATGCTTGCCCTTCTTAAAACGGAAACTTTGACAATTCTGTAGACTTATTCTAGAAATTATTGAACCAAAGTGGGAAGTTAGGAGGGATACCCCTCTGCTGCTACTCATAGTCACATCTTCGTCAATGTGTTGTAATTAAATTTACTTTACTATGCTTTACATTACAGCCCCTTACTTAGGATATAGTATTTGGTGAAGGGAAAAATTGTTGATTAAGGCAACTCAAATTTTCATTCGGTGAAATACTATCATGGCTGTGTTCCTCACAATACTTACCCATTTGCATGTTTTTTTTAAATTCAGCACAGTGTCCAGAGTGACTGGGGAAGATCCCGTTGTGTATAGAATGGGTGTGATTATGCTGTATATGCATAAACTACAGGAAGTAGCAGATTAATTCGGCAGGTCATTTTATTATCAAGATTTAAAAAAGGAAAGTAGTCTAAAAAAGATTCTGTTGAGGAAACTACAATGTGTTCAGTACATTTTATTCCCAGTTTTTTCTCTTAAAAATGTTAGACCAATATTCTGGGGGAAAACATTAGATTCAGTGGAAAAAGAACTTCAAATTCTGTGCCTGCCAAATTAAAATTTCCAACTTCATACATTAGCTCAAACCAGCTCAGAGACGGATGTTGATCAAACTTGGACACAATGATCAATGCGTTTGCGGTAACTTTGGTCAACAGGAAGTGGAGGTCAAAGGTCTTCTGAAGGTCAGTTCGGGCTATTATGTGAAAATCTCAAAAACTGTTATCCTTCCTCAAAGAGTATCTCATGTATTTAAACTTGGGTCATAATGTTCCTCAGGTAGTGCTTCTTTCAGAGTGTACACAGATTTTGGATGTAAGGTCATTTGAGGACAGAAAGGGGGGATCTTTGATTAAGTTTTCCGCTGTAACTATGAGCCGAATGGAATGAAAACTTGGTGTATGTAGTCACCATTTTGTGTAATAAAATATGAGGTCATTTGGAGGTCATTAGGGGTCATTTGTGGTCAAAATCAATGATTTCTAATACGTTTGTTACCTAATGTAGGATTACACCCAAACGTGGTAGGTGTAATCATATTTGGATCCGATATCTGGAGTTCATTTAGAGGTCATCAGGAGCCACGTGAGGTCAAATTTGAACTTATTTATTGATTAGCATGAAACGTGGAAGATGTAGTCAACATTTAGTGACTAAAAATTCGGATGTCAGTTTGAGGTCACCAGGGGTCGTTTATATCAAATTTGCAAAAATTGATGGATATTCATGAATCTTAGTACGTATTAACAATATTTTGTGCGAAAACTGATTGGAAGTAATGTGGATGTCATTTGTCGTTCAAAGTTGAATCCTAAAGATGCATAGAAGTAGAATTTTCATGATAATGACCTTGAAGTTTCCCAATTTTCGAAGGCCACTCAGGGTACATTCAGCAAAAGGAACCTTAGTGCCCTTGTTCATGGTTTCTTCTTCATAAGTATAATACGAGCCATAGGCTCGGATTGCCATCCTGGGGGAGGGGTCTAAGGGGCGGGGACCCTTTGGAAAATTTTTGGGTATTTGAGGGTCCTCAGATGCAATTTGGTGCAACATTTTGGGCAAACTTTAAGAAAAATTACTGCAAATTTTAGACATTTCTTACGGAAGAGACAAATAAGGGGTTTTTGCCCTTGGATCTTGGGTGGGGGGGGGGGTCGGAAGCATACTTCAGCCCCCACATTTTTGACTGGGGGGCTAAAGCCCCAAGCCCTCTTCCTACGCCTATGATACGAGCTGGTTTTAAGTGAGGCATCAGTATTGAGCCCTTTTATTTCTGGGCTGCATGTTTGCGTGGGGTTCGTGGAATAATACACAACACAATGCCTTCCTAGAACAAATATTGGCTTCGATTAAAATTCGACAGGTGTCAGCTTCTGCACTGTTAGCGCTCTTGTTTTAATGTTGCTTGTTATTGGAACCTACCAGTCAGACATCAGTGATGTGACTTATAGAGAAAAGTATTCTCTTAAATGGCATTTTAAATGGCTTTTGAAGATAATTGTAACGAAAAAGTGGAAATACTAATTTTGAAAGATTCGTGTGGAATACTAGATGAATTGCACGAGGTAATAACATATTCAATTACCCAGAGTTTGTATTTTTGTAAGGACATCTGTAGTTAAGAACCTTTGGCTTTAATGTGGAAAGAGGGTACTTAGTCTCTAATTTTCTTCTTTGAATTTCGTCGTACATTTCTTCCGAAATATTGAAACAACATGTCACAGAAGTGGAACCGTTATAAAAGTTAGTTTACCCAGCAAAGCAAACTCAGAATACTTTGCACATTTAGTTGAGAACTTGGCACTTTAAAAGTTTGCTTCTCTTCTTCCCCTACAGCCTATCAGCTCTGTTTCTCGAGTGTTATTTTTATTTGAATGCTAAAGTTTTATCAAAACCCTCAAAATGAGATAGATGGAAATCATTTAAGCTACCCTTAACGACTTAAAGGTTCTATTTTTTATAATAAACTAGTTCTCAACATAGCTGAGACATTCTAACATTTGAAACAAGAATTATGATACTTATATCATCGTAAAGTGATCTGTGGGAAATGTGAAAACTAAGCTGCCATTGTGTATAGTAAATTTCAATTAGGATTCATAAAATGTTTTCTAATACTTTGAGACATCTACGAGGAAGCAAACTATTAAACATATGTTGATGCTGGTTCAACCTCTTGAATTTCTTTATTTCTGCTTTTGCTGCATTGTTTCAAATTAAACAATTTACAGTGAATAACTTCGTTCCTATTGTGACACATTCTGCTATAGTTCCAACTTTAAGTGTCCCGAAAGTGTAAACGATTGACCAATCAAATACTAGATATTCATTGAACTACAGTTAGAGCTTTTACAGTGCTCCTAATAACACATGCCTCACAACATGAAAGAGAATATTGAACCGGAATACAGTACAATTTTGGAACATGTTGATTGACCACAACTGGCACATGTCAAGACAAGCAGAGATGAAACTCTTCGAAATTTATCACGAGAAAGCAAGAATGTTATCAGTAACTGAGTGACGTAAGCATTGACAAGTGTTCAATATGTGCATCCAACTCACGTTTATTTGCCTACATTTCCAAATAAGTCGATATGAACGTCTATTACCAGTTACAAGTACAGGCTAGTTGAAGTTATTGGTTGCTGTTCTGGAAAATTAAGTGAATGACCAACTTCTCCAGGGTTGCTTTTTTGTGAGACATCATAATGTTTTTGCAAAATGTGTAGACCTGTCGGCTGTATTTCCTGTCGAATGCTTTTAAGCTGTTTATTCAGCTGTAGTAGCTAAAGTATATGTAATTTTTATCTATTTCAGGCAATTTTTTGCTGTTATAGTAGGTAAGGCTAAGACTGCAATGGAAACTAGACGACAGTAAAATATAAAATGCATTTGTACCATCTAGCTCTGTGTTGCTTTGTCAGTAAAATTGTTATAACTAGTTTACAAAGCACCGTACGGGAATAAATAGAATTTACATATTGTAGTTATGGCTCCGTGGGCTTTAGGAATGAAGTATAAAGTATTATTTCATTACCGAAATAAAGTTACTGGATTGTAAGACCGGCTTCCTTCTGATGTGCTGTGATATTGATTAAAGATCAATCTTGAACTGTACCTGCGGTTGTTCATGAGCTACTTCAAGGTACAGTCCAGACAGCAAAAATTGTCCGAACTTAAGTTTTCTCCGAGACCTTCCTTTAATAGACCTTATGCATGGCGTCACACAATGTCAGTTTGGAATCAAATAATGAAGCACACGTGCACGCACGGCGTGCATTCCCCGCGCTGGTTAAGTAGACTTCAGGTGCGTTCACATCAAAACCGAAACCTGCTGCGTTTTGCGGTCGGGACGCGGAAATTTTCCTCCTGGGATAAATCAGTTTTATTCAGTGAAAATTTAGAAAATTGCCCCATTCGTTTTGAGATAACAAATTTCGCGTCCCGCCAGCACAACGGAGCATATTTCGGTTTTGGTGTGAACGCACCTTTACGCGCTTGTCCTCCTGTGCAAACAACAGCTATCTGCATTTGCTGGTGAAAGTTATAATGATACACGCTTGCTTCCATTGGAGGGCGTACTTTTTGTTCAGTGACATTATATGCATAAGGTCTATTTGACAACAGTTTGTTCCTTAGCTGCTTAGGGCCACATTCTGCTGAGTACTCTGGAGTCTGAGTGATCTGCATAGATCATTGACCAATCAGAGTGACGGTCCTTTAAGCGCAAAAGATTTATGTAAATCAAAGTGGAGACACCAGTTTGCAATGTTATCCCCCTGGGTCCCTGGATAATCTTGGGGTGGTGGAATTGCTGCTTTGTATGTTAATTACCTTTCTTAACATGTAATGTCATGTGATAAAGTTATTATTGATTTGTGAACAAATTTTCAGGAGACTTTGTCCTCAACATCATATTATTCGTTGTAAGCAAAAAGTTAGATTCTACATTTCAATTAAAAGAGATAATACTGTCTCAATTCAATAAAGGTGATGCATCATCGTCAGGGCCGGACTAAGGGTGTGGGGCCCGATGCACGGACTTTGTGGGACCCTACTAGTTCAGTAGGAACAACTGGTACCGCATAAACAGAGATATAGACTATGCCCAAAACGGTCGAGTTTTTACGCACACACAACCCATCATCAGGGGCGGATCCAGTGGGCACAGAGGGGCAATGCTCCCCTTAGTTGGACGGCTAAAAAATCAAAAGAGAAAAATATTAAAAAATTTGTTCCTTTGTGTACTTTATTTTTTTCTGACTACCAGATGCTAGGAAATCGCACTGTTGAATCGCAAAAATCGCACACTCCACCAGGCACTGCCAGTTTCCGCCCACAAAAAGTGTTTCTTCTCCCTTTTTCTCCCTTTTTGGATCCGCGCCTAATCACTAATGCATAGATTCTTTTCGGCGAGAATAGAAAATATTTGCGGTTTTTTGCAAACAGTGACAAGTGAAAGTGAAGAAATGATAAAAGCGGAAAACGTGATTAATCAGACGATCTCTGTTGGGACTAGTTTAGCGACCTGTCTTGAAAATACAATACACCAGTTCGGAACTTATTCAGTGATTAACGTGTTCACTTCAGTTTCATTAAATATGTCAACCTTCTATGGAGTAATAATTGTTTTCCTCAATTTTCTAAAATTTTAATCCAGACATTCAATTGCGAATAGCTAAGCATAATGAAAATATTCTTGTTGCAATAATTACAGGTCTGCCTGTCGCCAAGTTCTGGATGTGGTATGGTAGTCGGCAAAACATCACAAGAAACGCATCGCGCAAACGTTGCTTGCTAAAAATTACATGTCGTGGACCATAACATCATTTATCAAAGTTTTAGTGGCCCCAAAATGTGGGGGCCACTAAATGTGGGGGCCCGATGCACGTGCACCTTTTGCTCCGCCTTCAATCCTCTACTGACCATCGTTGGTTTCAGTGGACTGAAGAAATTTAAAAAAAAAATTTTGAAAAGTACAAAAGTAAGCTGTGAAGGTTGCAAAAGTAAGTGGTGAAGATTATAAAAGCAATCTGTAAAAAGAATACTAATACTTCAATTTTTTTATGAATGTTTTCATCAATAGGAGAATCATTCCTCCTCTGAACTCTATCTACCTTTGCAATCAGATTGTAGAACATTTCGTTTCCTTCCAACACAAATGACTACAGTGTACGTAGGAGCAGGTACTACTTACACACAGGGAAGATCTACCCAAATAATCGCCTAAAAAGTGCGGTACTTAAAAAGGTTCTAGAAATTCCTTATTTACATCTGCATGGGTTGTATGATTGATAAAAATACTTTAATTCAATAGATATGCATATTAGATTATGTGCATACTAACTATTATTCACTTCAATATAGAGTGGAATAAACACACCCACACCCTCTTAGTACTTTTGCAAATTTGTAACTATTCAATATGAAAATGTACAAGTGTATCCATAACTGTCCTCAGATGACAAGTCAAATAAGGTTTGATCAGACGAAGTTCAAAAGTCAATGCAGTGAAAGTAAGATAAGCGGTGCATAAAAATAAGTTAATGAAGAAGTATTTTTCCATTCACTTGATGAAATATTTTCCATCCATCTAGAACAAACATTCACCCCTAACTGTATCTTTATGCAAGTAAGAGGATAGAAAATGCACCCGCTGAATGTGATCATATTTGTGAATAAAACAACCAAAAGTCGGGACTCGTTCCATGCTGAAACTTCTGTCATGATTTGTTGCACTATCCTTCTTTGACCTATGACCTCGACGAATGTCTACTAACCTTTAAGCCTGCAGCAACCTGTCGCCCTTTCTCGCATGGTTTTCAGTGTCAGCCGAAATTGTGGATTGGTGATAGTGTAAATTACAGGGTTGGCACATACGTAAAGACTTAGCAAGATGGTTTCAAAGCTTGCTAATATTTGGAAATATTCCCTATTTTTCGTCTTATTTAAGCATCTTAGCAAAAAGACAACCTGACTTGGAGCCAGACAAATAATGAGAGCAATGGCATCGATCAGGACAACACCAATTATACGATGGCGGGCATGCGTAAGTGCAGAGTTTCTCCGATTCTTCTCCATATTTTCACGAAGCCTCGACGCAGTAAATGCGTATGACGTTATCATTACAATGCTTGGTAGGATGTAAGTTAGGCCGATGGGCAAGGATACAGCGATTCCGCATGTGTGCTCACTTTGAAGACCTAACACATCATAACACATCCCATTTTCATCCACTCTTTTCGTAAAGTAGTGACGGGTGTTCGTCAAAAATGCCGCACACCATACAATTAAAGTAATAAGTCTTCGGTAACGTTTAAAACAGAATATCTTTTTGTAAAGCGTTGGTTTTCTAACTGCTGTAAAACTTTCAATTGATATCGTCATTGTTAAAAAGATAGATGCTGTGATGCAAACCCAAAGTAGAGTTGACATATCCCCCTGAAGGAAAACGCAGTAAAGCCGTCCAGGCGGAGAAAGCGGCACTTGCATGAATCCGGGAATTGGTAATAGCAAAATGGCGGCTAACAGATTAGCACAAGCAAGAGAAAGAACAAAATAGTTTACTGATACAGTAAACATATCTCCCATGAAGTAAGCAATCACAACAAGTATATTACCGACAACCCCTACTGTATTAATGGCGAATTGAAAGTAGAAAGTTGGATCACCCCATTCGAAATTATCCAGTTCCCAGTTTGGTAAAACTGTAGAATTCGAATCCTCCATCGTCCCTGTTGTAAAGTTTTCAAATGTTAAAGAATGATCCATTAAATTGCATTAAATTAATGTAACGTCGTCAACTTCAGGATACTCTACCAAGAACGCAAATTGGAAAATGTTAGCTTACTTTCCCACGTTCAATAGTGAAATTATATCTGCTAATATAACACCATGTCGACAGGGCAGCATTTATCACGTTGTAGTGTTTTCACTATGAGAGCGTTTTGAAGTCTTTAGAGGTCGTAGATTCTGTTAACAATCACACAGATAAGGTGCCGCACATAAACTAAATATTTAGGACTATTCTGAGACTTTTGTAAAACGATGGTCAGTAATGAACATGACAGATTGAATGGAAACTGTTAACTGTAAATATTTAATTAACGGTAATGGACGATACAAAGAAACAAGTGCCATTGTGAACGAAGACAGCTTTCGAAACTCTTTCCAAATCAAATTTGTAAATGGAAATTGACATTCAAAAGTGACCTAAAACGTATAACCCCTTGCCTCGTCACTTAGAGCGCTTGCTTGAAAGTGAAAAAGTTTCGCAAGTTGTTGTTCCAGGCACCTAAAATGTTGTTGTGTAAGGTCAGTGTGTGTGTGAATGTTATTCTAATTCTCCTATTGTTTCGATTTAAAATGAGTGTCTCTGGGTGCGCTGTTGGCCGGGTGTGAGTGTGCATATGCAGAACGATGACATAACACTGGAGTCAAGTCCCTGGTATTTCACACTGTAGCAAAGTCTGTTATAAGGGTTAAGTCAAATGAGGCAAAAGCAACGGAGATAACAAAAAGTCCCACTAAGTATGTAAAACCAGGGCGCTGTTAGGAAGGAGACTCAACAACCAAATTTGTCAGACAATAAGTACTTGAAAATGATTTAATCCCTTTCAGGTATCAAACTTTGATTGACAGGTTTCTTTTTTCCTATTGTTTAGCCCTGTTTACTTCCCCCTTCCTAATAATGATCTCTCACTTTCATACCCAAATAGTCCTCAAACAATTGCCTTTGTTAAGACATGCATTGATTTGAGGTTTGTTACCGACGGGGGCCAAGCGTCAATCAAAATTTTTATCTAAACGACTGTTAATGAAAGTTTAAATAATGCACTTTGTGTTTCTACGAATTTGCGTCGTCTGCTTTAAGCACTGTTCAAGCCTATATCATTTTTTTTTCAATTTTGAAATATTTCCTCATCACATAGAAACATACTCGAAATGTAAGTTGTGTGGAAAGTCTTCAGTAAAGGTAACAGAGATGGCATTTATTGAGACCAATAATAATAAAGGAGTAAAATTTCATATGTTTGTGTGACTTCTGGCAACGAAAACTTAACTGTTTAATGTAAGGAGTAAATTTATTTATTTTCACTGTAACAATAGGCGACTAAATCCTAGTTGATCCCGGTAACTGTGACCGACATTTTGAGTAGAAAAACAAGACTACCATCAGAAACGAACATTGCCTCAAAGGGTCAGTAGAATGTTAGGTCTCCTTCCTAACCGCTCTCTGGTTTCACAATGGGTACATGTTCAGCTCGGGAGATTCCCCCGTTCGGGAGAATCTACTTTTCTCCCGATCGGGAGAAAAATTGGTCATGGGCGCCGCCATTTTGTCTATTTTACCCACAATCCCACGCGTTTTTGTTTACATTACCAATGGCAAATGGGTTTTGGAACCCCCTTGCAAAAATTGTTGGTCTAATGTAATGGAAGTAAATGTATTTTCGGTAGTTTTATTGTGAAAGCTACAGAAAAGCCACGTCCTAATCGGTGGTTCACCACGCCGTTTTTGAGTTTTGAGTGGTTTTTATTCTTCTTAACCTTGTTTTTGTTAGGCTGATATGCCTATACAATGCCTTGCATAAGTTTTCTCCCGTTCGGGAGAATTTTGGTTTTCTCCCAAACGGGAGAATCTCCTGGACTGATGTTTATGCCAAGTACACCCCTTGTGATGAGAATGTTGGTTATGTTAGGTTGCACCATTCGTAGTAGACAACCTACCTTCATTTTGTCTCCTGAATGTTGGTTCGGTTTGTCCAGTAAAATGGCAAAATGTCTCGACCACCCTCATTTTGTACTACTTTCATTACAAATCATACGTGTGCTTTACGTTAACCTTGAGGCACATATAAGGGCTTTTCATAAATAATTACTGTTCGAACTTTACATTTCAAAATTCATAAATCAATGCGAACAATCACATGCAGTCCTACCACAGAATTTTCTTAGAACCGCGTAGGCAAGTCAGAAGTTAGGGACAGAGTTTTATTCAGCTTGAAGGTTCAATACATTTATTATATTTATCAAATTATATCGAAAGTAAATAACTTTTTTTTTTATTTATATTAATTAAATTCTGCCCACACAAACGGTAATAAATTACTTTTGCCATACAGTTTTTAGTTTTACATTATGTACATACACTAGCTTTACTATGGCATCGCTTTCCTATATGCGTGTGACCCCTAGTATCGTAACTGTGTCGCTTATTCTGGTTTCACGTCTAAAGCGTAGAGGTTGTGTTAGAGGTGAATCCCAGTATTAGGAAAATTTTCGCTCTTAAAGCTCACACAATGGAACTCTAAGTTTCAAGATTCAAAGTAAGTTATCAAAGATGGTGATTACATTTGATTCTAAAATATATTGCGTACCGTATAATAAAAAATAAGAAAGCGGTAGTATCTGTCCTTTTACACTGTGTAGACCATCTTCTACAGTTGCACGACGGATGTTTACTGCACTCATTTTAGCTTTACAACACGTATAATTTCACTTCTTCAGTGTTCAGTAACGCATCGTTGTCTCATTACTTCCCATAAGACAGCTTCAGTGGACTTACTCATTCGAGCCCCACGTGACCCTTGCTATCATCTTCTTCCATCCATTCCAATCAAAAGTCCGTTGACATTGTTAGGACGTAATTAAATAGAACTTTTGTGGTCAGTTTAAAGTACTTAACACCTATCGGAAGAAGCTTATGCTTCCCACCCAGAGGTTTAATCTCTGCACCCCATCAGAAGCAGCTTGACCCCAAGCCTCCGGACCTTTGTGTCATTCCTGAGCTGACTACCTAACCTGACAGCATCTTGGCCTTGCCCTGAATATATAGTTATCGAGATTTCCCGATCAATAACCAGCTCGGCAACAAAATGATGGTTCAGAACCGCTAGTAAATATCAAATTTTAGAATCTTCCTCTTGCTATGTTGCTATTCATTACAAGTATCGACTCTGTATATAATGTAAAGGGAAGGACATCCAGATGTTTGCCAGTTATGATTCGGTGTCATTTAAAATGCTTTGCCTAGACTTCTTACTCCTTACGAATCTCCGGGAGGGTAGATAAACTGGGTTTCAACTCATTCAATTGAACCCCACGTGTATAGTTGGAACTTGTTTGGCACACTTAAATCCAGTTGCAACTCTATGTGTTTTTCATGACCTTCAAAACTCCCCCTCCCCCCCAAAAAAAAAGGTTTTACATAATTTCCCTTACTGACATGGAGACAAGCTATTTTAAGCAGCGTCGTTAATATATATTTTATTAACAATAATTAACAGTTTAGACAGACTAAACAATAGTCGGTAACCCATGAAGTTTGAACAACAGCCATCCAACTGCTTATTGTGTTGAAGGTTACTTAAGTGAGAGCAGCCGCAGAACAATAAGTACCACTTCAGGTCTTTGCTCGAAAAAATACTTTGCTGAAGTGTAGGTTATGCGATCCAGGAGTGTGTAACTCAAAATCATGCAAGCTATGTTATTCAGAATCATTGATTTAAGATGGAGATTGATAATTGGTACAAAATCTTATAATTTAGCCTCATGACTAAGATGGAGATATAAATTTTTAAATAAATTTTTGACAAAGAAATAAATTTTGAATGTTAGAGTCTTAATCCAGGTAACATCTGTTATTGTGACTGAAGATATACTGCATTTTTTACTTTGCAAACTCTGATTCTCCATGAGCTCTTTACAAGTGTAAGCATGTATTTCTTGAAGCAGTCAAGCTTTTTTCTATTTGTTCACCACAAGCTAGTAACAGACTATCATAAATAGGCAAAAAACATGAATAAGTCTTTCGATGAACAATACATAGTTGTGGTTGAATTGCTCTTGAAAGTCGTAACAGCAAGTTGTGAAAGAATGTTGCTTTTCCTTGATTTGTAGATTCTCACTAGTATAGTGGATGAAGTACACACTCATTGATCCGAATCGACTTAAATTCCACACTCCTTATTTTGTTCCTTCACCATAAGTTCCACTACTAAAAGTTCTGCTTTGAATAAAAGGTGCAATAATTCTTTGCTAAATTTCATTCAAGCTATTTAAGATTTCATTCAAACTGTACTTTGGTAAATGATATCTGCCATATAACTAATCATTCCTTAAATATCAAACATAGCATGAACCCAGGGAAACAAAAAAGAACATTGCAATAGCTGTAATGACTATTATCAAAGTCAATTATGATCAGGCACGGATCCAAGGAGGGGCTTTCCCGGGCTCAGTCCCCCCTTTTTCGCGACATCAACAATAACAAATACGCGAAAATTAGCATAATGTTAATCTAGGAGAATATTCAAGGGGGCTTTCGGCCCCCTCCCCCTTTTCGAAATTTCTGGATCCGTGTCTGATGATCTTATTCAATGTCAAACAACATTTCGTTTCATCAAGTACATTTCAATATTAGAAACAAGCAGGTAGATCCGTATTAGTGAATTCATTCTGGAACATCGTTAATTGATTGAACATATATGATTCGTTGTAACAATTAATCAAATACTTATGTGAACTCTCGCGGAAGTGGTCCCCGTGCTCTGATGTCTATTATTCTGAACATCCGTTTTGTGTTCGAAGGTCTAAGCTCGTCTCTGGTGGCATGTTAGATATCCAATGAGAATCCGCCCTGTTTCCTCTCGTAATCCTTTCCCATATGATTCTTAAAGTTAATCGAAATTGAGGATTGGTAATGGTGTAAATGATAGGGTTGGCGCAAACATAGATACTCAGTAATAGTTTGTCAAAGTTATTTACCAATTCATATAGCTCTGGCACATCTATTTCCTTATCAAAACATTCGAGGAGATAAACAAGCTGGTGTGGTGTTATACAGACAAAGAAGACGATAATGTCTATCAGAACGACACCGATTACACGATAGCGAGCGCGCATTAAGACAGAGTTTCGCCGATTCATCTTCGACATGTTTTTACGAAGCCTCGACGCCGTTAATGAGTACGAAGTGATCATTACTATAAGAGGTAAAATGTACGTGACGCCGTAAATATACAAAGACACGACAATGGCGTCCGCTCCAATGCTACTTCCTGACTCGTCACCCAACGTACTGTTACACTTCCCGTTATCGTCCACCACATCCGTAAAGTAGTGATGGGTGTTAGTCAAGAATGCCATAAACCATATTGAAAGAGTGATTAATCTACGGTAACATTTATTACAGAACACGTTTTTGTAGAGCATGGGTTTCCTGACTGCTGTAGCACTTTCTATTGATATTGTCATAATCAAAAAGATAGACGCCTTAATGCTAACCCAGAATAAAGTTTCTTCGTGAATGAGAATGCAGTAAATCCTACCAAGTGGTGATGGCGGCATTTCCGTGAATTTAGGAATCGGCAAAAGTAAAATCGCTGCCAATAGATCAGCACAAGCGAGAGAAAGAACGAAATCGTTTACTGACACAGTAAACAAGTCTCCCATATAGAAGGCAATTATTACAAGTATATTACCAACAACACCTGCAGTATTAATGGCGAATTGAACGTAGAAGAAAATATCCCCCCATTCGAAAGAGTCCAGCTTCCAAGTTGGCGTATCTGTTACGTTATCCATATCAGCAGTTAAATTAATTCATCACCAAAAACACTGCTGTTAGGGACCATTTGATCAGTTATCCTTAAAAACATATTCCTTCATCAATCTTTGTAATAATTATTAATCAAAACTGGACATCATAAAGTTTGAAACGCAGAAAATCACCGTGAACAATGTTGTAGAGTTCCAAAAGTATTTATAAGATGATTCTGTTTCCAGCAAACGCTTTGATTTAAATGCTCTAGTTGATTCTTTGTCCAAGGAGAAATATAAAACTTGAGTAACCACAAAGAAGAGATATTGCACCAATTCCTCTACATTTGAGTTAATTTAAAATATTTTTGAAGTAACGTTAGTCTGCTATTAACTTGACAAAGTAAATGGAAACTGCAGAAAAGGCAATATTTAATCTGACTGAATGATCACTACAAAGAATACAAGGACATATCAACTAGTTACCAAATCGAAAGTTGAGTGAATCAATGTAAAAATTTTACATGTAGGTCAGACTTAAAATCCATGGTTGTCCCAAAATTTATTGCTCTCTCTCCTAACTACTTTCAGCCATTCTTTGAAAACGAAACCTACAGTGTCATGATTAACAAATTGATATCGGACGAAACTATTTAAAGGCATTGCAGGAGGTCGTTGAGTTTGCGTCCACTTTTACTTTGAGGTCATTTCATTTTTCTTTAATGTGAACAACTTTTGAATCAAGAAAGTCATATCTTTTTAAACAACTTCACGTGAAAAATTTTTGTATAAAGCCCGTCTGTGCATTAACAAATTTTTGAGGTACTTTATAGGAAGAGGAGACAACGAGTAAAGTTGCAGATCTTATATCCCTGACATTATCTTCGTATTCTGTGGTTATTAAAAAATTTTCAAGGTAATAACAATCAGGTAATGACTACAAGCCAGCGTTTCTCTACCAATGAGGGATCTTTGACGTTTCTAATAACAAATGCGCATTTTTTTCATTCAAGTACCCGCAAAGTATGAACCTAATGGGATTAAATATTTGAATAGTTTGCGACACACTTCTTTGTACACCACATGAAAGTTGAAATATAGTTTCTTCCCGAAATAATGAACACTAAGAGAGATGATATTATAATCTCATCTTTCTCACATGATCTTGTGAGCATCAAACAAAGCACATCTTAAAAACATGGTAAATTTTGTAACCTATAAGATTTGTTTCAGTCAAGACGTTATTCAGTCTTTTTAATAAAATAAAAAAATCGGTTTACCTCAAGTCAAGTCGCTTTTTTCATGTTAAGTTTATTACAACATTAAAAGTGGAGCGCTTATCTGAAGGCAATTTGGGGTGCTAATGTCAAATCAGAACCACGAAATTTGCGTTAAGCAGTTACTTGGTGCTGATAACAAAGTATTTCTACGGTGCTGGCAGTCCTGTGAACAGCCTAAAGTCCGGAAGATTCTCCCGTTTGGGTGAAAAAAAAAATCAGTTTTCCAACGCAGTATAAAGGCTTAGGGTAAGACTATCTTTCTAGCTGTTCAAAGATCATGTTACATTTATGTACATGGTCTGCGTTTAACTGTTATGTTTTAACGGCTCATTAAACTTAGCTTTCAGAGTTGTAACCAAGTGTCATCTACCATGCAGAATGGGATACATAAATAGGCAATGTACACTCCATGGTCAATCAGCCAAACCCTAAACCGCTGTTTACGATTACCTAAATCTATTAATTTGCATAGAAGTAGCAAAAGCATACAAATAAACACAAAATACTGCATCTATTGAGTTCATCATTTTTCAGTCCCGGACACATATGACCTGTTTCATATAGCCCGTTTGATCTTATAAATATTGATTTAAAGGTATTGACTACTTTACCTTCCGATTTCTTGTACCCTAAAGGGATTTTCCAGAGACTAAATTCAATGAATGCAAAAAGTGCAGACAATTTTTCTGTTAACGGAGGTGAAAACCCCATCTTAATACCATGTAGCGTTTGGAAGATACTTATTTTCTTATTGTAATTTAGGCTAGAGACATAGTGCATTATGGGAAATCTGTGATGTCACCGCGGCTTATTGAAAAGACATATACCATTAAATTTATTTATGATATTTATGCCGCTGTAGGAATGGAGTATTGTTATGGGGTTTGAAGGACATGAATTGGATTTTTTCACATGAGTCCCTTGTGAAAATCCCCTGGAATATGCCTTTAAGGCAAAATGTTTGTGAAACGAACAGATTTGTTTTGTAAACGCCACTGTAACGTTGTAACGCCTGGAAGTCAAAACTAGTAGCAAGACTGCAAGATACTTCACCCAAATCCCTTTGCATTATCGTATCACCTACCGGTACTTGTACAATAACCAATAAACATGTCACACTATAGAATTCAGTCTTAACCAATTTGAAACAGCCCAATTTCGAGTTATAGCATCATATTATTTATTCTCATCGCCATATCTTGGAAACTACAGTACCAGTGGATTGACATTTGGTTGAGAATCACCTGATTTGAGATATCTTTCACCCGTATTTATGCCTCAGACATAATTGTACTCTTGAGTAAGAAATTCTGAATTGTTGCAACGACGATTCTTTCCCCTCTCAGTAAATAATACACGAAGAGAAGCATAATGCAGGAAAAACAGAAGTAAAGCTACATGTAAGTGCATATTAAATAGGAAAATAATTTTTTCTGTAGAAACCATCCTTTCTGTAGAAAATTAATAACACCACATTAAAGGAATATTTAGGTTAAATGGTGTAAACGTTTGGTTATTTCTTCAACTCTTGATAGAACATATTACGTTCTCTTCGAACTAAAAGTGAAAAATCACACGGTAACTTTAACTATAACATACTTAAAGCTGTACGTATTGAAGAATGTAGTAGTAGTAGTAGTAGAATAGTGCACATTTGCAAAGGATATGAGAAGAATTGAGCACAGTTGCCGAAGATGGTTTAGATCACATTCACGTTTACAATAGAACAAATTATGTGTGTTCTTCAGTAAGTAATGGTTAAAATATATCTAACTGCATTATTAGACATAAGCACTGGAGCCTGCTTAACTTGCCTTTTCAACCATCTGCAGCTAACAAAATGAATATCTGTACATTTAAGACAGGAAGATTAAACTTTGATGCACTTTGTAATGATTCCAGTAATGGTGAAAATTGCACCTCGATTTCTGATGAAATATTGAAATACATCCAGTTGTGTGGAGAAACGTGCAAGGCATATAGTAGAGTGAATTTATTTCAGTAGTCCTAAGACTTTGATACCGTTCTGATGTTAAAGGGAAAATACAGTCCCCCAATTTGAATTAGTGTACCCCGTCATCCTAGTCCAGGAATGGCTCCTTTCAATCATGTGAATATTTTTGTTACTTATTTGATAAATTCATGCAGAATGATTCCTTTGTTAACCTTCAATATTCAATGTTTTTATAAAGAGAAATATTGACAAATAGTTATGAGCAAAATAAGCACAAATCTGTACGAATTAGCAGACTTTGGAGAATAAACTTGGGGTGACTACTTTCTCTCTTTAAAGTATGAGATATTTGGAAATATCTTCATTTAAATGTATGTGTGTGACGTTGCAAGTCAAAGATTATGTAACGGATATTCATGATATGTCAATTATTTTCTTAGATACATAATCAAATGGTCCAACAAAGGCGTGATCACTCTTTGATTGCATTTATTGTATCATTTCATTACCATTTAATTATTTAGTAGCAGTGCCTATGGATATCAATGTTACTTTCATGTACTGACCGGTTACACGATTTGATATTCCTAATGAACAAGAAATTTTATACGTAATAGAGAAAAGTTTAGCAGTTATTTAATATGAAACTAGATTAAATTTTGTCATTTATTCATCAAGGTATTTTCTTAATTGCAAAAAGGTTGTCTTTGTTTTCTCGGTTACATAGCTTTGAATCAGTTAAACACATAAATAAAGTTGGATGGCTTCGTGTAACAATTTTATAGTAAGTTAGAATGAAGTGCAACGTTTTTACCGCCACTGAAAATGACTTAAGTAGGATTTCCTTAGCTCACATAAATCCAGCATATGATTATTGCTAATCATTTTTCCCTACAGGTTAACTAGCACAATATATATATATATATATATATATATATATATATATATATATATATATATATATATATATATATATATATATATATATATATATATATATATATATACATGATAAGTGTTCAAGAGTTTGAGTAAGGAACACAAATAAGCGAGGTTCGAAGAGGTGTCGAGATCACGAAAGAGTCTACCTATCTTTCAGTATCCTTAGCAAAAATAATATTTATATACACCTCAAAGCGACCTAACACAACAATGTTTCTATATCATTAGACGTCTTCAGTGCAAATGTTTATTTAATAGCCAATAAATATTGCCTACCCATGCTATTTAATGAATCGCAGATCCGTAGGACTTCATTCTATTTAAACTTTCAACTTTGAATACTTTAACTTTGCTGGGAAAGTTTCAGTCAATCTTTGTCCCTTTGCGTAGGCATGTGTAGACAGACTTCCCGATGAAAGAACATTTTTTAGTAAGTGTTGAAACAATGAGAAACTAGTTATTCAAAAGAAAACGTAGTTTTCTTACCTAACTTTGAAGTTTTATTTCAGTCTATCAAGCTCGGTGTGTGCTCCTGACATATGTTTTATAGATGACAACCAAGAGGGTTATACATAGCTATTCTTTACAAGTTCGTGGATACACAAACTTTCTCTAGACGGATAAGTAAATGTTGTAAACTTTAAAGGCATTTTCTAGTGGCTTTTCATGAAGGGTCCCATATGAAAGAAAAAAAAAATCCAGTTCATATCCTCTAAAACTCGAAGCAATACTCTTTTCCTAACTCAAGATATTTAATATTAAAGACTACTTATTTTTGTCCAGACATACTTCCAGTTCTCATGATGGTCACAGAATGTTATGTAAAGTGGGCACATTGCCTCAGATTCCCTTTGTTTTTCTTTATGATTGAATGTCCTGTTGTCCTAGAAATTTGATACTCAGTTCATACTGAGTACTGGTATTTCATTCAGTTCATACCCTCTAAAACTCGAAGCAATACTCTTTTCCTAACTCAAGATATTTAATATTAAAGACTACTTATTTTTGTCCAGACATACTTCCAGTTCTCATGATGGTCACAGAATGTTATGTAAAGTGGGCACATTGCCTCAGATTCCCTTTGGTTTTCTTTATAATTGAATGTCCTGTTGTCCTGGAAATTTGATACTCAGTTCATACTGAGTACTGGTATTTCAGTTCATATCCTCTAAAACTCGTAGCAATACTCTTTTCCTAACTCAAGATATTTAATATTAAAGACTACTTATTTTTGTCCAGACATACTTCCAGTTCTCATGATGGTCACAGAATGTTATGTAAAGTGGGCACATTGCCTCAGATTCCCTTTGTTTTTCTTTATAATTGAATGTCCTGTTGTCCTGGAAATTTGATACTCAGTTCATACTGAGTACTGGTATTTCAGTTCATATCCTCTAAAACTCGAAGCAATACTCTTTTCCTAACTCAAGATATTTAATATTAAAGACTACTTATTTTTGTCCAGACATACTTCCAGTTCTCATGATGGTCACAGAATGTTATGTAAAGTGGGCACATTGCCTCAGATTCCCTTTGTTTTTCTTTATAATTGAATGTCCTGTTGTCCTGGAAATTTGATACTCAGTTCATACTGAGTACTGGTATTTCAGTTCATATCCTCTAAAACTCGTAGCAATACTCTTTTCCTAACTCAAGATATTTAATATTAAAGACTACTTATTTTTGTCCAGACATACTTCCAGTTCTCATGATGGTTACAGAATGTTATGTAAAGTGGGCACATTGCCTCAGATTCCTTTTGTTTTTCTTTATAATTGAATGTCCTGTTGTCCTGGAAATTTGATACTGTTGGAATGTTTGAATATCTTTCTATGTAGGTTTAGGATAAATCTACACCATATGTACAGCATAACAAGCGACGTTGCTAAATATTCCCTACAACAGTGTCAATATCATAAAGAAATTCAATGCTTTGTCAAATTAATGTGCCGCGATGACATCACAGATTTCCCATAATGCACTTTATCATGAAAAAAATGTATTTCTTGTATTTCTTTGAAAATTAGTACCTTCCAAACGCTACAAGCTATTGAGATGCGGTTAAAATTTTCTGTATTTTTTAAAGTCATTGATTTTTGTCACCGGCAAATCCCTTTAATGATATCGATGTAATTAATTGTTGGAGTAAGGTTTTGCTTTCATATGCGTAAAAACTTTGTAAGTCTATTATAGTAGCCGCCATGTTCGTAGTGGAGATGTTTACATACGGCTTCTTTGGTTCATATAATCTAATTAAATTAGAAGTTTTCTGGTGATTCCACAATGTCTTCAATACCGTCCGAAACTGCGAGTTGCTTGCGGTGTTGATGAATGAGTTGACACACGAATTAAGAGAAGCCAAGACCATGAAGGTCTGGTTAACGTTAGGAACCTCGAAGATGAAACGCACACACACCACTCTCATGGTGCCAGGTAAGTAAAAGCATTAGTCCAAAAAAGAGGCCAACCATGCCACAGAAAAAATGGCCTTTGACCTGGACTTGGAGTACATCAGTAGTATTCGAGTAGTACACTGCTAGACTCAAGGGCGTAGGCTGAATTTGGCATGGGGAGGTGCACATTTCAGGTAGGTGGAACCAGGAAGACTATCTAAGGGGAGCGCCAGCATTGCTTGGCGCGGAGCGTACAAGAAAATTTTCGGTTTTAAACCCCCCCCCCCCCAGATGGCCGGAAACAGTATTTCCCGAGCCTTAAGCCATATGTACACATCCTTCAAAAAGTGATCTCCTGTTTGCCGTTTCTCAATTTAAATGATACACGAATCGTTAATACATGACTTTTTTATTCAAATTGAAATGTCGCCATATTTATATTCTAGCTTGATAGGTTTTCCCAAGGCTTTCAGACTTTGACCTCCGCTGACCTCAAATGACCTTGACACAGATTAAGAGGTTAGCTATACTCTCATGTACATCTTACATGTCAAATAGGAACTCAATCACCTATTTTGTTCCTCAGATATCACTCCTACTAGGTTTCAGAGACTTTTTTGTTCTTCAGATATTCCTTCTATAAGGTTTTTCAAGACTTTGACCTCTGCTGGTCACCTCAAATAACCTTGAGCTTCAAGCACAAAACAACAGGGTTTTTCCTCAAGTTCACATGGACAACACATGGCAACTGTCAATTTTATTATTTACAAAATACTTAAATGTCGTAACTCTCAGTCTGAGAGATAATCATTGGACTAATTAGTACATTACCTATGGTTTGATGAGGGACTTCAGTTCTAGTCGCCTTGGGTGGAGAGAAGCGTAGATGTCGACCACCCGATCAAGATCAATTTGTTTGGTATAATGAATATGTATCAGAGCCAAAGATGACAACCTCTCCTGGCCCATAGTGACCCGTAGATATGAGTGCAAGCGTCTCAGTGCACTCGCACTTCTTAAAATAACGGAAATACTAATTTTAAGGGAAGATTTTACATGACACTAGACCTTCGTAAGCTAAAGTACAGAGACTTCTATATTTAGAGCTCTGATATAGAGGGCTCTGATACCGTGGCTCTATAGACCTTCATATATATTCAAGGCGCATTCTGTAATTCAATTACCAAACTTACCGATGTAGGTTGGTGTGTGGACAAAAGTCATGTTCGTCCTTGTTTTCACAGCTGTTGAAAACAGAAGGAGTGCATTTTTCTGTTTCCCAGGCCAGAGAGGAACTCCTCTGCCTCAACGGGTGGGTGCACGTGCACCCAATGCACCCCCCAGCCTACGCCCTTGAGACTTGTTCTATAGACATTAAAGATAACGTACATTAGATAGAGGACACGATGGTTATCCACAAGAAATTACTGGGATAAATCACCTTGCAGTATGACTCACTCAGGAGACTGTTCGGTGTGCGTGCTATGACTTGGAATGGGAAACAAAAATGCAGAGGTACAAAAATCCGAAATTTGGATCAGTCTGTTCATGGATAAATATTCTATGATCTTGACAGAGTGGATGAATTTAATGACGCTCATACCAAGGGACCCACGATGGACAAAACGGCCTTACAATGCCAAGTAATTCCATCCCATTCGAATGGGCCATCACAGGGAATTATACTTTTGTCCTCTGTAAAACTACTCCGATCTGTTGTGTTCATTGAGTTATACATTATATGGTTGGTCAATTTTTCGATTAACACTGTAGCTGTATTATAAATACTACATAAAAAAGTACTCACATATGGCAACGATGAAAACAATACCTAAAAAATTTCAGAAAGGCAAGTGGCAAAGCTTCAGAGTAAATACACATTCTTTCAGAGTAAAAATATCTCCCTCACGCTGAGAACTAGATTTCCATTTCAAGCTTATCACATTAAACGTACATTCTGGTCAACGTTGATAGATTAGCTGACGTTTCGGAAAGCTTGATGTAAAAGAAAAGTTCAAATATCTTTCCTTTCCAAAATCTGATGATCTGAATCAGTACAGAGGCAAAGGAGAATGACTCCTTCAAGAAACACCATTTGCAAAATATACACTGTCTTTGATTGCCAAACTTCATCCCTTTTTCCGAAATGCCTTAATGAAAGCACATTATCCTTGTGAAAGTTATTACAAAGGAAATTTGATTAAGACAAACGATAATCTATAAAACCACGTCTAGAATATCTTCGAATATTATAACCACTATTAAGCGTATCCCACACTACAGCGATTTTGGATAGGATTACAGTCCGATTTTTGTGAGGTTTAGTTAATTGTTCTCCATACCCGGTCCTACCAATTACAGCCCGGCTCACCCGGCTAGCCCGGCGCTACCTAAACTTAGCCCGGCTATCCATTTACGTACAAATCAACCGCCGTAGTAAGTTCAATTGTTTAGCAGACGTATTAACAGCAAATTGGAACGTAGATCACACGTATAGTAATATTAAACAAATTTGCCCCCCCCCCAAAAAAAAAACAATTACTGTATATGTTAAGTTAGGCTATGTTATCAGACATGGTTGAGGGCGACAAAACTTTTAATTGATCAGATCAGCAGGCTTGTAGCTGGGGGTAACCACTTTGAGGGGTCACATCAAAGTAGGATTGTCGCTGGCCTGGGGGAAGGGGTGTCCCTCCGCCTTTGAAAAGTTTTGGTCTTTTTCAAGGAGCCTAGATGAAAATTGGTGCGAGATTCTCGACTTTTGACAGAAGTTGTCTTGAAGGTTTACTTATATTTTTCTTCAAGTTTTTGATTTTCCAGGGGGGTAAGTGCCCCCCTTGCCCCAACCTCGGACACCCATGTTGTCAGAGCTAATGAAATTACGGTATGATCACGGATGTGCCTCTAGTTATTTTCACATACAGGATTCCGAGTGCCGGGAAAGAAAAGTGGCCGAGAGGGCGCCGAAAAAATCACCTCCACTTTCAAAAGTTAGGGAACATGCCCACGTCCCTCAACTGTTGATGCCCATTCGAGCTGAGGCAGTCACACTCCAGGCAGGCCTATGGGCCCGGCCAACTTTTCATCAACTTTGCCAAAACACTGAACATGATCTTTGAAATTTATGATTGATAAAAATTAATATTGTCAATGAAGACTCATTGACTCATTCTATAATTACTTTTGTTCAAAAATTGTAAATAAAATCATACTTTTGCCTTCAAAATACAACATTGAAAAGGTACTTTTCGGCCACCAAGTTCTTTACACTGTTAAAACACTGTTTAAAATTTTTAAACAACCACATATTAACCAGAGAATCGCTCAATGTTGTTTAAATTTCAAACAACCTTGTTTGAAATTTGAACAACATTGTTTAAATTTCAAACAACCTTGTTTGAAATTTGAACAACATTGAGCGATTCACTGGTTAATATGTGGTTGTTTAAAAAATTTGAACAGTGTAGGCAGTCAAGTTTATCGTACATCATTACGTACATTTACGGCGCTTCTGTAATGTACACTCATGTATAGCCGGGCTAAGTTTAGGTAGCGCCTGGCGAGCCTGGCTAAAATTAGTAGGACCCGCCAAAAATTTGCCATCCTATGTAAATATATGATTTGTATCAGAGGACTACGAAAATGAAATGTAAACTAATTATTTCGTGACGTCACATCGGGCACACAGCGATTATCGGACACGCGTGCAAAAATCGGAATGATTTTCGAACAAATACTGCTCTGTTGAGCGGTATAAGTTATATAATGATCAGTTATCGATACAGCGTGGCCATCCTTAGAACAATGTCTGAATAAAAAACTATTGATTAGATTTAGAAAAAACTCGGATCGGATTTCGGATTGAAAACCGCTGTAGTGTGACCCGCCTTTTTAGCGGTTTTCAGAGTTAAACTTCGATACATTGGTCACCAATTTGTACAATTGAGAAGTTCATTTCTTGTATTATTCTCATTACGCTATAGATAACGCAAAATTTAAGCGCTTTTCATAAATCAAGCGAAATCGGCGAAGCATAGTACTGAAATAAAAAAAAAATAGTCACCGAGTCTTAGGGAAGTCTGAGGTTTACGGATGGTCAAGGAACGTCTGTCATTTTCGTAACTAACGAAAAGCAAGCAACCTAAGGCAAGCCAAAAGTTTGAACCCTTTATATCCACTTTTGACATTCAGTTCAAACATTTTACGTAATGAAAGAATTAAGAAACTCACACATTGCAACTGTAACCATCTGGTAATAAGTACCGTCTAGTCACCTTCAGTTATCATAAGTATAGATAGGCAGTATCATTTTGGCTTTTAAGCTGAAATAGTTTAAATGTTGAATACATCACTGTGTTAGGAGTAGCTCAGCAAGACCTTTATTACTGCTTTACGGTTTTGGGAGGGTCTGTGCTACACTCTTGATCCTTTCGGATCTGTCTGTGTTTTTGAATAGCGTCATTCCTACAAACAATGCACTATTGCAATATCTTGGACGTCCGGTTAGCTCGACACCGCGATGTAGGAGATTTATGAAGAATCCTCCGTAGCCTCGAGGGCACATGCACCTACGCGGTAAACAATGTAAACCCTATCTTTATGTTTGGTTTTATCGTCGTGAACAGAAAATAAACCGCAAAGGTGAGAAATATGTCAAAAGGAAAACCTGGAATTACAATATTTTTGCATCGTACTACTTATCATGCCTTTAGTAGCCTACGAATGTTTGTTTGTATCATTCCGCAAGTGGAATCACGTGCAAGTAGACCGGCGTAGTCAGGCAGCGCCTTGGCATGGCTTGCACACGCACTGCGTTCAGACGTGTACTGACAAAAATCGTGTCACATGACTTGGGCAATTCCAACGACCCGACAAACGAGAAAACTATGACTTGACAATCTATTACAATTTAGGCCATCCTTGCAATATTGTCACAAATTCATGGTTGGAATCTTCATATACGTTTATGACGGCGATATGATGATCAACATGTTAGCCGCTTACCTTTACTGGCCGTGTTCCCACTTGATCCCCCGATGCTGATCACCCCAAGCTCAGTCAACTGGAAAATTTTGTGGAAAACCGCAAGAGCGTTCCCATTTGATCACCTGTGAGAGATCTGATCGCTCCTCCTGTTCAAGCGACAGGAAGTTAGGTCATTGAAATTATGTCTGCAGGTGTTTATTTACACAAGTTTGTCCGGCGTGGGATATGAGACTACGGGCAAGCTGTGCTACAATAGGAAAGTCTGCGGAATTACGTCAATCGTTTGCTATGACCTGGGGTCACCTTGATCCCCCGTTGTGTTCCCACTTGTTTTTTGATCGCCTGTGCGCGTTCTGATCCTCCCCGAATGGGCGATCAAGCTCTCGAGATCTGATGCGGGGAACGAAAACGTTCTCACTTGCAAATTGATCCCCTGCGCTGGGTCAGATCTCGATCCGATCTCCTGCTCGTGCTCCAAGTGAGAACACACTCATTGGAAATTTGACGAGATTTTAAAACCTGCAATGCACATTTTTGTGTCAACAAGTTGTGTCAACTTCTGAGCTTTATAGCGGTATTGTCTAGGCTGATGTAGTTCTTCCATCACTGTTCACACCAAGTAAGTACTACACTTAACATAGGGGCGAGAGTTCTACAAACGTTTCCAGCGTTGCCGAGCTACACGTAACTGGCATAAGCAAGTGCATGTGTCTACAGGATATCACTTTTTAACATCCTTTGAACAATTTGGCTAACTTAATTACTCATGAAGTACTGCTCATTAGAAAAATTAATTAGCTAACCTTCCAGAACTAATCCAAACACTTGAAGGATATTTTTAACTTTTCCCACGCTGTTAACATCTATCCTAATGAATTTTATTTTACGGTCTTTTGATGGGCAGAACTAATTACTTCATCGTTAATGAAAATAAGTACTCAGAGTAACCCTGGCGTCAAGGGCGTGCTTCCTTTTGTTCTTTCGCTTTCGTTTGGTATTTTACTTGCCCCTGTCAGGGAGCAAAACAAAACAAAATGTGGGAGGTCATTCAGAGATAAGAACACTCAACTTTATGAACATCTGTACGGTTATGAATTTGAATCCAATCAAAAACGTGAATGGAAATCAAGCTTTTCTTGAACCAAAACAACGTAACTGTTTCACTGAATCATCTTCTTCCTGTGATGCCAAACACTTGGGAGGATGATAATATCTGCTTCATACCATCATCGAGGGGAAACACTGAAAAAATTCCATATACGTTGCTACTGCTGAAGCTTAAATTGGCCACTACTACATGTACCTTCTACTATGCCAATGTTATTGCTCAAACTCTTCGATTGATCAATAGAAATAGTTGTACTAATGAATATACCTTTGAGTTATTATTTTCAGGCCTGGAGATCAAGAGGTTGGTCACGTGAGGTCTTAATGTCCCTTGGGGACGTAGCTCCTTCGGAGAGCAGAACCCCTTTGGGGATAACGTTTGGTTTTCGCCATTTGACATCCAGTCGAAGGAACTTTAGGAAAAACTAAGTTTTAGAATATGTTTATTCAGCCAATTTAGAATGAAGCCACGCAGGACAGACACATAATATAGAGTCTGAAGCTCGAGAGGTTAATCAGTTCAGTATCAGTGTCCCTTCTCGGGACGTAGCCCTTTAGGTCAGTAGAACCCCTTTGGGGGGGAGGGGGCGCCTGATTTTTGCCCTTTGGCATGCAGCCGAAGGGACTTTCGAAAAAGTATTTTCCGACGCTCCTCCTTCTTTTCAAGTAAAAATTAGTGTAATATACTCCCTGAAGTAGAAGGGCAAGAGAAAAGGACAAAAGGAAACACACAGGGCTGTAACATCCGAGTCCGGACTTGGACTCAATTCCGGACTTGAGTCCGTTTTTCGTCGGACTCGGAATTGGCCCGGAATGGGAGGTAACGGAATCGGAATTGGCCCGGAATAACCTCAGCTGGACTCGGGACTCGAAGCCGATTCCAGTCGAGTCCACAAAAATTAAAGTTTCATTAATGTGTCGAGGCAACATTATTATTGGTGCACAATGTGACAAGAAATAGTCAAAGTTAAATTAAAGGGTCAGGAAGAGTAGCCTTTTAAATTGACTCCTAAAAGGCTGCCCGTTTTCATCAAACGTGTTATCAGGTTATTGTAAATGTACAAAAAGCATTTGTGTAAGGTGCTTCATAGTCAAATGGCCGGACTCGGAACTGGCCCGGAATTGGAAATCCTGGACTCGGAACTGGATGATACTGGACTCGGGATTGGCCAGGAATGGTGGCCACTGGAATCGGAATTGGCCCGGAATTGGGTTAGGTGGACTCCGTTACAGTCCTGGACACACGTGCAATCGCGGCAGGGTGACCATGACTAGGGATATAAGATACCTTGGACTGCAACGTTTACAAGCAAAAACCAGGAAGTCGCCAGCACAGCTCCTGTAAAAGAACAGTTTTGAACTGCTTTACCAATTTCAAATTCTCTAGACAAAAATCACTGCATTTGCGAGCAAATGCGTTGTTCTAGTTTTTATACAAAAACTTTTTCAAGAGTGTGTTAACAAAATTTCTACTGGCAAGTTGATGTCTTTTCGAGTAGAAAATCAATTTCACAAATGACTATTAATAAAATTGTGAAGTCTGTCGTCTACGCTGTTATACTTTATAGAAGATCTGATCTGGAAGATTATTACAAATATTTGTCTACACTGTTTACTAGTTACTGCATTGTATTTGTTTTGCTTGTAACAACACAAATCGATAGCCTGAAACATCACAAATCCAATAAGATAACTAATGTGAGCTTACCGCTGTGCTTTTTTAATAATGCCAACTGGTTGAGGAAAAACTTTTATTGCTATTATTATTTTAAACGGGGTAGATACTTTTTGATAGCAAACAAGAGAACGAGGTGAATCGTGAAATTGCTTTAATAGATGCCTTTTTGAAATCTTTACAAGACTAAAAGAAAAAGAAACTATAAATTTTATTGTCAGGTATTTCATCATTAATTTTTAAATATTTTGGCCATCCCTTGTCGACTGTAACGGCTGCGGCATTTCAATCCAAGTAACCCCAAAAGAAAGACTGCATGAAGTGAGTTTCGTTGCAAACAGTGAAACGGAACATGAACCCCTATCAGTTTTTCAGTGAGGACATTTTGGATTTATCTTTGCCATCCTGTCCATAGGATTGGATTTAGCCTTGCTTTTTCGTTCGGTTTTGGTTCAAAGCTTTGAGAAATTAACAGATTCAGCCAGAGATTGACAGAATACAGAGATTACATTTGTGTGATGAATGATGAAACTGAAGTATTGTGGTAATCTAAATGCATGAAGCACAATCCCATAAGTGCAAATATTTTCACTAATCACTACGTATTTTCAATTTATAACTACACTTCGTTATCAATGCAGACTTAATTAAAGGAAAAATAAACCCTAGCATTTTCTGTATCAAGACTAACATTTCAATGCATGCTCTTTCAAAAGAAGCGCACAGAAGGCTTGAATACATTTATTTCAACCTTAAAAAATGATTTTTATGTTGCTAATGGTTCGCGCCATTGTTGTTTGAATCCTACCAGTTACCGGATGTTCAATGACGAAAGCGAGCCTCATATCACATTACAGCAGAAAATTTACCAACCCACCCGAAGTAATTTGAATTTCACATGCTGTGGTTAATAACTATAAAATGCTTGACAAAATTCCTTTCGCCACTTGTAATAGGGAATAAAATTCAAAGTTTGTTATTAAATATATTTTCATGACACATCATTTCAGTAAAGAAAAAAAAATGTTTTCACAAGAGTAGCTGAAACAATTTGCGTGACTTGGCAAAACTACCGTAATTCACCATACACTACAACACTGATTTACACTTACAGTACACAGACTATAGTACACTGTGTAGAATTGTAGGCCATTATATACAGGGTAACGTTAGAACTACGGCAGCACTCAGCAGGACGTAGTCGTTATCTACCTTACACGGTCAAACTTGGAACAGTACACCTACTTGTTGGTAGAAGAAAACATAGAAGCAAACAGACTCAAATCTCACTGTATCCTTTGGAGCCTTTATATACAGAGGATGCATTGAAACATCGACACAAAGAGAGCAACATGACATGAATCCTCTTTTAGCCCAAAGTTATCAAGGAGCTGACCACAGCTGCTTATCTCTTGTATCAACACAAGGTAATGAATCTCAGCTCTATCAACCCAATGTGCATCCAAGTGAGTAATTACTTGGTGCTTGCCATCTAGCTAGTGTAAACTGCATCTTTTGTCATCCCTAAACTAGACCATTGTTGAAATCACTCATGTTTGTCTTGCACTCTAAATGCTACTTGCACATCTTGGAGGAGTTTGCTTATCATGCCAGAACCAAAGCAGCAAGAAACCACAAAACAAACAAAGCAGTCAAGCAGACTAATCCCCTTTTCCCGTGTTGTGCCTGCCAACCCGGGATTTTAGCTGTTAAAGAAGATGCACAGCATGAAGAGCAGGATCTGTTGTGAAGGTGGTTGCCTATGATTACCACTTCTACTAGTACCAGTTCTGCAACTGATCGGGAAACTGTGTGATTTTGTGTTTTCTACGCAAGTGGGGAGTGAGTGAGCTAACGGTATCGTAAGCGACAGTGATTTTTGACAAATGAACCTGAATATATTTGGGGAAAATTCTTTTTTGAATTCTCATTTTGATCAGTTACTGAGACAAAGGAAAGAGGACTGAGCGCACCTAACGACAAGGTAGGTAGATAACAGTTACTGGGGCAGTATACAGGCTTACTTTAGTGGCACGGAATAGTTATGTGAAGCCCTAAAAATCGCTTGAAATTGTCAAAGCTCTTGGCAATGGATTCTAGGCCTCGTAGGCCAAGGAAGGGTATATTACGCCTTTTTCAACTGTTTTAGGGACGCATCAGAACTTGTTTCTGTACTGATCCATTTAGTATATGTTAGTGTGCATTTCATGTGCAATGACTGAGACATCGTGTTACTTACGATGTGGCTCTTTTACGTCATATCTGAAGCGCCCTCTTTTTTGAAACAGGAAAACGGCTATTAGCATCATGTGCGTGAAAAAATAATTGGAAAATTCATGAAAATTTGGGGCAATGCTGTTTCGACTAGCTTTTTCAGAAAATGCGTTAGAATATTGGTCTCTACTAGTGGTTTACTGCAAAATCCTTGGGAAATTCAAATACATGTAATTTGCAAAAACGGTGCCTTCCCATTCAAATGTTAAACAGAATTTGAATCTACAAGTACATTTCACATAATAGACACTATGCATTGACGTCGCCAACTCTCTAACAACCCGACCCCGACGTCATGTTAGAGGACAAACAATGAATTTAATGTATGCCCATAGTTAGTAGTTGGATAGTCTATGCTGAGGGCGCAATTCGATTTATGTGGTTGTGCATGGGACGTCTTATGGATACGTCTTGTAGATTAAGGTTTGGAATTTCATCTTCTATGGCTGTATTCGACACCATGTTCTTGACAGTTCAGGAACATGACGAGAACATGGGAACTTGTTCTGCAGTGTAGAACAAGAAAGAACCTACAGTGCGGGTACAGTTACCGCGGATACACGGACTGTACACTTAGAGAATATCCAAACTTCATAGCACCCGATTTTCAGTTAACTCAAACAGAGTACATACATGATATTCATGATCATCCTGTCGGTACTAATTACACCAGCGCGCGGTATACGAAATTGATATACTGTTTAGCCTATGTAACGTCAACGTCACATATACTACGTACATACTACTACGTACATAGTCCCTACCCTGCCGCCGTACTATTTCCTATTAGCTTCCTTTATTTTCATGATAAGCCTGCAAGTCTGTTGTTAGGTCATTTACTCCTGCCGGGTACATGCTCTGCTTACATTGTTGTCAAAACTGGCATAAGTACACTTTTGAAGGGCTTTGTGCTGCAACTTCCCTAGCATTTCTTCCGCCAGAAGACATCTCCGCCATCTTTGTTTGTGTTCGTTCTCGCTGCACCACCAGCCGGGGAGGTGTGAGACTTGGGTGCAAGAACAGTTCGCGAACGTGTTCTTTCGTAATCGACTCGTACGCGAACACTGTTCCCTGTTAGAGAACATGGTGTCGAAAACAGCCTGTATGGTATTACAACGATCCCGCAAAAGTTTTATGAACTACTATTCTTGAATGTTGCAGTCCAATTATCACATCTGTCAGAAACTCGGTATACTTAAAGGTGTAAACTTTATGTAACAGACGAGCAGCTTGATTACAATAATTAAGGTGCAAACACATTTAAATTACCTCTGAAAAATAGTACAAGAAAAAAATTTCTACCTGAAAAAGAGTTTTCAACTTTTTTTAAACAAACAAACTCGCTAACCTTTCATAACCCGTAAGAACTACTTTGATAACAAAGCTACAACCACAGATCGAGGACAAGGTGACCGGAAAATGTGATGAAGCGTGAGTACAATTACTTCACTTAAAGTCTGTTATGGACGTTTAAACAATGCTTGAAATGAAATATGTTACTGATATTTCATCTTTGAAGTTTTCTGGTATTTCCTTGTCTGCTCATTTTCGGTTGCAACTTTCAATAACTTTAGCAAGTCAATTGAAGTCCTGGAGATTATCTCGTTTGGGAGAAAACCTAAGTTCTCCGAAATGGGGGAAAGCTTATGCTACACAGTTTATATGCTTGCTAACGTAACATAGACAAGGTTTAGCAAGAAAGACGACCATCCAAGAACTTGCGTTTTTCTCATAAACGGCGTGTTGAGCCAATGATTGGCATTAGCTTTTCGTTAGCCATGACGAGACACGTACCGATTACCATTACATTGGACCAAAACCTTGAAAGGGATCCTAAAAACCACTCGTCACTGAAAATGTACATAAAGAACGCATAAAGTTGTGGTCAAATACTGTAGGCAAAATGACTGTCCCATGACAATTTTCCTCCTCATCGTGGGAAAGGTAGATCTCCGCAAAAAAAGGAGTCTCTCAAACTGATTGTGGTCGCACAGATACTAGAAGATACAGGGTTCTCACAACTTGCGCCCTTGAAACTAAATGATAATCTTTCATAAAGACATGGCACGCATGCCTCCCACTAAACCGTTGTGCCGACTCAAGCTTGTCAAAGTAGTCCCATGAAGGAGCTGAAGGGACAACTCCCTCGTTCCTTCCTGGATACAATTTTACCAAGAAAAGTTTTTGTATCAACTTGGGCTGTCGACTTTTTGTTTACCTGACAGCATGCATAGGAGTTCATACTGAAGTAAAGTTTTCTCAACACTTTTAATAAGAGGGTGTCAATATGTCGTGATGTGTGATGCATTCTTGAGGCAGGGTCCTAACAGCGCCCTGCTTGAAGAAATAATTCATCGCAAGAGTCTTCCATTTTTTAGTAAACCTTCAAGAAGTGTTGCAATTATACGATTATTTTGAAATAAACTTGTTCGCAGACAAGACCGTTATGTCTTCGCAAGTGTTCAACTAGGCAATTTCAAAATGCTCTATCGAGGAGGTGTCTGTGAGATTAGGGTTTGTCTTCTTATATGGCACTCTTCCAGTCAGTAACATATCACCACTCTAAGCAACTCTCCGCCCCCATGTTACCGTTGCTAACAATACTGAAAAGTAACGTTGAAAATCCTCACCTTTGTAACTTTAGAGGACATAATGAAAAGTGAAGAAAGCATGCGAAACAAATGGTAAGGAAAGTCCTAGAAAATTAAAACAGCTTGATAACAAAAGGCTTACAACTTACACAGAATTATGTAACATATACATACATACATTTCGACAAACATTAAATCCATTCCGCAGGAGTTTAAATCTGGATTAAAATCTCTCATTTGGAATGTTTTATCTCATGTGGCAGCAAGAATAAGAGAGGGGGAGTTTGAGATATGACCCAGTCGTAGATCTAGAGTAAGCAGAGACTTTAAAGAGGAAGGTGGTTTCACTATTGGCTTCAGAGATCCAAGTGGTATATTTTTCACTCTTACATTATCCAGTGTGGGCCACTTGCATGTAGTGAGAAACTTTAGGGAGGGCTTGCCTCCCCCAGTTCCAATTTACCCTGATAGCACAAAAACGTTGGGCCAACGTTGGAAGAAGGTTGACGTTTTTGTTGGCAGCACATTGGGAAATGTTATTTGAAGGTTGGCTGCTCATTGTGAAAACTTTGGCCCAATATATTGGCTTATCAATGGACCAACGTTGTGCCACTGTCCACCCAACATGTTGAATGGACAATGAATGGCTCAACGTTGAGCCAATGTTAATCCTGCAAGTTGTTGCAATACAGGGCCAACATTACAACAACTTTTATCCAATATGTTGTTGTTACAATGAACCAACGTTGGAAGAATGTTGTAGGTATTGTTGGCAGCACATTGGGAAAATGTTATTTGCAGGTTGGCTGCTCATTGTGAAAACGTTGGCCCAATATATTGGCTTATCAATGGACCAACGTTGTGCCACTGTCCACCCAACATGTTGAATTGACAATGGCTCAACAGTGTGCCAATGTTAATCCTGCAAGTTGTTGCAATACAGGGCCAAAATTACAACAACTTTTATATGTTGTTGTTACAATGGACCAACGTTGGAAGAAGGTTGTAGGTATTGTTGGCAGCACATTGGGAAAATGTTATTTGAGGTTGGCTGTTCATTTCGAAAACGTTGGCCCAATATGTTGTTTAATCAATGGACCAACGTTATGCCACCGTCCACCCAACATGTTGAATTGACAATGTTGCAACGTTGTTCCAATGTTAATCCTACAACCTGTTGCACCAAAGGAGCAACAAGTTGTACATAGTTGGCATTACGTTGGGCCAACTACACTATGCCTGGTTTTTAGAACTTCCCTCCAATAACTGCTCATTATGGGATACCATAATGAAATATCTCAGAGAAGTTACCTTCTGCAAGTTTAAAAGCTACCAGCATTGCTACTTACATGCTCGAGCTAGTCACTTTTAAAAGCAGTAGGATTTTAATATAAATCATGTGAATGTTCGTTTGGCTGTTATATATATTCAGTGAGACGTCTTTGTTATTATTAACCCTAATAACACAATTTTTTTCATGATATTCCAATTTCTCCTTCTTTTAGTTGCATTGTACAACTGAGAAGCATGATTTTCTGCAATAATTCACCATTACCAGTCACAATTTATTTCAATCAGACCTGTTTTGAGGGATAAACAAAAATTTGCTATTAAAACTTCAGAATGTTCCATTTAGATGAAAGGTGTATAAACCTGGTGCTCCAACATAATTCTTTAGCATTTAAACATTTTCCTTAAATTGTCTCGGCAGAACTTTCTACTAGAAAAGTAAACATTTTGCAAAATATTCACTGTGAATATAAAATTTAGAAACAGCTGCTATTAAAGGAATTGTGAGGTTGGCTTGATACCAAAATGATCGGGTAAATATTATTTAAGTGGACTATGGTTGGGCCAATGTTGGGCCACTTACCGGTTTCCAACGGAAACTAATGTCAGCGTTAAACAGCCCATCACTGGAATCCAGTGTTCGGGTTGGGCCAGCCATGGGTTGTAGGTCGAATTTTAAGTAGCCTTCAGATTCAGCACATCTGTTGAGGTGTGACTTTTAATTTAACTCTTTCAATTCACATATGCGTTGTTGCTGTTCTACATTTAACATTATATTAAGGTAAGCGCCAATGAAGAAATTTTGAACACCTACTTACTGCTTTGACAGTTCTATGAAGTCTCTTATAGTGAATGTTTTATTACGGTATTATTGGAAACGGCCTATAGAAATTCCAGTAGTTTAAGGATTTAGTCCAATGTTGGTTCAATAGTGATGCCCAACAGTTTGTCACTTAATTAAAACTGGGTAAATATTGGTTAATTACATAATTACCGACGGTTGGCTAAATCTGGCTGGCTCAATATTGGCTGAAGACATATGGACCAACGGTTGATTTCATGGAAGTTGTTCAAAGACGGTTTAAGGTAAAGCAGCTACTTGAAGTTTATCTATAGGCCTACTGTTAGCCCAACGTTGGCGCAGTAAATAAAATCCAAGTTTGGGCCAACGTTGAAGAAACGAATTACACCCAACTGTTGGCTGACATTTGCTGATCCAACGTCAGTCAAAGGAATGAAAGCCAGCTGTTGGCCGTCTACTGTTAGCCCAAAGTTGGTACAGTACGTAAAATCCAACAGTTGGGTGCTTAAAGTTGGCCCAACGTTGATGAAATGAATTACGCCCAACTGTTGGCTGACTTTGGTTGGACCAACGTCAGTTAAAGGAATAAACGCCAACTGTTTGCCGTCTTACGTTAGCTTAATGTTTGATAAGTAAATAAAATCCAAACAGTTGGGTGCTTAACGTTGGCTCAATGTTGATGAAATGAATTACGTCCAACTGTTGGCTGACTTTTGTTGGACCAACATCAGTCAAAGGAATAAACGCCAACTGTTGGCCGTCTTACGTTAACCCAACGTTTGATAAGTAAATAAAATCCAACAGTTGGGTGCTAAACGTTGGTCCAACGTTAGTGCCACATTGTAATGTCGTACGGGCGGCAAAAAAAAAATGTTGGTCTTAAGTTGGACCAACACTCTTTTGCCAACACAACACATTACCAACGCTTGCCAACATTTACCAACTATTTTCCAACGTTGGTCCAATGTATTGTGCTATCTGGGAGAGCAGTATTTTTTCGGTGGTACATTGTTAGGCCAATGTTGGGCCGCTTACCATTGGCCAACCGAAACTAATGTGGGCCTTTAGCAATCCATCACCAAAATCCAGTGTTCGGGTTGGGCCAACCATAGGTTGTAGACCGACTTTTAAGTGTTCTCCAGATTCAGCACATCAGTCGAGGGATAACTTATAACTTAACTCTTCAAATTGTCACATACACTATTGATCTTTTATATTTAACATGATAATATCACAGATAAAGTGCCGCTGATGAATTTTGAACCTCTATTTACTGCTTTGACAGGCCTATAAATAAATTCTCTGATACTGTTTTATTACTGTATGATAGTAACGGCCTTTAGAAACTTCAAAATAATTTTAAGTGTTGGTCCAACGTTGGTTCAATATATGATTCCCAACAGTTGGTAACTTTAAACTGGCTCAACGTTGGTTTCTTACATAATGTCTAAAATAAGGCCTATCAGTCGGCGGGGCAATGTGTGCCCAACGTTGGTTAAATGAATGTAGCCCATCCTTAATTTGGTTGGTACATGTTGGCCCCATGTTGGTTTAACAAGTAAGGCCCAACATTTGGTTGGTACATGTTGGTCCAATGTTGGTTAAACGAATAAGGCCTAACAGTTGGCTGGGCAATGTTCGCCCATCGTTGGTTAAAGGAATGTGGCCCAACATTTGGTTGGTACATGCTGGCCCCACATTGGTTTAACGAGTAAGGCCCAACATTTGGTTGGTACATGTTGGTCCAATGTTGGTTAAACGAATAAGGCCTAACAGTTGGCTGGGCAATGTTCGCCCATCGTTGGTTAAAGGAATGTGGCCCAACAGTTGGTTGGTACATGCTGGCCCCACATTGGTTTAACGAGTAAGGCCCAACATTTGGTTGATACATGTTGGTCCAATGTTGGTTAAACGAATAAGGCCTAACAGTTGGCTGGGCAATGTTCGCCCATCGTTGGTTAAAGGAATGTGGCCCAACAGTTGGTTGGTACATGTTGGCCCCACATTGGTTTAACGAGTAAGGCCCAACATTTGGTTGGTACACGTTGGTCCAACGTTGGTTAAACGAATAAGGCGTAACAGTTGGGCTGACTAATGTTCGCCCAACGTTGGTTCAATATATGTGACCCAACAGTTGGTTGGTATATGTTGGCCCAATGTTGTTTGACCGAAGAAAGCCCTACTGTTGGATGGATAATGTTGGCCTAACATTGGTTCAATGAATGAAACCCAACAATTGTTTGGTAAATGTTGGCCCAACGTTGGAAAAATGTTAGAGTGCACAACAGTTGTTGACTATAGGTTGGTCTTGCGTTGGTCCAACATTTATGTGCCAACACAACTTATTGCCAATGCTTGCCAACATTTGCCGACCATTTGCCAATGTTGGTCCAACAAAGTGTGCTATCTGGGTAGCTACTCCACTAGGAACATCAAAAGGCTCTACCTGGGACAACTTAGTAAGAAAGCAATAAAGTTATAAATACTAGACAGGTTTGTACTTGCAGGCAAGTACATATCGAAGCCACTGTATTATGGGACTGTGTGTATAAATTGAAGTAGTCCGCAGTCAGCTGACCTAGTATGGGGATTTCCATACTAGGTCAGCAATATACTCACTGTCAAAATTGGGCTACAGCACCTTCAAAAATTTTGAATGGTCTCTGTCTTTCTCAAATTCACATATACTCCTAGGTAATTGACCTCTATGGGTCATTTATATGTTTAAGACCCATCATTTTAAGGATACTAGCACTCAGTCTCCAAAAAGAGACCAGAAATTTTGATTTATACAAACGATCCTGTTTTGTTTTTTAAACATTCTAAATCTTGTTACTAGGACGTTCACACTATTGTATGCTATATAGCACGCACTGCTGTTCAATTGTGACATAGTTCATAGCTATGGTTACGATCGTGTACGCACATACTCGTATGTAGCAACAACCATTGCAGAAACGCACGCAGACGATGTTACTCTCACAGTAATAACACGGGAAAAACTTTGTGTTGCAATAGCCTAGGCCTATAGTTCAGGGAGCAAAGTGTACGTGAGAACTAGGCCTAGGTACCCTAGGCTAAACTTGAAGTAGTGACGAGTTCTTCTTTGTTGAAGACATTGAAAATCTTAAGCCCTGTCAGTGTCTACACGGTTGGTACAGACTACAGTATCAATCAGTAATCAATTTGTCATCTTACTTTGACGAACAGATTGCTCTCAGTATACAGACTACAGTATCAATCAGTGGGCCTAATCAGTTTGTGACCTTACTTTGACGAACAGTTTGCTCTCATTCCTTCACTGATACTGAGATTGAGAGTGTACTGTAATTTTTTTAAACAGTTTCCTGAATGTCCTAGGCCTGGTTAACTTAAATTTAAAGCAAAGGATAATTTTAGGGGAGAAACGAGTAAAGCTGGGATTATGCGTTTCGCTATAGTCTAGTAACTTTCCAGTGGACTACAACTGTTACTACAGGGCCGTCGGAAGCGGGGGGGGGGGCTGGGGGGCTGCAGCCCCCCAATAATTCTGCCATGTATAGTATTTTAATGGAAAGAAAGCGTCAAAAAAGTGAAAGACAAAAAATTAAAAGTAATGAATACGGTATCACTCAAAAAATTATATCACCCATCATTCATTTGTGAACGTGCGATAAAACAGAAAAAATCAATTCGATGGATCAGACAACCATGGAACTTGGCAGTAGAAATGATCCAAACATCACGTCACCTACACCGCCTGCTAGTTTTTACTCGTAGGTCAGCGAGAGGAAAATCGGTTTTTAAAAAACCTCAAATTTCTTTCAAAATCATGGTTAAGGTGAATTAGGGTTACATGAACGGGGTGTTTTTAACCCGTTCTTTCATAATCCGGTGTCAAAGTTGCGAAAAAAGGGTTCAAAAGCTGTTATTTTGGAATTATTATTTCCAAGAAGTTGATTGGTCAGTGCAATTGACTTTTCCCTACACTATCCTACGAAAAAAAAACTCGCACACCGCCTCAGTTCGAACAATTCGTAGGCGAACAACGCAGGCAACATGTCTGGAAAGTCGTCTAACGAAGCAAAGCAAACTGGACCCCGAATTACAAAATGGTTCACGGTGAAAAAACCGTAAGTAACTGCATATTATTTTTTATCGACAAAGTTTCGAATTTTTCTGGGAACAAGTCTTGCAACGAAAGGAGACACTAGGGGTGGAAGATCCGAAGCTTCCTCGCAAAAGAAAGTGTCCTGCCAGGCTTGAGGAAGGAAATGCTGGAACTCATCACTTTCCCTCTACTCCAAAGGATCATTACCGCTGCATCTTTTTTGAGGCATTTGACGTAGTTACAACCTGCATCCAATCTCGTTTCGAGCAACCCGACTATCAAAAGTATACCATGCTGCAGGAACTGCTGCTGAATGCTGCCAAGGGTTGTCCATTCCAGAAGCAGCTGGAAGAAGTTTGTCAGTTGTACGATGAGCTCGACAGGTTCACACTGGAGGCCCAATTGCCAATAGTTCAGCCAACAGCAAAAGCGCTACTCATGTCTGCTGTCGACATCACTGTCCATGATCTAGTGAAGATGTTTCAGAGGATGACCTATGCAAGAAGAAGTTTACTATCTGAGGTCATTAAGGTAGCAAAGTTGCTTCTTGTCATGCCTGCAACAAACGCCGTCAGTGAAAGGTCGTTTTCTGCCCTAAAACGGGTGAAGACATATTTGAGGTCAACGACAACCGACAGCAGGATGAATAATTTGATGGTGCTCCACATTCACAAAGAGCGAGTAGATAAGTTGAATCTCATCGAAGTTGCAAATGAGTTTGTTGAAAAGAATGACAGAAGGCGAAGTCTGTTTGGCAAATTTAAACCATAAACAAGTTAAACAGTATTTCCACATGAACAAAGCATTCAGTTTTATCAGATAATCCACTCATTTTATGACACGAGAACTGGCTGGAAGAGAAGTAGCTGAATTTTGCGGTGCTTTATCTTAAGTTCTGATTAATAATATCATTAGGAGTTCCACATATAACTAATTCTCTGCCATCTAAATCACACACCGTATTCGATTAGGCTACGGTGGGAAAACGTTATGTTCGAAATTAATAATATTAATAATCAATGGGAGATCTTGCTATCAATTTTATCAAAAGTTCTCAGTCTTAAAAATGTAGGAGATACTTCGTTTCCTAAATTTAGAAGATATTCTGAGCTGTAATTAAATCGCATTGCCTCCTCAACCAAACTTATTTAAAGAGATGGGGATATGGATTTCTGTTATCATCCCAACTTGGGAGATCAATTTAGAAATTTTAGTCAGTTTTTACAAACTTGGGATGAAATTTGAATCAAACTTTAGGCAAAATTATATAAATGTTACATAAAAGTATACCAACTTTTTAACTTTTTAGGGCCATTTCCTGCAATCTGGGAGGCATTGTTTTCAAAAATTTCCTCCATACGCTACGCGCCAACCAATGGTGGCGCGTAGCGTATCTATACCCGTCTTTTCAATAAGTACGAGTCAGCCCCCCCAATCCAAAATACCTTCCGACGGCACTGTACTAACACTGTTAGGCTACTGTAACTTAATTCGTATGATTAGGTCGTACAATAGCCCTAACTGCCTTCCGTTCTTCCAATACTTATACTTGATGATAGCCAAAGCTAGGCTTAGGTAGCTTACAGTTCTACGGAATAACTACGGAATAACTTAGACTCCAATTCTCTGCTTTTTCTCACTAGAAGTTCCACTGTTCCACTACCAGTTTGCTCTCGCTCGCAGCCTCAGTGTCCTGAAGTTGAACAGTACACAGATACTGTATACATATACCGTACTAACACTGCCAATTACTTAGCGCAGTGTATTTAGTTTAACTGCAGGATTTCGTCAAACTGTACGTAGCCCTAATCCAAGCAAAAAACATAACGATCACTGGTATTCTGCATGCATGTAATTGTATTTCCCTTGTCCGTTAAAAATGTCGTTCGATTTGAAATTCATTAATCTCTTATGTAGCAAAACTTACCACCAAATGCTATACATCTGCTGTCGAAAAGTTTCGAAACTATTTCTTTTTCCAACTTGTGTCCATTTAACGCTTACTGGACAGCGGTCAAGTGGAAGTACTCAAGTGTGCAAATTGCAGGAATCACCTACGTAACTGTCATACGATTTTCTACACATAGATTAGTTTCCGTGTTAGTTTCTTAAATCATAACCGTTTTGGAGTGCACAGTCTGCGTAGCTGGTCGGGATCATGTAATTCCATACCGAGAAAGTGTTACTACAATGCGGTGTTTTACAAGTCTGTATTTGTTACGCACGTCGAAAAAAGTAATCGCTACAATCGAAGCTGTAAGCTTCGATTAATTATATAGTAAAAGACTGCGAACCACAAGAGAATGTGGAAATAAAAGCAATGCATAAAATGTGATTTGGTAACATCTTCGTTGTTGCAATGTTTGTATATGTCGTCTATAGCAACACTGTTTAGCTGTTCTCCAATTCTTAATTGCTTTAAACTTGTCGTAGACCTTTAATTACCATAAGTCAAAGCCCTTTGGCTTATCACAGAAAATGAGGGTTTAAACGAGCAACCTAATAAATGTTCAGTTTATTGTGAGCTGTTAATCTATTGTTTCACATTCACTTCAGGCCGGGTTATTATAGGTCAGCCAAGAATGCTTCTACAGCAACGAATAAAAACAGTCAAAATGAAAACACGTAAAACTTTCGAATCATTAGACACGTAGGCCTGCATACAAATTAGGAGTGCTTTGCATGACATCAACTTATATGCAGAGGGAACAGTCAAAAGCGACTGCGAGAAAGTTCAGGAATTGTGAAATCATATGCTACATTTCACGACATAGAAAGTATATGGTTCTTAACTAGTAGAAAACGTCCTTTCAGTCACATGTGACAGACAAACATGATCGAAGCAACATATGATTCTACCTTTAAAAAGCTAACTTCATAACACAAGCGTTACAAGTTGCATAGGCCTTGCAGTAAAGAAATACTATCCATGGAGCAAAGTTGTTCCTCCTTTAATTGTAATAATGCATCCATGCCATTTCATATGAATTCATGTCTATACCCTTTTTTAATTCAGACTTTTTACAGAACATTTTAACAAACTCATACAAGGATTTCAGATGCTTTGACTACTGCAACAGAAGAATAAAAGCTGTTCGGTGGCAATTGTAAGATGTTTCGAGCCCAGGGCACAGCGCATTAATCGTTTTAGAG
This sequence comes from Holothuria leucospilota, assembly GCA_029531755.1. Lineage (NCBI taxonomy): Eukaryota > Metazoa > Echinodermata > Holothuroidea > Aspidochirotida > Holothuriidae > Holothuria > Holothuria leucospilota. The sequence continues at coordinate 37,872,564 of CM055982.1, forward strand.
CATTGAAGAATCAACTGGGGCTTTGGAGGAGGCTGTGTGACACTGAAGCAGTACTCTACTCAAACCTTTGTGAGTGCATGATCCTGCGTGGGGACTAGTCAAGTCGCCTCCCAGCAAATTCGCCCCTCACAAACTCGCCCCTGACAATGTTGTCGTCGTTGACAAAGTCGCCTCTCCACAAAATCGTTCCATCAGTTCAACAAGTCGTCCCCTCACTTGGAATACGCAAAACTGGCTACAAATATTCTTCAATGATGAATGAAAAGGGGTAAACAAAAACTTTCACGCACGCAATGGAAGCATGTTGAACTATGAAGCTAATATAGCCGCCTACACAATTAGCGAGGTACAGTATACAGGCCAAATGTAGATCGGCTTATGCGCACATGCATCATAATGATAACGTACGTACTGTACTTATGTAAGGCTCGGTCATAAAATGTACGGACGTACAATGATGTACATCATTATAATTGCATAAGACTATGTTCCGTATATACGGAAGACTATGTTCCGCATATCAGATACTCACCTATTGTAGTGTGCTTTACGTACTCCCGCATTTTGCATGAAACTGATCGACATTAGCTAGTTCGAGCGAATACTTTTCACGGAATTATCGGCAAATTTACACCTCTGTTTGAACTTATATTAATTAACATTTGTTATGAAAGATTATTTATTATGAAAGAAAAGTTTTAAGTTATTAAAATTACAGGACTTAATTCTTTCATACTTCAAAAAAAAAAAATACAAAGTGTTAATTTCAAAACACTGCAAAGGTGATAATGTCAAATCAGCAACAGAAGTGCTTACCAACTTGATAAGAGCTGGTTAAAACGATTATTTTTTATCTGTTATTGCTGTCTTTACTTTATCTTTTTGATGAAATATTTGGGCGACTTTGCTAGACTGGGGGGGGGGGCGACTTTGTAACAGACGACTTTGTCAGGGGGCTAATTTTTAGTGGGGGCGAGTTTACTAAGCGACTTTGTTCGTCAAGGGGCGACCTTGCAGGGGGGGGGGCGACTTTACTGGCAAACCCTCGTGCATCTGCACTACCTTGACTTTTGCAAATCCTAAGATGCAGGAAAGGTGTGTTCTACCCTGAAGAATATTCAAAATGTATTAATGCTTATGGAAAGCTAGTATTCGATTGTTTATAGCTGCTGAGATGTAGTCTCCTGTGTCAGTTATGACGTCATTCTAGAAGGCGCTACTCCATTCAGGGTCGCGACTCCATAGGGCCGCCGGCACTCGACTCTAAAAAATATTAGAGTGGCCCAAGCCTAGTGTTATCCTACTTTAAACTTTGGAGGCTAATCATGACGTCATGAAATATCGAAAGGAATTCCGTGATAACTAGGGTTAAGGAGTATTTTTGAAGTTTTTGTCTTATTAATGAGATCTCCTTTTTTCGAATTGTTTTGTATTTTCTCACCTGTGACTTAGATATACTGTAAGTAGCAAATATGTAGTTTTTGCCATTTTGATCAGCATAATCCGAAGAGAACAGAAAACACTTGCTGTTGCTTTTTGAACCCCAATCGTTTGAATTTTACTTCCAATAGCGTAGAACGCACTGACACCGAAGAAAGTACAAATGCAGTGTGTCAGTTTGGCTCCTTATTAACTTATTATCAAATAAACAATGATACAGCACTTTTACAAGATTATGGAGGAGGACTGAAGAAGCAGAGATCTTACGAACAGTCTTCTTTTGCATAACTTCAGTGGGTATTGACAGAAAAACACACGGAAGAACAATAACAAAATTGGAAAAATGGTATAACCCTATACGCACCACACTGTTAAAGAAGCACATGAGGCATGCATTCATGCAGATCACTCCACCCACGTTATCATGTAGACTTGAGGACAAATAAGAATTTAATTATGGTTATTTAGATATTAGGACAGGTATCCAAATGTTGAAAACAATGTAAAAAGGAAATTTAAAGCCTGTTCTTCCAACGTCAGGACGCATTCAGATAGGTGAGAAAATAGAAAAAAAAAACCTCATCTTCATATTCAGAGCACATTAAGCAAAAGCGTGCAGTTGCCCAGTGAAAAGTGTACCCTATTTCCGTTTCAAAATATGGAATAATCATCTCAGTTTGAAATGCCTATCAGTATCATAATCAACAAAGGAAAAAAGTAAAAAGGAAAATGAGCTCGGTGGGGTGGGGGACACTCCTCTCTTATTCTTTCACTTGCACTTTCAAAGGTTATAGAAAACAGGCTGTTGGTTGTAGCAGAATGAGGAAGAATATGAAAGCTTATCCATAAAAGTATATAACCTTTAGTCTGCACTTTGTTGCAATAGCCCGAAGTTAGGTTAGTTCCACTTTGAAGGTAATCACATGATTTATTCGGTATAAAGTCCTTTTTCTTTTTGAGGGTTGTTTAAAAGATGAGATATTTCCCTGCGTCTGTTGCATGGGTCGGACCATAGAATTACCGAAGTAGTACTTCCATGTTCGGACAAATGACATGAGACCAAAAGGCATCCTATAAATCCGGAAACGCATGGTGCAATTTTGCCCACAGTTTCTTACGGATACGACACGACATACCACGACAAGACCGTTCGTCGTAGTGTGTGTGTACTTCCAACACATGATTAACTCTGGTTTTGTCACAGCGTACGTAACCTCTCGCTGGTTATCAGAACCTGTCGGAAAGGTTTTAACGTGCTTAAACTTTTCTATGACGAAAGTGAATCACTGACAACGGCCTTTTCTAACAACTTAATGATAAAATGTACCGGAGACAAAAATTTGCAAACCTTGCGGTGTCGCTTTGCACCAAGGCACATGCTTTGATTTTCACGCGACAATACAAGCAGGAATGAAAAACTTGACCAACCAGGTAGATGAGAATATTTTGCGTGCTTATTCTAGACTTCACCCGTTGCAACATTTGCGACGAATGCCTGACAGGATAGACAGAACGGGTCGTTAGTGTCTTCAAGTTGTTAGTAGAGATAATTTTCATATCTTTTTAAATCATGATAATGCCTACACTATATTAACAGTTGGGTGAATTTTTACCCAAGTTTGGCAGGTTTTCCAACTCCTAAAATAATGGGTAAAAGGCTAATCAAAGCTGATCGAGAAAAGTACACATGTAGGGTGAATTTTCACCAAGTAAAGGGTAATCTTGTAATTAGCTTGGATTGTTCCTTTACCAACAGTTTAGGAGGTGGCATGCGGACCAAATTGGGGTAAAAGTTTACGCAACTTCTTTTTAAAGTGATATATCCTATTTCGCGTGATGTCATGTGTAATTTACGCGACCATGTTCGAAGCTTACCTATAGTTACAGATCCATGTTGGAGGCACACCTGAAGAGCTTTTATTGTTTTGAACACTATACCGATGCACGGTCAATACCTTGCCTACAGCACCATACACGATATATAATGCGACTACCTGATTTTGATTAATTTGTAACTTTGTATCAGCGTCTCTGCTCCCTGCTTTACTCATCAACATGGCGACTTTTTCGTGCTAGCAGAAACGTGACGTAGATGACAGGGGTCTTCTTGTAGAGAATGACAGGTGTTTCAAAAGTATGTTGCTGGGCAAATTTATTTATAAGAAATAAGATTCTCACATAAAGAAAAATAAAAAGTTTGTTCACTTAAATTTCAAATTTTCAATGACGCACTATTCATAAACCTTATAAGGGGGAATATTTGAGAAGGAAATTTCTTCTTTACATTGCTGGTGTAAATGAATGGTAAAATAACAATGAAACATATTTATCAGTGTCATGACTATTAAATAAAAACACACTATGCTCTTTTAAATACGGACATTGCATAAATTATTCCAATGGTGATGCAAAATCACTTTTGAAAGTTTCAAAGTTTTATATCACAGGTAAACGTCCCAACCCGAATAGTCACAAGCGATCGTCCTCCGAATCTGTGTCTGGAGGATTTTGAAAGGGTTTTAAATCACAATTGCATCATCTAATCCAGTTTGTTTGAATATTTGGAACTTGTCTGTCATTTGTGTAGGCTATACTACAACGTGTATATTGTTCATACCATAGCAATATTAATGTGCATAGTTTTATTGGCATACTTCGAAATATATCCGGTGTATCACTTTTTAAAAAGGATCCCCGTTACATGTTCGAAGGTCCAAGCTTGTTTCTCCTTGCATACTAGTTATTCGGTAGGAGTCTTTCCTTTTGCCTTGAGCTCCACAGCAGATGGTTTTCAGCGTCAAGCGAAACTGTGGGTTTGTCGCAGTGTAAATGATAGGATTAGCACAAACATAGATACTGAGAAGGATATGATCAAACTTCAGCACTTTTTTCAAAATTGCAACGTCCAAATCTTTGCCGAAACATGTTATCAGATACATAAGTTGATTCGGGGTCAAACAGATAATAAACACAATTATATCGATTAAAACAACCCCAATCACGCGATAACGAGCTCGTACGAGGATGGAATTCCTCCGACTCATTTTCCCAACATTTTTGCGAAGTCTTGCAGCTGTTAAAGCATAAGCGGTTATCATTACAAGAAGTGGTATGATATAAGTTATGCTATAGACGTACAGAGAGACCATGATGACGTCAGCCTTGTAGGCCGCTGTTGGGGTTTCTAGAGTGGCTTGAGAGACCAACGTACTGTTGCACCTTCCATCTGCTGATACCTTGTCCGTGATGTAGCGGTGAAGGTTTGATGCAAACGATATAATCCATATCGACACCGATATAAGGCGACGGTAAGGCTTATGACAGAAGATTTTCTTATACAACCACGGTTTCCTGACCGCCGCAGCACATTCCAGCGATATAGCCATAATAAAAAACACTGATGACTTAATACAAACCCAAAGAAGAGTCCCCTGGTAGATAAACGTGCAATAAAGGTGTCCAAGGAAGTCCGTGGGCATTGTGATAAATTTAGGTATAGGTAAGAGCAAAATGGCTGCTAGTAAGTCCGCATAAGCGAGAGAGAGAACAAAATCATTGACCGATACCATGTACATATCACCCATGTAGTATGCTACCACCACTAAGACATTTCCGACTACTCCCAAAGCGTTAATTATTAGTTGAACATATACGATTAAGCTTTCCTCCTGAAAATCTTCCAGAATCCATTTCGAGGATACATTATCTCCAAAATCAGTGATGTTATTAATCATTCTGCTTTCCTCTTCTTCAATCGGATAAGTCCATCAATTTTTCTCTCTGCTTTCTCTTAAATGACAACTATATGCCAATGTCACTTCTATACTTTAGTACTTCTACGCGAATTGTAAAGAATAGTACTTGAAAATTTTTATTTTTAGCTGGCCTATATCTTTGGCTGTGATCGAATCAGTTTCGTCCCTTTCATTTTTTGAACGAATTTCACACACAACCTCTCAAGCGTGTATTGTTCAATGCTGTGTATGTGCAGTGTACCGTAGTTTTGCTGATCACATCATTTTACATACCGTCATGAAACATGCTACAACATAAAGCTGTTTCTACTTCATTCAAACATATATTTTCACGATTAGTTTCTGATTATTGCAAAGTAAAACGAATTTATGATCAAGAGAAAAAGCTATTAAAGTTACAAGGAAACTGTGAAAGGTGTTTCAAACGCCATATCTAATGCAAATAAACTTCTATACAAAGGGGATCTCGTATCACAACGAAAGCTGAAACTACCCTGGTCTATAATCACCTCTCATTAAACAAATAACTAGTTTGTTAATCTTTAACTTTACTCAGTAGCAAAATGAAAGGGCAAAGTTGTATTAATAAGTTAGTCACGGCATAACCATGACCAATACTGTAGATTAATAACCTATCTATTTTTAACTTATAAGCAACAACCAAATCGGCTTTTGCAGAGTCAGCTTTGAGAACCCTATAGCAAAAGATGGAGGTAGGAGATACTCTCTGCACCCTCAGCTATCCATTTGGGGTGATTGGAAATGTCTAAGTTGGAGCAAATCAGAGGGGTAGTTGGTCATAAATGCAAACTGAAACGTCTGAAGTTTGACCTTGTTTCAGGAAAACAAGTCCCGAGGCATAAAATAACGACAACGCAATCCGAATGCAATAGAGTAACAAGTAACGTAGAATTATCTGAAAGATAAACACGAACGTGATCACCCCGAAATAAGCGTCTTTTCAGCGTGTACCTTATGATATGTGTACCTCCAGAGATGTACCACCATCATCCTTTTGCTAGGAGGCGTTGCAACATAACCACCGAATGATTAATTATCAATCTTTTTGTTCAAATTCGCTATGTCGAACCATCGGGTGGTGCAGGTGGATTTCTTCCTGCAGCCCGTAGCAACAGGGACGTCCTGGGCACACCTATGGTCTCAGTGACGAAGACTGATGGCCTATTTATAAAAGATCTTCTTCAAACTGGAGAGCATCTTTTGCCTCTCCAAATCCGGAGTGTTCGAATGAACATACAGGAATTAAAAATTCATATACGAAGTTTATGTGTCGTGTCTTTATTCGCTTTATTCAACCGTATTTCCTTTCAGCCAAAACCTTCACCATGTACAATCCTCACACCCTAATCCTATATACTAAGTCATGCACCCTAAGCAGTATTTAAATGTCATAACAGCATGAGAATTGTAGACACCTCTTAACACGAAGGACTACTCGGTAAAACAGATTGATCGTTGTATTTCCGGGATTTCGCGTAGCTATATGAAAATGCATTTTCATCACTGGCTTCATAAAGCAGGGGTATTTAGCTCTTAAAGTGGCCATGACACGTAAATTGGAATAACGGGAGACTAATTTAGCCTAAAGTAAACAAAAAGATCTTTCCAAAACTGTTTTCATAGCCCTTACAGCCTTGAGCATCAAAAAGGAATTAATGTTTCAAAAAATTGCACCAAAAAATGGACTGTTGAAAATGAGATTTCAAGCCAACAAAATGATAACGTCATTTTAGGAACACCAGCCTCCGTATACCGAACCTGGCGTACAACATAGCCTATACGTACGTAAGAGATAGTAATGATTGTAATTCGCGGCATGTCTTGAAATTGAACTTTATTCTGTCTGTTTGGAGAGTGGTGTCGGTTTGTTATATTTTGGGGCTGCAGTAGGCTATTACGAATAATTACAAATACTCTTGATTCATAACCGAATAACGAAAAAACTCGGCAGTGTACTGTTCGGTTCGGTCTGCAGTAATACGTACAGTGAGTGGACTGGCAGCAGCCAGCGAAACACTGTGAACTCTCGATCATAGGCTAGTTCCACGATTTCCACTGAAACTTGCACGAAAGTAACCTAAAGTTCATATTTTGACTGCCTACATAAAACTTTCCAAGCTAAAGTCCCTTTCAATTGCTCCAAATGCTTCTCCCATGCTCGAATTGTTGTGGTGTTGTACTTTTACCTCACCTAACAGTCTCAAATCGATACCGTCCTATGCGCCGTAACGAATTACTCACCCCATCTGCACCACTGACGTCTTGTTCAGTATCGCCTTCGCCTTTCTGATTTCAAATCCAAGAAAACTCACTTTACCGACAGTCCAACATTCCTGTCCGATCAGGGAGTTGCCATTAGAGGGCAATTCCCTGGCTCAGATCCGCCATTCCAAAGAAAGTATTAAATTTGATTTCACATGGTACCTACTACGAAACAGTGCTGGTGATACATTGTGTAGTATCAGGTATGTAGTGTACTGTACTCATGGAAGTAGTACTTCCATGCTGTACCTATGCTGTTGCGTTGTGAATGTTTGTACATGCAGCTACTTATCATGACACCAAGACGAAAAACCTGCGTGAAATGCATTTAATTGACTAAAAAAAAAACTGGTAATCACGAGAAAAGGGATAACAATTCCAAAATTTACAACTTTTCACGCAGGTTTTACATTGTATCGACCTTGGTAACCGGTACAATGGAATGCAAACACTGTATCAAATATCCGAAGTATACCACGGCAAACAACGATCAGTTCCTAAAGTGACGTCACATGACGTAACAAGATTTTGAAAATTTTCGGGAAGACTAACTTTTCAAGGCTGGAAGGGGGTGTATTTTTTCTCAATTTTCGAGCGGAAAAACAAGTTGTAAACAAACTGAATGGTTGATTTTCGTTGTAGGAAACGTATTCCTAAAGATACCAAAGGGTTTAAACTGTTAATTTGCACGTGGCATAGCCACTTTAAGCCACCGCTTTGGAATGATTCACATGACCTTATTCATTTGTTCTGGGACTTATCAAGTTTCGATTGAACACGGCACACTCCCACGACGATCATGCTTTGTCACTATTATCGGTCAAGGTTCAGCCATCTACAGATTTCTCTTGGCTCTTACTACTATCAGAATCGCTGCTGTCGATCACCGTATCTTCTTCCAGGTGCTCTTGTGCATTGTAGTTAGCTCCACTCTCAGAGTCATCGAGACATGAACCCTCGTTTATTGAATCACTGGACGGTTTGGAATTGCTATTAGTTTTATCGCCCTCTTCCCTCCAGATCCCCGTGACTGCGTTTGTAGACCCGTTCCATATGACGACGGAGATTGTAGTTTTACGTAGAAGGCAAGTGACAAATGTTACAACAATGAAATATTCGAAGAGTACTGCAGTTATGAAGGTCTGCTATAAAATGTAAGAAAAGGAGTCTTATTCGACTTAAATATACCCCTAATCGTTCCGAGCAGGTAGATTCGCAGTGGAAAACCCGGAACAGGGAACTTATAGCCCCTCTCACAAAGAGATCGGACCTTTCAACGATCTACGCTACCATGCCGACTTGACATCTTTTTCCAGATTGGGGTTGGGTCGGGGAAAATGACCCCGACCTAGACCCGGACTGTCACAATCACGACTGAAATAGGAGCAAGCAACGACCATCCCGACCAAAATAGGACCAAGATAAGACCAAGGCAGGACCGAGGTAAAACCCTACCAGGAACTGATCCGACCCACCTAGGACTGTACCCCGATCATCATGACCGAGAGAGGACCCGTGACACGACTGAACTACGACTGAAATAGGACCTAATGCGATCTTACTCCGATCATTATGACTTGGCTACGACCACCCCAATTGAGATACGACCAAGATAAGATCACCCAGACGAAGATAAGACCAAGACACGTGTTGCTTGTTCATTTCCAGTCAGAAAAAACGTTTAACTTCTACACGTGTGCTTCATCTGAACTCGAGTTCATCATTAATGATAGCCATGGCAGACAGTCGACAGCAGATTCTTACCTAGATCTACAAGCAGGAGGCCATTCTACTTGCCGCGATTGGGTTAGCAATGAAGAAAACACATTCGCAAAGCAGGTACAGTAGTGCTAAGATGAGGAGTGTGTGGACTCGAAAGTGGTTGCTAAAAAGACCTGAATATGGCAAGCGCGAGCCCATGCTTGCCGAGCTTGCACGGGAGGATCAGATTGGGTTTCGCAACTTTCAGCGAGTGCACCCCGAGATGTTCAAGGAACTTCTCAACCGTGTTGGGCCACGCATTCAGCAACTGGCTGGACTCGCTGGTGCATGGATTGCGATTGGCCATCACAATACTCTATCTGGCGACTGGCGATTCATACACGAGTGTTCAGTATGCTTTCCGAATCGCCAATAATTCAATATGCACCATCGTACCAGAAACCTGCGAGGCAATATACGAGGAGTTCAAGGATGAGCTCCTACAGTGTCCACAGTCACCCGAGGGGTGGCTGGGTATCAGCGCAGGTTTCCTCTAGGTGGAACTTGCACAATGTCGTTGGAGCCCTGGAGGGGAAGCACGTAGCAATCCGTTGTCCAAGAAGTGGTGGTCCCCTGTACTACAACTACAAGGACTTTCATTCCATCGTTATGTTGGCCCTTGCAGATGCAGACTATGGTCGTAAAGGTCGTGTGATAGTCGGAATTGTATGGAAAAGGTCCTCTGAATTCCATTTACCCCAGATCCTACCATGACCACTAAGACTTAGACACGACTGACATAGGATCGAGATACGACCTCCCCGATCGAAATCCGATCGACTTACGACCTTACTACGACCAAATCAGGTCGTCGTGCTGTTGGCGCCTGGCCCCGACCGTTTTGAACATTCCAAAACAGTCGGGGCCAGACGTCGATCACTCCGACCTCACTAGGATTTATCAGGACCTTGTTGGGACCTTATAAGGACAGTTCAAAGACTAACCCGACCAAGTCAGCTTCGCTCAGGTCGGAATGGTCGTGTTAAGGTCCTGGCTCTGTGTGAGAAGGGCTTATGTAGGAAAGATTACGCCTAACAATATGGGGCTCTTTGTCGGCGAAAGCGTACTGCAAAAAAGTCGTTTGCTCACTTCCCTCAACAGTCTTGTTTCTGACAATGGTAAACTTTTTTTCGTTCCTCAGTGGCGGATCTACAGCTTAGGCTTTGAAAATGATGCTACACTGGTAACCTAAGGCCTAATACCTAAGGAGGGGGAATCTTTCGGCATTGATTCGTATTTTGCAGTGGGGATAATCTTGTAAACTATCAAAGATTTCTACTTCACAACGACGTTGAAAAAAGGGTTTCATTGGGGTAGCTCCCTGTCCAAGGGGTTTTTTACGCTCGAGCAGATGGGATATACTCTCTTGCGTAGCCATTTCACGGATGTTTACCTCAGCTCCCTACATGTATGTAATTTGTTTCACAAACTCCTCTTTAACAGAAGGTTCGATGAACGTCAAACTTGATGGGTAGGTTCCTGTCTATGAATACTCGTGCATGAATGATTGATGACCATCGTCATCTGTCAAAGGTCAAATTTGCTAAAATTGGTTTTTGCCATTTTTTGCCCATCAGGGTGCTAGAAAAAATAATAAAACCGCACGGTTTGCTACTGGACTGATAAGATAATTTTTCAAAATAGTGGCTTTTGGTTGCTAAGGGTGAGGTCAAAGATTAAATGTAAGTCTGTTGCAAACTTGTCTTTAACCATATGTCCGATGGACTTCAAACTTTGTGGGTAGGCACCTGGCCATGAAAATTTGTGCATGCATATATGAAGACGTTACAGGTCAAAGGTTAAAATGTAGTTAAAAAGGTTATTTTGCCAACGTTTTGCGAAAAGTCACCTACTCCTAAACCATATATCTCACCAATCATCTAGTCAGTGGATGGATACCTGAACATGAATACTTTTGTATGCGTAATGATTGGCGTCATATGTCCAAAATCATGAGATCAAAGTTCAAACGAGCTAAAATTGGTTTTTATCCATTATTTGCAGAACAGTATGTTAATATCATAAATCCGCGTAATACGTACTGAGTGTTGAGAGATATTTTAAATTGTACATTTTAGTTGGTTGGGTTAGAGATCAAAGTTTATTAGATGACCTTAAAGTGGTCTTTTGCTCATCAGTATGTTGGGAAAGTTCTTGAATCCCGAGGTATGTAGAGAATATGAGGGAGACGAGATTTGCAACTCCGTGGATTGCCCTTTTGCTCTTCCTTTGTTCATATGAAAGGAAACAATTCGAACACCTCACTAGCATCAGGGAGCTGTTATCCGAATGGAAAGAGCTCGAGAAGTTTAAGTTAAGCTAATACTTTAAATAGGTCTTAAGAATGAAAAGATTACCAACTGTTAGCTGTTGATAAGGCTTACAAGGACTTAGGCCCTTTATTTAATGCTTTCAATTTGATGAACTATCTCCTTGCAACATCATTCATCTCTACTAATACTTTTACAAGGGGCTTAAATTGAGCAATGCTTTGAGGTGTAGGCTGGTACCGCCAACCTTAAGATGACAGGGTTTTTAAAACTCAAAACGACTGTTAATAGAACTAGATCAATACAAATGCCCCTACCTCATCTAAAGAGACCATATGCAAATGAGCTTAAGAGACAGAAGCCTGATTCTTTGACTACATTCTGACAAGTTTCCTCAAGTTTCCTGAATAAACAAGATATAAATCTATGTTCACGATTTCACATAAAATCAAGCCGATGTGGTCTCATTCGCGTCACCGAGCGTCACCACAGAGAAAATATATTTAGTTTTCAGGCGACTGGCAATGCCATGGCAATGGATAAAGTCGCCACAGTTCTACTCATGATGTAGCAGACGACAAACCTCTTTGTGTTTACTTCCTAAGCCAGCTTAGTTCTTACAGAAATCTATAGAGCAAGATAATTGAATGACTTAATAGGTGACCTTGAATACGAAAACCTCACTTCAAAGGGAGCTGTCTTGAGCTCTCTCCTGTCGGATAACAGCTCCCTGCTAGCATACACAATAACAAAGTGCCGTGACACAGAATGGTGAACTTAACTGCTCAAATAAAAAGGATTTGTTTCTTAATTGATTTTGTTGCTGGTTGAGCGCCCCTTTATTTTTATTGTAATAAACAAACTTGGGTTCGATTACATAATGACGAGTTAACAATTTGTTACGAGGCTGTAAAAGCAGTCCAAGGATTTTAACTCCTATCATGAGACGCAGTCCAACAAACTAGAACCTTACAGAGACTTCCATAACTTTCTAGAGCTTCCACAACTTTCTCGATTGTTACAGATGGAACTAGTTTCTTCGTAATTCTAATTTTAGAAATTATTACTTTTCATGAATGCATTGTTCGAAATAAAGTACTAGAATTTTCTTATGAACTGGGAAGAGACTGAGAGATAGATTCACCCAAAGCCGGACGTCGTATTCACCTTACAGATAATTCAATTCATCCAGAGCCAGACGTATTCACTGTACTGAGAGAGATTGACATATCGCTGTTATACGACTCTGTCCATGCATTCGTGCATCAAATTGCAACGAGAGATATTGTAATAGAACGTAAATAAGAGAGATTCTGCTCAACTAGGTTCCTAAAAGGCCTCAACGAGGTGATCGCCTACGAGTTCAGACACCTAATCTAGAACGTTCTGCCTACTACCACTGCTCCTTAAAGTTTGCCGTATGTACCAGATTCGCGAGAAACCTAACGATACAACAGTGAGATTGAGAGTGCTATCGCCCAGCCAAGACTAGAAGGCATTTCCATGAAAAGTGAAACCACAGAGTCAAAATTTAAAATGAACAATTTTGTAGCAAGTTTGGAAAGAGAAATGTTTCAAGTTTACCAACCCATATTCTACATTCCATTTTTTAACCACTCTAGGCTTTAAAGCATTAATTGCGAGGTAACCATAGTAACGAAAAGGAAGTTCAATTATGCAACTTTCCTAATGAATGCTGTAGTGGAGGCAGATAAAGCCAATTGAAGTATCTTAAAGCTTTGAGAAGAGAAATGTTTCAAGTTTACCAATCCATATTCTACATTCCAATTTTTTAACCACTCTAGGTTTTAAAGCATTAATTGCGAGGTAACCATAGTAACGAAAAAACAAGTTCAATTATGCAATTTTCATAATGAATGCTAAAGTGGAGGCAGATAAAGCCAATTGAAATATCTTAAAGCTTTTTTGGATGCGTCTTGTGTAACTCTTCCTTACACCTATCACAACTAGTTATTTTTTTTTAATTTTTTTACTTAATTGTGCATCAACATGAACACCTTTTCAGCGAGCAAGCTTCTAGAACAGTCTCGACAAAAGGGAGGTCGAGGAGAAAATCCCTGGGAGATGAAGCCGTAATACATGGCTTGGATCAACTTCTTGGTCCAAGCGGCCTATAAGGAGCACAAACCCCTTCAATTCATCAGGCAGCACCGGTTTATGTGGTGTTAAGTATACGGTGAGACATTAACTTGGTTATATAGGTACCTGAGCCAAGCTTATGCACTGGCTTCAATGCATAATACTTTCGTAAGCCTAGTTGCACTACAGTAACTCTGAAGAAAGTTGCTTAGAATAATGCAGCAATAACAACTTGAAGAGCAACAAATCTCATCCCAAAACTATACCGTAAAAATTCTCTCAGCTAAGGGCCTTCTAGCCCAGTGGCAGGGTCTTCTAGCGGCTAGACCCCCTTCCATTTTCAAAAAGAGTACCTGTTTAGTGCACCTCCGAGGCAAAGCAACAACAATCTGAACTAAGTTTCAATTGCTCGAGACTATGACCTCACAGCTTTTATGTAGGCTGTCTGGATAGGCCTACACGTTTTTCTGCCTGACCATGTGAAGAGTGTGGGACTGGGAAGTCAGGCTAAGGTAAGGTGACCATATTTGGGGGGTTTAAATCAGGGACGCTACTAGACCACGCACCATGTAAGGAAAATACACATCGTTAGTGTGCAGTAGTAAATGTGTGATCACAGCAGTAATAGGAAGTCGGTGATGCTCTTGACTTTCGATATCTGTGATTGCAGATACCTGTTAATTGTTGGCCTAGGCCTACGAACGTTGAACTTGGGCGCCACGATCATATATCTCAACGATGTTGATGTAATTCTAGGCCCATAATACTAGCTAGCCGGCTGTTCAGCTCCCTTCTGAAAGGTACAAAGCAGGCTACACAATCGACAAATATTATTGTTTACTACAATGTAATTAATATCTTGGGAAATTTCAAATTTCAAGGACATTTGTTCAAATAGTGGACATTCTCGGGGACACTTGTTCATCGGGGACGGAGCACTGAATTCGGGGACTGTCCCCGAAAATCGGGGACGTCTGGTCACCTTAGGCTAAGGTGACCAGTTGTATTAGGTTGGGCCACATTTGATTTCAGTCTTACGTCGTTGGTCCACAGTCAGTCTTTCTTGTATTCGGGTCACCTTGGGGTTTCCAATACATTACACAAAGACCCTAACTTAGGCAAGGCCCATGCAGCTACTTTGAGAAACGAAGTGTAGCCTACATGAGAACTAGGACAAGACCTAGCCTGAGCCTAAGTTAATCCTAGCCCAGATAGCCCATTAGACCTCAGTAAAGGACTGTGTGGGTCGTTCGGACAGAGCTCACTTTTCACACTTGAATAGGGAACTGTCGGGGACCGGCTATACACGTGCCTTTACTGAGGACTAAGGTAGCCTAGCAAAGGCCTATTAATAATTCAGGCCTTGAAGGGCAGTTGTTTTACGACGCCAAGCGATGCACAAATGTGGGAGATGCATATGGCTTACGAATTACAACTTCACGGCGGGTGGCTAACCGACTCAACAATTTAAATCAAAACAGTTTTCTTTTGAAAAGCTATTTCAGATGGAAAACCGTAGATTGCTTTTGGAAGAAAAACCCACCTTAATTTGACCCGGCTGGGATCGAACTACTAATAACCTCCTTTGTACTTATAAGCTCCTTTGAAGCTTCTTTGCTTCAAATGCCCCCTCCTTTATCCACCTGGCCATACCATCAGTTAATGTGCTGAATTAGCCTAGTAGATTATACTAGTACTCAGTAGAGTAGGCCTAGGTCTAGGTATCTTGAGTCGGTCAGTACCTTGAGTTGATTACTGGGTTCTAAGTGCTAGTAGGTTACATCGTACAGGTGGAAGCGCAATGTGATTCCAACGAAAGCGTGATTTGCAACATTTATTTTTGAACAACATCAAAACATGAAGTTGCTTTGTTATTTTCCTTTTTCAAAGGAAAAGTTTCTCTGACATCTAAATTTGGAATATCTAAAATTTTGCAGATGTTAACAAAAATGGTGACGAAGATTTCTTTGTTGAAGCTTAATTTTGATGAAAAACAGACAACATTCTCTTTGTTTATCAACATTATTATTCTTAAATTTGGTATTTAGACTAGACCTTATAGTATTTTAGCAACCATTTTTCTGTAGTAATTAACTCAAGGTTCCCTCTTAAACATTGTGTAGTGTTTGAGCGCTATTGCCACTTTCAATACAGTATTCATTTTCTATATGGATTACTCAAATTAATCCACACAACATCCAAACAACTGCAAAGTTTCATTTATTTTATTGAATGCTAAGTACATTGTTACGGTTACAGTGTTCGTTAATTAATCGACTCATCATACCCCCAGTGGGCCTATACTCTTGGCTAATTGAAGACTATCATCATTGCTCTCAGGATATGTTGAACATGTGGCCCATGTTCGTAGCCTAACTAGCTATTGTAGCCTCAGGTAAGGTCTTAAAGTAGGCTAAGGTAGGCCTATACTACATTTGTTGAGTTGCTCTCCAACCATAATGAGGTTATGTTAGGTCTAGGCTCTACAGGCTAACGGTAAAATTGGGCCTAATTTGGGCAGCTTTTGTTCGTGTGTAAAGTTGAAGGGCTGTTGCTGAAACTTTGCTTCATTCTAATTCTTTTATGGCCAGGAACGTGGTAATTACAAATAAACCTACGTTCCTTCCTAATGAAATCTTGTGAAAAAGAGGCATGGGTTACTGTAGGCCTTCAAATTTTATTTTAAACTGGCTCAGCCTAGCATTATATTATAAGCCCTCAAATTGGCTTCAGTCGTCAACTACAATTTGCACTGTTAAGACCTACCCCAAAGTTTGTATAATTCGTTTAAAAGGAAATTTCGCTTTTTTTTGAGGATGATAAAGGGGAAACTTTTGATATAATTTCAGGGTTGTAAGTGGATTCAACATGGCTGTTTGAACACAATGACTTGTGCAATCCTAGTCCTGTCATTCTACTAGAGAAACCAAAAAATGGCCACCTGAGCAACATACATCTGCATTGTGACTGATTGGAAGAGAGAAAAACTATATCTCTCCAACAACTCGTTGCTCAAGTCAAAGTTTATGAATGTAGTAAGTTACGCATTAACAAATAATTTATGGAAAGTCTTCCTGCTTCCATTTTTGCAGTGGTCATATTTTCATTTCCCTCAACTATGAATATAATAGAAGGGACATAGTAACGTCAGCAATAATACATGCAGATTTTCAAAAAAGGTCTGTTAATTTTTATATCTTTACAAGACCTTTCGGGCGGTGGTATTACATACTGAAATTTGTCTCAAATTAAAAAAAAATGAATTTAAAAACTATACACGTAAACTTACTATATAACAGGAAACGTGGCCTTTGATGGATGTTCCCCTTTTGATAAGGGTTAATAGCCCACAGGGACTCTTTCCAGTAAGCAGGCGTCAGGTGATTTTTACCCTGTGGTCTCCGAGATTAAGTGCCTGGTTTGCCTCAAAACTATATGGCCAGGCAACATGCCAGTTTCGCACAAAGCACCTGATTTTATCCACCCAACCCCTATCCATTTCATTAAACCTAATACAGAAGTCCATATTTTAATCAGTGATATCAATTAGGTATGATTCTTGATCAGTGCACATGAAATTTCGTTGATTTGTGCACATGCAATGACAAAAGTTTATGAGCTGATTTCTTCAGTTTGCTTGTATAATGTAGGCCTGCATGATCAAACTTCTTATGTATAGTCCATTGTTATTACATCACACATTATGTTGAATGCACTTTGAATGATTTAAAACAAGGTCATGCTTGTCATGGAATAATGGCACCAAGGTCAGCTGAAATCTTCACATCCCTGCCAAGTCACCCGCATTGGACGGGTGTCACCCGCATTTTCCGGTCATCTCACCCGCTTAACCGCTGTCAAAATCTCCCGCATCTTTGAAAATCACCCGCATTGTTCATATTTTTTCTCTGAGAAAAATGAATTCTTGCATTTTAGCGTAAAATTCATTTCATTGGACCAAAATGCGAGAAACAATCATCTCAAAACCGCCAAGATCGGAAATTTCTAGGCCTACACGCTAAATATGCCCGGCTAAAGGCAACGTTACCTATACAATCCGTGAAAATGTCGTTCCGACAAACGTGAACACTATAGTGTCCGCGAAGTTCATCATTCAATGACACTGAAGTACCCATCCGTCTGCATGTTAACAGTCCAGGCCCGTAGCCAGGCCGGGGCACAGAGGGGCAGTGCCCCCCCCCCCCGTGCGATCACTGTCCCTCCATATGGAAAATCGATCCAAAATAAAATTTTAGTACATGTAAACTTTGGCTCTGGTATGACACCAGGAGATTTTTGACCAAAAATGATCCCTGAAGGTTGTTTTCTGTAACATTTTTGTTCTAAAATTACAAAAATGTTCGCACGCTGCGCGCGTTTCATCTTCAGTTACATGCAGCTTTAACACCCGTTTCAGATATATTGGCTCAGTGTAATGGTAAAGGTTCCACAATTAGGCTATTGTTCTTTCGTGCAGGCGTGATTGCCGAAAAAAAAACACAAGATGGAATCCTTGAGAAGTTCTATCCTCTTTCTCTTACGATTTGGAAGATTCTTAATTCAGACTAAACATTATGATAAAAAATATTTTGTAAAAATCGTAAAGTGTCTCAGTGTCCAGGGGTGGTGGAAGGGGGAATCCCCGCGACCAATTATCCGGCGTCTTGGTTTTGCTCAGAAAGACAGACGTTCATCACGCCAAACACATTTTGGTTGGGGAAAGTAAATTCTCAATTGGTCACTGGTGAATATGCACTTTGACTGACATCAAAGTCAAAAGATGCAGAGTAGCTCACATTACACAGCATGCTCATAGAATTTTCTGGTTACATATTATGGCCGTGTATGCCCACCAGTATATGACCTTCAGCAATAAACTATGTTTGTGTATGCACAAGGGTGTCTGCACAAGAAGGGGCTCAAGACAGCTTTGGAAGGAGTAACTTAATGGGGAGAATTTGAAACTGTCTAGGACGAAAAGGGGCAGATTTCTTTCATAGAAACCCAAATTTTCTAACTTTCTTTTTAATAAGAACCAAATGTTTTCAATTTTTCTTCAACAGAACCCCAAATGTTTGCCCCGCACCAAAAATTTCGCATTTGGCAATTTTTCTGTAAGCCATTACATCTGGCGGGGCTTCGGTTTACTGGACCCCTTAGGTGAGCTTGGCCATTTCGTCGGGCTTATCTTTCCACCACCCCATGCTGAGTCTGTATGCAGGTTTTACCGTGGTAAACAATTTTCCTACAAAATTTCGGCGCGCTTCGGACGCAGTTCTCACTAGCGAAGTTATATCCCCTATGAACATTATTAGCACAAAATTCCAGTGAACTATTCTAGCCAAAGCTATAGGTGAAGGCTCAAGTTGGATAACGGACATCAAGGGGTTTTCATGTAGTAATCTAGTACCTTGAGTAACATTCGTAACGCGATGACTATATGATTTGAAGCTATTTACTCGTACCACAAATTTATTCCAAAATTTACTTTCTCTGTTAACGCAAAATTCATTCAATGAGAAATATGATAATGACCATCTGAATCGTAAACTTTGAAGAGATTGGTATGCTATCACTGTCATTCAAATTCCTGCTCAAATCTCCATCATAGTGTTTCCATTTTGTTAATTCCTCAGAAATTCCGGGAATTTCCCTCTGGGTCCTAACAACCATATACCAAGCCTGCCTAATGGCAGCCTCCGGTCCCCTCGTCGTTCGCAAAGTACTCAGCTCTTCACCTGCGCTTGCGGAGCTGAAGAAGAGTCATCGTGATTATAGTCTTGTTCCTTTCACTTGCTGAAACTTTCTACGTCTCTGTACTGCAAAGGAGGGGAAATTTCCATCAGAAGAGTGAAATTTTTGCGCGCTTCGCCCGTATATGCACACGTTAATCCGATACCTTTAAACTATCTGTGGTAATCTTGAGATATCATCCTCTGTAGTTCCCGCAAACTGTAATCATATGGTGGCACTACTGACTACAAACATAATCCTCTACGGTTCCCCCCTAGGCGGTGCCCCTATAATCCTCTACGGTCCCCCCTATGCGGTGCCCCTATTTCATAATTCCTGGCTACAGGCCTGAAACAGGCGGATGGTGATCAGGCCATATTAAGCTCCACTGCCTGACTATATTTGATTCAATGTGTATCATTTTGTTTGACTGAAGGGCCTAGATCATCAGTAGGAACCTTTTGGTTCATGGTTCAAAATTCTTTATGTTAGTTAAAATATCATTGGTCAAATATGATGGGCACCTTGTAGCCTAACCATCGTAGTTGTCTAACTGGCTAACTTACTTTGACGAAGCGCGCACCAGGTTTAGCGTGATGAGAACATAGACCTGTGGGAGTCATTATTTCATTAAGGTCAAATGTCATCCGAGGTCAATAAAGTTGAAATTGAATAAAATCAGCAAGCTTTTAATCTAAAGGCAAGTAATCACACAGGTTAAAGTTTTTAATTCAGATAATAGGAAAGTATGCTAAATGGCAGTGAACCTATGAAACTCCAAGGAGGCTGTATATTCTAGAACCTGCTGGGTCGGCTCACCGAAATTCAGCTTACTCACTGCATAACATTCAAATTTGTATGCCCCAGGTGTTACTGTTAACTATTTGCTCTATCCAAACGACCAGGCGGATCACAGGGGCGGACAGATCACAGGGGGAAATATTGCAGTGCAAGCAGGTCGGAGGACGAACATCTCCAGGGCAAGCAGATGAGGGGAGATTTTCGGGGCAACAGGGAGTGTAGACCGAATAGCTGATATAGCAGTCTACATTTAAGGCCCACATCGCTCGCCCTCAACATTTCTGTACCTGGTTACAGGAATTCTTTATTGGTCCATTTGAGCTTACTGTACAATAACAAAAGGTGGGAGAATTAGTATGGATCAAGTCACTTTCAGGGGGAGTGAAGAGGGCTGTGGGCCTAGAATTGGCCCCAAAGTAGTAACAAGGGCAGACTAACGCAAGTTAGGCCTATATCCCAGTCCACTGAATAACCCTTTCCCATAAGCTGAGTGATGCCGAGTCACAATTTGTCAAGTCACCTTGTACTTTTGGCACAAATCGTATTCTTCTCTACACCTTTTTAAAGCTAAAACCGAGATTGCAAAAAGTACATGAACACTTGATATCTCGAAATTAGAAATGTTCGGATGCACCTTCCATGGGTTGGAAAGTGTCATTTCCGGCGTTCTGAGGGGTACAGTTTGTCCAAAATTTCTGGTACGCTTCGTGCCAACCACAGTGACGCTACGTGTAGGTAGTAAACAGGCCGTGTCAAAAATTTTCACCCTCTAAAAATCATCCGACCTTGGCATCTCTGTCTTCAAGACTGGAAACCAAACAACCAAACATGGAGTACGTAGATTGTCTCCTTCATATGTTCCAAGTCTGCTGAGTATAATTTCATATTTATCACTTTGCTACAGTATGGAAAAGAACACGAATGGCAGCAGCTCTGGTAGTAGAAGGCTACACATAAAAAGAGGGCTGTGTATAACATTGCTTGGTCTGGATCTAATTAGCGCTATGGAAATTCATTTCACAGGTTACGTGAAGTGGTACAATAAAAAGCCTTGGCCATGTTACGTGACGCAGGGCATTACTGTTGAAAGGAAATGATTTGCAGTTTACACATGGCAGTGAGCCACCAAGCAGACTAATCAACAAAAACACACCCTTAAATTGCATGTGGACCATCTGCTGTACATGGTTGATCTATTTTCAAACTTTTAGTGTTTTACCTCTACCATTGAGACTTGTATGCACAGTACAGTGTAATTAATCATTTTCTTTTCTTTGTCGCATTCCATTATTTCAGAATTGGCCTAACTGAACCCATTAAATCAGAAGGGGGGGGGAACTGCAGGACAGCATAGAAGCTCATGAATTTTTACGGTTGTTCAATTTTAAGCATGTAAAGGCATGAGAGACTTTGAAGAATACCCTGATTGGTCTGCCAAAGAAGAGTGCAAATTATCAATATATTAAAGACCAGAAGAATACCATACTCAGCATCAGAAATATGAATGGACTGGTGGACTTCTTTCCATTGAGCACAACAGAGCATGAAAACTAGTTCTTGTTTCTTATCAGAAGTTAAAAGGTACCTTCTGAATGCAACATCTATCATTAGTCCTCGTTCTTGTCGAAATTTAAATTCAGTTTAGTAATTTATGAAAGCTGTGATTCTCCTGACTGTGAGGATGTTGCACAAAAGTCGTCGCCGTTTCATCTAGGATAAAAGTGTACAAGGAGTGAATGGTATTCTATTGTCCTTCACTATACCTTTGTACATGTTGTGCTGAAGGAAATGACAAAATGAGTGAAGGTACATTCTCCTTTTCATGCAATTTAATCATAGGAGACATATATTAAAAGAAATGGTTTTCTGTGTTTGCGGTCACAATATTTTGTGTCATCGATTTGTGATTTGGCTCTGAACAACTCTGATTTTGTTTCCAAATTTGAAAATGTAGATATCATTTAAAAGTGACTCACATATTGTGAGGCTTTGTAAGAAACATGTATTCCACATAGACAATTTATAACAATTTCCAAACTAATTGGATCTAACATTTTATGTTAGGTTCTTTGAAAATAGCAATGTGATTTCACAATTTATTACACATTGGATGTAAATACTCCTGACGAATAAACACTTTCTTTGGAAAGTCATGAGGGCACTTGTCGTCCTGTCAGAAAAGGAGTACCCACTCCTGGTGTTTCCTTGCAATTTGCAAGAAAAAAGATAAGTGCATAAATTTAACATGTTGCTTCCATGTGTCAATTTTCATTACACATTGAACTTTTCAAAACAAGTTTTCTGGTTTGTTTCTTTTGAAAATAATAATACTCTCTGAAATAAAGGTTGCAAAATGATTTGAGAGATTCATGTCATAAAGTTAGGGGAATAAAATAGAATGCATAAGAAACTAACTTAAAAGGCGAAGAGACATATTCATATTCTCCCTCCCTCCCCCCTCTCCATATCGACATTCGACACACTTTCACATATATGTCGATGCAAAGTGGTAGGAATAAGTTTAAACTTATATTATTAAACCATTTCAACATACGTTTTCGGTAATTAAAAACCGTGGACCAACTAAAAGGGAACAAGCAGTCATCTCAATTGAATTTTGAAAATAAATATCAGATATATCTCTTTTATTTTTCCTTCTAAGGATGTAATGTTTTTACATGCGAAGTTTGAATATTAATGGCAAACCAAGACGTTTTTATGCATGAATTAAACAATTTTGTTACAAATATATTGAAGCAAAATGTACCATGTTGGGTCCTGTATTGGGGATGTCTACCTCTGCTCAAATAAAAAAAATGGAAAACTTATATTAATCAACTGATTGTCAGTCATTCTTTTATGAGTTTATTCTATTACGTAGAGCTCAAGAACCAGCCTAAATTGAATTTTTAGACTGCTTGGGGCAATGAGGTAAGGGTGAACAGGGAGCAGCGTACTTCATAGTCATGGAAGTATTAAATTTGCATGGGGCACTGCATAGCAGGGGGTTATATGGGGAAGAGAAATCGACACATTCTAATTCAGGTTTACATAAAACAATCTACAAAAGTATTTTCATTATTAGTGCACCCCCATCCCCCGTCTCAAACTATGTCCGAAGTTGTTCATGTTTGGGAATTTATACAAAAATCAAGTATAAAGCCAGGCTAAGGGACTGGCTTCATAATGACACATGAAAACTCACGTGTTTTACTACTCTTTGAGTGCACACATGTGTTTTACTGTAGGCTTAATTATTTCTAATAGAAGTGTGTAAAGATATATTAAGCCATGACTTAAATGGAGAATGCAGTCACCTCAATTTGAATTAATGTAGGCAGTTACCCTGTTTCATGAATGGCTCTTGGAAATCGTGTGACAATATTTTTCTCACTGTATTGTGACATTGATGCAGATGGATTAACTACTTGGTTTACATTAAACATGCAATATTTGCATTCTAAATTCTTATGAAAGATGCTTAAAGGGAAATAAGAGGATGCTTGTGAGATCAGCTGTTGTTTCAAAATAAGTTCCGAGGCTACCTTTTTTGTCCTTTATCGTACGTCATACGAACACATAACAATTTCGATCCAATCGTTGATGAACGAAAAATTTTCACACTGTTTTGAGTGTAATCTCACCAGCCATTCTCTGAAATAATAGAGTTCTGTTACATGTATTTAACTTGCGGTAATTTCTTGTATATCTGTTGTGTTAAAATGTTGCTTTTGCTTTTTTAGCATTAGGAATGAGAAAGTCTGCTCTACTGAACTCCACCCTTTTTCTTGAAGACTAATAACTTACTAGGAAGATGGATTTGTGGCAACAGCTGTCAAATTAATCATCTGTCTAAGCTTGCAGGAAACGACTTGAGGTTGTGACAAATTTGTAACCAGAGATTATCCGAATCGCTTAAAAATTCTGCAAAAATTATTAATTATGTTTTGAAACAATAATTTTGTTATTTTATCCATTAGAAACAGGAAAGACAGGGATTTTATTACCGATAACTCACCACAGATTCTGAAAACAGGATTCATGAGATTGATTTAAGTCGTTTTCACGTTTGATGATCCCTAGCTACATAAATACTTCCCTGTTCCTGTAACCATTCACAATTTAAGAAGGGAATCTGGGCAAAAGCTTACTATCCTCAGAGGAATAGGCTGGATTTATGGCTGGAAGGTTCAAGTTGTTCTTCTGTTCAAAATCGAGGAGGGGAAGTTACGGTTACACAGGGAAAAAAATACAGTCCCTGTTCGTGATGTGGGAGAAAGAAAGTCAGACAACAGCCGGATATCTCCAATTCCTACCATAGCGAAGTGAAGCCTTGGGCCCGGCAAATATAAGTACGGGTGAACTTAAAGGAGGATCCGAGGGGGCCATTGCCTGAGCTCCGGTTGAGCACGAAAAGGCGACGACCATTGAAGACCACCCCGCACCTAGCCTGTTTAACTAGACCATATGGCTTGATGAGCAGTGCTGACTGAACCGTCGAATTTAGGAATTTAGTGACATACATCACTGCTTACTTTTGGGCAGCATGCTACGGTCGGAGGATTCACTTGAATAATAGTCATTCGTGAGAAATTTGATGAAGATCGTCTGTGGTCATCAGCTAAGGAGGCTTCTGAGATGGTTAAAGTCTTGTAAGGAATTTGGACGAAAGATAGTAATTACGGGGATTGGGACAGAGTGAACAGCAGACTAACTTGATTTTTTTATGAGCGAATGCGAAGTATAGCAGTCGGTTTCTGGACTTCAAGTTGTCACAGTGTTTTCATTGTGCGTCTTGTTACTTTTGTTAATCTAAATGGGTATGAAAGTTACTTGAAGATTAATAGATGTTAGCTATAAATAGAGTTTAATAATGAAAGTAAGTCTTTAGCTTTGTTAAAGTTACTGGAAAATTCCTTGAGATATAGTTAAATTTTACGGTATTTGAAACGACTGTATAATGCTCTTAACCGCCCTTTTTATGATATGGTTTCATGCACCGCCCATCAAATCAGAATTTTAGACCTAGCTAAGACAAGCTGGTAAGTTGAAGGTTAAAAAGTATCCGGAGAACTAGAACTTTTTGGATGTGTGAAGTTGGTTCGGGTAAAGGTTGGAACGGGGCCCTCTGTCTAACCTGTGACACATCCCAAGGGCACAATAGAATTCTCAGTGTACTTATCTGATGAAGGTCACTGATAGTTTTCGAGAGAGTAACTTATGGCCTATAAATACCACTGTTGTTTTTCTTTTATCCATCCATGCAAAGGACAGGGCAGAAAACTACACAGCTATTTCACTAAGATGAGTAAGTCTTATCCCCACGTTTAGTAAAACGATGCAAAACTTCGTATACCCTAAATCCAGTCGAGCTAGAAATTGTTTCGCGTTTTCACGATTTGGCAGCTAGCTTGTCTTACCGACTTTGAACCCATATTTACATCAATTATAGGGAATGTAAAGAACTTACAAACGTTTCTATAGCTATCATAATACTTGCCAATGTTGCACAGTGTTTCATGGTCTCTATATGCCGGACCCTTGAAAAAGGGTAAAACAGGCACAATCTAACCCACATGAAAAAATTGCCAACTGACAAATAATGATAGAACCTCAGTTTTATTTTTTGGGTTTCGAATCGCTTCGGCTTTGCACCTTGGTAAAAAAAACCGGGGTGTTCTGGTGTCACGTTTTACGTTGACACTGGAGTGCTGCTATGGCGCAAACAAAATGTTTAATTGAGCACGAAGGATGTAGCAAGGTTCTGTTTAGGATTATCAAAGCTTTCGAAAGTTCAGTACGCTTCTGACGATCAAATCGTTATCATATTCGTAGCACAGCCGTCGCGTACCGGTCGCTTTGGTATCAACTTTCTGATCACGATGAAAGGGATTTTCCGGTGACATTTTCTGAGGATCTCAAAAGAAAGAGAAAAAGTTTTCATCTCATGCCCTTTGAACCCCACGCTGCCCATAGCTTGTTCATAACTCAAAATATTCATGTTTAAAATTATTCTTGTTTATTATTGTCAAAAAAGACTTCCAGTTGCTCCAAGGTTACAAAATGTTATGAAATACTGGAAGATTGCTTCCAAAGTTTTTACTTTCTGTTCTTTTTTAATATTGATGAGTTTAGTTTGACCACGAAACTTGGCACTAAAGAAAGATTGAATAGGCTATCATTCGTTTCTCATTAAGCTTAAAATGTTGTGAGAAAGAAGGTTACAACTCTAAAAGTGTCTGCCTAATTCATTTACATTTGTCAAGATTATTAAGATATAAAAAGATGTTCAATTAGTCTGCCTGTATGGCATCACAAATTTCCCATAATGCACTGCTGCAAACCGAATATTTTCTTCCAAAACAACATGCTACTGAGATGGAATTTTAACACACCAATGAAGTGAGAAAAGTCCCCTAATTCATAATCCCTTTAATGCAGGATAGGTTGCAAATCTGCTTCGAGTGTTTACCGGTAGCTAAGGTTACGTTTAGGTTTCTAACTGTAAAATAGGGTTCATGACGATATGAAATTTTCAGACAGTGTGCGGGAAATCAAGCCAGCGAATAATCGAGGCGCGAGGGATTAACCCAGAACATCACAGTAATATTTACGGTCTCGAAGGGAATTCACGGATATTTTCAAATTTGTGTTACGTGACTATTACTATTTTGAGTTACGAAAACTTCTTTGATTCTACTTCTACTCCCATGGTTCTCCCTTGGGAGCCTTACTCAACATGCAAGACATATTTTGCACAATGGTAGCATGCGCAATGCAAAATGTAAGTACATAAAGTCATTTTCCACAATATCTACATCACGAACTGAACACATGCTCTCAGCAACATGGTCTATGCTTATCTCCATTCTAGGGGCCGTCTAACAACATAGGCGAAGAAAACTGTTTCTGGACTGGGGAGGGAGCTGAATGTTGTTTTGGACCGCCGTCCTAGGGAGGGGTCTAATAACATAGGCGTGGGAAGCTGTTTCTGGACTGGGGAGGGAGCTGAATGTTGTTTTGGACCGCCGTCCTGGGGAGGGGTCTAATAACAGGCGTAGGAAGCTGTTTCTGGACTGGGGAGGGTGCTGAATGTTGTTTAATATCGCCGTCCTGGGGAGGGGTCTAGGGGAGGGGTGTCCCCTCCCGTTTGGAAGAGTTTTGAATATTTGAGGGTACTTAGATGCAATTTGGTGCAATATTTGAGCAAATTTTAAGGAAAATTACTACAAATGTTTGGCATTGTTTGCAGAGGGAACAAATAAAGGGTTTTCGTCCTTGAACTGGGGGGTGGGGGGTGGAGGGGTAGAAGCATACTTCCGCCAACCACATTTTTGACTGGGAGGCTTTAGCCCCCAGACCCCTCTTCCTAATAAATACATTCCATATGCGCTGGTGCATTCTCTTAACATATGTCACAACTGATGAATCACACCTTCCCAAATTTTTTGCAGCTTCAACAGGATCCAATTTTAAGTTTAACCTTACTCATAGGCGTAGGAAGCTTTTCGAGACTGGGGGGCTGAACCTTGTTTCGGATCGCCGCCCTGAGGGAGGGGTCTAAGAGGGTGTCCCCTCCCCTTTGGAAAAATTTTTGGGTATTTGAGAGTCCTCAGATGCAATTTGGTGCAACATTTTAGACAAACCATAAGGAAAATTACTGCATTTATTTGACATTTCTTACAGAAGAGACAAATAAGGGGTTTTTGCCCTTGGATCTTGGGGGCGGAAGCATGCTTCAGCCGCCATTTTTGACTGGGGGAAGCTAAAGCCTGTGACCCTACTGTTAGCTGTCTCTGGCAGTTTGTGTAAAATGCATCATTCATGAAGGGTCAGAGATCTGAACCTTGTGTACTGTACATGATTCAAAAGCAGTCATCACACATTAGCCCACTGACGCTACCAGAACATCTGGATTTAAAACTCTCTCGTACGCCGTAACATTTCGTTTATTTTTACACCCTCAGTCTTCTAGTTTTTCATAGCTTACCTAACCGTTTGGTCGAATCGATGCTGAGAATTCATATAAGCATCCTGAAATTAGACTCCCTACAGACATTTCACTGCACTTCTAATTTAGTACACAAACGGTCACCTTATCCGGATTGTTGAGCCATATAGCCTGCCGGTGAATGACCTTAAAATGTCTGCAGATTAATGCACACACTGAAAAGTAGTTATCTGTGCTCTGTTGAGTATTTCAGGCTAAGAAGACATACAAAGGGGAACTCAATTGACAGGTGACTTAATGTGATGGATATACGCATATTAGCTCTCTCCTTGACAAATGCCATTTTTGTGGATAACATCAAGACTTGTAGAAAAGGCGTGGGAGTGATTATACAAGTAGAAGGCATTATGATTTTACTACTTTTGGTCCATTTTTTGTTAGTTATCCCTTTGACCCGTCTCATTTGTCATCGCTGCTTATTGACCCCATGTCTTTGGAGAATCAGGTGACTTTATAGGAAGGGAAAACGAATGATTTTATATCAACACGTGCTTCAAGGTTTTTGTAGGAAAAAGTGAAGACAACTTTGCCCTTCCCTTTCCCACAACAAAACAGACCCAGCAAATTCTTGATAACAACAATTTTGAATTTTTCACGAAGGTTTCTGAATAACTCGTCTTGTGAAAGTACTTATTACTTCCATGCCTGACTGAACAAAGATAAAGATGCATGTTTATGAGGTTGGTTAGTTAGAATCTTTAATTATTGCATCTAAAGACCACCTCTCTACCATTACACGAAAACGGAACAAACCGACTCTTCTATCTTTTCAATAGCTATTACGGTCGTTGTACATGCACCTTTTTGTACCCGGCCATCGCAATAGTTGGCACCCAATTGATAGCGCTGTGCTGTTTCTGAAGTTCCGCTTTACATTTTGCTTGAAAGGAAAGTATTTTCTACTGTTAATGTAACTTGCAAACAAAGGAACTTCAAGTGCCTTTTGGACTAAGACTTTGTTTGTCAATCACGCAGAGCTTAACTTTTTTGCTTAAATCTTGGATATTGAATATCCGTACAGAATGTTTATACTGAAGGGAAAGAATCTTTTACTTCCTCCACTTGTATGCCAAATAAAAGAGTCCATTATAAAATCGATACTGTTTAATATGGCTGGTTGGTTGGTTAGTTAGTTAGTTAGTTAGTTAGTTAGTTAGTTAGTTAGTTAGTTAGTTAGTTAGTTAGTTAGTTAGTTAGTTAGTCAGTCAGTTAGTTAGTCAGTTAGTTAGTTAGTTAGTCAGTTAGTTAGTTAGTTAGTTAGATGAGGTTTAACGTCCCAGTTTCCAACCAATTGGTTCAAGTCGAGACGACCACGGCCTTTGTTCCAGTTGTGGCTCACTGGCTTGTTTTCCCTACTCCATTGCTTATGCTGAGCACCAAGCACAAAGACATTAGGTTCCATTTTTAAAATCTTTGGTATGACCCGGCCAGGATTTGAACCCTAGACCTTCCGGCTGCAAGTCGGATGCTCTAAACACTTGGCCACTGCAGTGGCTGGTTTCCAACTTGAAAGCCCCAAAGGATGCTTAAAGACAGACACTCATAGACCCAAATACACGTTTGGCTAAGAACAACCAAAAGTCTTAATTGGTGACTGCTCTTTGATTTACTCTTGCGACTACACCTCAGACAACTACCTCAATGCCATGAAATACTTTGTCAAAGTGCCCCTATTTCATAGCAAAAATAACACATGATCTGCAAGTGAATAAAGTTGTAATGCTGTCAAATATTAGGGGTCTAATAACCCTTTAACTTTAGGGAAAATGATGCACATGCAAAATGTGCTTTGAAAAACATCCAAGCTATCTGACCCTTCAATTATCGGCTAATTGAAATTGTTCCTTTTCATCATATTTCGTTATCTTAGTTCTAAAAGGACTTTCACAGCAAGAGAGAGAAGGGGTGGCGGCGGGGGAGGGGAGGGTAGAGGACGAACTCATAGGTAACGATGGACGAGAAAAGTCTGCTTTGCCTAATAAAGACATTTAAATTCTACATCCATTTACTTACGAGACAATCAAAATTTAATTGAATTTCAAATTGGAAACGCACCACAATAAAATGTGGTTACTTTTAAATTCAGATGACTGGCATTGCAGCCTACCTAAGATAAACATATAAAATGGTTGTAAATTTGAGAGCATCATTTAAGTACGATCCACCATTCTTTAACAGAGCTGCTCGTTCTTTCCTCGCCCAATTGCTGAAGAATCTAGTGAATTCATCGTCACAATTTTACGATCACCCAGTTTGTAGCATGACCAGGCAAACATGACAATCTAACGTATTAATTATCGTTTCTTGTTTCTCTACAGGAGTTCACTTTCATCGCATTTGAATCGCCACAGGATACCATTAACCAATCATAGAGCTTGGTGTCTTTCAGAACGAGGACTGTGCAAAGCATATGAGCAAACAATTCCACAAATGTTGCAGTCACGAAGTCGACCTTGATCAATCAAGTTCGAAAGCAATGAAATCAGACTCTTCCAAACAGTTCATGTTTCATTTGAGGATAGGTTAGTTTAACTCTTTTGGAATCCTACTGGACCTTATTTAAGGAGAAACTTCCTGTGTTAAACACCGGAAAAGTCCGAATTAGCTTATGAAACCTTACGTCGTCTACGTTGGATGATTATTAGAACTGAAGATGATCAGAGGATATTGAATGGATTATAGGAGTGTAGTATTCATGCGTTTTCTTCTTCAATAAAAAAATTGAGAATATTATGGAAACGTGGAAATGAACGGTGAAAACTTATGTCATGGATTGTTTGCCATAGACTGAAACGACTCAAACTTTACTTAACAATCCGTGATCCACAGCCTTCGTAAAGACTGGACTACTTTCCCGTTACGTTGTTTCGGCAAGATTATCTTCTTCTTGTTTCAGAATTCTACCTCATTTTTGCGACAAGTATAAATTAATGAGAATAAAACTTGCCAAGAAATGAACTTTGGAATCTCGCAAATTGGTGACAGATGCATCGAAGCTTGACTCTGTAATATCGCTTTATCGTTGACAAAATCTTTGAAGATACTTCCGAACATGATATTAGCTCAACTTTTGTCTTAATCAACCATCCTCCAGTAATTAGCTTCTTGATTATATACGAATGTGTTTCCATGGAGACAATATGGAAAGGAGATATACTTTTGAAATTACAGACAGAATATCTGTAGCGTAATTATCGATTTTTTTTTCAAAAAAAAAAAAATGATGTTTGCATCTACTGATTCAGAACATAACTTTTCAGGAGGGGAAAATAGCCAAACATCTCTCCTTTACCGAGCGTTTTAAACAGGGAGCTAATTCATCAACTTCGACTTCAGTTTCTCTAAATGATATGAGCTTGGAGTAAAATTAGTTTTTGTTGTGGGAACAATATCCTCACTTTGATTGAATGTACATTTGTAATCACCCATCGACACTTGGAATGGAAACTGATATCAAATTTGCATCCACTAGCCTACCTTTGTTTCTTTAAGTTGGATACAATCTGAGATTTCCTTTTCACACTTTAATAGTTTAATCTAAAAGGTTTGGAGTGTACTCATCAAAGTGTATCATTGCAGTGTATTATAGTCTTTTAACATTCCACATCAACTACAAAGTTAATCAAAATATCTGCGAGGCATCCAATGGATAATTTAATGAATACCACAGACCAAGACATTTTGACCGAGGAGAACATTCCAACTCCCTATGATGGCCCATTTGAGTGGGCTGGAATCACCTGGCATTGGTGGATATATTGTCAAACCGTTTTGTCCATTATGGGTCTCATTGGGAATAGTGTGGTTATTTTTATCTATACTGTCAAGATCAGAAAGTATTCATCAATGAACAGATTAATCCGAGGTTTGGCTGTAGCGGACTTATGCACCTCTGCATTTTTGTTCCCCATACCAGCCATAGCACGCACACCAAACAGTCTCCTGGGTGAGTTATATTGCAGGGTAATCTATCCCAACAATCTCATGTGGATATCCATCGTATCATCTGTCTATACATTAGCTATGATGTCTTTAGAACAATGTCTAGCAGTGGTATACCCTCTTCGAAACCGACTCATGTACTCCAAGTCCAGGTCGAAAATAATCCTTTCTATGGTATGGCTAGCCTCCTTTTGGACTAATGCTTTTACCTACTTTGCAGCATTCCGTTCCCACGAGAGTGGTGGATGTACATATAACCTTGGGGGTCCCTTGATGCAAACCTGCATAGGAATCTTCATATTCAGTTTGGAATATTTCATTCCAATGGTCATTATGGTGGCTACGCACGTCAAAACACTCCAATGTCTACACACACAGGCGGAAGCCTTGATGCACCATACGGGTTCACGACAAGACGAGAAAACAAGGCGAGAGAGCATCATGTTACGAGCGCATCAACGTGTCCTCAAGATGCTCCTTGTCGTCGTCCTTACCTTCATTTTCTGCTGGACGGCTGACCAGATCGGCTTTTTCTTATTCAATATTGGAATTCTAGAACAGTCCTTCTTGTTCAGTAACGTTTACCAGACCTTCGTGGTTCTGGCTTTTGTTAATTCATGTGCCAATCCTTTCATCTATACCGCAAGCAACCCGCAGTTCAGGAAAGCATTGAAGACATTTTGGAATGGGCAAGAAACCTCCTCTTTAGATTCAATGAACCAAGGAACCATGAACGTTAAATTCTCCACGGCGAACACAGCCGCTACTATAATGGACCTGCCGACCAACGCATGAGAATTTTAAAGGAAGGGTATAAACGAAAACTTACTTTTCATTTGTGGAAGAGGAACTAAATTTACGCATTTTCGTGAAATTTCCATTCAAATCGGACATGTAGTACTCGAGATATCAGCAAGTGAGCTGGCGGCCTGCAGGGATTATATCAATGCCTCACATTGATGAGAAATGCTTTTTCTTTTTTTTCAGTCTGTTGTGTTGACCTTGAAGTTAATAGGGATATAAGCTCCCCATTGGGAATTTGATGTTTGTAAAAGTCCCATGCCTTTCAAGCATTCACATTCCAATAACATGGGATTTTGGAGGAGAAAATTGATTGTAAAGTTTAAAGAAACTCAAAAGAGTGGCTCATTAATGTGCATTTATGACATCACATGTGCTTGCTTCAGGTTCACTTCTGTTGAAAATGTGACAACTTTATCTGCTATTATGTCTTTAGAACCGCACATCCAAATTTCAATGCAAAATTTCACCAAAATGCTTAGGATAAGTACCCCTCTAACACATCAAAACTTGATTCGAGCTTAGACCCTTCTTTTAAGAGACCACTGAAACACCACAAGTAGTTGCCCCAAGAACTAATGAGGTCGATGTTTATCGAAAAAAACTCCTAAATTTGTTCATCTCTTGAGTTTTAAGATGGGCTATGTACTGCATGCTTGTTTGGCATCCATGAAGAAATACTTGAATCTTCTGAAGCAAAAAGATTAAACAGGAAGAATTAATGTCTCAAAGGTGGGGGGAACTAAATTTCTCCTCTTAGTTAACAGAATCATGTCAATGGTAATTACTAGTTGCAAGCTCAACAAATTTTATTTTAAACAGGGTATGAAAGGTTAACTATGTATTTTCTTGCGGTTCTTTTTATTTGGCCTTTGTGCTAACCTACACGATAGTACGGAATTCTTATCAAGTAACAAAAATAAATGAAAATTTTTACATTTTTTTAGTAAAAGCATAACAAGATTTGGCGGGAATGTGTAAAGGTGTCTTGTCCACATTTCACTGATTTTATTGGGAAGCAATATAGCTCGTGGTATAGTTTCACAATACCTGCATGAATTTGCTCAGCACCTGAGGGAAGTATGCAAACGCGATGGCTGCAATGAACCATGCGATTTTATGTTTTCGAATTATCGAAAACCTTAGAACTTTAATAAAAAAAATCATGGGAATAAAAAGGCTATCATAAAGTCATTGATATAGAAATTACGAGAAAGTAAGTTAAATTAGAATATTTGATGGGCAAATAAAAACGGTGTTAATAAAATAGTCTAGGTGCTTCGAAGGATAGTCTTTGGAGTAACTCCTTACTGATCTTAGAAGATGTAAGAAGTGTAACTAGGGTTGTAAGTTTCAGTGTGGTAGGGGATTAGGCAAAGCAACCATTTCATCGAGCAGAAAAAGTATCGTTCTGTAAATGAAACCGATGCCACTCTATTCACAGTGGTAACTCGTCCGGTATTTTATGATTTTTCTTAAAGCTATTTCAGCTAATCTTTATTTAGGCATTCACAGCTCTTTTCTCTCTCTTTTTTTCTATTACCTTCCTTGCGGACAAATCAACTCACTGAGTAAATTGTTTGATGATTAGGTTGCTTCGGTTAAAGCCTGTAGTCATACTATAAAATTTATTTTTACTAACCTGACACTTGAAGTCACTTTGCTTGATGTCAGTGAATACGTGAAGGGGGTTAACATTGCATGGCGTATAATACTTTTTTAAAATGAACGTTCTACCAGCACCACCAATGATCCATTCTTTTCGCTTGCTCATCTTTAAAACACGATAGGGGGAATTAAAAAGCGTAAATGTAGGTGCAGTGGGTCTATGCCCGTTGTGATTTTCATCAATCAGTGGTGTGGAATGTTTTACTTCATGTTTTAAGTAGTGTGTACAACCGTGCACTGTCAGATTGTTTGATATATTAAAATATACGTTTGTGTGGTAAAATTACAGTTAAGCAATAAATTTGCAATTTACGTCAAAATGGTTTCTGTCTGTAGATTGCTGTTTTGCTTCCACTCAACAGATGTGTAACTAGAATGCCGGCTAACCGAATTGGGTGAAACATTAACCTTTTTATAGTGAACGATTATGCCATTTTGTCGGAACAAACGTATTCCTCATCATGAAATCATTATTTCTTGTTATTTTATGAAATTATCAAATACTTAAATGTGTAACCATAAACATTATTACCTGTTTTTTTTTTTTCTTTTTCTACTCTGCTAAGTGTAGAGCAATGTGTGCGAAAAACTACTCATAAACTTGACAATGTCCCCTTTTAAGATTTGCAATCTACAAAAATGCATGAGCTGTTTTGTTAAAAGTTAAAGTAGTGGTGCGCTATTGTGAAATATGAAAAGGCATATAGACGCTCGTCGAAATTATATCTTTCACCAACACTATTTTACCATGGTTACATTTACGTAAACCTTAATAACGTCTATTTCTTCTTATTCCATTTTTGGATTAAAATGTTTGTTTTTCTGTATCTATAAAACTTTTCCACGTTTCCATACTTACTGTCTTAACATTAGGAATTGCCTCAGGATATTATTGTTACTTTATACTGACCTGTGTTTCCGATTTGCCAAGTGAGGGGGTACAATCAAGTTTGTTGTTACGTTTTATGGTACGGTACAAACTAATGAGAATAATGGAGCAGGACATAGACTTAGTAGTAACATATGCCAATAATCACAGGTTCGACAAGCCTTGCATAGCTTTTCAAGAGTATCGAGAATCACGTATCGGTATAACTTAGTTAGCAGTCTGCAATGTTTTTTAAGTATGCTCATAAATGTAAAAAAGACATTGCCCTTTTGACAGTACAATCTCCATTTATATCCTATTTAATTGCATTACACATCCCTGACTTTACATTGTGCATTAAACGTTGCGTCGTCAAGTAGACAGTTGGCATTGCAGAATATATTTTTGTCTGAAACGAAAATATCTTTATTATACTTTTTTTTCAGTTATTTTGAGATTTAGCAATCTCCAACAACTTTTATTATACGTATAAATGTAAACAAATTTGCACTGTTTACTATACTGTTTCGATTTACTTCCTAGTTAGCTACCTTTGTCCTCTCTAACCTCTCTGAACGTTGTCATTACTCCGTGTATTCTTGTCCTGAAGAAATATCTAGTTTTTTAAATTATTTTTAGTTATCTTGAATCCGTTACATAGATTACACGCAGGTATGCAGAGACAATTTCGAGATGGTCACAAGTCAACAACTTTTACTTACTGAATTTTTCCGCTTGTATATTACGTAAAATATAATACACTTTTGTAAGTAGATATGTCAAACTACAATGTGAGACAAAAATTAAAGTGAACAAAAAAGGCCTTTGTTGTGTTTAGAAATCATTAAAACGTAAAAATACCCACGAACTTTATTGATAAAATAATGTAACCAATTTAATTACATTTGAAGTAAATTTATGTTACAAAACAAAGACAAAAGTGATGTTTTATTCTTGATTTACTTTTTTCTCTATGGGCAGTTGGTTTTACAAACTCAAATCTTCAATTCTATTCCACGAATATTTCATAATCACCTTGATTAAAATTTCTTTGGCACACCTTACATTCGGTATTTGCATTCAGCCTTTAGCTGTGCGTGCTTAAATCCGTATGGTAATAGAACCACACTTCACCTGTAGACTAGATAAGTGTTTAGGTGTCTCATGAGTGAACGACCCATTGGAGCATGATAGGGTCAGGTGGGGGCAGGAGCCATTCCTAGTCGGGGAAGGCGATCTCCTTGTGGGGGAAATTTTCTTACCTCGCTGGGAACCTTAATGGGTACAATTAGGCATGCAATCCTAACGGAGAGAAGCCTCCCGACGGCTTTCTTGGTTTTGCTCGAAAGGAAGGAAATTTATCAAAAAAACCCCACAAAACTCAAATTTTCTTCAATAAAAGGCGAAAACGCGCGGAGTGCTATGAAAAAAACTTCAGCCTGTCGCTTTTTTCGGAGCTTCAGTTGTTAGGGTTGCTAGCCCTTTGTGGGACAAAACCTGGCACCACCCTGTATTAAGGCATTTCCTCCTCTCTGATTGTTTAGTGTTACAACTTGCCAAGAGCCTGGGGAGACTAGATGCAGGATACGTACTGAAAGTACGTTTTTGGTACATTTGTCTGGATGTTTGGCCCGTTCAAAAATGGGGCTTTCTAACATGCTTGGCTTCCACGTGCTTGCTTAGGACCCCTGGCCCCACGCCTACTTTACAAAAGGTTGAAGGCATGCCAGTCTCCCACCTTAAAAGGTGGATCCAAGTCCTTGCAGACAACAAATCAGATTCAACTCATAAAGTAAGCCCCTTTTGCCGAGATGAGAAATCACTTCTAATGTGTAAGAATCTTGTGGTTACCATTTATGAGGGTTGCATGCAAATAGTGGATTGATGTCAGTGTCGCTTTAAGGTAGCTTTTAGTCAAATTCTGTCGTAATTTCAAGGCAATGAGTCCTATTCATTAGGATTCAATAGACATTCTTCTACTTAAAATGAAGTACTTGAATACTCTGCTAATGATTACTGGGTTTGTAAAATGAGGATTTAAAGAAAAAGTACTTTGTACTCTGTAAAACACAATTGTTTACTCTTTCAGTTTCTTTAGCACGCCCCAAGTGTGAAATATGTAAAAGTGTGATTATATGGACACAAAAATTATCCCGTGGGAGATATCAGGCTTACTTGACATTCATTCACGAGATATTTTTTTCGATGAAAAGCTATCCTTGTGTAACGAGTTTTGGAACAATTTTATTTCCTAAGAATTGAGAACTTGGGATGAGATTGGATTCATTAAAATGCAATAAACTTGTCAGTGAGAGGAATGGTAAGTCGTCAGCGTAGAATTCACGCGGGGGAGGAGCATTCCCCTACAGTAATTGTTATTGTTATGTATTTGAGCACTCGTTTCAATGGAGACATTCCTTATATTATGAACTCTATGGAATGCTTAGCATGCAATTAAAATACAGTTGTTTACCGTTTTGTTAGGTTAATTAATCCGTGTGGGTCCTTAGATATGATCGTGACTCCATGAAGCGTCACTCTACATTTAATTTTTAATTTGTCTTCGCAAAGAGTAGATCATTTATACATCTGTCGGGCTTTAGGTAGGCAACATCTACAGGGAATTATTAATTCATTAACTCCAACTATAATCTGTGTACGCAGCAGTGGGCATACTTGTGTGTAGGACCCTTGTTTTCCATCACTGGTGCAGACCAAGGTTAAATAATTCCGATCATAGTGAGGACAATAACTTAATTATGGACAGTTATGAGGCCAGAATACTCCACTTAAAGTGCATGACGGGATTTTTCGTACTAAGAGACTGACTGCCCCCTCAACTATTCAATCTGTTCAATCTAAATATAAGACTGAGACTTCTTTTAAACGTAGGCCTTTTGAATTGCTCCCCCGTACAGTTTCAAAATGCATTCATTCTGACTTTTTAATATTACATGGATTCAAAGTCAATCCACCCACGATGATTTTATTAATACGGCAGCTTTCTATGGAGGGTCTTCTTTCATATGTGGGCATGGGCGTCCGCAGAAAAAAAATAGGAGGCAAGACTTTTAATCTATCAAATCAGGGGAAATTTTTTACTCTCAGAAAGGAGCTTAATTGCTAAATGTTGGCACCTTTTACAGGTGGTGTAGCCAGGAATTTGCTGGGGGCGTAACCTGTAGGCAAACTATCTAAGCGTAGCGTAGCTCCACCATATTTGGCGGAAAGCGCCAAGAAAATTTTGGCCAAAATACCTCCCAGATAGCTGAAAATGGCACTTCCCAGGCCTTGTGAGTTGCATCTAATCTTTTTCTATTTTGAAAGCTCATGTTCTGGAAATTTTCTAGCGATATCATAAAAAATGTTGATGTTACTTTTTCTTCAAGTTTTTTTAGTTTTTTTATTTTCCAGGGGGCAAGTACCCCCTTGTTCCCCTTCTTCCGGACGCCCATGTATGTGGTGCTCAGCACTTCTGCTTATTCATGTTTGCCTGAAAATAGGTTATACTTTGCCAAAAAGTAGCACATTTTCTGGCCTAATGCAGCCTTACGCCTCTGTGCTGTGAGAAACCTGATTATGTTTGTGTCAGATTGATTTGGTCAACGGTGGTATTGATATTGACTGGACCAATAGTGTTTCTAGAGTAGCTACACCTGTTCGGATCCTTTCTTTGTCATCATGTGCATGGAAGGTGACCTACGTGGAGGGGTCTAGGTGGGTTGTTTTGTCTCCTCCAAGAAATATTTGGTAGTGCAAATTGGCTTCGATGCAAGCTGGTGCTTTCTTTGACAAAGCTCTATACTTATTATCCGTTTAAAAGTCTCATTTTTGGTGAATGCTTATGTTGACAATTTTTACATAGTGAAAGCAGGAGTTTGAGAATTAAGAGAATCTGAGAACTGAGAATTTCCAGTCTGTTTGCTTTTAACTGGAACATGCATGATGCGACCGTTCTAAGCCACGATAAAGTAGGGTTTCCCGAGAATAACCAGGAGATTGGGCAATAACACAACGTTCTATATATTCATTGAGTTGGTTAAATGACCCAATGTAAATTCAAGTACACGAGCGTAAAGATTATAAAATCAATTATATAACAAACTTGAAACAACAGCATTTGTGCAACCTTGAAACATATTGGGCATCGAAAAATCAACGAGCTCACACATATTAAGGGAGCTTTTTAAGTAACTTGTACAGAGGTAGCTCCAGAATCTGCCCCGCAAGGGGCCAAGCTCTCCGACGAGGGGGGTGTGAGGTCGTCAGGATTTCATATTTTATCTTACCCAATAAGCCTTCTCGAAGAACATTAGCGGCTCGCCGTAGGGGCACAGGGGGGCACTTGCTCCCCCAAAAGTTTGCAGAGTATGGTCTTCAATTCCCCCCCCCCCAAAAAAAAAATTAATAAATCAAATGAACATGTAATTGGAGATGGGTAAGGTCCTCCCTTTTCCTTGACTCGGTTTAAAATTAAAAAATGAATAACTTTCCAATGCAATGCGAAGGCTAAACATTAATTAAGTGCTTTCAAAATTTTTTTCGGCGAGCTTCGCGCGCGTTTTCTTAGTTGCTTGTTTGCTACTATACGTACTTCAGACATCACAAATGGACCTACCATTATTGCGAGCTAAGGTAATCAAAACAAATGAACACGCTGTGATATTAATATTGTAATCTAATTTGCTGATCAGCTTAGGCATCATAATGTCATTTACAGAGGGTAACGGTAATGCTGGAGTTAAATGCCCATAATTTTGCAGACACTTCAGAGCTTTCGGGTGCATTAGATACAGAAAAACAGAAAAGGCTGGCATCTAAGCTAATGACCATGTTGAAGAATAAACAAAGTAAGCAAAAATCAAATCAAAAGGGGAAAAAGGCAAAAGAAACACAAAAAGGAGAACAGAAAAGAATAGGGTGGAGTACACAGTCATTTTACAAGATTATATATTAACAATAGTTACAGGTAATTGTTAAAAAGTTCATCCTTGAGCTTACTTTGGAAAGAATTTTGAGACGCGACGGTTTAATGGTCGGAGAGAGAGTTGCCATAATTGTAGCATTATTGTTAAAAAGTAATTTGAAATGCTGGCTGCTGTGATGCGTTACATTATATGAATTCCTACTACCGAGTGGTGATGGAATAATCAGTAGTAGTTAGTCATTAATATCTATATCTCTCTTTAGGCTCTCACGGTCATTTGAGTTGTAAAACATAGGACAGGTGCTTGTTGTATCTATTATTCTTAAACATACTCACCCTTATAATTTCGAATAGTCGGTTCATGAATGCTATGTATGGGATCGATTATATTGTCCTTTAATTTGGATATAAACCAAACGAAATTCTGTATTGATCAGCCTAATAGCCACACTTTGTAGCCTAAAACTCCGATACACGTATGATGTATATCATTAATTTATTACGTGGTAAACATTCCATCATTTTTAAGGTTAAAGTTGCAAGCAACCGTGACATATTAATAACACACTGATGACGATACTCATGCAGAAGTTTGATGCAGTTTAGATGTAATAAAATTAAAATAGTAAACATACATCCTTAACATACGTCGTATTTAGCATCTGCTAATACTGACTTACCAGCTTTGAAGTACAGCCTTGGTTTTCAATCAAGGTGACATGTGTGGACTTAAATTTCTGAAATTGTTTTCACAGTAGACTATATAAGGAAAGGCATTAACATAAATTACAAAATGTTAAACAAAGAAACTTGAACCACACGTTTCAAAATATTTAAAACTGCCAGAAAACTTTATTATTTGAATGATTACACGGCTACCCGGCGTATTGCCGTCTGTTCAGATTTCAAGGTGCAGTCAAAATTATTTTTTTAAAGGGG
This sequence comes from Holothuria leucospilota, assembly GCA_029531755.1. Classification (NCBI taxonomy): domain Eukaryota; kingdom Metazoa; phylum Echinodermata; class Holothuroidea; order Aspidochirotida; family Holothuriidae; genus Holothuria; species Holothuria leucospilota. The sequence goes on from CM055982.1 coordinate 37,913,863, forward strand.
CACTAGCTCATAAGCCTATGGGAAGACATTTCACAAGGTGGACGGTAGGCGTTTAACCAGATATTTCCTTAATCGGGAAACAATTATGAAATTTATTTTGCCGTGAAAAACGACCTTTTTTCCTGAAATCGACCGTTTTGTTTTTGTTCAGGGGGCTCCCGCCCCCATAGACCCCCGCCTCATGCGCCTTTATGTACTTCCATGGATCCGTCATTATTTTCATCGGTCTGAATTCTGAGCTGTATAAAATTGGGGGCGTGATCACCCAACAATGACCCTGTGGCAAGTAATAACTATCTAATGATGGCGCATGCTAAATAATCGTATACGTAAAGTGTACATAATTCATTCAAGTGTTGCAGTTGCAAAGCAAAGCTGTGAGCATTCATTCATAGCAGTTGTTTACAGCAACTGTCTGCGTTTTATGTTGAACGGTTTGGTTACCGTTTACAGAATTTTGGCAAAATCCTAAAGGAAAAGAAAACTTAGTTCGTTGTCGCTGCTGTAAAGTCATTCTCAGCTTCACAAATAATTATGTAATAAGTTCTCAAATTCAGAGAAAAAAATTGGATCCTCAGATGGCAGTATACTGATTTGTGTTTACTTTTGGTATTGACTGCCGACTCTGTTAAAGAGAGTTGTAAGCACGCCCCCACTAGAAGGACTACACTAGCTCACCACAGCCATCAGCTTCTGGCCTTACAAAGACTTGCAAGAAATTCTCAAGCAATATAAGAGGGCGTAGTTATCTTCTTTCCCTACTGTAGTTGATGGTAAATAATTTGACAAACTTACACTTGGCATTACCGGCTTACTGATTGTTTTGGAAGGTGGAAGAAGGGTGACGGTACAGAGTCCATCGAACCCGATTCCGAGCAGATTCCAATTCCTGTGGACACCGTCCAAGGCCAAATTATCAGTCCCGCACTTTGACCACACCACATATTAAACGCCCTTTATACTATTTTTCAAGTACATTTGATTAAGAAGGTCATTTTTTGAATCAGTTTCATAGTCTAGGCCTTCTGTTTTAGTTGACCACTCATCTATTCAACTGTGCACCAATACGAATGTAGTCTTAAGTAATATTTACATAACTTTCCCCTTTGTGGACTCGGCTGGAAGGGGTTGCGAGTCTGAGTCTAGATGCAGCTCATTTCGGGCTAATTCTGTTTCCGAGTCCTCCAGTTCCGGGCTAATTCCGAGTCTAGTTACAATTGCCTTGAGTCGGAATCCAGAAAAGGGATTGACAGCTCTTGTATGGCGTGTACTGAAACAGGTAACAAATGAGCCTTCAGATGACGGTTTCGGTAGCACAAGGAATGAGAAATCTAAGGGCGGGATGGTGGAAGACTTGCCATTACATAAAACACTTGGTTTTGCATTGGAGCTTACTTTCTTGCTTTTTTTTTTGCAAACTTCTAGGGAAAACATGCAATGGCGATGATCATTGGGAAAGGAGGGGGTAACAAGGACATGGTCACCCAATTAATTTTAGGGGGCAATATCTTTCCTGATATTTGTGAGTGTGAGACAGTTCATTCCAATAATTTGGTTGACGGGAGATACCTTGAATACTTTGGCAAAACCTTAATATTCGGTGATATTTATGTAAATATTACACTTTCCGATGATTAAAGGTCATCAAAGCGATATCTCAAAGTCATTTTATGCTCAGATGCAACATGAAAGAGCCGTGAAAATGACATTTCAAATAAAGAGGAGGTATTTTAGGAAAATATTGACCTGTCAATGATTGTGACGCCCAGCTTAGATAGTGTCACAAACGAACTGCTTCTAAATATCTTGCTCCCTTCAATTCTCGCTGCCTGACTGAGGGGTTACATGCCCTGTTGCATTGCTTTGCTCGAGAGCCTTAAGTATCCTTAGGACGGCCCAAGTGCTATAATAACGCAGAAGGTCACGTAATGTCTGTATCGATAACTTGCAATAAGGACGTGTAAACATCATGAAGAAATATGGATGTCACACGGGCTAATAAATAGTCAGGGTATAGGGAATAGCCTAACGCTAATTCTTTAAGGTATTCTCAGCCGTTGTTGTGATGGCCAAGACATTGTCCCCTGGTAAAGATTCACGTTTTGTTGTGGATATGTAGGGATTTTAAATAGGGGTATCGTGATAACATAGGAGAGAAAAGAAAGACATTCTCAGTACTTAATCCCCATAAAAATGGGTGAGAGGAATAACTTGATATGTAGTTATGCATTTCTAGGAAAAACAAGAAAGAAAAATAAACGGATCAGGTACCAAGCCGAACAAAACAACTGTAGACGGAGGCTCCGTTTCTAGCATGTGCAAAGCTGTATTTGAAGATGTGCAAAGGGGGCACCAGTTTCCAGCATTTATACCAGTTATAGAGCAGCGTTAAAAATGGCCGTTTTCTGGACAAAGGCTCCATTTGTAGCCTAAAAAGAGTATCTTTGGCGGTTTTAGACAGTACGAAGGGAAATGAGTCCCCATCTTCAGCTCACAATGCTTGTCTTCGAAGCCGGTCTCGGCGGATTTCGGTCCTGATGTTGTTTGGTGTTTATCTGTTGGTAGGTGTTTATTAATTGTTGTAAAATAGCCAATATTGTGCAATCGTCTGTAGGTGAAATCATTTCAATTTCCGAAGGCCTAAAAATCATTGAGATAGAGGCGTGTATTATGTATGTACCGAATTTTTATTGACTTTCCGGGAACGTACGAGCAATAAGTCAGAAGACGTGGTAGGATAAAGGCTTATTTTTGGGATAACTGAGAAGTTGGGGAACATGTGAGAGGCTGAATTATCCTCAAAGATAATTATTTTCAAACTTGACGACGTCACTAATGTTTCAAGTCGGTATTTTGAAACACCTTAAAGCCCTCCAAATAATACCCTCAAGTACATATACTCATGAGGGCCACGGACCGCGACTGAATAGTAAAGAGTTTTTTATTTATTTTCGTTGGCAGGTCACATTTTCTATTAGAAAAATCTCGCGGGCCACATACAGGGCGAATCCAAGGTAAGTTTTGTCTTTGGGTCTCATTTAGAAACGACCATAAATACGACTCTCGGTAGAGTGGAGTGTTCCCGCGACATGGAGGGCATGGTTTCTGGGAATCCGCCACTGGGTCCCTGTTGGATCTAAGGAAATGCCATGTGGAGTATAGACGACAAGTTCTCTGAACTTCTGGGATATTTCAAAAATTGTTGGCATTAGACTGAATCATTAAACTACCGCATCTCTATGTAGCATTTTATACGCACTAAACAGATAATGAGTATCACAATTCGTCCATTAATTTGTCATAGCCTAAATACGGGCTTGAAAGATTTGGTAATAAGCTCACGAAAGATACAGTGTGGAGACATCCACTCTTAAAAGTGTGTGGATAGGGAGGGGTGATTGTACCTGACATTATTTGAGTGGAGCTTCACCATGAGTTGCAGCGCTTAGGGTACCAAGACTAGTCTTGCCAAAAATACCTCCTGGCCGTGAGTGGTATTCATCAGGTTTTGAAAGTTGTGAGTAAAATTGTAAATACTCCTTACTTCATGATTTAAAAATCCCCACTTTAAGCAAGAAAAGACGGAAAACAAATTCTCCCAAGGGGCATAGGTCCCCTGAAAATTCATAAGTCCATGCCAACTGGCCCCCACCTTCCCGATCTGGCGTACCTTTGTCTGATTAACGGCCATTTTATTACGCCGTGAGTGCATTAGTGGGTGGGTAGAATTGTGCATGACGGTAGGGTTTGCATGTAAGGAAGTACCTTGGGCCTGGTGATGGGGAAGGGGATGAAATATCAGTTTGTTTTCGAAACCAGAATTTCAAAATGCCTGAGCCCACATCCGTCAATCATATAGCTTTAGTCTGAACAAAATGTAGTCACATACGTCACCTCTGAAGTACTTACTTTGCTCCAAAGCTGATGTTTTCTGGGTACAATTGTTGTTTTGTGGTACACGCAGTGGCGTAACAAAGAGGGGGTAGGGAGGGGCGACCGCCCCTCCCTACACGGGCCAGGAGGCGCAAAATGAAGGAAGACGAAAAACAAAAAAACAGCGAAAAAGAAAGGAAGAATTACAAAAATAAGAAAAGATGGAAAGAGGAGGAAAAGGAAAACTTGTGTATTTTTAGCGCCCCTCTGCCTCCGGTGAGTTGTTAATTCGTGACAGCAAGAGCACTTAAATTGAGGGCTATGATGCGGTCGTGCATGCACCAGCTAGTTGAAACACTGCCACCAAATTAACATCTTCCGAGGTTAGTCGGTGGTATAGCCGTATAGCCGTTTGATGCATGCGACCTGTATTAATTGAAATAGACACTGCCCTAGCTGTCTTCGTCTCTTCGAGTCGAGAGATTGTCGTAGGCCTATATGAATTCCTTGCTTATAAAATACTGTATGTTGACAGTGATGGTGTTGCACATATTCAGCCTTTAGAATTCAAGCAAGTATTTCAGTCTTTATAATCCAAGCATGTTGTCGTAGTTTCGAGTTTAGCTCGGGAGTTGGAAGCTGGAACTAGTTTTGGGCAGGGTGGCGCCGGATGGGGGAAGGAGCCATAGCCCCCCCCCCCCGTCGGAGAAGACTGTCCGTCGGGATATTTTTACAGTTTTGTCGGGGAGTCTTATTCCTTATGACAAAGTATGCAGTCCCCTACGGCGAATAGTCGCCCGAATGGTTTTCCTGTTTTTGCTCTCAAGAAAACAATTTTTCTATTAAGAGCCCAACATTTTTGGCGCGCTAAGCGCGCTGTAGACCACTTCAGTTTCTTTAACAGTTCCATTCCACCGACCGCATGGTCAAGTGGTTAGAGCATCCGACTTGTAGCTGGAAGGTCTGGGGTTCATACCGGAGACTTTAAATATGGAACCTACTGCCATTGTGCTTGGTGCTCAGCATAAGCAATGGAGTAGGGAAAACAAGCCAGTGAGCCGCAACTGGAAAAGGGGTCATGGCCGGCCCGACTTAAACCAATTGGTTAGAAACTGAGCCGTAAAACCTCACCTAAGTCTAATTTCACCCAGCTAGATAGCACCAAGTCCTGTTCACCTTACCAAGTAACATGTAGGCAAAGTACACATTTTATGTACAGGTCGTGAATTTCATCCCATATCGCAAAGCCTGTCTACATCCCCTAGTTTTTTTTTCTTTTTTCTTTTCCTTTTTGGGCTCAATGTTTACTGGTACATAAGTTAAATGTTTTCATATAAGTCTACCAAAATTTTTCGCGCGATTTGCAATTTCATGATTCAGATAGTGAAAAGAAAACTTTCAGTGCGCAACTCGGCTCTTGAAGTTATTAAGTGATATTATGCAAAATATGCCCTGCAATAACATGGGCACTTTAACAATAACAGTTAGGCTCCTTCAAATCCCCTTCTCACCACTTTTCGACATAGGGGCTGTAGGTAGTTGGGAAGGCCTGGCCATCTGTCGGGAAAGTTCTGTCGCGACTCATGGTCGGTTTACTTATTTTGGCTTCAAGAGGGTCATTTCTGCGATTTAACCCAAAATTTTTGGTATTCGCTTTGTCCACTCTTTCTCAGTTCCGTTACTTATAGCTAAATGCATTACAAACCCTTTCCACCTTTACAAGTAACTTAATAGTAGAATACATGGATTTACGTAAATGTCGGGACTTTCTCATCTTATTTCGCTAAACCTAGTTAATGAGTTAATGTTCTCTTGTTTCTGTAGTGCGGTACGGCTAGTGACGCGATGAAGAAAGTACAACGAAAGTTACGCCCGATAGAGCCTAACTGCCCGGACAATTGATCTATCTAAGCTTTAAATAAGTATAGATTCTTTTAAGTGTAGGTCTACTGGAAAAAATTTCGCGCGCTTCGCGCTTTACAATGTCACACTTTAGATTCCGGGAAAGCATTAAATCAGCGTAAATCTATGTTCCTCTACTATATACAAATTTTATGCAATGTATGCGCCGCAATGGCATGGTATAGTACACAGGTTTTCTTTAAATCCCCCTCATTAATCCCTCGACGGCATTAGGGTTTCTGGGGGCGCACGTCGAGTCACTCGAGCCCTCTGCAAACAACCCTTGTGACGCCACTGGGTACACGTGTACCCCGAAAGCCCCCTCTTCACATGGGGCCCGCACGCGTCATCATCAGGGCGAAAGCTATATTTGGAGAAATGAGGATCATTCGTGAGTAAGAGACCCTCACATAGAAGAGCACCAAAGATGTAGCTAGAGGGAGGCATTCCGGTGCCTGTTCTCCCCGTCACATTTGAAAACAAGAGATCCCTTTGTTCGATATCCAGTACTCTGAGGGTCTTACATTTATAATCAGGACCAACAAATGCAAAAAGGTATGCGTAAAATAAGTGGGAGGGTTCGGTGCGGGTTAAGCCCCCCAGGCGCGTAGCTTTGGAGGGAGTGAAGGGGCAGCTTCCCCCTCCTTGGGCACATTTTTGTATTTTTTAATAACTTTTTTATGATATTGCCAGTAACTCAAAATAAAAGATGTTAACATGCAACTAAAAAGGCCTTGGAAGTGCCATTTCCAGCGATCTGAGAGGCCCTTTTGGCCAAACTTTTCTTGTACGCTTCGGCTAACTTATGGTGGCAATACGCTTAGTTAGTTTGCCTACAGGCTTCGCCCCCTCCTTGGTAAATTCCTGGCTACGCGCCTCCCCCCCCCCCCCCCCGTATAGATTCGAGCTTGACCCGTGTTACATGAAGGACTTTATTATGTAACCCTTGTCACATTAAAGGATTTTATATTTCTTGTTGATAGTCAATGAAAAGCGCGCCAGAGGAGAGCGCGAAAACTTTGGTATTTTGGAACGGTCCATGAAAGAAAATATTAAAAGATCGATCATTCGAAAAGACACCCACCCTACCTCCACCTGAAGCTCTCCCGTCAAAACCAATTTTCCAAATAGTTCATTCGTCAATTTCTGCTCATACGAAAGAAGGAAAGAATACAAAAGCAGTATCGGTCCACCTTTTCAGGCAACTGTATAGTTGGCCAACATTAGCTGTGTCCCAACCATCTCCACCTAGCGACGTTCATGTTTGACACAAATACGGTAACATCACCCGACTTATGGAAGAAGCACAATAACGCAGGAAGCAAAAAATGTTCTATGATTTCAGCAGTCCATAATTTTCATTTCACTGTCCCGGTATTGTGTTGTTGCTGGAATAAACCAGCACCAGAAGCTCCTGGATGGAAATTTGAATTGCGGCAGTCGCAAAGTTTGACTTAGTGCACATACTTTTTAACAACGCCTCAAGCCGGGGTCACACTGCCACGACAACCCACGACATGACTGAGACCCGGCCACCCACCGCGTCGGCTGTGGTCGTGACGGTGTGGCCGGTTCCACCACTAGAGTTCCGTCGTTTCGTAAGCCGTCGGTCCGATTGAACATGTTCAATCGTAGTTGGATGCAATCGGTGCACCAGAATGTCTAAGATCATTATGCAAATTGTCTACGACGGAGAGTCGCAGGTAGTCGTGGCGGTGTGACCCGGGATTAAGCCTATTGCAAGATTTACCGTCGGTTGAGAGGGGAGGCAACGTCATTCCTTGCATGACGCTTAGGAACAACAACTGTACCCAAGTAGTCCTACACGAAGTTATAGTCATAGTTGCGCGCTCAGAACAGATGGATTTTGTAGACATTTAAGTTATCATTTGCTTCATTTTACAATATAAAAGTTTATCTTCCGCCTACACTAAAATGGTCCAAGATTAATTACCATTGTTGGTTCATTTTTTCTTTTAAATCATCACATATTGTTTCGATCTCAGTTTGCTCGGCTGGCCGGACTGGAACATCTCGAGGGCCAGACATGGCCCGCGGACCGCCATTTAGGAACCTAGGGTGTAGTAGGAAACATCTACTATATGCCAGGGATTCTCGATGCCAAATACATGCAGGGAGGCTAGCATGGAAAGTTGAAAACTGATAATGCTCGAGGGGCTGCCGTGTTTAAGTGTTGGGGTAGTCGGAGTGGCGAATATTGGAGTTTATGCGTATGTAAGAGGAGTGTCGTGTAGATTTAGCAATAGGTTTTTGTATTAAATGTGTATTTTTGTGAATATTTTCGTAAGTGTTTCTAATTGTGTCACTGTGAGATGAAAAAATATTTGGCGCTCAGCGTATGCTAGGTTGGAGAGTATACACAACAAGTAATTACAGGTTTTTCCAGGTTTCTTTTTTTCCCATTTTTATTGATTGCTGCTTGCTAGCCAATAGATTTACTAAACATACAAGAATATAAACGAAAAGACAAAACCCCCAAATTATTCAAACTACAGAACTACACAAAGCTCTCCAAAATATAAAATCCACATAAATTTATGGCTTAAATTGTAACACAAAAACTAGAATTGTGGCACGGGCGTGGCTAAGTCATTTCGTAATCAATTCTTCCCTTAGTCCAATAGTCCATCTTCCAACTCAGTTTGTCTATCCACTCCCTCTTCCTTTTACTTTATTACATTTCATTTAGTCAGCGACTTTGCTAGATAAGCTAAGGGAACTCCCTGACGCCCTTCAAAGTTACATTTCGACAGTAAAATCTCCCCACGTCAGCCTACGACCAACTCCATATTTCATATCAGTTCTAAATATTCAATGTAGTGTGTTTCGCTTAAGATTTTCTACTTGCGTCGAAGCTCTATAGGTACTGGTTCCATAAGCCGGCACGTCTCTTCTACCGTACTGTACCGTATCGCCTTGCGGTGCTCAGTCTACAGGGACTGGTGGCAAACTGTACAGTAGCAAGTTCCATCTTCAACAAGGTACACTCTTGCAGAAGTCGGCATTGATGAGCGGACCTCCGTCGCACAAACTCTACTACAGATAAGTCCACGCCGGCCGGAACAATCCGACACACCCCTGGCTGCAGGCTTCTACACCCTATTTAATGACGAACACCATGTATCGTCAAAATTCTACAACCTTTGCAGAACTGAAAGTGTAGACCAATGTCCGCCTGAACCTTTTCCATCTTTTTACTCGAAAACTTCTCGACTTTATACTCAATGCACTTTTTCTAACTAAATGTGTGTTTCACTTCTCTCAGGAGCTAGAGCCACCTCCTCGAACCCCGCCCAATTTCTGCTTTAAGAACCTAACAACTGAGATCGACCAGGGAGCTGTTACGGCTCCGTAACAGTTCCCTGGATCGACGCACCCGGAATCCCTCTACAACACTTTTCCCATACCAATGGGAAAGCATTTCTATGAGTCACGGTTGAGGATTATCTACATTATATTTTAATGGCTATCTATAGGGAGAATTAGCATACCGTCTTCTACAAACGCCCTCATTCTTACTTGATGCCCAGCGCAAATAAACCTAACGAGTCCTCAGTGTGACAAAATGTGTAGTATATTTTTGCCAAGTGCCTACTATATGTCTTAGTGTTAGATGGCTTAGGTAAACGTTACATAAAATCACATTGTGAATCTACATCTAGGGTATGGTCTCTTTGTACTTGCCTACTACTAAACTACACCTTGACCATACCTGTGTCCTGAACTTCTTCTAGGAGATATGATTCGAGGGCAATGCAGCTCGTATACCCAGGTATTCTAAGTCATGTGAGACTTTGTCTGTATAATCACGTGACAACATTTCTCATGAAAACTCGTTGGTTCATCTTCCGTATCGAAGACTTATGTTCTGAAATATAATGACAAGTGCTTGCTAGAGAATTAAGAACTCATCTGTAAAATGTTGCTGATGATTCAGAGTATGGCTGGGGCGACCACAAGTTTTCCCTCATGCCAGGGAGGTCAGACGGTTTCTAATGGGGGCTTTTATCTTCTGGATCTGGGCACTTTTAAAGGAACATTTTTGTCGTTTAGAAAGTAGCTTACAATATTTTGTGAAAAACTTCAAAGTGAATATTATTGGGACGGGATAGAGGGGCTACACTCTCTTGTTATGTCTTCCCTGCACGCACTTCATTTCTGAAGGGACATTAGAAACGTACATCTTCCAAAGGAAACATGCCATTTTATTTGAGAACTAACTAACATCAGATTTATTCATAAGAATGTGCTTTTAAAAGCAAGATATTATAGACAAAAAAAAACTAGATCTACCTGTACTAAACCACTTCAGGATCGATTTTACATCTACATTGTTTAATATTATACTTGTGCCAGTGCTATACCCCTTAACCCTAACCCCCGTCCTGTGCAGTACCAATTATGTGATGACATCACGTATTTGTGGAATAATTGCAATTTCTCTTAACAGAAACGTTTGTTGTAACCTACTACTGCTAATAGACTTTTTGACACTTAAACATGCACTGAAGCATCCCTGTGCCCCTGTCTGATTACGCAAGCTTAAACTAAACACAAAGTTTTCTATAGGAAATCGAGGGACGTCAATACAGGTATTACCTGTTATAACCTCTGAAAAACAGGGAACTTCATCTACACAATTATCAAAACAATGCAATTCCGAGAGACCTTTTTTGGACAGTCTATGACAGAGCGGGTATTTGAGACATTTTAATCTTGTTCGTAGAACATCAAAGATACTTTAAAACAGCAATATCCTACACACTTAACAAAGTTTAATGCGTATTTCTACAGGGTAGTCTCTTGCCGTTTTGGCACCAGAGCCACGGTGCCATGTCGGTTGTCTCCTCGGGGAGTGAAAAAGTCATACCTGTATGAAGTCCTCTTAAAAAGCTTTCCTGAAAAGAAACATCATCAGAATGTTGTTTAAAATAGAAAATTAGGTTGAATTAAGAAAAAACAAAGTCAACTTAGCTTGTTATTGTCAAAGGCGGCCTCAAAAATGAAATACTGGTTGATTACTTTAAACATAGAAGTACTATCTCGGAGAACTGCTTTAACCCTATCCACCGGGCTCTGAAGTCACTTCAGGAGTGGGGAGCCAGATTGATCATAATTCTGAGGCAGTACTTTCATACTTGAATGAGTAGCCTCGAACAGTTTGAGTGGTGAAACTTCAGAGCACTGATTTATGGACGATGACAAGATGTGGGATTGTACAAAGTTTCCGATTTCAGACTCAGAGACCAATGTAGTCGTCATGAGGTCTTATTTGTTTGGAAGAGTAACAAAATAATTTATTTAATGTTCTACAATTTTATATGTATAACCGTGGCACATGGATGAATTTTTACTACTACTTTTTTACTTGAAAGGTTTTCCATGTTATAACTTGGGGAATGTTCTCTAAACTTTTGTAAATGCAGACGTTTTGTGAAATCAGAGTTAAAGACTTATAATCAATGCTGTACGTGATACATTTGAACAGCGGTTCAACTCAAACTTGGCAAAACAAATCCGAACATGTTATGTTCCTATAAATTTATAGAAAGATATGAATTGTGCTCTTTTGCCATAAATTTATTCAGCCATTTTCTGAATAGAGTCACCGTAAATGTTAAAGGAGGATAAATTTTTTGTATATGAGAAGCAAACGCAAGCAAAACTTACTTGCAAAATAATAGGTGAATATCAGCAAAATGATAATATTCGTGGAGAGGATCAAAATAAGTAAAGTTCTCGAGCACGATTCCACTCTCGCTTCTTCTGTATTACATAAACAAAAGTAAGAATAATCACCATTTATGTGTATTTCTGAAACGCCAATTGATTACAGTATGTTTTAATTTTCTTTTTTGCTACGAGGTAGGGAAGGGTTGGAATATAGGTTGACACAAGGGGAAACATTCCCCAGAATATTAAGGGCAATGTATGCAGTGCGTATGTTTCTAGTTCAAGTATTTTGCGGCAGGAATCATTGCCAACTAAACTCCTAAATTGCTTCAAATTTGTTTCAAGTTGGCAGCGACGATTTAAACATTTCAATATTAGGGAAGGGATATCCCCCTCCCATACCCACTCCACGGGAGATTTGTCGTAACACTTTTTTACCAAGGTATGGGTTCTGTATCCTCCCTTGTATATCTTGTACATAAACACAAATATCCTTTTTGATTCCTTGCCGGAGGCAGGCAAGGAATCTATGCGATGGTGATGTCGTGTGTATGTGTGTGTATGTGACGTTTAGCTTGTAAACACGATATCTCCAGTTAGCATGATCGAAACTTTTCATATTTGGTATATAGATTTCTCATGTTAAGAGAAAAAACCCCTAATAATTTTGGTAGATATCAAAGGTCATTTGAGGTCACCAGAGGTCAAAAACTGAAAACCTTGTAAATACGATATCTCAAGGTAGCAATGACCGACACTTTTGTTATTTGGTATACAGATTTTTCATGTCAAGAGAAAGAACTATTGTTTTTGGTAGAAGTCAAAGGTCACTGGGGTCATCGGAGGTTAAACTGCGAAAACCTCGTTAACGGCTAGTAAACACGATGTCTCAAGATAGCAATGACCGACACTTTTCATATGTGGTATACAGATTTGTCATATTGAGAAGAAGAATCCTATTGTTTGTGGTAGAGGTCAAAGGTCATCTGAGGTCACTGGAGATTAAACTGCGAAAACCTCGTAAACGGGGGTGAAATGAAATCACTCACCTCTTTTGAAGTGTAAATTAACTTTAACTCTCGTTATATTAAACACATCCTCGTGTAATCCAGACACTTTACATTCGATTGACAACTGTTCAGACGATTTATCATTCACACGGTATTCCGTGGTGAGAGTTAAATCAAATGTCTCGCCGTTGTCCTTGGCAAACATTTGTTGATTAATGAAAGTAATCAAAGAGGAATCACTCTCATTAAATGTTTTAAATTCAAGCTGAGCCTTCGGACGGATTCCTTTCACTGTGCAGGTCAGATATCCCTCATCATCTGCTTTTAAGTTGCAGTACAGGGAATGCTGACACCCCTCAACAACCGTATGCGGTGGCACTGGATTAGCTTTGAAAAGTGAAAACAAATTATTAAAATTTCAAATTACACACTCTAAATTATACTAGACATTTTTCAGAACTAAATATTGTCTCTCTAACTAGTAACGTAATGTAAAGTCTCTTCATGTTAACATAAACCCCAAGTTTGTTTTAATTGTTCTTATTCTTAACAGTCTTAATTCAAAACAAAAGTTAAAAAAATGATTACCTGTTTCTCCAGCATTTCATGAAGGATTAACTACGTATAAATGATTGCCTGGCAGACAGATCACCCGATCACCGATCTGTACATGAGCAGGAATGACCGAAAGATGACTAGGTAACTCTCCAATTAACTTGAAAAGAATTACAAAACAATCAGTCCCCCCCCCCCCTCCATGTAATGACCTCATTTGCATTAAGTACTGATGCACTTTTTATACTTACCATAAACAAGAACCTCGTAAGCTAACACGTTGTCTTCTATACCATTGCTAGAGATACATCTGTACAGCCCTCCATGGTGGACATCTAATACAGGTAGAACCAAAATGCCCCAACTGTCCATCTCATATTTGTCCATGATTATTCTCGTAATGTTTTTAGTAAGAAACACGGCATAAAGTAAAAGTTCATCTAATTTCTTTGATGAGGAAACTCTTCTCCAAACAAGAAAGCCTATTTCTTTATCAGAGCAGATTAATTCTAGCCTTGATCCAATTTCACTATGCTTGACGACGAGATTCTTGTTTTCGAAATCCAGACTACCATTCTGAACCAGCACAAGGGATTCTTCTTCTTGGAGCATCCCTGGTAGACCAATGCTTTTGCATACCATCAACGACAAGGATGACGAATAGACAAAAACGTTATCAGTAGTGGCACGTGTTGTGTACAAAATTTCTGATTGGGTTGTATTCTTGGTGTACGATATATTCTTATCTCCGTCATTAGTTCGTATCATCCACATTAAAGGAATTTCTGGTCGAACATTTTCAGCAGAGCAAATCAGGGACGGTGTATCTATTTTGAGAAAACCTAAGTTGCTCACATTTCCTCTATACTCACCAATCCGTGGGTATGGAACAGATGGTTTGACTGAAAAAAAAACAAGAAGAAGACATTAGGTTACAGACAAGTGGTCAGCACATTTGTTTTTTTACTGAGACCTACAAATTAACGCATGTTTTTAAGTAAAGCTACCAAAAGAACCATGTGTATTTTTTCGACCAGTTTCATTTATTAAGTATTTTAGAAACTTCAGTAATTCTCTTTCGTCTAGACTTAGTGATAATTTCGCATCAAAAGGGATGGGCATATTCATTTAACTCGAGGCAGTTTCTATTTAATGTGGACAACCTGCATAGCATTACTCTTTGCAAAAATGCTATAAACTTGTGATGCCACAGCATGCAACTTGCCTTGGCTCTAGTAATTAAACTCTACTTCTAAAGTTGCTTCTCTATTACATTTCTATATTCTCCTGATCTTTTTCCCCAATATAATTTTCGGTGTATTTTATATTGTATTTTCTATTGTGGATAAATTGCACTACATGCTTGTATTCATGTAGCCCCTTTACTTTGTAATTTGCCTTTTCGTTTTAGAGGTTGGCCTAGAACAAGCGTTTGCATTTTCGGACCTCCGTGGACTTCTGCAGAGAAATTTGTATCCTAACCCTTTACATTTCCGCAAATTTTTTGTTTATTAGCTTTAAAATAAAACCTTGGACCATGATCGAGCCTGTAAGAATGTATAGCATGTTTACGAATTAGGCGTAAACGTAGATCATCTCAAAATTTAGCAGTATAAGCCTCCAAGTTGCCTCAAAGATAAGATTCTTAATCTCAAACTTTGAAATTCTTTGGCAGGAATGAGGCTAAAAGATAAGGATGAGGGCTAATCTAATTTGGATTGCAAGGCAGCTTCAATTCAAATGAAACGTTTCCTCCATATCTCAATATTTCAGTCGACAATTTCTATAGGTCACTGATTTTAATGTACGAATTAAATACAGCCACTATGACAACAGCGTTCAAAGTATATTAGGCCCAGGTCATCTTATTAAACGCTCTGTTCAGGTGTTTGCCTTTTAGAAAGAATACTTTTCATAAACATTGTTATATAAAATTGGACAAAAAGAAAACTGTTTCTATACACGCATCGCCACATAAATTATTCAAAGGAGTTTCCATGTATCAATAGAATGATAGACAGAAGCAACCTTGTGGAAAAATATCTCTTTCCCAATTCTGGCAGGAACAGCTGTTTGTCCTGTATCATACCTCCCCATCCCTATCTCCTACTCTGTTGTTGCCCCTGTAGATTTGTCCTCGTTATGAGTTTTCTGAAGCTCCATACCTGGACATGGTAGTGATGGAGGCCAGAAGCTTTGGGGAAAGGGGAAGAAAAAAAATTCAGAGGTGGAGATGTTTTAAGATGCATTAAGGCAGTTGTAAGTTTTAATTTTCTAGGGGACGAAAACTTTTAGGGGGCGCCCCAGGCCCCCTCCACATTGGCCACGAGGCTGATTCTCTACCTAGCACATTCAAAACCCGAAAATCTTTTCAAGGATGTCGTGACCTCCTAGTTGTTATCAATCTTCCCTAAGACTGAAGGGGTGTAGCAGTGTTGGTGGTCGGTGACGTGACTTGGAAGTCGTTCTCGTCTGGGTTTAGATTCGAGCTGGGTAAACTGCAACCCTACAAAAACATCGGCATACCTTTATATAACGTCCATGACAAATCCTTACCTGTTACAAATACAAAAACAACAGTCGTGGTAACCTCTGTTATATTGGGATGTGCGTACACAGTCGTGAAGTAGCGTTCATGTTGGATTCCAACGTTGTTTATGACAAGTGAACCGTCGCTTTTTACGTCAAATTCTCCTGAAGTGAATCCAACCCCACTTTTTACTGAATTGATGTAGTTTAAAATTGGTTGTTCTTTCTCTTCGTTTGTAGAATTATACCACAGAACAAAGCTGAAGCCATCCTCAAATGAGCAGTTTATGATACCAGTCTTTTCCAGTTCCAGGTACTGGGGAGAATCACAAACTTGTGCTCTACTGAAGTCTAATCAAGCGAAAAGTTTTCAGACTGTAACACTGATGGCACACAAAGCATTACAAGTCAAACTTACAAGTTAAGAGAGGGAAATAAACATATACGTCTCCTTAGTTATTAACAAAATCGTAATAAAAATATACTTTTTAAAGTTTAGTTGATGCAATTTGAAGAAACAGTTGTGCATGTAAATCACATAAGTGTGACTATAGACCTTATGCGTTGAAGTCACATAACGTCATTTTGGCGACAAAACAATGAAGACCACTGGACGCACGACGTAGAATTCCCATGGGTAAAAGACTACGCACGTATCCGACCGGTACACTAAACAGCTGTCTGTATTTGTTGGTGTGAGTTGCCATCATACGCGCTTGCAACCATTGGAGGGCGCACTTTCTGTTCTGTGACGTCATATGCATAAGGTCCAGAGAAATTCTAAGCTCTAGCTGGAAGGCGCGTCCCACAGTAACAAAATGGATGGCGACGACTGAAAGTCAACAACTGAGTGGCCAAACAATTTGAATTTTGCACACTTTTCTTTCAGAAGGGGCAGACGTTGCAACAATTGCAAGAGACTCTGTTGGCTTATTTACTGTGACTTTTAATATTGTTTCATGAAACATATTTGCTTCGATAAAGACAACGTTTTGGGGATGTTGTCCCAGCTCTTGCCAAGGCGTGTTGTATTTGTAGGCCTAATGCGTTGAGGAGTACAAGTATGTATGTATGTATGTATGTATGTATGTATGTATGTATGTATGTATGTATGTATGTATGTATGTATGTATGTATGTATGTATGTATGTATGTATGTATGTATGTATGTATGTATGTATGTATGTATGTATGTATGTATGTATGTATGTATGTATGTATATATATATATATATATATATAGTAAAACAGAAAAGTTCCACGTATACTCCGAGGTAAAAATAAAATAAAGAAAGGAATGCAATAATGAGCATAACTGGTTGATTTTAGGAGTATAAAAGGTACAAAATGTATTTCGAAATTTTCGGTCCCCCTGGGACCTTCGTCAGCGAGATTTTAAGGCAAAATGAGTACAATAATTGCACAAGAAGCTGCATGTAATAACAAACAAAAGAAGGGATTAAATTGTTTGTTGGAACGTGTACTGATTTAGAAGACCAAGGTCTTTGTTAAGTCCGGTGATGTGTGATTTAAGCTTCATTATCCAAACAAGTTCGGTACGCTTTCGTTGTTCTGCGCAAATAAAGTTATTTGCAATGAGGATTACTTTGAGATTTTCGATGGAATGGTGGGGAAGGTTAAAGTGCTCTGCTACTGGGAATCCAAGAGTATTGTCACGGATTGACTGCTTGTGGTTATTGAATCTTAGACGGAAGGAGGTCCCAGTTTCACCCACGGGTCTGGAGGGGAGGAGCTCTCTTACCGTACCAGTGATGTGTCTTGAAAGTCCATTCAAAAGATCTTTAGTGATGGAATCAAAAATGGTTTTAGGGTCAGAATTAATACGTGCATAAAAGTTAGAGTCCTTTAATTGATCTTTTGAAGATCTTTTGAATGGACTTTCAAGACACATCACTGGTACGGTAAGAGAGCTCCTCCCCTCCAGACCCAAATAGGTTATTTTAATTTACACCCTACCTAAAATTCACAAATTATCTAAGGTACTTCATGGCCACTTTTCCCGTAACAGGGATCTCATCGACTCCACTCCAGATTTTGACAATATGTCAGGCGCCGAAATTTGTCGCCTAGCTAGGATTCACTCCGTAAAAGTACCTGGTAGACCAATTATTTCAGGTATTGGGACCCTCACTGAGGGTCTTTCAGGTTATGTTGACAGTATTCTTAACCCCTTGCTTCACAAAATTCCTAGTTATCTACAGGATACTACACACTTTCTTAGAACCATTTGTAAAATAGGCACTCTCCCCACAGAAGCTCTCCTTGTCACCATGGATGTTACGGCATTGTATACTAATATTCCACATGAGGAGGGCGTCCTTGCATGCGAGAACTTTGTTTTTGATCACACTTTCAGATAGAACCCTCTCATGCGACCTTTCCAAAATTGTTAACTTCATCCTTAAAAACAATTATTTTACTTTTCATGGCGACTTCTTCCATCAAATCAAGGGCACCGCCATGGGCACAAAAATGGCACCTTGTTATGCCAATATTTTCATGCATAAACTCGAGGCTGGAATGCTATCTAGCTTCCCCTTAAAACCATCTCATTACTATCGCTACATCGACGATATTTTTTTCATTTGGACCCATGGTAGGGATGCCCTTGAACTTTTTAAAGACCATGTTAACTCCTTCCATGACAGTATTAAGTTTACTTTTGAGGTTTCAAACCATCAAATAGCTTTCCTTGACGTACTGGTAAAACTAGACGCAGGAACCATCTCGACTTCCCTGTATTGCAAACCCATAGACAAACATCTCTTGCTACATTTCGATAGTGTCCACCCTCAGAAACTGAAAAAGTCAATAGTCTATAGTCAATGTCTTCGCACCAAACGTATTTGCTCTGACCCCGCTGACTACGATCGTTCGGTTTCTTCCCTCACCGGTTACTTTCTAACGAACGGCTACCCCATCCACATTATCAAACAAGGTATACTTAAAGCTGCTTCAATTAATCGCCAGGACCTTTTATCCTATAAAATTAAAACCCCCAATACGCGTATACCCCTTGTGCTTAAGTACCATCCCCTAATTCCCAATCTTGCAAGCACCTTAAAACAAACTTTTGTCTCCCTAAAAGACGATCCAGCCCTTTCAGGCATTTTTTCCGACCCCCCTCTCCTAGCATTGCGCCAGCCCCCTAACCTTAGGAGACTTCTTACTTCCTCCAAATTACTGACCTTAGACTACGCCTCTAAGGGCAACACTCACTGCAACAAAAAACGCTGCCAAATCTGCAAGCATATTACGACTGAAGAACGTATCAACATCCCTAACATAAATTTTCCGATCATTCCTCCTAACCTTAATTGTGATTCCTGTAATGTTGTTTATATTTTCCTTTGTAATCTATGTAAAGACAAGCTCTACGTGGGTGAAACTGGGACCTCCTTCCGTCTAAGATTCAATAACCACAAGCAGTCAATCCGTGACAATACTCTTGGATTCCCAGTAGCAGAGCACTTTAACCTTCCCCACCATTCCATCGAAAATCTCAAAGTAATCCTCATTGCAAATAACTTTATTTGCGCAGAACAACGAAAGCGTACCGAACTTGTTTGGATAATGAAGCTTAAATCACACATCACCGGACTTAACAAAGACCTTGGTCTTCTAAATCAGTACACGTTCCAACAAACAATTTAATCCCTTCTTTTGTTTGTTATTACATGCAGCTTCTTGTGCAATTATTGTACTCATTTTGCCTTAAAATCTCGCTGACGAAGGTCCCAGGGGGACCGAAAATTTCGAAATACATTTTGTACCTTTTATACTCCTAAAATCAACCAGTTATGCTCATTATTGCATTCCTTTCTTTATTTTATATATATATATATATATATATATATATATATATATATTCTACCACATAGGCCTTAATGGCTCAGCGGTCAGAGCATACGTCCTGTGTCGCTGGTTCGAATTCTGCTTAAGGCTAAGTTTTCCGGCATTAATGGTTGAGGATGAGAGGCCCGAACTAAGTGATTGGAAATATTTTTCTCATTTCTAAATGCCGTGATAGGTGGTTCAGGGAAATACTCACGGGTAGAAGGATCTTGTTGGAGGATTTCTACGTTCCTATAAATAGACTGAACAATGGGATGTACGGAAGGGTGATAAGATACGACCAAGGTATTCTGGTCGAGGATTTTACGTTCGCTGTTTTGGGGATCATGGTTGTAGCTCTGTCTATTCCTTGAATACGACCTAAGGCCTTCGTGAGTACCTTTCGTGGGTATTGACGTTTTTCAAAGAAGGACATTATCTCTTGAGAGGCCTTAGCAAAATCTGTGTCATCAGAGCAAATCCGTCTTGCTCTTAATAGTTGAGAATAAGGGATTGAGTTGGTACAAGACCTAGGGTGGTTGGATGAATAGAGTAGGTAACTGTGGGAGTCAGTGGGTTTAAAATGAATATTAGATTTGAGTTTTCTGCTACATATCGACAGCTCCATATCTAAAAAGACTACCGAAGTGTCGGAAATGCAGTTTGTGAATTTCAAAAAAGGGGAAAAATTTCCAACAAAGTTAATGAAGGTCTCCAATTCACGACGAGATCCTGAAGCAACACCGACAATGTCATCGATGTATCTTTTGTAGAAGATGGGTGTACTGCCACTAAAGCTTGAGAATAGCTGCTCCTCAAAGTGTCCCATGGTGAGGCAGGCTACGGATGGTCCCATCTTCGTACCCATAGCTACTCCCTTCACCTGGCGGAAAAAGCGAGAGTTAAACTGGAAACAGTTCTGAGTCAAGACTAGTTCAGCCAGACGAAGGAAAGTGGTGGTGGGAATACTGGGATCTTGACGTTGGTCAAGGTAATGGCGCATTGCTGCTAGAGCAGCGTGGTGAGGAATGGACGTATAAAGACTGGATACGTCCATGGTAAATAGAAATCGTTCACCAGGTCCCTCTGGAAACTCAAAATCTTGAATTAGTCTAAGAAAATGAGAGGTGTCCTGGACAAACGACGGTAGTTTGGAAACTAAAGGAGAGAGCACAGAGTCTGAAATAAGTACAGTGGGACAACTATGGGAGGACATAATTGGTCGACCGGGATTATCAATTTTGTGAATTTTGAGTAGGAGATAAAAGTTGGAAGTCTGTGGGCAAGGGTGAATCAGTGCTTTGGCAGAGTCTGGAAGGTACCTTTGACTGATGAGAGAGGTGACAGTGTTTTTGACCAAGTTTTGGATTTCAATTGTAGGGTCCCCCAGCAGTTCAACATAAGCTGTTTCATCTGATAGTTGTCTCTCAGCTTTTGAGAGACAACTATCAGATGTTATATATATATATATATATATATATATATATATATATATATATATATATATATATATATATATATATATAATTCTCAGCTGGCAAGTAGGATCCACGAAGGATTCACAGACACCACTAAAGTAAGCATATGGAAAATAGAAAATGTTTAGTGGCAATCAACTACACGCTAATGATGACTAAAAGAGCACCGTGCTTAAAAGCTTTCGGTTCTTTATTCAACCTTCTTCAGCCACGTAAAACGAAACAAGCTAAAAGGCATTATAAATACTCCAGTACATCAGAATTAGAAGGTAAAAGGTCAAAATGAAAAAGCACCAGGCAAGTAAGATTGTAAGACACGTTAAAACGATACAACGGAGTACCAGCCTACTACCAATCTCCGAAGAAAAACCAGTAATTTCGTAAAAAGTAAAAGAAAGATACAAAAGGGATAAGAACAAAAGGAATGTGGACCATGGTCACAACGAAATAAAACCCAAAAGGGGAGAAATAAACTGAAATACGGCAAAAACGTACAGGAAGGAGGATAAGTAATTAACTGAAGTAACTGACTCTTTTACGGGAGTTAAATTCTTTTCTCTTGTTAAGACCATAAGGGTGCATAGTGCATAGTTGCGCCATCCAATATGCTTCCCTTTTGGTTAAATTGTGTCCACATTAAAGGTACTGTAAATTTTTTCAATGATAATGAACTGGATTTGGTCGAGATGGTTAGACTTAGAATTAAAATGTACCGACAACTCACACCTCGGTTTATTTCCAATGAGGTCCGACTTGTGGTTGCGAAAGCGAACTTTAAAGGAGGTAGCAGTAGATCCAACATATTGTACGTTACATAGTAAACAGGTGGAGAAATAAATAACATTATTACTAGTACAAGAAACGCTATCTGAAATAGGATATCTTTTACCAGTGCTAGTATTTGAAATATGTTTAGCCTCAAATAAGAAATTCAAGCAAAGGTCACAACGATTTCTTACTCATTTACGACAACCCACACTGTCATCAGGACTAACGTTCACTTTTTTGTACTTAGAACTTTGAAGGTGTTCCTTTAAATTTTTACATTTTCGGAAGGCTGGAAAGATGGATTTTTCTGGGAAGATCTCCTTCATCCTTGGGGAGCTATAAAGCAGATGAATACTATCCTGTAAAACATTAGATAAATGGCGTGAGCCAGGGTTGTAGTCCACAATGAGGGGATACTTCCGTTGGGGGGGGGGGGCTTTTACCCTGGGCCCACTAGAATTCTGTAATAACTGAGTACGAGAAATAAGTTGGACCTTTTGAAACTGAGCTTGCACGAAGTCAGAGCTTTAACCCCTTTGAACTAAATACTGCTGGTATTCAGCTTGACGGTTCTCCAGCAGTTGGGGCTTTGAACAAATGCGCTTGAGTCGAAGGACGATACTATGTAGAATCCTCAGCTTACAGCTCGACGGATGTGCACTATCGGTACGTAGATAGAGGCGTCTGTCCGTGGGTTTGGAAAAAACGTCAGTATAGATCCCTCCCTCATGTAAATGTACTAAAACATCGAGGAATTCGAGTTTAGACTCGGAAGATCTAACTACAAATTCTTTAGATGGATAAATAGAATTAATAAAGCTAGTAAATAATTCTAAAGCTTCTATTCCATGAGTCCAAATTTCAAAAGCAATATATATATATATATATATATATATATATATATATATATATATATATATATATATATATATATATATATATATATATATATATATATATATATAACGCTAATTCCCACCTTAAGGGGAAATTGTTATATCTGCTTGTACATAGGGCGAAAAAAAGATAATAAAATACAAAAGAAATAAATTCGCCTTAACGTCTAAAAATATAATTAACGTTATTTCAATGGGCAGCCATCCGTTCGTGTTAACAGCTAGGTGTCCGTAAATTTGACAACTTTGAAGTAATGGCATCTAGTTTGTAAATCTAAGAGGGCGCCCTTGTAAGTTTACGTATTCCTATAGAAAAAGTGTGTGGAAACGTTAAGGCGAAACTTATATTTCACCCAAATTTTTTTTTCCCCTTAAGGTCGACTTTTCAACAACAACTTTCCCCCTAAGTGCCGAATTAGAGAAATATATATATATATATATATATATATATATATATATATATATATATATATTTATACCTGATGCCCAACTTTACAGTCTAAGCTAGTCCGCAGTGATCTGCTGACCTAGTATTTGGCTGGCTTTGGGCTTCCCGTTCTAGGTCAGCAATATACGCAATTTTCAAACTTGGGCTATATCCGCAACTTCAAAAATTTGACTGGTCTAGATCTTTCTTAAAATCACATATACTCCTAGGTAATTCATCCAAAAATATCCAAAAATTTTGATTTATAGGCTACAAGCAATCCTGTTTTGTTTTGTCAAACGTTCTGTCAAGCTGATAAATCTTGATACTAGGACGTTCACCCTGTTGTGCTAATAGTACGCATTGCTGTTCATACACGCGCTTACGTATATGCTTCAACAATCACTGCAGCAACCCACGCAGACGCATATGTTACTCTCACCAGTGGCGTAGCTACGGGGGGCAGGGGGCAAGCGCCCTTCTGGCTCTGGAAAATGAAAAATTCGGAAATTTACGATAAGGTATGCAGTCCCTAACGGCGACTAATCGCCCCGACAGTTTACCTGTTTTTGCCCTCAAGAAGACAATTTCTCTAATATGAGACCGAAAATTTTTGGCGCCCTACGCGCTGTAGAGTCAGTCCGTTTTCTTCATTAGTTCCATTCCACATAGCTAGATAGCATAAGTCCTGTCACCTTACCAAGTAACATGTAGACAGAGTACACAGTTTATGCAGAGGTCGTAAATTTCATCCTGAGAGCCTAGCTGCTGTTCTCTTGTGCGTGTCATGCGACTCACGGAGCAAAGTTTGGCTATGAGTCCAGGTAGCCTACGTATGTTATCCCCGATACGGACTACAACCCCTACAGTTTTTCTTTCTTTTTTTTTTCTTGTTCTTTATGATTACATATGGTTTTTGTGTAAGCCTACCAAAAATTTTTGCGCACTTCGCGCGCTTTGCAATTTCAGATTCAAAAGAACACTATCAGTGCACAACTCGGCTCTTGAAGTATTAAGTGACATTATGCAAAATATGCCCTGGCTACCAGGGAACATTTTGCGTAATGTCACTCATGTGTTTGGTATGTGTTACATGTAATCCGTATGTTTGTAACCTACATTGCAGAATGCAGAACGTTTCCAAATACAGTAATGTTCACACTTTTGGGCGCTCGGGAAACAAACGCGCTAGTTGATTTCCCTTTGTGAGCGACAAGAAATTAAACGCGAATATAAAAGTGCATTACTTTAAGGTACCATAAACTGCCCAATGAATATAGGCGAATAAGTCTATGAACTCTAAACTAGTCATTGTGCGCTCCTATTCAAGTGTACTTATGTGTAATGACGTCAGGAAGAAGAAAACTTCTTGTAAGTGGAATTTAGCATTGAGGAGTGATACTTCTTACATTTAGCCTACAATGTTTCGAAATAACTAGTATTAATACTTTTGTAAGACATTCATTTCTCTGTACCTTGTCAAAACGGCTGATCAATGATCAGCACTTCCGCCCCGATATTTTGGGCTCCCTGGGGAGTCAACGCGCCATTTTAGGTTTGGAATCTTTGCTTACAATATCTTTGGTCCCAAGAAAGTTTCTGTTAACTCCACGCACCTATTTTTGCGTAAAAACGTTGCCCGAATGGTAGGCAGTAAAGTAGCCAAAAGGGGGTTTCAAGAGGTTTGTTGACAACGTATTCTTCTCGTAGACAACAAACGTTCTTCTTTTACCTAACCAAAAATTAGAATTCGCTAAAATATGGGCATTTTCCAGCCACATATGATCAGCTCAAAAATATCCCAAAGATAGCACCATTTTGTATCTAAGCAATCTTAAATAAACAAAAATCTGTCAAAGAAAGACCTCTCCCCCAGGACGGCACATTTTTCAAGTGAAAAAAAGGATCCCCACTACTATATACAAACGCAGGGAGCATAATAATAAGTATACTTTACGCGCCTCCACTCAGTTGAAAAAAAAAACATACAGCCAGCCAGTGGAAAAATATTGAAATTTATATATTATGGACATTTTCCAGCCACATATGATCAGTTAAAAGAACATATCAAAACTAGCACCATTTTTGCATCTACGCAACCTGAAAATTAGCAAAAAATTTCGCAAAGGGGAGGGGGAAACCCACTCTCCTTTGTGAATCCTCCCCCAGAACGGCACCTTTACGTAGTGACAAAGGAAGGATCCCCACTGTTGCATACAAAACGCAGGGCGCATAAAAAGTGCAATTAATGCGCCGCCACTCAGTGGAAAAAACATCCAGTCAGTCGGAGTTAAGGACCTTCACACCCCCCAAATATATGCCCCTAGCTACGGCCCTGGACGTCTGTTACAGGTAAAATACAGCGTTTAGATGGCCTGTGGATCAATCAGATTAAGCTCTTTCTTCTCTCGAGTACTGTCTGTCGGGCAGTTTGGTGTATATATTATAGACTGTCTCTTGTCCATGTGTGCGCCCCCACAATTTTATATTTACTTTCAGGCCGACGAGAACATTCGATTCGAGAGGTAGGTAGAAGACTCGAGAATTCATCTGAACAGTAAACACAATGTGTCATGATGTCCCTTTCATACAGTCTAGAGAATTGTAGACATACTCGAGCGCTCCAGCTGGTGCGGATTGGTAAACTGGAATGCAGGACCAGAGTTGAAACCTCTGTTAACGTCGTGACCTTCTGGTTGTCCGAGTTAGCACCTCGTAACAATACTAACCGGCCAAGATCAGCATAACGAACCAATCTAGTACAAAAGTAGTACAGAATTTATAGACAGCTACAGAAGTCCCTCTTGTACGTAATGAGTGTTGAGACAACATGGGTAGTTTCTGATCCTGTAGATATTATATTTGCCACTTATCCTATTTTCAGTGGGTCAGCCCGCCCCCCCCCCCATTGGCGTAGCCAGGATTTTTGATTGGGGTGGCCAACCGCAGGGTCTGATCCCGGCCTGGGGGAGGGGTCCCCCCTCCCCTTTGAGAAATTTTTGAATATTTGAGTACCCTCAGATGCAATCTGGTGCAATATTTAGCATCATTTGAAGTCATTTTTTTGTTCCATTACAAAAAATTGTTCTGCAAAGAATAGGGGGCGTAGGCACCCTGAAATATGTCAGTACATTGGTGTACTTGAGTAGTCAGGCTTTCCTCAAGGGGTAGGCAATAGCCTATGCAGATTTTTCCGGGGCTGTTGGTGTAACTCAGTCGTAAGAAATGTCAAACAAATTACCACAAGTCATTAGCGTTATAACTGAACATGGTCAATAGTTTCGGCTTCAGAATGTTAATAAAGCCATGGGTTGAGCACTGTCATAAAGGAAATGGTCGGCTCTTCAGAACTCAGTGACGTGACGAAAGTAGCGATATATCGGGATAAAACAATTTGATATAGAAATATAAATATCTATATCTCATGGTGTATAGGAGTAAATTTTCAGGAAACCAGTGTAGGGTCTGGTTTTATGCAGTTGGTTGACTATTCGTAGTAGTAAGCTATAGCGATTGTGCTATTGCTTAAGTTTTTACCTCTTTACAAAACAGAATTGTAAGTCCTTACGCGCACGACTCTTCCAACCCATCGGAACACTGGTCGTGCTATGCGTTTCCGTTTAAAGCGTCACAGCAACTTTACCAAATTTCTTACTACTACAAATACACTGAATAACGGCGTTTTCTTATTTCATCGGAACATCAGTCGTATCGGAGGTGTGCTTTCTTCATCTGAAGAAACTCACATCATGAGTATTTTTCGCCTCTCTGGTCATACCGATGAGACATTAGTTTGTATTATCAAAGCTAGAATAAAAACCCCAAAAGATTGTTTTCCACTTTACCAGGGAGATAACCTGTCAAGGTTTATCTGCACTCGAGAAACTTCCTAAAACAGAAACATATCCTTCTGTAAATTCAGGAAACTTTCCACACCAACTAACGAATTAGCTCTACTTTATTTAGAAAAATAATTTTCCATCCAGTTACATCCTTGCTTCTTTTACCGCAATTTTATCCTTTGTAAAGCATTCATAGAAGCAGTTTTGTGCTACGTATAAATGTCCATTCACCCGTGATACTTCTAACCGCTACTGGCACAAACTCGACATACAGTAACCGAAAAGAAGCATTGAATCGTAACACTCTAAAGTCATTCCATCAAGTGAAGTACTGCTTTGGGAGGGGGTCTTACTGTTATCATGCAACCGATTTGTTGTTCTCTATTGCTAGCTATGCACCAGCTTATCGAAAAATACGAGAATTCAAATTTCACGATTATTTCACCAAATTTCTACGTGAGAACTCGTTGGCATTCTGTCGCCGACTTTAACCTACCCTCTACCATTTAAAACAGACCCATCCCTGGTTTCCTGATTTCCTATTTTAGTTATCATAACATGGTAATTTGAAGGTTCTAGGATAAATTATAAGTAGCCTACCTTGTATATCCCGACATATCATCAGTCACGTCACTGAGTTCTGGAGAGTGGACCACTCTTCTT
This sequence comes from Holothuria leucospilota, assembly GCA_029531755.1. NCBI lineage: Eukaryota > Metazoa > Echinodermata > Holothuroidea > Aspidochirotida > Holothuriidae > Holothuria > Holothuria leucospilota. The sequence goes on from CM055982.1 coordinate 37,941,355, forward strand.
AATTTTAAATCTTTTTCAGAATTCGATGGGGGGCATGAACACCGTGGCCCCCTTGCTACGTCAAGGCCGCCCCATCTTTGCACAGTCCTACCCAGTGGCCTACGCAAGAGGCCATTAGGCCATGCCCCCCTCACAGATGCCGATTTTTTTTAATTTCTAACAATACGTACATTTGCTAACATTAATTTTACTTCAAAAGGTAGCATATGTGGCACCAGATTGCATGTAAGGACAACTAATCTTTCACAAATTTTTAAAGGGGAGGGTTCCTTCTCTCAGACCCCTCCCCCAGGCCGGCGATTCCTTTTTCTTCCTTAAAATACGTAAATGTTTTAACACAAATTTTACTTCAAAAAAATAAGCATATGAAATGTTTTAACACAAATTATACTTCAAAAAGTTAGCATATGTGGGACCAGATTGCATGTAAGGACACCCAATTTTTTCAAAAATTTTCAAAGTGTATATGGGAGCACCCCCTCTCCTTATCACCCTTCCCCAGTCCAGCGGTTCTTTTTTACCGCCCTCGTTGGGTATTTTAAATCCAGCTGGAAAAAACATATCATATCCTCGAAGACGACCCCCCCCCCAGTCCCACTTCTTAGCACCTTCATAACAGGTTATTACCTTCATAGGCTAGTATCATGTTTCTCGGTTCTGAAATAGTACCGTACACGGAACAATCAGGCGCGCATCCAGAGGGGCTTTCCCGGCTTGACCATGAGTTCATTTGTAACAGCAAGCTCAATGTCCCCATACGCTTCAGAAAAACAGAGCTCCATACCATTGATTTATTTGTAGATCAGTGCTCCATACGCGTCCGCAGTATTTGGGTGCATAAAATACTACAGCTCCAATGCACACAACTATATTCTCGTGGCACGTGACCCTACTGTTGCGTACGATTTTAGGAGCGTTTTTCCATTGGCACGCTCCTTCCAGCTAAAGCTTAGGATTTCTCTGATAAGGTCTCTAGGCTATTCTAGCCCCTGTACCCAAACACACGAAATCAGTTCCGCTTTACTTCTTCATATGGCTAAATTTCATACGGTCAAAATGCAATAAACCTAATTGCTTAATAGTAACGACAATCTGTAATGTACTATTTAAGTTTAAATTTTTGTACACGTTTCGAAAGCTTGATTTTTCATTCATGCGGAGCCCATGTGGAAATTTTGTTCGTTAAGCTGCATGTTATACTCTGCAACAAAGGTCTGCACCTGACAGAGAAACATTCCGTGGTCCAATTCTACATTTTTCGGATAAGCTTAATTTCACTTCAGCCATTAAATCACGACTGCCACATATTTCAGAAACATGTTGGTAATAATATTTGGGCAGATGCGCCTTTTTGGGCTCCCATTATAGAATGAAAATATTTTACAAAACGCCTATTTTTGAACATATATATGAGTAAAGTTGGCCTCTAACAATTGACCAATAGTCTATTTGGCTTACCTGTTTGTAGAAATTTTCAAACACGTACATCCAGTAGCATGTGATTCCTTTGTTAGAGTAACTAACATTACCAGAATTATTCAGCTTAAATTCGTAACATATGCTGTTTGTTATCTACATTTAAAAACACTTTTTTAATGGTACTTTGAATTAAGTTTGGCTTAACCGGTTTTAGTTTTATTTCAAGTCATTTCCGAGCATTTTATGTGAAAGTAACCATTAAACTACCGTATAACGTACAATGCGCACAAAAGCTTTTACTCACCTAAAGTTACCATTAAAATATAAGGAATGTTCGTCATTAACAAAGAGATGATTTTGACCGCTATATTTATCTATTATGAAACAAAAGACAAAATTCTCTTGAGAATGAGACTACTACATTGCAAATATAATGTACCTGCACAGAGGGGTATCTTTAGCCCGAAATCTTAAGTTATCTCATGTTGAAAAGAGTTTCCATAATTTGAAGAAGAAAGCTCTGAACACATCAATACTTCGAATTCCTATAAACTATGGTCAAGTTTACGTCATATCTGATGTAAACTATAACTTTGTTGAGGCATTCTTATGTTGAACTCCTTACGTAAGGTTCGACCGCCCTTTTAATAAGATGCACAAATTAACAAAGAAAATCAAGAGCAAGGTTGCTGCAACCATATTTGAATTGCTTCAACAGGCCCGCCTTTGATGAATGTCCAATGAAAACAACGTATTGTAAAATGGAAATAGTGAAATAGCTCATAGACGTAAGAAATGGGGAGGGGAGCTGTAGCCCCGCCAGTCGAAATGTGTTGTGGTGGAAGCATACCCGTCCCCTCAATTCAAGAAGGAAAATCCCTTATTTGTTTCCTCTGTAAAAATGTTAAATATTGCAGTAATTTCCCTTCAAATTTTTCCAATATGTTGCAAAATCTGTATCTAAGGATTTTAATACCAACACATTCCAGTCACGGGGGAGGCGATCCGTACCTGATAGTGAGGGAGAATATGTCGAAGAGAGAGGACGTGCTTGGTGCTTGGTGCCTCACCCGGCTCGTTCGATCTCTTGGGAACTATGGTTTGGTTTTTGTTTGGTTGGGTATAAATAGTGTACATATATTGTAAATAATTTTGTAAATAAGGTAGTCCTAAAGTTTTCCCTTCGGGGTTGTGGCCCTTCTGGGCAGTTTCTTGTAGTTTGGTCTGGTGTTGTCTTTTCGTTTCGGGTGTCTGTGGCTGTTCGGGAGCGTTGTTGGTAGTTCAGTTTTGTTTGTGAGGGTGTTGTTAGTGTTTGGTTTTTTGGTTGTTGGCCATATGTAATCTTTTCGCCGGTCTGGCCGTGTCCGTTTTTCAGCACGTAAAAACCCCCGGATATGTCAAGCGCATGATTAAGATTTATTCACGTGCATGGGGACATTGAGATCCCAATGACCTAACAGCGCCTAAAGCCCCTGGGTTAGAGGGTGTGAGGCCCTGTGTGGGCCCACAGCAACTTTCCTGTGCTTCCCAGTTGAAGGTCCGTGAAGCTACGGGTAGTTTAAAAATTGTGTCCATTTGAATGAAGCATTTTATTATCTTCACTTGGCATTGGATGCACAGTTAAAAAGTCCCTTACATGTTTAAACTTTTTACCGATGGGAGACCAGGGAGACAGGAGCCCTGAAACTCTTCGAAACTGTGTGATATGAAAACATGGTTTGATGCAAATTTTAGTGAACCCCTTCAGACTAGTCAAAGGTCCACCGTGCTAGAGGAAATACACGATGTACACCTGTGTATAGCTACTTATCATCAACGCCGTAGCTAGAGGGGTTGGGTGGGGACAAGGAGAGGTAGCCCCATCACAAAGCTTCCTAGGTGTCTGTCGGAAATTTTGGGAATTCAATAACAAAAAACTCTTACAATACATGGCCATCGATAGGAGGGGGTTTCTAATTGTATTATAGCAACATCATTAGGTTATTAAAACTGGAATTACTAACTAGTGTATCAGAGTTAAGGGTGGCGAAAGTGGGAGGATAGTGGACATGGTTTCCCCAATAATTTGGTTGGGGACGGACTACTTTTCGTCCCTCCTCCCCAATATTTGGTCAATGACCATAATATTTGCTGATATTGTGAGAGCGGGACATAGTCCCCTTTAAAACCTTGGTTGAGGGGGACAAAATGCCTATGATATTCCGGTGAAAACCGTAATATTTGTTGAACTTAGTGTAACTGTTAGACCCTCTGAATACTCAAGTTGATAAAAAACGATTTTTCGGGAGCAGCTACCCCCGCAAACTCATCAGTGTTACATATTTTTTTGAATGAGAAGACATTACATTCCCTTTATAATTTGGATGGGAACTGACCTTAATACATTGTTTAATCTTCCTTTAGAGATCGTCAACTGCAATAATATTTTCCATGTTATATGTGAGACGTAGTCCCTTTAATAATTTGGTTAGGGAGGAACTTTGAATTTTTTGACAAAACCCGCAATATTTGCTTATATTGGTATGTAAGCCCATAAGGCAGGATCCCTGGTATTATATGGTTGAGGGGGACGGAATGCCTTTCATCCCCTCTCAGTTTTTTGTCAACTACCGTAATATGTAGATCTTTTGACTATGAAAGTCAAACTTTTAGGCGCTTATCTATTGCAACGTGCATGCCTGTTGAGTAATGAGACAATTTAAGACGCACACGGACACATAAAATATTCAACTGGATATTCACAGCCTTCAAATTAATGCAAGTTAGGATATCCTCATACAATCCTGCAAGTTTTCTTCAGCGGGCGTTTTTTCTGCGCGCTTTGAGGGTACGCGTAGCCGTCTGGTGTAATTGTTAGGAACCATCTTGTTTCCCAGGTGTTTTATACTCACTTTCAAACAGTTAAAACAATCGGCTACTGACTTCTGATTGTACACGCAATACTATTTCCGTCTACGATAAGGGAAGAATTGTCCTCCTTCGGTGTTCGGCGCCCCTATAATTAGCACAATTCGTCATCAGCACATGTAAACATATACGTTTACATTTCCGTATACGTTAACGTATACACATACGTCTATGTATACGTTTACGTATACATATGCCTATACATATACGTAAACATGTAAGTATGTTTATGTACGTATATGTATATGTATACATATCTGTATAGATCATTTTGAGGTTTCCGTCCCACTCTTCCCGACGTCCAACACAAATCGCGCCCTTTACCAGAGTTATGCTTGTGTAAAGATATAGCCTATGTTTTCTATAATTTTATCCTTGGAACGGTATAAACATTCACATTCGGTCACAAAACGACACAATTTGGGGGTACGGCCGATCAGTTTACAAGGTTTTCGTAGTTTCACAACTGATGGCCTCAGATGACCTTGGACTTTCATCAAAACCAATAGGGTTCTCTCTTTTCACATGAAAGATCTTAACACTAAGTATAAAAAGTATCCTCTGTTACAAGTCCGAACTATTTGAAACATTTTTTTTTCGGTTTTTGACCTTTGGTGACCACAAATGACATCAGAACATCAAAAACAATAGGAACCTTCTTGGCAGTATTACAAGTCTTTATATCCAGTATGAAAAGTCCATCATTGCTTTTTTGAGATAACCTTGAGATGACCTTTGATCTCTACCAAAAACATAGGGTCTTTCTCGTAATATGACAAACCAATGTACCACGTATGAAGTGTCCATCATTTCTATCTTGAAGTAACGTTCAAAAGGTTTTCGGTTTTTGACCTCTGGTGATTTCAAACGACCTTTGACCTTCCTTAAAAACGATAGGGATCTTTCTCTTAATATGAATGATTATGGAGCTACTACCTGGTCCAAGTATTAACTCTACACAGGGCCGTCACGACCGGGGGTGTGGGGTGTCTCAACCCCCAAAGTTCGTCAGAGCGACGATAGTCGGAAAATCTGAAATGCCAGTTGGAATTTCTGATATCTCAGTCTAGCACATTTTTCCGACTGAGCCTTTGTCAACTTTGTACATATTTTCCAACTAGACCAAGTGGGAATAACACCAAACGTTATTTTCCTCACGTAAAATCAAATCAAAGCTGTCCTTTTTTCCCAAAGTCTTCTCAAACTCTCAAAATTTTGGCGCGCTCCGCGCGCTTCAAACCTTACCTCAGTGTTATTATCAATATCTTCCGATAACAACTTTCGGAGAAGCACAACAGCAGAAGTTGAAAGCTGTTTACAAATTACCAGGTAAAAAGACTGGCTTTTTGAGTGGCATGCTGGTTTGTTGGGCAATTGAAAGTATCTCGATGCATATTCTGAATGCAGGTTTTATTATGGAAATCTTATTTAAGGAAAATTTGGGCGCGCTTGGCGCGCGTGCGTTACGATTTACACTCAATCTCATGAACATTATTAAGTTACTTATACCAGACATAGTTCTATGGGAGGTAGGGCGCTTTAGCCCCCCTCCCCAAATTTTTCCGAGCCCCATAAAATTGCGCAAAATTTTATGTAGACTAATATTGGTGAAGACATAGACATACTCAGAAAATATTCCAAACATCTATTTATCAGGCCCGTAGCCAGTAAGTTCTGTAACTATTCTTTCTATGACTTCAAAAGAGTTTCGCGCGCTTTCATCTGTAGTTCTATCTAGTGGTAACGCCCCCGTTTCAAACACATTGGATTTCAACGTTTCCACAAATGTTGTTCTTCCGTGTAGGCGTGATTCTAGAGAAACACGAAAATGCATCGTTGCGAAGTTCTTTCCTCTTTTTCCTAACTTTTGGAAGGTTCTTTCTTCAGCCTCGCCATCGTGGCAAACATATTTTGAAAGAAAAAGATCTTTCAGTTTCGTAGGAGATCCTTAATGGGTAAGATGAAGAATGTAATCCCTGACGACGAACATGCAGTCACCCGAACAAATTTCTTGGTTTTGTCCAGATTCTTCAATAAAAGCCCAAACTTTTTCAACTTTCCTTAATGAAAATTCAATATAAACCCTTCGCGAGCCTTATATTTTGAGTTTGGCAACCCATTGCATCTATCGGGACTTAGAGTAGCTGGCCCCCAGTCAGGGCGCCCCCCCCCCATGTCGGCAAATCAAAGCACCACCCCTGGCTGAGCCTGCGTGCAGGTTTTTCATTTTGGCATTGAAGTATACCCCCAAATTTCGGCGCCCTTCGCGCGCAATCCTCACAATCCACGTTGTATCACTTATGAACATTATAAGCACAACGTACCAGTGAACTTTTATAGCATAAACTAGGTGTACATTCTGAAAACGCGCTTGTTAGTCCTAAACCCCTTTGCTATACCTGTGTGGGAGGTCTAGTGTCATTTTTCTGCACCTATACTCTCCCTCCCGCCCATTCCCCATTTCTGGAAGCTGTTCGTCTGGATATTCGTTCAAAATTAGTAAAAACAAGATAGATGTAAAGTGCTTGGCGTCATTCTCTATATAATTATTTAGATGCCAGGTAATAAGCATGATGTCATTGCCCCATTTTATATAATTGATCCAGAGCTTCCAGGAGGCCTATACAGGTATATGCTAGCATTAGATGCCAGAATAGAAGGCATTAAAGTAGTCAAAAGGGGGGGGCTTCACGAGGTTTGTTGACAACGTATTCTTCTCTTAGACAACATACGTTCTACTTTCACCTAACCAAATCTTAGTGTTCATTACATTATAGACATTTTCCAGCCATATATGATCAGTTCCAAAAGTATCCCAAGATAGCACCATTTTGCATCTAAGCAACCTTACCTTAACAAAAATTTCTCAAAAGGGCCCTCCCCTTAGACCCCATACCCCAGGATGGCACATTTATGAAGTGACAAAGGAAGGATCCCCACTGCTGTATCATACAAAAGTAACGCCCATAAAAACGAAAATGCAATTTACGGGCAGCCACTCATTTGGAAAAAGAATCATTTAATTATGGACATTTTCTAGCCATATATGATCAGCTCCAAAAATATTCCAAAGATAGCTCCATTTTGCATCTAAGCAACCTTAAATTAACAAAAATGGGGTCAACCCCTCCCCTTAGACCCCTCCCCCACGACGGCACCTTTATGTAGTGACAAAGGAAGGATCCCCACTGCTGTATGTAAACGCAGGGAGCATAAAAAATGGTGCAATTTACGCGCCACCATTCAGTTGGAAAAATATCCATCCAGTCGGAATTTGGGACCTTAACACCCCCCAAACATATCACCCTAGCTACGGCCCTGACTCTACATGTACAATATGATGAATGTGTATGCCAAGTGTGAAAGGATTTATCATTCTTATCTTGAAATAACATGTTACAAGCGAATTTCTGCTTTTTTATATATATAGTTTCATCTCCGATGACCTCTGATAATTTTTGCCCTCCACCAAAAACTATAGGGTTTATTTACTAATCATTACGTATGCACATCGTAAGTATGAAAAGTATCCGTGCTTTGTACCATGAACTATGCGTGTTTAGAAGGTTTTCGGTTTCTTAATCCCTGATGACCTCAAACACTGACTTGTAGAGGAAAACAAAATTGAGAGTACGAGTACATAGCCCAGAGTACACGTATGAGTACGAGTACATGACACATGAGTACGAGTACTAGTACACAATTCTGTGAGGACAAGAGTACTAGTACGAGTACAAAACACAGGAGAGCAAGTTCGTGTACGAGTACACAGCTCACGAGTACGAGTACAATTTCACCAATTGTTATTATGAATTGATCACAGCTTCACTATCACCCCATTGTTACATATGTGGAGCAGAGCAGGAAGGACTGCAAGTACTCAAGGACTGAATGTACACAAAGTGTTAGATGCTTCTGTTAAAGGTAGGCCTTCACCTCAAACTCCGCATCCTCCAACCAGAGTACCAACTGACGCAGATCATGATAGCAAAAATAGTCCAGAGATCGCAGAAACTGCATATCAACAGTGAACCCACATTTGTCAGATTTGATTTATATCTTTTTGACTTTAGGCTGAAACTTTCCCAAAACCATGGCGAAGGAATTAATGCACCTGCCAAGCCTGACCACCACAATAGCCTGCATTATCTTGCTTGTTCCCTTAAAAAGTGGAAGCATTCTCTGAGTCAACCTCTGTTGAGAGGGACAGTTACTAGTTTCATAAAACTGAATTTGTGGACAATTGATTAAGCCAATTGAGAATGATAAATTGAAGTAAATAATTGAAATATAATGCAGCAGTTAATAAGCAGGACAACTATTGTACTCGAGTACAAGTACGAGTACAGACATGTCGAGTACGAGTACGAGTACGCAGATCCAGAGTACGAGTACGAGTACGGGGTACTGGAGTATGAGTACGAGTACTGAGGCCAGATACTCGAGTACAAGTGCGAGTACAGAAATTTGTACTCGAGTACGTACCCGAGTACTTCAAGTCTGGCCTCAAATGCCTTTTGATCTCCACCAAAAGGGGTATTCCTCTTAATGTGATAAATCTATATACCAAGTATGAAAAGTATCCATCGTTGCTGTCTTGAGATACCGTGTTTACATACTAAACGTCACACACACATACATATACACGCACACCGTGACACACACACATATTACATATGGACAGCCAGCGTGATTGCATAGATTCCATTAGCCTTCACAAAATGAAATCGCAGAATGGTCCAGAATAGCCGCATAGGAGCTTTAATGTAACAAATCTATCGGGAAGGACCAGACGTCACGCCCCTGCAGGCTCGGCGTTTTCGGCTCTTCGCCGTGAAGGACTTTGCTGGCCACACCTTACAAGCGAGACAGCCGGGTTAAACCAGGAAGCCCAAAGGCTTAGTGATTCCTTGACGAAAGAAAATGCTGTGTTGCACTGATATTTATCCCTCCAAGTCTCTCTCTTCAGTTATCATGTTTTACAACGTTGTCACGATGTGACCTCTGCTGACTTCACATAACCCTTGAACTCCACCAAAATTTTCATAAAAAAAAAAAAAAAATTAAAACAAAGTTTCTTAGATGGGATTCGAATCCGGGCTGTCTGTCTGTGAACCTAGCAGTTTTCACTACACCATGATCAATAAAATCGCTATAAGTATGGTATTTCTTATCATCTCATAGTTACAGCATCCTTTACACGTGGTCATAATTCGTGTAATTAAAATTAAAAGTACCAATTGTAACAGGTATGCCTTTGAAAAATGTATATGTTGTTCTCTGTAATTTTATATTTGGAAAGATACAAAAATCGCTGAATTTTTGGTAGTCACAAACGAGACAATTCGAAGGTACCACTCACTGTCTATTTAGTGTTCGAGGTTTTCGTAGTTTCACCTCTGATGACCTCATATGACCCTCGACCTCCAACAAAACCCATAGGGTTCCCCTCTCTGTATACCAAGTATTAAGAGTATTCACAACCCTGTTTTGAAATATCGTGTTTTTCAGGGTTTTCGATTTTTCACCTATGATGACCTTAAATAACCTCTGACCTCCACCGAAACAATAGGATTTTTCCTCTCAATATGATAAAGTTATATACCAAGTATGAAAATTGTCCAGATATCGTGTTTACAAGAAGTTTTTAAGAATTTCTTATTTTCACCTCCGGTGACCTCAAATAATCTTTAACCTCTGCCAAACCATCATCTTCTGATAATAACGCATCCCCATGCCAAGTATGAAAAGCATCCATGCTTCCTACATAGAGATATCGTGTTTTACAGGGTTTCGGCTTTTGACCTCTGGTGACCTCATATGACATGTGATCCCCTCTAAAAACAATAGGGACTTTCTCTTGATAATTCTATATTCCAAGTAAGAAAATCATCCATCATTGCTTTCTCGAAATATCGTGTTTACAAACCAAACGTCACAAACATACATACATACATACATACATTCATACATACATACATACATAAATACATACATACACACACGCATACATACATACATATATACATACATACATACATACATACACACAGACATACATACACGCATACATACATACATACATACATACATACATACATACATACATACATACATACATACATACATACATACATACATACATACATACATACATACATACATACATACATACACTCGCACGATGGCATAGATTCGTTTCGCCTTCAAATCAAAACTGCATGTTTACTTTCTCAGTCTTAAGCAGAATTGCTTTGAAAGGTTAACAGTAGACCTAACCTCACAGGGGAGCATCTGGGATTTTAGAAAGGCAAGGCAGGGGCTTATTATGTGGGGGGTAGTTGGAAGCTGCTAGCGTCAAACATACAATGAATTAAAGGGGACGGAAGTGTCCGTCCGGAAACTTAAATTAGGCACTGCTCAATGATATTTTCTGGCATCTAGCAATCAGAAAAGTAGTGTACATTAAAGGAAGTGATACCGAAGATGGTTGGGAGGGGAGTTAAAGCCACAAAATACCTCCTCTGGATCCGTGCCTGCTATAGCCTATGATTTCACTTGTAAGTTTATGACACATGAACTGAAGAGGTCTGCTTTTACAAATTTGGTCTTAAAATAGGCCCTAATTGAATTCCTACAATTAATCTTGAACTACAAATTCCTCACCACACGCTTTTTCCTTTGCTCCATTCTAGGAAGTCACAGTTTTTTCGCCTTCTCACTTCACAATATCGCACCAAGTTATCTCACTGTCTGTTTTCCTCACGCTTCTACACAGGAGTGACATGCACGTGGGAAATTTACATCCTTTGATAAAGAGCATGTGTCCGGTGGACCCAGACATTTCTTCTAGGGGTGTTGAGTCATTTTTCTCCCGAAGAAAAACCTTTTTACCAAGAATATTGCCCAAATTTTTTCAAAGGCCAAAAAATTTTATGGAACTCCAAAGAGTGTAGCCTCAGACCCCTCTCGGCTCGTATGCCGTATTCATTCCCCAAAATAGAGTTCCACCTGTACCTTTCATGGGCACTTTCTTCCATATGTTGAATAAGTCATTTTTGGACATGTTGTTTTCAACTGCATTCAACTGTAGACTGTTAAGAACTTAAAAAATTGTCACAAATGCAAAAAAAGTTTTGTAATAGAAAGTGAAAACCCCATCTCAATAGCATGTTGCATCTGGAAGACACTAATTTTTGAACAATTCCTATTTTTTTAGGTTTGTATGATTCATGATGCATGATGGGAAGTCGATGATGTCATCTCGACGTCAGAAGAATATTGGCTTTCTTTAAAGAATATTTAATAACTTTATTTCCTACACCAGATATACTAGATATACTTGGAAAAATATCCAAATATTTATACAGTATTAAATGTCAAGGACAAAAAAGGTATGTAATTATAAAGAATAACAAAAGATCTCTGAAGTAACTTACTTACTCTTAACAAACGTTACCACAAACTTGAGTAAGGAATCGCTATGCCTTTGAAGGAGGGTATCATCTATAAATGCTCTTGCCCAGTATAAGTAGAATATTCTTCGTATCAGAATAAAAACTTGCTGGAACAGGTAGCCTCTTCGATTTGAAAGAGAATCTGTTCTAAAGTCAAAGACAACGTTATTTTCAAGTAAATCCTTACTCATAGAAGCTGCCCTATGCAGGGTGTATGGGAAGGAATAGAAAGGTCGATCGTCACTCCAGCGATTTGTGTCATTTTACGAATGTCTTTTGTGTTAAAACAAAAGATACTCGTAAATTGGACCGTTTATTAGAAGCGAAAGAAAGATATTGGATTGAGGAACTAAGTACACTGGTTCCTCACAAGCAGAAAAAAAAAAAAAACGGAATTGAACTTTATTTTTCGATTTCTTGTTTCCGTTTGTTTTGACCATGAAGCTATTAACTTCATGGTTCAAGGGTACAGTGCTGCCCGAAAATTAAACTTAATCCTCGTGTGCTGGATTTTTGTTGTGTTATATTTGTAGTGTCTGATACGATGTATCTTCTTCGACTTTATATATATATATATATATATATATATATATATATATATTATATATAGATACATATACAATGTCATACGAACGATATCACCAGCATGCTTATTTCCGTTAACATATGTGTATAAATACATATATATATATATATATATATATATATATATATATAAATCGTAAAACAGGAAACAAATAAACGCATCACTAGTTGACTTAAAAGGTACAAAATAATCCAAGATTTAGTTCGAATTTTTCGTTCCCCTGGAACCTTCATCAGGGAGATCAGACAGTAAAGTGAGTACAATAATTAACTAACCATCAGACAACGTAATTGTTTATTCCACTGATTTACACCTTTTCATCACCTATCATCTTCTGTTTATAAGTTGTATCTCCTGCTGTTGGCTAAGTTAATTATTGTACTCAGTTTACTTTCTGATCTCGCTGATGAAGGTTTCAGGGGAACCGAAAATTTCGATTTAAATCTTAGATTAGTTTGTACTCTTTAAGTCAACTAGTGATACATTTGTTTCCTGTGATTTAGTCTCTCGGAGTACACGTGGAATTCTCCTCTTTAATTATATATATATATATATATATATATATATAATATATATATATATATATATATATATATAATACTTATATAACCACATAACCATATAGGCCTAACTATATATATATATATATATATATATTTATCCCAGTACAGCCTATCGCATGATCCATTATTTCCTCCATTGTGTCCAATGAAAGCATACTTGTTAACTACGTCTCACTACCTATAAACATATACCGGTATATATATATATATATATGTGTGTGTGTGTGTATGTGTGTGTATATAGGTCGATAAAGGTTGTAAAAAGTGCTAAAAGTTTGCGGAATACATATATATATATATATATACATATATACATAAATATATATATATATACACACATATACTTATATATATATATATATTTATATATAATAACAATGGCAATTTATAATGCGCACAAATCGGCAAAAGGGCGCTCATGGTGCATGTAGGGCTCACGAAAATACAAACAAAACAATAATTAAATAAAGTCCTGAGAAAAAGCAATGTTCATCAAATGAGTTGTAGGCCTTGATTTGAAAATCTGCAAAGTTGGACTGGAACGAACAGTTTTTATGCTTGCTTTGCATCAGTTTGGCTGAAGAAGGTTGATTAAAAACCGAAAGCTTCCAAGCCCGATACTTTTCGTCCATCCTTTTAGCTTGTAGTTGACTTCACCATTTACTTTATTCTTAATATATATATATATATATATATATATACACATATATATACATATATATATATATTACAAGTACTATGTCTAATCAAAGAAATGTGAATATCAAACAACAGGCCGTGTGCATATGGCGTCGCATAACCATAGAAATCAAACTACGCCCTCCGCTGAAATAAGCCCGTAACTAGGCTACACATTACATTGATTGTTTGTTCTCTAGCATGACGTCAGGATCCGTAGTGAAGAATATGGTAACGTCAATGCATAGGGTCTATTCAATTACGCTTACATAAACAAAGTGAAGTTAGATAATACTCGCACTCTTCGTAATATTGGTAACATACAACCATTTTCTCTAAAAAAGTTGTCATAGTATCACGTTGCAAAGCCTGGAAAGGGCCATTTCCGGTGATCTCGAGGTATTTTGGCTAATTTTTTTTGTTCGCTCCGCACCAACTGATGACGTAATACTTAGACAGTGACACTCACTATATCCCCCCCCCCCCACACACACACACACTTTCAAAGATAGTTGTAGCAAGGAATCTTTGCCTCCCTTCTTCTCACTAATTTACAGATTCTCCTGTTTTACTGAACAAACAAGTTATCAGAATAACCACATATTGTGTACATCGCTCCATGTTTGAAGAAAAGTCCCTTCCGTACTACTGTTCACAAAAGTTTGTTTGCGGATCATTCAAGCTCATTACCTGATCCAAGTCTCCCAGTGCAGCCAATCGCATGATCCATTGTTTCCTCCATTATGCACAAAGAAAGCTTACTCGTTACCCGCAGATGCAGATGGTGCATTACACTAATCAAACTTCTTGTCAAAATAATGTTCGGCATGAAAACATGTTAACCCTCTCCCAGTTGCAGTGCAGAATGATAAAACTTTGAAGTTAAATTTCCTGACCTTAATCAGCACTGTTCTTTTGCAATACTGACTAGGAAATCGAAACCAACTTACGTAACTGACAAAAGAAGCTTTCACGTATTCACTAAAAGTACACTAATCCATAACAGGTTTCATTCTTGCTCAGCGAAGTTATATGATGACTCATGAAAATATATGCTTAACAAGAGGTGGGAAGGAAATTGCATATGAGGAAGACTTTTGATGTTTAGCAAATCAAGTAATTATAGGGGGATTTACGAAACTTTGTAATCATTACTCACGCAAATATTGTGACATATGAATCGCCAAGATCCCATATCCGCCCGGATTTAAAAAATAAAAATATGCAAAAAAGAATGACTATACACCGATGTTTATCAAGCAACAAATTGAAAGTATATTGAAAGAAAAAGGCAAAATAAGTAACTCTTGTTTTGACAACAACAGTTAACATCACGCGTGGGGCCTCCTGTCTTCCACGACATGTCTTTGCACCCTTAAAACATACGTTACATCACTGTCCAAAAGACCTTGTAATACAAAAAGACGGTGAATTAATGCATTCAACTGCTGGACTCTCCTGGGTCCGCAACATAAAGAAAGAGAGCGTGATGTAGCCCATCACCAAAAGTAAGATGGCCTCTTTGGCTTCAACATAATGACGAAAGCAGGCTGTAAAGAAACAACCCGGAATTTAACTAATGAAAGTTTATCATCACATAAAATACCTTCCTCTCCAAAACACATGTCCTTTTATGGACTCACTCATAAATGAAAATATTTTACGATATTACCTTTTCCCAATGCAACATACACTAAATGCATTTCCTTTAAATGTAATAATTTCGCCCTGCTTACTATTGCTCCTTCTGTTATTTCACGCAGGCTAGAATTTTAACATCTTTTCTTGGAACCCACATACAATACTACTTACCTACTACATGTAAAATACTGGTTCATTTCTAGTTCGGGTCCTTTTCCCTTAAATTACTTAACTGGGATCAATTATTTCTGTTGACCTGAACTCCTAATCCTTTTCAACATAAAGTAAAACCATCTTTACCAAAATTCATGGTCCCTCTATCCTACAACTACTGGCGAAAGTGTGCGAGAAAACTTGTCTAGTTACTGTTTCTCAGAAACACCCTTTACGGCACCTATTCCCACCCTGCATACACTATTACGTAACTCACATAACTACCACATGCCACTCGTCTGGTGTGATTAACATACTTATTCTTCCCTTTTTCGTGCAACACCTTAAACAATAAACCTACATAACATCGATAATAGCTGTCCTGCTATGGTCACCTCAGTTCGAGGAGGAAATTCTAAAGTGAGCGTGACAACTATCTCTAATGAAAACAGAACTGGGCTACTTATTACGTAACCTTCATTCAGTGATCGACTTAGGTTTTTTTAATTATAATTAAATCTTAATACCGATCATTTGTTGTCAGGGCCGTAGCTAGGGTCATATGGGGGGGGGGGGTGGAGGCTCAAAATTCCAACTGGCTGGATGTTTTTTCCAACTGAGTGGTGGCGCGTAAATGGCACTTTTTTGCGCCCTACGTTTTTTTGTATACAGCAGTGGGTATCAGGGGTGGCGCCAGTATTTGCGCGACTGGGGGAAGACTCCCCAACGCGGGGCCAGCGAGCCGAAGCCCCAACAGTCCCAGTGCCGTCGAGGGGTTGGTAAGGGGGGATTTAAAGAAAACCTGTGTACTATACCATGCCATTCCGGGCATATATTGCATAAAATTTGTATATACTAGCGGAACATAGGTGCTGATTAAACGCTTTTAGCAGAATCTCAACTGTGAAATTGCAAAGCGCGCGAAATTTTTTGGCTAACCCTACACTAAAAAGAATCTGTACTTATTTAAAGCTTATATGGGCCAATTGTCCGGGCATGTTCCATGTCATTGCAGGGCATATTTTGCAATAATTTCACTGGATACTCCAAGAGCCGAGTTGCGCACTGATAGTGTCCTTTTAAATCTGAATCGTGTAATTGCATGCAAAGCGCGCCAAGCGCGCGAAAAGTTTTGGTAGGCTTCCACAAATAACATATGTAATCATTACGAGCAAAAAGAAAAAATATAAAACTGTAGGCCTTAGGGTTGTAGACCGTATCGGGGACAACATATGTATCGAAACCACCTGGACTACCCAATGAAACAGCCAAACTTTGCTCCCAGAGTAGCTCAACAAATGACAGTACCGCATGGCACACACAAGAGAACAGAAACCAGGCTTTGCTATGGGATGAAATTTACGACCTCTGTATAAACTGTGTACTCTGCCCACATGTTACTTGGTAAGGTGGACAGGATTTACGCTATCTTGCTATGCAAAATGGATCTCTTCAGTTGAAGAAACTGGAGTGATTCTACAGCGCGCGTCGCGCCGAAAAATGTGGGTTCTTATTAAGGAAATTGTCCTGCTGAGAGCCAAAAAACAGGTAAACTTCCCCCACCTGGTGCTCCCTCAGCTGGTGGGTATCCTTCCTTTGTCTCTACATAAGGTTGCCATCCTGGGGGAGGGGTCTAAGGAAGGGGTTTCTCCCTTCCCTTTGAGAAATGTTTGTTAATTTAAGATTGCTTAGCTGCAAAATGGCGCTATCTTTGGGATATTTTTGGAGCTGACCATAAATGGCTGTAAAATGGCCATAATTTCGTGAATTCTAATTTTTGGTTAGGTGAAAGAAGAGAGTACGTTGTTTAAGAGAAGAATATGTTGTCAACAACCTCCTGAGCCCCCCCCCCCCTTTATTTTGGCTACTTTACTGCCTTCTATTAGGGGAAGTTTTTATGTAAAAATACGTGCGTATAGTCAACAGAAACATTCTTGGACTATAACGAAAATTTCCTTTCCTTCATTGTGCATTATATAAGGGGATCTAAGGCTGGCAGATAACGGTGTAGGGCCTCCTAGAAGCTCTGGATCAATTGTATAAAATGGGTCACGCACTTACATGATGCTTATTACCTGAAATCCAAATGATACTATAGAGTATGACGCTGAGCACTTTAAAACTATCGTATTTTTACTATTCTGAACGATAGTCCAGACGAACAGCTTCCAGAAATGGGGAATGGAAGGGAGAGTACAGGTGCAGGGAGGAGATGTTAGACCTCCCCGATAGGTACAGCAAAAGGGGTCAAGGACTAACACGCGTGTTTCAGAATGCTTTTTTGTCGTAATTAAGTGTATTAACAATCACCATTCATACCGATAATGGCTGTGTCCGAAACGCTCGGTAAAAACTTTTAAAAAAATGGATTACAGCAAATACTTACTTTCAACCTTCCACATCAAGCCACAAATTAGATTGAAAGATCCCATATTAATGCGAAGCCCCTACAGAGGTTGGAGATGTAAACCTGTTTTTCGGAAGTGTTGTGATCAGAATAGTTGCATGTATTATTACCTTAATAATGGTCATGAATTGGATTGCAAACCGTGGCGAATGTCCGCGAAGCGCCCGGAAACTTCTCATTAAGTAAGATTTCTATAACAAAATCTGAATTTAGGCTCTGCATCGAGGAACTTTTAATTCCAATTCCCCAACAAACATATATGCCAATCACGAAGCCAGTCTTTTACCTGGTAATTTGTAAACAGCTTTCAACTTTTGTTGCTGTGCTTCTCCAGCAGTTGCTATCGGAAGATATTGATATTAAGAACAATATTGAGGTAAGGTTTGAAGCGCGCGAAAATTTTGAAAATGTAGAGGCCTTGCGAAAATTCTGATCGCTTGAGAGCCATTTGTGATTTCAATAGATCCATCACTCGGTCGAAAACACACTTGATCTATGTTGGAAAATATACACAAATTGACATAGGCTCAATCGGAAAAATGTGTTAGACTGAGATATCAGAAATTCCAACTTGTATTTTAGATTTTCCGACTATCGTCGCTCTGACGAACTTGGGGGAGGGGTGAGACACCCCCGGTCGCGACGGTGCTGTTTGTTGTAACTGAAAGTATTTGTTAACTCTTTTTTGGGGGAATTTTCTCAAGATGTAGTAGAGTTTACAATCGAGACCACACGACTTCTCTGTGAGGTAAGGTGCTTTATGTATGTTGCAAACAGTTTCATGGGCTAGAGAAATCAAGGGCATTTTTGTTAAACCAAAGAACGATTCCATAATGAATGACCTGCTCAGGTGTGTTTTGGTTTGGTCACACATTTTATTGAAATACCGCAATCCACAACCACCCAACTTTTCGACTTCCTTAACAATCTATCACCGTGAATAGTGTGTTTCAGTAGCGTAACAGGAGTGATAGAAGGGGGGGGGGGGGGAGGGATGAAAATAAGGTAAATGTACCGACAGCATTAAGTCAATGTATCGACACTTTTTCAGAGGGAAATCACTTAACAAGTCACTCCTCACCCTTGACCCCCCTTCATCCACCCAGGGGTGGCGCCAGGATTTGCCCGACGGAGTGCAGACTCCCCGATGGGAGGGCCAACGACCCGAATCACGGTCAGCCCCGATAGCGTCGAGGGGTTGATGAAGGAAGATTTAGGGAAAACCTGTGTACTATACCATGCCATTGCAGGGCATATATTGCATAAAATTTGTATAAACTAGAGGGAAATAGTTCCGCGCTAATTTAATGTGTTTCCCGGAATCTAAACCGTGAAAAGCGCGCTAAGCGAGGGAAATTTTGGGGGTAAGCGGACACTAAAAAGAATTTATACTTATTTAAAGCTTATACATAGGTCAATTGTCCTGACTGTTGGGCCCTATCTGGCACAACGTACATTGTAGCCTACTTCCCTCCTCGAGTCACTAGCCGTGCCGCACAACAGACACAAAGAACATTAACTAAGTTTAGCGAAATGAGATGAAATTTCCGATATTTACATAAATCCATGTATTCTATTTACTAAGTTACTTGAAAAGATGGAAAGGGTTTGTGCTAAATTTAGCTATAAGTAACGGAACTGAGGAAGAGTGGGTAAATCGTACCGAAAATTGCAAAGCGCGCGAAGCGGGAGAAAATTTTTAGTAGGCTTACAATAAAAACATACGCAGTAATTAAGACCAAAAAGAAAAAAAAAACTGTAGGGGCTGTAGACCGTATCGGGGATAACATACAAGGTATCGAAACCACCTGGAATACCCTTATAAAATAGCCAAACTTTGCTCCGTGAGTCCCTCACCAACTGACCCTACCGCATCACACACAAGAGAACAGTAACTACAGGCTTGGCTAAATGGGATGAAATTTACGACCTCTACATAAATTGTGCCTTCATGTTACTTGGTAAGGGTGACAGGACTTATGCTATTTAGCTATGTAGAACTATTGGAGAAACTGGTATGACTCTACAGCGCTCGTAGCGAGCCGGAAATTTTGGGTTCTTATTAGAGAAATTGTCCTCTTGAGAGCAAAAACAGGTAAACCGTCGGGGAGACTAGTCGCCGTCCACACCGGGCGGATGTACCGACAAGATCACTAAATGTACCGACAGACCATCCCAGGACGACAAGTGGGGGGGGGGGGCGACCTCCCTCCTGTCCCCCTTTAGTTACGCTACTGGTGTGTTTATCCAAAGAAGTGTTTCTGAAAAGAAGGGTCAGTGAGCCACAACTGGAAAAAGGCCGTGGTCGTCTCGACTTGAACCAATTGGTTGAAAACTGGGACGTTAAACGTCATCTAACTATCTAACTAACTAACTAACTAACTAACTAACTAACTAACTAACTGACTAACTAACTAACTAACTAACTAACTAACTAACTAACTAACTAACTAACTGAAAAGAAGGGTCTAAGCACGAGTTAAGGTTTAGTGTGTTAGAGTGGTACTTATTCTAAGCATTCTGGTAAAATTTGCAGTGAAATCCCATGTGTGGTTCTCAAGATATTGAATATTGATAGATATTGTCAATTTTTCAAAGAAAGTGAACTTAAAGCAAGCACATGTGACGTCGTAGCCTCACATTAATGGCCAGTCTTTTGTTTTCATTTAAAATTTATAACCAGTTTTTTAATCCACAATCACATGTTATCGGGATGTGATTGCATGGGAGACATAAGAATTTTACAAACGTCACATTCCACATGGGGAGGTCCTATCCAGAACAGACCGAAAAAACAAAGGAAACAAAGCGTTTCTCATCAATGTGAGGATGTAATATAATCCCTGCTTGCCTCAAGCTAACTTTGGGTCACAAATATAGTAACTTCATTTGCTGATATCTCAGTCGAGTACTATATGTCCGATTTGAATGGAAGTTTCACCAACGTGGCGCAGGAGTATCCTTGATCACGACGGCGGTGCTCCAAGGTGGGATCTGTTCTATTCAGCCAGTCTAGAACGGGACCACTCTCGGGGTGGTCAGTTTCGTCAAAGTTGTCCCTTGGGGACGTTGCTCCTTCAGGGAGAAGGACTCCTTTGGGGAGTAATGTTTGGTTTCGCCCCTTGGCTCTTCGCCAGAGAGTCGAGGGGACTTTTGAGAAAGTGATTTAGTTCCTCTTGCACATGTGAAAATTAAGTTTTTGCTTAAACCCTTCCTTTGTATACTGTGTTGTAGCATTCCCTTACAATAGTTCCTGTGACTGTGCGTGAGTAATAAGTTAACGGAGGCATTTACGCCAACTTCTGAGCACACCAAAAATTGCTGCAATGAATGTTTCAGCATAGTCCTTATTCTACCACTCAATCTAAGGAACTATGCATACCAAATGTCTTCAGTTCCTTTAGATTCAGGTACGTTTACTATGAAAGTTGCCTGTTCAATACAAAATACCATGTAAAAGTTTGCGTTTCAGACATTGACGACAAACATCTAGACATTAAGCAACTTGTTGTAGGTACCCAACTTCCTAAAGTTACTGTCAATTTTTTGCTCGTCCACCCAAATCACTCATACCAGGCACGTAGCTACGGGGCATAAGGGTTCACGACCACATCACTCCCCGAAAATTCAATGAATAGCTTTTAACATGGAAAATCAGCAAAAGTAAATACCATTTCAGTAAGAGTAAGAGCCATTTTATTCATCCAAAAGAGGAAATTGAGGTACTCACCTTACAAGAGTATAAAATAATAAATAAGAAAGTAAACGTTTTAGTTTAAAAATTAAGAGTAAAGTAAGAAGACAAGCATACAAAACGTAAAAACCAAACAAAATAGATGGAGCCATGTAAAATGATAGGTTAATGGATTAAAAATTAAAGAAAGGCATAAAACAATAAAAACAAAACAAGCCAACGTAAATGAACAAAACTTAAAATGAAAGATAAAAACAATGTAAAAAACAATATAATATGAAACGAACGAACCCTTAGCCCTTAGGTAAGTTAACAACGGCCTAACGTTTGAAATAACTATTATGCATTTTAATTGCTTGGGGTAAAAATGACAAGGGGTACTGGGATTTAGTTGTGCAAGATGGTTGTCTGAGTCCACCACTGCGTGAAGTCATGGGCGGCTCTAAGAAATTTTGTTTGGGGGGGGGGGCAAAATCAAGTCCGTATTCAGGGAGGTTCGGAAGACCCCCCCCCCCGCAATATTAATGACAATAGGAGTATGGTTATTATTATGTATTACAGCGATGCCCCATGTAGTTTTCAAGAGCTCTTCAAAAACCATTTCAGACAGTCAGTTATGAGCCGACTACTTTAAAAATAAAAATACAATCATATCAGCCGATCGCTACTCCATGGTGGGGGGAGTAAGAAATGGGCAAAGCGGCTTGATCCATTTGTATAAAATGAGCCCCACCTTTGAATATTTTGTTGTTTCTTTCAATTTGTCACAATATGTTTCAGCTTTGCCAAGAAGCCATAAAATGTTGGTTTTCTGGATTGTTTTCTTAACTAACGAAAATTTCTAGCACTGAAGACACTTGAAAACGATGAAATGATAGCACTATTTTGGGTCTCAGTACCGTTCCGAAACGAAATTCTTTAACGCGGGAGGGGAATTCCCCTAACTCAGAAAGACGTCTCATCCTATATACCAGTGGTGGGGAACCGTTTTTTCTTTGACGGGCCGTTTTGAAGGTCATTATTCACTCGCGGGCCGCACACAGAGAGGTTGCAATAAGCTTCCCTCATATGGCGCAGGCAAAAGGTCCCCAAACAGGACCTGGTGGGACAAAGTCTAGGCAAGAACAGCCCCTGGAAGCCCTGGTATTGTACTAATTTTTAGGCAATAGAATATTCATCCACTATCTTTAAATGAGATAGAATGAGCAAGGTGACACAGACCAACTCTAAAGTATCACAAGATTACCATTTGTCTTTTAACTAATGTATGAACTAATAATGAATCAGCACATATAAAAAGTGCGAGCGAAGCCCGCCGAAAAAAAAAAAATGCGTATTTTTAAACCAACTTTATGTTTTCGTAATTTTCATTGCAAAATTGCGAATCCAGAGAAGAATGGTGGGGAGAGCTCCCCCGTTGAAAAATGAATAGATACTATGTCCGCTGAGTTTCGTACCCTAATACTGTAGATAGACCTACACATGAGATAATTATGTACAATGTTATTTAGCCTATCTGCAACGCAAAGCTTCCGTTACCTCCAGAAGTAGGCTACACTGTGAATGAATTATGTCTAACGAAACGGTTGGCATGTTACATTTTGCAGAGGTTTTAGTAATATAGGCCTACTGGTAGAGTTTCGCCGCAAATTTACGTGAAGTACCCGGAAAGTGGTACTGTATAGGGGTAAGCAGGATAAACGGTGGGCACCGTGGGCTAAAAGTGTTATTGTCAATTACTTTTCAAGTGATTCTGAATTTACATTTATGAATTGCCTCGCGGGCCGGATGAATTGGTCTCGCGGGCCGCATACGGCCCGCGGGCCGGAGGTTCCCCACCCCTGCTATATACAAATAGCTAGGCCAAAAAGTCTCACTACACTGAGCTTAGATTGACTGTTTGGTGTGTTTATTTTAAATCAACTGAAACGGCATACTTTAGCACAGAGGTGGAGAACCTTTTGCTTATAACATGCCATTTGACAGTCATAAAACCGCTCGTGGGCCAACGGCGCTGACAATTTGGACAAGGGAAGGGAAACCTCTCCTTCTATGGGAAACAATACGTTTAGGCTACATGCCCGTTGAAACTTTTTGTAGACAGATAACTATGCTAATCTGGCCAGGTGACACCCGGGCAAAACTGCTTTTAGTCGTGGATGATAATCAACACAGCTAATGGGTTGTGTATCTAATGACTCCAAAAGCTCTGAAGTGTCTGCGAAATTATGGGCATTTAACCAGGGAGCTGCCACTAGAAGCCAGCTCCCTGATTTAACTCCAGCATTACCGTTACCCTCTGTAAATGACATTATGATGCCTAAGCTAATCAGATTACAAATATCACAAGGTGATCATTTGTTTTGATTACCTCAGCTCGCACTAACGGCAGGTCCATTTGTGATGTCTGAAGTACATATAGCAGCGATCAAGCAACTAAGAAAACGCGCGCGAAGCGCGCCGAAAAAATGTTTTGAAAGCACTTTATTAATGTTAAACCTTCGCATTGCATTGGAAAGTTATTCACTTCTTTAGTTTTTAACCGAGTCAAGGAAAAGGGAGGGCCTAACCCATCTTGAATAAGGCCTACATGTTTTATTTATTTATTATTTTTTTGGAAAATTGAAGACCATGCTTTGCAAACTTTTTTTTTTTTGGGGGGGGGGCAAGTGCCCCCCGTGCCCCTATGGCGAGCCGCTAATGCGTGAAGTCACTTGTTTTGTGAGCTGAGCATGGAGAGGCTGATCACTTTCAGCCCAGAGAGACTCCAACGTGCTACTATCAGGAAATGAACCCTGTCTACTTCCTCTTGGACCTCACAGATCATACGTTCCGCCCTTCTAACACACTTACTCACACGTTCCTTTTCAGTGTTGATTGCATTACCTTCCCAGCAGAAAAGGCGGAGAAGTGCATTGATAATCATACAGTTTTCATATTTTCTCGAACGTTCAGACCACCCCTTCCTTTGCGTCATGCACTGTCTGCCGACGATTACGTCCCTTTCTCATATTCCTGGATCCGACCTTGATGCCCTTTTTTGCAATTTTTGTTATTCAGATTTTGTATTTTGTTACTTATCATATTTGGAATATAGATTTTTATATTGAGAGGAAGAACCTTATTGTTCTAGTGGAGGTCAGAGGTCGTTTGAAGTCATCAGAGGTCAAAAACTGAAAAGTTCTGAAACACCATGTCTCAAGTCAGGAATCATGAAGGCTTTTCATACTTGGACTAAGGCTGCTTTATACTTAAATATACCCCTTTTGTTCTCGATAGTTTAAATTTCATCTGAGGTCACCGGTGGTGAAACTACAAAAACCTTGTAAACTGACGTACCTCATAGGTGGATGTCATGTACTAATTAATCATTTGTGGTCACTAGAGGTTATATGGTGAAAACCTAGTAAACGCGATTAGATCAAAAGGGTAATCATAGTTGGCATGTGGATGCCCCATATTGCGTTCAATAATTCAATTGTTTTTGGTGGCCGTCAAAGGTCATTTGAGGTCAAAATGTCACCTATGAAAACCTGGTATGCAACTTTGAAAAATGTAATACGCAGCAGGTGGACGACCCATGTTGTTTACAAAGAACCTCGTTGTTTTGGTGGAGGTCAAAGGCCATGTGAGGTCACCAGAGGTCAAATTGTCAAAACATCGTTAAACATGATATCTCAAGAAGGATAACTTTGAGGGATAAACCTCAGCGGGACAAAGTATTTCTTTTCGGCAAATAACCACTGAGCCTTCTGGTATTCTGTTTTGCTTTTCGCCTCTGTTGGTTGTAGATTGACTACAACTGGTCATTACAATTGTCTTTCCTGCTACGGAAAATGGGTACTTCAAAGACTCCGTAGTAATGGGTCTCCTATCGAAATCAAAAGTATTATCATGTTACGTGTGACACCGTAAACAACTAGGTTGAATTGAAATTTGGCAGATTTCAATTCGCAGGGACAAGAAAGCCGTTCTCTTTGTTATACACAATGACGCAGAATGTTCGAATTATAGTAATATTTGTCTCTTCCTTATATCTAAAAACAATAAGTTTAGAAGCTGAAAAATTGTGTTTAATTCACACTGCTTTAACAATCGTTGGTTTTGTAAGGCCCAGCTACATGTCAAGTTCTCATAGAAATGTGCACATTCATCGTGTTACTGCTTTGGACTCGGTAGTTTTGATATGCGGAGAAAAAGTCGGAAAAGGAAGGTGGAAAAATGGAGAAACGTATGTCGTCGTTAACCAGGTTGTTACTAACGCCGCTATGCGAGATAGTCTAATCATCTTTCATAATTATTCTCTTCTTATTACATCTGTTTCCTTTTTTCACGAAGGAGTTTACACGTGTTACACCAATTCAACTACGTTAATATCTCTTCACTATGTACAAGTGCAAGGTATGTCAGAGCACCAATTGAAACCTAAAGACAAAAACATTAAGAATATTTTTCTTGGTGATTTTCAGTCTCAGGTACGGGTAAAAAGTAACATTTCGCAACAAACTTCTGAAACGCAAACTGTATGGGTTTCGCCATGTACGGTATGTAACAATTAAGTAGCAAGTTGTTTAGAATGAATGTAACAGGAATATATTTGTCAATGATTAAATAAGTAAGAAAAACAATAACTCAGGGGAAATTATGTACGTGGGTTCCGTTATTGTTTTTTGGGATGATGTATGTTTGATGGGAAATCCTGAAAATTTTTGTATGTACAGATTTGTAATCGAAAAGCAAATCTTGTTACCTTTTTCCTGTTTGATAAGTAACAAACACAATAATATAGGGAAACTTATGAACGTGGGTTCCATTGTTGTTTTCTGGAATGAGGTCTGTTTGACGGGGAAATCCCGAAAAAGTTTGCATATATTGGTTAGTTATCTAAAAAAATCCTGTTACTCTTTACTGGTCTAGTTAAAGACAATATCTCCCAAGGGAAAAGAAATACCACGCTCGTGAAAACCACGTTTTGTTTTTCAATTGCTTTTGATTTTTGTTGCATAATTTAATCAGATACAAAAAGTTCGCCAAAATCTTCAATGGGCAGAAATAATTGTGACCGTCTCGTTAAATATGATAACAAAAAAAACACTTTTAGCTTAAAAATTTATTTCCAACATTTATTTCGGTAATTTAGTTACTTTTAAAAAAATTTGGAGGCCTACACGGAATGTATGGGGTATTCGACATAGTAGTCGCATCAAAACTATATATATAAAAATGGTTCTGTTTGTCCAATGGGACATTACGCAGATTCAAGTTTAAAGTCCACTATTTAGTAGTTTTTATAATGCAGTCTTCCAAATTGATATTTTAAGTTCGATTAAAGTGATCAACCCACAGAAAGGGATGCAAATTGAACGTTTAAAATGTCACATTAATGGTGTAGCTTTAAACAGAAAATGCTGTACAGAATTGTCTGACATAACTGAAAGCCTTTCTTTAGTTTAAATACTATATTTGTCACACCTTTAAATTAAGGTTTGAATATGTTGAAAACCGCTCCGAAAGAAATGAGTCTTTATGTGCTTTCTGAGAACACAATTTTAGCAAGGCCTGTATATGTCAAGGTCTATGATTCCCAGGACCCCGTTTCTTAAAAAGTTACGATTGATCTTAAGTTTGATTTATAAAGGCCTATTGCATCTAAACTCAAACTAAGATTGATCACAAGCCTAAAATAGGCCACAGAAAACGATGTAGGCAATATTGCTGTATAGGAGGATTGATTGTTGGTACGGTTCTCAATCCTACCGCCTCAAAGTCTGGGGACTGAGGGGCTGAGGCCCTGATACCCTGTATTTTGACCAAAACTGATATCTAGGGTAATTTGTGGAAAAAATGGAAATTCTTTGGTTGTCCACGGTTTTCCTCTGGTAGACGCTGCTCAGAGTTCTAGAACAAATATTATACATAATAATGTGTACTTTACCTATTATCCTCAATCTTAACAAACTACTAGTCAGTTGATATTGTGAATAAGGTCACTTACAATAACTGAAGTTTTAAAGCAACAATAAACCGGCAGGATAACAATATCTGAATAGATTTTCTGTAACTTGAACCACTCTGTATGAACCATAACAATTCACATTTTCCTTTTTTAGATATATATGAACGCTGATGGTTCTAGATGGTTTGAACAGGGCTGCAGGATGCATGGACCAAGTTACCCTCAATTACAACAAGTAGGTTTTTTGTGGAACTATGTAAACAATCTATAATTCTGTCTGGTATAACAGTTTACTATATCGAGGGCGGATTTCGCTTTTAG
This sequence comes from Holothuria leucospilota, assembly GCA_029531755.1. Lineage (NCBI taxonomy): Eukaryota > Metazoa > Echinodermata > Holothuroidea > Aspidochirotida > Holothuriidae > Holothuria > Holothuria leucospilota. Next base: position 37,969,137 of record CM055982.1, read on the forward strand.
GGTCCTGGAATATGCAAAATGTAGGACCCCCAAACTCACTGGGAGGCCGCCGTGCGCATGTTCACTCATGTTGCCCATCTATGCTAACGCATGGATGAAGTAGGGAACCCCAACCCTTCCCCTCTTACAACTACTACTAAGAGAAATAGAAAAGCTCCATCTCATGATCAATGATATAGATCATTGGGAATAATAAACATGGAATGACCCAGCGCCGAGGAAGAAGGTACGGGGTCCAGCTTTAATGGGGGACCAGCAGGGATGAAGCCCCAACAGTCACTTTGAATGTTACAGAATTGTGATCACCACACTCTAAAAACGTCCAGATCAGAGTGGCATCTACCCCGATTCGGGCTATTTATTTGATCAGATTTGGATAAATATGATCCAGATTGGATCATTTTATCCAAATCTGAGTGCTTTATCCAGATTGGATCATTTTATCCAAATCTGAGTGCTACAAATGATCTGCATTTGGATAGGTGTCCCTCCGATCCGAACTGGGTTCAAATTTAGTCCGGACGTCCGGACGGTCAACGCAAATCCCAATTTTACTATTTCTATAACCAAAGATCGCAAGCCAATTCGACATCGCAGTCGGAATGTGAAGACGAGGGTGGATCAAGCAAAGAGTCGTACAAAAACTTATTATTATTCAAGTATCTGAGATGGCAGTGGGTGGAAACCCACCGAACAAAAAATGCAATCCTTTATAAAGAGTAGAAATCTGTTTTCGTGTTTCCCTTGCGTTTAAATGTAGTCCTTTTTTCCTCCTTCCAAATCCTGGGTCTCTTAAATCTCGGGTCCTTTTCCCTAGCCCATTTGTCACACTGGTTAATCATCCCCTGTATACTCTTTAATACACCACATAGTGTTTCTGGCAACAGTCGTTATGCCTTCTTCCCTGACAAACCACTTGTGAAAGTGGAGGCCACCTCCCCACACACATACTTTTTCCAGAATTTTTTGAGAATAGAAGGCAAATCTTTCATTTCATTTCATTTATTTCATTTATTATTTTCGTCCGTACAAATATATTCAGAAATACAAAAACGGACAGGACACTAGAAAAACAATGTTTAACGAGCTAGTGCCCAGAAAGAGACTATACAAAAAAGAGTATAACAAGAAAAGAAAATGAGAAGAAAAAGAGAACAAACAAACAAATCTTCGATTCCATAGCTTGCAACATAGTGGATTCAATGAAATCAGACTAAAAATATGGTGGAAACAGCCATTTAATGGATTAAAATCTTGAGAAAATGCCTCAGATTACACCGAAGACCATCTGGTCTCCATTTTTTCCAGTGCCCTTGATTTCGCTCTGGATCCCTTGCTTCTACTATGGCTTCCCGATTCGTGTTTGTAGTATTTCTGGACAAGATCATCCCCAACTCACTTTGAGAAGCTGTTGACGTTGGTAAATTAATTCCAAAAATTTACATTAGCTGAACAAAAGGGATATGTGCTTGAAATCTTCAACTTTTTAAGAAATGGATCATAACACTTATGCGTATTGTATTGGTAAGACATTGAATATAAGAGTTAAAGTGCTAGATATGAACGACAAGTTGAACTAGCTGTGCACATTAACACTATAGACTAGGGTAACTACTGAAGAATAAAGCCTATTTATGTCAGTATTTAGTTATTATCTTATAGTATAGGCTAATTGGATCTCTGGCCAACTCAAGTTGTATGCAAGGACCGGCTGGTGAAAGAAGCGATGATGTAGACGGAGTTCAGATGAAAAGAGTGGTGAATATTGTTTACAAGTATTTTAACAAAACACTTGAATTGTTGATATTTAATCGTGCTTTTGAAGTTTCTGTTTTGTTGGGCTTTGTTTCAAAAATAAGAAGTTTCTCAATTAAGTTAAGGTGGGTGTGATGAAATCGCTGTTAGAATCAATCAACTTGTTTTGCTTTCCTTTACTTGTTTTCTGATCAAATGAATTTCTCTTCCCTTTGTTCCCATACGTCATTCGGAGCAGTTAGATCACGTCAGACTGGCACGATGTTGTCTTATAAATTCAATTGTATTCTATTACTTAAGGAGTGAACAGAATGGTCCAGGGTTATATGTTGCCTTTCCTAGGAATTCGGGGTAAGTGTCCCTCTGTATGCTTGCTTAGCAGGCTAAATGGTTAAAAGGATGTAGTTAACTCCAGCTATATTCCTTTATTAATGTTTTGGCGTCATTTAAAGTCATGGCAAGAAAGGCAAGAAAGGCTCTTGACCTTTAATGCTGATATGTGGGACAACAGGCTAGGGACTGGGAGAAAAGTTTCAAGTTTATTTTCTACTTAAATTGCGTACAAGAAGGGTTTTACACATACAAGTAAAGTACAGAGAATAAGTAGCAATACACAGAAACAAATCATATCAGATCTAACATTTTGTTGACCTTTGTTTCAAAAATAAGAAGTTCCTCAGTTAAGATACGGTGGGTGTGATGACGTCGTTGTAAGAATTAATCAGCTTGTTTTGTTTTCCTTCGCTTGTTTTCGTATCACATGAATTTTTGTTTTCTTTTGTTGTCACAAGTCATTCCGAGCAGTTAGTGTCCCTCTGTATGCTTGCTTATCAGGCTAAATGGTAAAAGGGTGGAAGTGAACTCCAACTATATTCCTTTATTTATGTTTTTGGCGTTATTTGGGGTCATGACAAGAAAGGCTCATGACCAATAATGTAGATACGTGGGACAACAGACCGAGGACTGGGAGACAAGTTTCAAGTTTATTTCCTACTTTCCATACAAAAAGAGTTTTACACAATATTATACATACAAGTACAGTACAGAGAATAAGTAGCAATACACAGAAACAAATCATATCACAAACTGGAAGTACAGCAACAGAATAATTTTAAACTTGCCTGGTCTGGTCCCTAAAGCCAAACGCCCAAGGAGACGCGAAACACGAAGCAGAAAACACGTTTCATGTTTTCTGACGTCTGTGTGCTTTGGACAAAAACAGAAAACAGCGTTTCCCGAAACAAGCACTGCTTGTGCTTGTTTCGGGAAACAAGACTGGTGTTTCGCTATTTTTTGTGTTCGTCCAACGTACACGGACGTCAGCGTGAGAAAACACGAAGCATGTTCTCTGTTTGTGTTTCGCCTTTTCTGTCGTCCGTGTGTGTTCGGTTTAAATGCAACAAGAACGTAACAAAACCAGGAATATGAAGAGGTATGTAAGCAAAAAGGATAGAGTAAGAAAAGAAAGCAGGAAGTAATAAAGAAAAGCTGTGTGGTAGCTAAATTTGTTTGCTATTCAAAAGGAAATGTTTTAACCTGCCAGTGCGTTTGAATATGTTTAGTGAAGGAGAACTTTTGAAGTCATGGCCAAGAGAATTCCAAAATAGAGACCAGTGTTTCGTATCTGAGAAGAGTTTAGACTTGTTCCAAATCTGGACGGTGTAGAAATTAAAGTCCCCCCCCCCCATTCTGAAATAGGGCCCTGTCCACCCTTTTCGAGAAATTTAAAAAAAAACATGTTTGGCATATTCTCTTTTCTATAGCTTACAGTGGCTGATTTAATGAAACCAAACTCAAAGATTGTGAAGACAGCCATTTTCATTATAAACATCTGAAACTGAAAACAATTGTGACCGTCTCCAGGCATGCCTACTAAGTACTGATGATAGGACATTACCTACTATCACAACACAGAACATTTAGGATCCAAAATCTGTCCTCCCCCCCCCCCCACTCCCTTGGGGTTTTGCGTTTGCACAGGTTCTACCTCAGGTCGCTCGGCCCCCATATTAGAGAACTTGTCCGCGTTGACGCGCATCATGATGTTAACGCAAGGTGAGCAACTAGTTAAGCTTGTAAATTAGGTCTTTTGTGTATCTCTGGGACCAGTTGTTCCCAACGGGGGCGTTTTCGCGTCTCAGGGGCGATGAGCGCTAAGAGGCGGCAGAAGGGGGTTTGAAAAAATGAGATATTAAATTTAAACCGGGACTTCACAAGATTTCAATGGGTTTCCTCTAGCTGAGCTCTCAATTGGTTCCCATGAAAATAAAATAAAATGAAGTCAACAAGTTGAGTAGGTCTATCATCCCCACCTCAGGTGCACTACAAAGTTTGTGAATTATCTTTACTGCCAAATGCTAGGAAATCGCATCTTACAGTGGTTACTTTTAAATATTTCCTGGCGAGGACCCTCATATTCCCATCAGTGGCAGCGAAAACTGTAAGCGAAGGGACAATGATTAAAATCATCCAGCCACTTTTACCTCGAGTGTAATTTTTTTCTTCCTGTCCATAGACATGACATGCTGACATGTAGTGACAATTGAACTGGATAACTGTGACAAGACAGATTTAACTTAAGAAATGTGCTATGAAGTAAAACGTTGAAATCTTTAGAGAAATGTAATTTTTCGATGAGCCAATTTCGGCTTTCTCATTTTACTACCTGTAGGACAGCTTGAGTGGCATAAGTCTTCCAAAGCCCTATGCGACCTTTACCATCGTTCTTCCTCCCACCCACAAGACAATCCCTTGTAGCATCAAAGGGGCCTTCCTTTGATAACTGTTGAAATTACAAAATGGTCTAAGGGTAATTTCTGTAATCCCGTCAGTGCGCATTTAAGCTTATGAGGTAATCGGAAGATAGTCGAAATTTGACTTACATTACCTCATTCTTGAGTAGACAATTTTGTAAATACCCGAGAGGTTCCTCGGCCTCTCCCCTGGTGCTCCCCTGGACGTTTCCGCTAAACCCCATCAGAGGTTCGTAGAGAAACGCTCCTCACTTCCATGGGACCCGTGGCGTCCAATACCAAAAAGGTTTCTCCGGCCCTGACCACTACCAAATGTAGAGCACAGGACCCTAGGGTCACTTTTTAACTCCTCCTTGCATGTGGCTGGGATGTCAGTATTTATCTAGCACCCTAAATTTTGGCCTATAACTACTATGTCGTCACAATAGCAATATGCGTATTAAGCCTTCACGCTTTCGTTAATCGAGGGTTAAGTATTCATCACAAAACTTTCTTTCAACGTTTGTTTTCATACCTAGCAATACTATGTTATAAACGGGGGGGGGGGGGGATTCCCTGATGAGAGGAGGTGGTGTAAACACCTCTTCGAAACATGTTTGTCGGAATTAAAATGTCGAAAACATGATCTATCTAACTTTCGTGTAATCATTTCATATTGCTCCTTTACGTAAGCAGAGCACTCTTTGAAGATAATCTGGCTTAGAAGCAGGATATATATATATATATATATATATATATATATATATATATATATCTATATATATATATATATATATGCCGAAAACCGGCATGAAGCTCGGCACCCTCTCTCCACACGGTGTCAACTTTAGGATGGACCTTTTTTAACTTCAATTTTTACCAATTTAAATGTGTGTTTTCTCTACTTTTTATTTCAGAGTTGTTCAGTTGCATTTTTGCCACCTAAAGAAGGGTTTATACCCGAAACGTCGTGGAATTTTCCGCAAAGTTTTAAGCACTTCCTACTACCTTTATCGACCTAAATATATATATGTATATATATAAATATATATATATATATATATATATATATATATATAGGTCGATAAAGGTTGTAAAAAGTGCTAAAAGTTTGCGGAAAATTCCACGACGTTTCGAGTATAGACTCTTCATCAGGTGGCAAAGAAATGCAACTGAACAACAAAAAAGAAGTAGAAACAGAGAAGAAACACATTGAAGAAAGGCACGGACAAACCGGTCGTACAGAGCCAACACGTATATATATATATATATATATATATATATATATATATATATATATATATATGTATATGTATATAAAGCACAAAGGAAAAAACAGACAGAAATTCCAGTTCGAAAAGTTACATTTCGGCAGCCAACTGGCGCCTTGGTCACAAACAAAGGTTCATTGTGACCAAGGCGCCAGTTGGCTGACGAAATATAACTTTTTGAACCGGAATTTCCGTCTATTTTTCCTTTGTGCTTTATATATTGTGTGTCGGAATAATGCTTTTTCTGTGTACTTCATAGTATATATATATATATATATATATATATATATATATATATATATATATATATATATATATATAATATATATATATATATATATATATATATATATATATATATATATATATAACTACGCACCCAAGGTCGCAAACACACGTAGATGCTATTACTAATGTTGGTAGTGGTGTTTGGCGCCTTTGAGGAATCATTTATCATGAATATGACCATTTGACCTTTGGTACAAGTGCCGTATAGTTGTCACTGAATGGAGGAAATATTCCCTAGGCTTAAAGGGGATATTCAGTCACCCCAACTTGAAGTAGTGTAGTAGACTGTCCTGTTTCATGATTGGCTCTTGAGAGTCATGTGACAATATTTTTTCTCCTCAAATGTGAAATTTACTAGAAATAACTGATTGGTTTACATTGAATATGCAATATTGAAGTCCTAAAATATTATGAAAGATACTTTGCTGAGAAATACGAAGAAAATTGTGAGATTTAGCTGTTGCTTCAAAATAAGTTTGGGACGACTGCTCTTGCCCTTTAAGACTACAGCAATCATACATATGTGATTTACAGACAAAGAAGTCGCGTGAGAAACTTTGAACACTGTTGACAGAAGTGTTTATTTTATGACAAGCCGTGAATATAATATGTTTAGAGGTTATCAGTTTCCATCTTTAATCAGTCATTATAGTCACGTGGTACCACTTTATACGATAAGTGAAGTACTGTTTCCATTTTCTGTTTCAATGTTGGCTTAGTGTTAGGCAAATGCATCTACAAAACCGACGCCATCTCATTGATAAGTGTGAATATTTCAGTTCTGTAGAAAATTTTTATCCGAGACGCTTTGAAGGCTTAGAAAATAGTCTGTTATTAGCGAAATACATCATGCGCATAGGCTTTTTTTTCACAAGGCAATTACGAAGCATTGTTGGACGGAGTTTTGGTGTCCGTCGTTTTTGTCAGTCGCATTTTAGTGTGGGTGGCCAAATTCGACGCATACCAAAACTGTATCCCATAATCCTTTGTAATTGCTAATTCAAAAGGGTTCATTGGGCATGTAAAAAGACACTATTTGTTAAATGCCACTATTTGAGAGGTGGGTAAGGGGCTCCCTCAATTTGTTACAGTAGTTTCAAGAGTAAATGTAATGTTGATATGTATGGTGAGGCTTATTATGGAAGTTACCGTTGTCTTCCACATAAATATATCAAAACCAGTGGGTAAATAATTCAGAGATATTTTACATCATAGTGTACCGCTTTACAACACAAGGTAGACACGAGATGGATATATAGCAAGGCGTGTTGTGCCTATCTTAAACTCCTGTTATTACTCAAAGTAATCACCAGTTTCACCCATTATCTAGGCAAGTGTACATTCTATCCTTTCCTAACAATTCAAAGATGTTCTTGCTTCTACGAAGTTTGCTTATTTCTTTACAGTTAGTTAGTTAGTTAGTTAGTTAGTTAGTTAGTTAGTTAGTTAGTTAGTTAGTTAGTTAGTTAGTTAGTTAGTTAGTTAGTTAGTTAGTTAGTTAGTTAATTAGTTAGTTAGTTAGTTAGTTAGTTAGTTAGTTAGTTAGTTAGTTAGTTAGTTAGTTAGTTAGATGAGGTTTAACGTCCCAGTTTCCAACCAATTGGTTCAAGTCGAGACGACCACGGCCTTTTTTCCAGCTGTGGCTCACTGGCTTGTTTTCCCTACTCCATTGCTCATGCTGAGCACCAAGCACAAAGGCAGTCTGGGTATTATCATAGGACTTTAACTGCTTGTTAAAACTTGACTTCGCTGGGCTTTGATTGTCACCTTCCGCGCAGGCTGGATACATCCGTTTAGCTGATCTTGTTTGGACTTACCACCTATTGCTTGTTGTACTAGGAAAGGAAAATGGACTTTTGTTGCAACGTTGGTAAGGCAATGTACGCATTATGACAACAGATTAAATATTCACACTGTTCAACACAGAACTCCCTTAATGGTTCATAATTCTGAGTTACCCATATAGAATCTTCGAAGACATTTTGAGAACGGTTCAAGATAGTAAAGTAATCCCAAGAGGTTTTCAATACATGCTGAACATATAGTTGTCCCCAAACCTTTTTAGAAACGTTTCTTACATAGTTTTTTCTTGTGATTAAAATTGCTGATATGGACGTCTTGGCTTTAAGTGTACCTTTTTAGATCAAAAAGTTAATGCAGGTGGGCAAGTTGTAAGGCTACAAAGCTTTAGTCCGACACTTAACCCAACTCACCCCTCAAATTTTATAAAATATTACTATCAAGGCAATTTTAAGTATCACTATAAAAATAGTATTTTAGGACTGTAAAAGTAGTAGTAATATAGTTAGATTGTGTAAGTCACTAGTCAGACCACATCTTAAATACTGCTGTCAGTCAGAAAGATATTGATAATATCGATAAAGTACAACGTCGTGCTACCGCAAAAATGATTCAAGAACTGTCTACTCTCAGTTATGATCATAGACTTGAGCGAACTGGTCTAGTTTCACTGGAAATGCGTAGACTTAGAACAGACTTGATGATTAAATTTTTAAAATTGTTAAGGGTCTAGAAAATGTCGACCAGCAGTATTTTTCAATCCATCGGAAGACGGTAGAACCAGAGGCCACCTGCTAACATTTCAAAAGCACTACTGTCGACTGGATATTAGGAAGTACATTTTTGGTCAACGTGTTATTGATAAGGCCGTAGCCAATAAGGGGCTGGGGCTGTGCCTCCCCGTAGGAAATCAAAAGTTGCAGTAACCACTGTGCTGGCAGCATATCTCGTCCCCTTAAAACACCCCCTCCCAAAGAATTCATCTCATCACCTTCATTACCTTGCCTTACATCGGGCCTGATTACGAGACCAAGTGCAAACGAAGTGTGATTTTTTTATGCATAGTTGAAATCAACTCTCTATGGACTCTCCCTTGTCCTTTTACTACAAATCTCAGCTTCTCCTAAGCCAACATGGAACCGTACGAATACACAGTAGACCTAATCTTCGGATGATTTGCAGTATAGTACTTTGGCCTCTATTGCCTGCTTATAGTCAGGGTGCTATCAGATATTAACAAATGTGTCATTAATTTCACAACTGTAGATAAATCAAGGGTTTTCCCATTGTATTGTTTACAAATGAGTGGCAAAATGTTTAACTGAAGTGTCTTTGCAAACTTTTTCTTTCATTTTTTTCGGGCGAATATTTTCTTCATGAATATTTTATTTCGAAAGGTCGTTGACTGTAGTGAAAGTAGTCACGAGCTGAAGCAGAAAGTTGTTACTTTTTGCATCAGCTTTACTACTTTCACTTTAGTTCAAACAGCTAAGAGGGCTTACCCTTATTCATTTGTACATAATCTTGCCCATCGAGTACATGGGCGTTAATTTAGGGGTTGGAATGGGGGCGTATTCTCTTCATTTTTGAAAGGGGACACAATTTTATTTTTCCACTTATTTTTGGGACCAGACTTCGATTTCTAAAATGAAGGTCACAAAAAGGAGACGTAGTAACTCCGGACACGAAACTGGGTTTTAGCACACACACACTCTCAGAAAACTAACTGGCCGGTGATCCAAATGTTCATACATTCACAAAATTACAGCATTAAAATGATTTGGGAAGCACACTTGACATTCAAACGTTAGCTCCATGCCCAAACCTTGATCATTCTTACAAAATTAGGCCTGTACTGTAAACTCTATATTCAATTATATGAGTAAGATATATTTTTGAAACTAAGATACTATTTTCAGTGGGTATAATTTTTTGGGACGTTCACAGTACTTCAAGCAATATTGTGTATCAAAGCTCTAATCTTTATTAAAATTTCTAAGTAGAAGTAACACTTCTCCCTCCCCCCACAAGACACTCATTTTTCACCTTTTCCCACAGTTTCAATCTGGCCCCGTTTCAATCCCCCCTTCACAACCAAATCGCCGAAGCCTTTATGCTGGTTTATGACTCAGCAATTGAAAGCAATACTTTGAATGAAAGTGAGGTGCTCTATACCATATGTAATTAAGAGGGATTTAGATTCCATGTGGAGACATTGAGTAAAGAGAGAAAGGGCAGGACGTAGGGGAGAGTGGGGCGCATTGGGACATTTTTCACTTCTTGGTGCATAACCCTCTTTTGGTATGTGACACGGCCAAGATATTACACTGAATAATTAAGCACAATATAGCATTCATATGTTTTAAAAGTCAAAATACCACTTTGAATTTTTTCAAAAAGTTTGATTGTTTTCCCATGGGGGGGGGGGGTTCTAGTGCGTCTCACATGTTGGGTGCATTGGGACAACCTGCAGGGTACATTGGGACATCCATGGAGAAAAAAATGATGACGGGCCCACCCTATGAAAAACAAAAGGTGAACCATTTCTCTATCCCACCAACATTCGTTTATATTTCCCACAACTTTACACAAGATTTATTGAGCTGTTTAATACAAATTATGAAATATGGAATAGGTTTAAATTGTCCCAAATCACCCCGTTCAAAATGTCCCAGCATGCGTAATAATGGTTAATGCGTAATAATATGTGCCCCTTATGACCAATAGGTGGGTGTGCCTAAACCAGTAGATATATTGAAAATCCCATTGTACCCCGTATCCCATCCCCACTGCTATCCTCTAGTTTCTTTTTCCTCTAAAAGAAAAACTTTTTATCTCACCTATTGTTCTGTTCTGTTCTCTTTTAGGAGCAAGGGAAAAGAGCATAAATATAAGTTTAGGAAAAGTATGGCTTGTTACCAATAACAGCTTCTTAAAGAAAACTGCAGATTATCTCCAACTGCAACCGAAAACCGGAAACTACTCTCAAGCGGAGTTACGACGCAGAAGTGACACGGGAACGTGGCGAAGTAGGAAGTCTTCAAACAACCTTGCGATATATCTACAGTAAGTAAGATCTGTCTGTAAAGACTTGAACACAGATTACCAGAGAGGGCTGCTGGAGCCTGGACTGGTGTCTACAACCCCAAGTTATTTTCGTTTTGAAGCTTTATAATTCTCATAACCAGAGCTGTATCCGAGTCCATGCACCTTTCCAGTTTGAATCCAGTGGCAATCATTCCAGGCCAATTTCAAGTCGAATAGACTTTGATTCCATGCCAATTCCCATTCTTCAATCCCGGGCCAAGTCCGAGTCCGACCATTTGACACTGTAGCATCTCGTCAAAATGTTTTTTGCACTGTTTTGCAATTACACTCAGTTAAAACGAGTGCATTTTAGGGGTCAATTAATTCATGCCCTAGTTCAAGGTGTATTTTGATTGATTGTGTGTGACCACTCATGTGTTGAACTGTGCACCAATAACAATTAAGCTCTAGGAGACAAATATTCAACTTTCATTTTGTGGACGGACTCGGCCGGAATCGGCTCCCAACTGTCCGAATCCAGCAGCAGCCCATTCCAGGCTAATTCCGATTCCAGAACCTCCCATTCCGGGCCAATTTCGAGTCCGACGAAAAAGGACTCGAGTCAAGTCCGGACTTGGACGTTACAACCCTGCTCATAACGTTTAAAATTGCCTCAGAAATTCCTCCAAACTTTGGAGTTGAATTATCCAGCCCCCAATCTCTGAGCTCAATGGTTCAGCCTCTTTCCCCAATCTTAGAAACTTCTCGACGTTATTACGAGATAACGAGTGGCGTTGATACAAAGTTCCCCATAGTCACTAGCCTATATAAGTTAAGCCTTTTCACACTCTGACAGCTGGATAAAACGTTTAACCACAAGTATGGGACGTATTTCACGTTGGTTTCAAAATTACGATATGTTTTGTAAATGTTCACCCAATATGATTGCTCTTTGACCAACATGAATAGTTCTTCCTGAACGGTCTATGTGCCAACTTGGGTAAAGTTTAACAAGCTATTTTTAGAGTGCATGTAATCTTTCACATTCTGTTCGCCTTGAGGAAATAAGCTTGCAATATAGATATCATACACAGACGATTACTCGGATTAGCTTATTTGTTTTCGTTTTCAGTTTCGTGACGCACATTATTATTTTTATTTAATTACCAGTCTGAGAACAGTAAGCTATATTCAATGCCTGAAGACACTTTTACGTTTGTATAAATCTTGTGTTTGTGTTCTGCTCTAAGTTTACACATTCCGACGACTTTTATTATTTACTATTCTGGTGTTCGTAGGAGGAATTCATACCACGTACGTAACGCAATGATCATGCACAAAACCTCACCCAATCACACAGTCAGAAGCGTACCAGGCGGGGGTGGGCATGAACCTATCCAATTATGGCAAAAATAGTGGATCCATTCGGGCAAATTAGACACTCAAGAAAATAAATTATGCCCTTTTTCATTCGGGCAACTTAGTCCAGAATTCTAAATTCGGGCAAGAGTTATCCCTCACCCCCAGAAATATTGCCCCCCGTACGTCAAACACACAGTTAATGTTGAAGTTCATATCTCATTTTCCTTATACGTCCTATGTATGTCTTAAAGGAGGATGATGGCATGAAAACAATGAATTTGGTTGAATGATAATTACATTATATTTTGATATTGTCCATGTCACACACTCGAAATGATCAAGCAATTTCTTCGGTTATAAATGACAAAAATTTCTTATTAATTTGTAACCAACATGTCTTGAAGTACGAGGGACATAATGTTTTCTATTATACTGTTACATCAAATACCCTATAAACAGGACAACATTTACTTAGTAAGGTGACTTCCATTTTTGATCTACCGGGATCCGTCATCGAATCTCCAATAATACAGTAAAGAGGCATAAATAATATGTTGTCTTGAAACCGCAGGCTTCCAATATATTTATATGGAGTAGATAATTCTGCAACTTAAAACATGAACAGGTTGTATTAAAGGTGTAGTATACACATTTTCTTTGGTAACTGCTGTATTTTTAGGAAGTCTGCATCCAAAACAATTACACTAGTTGACATCGAACTTAACCAATGACCGAATAAAACAACAGTTACCACTCTATGGGTATAAGAAGAAATGTCACCTTGGACAGAGTTTGCTCTAAAAAGTTTCCCTAAATTTGCATATCTCATCTCTGAAATTTAAAGGAAATGTTATTACTTTACTATGGTTAAGTTATTGTATATGAACCTTGTGCATGAGACGTCACAGACCACAGGCAGCAGCCCGTATCTTACACCAACAGTACAAACATGGAAGTACTACCTCGGAGGTAGTACTTCCATGGTACAAATGCAGACAGCTGATTTTGTTTACAGATCGGATACGCCCTTAAGTCTTCTGCGGCCGCCGGTGAAGTTTATGTCAATCGTACAATGTGTTTCATTGTTTGCCCTCCAAAATGACAACACGTGACGTCAATGCATAGGGTCTATTGCTTAGCCTACTCAGTTGGACATTGAAACAAACTTGTATGAGTCTGGATCTGAAAATAAGAAAACAAATCCTTTAATTTATGAGTTTGTTTCAATAGAGTAGCCCGGAAAGAATGGGCTGTTTCTATAAGTGCATTAGTTAACATCATGTTGGCAGCACAAATGCACCCCACCCCCGCTTAATAAATAAAAAAGGGGAAGGGAAAAAGGCAAAAACTTACATGGACATTGATCTCTTCTGAGTACACCTTATGCATTGATATCACTCGACGTCATTTAAGAGGGCAAACAGTGAATCTCGCCTGATAAGGAACATGACTATGGTACACACACTGTAGGCACGCAAATGACGTAGCCTTTGCAGCGCAAAAAATTAGCTTTCTGCATCAGTTGCGTAACTGCTATGAGTTTTGGGTCGAACCCCCGGGCACCCGGGCTAAGGGGGTACCCGGCGAGTCTGGCACCCACGATGATAATTTGTTTGCCATGGATTTTGGGGCACACAACCCATTCTTGCTCCCGGGCGGACTGAACCAAAGTTACGCCACTGTTCTGCATTTGTAGGTGTAAATTGCAATGATACGCGCTCACCTCTGCCGAGAGCGCAAGGTGTGTTCAATAGCATCTCGTAAAGCTCATTGATATGTATAAGGTCTACAGATTCGTTTGTGCTTCTTCTTCTTATCCTTTTTTAGACCGAAAATGAACATTGTTTAAAGAGACGAGCATTATTTTCCTTGATGTTTCATGTTATATTTAGAAAAACTGAACCTTCACATATTTCCAAAGGCAATAGAAGGGCAGGGGAAGGGGACAGTCATTCTCGGCCGTACTTTTAATGTATGATACCATTATATTTGGTGTGTTCTCCAGCATTGCATCTTATATCAACCAATTCAAAATCAAGTTGTCCATTTTAATGTCCATTATACGTCCTTGTTCTTTGTTAAGCCTCTCTGGATGATGTATCTGTTTCATCGTGGGTACATACTTAATAGACGGATTTCATGTGACGTCACGCGATCGGGATTGCACCGGCACTAAGGGCAAAACACACGCACAGTAAGCGCATTTACAGCACACGCCCACGGCATAACCATGTAACAAAATGGACGATTGCCCTTCAAAACCAAAGACATGCACGATCTTTCAAAACTAAGAGACGCGCCATCATGTGACGCCCTCTACAGTATGGAACGCGAAAAGGGCAAATATTGTCGATAACGGCGGCTTAAAGATTGGTAACGATGACTTTTTAAGTGGTAACGATGGCTTTTGCAGCGATAACGATGACTTTTGAAGTAGTGACGTCCATTTACTAGGTCGTGACGATGCAAAATCAATCAATGGCTACCACTTTTTAGGTAGCAACACAAAGCAACGTAGCCACTTTCAAGTTCGTCGCAGCTTTTTAAGTAGTGGCTTAAGTTTTGTAGTAAGAACGACGCAAAAGAAGTAGTAACTACCATCTGGTAAGTGATAACACAAACTGAGGCAACGGCTGCTTTTAGCTTCGTGGCAGCTTTTGAAGTAGTGGCGCCCTTTCACTAAGTAATAACGGCGTAAAACGAAGTAACTACCACTTTGCAAGTCGTGGCACAAAACGAAGTGGTGACAACTTTTTACTTCGCGACTTTGTGCGTGGCGCTGTTCAGTTTGTGCCAAGGCTCAGACAGACGTCACGTACGTACAAATAAGCCGCAAAGCAAGTTCAACACTCCTGAAGTTCATGAACAGCCTCGAAACAGAAGGTGGATAATAAGAGTCCCGAATTGGTATTGAAAGGAGAATTTATCGTCTTCGAAAGTCAACGAAAGGTGAATAACTGGGCTCCAATCTAGAATCAGTGCCCGGATAACGGTAATAATGATATCAATGGTTTGTATTTTTTAGTTTGGTGATGTCTAATCGTCCTAACGTAAGACGCTAGTTAGTAACTTAGTACTAACGTTAGTAAGTAGGCCTAACGTTAGGCCTAGCTGTCAGTGTTACTGTTAGTAGCATACCTACAGTACAGGCAGTGGCCTGACATTTGAGTAATTTTTACCCATAGAGTTTCTTGCCTATATCGAGCACTATATATGCAGACGCAACCCTATAGCCTAGCCTGGTCTATCATTGGCCAAGTAAATTTAGTGAAACAGTTACTTTTGGCCTATTCCTCAGTAAGGGCAAGTGTATAGCTGGTCGCCGATAGCACCCTAGCCTCCCTATACACGGTCCTTACACCGACTCATTGAAAACCTGGGGTCTTCGACCAGCACAGTGCTGGTCGAAATTGATTTTACTCTAGTACCGCTAGGACTTAAATTCTCCATGTACTACCATAACTTATCTTTTCTAAGTCTTACCCTTATGTTAGTTTAAAATCAGTGGTGTAGCGAGAGGGGGGCAGGGGGGTGGTTGCCCCCCCCCCCAAAGCCTTCGAAGGCCTCTGTTGGAAATTTCTAGTCTCTGTCGGAAATTTTTACCTCCTTAATTAAAAATTCTTACAATGGAAATTAGTAGCTAAAATTATATTCGTAGGAGTTTACTTACAACACTTCTTATGTTTTTAATAATTACACATCAAAATGGTTAGCCTACTGACAAGGCCTGGAAGTGTCATTTAAGGCAATCTCGGAGATATCTTAATCCATTTTTTTACGCGTGCTACACGCCAGATGATGGTGGTGCTACACTTAGATAGTACATAATTACTTCAAGATAATAATCTGTCAGATTTTTGGGGGGCTTTTGCCCCCCCCCCCCTACAAAAAATATCTAGCTATGCCACTGTTTTAAGTGTGGTTCACACTAACGTTGAGCATTCGCTCATTGGCATTCAACACAGAGGTTTGACAATATCATTCAGGTAGGCACACTGTCATTTATGCTTTGGCATTCGCCCATCTGAATTCAACAAGGAAATTTGGCAATTCATTCTGGTAGAAACACTGGATTCACAGTTTGGCATTCGTGTATAAATTGGCATTTGCCCGTCTGAGTTCAATACGGAAATTGGGCAATAACATTCAGGTAGGCACACTCGGCATTCATGCTTGCATTGGCAATATTGTCATTTGCTTATTGAAATTTCGACACAGGAATTTAACGATAACAACACCCAAGGATCATGTCCTGTTCACGCACGCATTCAGGTAGATACGTTGGCATTCATGCTTTGGCAGTCACATAGGCTATATATTGGCATTCTCACGCTGGCATTCGGCATGGACATTGGGCAATATGCCTACAGTACTAGCATATTCAGGTATGAACATTGGCATTCATCCTTTGACTGACTTTCGTGTAGGATATGTTGGAATTCACTCATTGGCATTCGTATTGGCATTCACGTATATATTGGCATTCGCCTATTGGCAGGTAGACACATTGGCCTGAGTGATAGTGCGTACTTTACACCATAACATCTAGGCATAGGCCTTACAGTATACATAATCTCTTCGTTTATCTGTACTGTACAGTCCCTCGAAAGGCCTCATGCTTTTTATATAGGCTTCCGTATCTGAGTTAATCTTTACGTCTATTGGCATTTGTTACTTCAGTGCAAATCAATTGGCATCCGGTGGTTCTTCAATGGCATTCTCTCTTTTTAACAGTATGGGCATTCGTTGGCATTTGTTTAAGTTTTTTCCCAGTTTCATTATGTTGTGTCAATGGGCAAGATGCTTGTATCTCAGTTGCCTCTACTGAGATATGCCTCTTTTCACCCAGCAGTAATGGGTACCTGTGAGGTGACTAGTCATTCAAGTTGGTGCTGATTTACGTAACTGCAGTCGCATCAGATTGTTTCTAAAATGGGTTACTGCTGTCCAGGGGTACTAATATTTGTGTGAAGCACTGTTAGTTCCCAGTGATAAAGGGCTACACAAAAACTGAATATTATCTAATTATTATTCAAAAACCTTTATATACAGTACACACTGATGGTACAGTATGCTATGGAAGGCACCTTTCACTTACTTCACATGTGACATGGTAATGTCCCACATTGACAACAATGCTGTTGTAGAGTTGAAAGGTCATCAAGAGGTCAAACTCCAAACATTGCATAAATGGGATATTTCATGGTAGGAAGCATAGGTACATGTGATGCGATGTGCAGTGAAATGAGTTCCAAAACCTAAATGGTTTTAGTAACTGGAATTCTCCAAGTTGCAGTTTTTATATCAAAATACAGTGGAAGGTTAGGACATTTAATTATAAGAGCTTCATGTGGTTAAGATTAGGTCTAAAAGTATCATGTAATTAATACATCATTGAAACCACAATGCACTTACATTTGAATAGGTCACCAGTGATTTCACTGACTCGGGCACCATGCAGGGTCAACGACGCAGTCGAGCACAACTTTTGATTTTGACGCACAGGCACACAACCTCTGGGGTGAAACTGACGCACAGCTTTTCACCCCAACCTTATGTAATGATATAGAAAATAAAGATAAAAGAGGAATAAAGTTTGTTGCATTAAACTCAAATTTATTTTGACCCCTTCTGTTTTAGTTTTGACTCTTGTAAATTTATTCTCGAGGGTCAGTGACTCCTGAAAAAAAAATGATGAGTGAAAACCCTGGCCACAGAGTTAAGATTTGCAACTCCATGGATTGCCTCCAATTTTTAAGATGTGCACTGAGTTTTGATATGCAGTAGGTGTGCATGCTGTGTAATTTTACTACTGGTATATGTAACTTTGTTGAGGCTAATTTGTGACATTGACCAGTAATCCCTGTCCACGATTGACATCATTACAAAATATAACTACAATGGCTGACAATGGGCATTGCTTCACATTTCAAACAGTAGGAGAAGCATAGAAACTTTACTTGAACTGTCCTCATTCTTCAGTCAGATTCTTAGATAATAGTTTACTATAGTATGAAATTATCAAATAGCATAGCAGCATAATAGGATATATCACTTACTGTACCTGTTAAAGAGACTGTACATAACATTTGTCTCTGGTTTTGATTGTCAGATTTATAGAAGTACATAGTTACAGAAATTAGGAAACTTGTTACGTACCTAATCTACAGAGAAGTGCAAATTCAGTAGGGCCAAATGCCATTAAAACTTAGTCACCATTAGAAAAGAACTACCCAGTAGGAAAAGCAGTAGCAGTATAAACAAGCTGGACTGAGGGGCTGAGAAGAAATTGAACCAGTCAGAAAGGTATAGAGTGCCTTTGATTGCTGTAAGGCCATTTCTCATTGGTGCATCCACCCTTTTTCAGGGCATATAACTGTGCATGATGCCTTCTTTCTGTAGCTGGTCTTGTGTAAGAATCTGTAGAATGCCCACTTTAAGCACAATGCTTGTCAATTAACAGAGGCTGTAAATTGATTGAGTTTCTTATTTAATTGCCCTAGATCATCAACTGGATGAAGAAGTCACAACAATCCTGCCTCTAGAGATATTCTCACAATGGAGGGAAGTGATCGGTGGCTGCCTGTTTATGAGGTAGTAACATGAGCTGAACAGAGAACCCATGAGAAGGGTTGACTCTGAAGGTACAGTTTATATGCTTTATTGTCTTGAAGTATGCAATGCAAATGACATGTCTTCACACTATATTTTATCCAGTTATTAAAAGGTCAGTATAAAATTCTGAAAATTGAAATTGAATTCAGCAAGACATGCACTATTCCAGCACTATATACACGCACATTACATCTGTTTTCCTTGCAAGCAATTAGAATCCCCTACAAGTAATGGTCTTTCTGAGATCAGGTCATTGTTTGGGATATGCTTAATGTGTGACTGTTGAATTATATTAGTATCAGTAAGCCCATTATGAGTATAAGGGTCTCTTCGAACTAGGTGAGGGCCACATTTGCACAAAATCTACATTCATATTTTCCTATGGTTCACATGTATTGGAAATTAACTGCATGTCTGTTTGAATGTTTTTTTAATATTTATTTTGACCTGCTTTTGTAGGAATAGGCATATATGCAAGGAGAAAGGCTATCCTGCATCAAAGGAAGCACACACTTCCTGGTCTGAAGTTTTTTGGCTCATAGATGGCAATCGCAAATTGACAAGGTACTGTCCAGTAAGTTCAGTAACTAAAGGCCTTATTTCTGTTTGTAGTTCCTCAAATGTGGAAAATGTAAAATGACATGTACATATGTGAATTGAGTTAAATGATTGAAAAGGTGTAATGCATGCTAAAGTGAGTCATTCGCTAAGGATTATGAGTTACTCATAATGATCCTTAAAATTTAAATCCTAAAAGTGCAAAAAAGTAAGAAAAATATTCCCTCCTAGTCTGCAGCTATCTTGTAAATAAGTTAGCAGGTCATTATTACTTCAGCGGAATACAGTACCCTTTCTTTCTCATAACAAAACATTAGTGACACCAAGAATAAGTGATTATTTTCTTAATTATTAGTTAATTCCTTTTACTGCTTTATAATTACATTTTGTGTTCATAACTACACTGTGCTACAGCAATATATTTGTGGCATTTACAAATAAGCAGAATTCTTGTTCATTATAAATGTATCATCAAGCTCATATTCCACCAGTCACTGTGTACTGCCCATATTCAATGTATTAATGGAACTCAAGAAATCAGCATGGATCTTTTGACTTGGATATCATGCAGCTAAATTAAAGTTTTGTCAATTACCATACCGTCCCAGAGAAACATACCTGAAACCGCAACATCATTTGGAAGCTGTAAAAAAATATCAGCTAAATAGATTTCTCTCTACTGTCAGAAAATGTCTTTTAATTAGGTATCAGCTTAATCATTTCCTGTCAATTATACAATAGAAATCAGCGGAAATCTTTTTGATTAGATATCGGCTGAATAATATCTGAAAATTACCATAGTGTCCCACAACAATATATTTATGAACATGAAAAATCAGTAGGTGCCTTTTGATTAGGTATCAGCTGATTAATTTTCTGTAGATCATAGGTTCCCACAGGAAAGTGCTAATGAAACAATAGAAATCAGTAGGCATCATTTTAATTAGAAATCAATTCAATTGCCATAGTGTCCCACACCAATGTATTCATTAAAATGCAAAGCCATCAGAAAAGATAGCTAACATATTTCCTGTAAATTACAGTATTGTCCCACTACAATATATATTTATGAAACTGCAATGTCTGTAGGAATCTTTTAATTAGATATCAGCAAAATAATTTTTGTAAACTACTACAGTGTCTCACAACATCATATTTATGAAAATGGTAAAGCCTAAAAGGCTTTCAGCAGGAATCTATCAGCTTGACATCAGGTAGATGAGTTTGTATATATTACCATAGTGTCCCACAACACTACATCAATGGATCAATAGAAATCAGTCAAAATCGTTCTAATTAGACACCGGCTACTCATTATAATATTCTGGCAATTACCAAACTATACCTCCACCCAAGGAATATTGAAATGAACCTAGAAAATCACCCCCTGGTTTTAATCAAATATCATCTAATTAATTGTTTAATTGACAGTCTCTATTTTCCCATCCCAATATGTGTGATCAGCAGGAATCTTGATGAAAACATCCCCTGCTTGGAACTATTCATCCAGTTTTAATTCAATTTAACTATGCTGAATAGAGGTGGGGTGTGTAATGCTTTCTCCGCATGACAATGGATTAGACAAAAGCAACTGTAAAAAATAGTAGTCACAACATTTTGAAGGTGTTTTATATCAGTGAAATAAGCCAAAATGCCTTTCAAAATCATGTTGGCAGCCTGAAAAACTAGAGACAAGATTTGATTGAAGAGTAAGACGCAAGTTATTCCTGTTAATTGTAAACTTTTTTCTGTACATAATGCTCTGCAATGGGGTATCCTTGAATACAGTACTATTTTAGTTTTTAACTTTTATGTCTCACGTATGTCTCACGGGGAAATTTTTCTTGTGTGCATGGTGGCTTTATTCATTGATCTAGTTATAAGTACTTTGTTATCACATGGTGCAACCAGGGAGATGTAAGTGATGGAGAAACAATGCCTGTTCCACATTTGAAGCTAGGTGTTTTGCCGACGCTTAAGTTATGCATTGTCTGGCTACTGAAATTCCTCTAACTTGTTTAAAAGGGCTTGGGCAGCGAAGACAATTGTTCTTGTCGTCTGCTACATCTAAGAGAGCTGATAGGATAATTCCACCCATGGTATCTCACATTGCCAGTCGTCAAGGAGAGTAACATTTATTTTCTCTTGTGCCGACAGGTGCCACTCTTTAAAAGGGTGCAGTGTATCTTTTAGCTACTTTTGCAATTAAATACATTTTCCACTATTTCAGGAACAATCCGGAATCAATAAAAATGTCATCATTAAAATTTACGCTCCCATTGTTTACCAAATGCATATATTCCTTACTCAATGAAGAAATTAGAATAATAATAGAATTATGCCACTTAAGAGTGCATGTACAGTCGTTTTGATATAAAATGGTGACAACGTTTAACATTTATCTTCAAAGCATTTTCTTGACAATGGTCTTTGTTTCAGGATTACTGAGTTTTGAAAGAAGGGGATCATCATTAAGAAGGAAAGTCAACAGTGGTTAAACAATAAGAAAAAAGAAACCTGTCAATCAAATTTTGGTACCTGAAAAGGATTAAATTATTCTCAAGTTCATATTGTCTGACAGATTTGGTTGATGTTTTTCCATCTCATACAGCTCCCTGGTGCAACTACTTCTTAATTGGCATTTATCTATATAATTGACCTTTGTGTTTAGCATTTGCATTACCTCACTTTACCCATCGTCATGCATGGTACTTCTTGTTTAATTTTTAACAGCTGACTTTGATTGTTTTCTTGACACTTTTGTTTCAGCTGGCAAATACAAATTGAACCTGTCCAAAGATAGAGGAATTGCCATTTGCCTTTATCATGTTTTAGGGTTTTTTTGGTGCAGATACCATCCTTTCAACATGTTTGGAGATAAGAAAGTGGATCCTTTTTACTCACCAGATTTTGGTCAAACAAAAAAGCAATGCAACTCCATCTACCTGTGGCCGAATGGAAATACATCTGCCAGCCAGGGGTATATACTGTATCTATTGGCAGCTTTTGCATATGATGAATATTCCTTTTTTGAGATCACCAGGGTTACATAAAGTTTAGCATAGTTGTACTTGGTATATCTCTTTATCATATTGAGAGGAAGAATCCTATTGTTTTATGTGGAGGCCAGAGGTCATTTGAAGTCGTCAGAGGTCAAAAACCAAAACCTTGGATAAACACGATATTTCAAGACGGATGATGGATATCGGTCATACTTGGTATATAGATGTGTTACATTAAGAGAGAGGGAGTCCTCTGCAGTCATCAGAGGTGAAACTACGAAAACCTAGTAAATTTCATTTGACAAATTGTGTCTGGTGTATCCTGACCAACGAAAATTTAGGGCTGAATTTTTCTACCATTCCAAAGATGAGTTGTAGGGGACAAAATTTATTTTTCACAAGCATAACTGTTACAGTAATAATTCGAATACTTTTGGTGAGATTCAAAGGTCATGTGAGGTCAGCAGAGGTGAAATTGTGAAAACATTGTAAAAATGATATAGGCAAGAAGTATAATTTGAGGGATGAACTTCAGTGTAACAAAGCACCCTCTTTTGGCAAGAATGCACTAAGCATTTGGGCTTTCTGTTTTGGTCAAAGTTTCCAAAGGGGGCATAAATAGTTCAGAATAGAATTTGAGTACGCTGTGATTGAGCCATTTTACATAGGTTGTTAACATAATACCTTTAATGCTGCCATCAGTGCCATGTGTAGGTAAAGGAGAGGTATTGCAAAAAGTCATGAAGATTGTGAATTTGGAATATGATGTTTACCTGTATTTGCTACAGTGTATAGGGGTGTGTGCATCCTTTGTTTTATATTGTTGTTGACCATTACACTTGATGCCTTCAAAAATGCAGAAAAATCTGTTTTAAGGACTGACATTTAAGGACTATATTGAAAATTGTAGATAAAAGTTTGTATGGTTGTAATGTTTTAGAGATGCAGTTCATTATATATAATCGTCAATGTCATTTCAGCTCATTTATTTGCTATTTTGGCTGATATTGACCATTGTACGGAACTTTAGTTGTTTCCTGTACCCTACATATAAGACACAGTTTCAAATCAGATCCACATGTTAAGCTTTTTAAACATCAATCTAAATTTCGAGCCTAACCTGGGCATTCAGTCATAAAGACTTGCAAAACTTCAGAGGTAATTAATGTGCCCACTATTCGAAACATTCTGCAACATTGATGGAGACTCATGGAGGTACTGTCTCCTGCACAAGTAACTGCAATCTCCATAACAGCATATTTTGAGTTAGGAGAGCAGTGTTTTCTACAGGGTTTGGAGGGTGTGTTACTAATTTTTGGTCTATATCTGTACAAAACCATTAGAAAATGCCTTCTTCAATACTCATGCTATGTAAGTTGTGGGAGAGATGTAGGAGTGGATTAATCAGCAAAAGGAACTGTTTGGTGTAAGGAAGGTCTTTTATAGCATACAAATTCAGAATTGCCCTTAGAAGATGTAAAAGTGGAAAAAAAACAGTCCTTTATGTTTTTTAAAGCATCCCTTGCCCAAACCCAAACTCAGTCCATATATAAAACTGTGCCAAGTCACTTCCCTTTTCAAAGTTTGTTGCACTTTTCTTCCATTCTTCTGGTTATATTCTTTCCATTATGGGATAGCTCAAGTTGTACATTTTAAAGTATTTATTTTCTTCAAGTGATATTAGTCATTTTCATATTCCACTGTGGGTAAGTCTCAAACATGCTGAATGGAAGACACTTATAATGGTGATCTTCAAACCTCACTTTTCTATGAATTTGTCGTGTGGTATATCTTATTACCAACCTCGTAGCTTTATGTTCCCAAACCAATCTCCCCTGGTAATTAGACGTTCTATTCACAGAGCATAAGGAACAAGTAGCACAAGGTCAACTAAGCATTCTCTTCTCCTTTCTTTTCAATTGTTGGTACAGTTTTTGGTACCCCTATTCCGTAGTTACTTTGTGTTCTGTTGCTAAATGTTGCAGGGATTGCAAATATTCCAGCAATTGGTGTAATTCATGTGCTGCCATTCACTTGCTCCAATGTGAAAGTTACCTCTATCAGGTGTTAAGGTTGTGCCTTTTTTGAGGTAACAGATGTAATGAAGCAAAATATTACTGAAATAAAATGTTTCATAATGAAATAAAAGAATCATTGCTTGAAATAAAAAAAAAGAATTTGAAAGACTACATTATCTGTATCTTCATACTTTTTCAAATGCTTATTATTAAGAGGTAAAGCACCATCACAGTCCTGCAGATAAGTTCTTAAAATCTGTAGTCTGTGGCATAACTTTTGTCGCTGTAATTCATACTGCAGTAAACCATCCCCTGTACAAAATCCATATCATATTTCATCACTGGCAATTGCATCTCTATGGTGACTGCATATCCCACAGAATAAGCAGTTTGATGGCAGCAAAATTGACCAGCATGTGTTATTATAGCAGGCATGCTGATCAGTAGCCATCAATGGTCTGTCAGAAAATAGCTGATAGTTGATCAATTGCAGACCGTCCACTATCTGTCCACCAGTGGTCTGCTATGAAATGGCCACAAATACCCACTGAAGGACCACTGCCAGTCATTTCTTTATCTGCTAGAAGGTGACTCCCCATTGGTTGGCTAATGATGGTCGGCTGTACGCATCGGCGGCACCAGGATTTTAAAGGTGGGGGAGGGTATGGAGGGCAAAAGAAAATGTTGGGGGGCAAAAAATTTTTCGCGTGAAGTGCAAGTTTTAGCGAGTGGGGTCCAGGGGATTACCCTAGGGTCCCTGGTGGGGTCCAGGGGGCGAAGCCCCCGGAAGCTCCGAGGTTTTAGCATATCTCTGGGTAAAAAAATTAAGCCTCAGGAGGTATATTTTGGTTTATAATACATCATCCAATGCAAAGATTCCAAATAATTCTAATGTATTTGGCTATTACTCCCACAACTGAAAAAAAGGCCGTGGGCGCCGCTAGATTAAACCAAGAGGTTATAAGTTGAGGCGCAAAACCCTATCTAACTAACTAACCCATTCAGGCCACTTCAGGAGCTGAGTGGGGGACATCTGGGGAAAAGTTGACGAGGAAGGGGGGGGCAAATGCCCCCCTGTGCCTTCACTGGCAGTACGTGAGCCGGACTTTCATTGGCTGAACGGGGTGGCGTCAATGTGGTTAGTAGTGGTCCACTATGGGACCATCAAAGTTTTGCTAAATGATCATGGACGCTTAGAGAAAGAGTTCAATTGGCATTACTATTAACATAAAGGACAAATTAGCAATTGCAAGCATGAAGGTGGAATATAGTACAGACTTCTCTCATGCAATTATGTTATGTACAGGAAGGGGCCTTGAAACTGGGTTGGATATAGCCCAACTTTTAAACAGTTTGGACGTTTTAGCAAATACTGATGCTTAGGCATAGTGTGATCATTGCATGCCTGCTTCAACTAAAAATATGCTAAAAATAAACCTTGGTAAAACGGGATGGGTTAACCATGATTACAAAAATTATAAGTAATGTTTTCATTTTAGGTCTTTTCATAAGAACACGTTGCCTAATAACATTCTGATCTATGGTTCATATGCATATGAAGGGGGAGCGGTTAAAGGCCCTAACTGAAAAAAATGTGGTGGAAAGTATGCCCCGTCCCCACAATTGAAGAAGAAATACCCTTATTTGTTTTCCTCTGTAAAAAACGTCAAATATTCAGTAATTTTCCTCAAAATTTGCACGGTAGGTCCCACCAAATTGCACCTAAGGAACTTCATATAATGATTAAAAATTTGCCAAGCCGGGAGGGGACACTCCCTCTCCGTAAACACCTCCCCTCGACAGTGGTTCAAAACAAAGTTCAGCCCCAGCACAAAACACCTCCTTACGCCTGTTTTGGTCAAGTATATGTTCTTTTGTTACACGTTGAAAGGAGACAATACTCATTTCTCCACCTTCTCTCTACAGTCCAACCCATTATCACAAACGGCACAAAAGATCGTTGTAAGTAACAAAGAATATATTTTTTTTTATTCCAGAAGCATATTGCAATGTGCTTTTCAAATTTTGCTCCCGAATTCCACTTGATACATGATTCTTTTTGCTTATAGCGTTTATGCTAATGTAATTTGATGTATCGTTCGCCCAGGCTATATCCTCTGCTTCAGTAATATTTTCGGTTTTAGAAGAAAACCATGCCTGCAGTGCCTCCACATGAAAACCAATTTTACACCTTTGGCGTACCATTGTGTGCTTTTCTACGGGTTGAAATCAGTCCGTCTTATGTCCATACACCCGGCCAACCATATACGTACGTGCTTCGGCACAAACTGAACAGCGCCACGCACAAAGTCATCAACGAAAAAGTCACCGCCAACTTGTTTTGTGCCACGACTTACAAAGTGGTAGTTACTTCGTTTTACGTCGTTATTATTTAGTAAAAGCCCGCCGCCACTTGAAAAGTTGCCACGAAACTAAAAGCTGCCGTTGACTCTGTTTGTGTTATCACTTGTAAAGTGGTACTTGCTACTTCTTTTGGCATCGTTCTTACTGCAAGACTTACGCCACTACTTCAAATGTCATCGTTACCAATTCAAAAGTCACCGTTACTAATTTTAAGTGGCCGTTATCAACAATATTTGCCCTTTTCGCGTAATATGTGAACGCGAAAAGGGCAAATATATGGAACGCGAAAGGGTAGCCATTGATTGATTTGCATCGTCACGACTTAGGAAATGGACGCCATTACTTCAAAAGTCATCGGTATCGCTGCAAAAGCCATCGTTACCACTTAAAAAGTCATCGTTACCAATCTTTAAGCCGCCGTTATCGACAATATTTGCCCTTTTCGCGTTCCATACTACAGACCTTATGCATTGACATCACAATGACGTCATTTTGGGTGAAAATGAAGCACACGTGCATAAAGTTCCACGAACGGCGTGGATTTCGCTGCACGTGTAGTAGACTTACGCGCGTATATACATCGTATATACGATTGGTTGTCTGCATTTATTGGTGTAACTTGCAATTATACGCGCTTTTCCTCCATTTTCCTCCAACCGAGGGAGCACTTTCTTCTTTGTGACATCATATGCATAAGGTCTATAGACCTTATGCATTGACATCACACTGACGTCATTTTGGGTGAATGCAATGAAGCACACGTACATTCACAGCGTAGATTTCGCATTTCGCCGCACATGTAGTAGATTTACGCGCGTATACGAATGGTTGACAAATCAGCTGTCTGCATTTTTTTGGTCTAACTTGCAATGATACGCGTTTTTCCTCCGCTTTCCTCCAATCGAGGGAACACTTTCTCCTTTGGGACATCATATGTATAAGGTGTATAGACGTTATGCATTGACATCACACTGACGTCATTTTGGGTGAATGCAATGACGCACACGTGCACTCACGGCGTAGATTTCGCATTTCGCCGCACGTGTAGTAGACTTACGCGCGTATACGATTGGTTGACAAATCATTTGTCTGCATTTTTTGGTCTAACTTGCAATGATACGCGTTTTTCCTCCATTTTCCTCCAAACGAGGGGGCACTTTCTCCTTTGTGAGATCATATGCATAAGGTCTATAGACGTTATGCCTTGACGTAACTTAACGGCATTTTGGAGGCAAAACATTTAAGTACATGACACACACGCAGTAAATTTCCTCTGCGCGTGTAGTAGACTTACGCGGGCATGCGATTGTTTGACAAATCAGTTGTCTGCATTTGTTGGTGCGACTTACAATGATACGCGCTTGCCTCCAAACGAGGGAGCACTTTCTGCTCTGTGACGTCATATGCATAAGGTCTGTACCACCAAAGAACCATTTAATATTCCTGAACCATGATGTCTCAAATAAAATCCTTCAACAGGAGAAGGTTAAACTCGAGAGTTAACGCCGGTGGACTGATTGTGAGATTCTTTTTAGCTGATTTACTTTTATTGGCTGCAGAATTAATCGCCTCGAAACTTAAAATCTAAGATTATCGTATGCATGTATGTAAGTTTAAAGCCGATTACTCAGTATTTTATCTACATTGTGGGTGTCGAACGTATAAGGAACCTTGGAACCTAGAAAAGCATATTTCACAGTAATTTTGAAAACCAAGTTTTACTTTTAGCAACAGCTCAATCCGCAATACTGATCCTGACCTGCCCCATAACCAGATTAGGTAATGAAGGGTGTAAAGGAATCTTAAAGTCCCAATTGTTAATGGTACTTTTCTCTAGTATGTGAATTCTTAGCATCTTGCCTCATGACCTATGACCCTAGGACTTAATACTTTCCATTACTTTGCGAATGGGCAGATACTGTACTTGCGAATGTTCCCCTAGAGAAGCCAAAGAGGTACGTTGAACTTGTCCAGGGGCGGATCCAATGGGAGGGGGGGCTTTCCTGGGCTCAACCCCTTTTTTCCACATCAACAACATCAAATACGCGAAAACTAGCATAATGTTATTCTAGGAGAATATTCGAGGGGGATTTCAGCCCCCCCCCCCTTTTCGAAATGTCTGGATCCGCGCCTGTTGTCCATGGCATTAAGATTTGTATTTGGGGTAACTACAGTATGATTGAGCATATTTCGGGTTTTCATGGTTGGCAAGCGGGCAAAGAGGTAATTCGGTTTCGTAAACGCATGGAATTTATCAGACTCGTGATTTTAGTATTGGTTTCATGTAATATAGCTTTTCTAGTTTGTTGAGAGTATATTTTGCAGTTTTATACCATTTGATAGTCTATTTGATGTATGCATGTGCAGTTTGTATTGATTGCGAATTTATATTGTTGAATTTAGATATTAACTAATTGTGATTTTTATTCTTCAGTTTCCACGGAGATTACAGAAATAAACTGTTGCGCTCTTAAACGCTGCCTGTGCCTTCTGTCGGGTCCCTTGGTGTTCATATTTGCGTGACCTTCTCATCGGTCTCACTACAAATGGCTATAAAGGGGTGAAATACTTGGGGTGGGGCGAACGTTTTAAGGGAGTGAGATACACTTAAATGCATTAAGGCAATGGTAATTTTTTCCAGGAACAAAACTTTTTCTAGAGATGCAACCTCCCCCACTGGCTTGGTCCCGACCAACATTCAACAATATCCTGACATTACGCCATTTCGAAACTGGGTCTTTGTTTAAATACTTGCAGAATGGCCCATCTAACTGAAGGTACAACTGTGCGAGTGCTATATCCAGTACTTGAACAATCGCCACCAAATGCTTCTGCGATCTTAATACTAAATGTTCTGATTATTTAGAACATATCAGGAAAATAGAAGGTGCAGCTGTGAGCAGAAATCCCAGTGTCTTACCATGTTAAGCATACCCAAATAAAGTTGTTTGACGCGAATTACGATGATTGTGAGATGAACAATGGAAATGATATGTGAGCAGGTGAAAGAAAAGTTCGTCTTTTCGTTAATGAGTCAAGGAGAAACATTTCTTGGTTACCAGAGTTCGATTCAAGCTCTTTTCTAAAGTCACGAATTGATTTTCTTAAAGTAAGGTACTGTCGCCAGTCCACTTTACATTCTACATTCATCTAACAATCATGAATCTAGTAGAATCTTGTAGAAAAAGTTAAATAATTCTGCCTGTCATGCCATTATGATGGCAATTTCTAAGTGTACCCTACTTTCCTTTCCCAGACTAGACACTTCACTTCACATAAACATGACTAAAGGTGACATTTGTTTCAAAGTTGCGTTATGACGCATATGCAAGTGGTACAGTGGAATCATGTCGAATAGAAATTAATTGGAAATAATCTTTTAGCATGCATGCTCGTTGCATAGCAACTTTGGCAAAGATAAGTATTCAGTAACATTTTCACGAATACACTTCATACCAGTTTAAGAAGTATTTAATCTGAATTTCACCTTCTTATCAGGGTTCAAAGTAATGTCAATAACAATATATGACAAAAAATAAGCTCTGAGCGGGTTCTTGCAAGGCTGTGAACGTACCCGACTGCAAATATTGGACTAGTCGTTAAGAAGAACAGCTAGATCGATGAAAAGGCGGTAGATTCGCCTGAAAGTAATAAAATTTGATGTTGTTTTTTCACAGCGAAAAGTGCGCTAGTATTGAGAAACTTTAAATCCATCAAAGTCCCAAAACTAATCGTTTCAACGAAGTAAGCTAAAGTGATGAAAACTGTCCATAAAATTTCGAATTGAACTTTTATAATGTCAAGTCGACAACTGCGCCAGTCCGATAAGAGGTGATCAATTTTATGTAGATATAATATTGTGTGTGGACGCATTTAACCATAGTTTAAGAAAACCATCAGTTTACCATTATTATACATTATAGAAGGTGCAATCTTACCCAGTGTTGAAATATTTTGCGGTGTAAATTTGAAATAGCCTATTTCGCAGTAAATAAAACCAAAACGAAGAAAACGGAAAACATAAGCACAAAACACACATTGTGGCGTAAACACTTTCTCAAAAGTGGGAGGGATCGGAGTGGCATGACCTTCCCCACTAATTCTTTAAGTGCAACTTGCGAAGCCCTAAAGGGAGGGATCCTGGGATCATTTAGCGCCAATCGAAGCCCTTTGAAACCGAATGATCTGTGGTGTAATCTAAAACATTTTTCGACGATTTTAATCCATTACAAATGGTTGATCCTACCATTTTCGAGTTTAATGTCACTTTGTCAGTCATATTGCAAGCTACATTTTTAAAAACGTTAAATTGAACCAAAAACGGATCCAATAGGCACTGATCCGAAAAAAGGATCATATGTTTGACTAGTTTTGGTTCAAAACTAACCATTGTTTGGTTCAAAATGAACCAAATCTTGTCAAATATTTGAACAGATTTCTTTTCAGTGCTCATTTGATCGGAATCGGTTCAAATTTGAACTGGAGGTTTTTAGAGTGTATGAAATCCAACACATTCCTACTACTTTCGTTTTAGGGTCCTGGGAAAAAGTGGGGGAGGGACAATTCCTTCCATTTTCAAAAGGAGGGAACTGTCCCCGTCCCCTACCTATTGACGCCTAAGTCTTTTGACCAAGTGAATATAGCATTCATTTGTTTCATGTGAACCTTCTTTTAGAAAAGTACGGTAACGTACTAATTGGAAACGATTTCACATTATGCATGAGTAGTTAAAAGGCGTTTCACATACGCTTATTTTAATTTGATACCTTGTAAGATTAGTACCGATGCACAAAATATGAAAGGATTTTCACAACAATTTTAAAACATCATAAAAATCTACATCTTTCATTTTACCAAGAAGATCTCTTTTCTATCAAGGCAAAACATCCGAAGGGTTGACCATGTCAGGGACTGAAGACCTTTAATTATAGCATGGATTGCTCCATAAGCCATGTAACGCCGTCGTTAAAGCATGAAGCGAAAAGTCGGCTCCGTTTCACTTCTTACTTAACAGTATTTCTTTGAATAATGCAAAATGTCAACCTTGAACATCTGTTGTGAGTACAGTAGTGATACTATCTTATCGGTCCGATGATCGATGGCGGCATTTTTAACATCTGTCGTAAATTGATGAAATTTCTATCTTTCTCCATCAATTATTAACTATACATCAGATTCATGTACGATGAAGGATGAAGAACACTTGTAGTAATCTATAATGTATCACAAGTAAGTAAGATATGACAAAATTAAAGGCATTTCCATTTAGATGCAAAAAAGGTGTACCACTAAATGAATAACCGGACACTCCCCGAAACCGCACTTTCACCGAGAAGCTTTATTAACAAGAAGAATTTTAGTGCTTCGATTTCCTATATTCTGTTTCTTCTGGGTTTTTTTTATGATATCTAGCAATCTAACTGTGAGGAAGGAGAAAAAAAAAATTAATTTTGATCAAGTGTATCAACATGTCAAGTCAAGAACATTTATTTCGAAGTGGCATAACCCGAGTGGATTTTGAGTCAAAATACCCCCCCCCCCCCGCCTTAGGGTAGAAAACTTGAAAGCACAAGTAAGAAAGGACGAAAAACAAGAAAACGTGAGGAAAGAGGTTCATAAAAGAAAACGTTTCTATTTGACCAACTTTCGCAATGTTAAAATAAAGTGAAATCATTAAAACAGTTAGAACCTGAGCGATTTGGTCTGTTTGCCGATATATATAGCCCTTATCAACCCTCCAGAAATTGGTGACGCCATAATGAAGAAGCTGGACCGTATATGCATATAAAGTCAATTAACCTTAGAAATCGAATTGCCACCTCAGCTGAGGTAAGCCCATTCCTAACTATAGTAAACCTTTCATTCATTGTTTGTCCTCTAACATGACGTCAGGTCCGTTTGCTAAGTAGAGGGTGGCGTATATAGTTGGATCCCCGGTGATTTAAGCCTTTTCTACTCATCACCCACTTTCTCATTTTAATGGATGGCTCTTATTCAGAGTGATCACTTAAAGCCTGAACTCCTCTGGTTTTGACGTGTTCAATAAAAGTTTTAAACACTTCTCCATGTAAAAGTATGGCGAGTAATCGAGAAGAGTAAGCTACCATCCTTACGTATAGATTATTATTCCGCTCTGTGTTATTGTATGTGTGTGTGTGTGTGTGTGTGTGTGAGTGTTTTGCTCTAGAATGTTAAGTTAAGGGAATACACCTGGAAAGTTCTTCCTAATTTCGGGTTTTTCTGCCTCTCTTCTTGAATCTTATAGAGATGCGTCATGTTTTTATTCCTATAAGTATTGTTGTATCCTTTCCTTTTCTTGTCTCATTATACATTTGGTAATAATGCAAAGGGAGAAATACACTGAAAGTGAAGCTAAAGATTTTTTTCCATAAACCAAACACATGGGCTCCTATGTACTAATTTTCTTGGGAGTCCTACCCTAGGTTAACCGCCCACTCCTATGGACTCCTACTCAAAGCTCAGGTTGATATTCGAGTCTCAAAACATTAGACACCCTGCCCCTAGTGTCTGAAGTGTCTGTAGAGTAATTGTCACTGAACACCTTATTTTCATGAAGGTATTGTTTCTTTTAGGATGCTTCTATCATACAAGCAGGATGGATTCTGATCCAATTTCCATAAAGTTTGCACATTAAGTACAAACGTTCAAATAAAAATGTGTACTGTGCTTTAAATACTGCATTTTTTTTTTAAATATCTACAAAGTTAGGAAAAGTGACGCACATTTTTTTCTGAACACCGAGTCTAATATAAGCCTTTTCCCGAATCAAAGATCTAACGATGGTGAATTTTTTAAGTAGAAGCATGATTGGGAAATGGAAAAGAAAGTTATGGTCTAGTTGCACACAATTACTTCGTTTTCTGCTCGGGTGATCCTTATGAACCTAAAATGTCACAGCAATTGGCGTGATCATAAAATTTTGATCCGAAAGATTTATCTTTTTAGAGTGACATCCAAGGTTTTTCCAATGCACTTTATCTGATACATTGATCATGAATGATCGCCTATCGCGTGTTGTGACTTTGATTCAGTTACCCAGATATTCACGCTCCATTTCGAAAGGATTTGGCATATATCTCCGTCTCACTGAGTCGTTTTAATATAATGTGCTGACCTTCGAAAGATTATAATGTGTCTCAAATTTTTGTATGAAAAAATGTGAGCAGAGATTTTAAATTTGGAAATTTCGAATTTGATAGCCATTCAAACATTCAAGTTGCAACTTATATGAAATTACAAGTCTGTGTGTATGTCCGTTTGTTTGTCTGTCTTTTTATCTGTCTCTGCCTGCATGCCTGTTTGTTTGCTTCAACAGTCTATCTGTGTCTCTCTATCTCGCCCTCTTTGTCTGTCTGTTTTTCTGTCTGTTTGTTTGTGTGAATTTTGTCTCTCTCTGTTGTTCTGTCTGTCTGTCTGTCTGTCCGCTATCCATCCATCCGTCCGTCCATCCATCTATCTATCTACATAGTATACAAGGTGATAATGGTCATCTCCCTTAAACGCCACTTTGGAGTAGTTTAATGAGGTGAGTTAACAAATAGTTGTGAAAGAGGGCCTTGCTTTGATTTCATATATTGGGACACACCACTTCAAAGTGTCGATAAAAAAGCTGACTCAATTTCTTCTTGGACAGCGAGGAATTATCCCAACTGGACTAACCCTCTTTTAAATTTTCCTTTTGGTCTTCTTAAACTTCATTCCAAGCATGTAACTTACCATCGACGGTTAATGTTGGTTTCACTAAATTAGATGTTGGGATTAGTGCAATACAAACATAAACACAAATTATGTTCGAATGTTTTGATTCACGAACTTACATCCGAATGACCAAAAACAATGCATTGAAACTTATAGGAGACCTGTCAGTGTGAAGTGCATTTGCTGACCTTTTTATTCCGGGGCAATTTTTCTTTCTTTCGATTAGAGGAAAAAGTTTTCATTATTAGAATAAAAAGCATGTTATCATGCAAATATATTTGATATGAAAACCTTTCGTTCTAGACGAACGGATTTTGGAGACGGGGAAACAGCTGCACAATGCTTTAATAATTTCTAGACATGAGTTTGACGCACACCATAACGAAATGACGCCAATATCCATGAATTTATGTTTTGCATTCAATACCATTGGATGAACTTTTAAAGTACATTTGCAATACGTGCATAAGACACCAATCTTTAATGAGAATACAACAATATCAAATTCATCATTCAAGGTAGATTTGGGAGCGAGACAAAAGCCAGCAGGAAGCCCTATCTTCATTTTCCTTGCTGTTTTTCAAAAATGCTGGAATGCCACCTGAAAAAAAAAAAAACCTGACCTGCCAGTGGGGTGCCTCCTGTTTGGAAGTTTATTTAATTTTTGAAATAAAAACAAGTATTCATTCAATCAGTCATCACGATATACACAGGAAGTTTCATCTTATGAAAAAATGGCACATTTTACGACTAAATGTTTTCACAATTCCTTGAAAAATAATCATTCAATTATATTATACTGTACTGTGTACTATGAATTCCGATATAACTTCACACGAGCCTTCATCCCTCCTTCATCCCTCCAATCAACAGCACATCAAAGGATTTTGGTCACTGATCTTTCATTACTAGAAAGTAGCGTAATTGATTTTCTGAAAGTATGTTAATGTTTAGTATAAATAAATTGGTTCTGAATAAGAAGCTTTACCTGTCGCCGACAGCATTTATGTTAGGAGTAGAGTAATTATTAGGGTTAAAGGGAAGCAGCTTCGAAAAGATATTCTTACGAATAAAAATTGTGGAATGTATACCCGGCGTGGGTTAAGGTTTTTTCTCAGTCATTTAATCAATTTTTTGACGTTTTGGTGCTTCGATCATGAGATACTGTGTAGAATAATTACAATGATGACTTTTAAAGCGTGTGGTACCCTTTGACTGGATGTTGTACATTACTGAATGTCTTTGTGAGTTATCAACTAAGACCCCGCTCCACGTATCTGTTTCTTGGATTAACATATTGTCACACAAAAGAGGTCAAAAGAGACCATGACGTCATTTCAGCTACAATTAGAATCATAAGCACATAATTTACACTTTGGCGTATCCCGAGGAGGAGGGGGTATCGGAGGCGAGCTCACCTCCTCATTTGAAATGTCAAGAGTGAAAATTTCGGACCGTATGCCTATTTCTTTCCCTACTTAGATTACGAATAATATCGTAATATTACAAACCACTGGCCCCGCCCCTCTTTTGTAAAAATTCCCGGCAACCCCACCAGTCTACAGTATGATGGGAGTGATGAATTGTTGAAGTGTCTTCTTATGTTTGTTACAGGGGTGGGTTTTCGGCAGAGGGTGGAGATCATATGCTTGGCAAGCTGTTCTCAGCCGGAGGTGAACATTTAAGTAGGCCGTTCCGGGGAGGGGTCCGATTGATTAGGGTCCTCAGATGCAATTTGACGGTACATTTTGTGCATATTTTTAATTGGACCTACATGTATTGGAACTATTTGACATTTTATTGAAAAGAATTGATAAAAACCACAGAGTTGACAAATAAGGGGTTTTCAAACTTGAAACGTGGGACGGAAGCACACTTTAACCCCCACATTTTGTATTGGGAATTAATCCCTTCCCACACACACTTGTACAAACACTTCCTACGCCTATGGTGTATGGGAAACATCAAAATGATAGGAAATGCTAAAGACGATCAGGATGAGGAGGAGGATGACAGTTTCTAAACATCATTCATACTCACGACTGTTTAACTCAAGGGTAGTAAGCTTTATATAATAACCCACTGCAGTAATGTCCCTATCACATTATCGTGGACAAACTGAGTCAATAAATGGAATTTGTCAACAATAGCAACTGTGCATTCTTTTCATTATATTTCACTTATTCTATTCGCGTATAATGCCATATTCCCTTTCCTCTGATTTTAAGTGAGTGGCTTCTCCAAAGAGTTGGCTGCTCCCAAGAAGTAGGGGATAAAGTCTACCCCAGTAAAATCCTTCCCCAGTCATTCCTCAGACAAAAAAGAAATTTCGTAGCTGACATATTATCATCCACAATAATTTCTTTTGCTCCATATCCCTACCTTCACAGCACCGTACCCCACCCCACTCCCATCATCTTTCAAAATACCGGTGCCTTCACCATCAATGAAAAGTTTCCAGCTTTTTTAATTCATGTCCAAGTCTAATGCATATCCCTGAAAGGAATACCTCCCACGTTCAGCCATTTCTTCTTTCATAGTATATACGGAAGTGACTACCGGTAGAAACCAAAAGCTCCATTTTGGCACGGCAGCCACCCACATTCCCTTATGATGGGCAGGGATTAATCGTTTATTGCTTTTACTACTAAAGTTTATAAAGTCACTGTTGCATTTCCGTGTTACAATAAAGCAGCCCATTTACCAGATAAGTTGGTCTATAGTGCACTTCTATGCGTACCTCGTT
This sequence comes from Holothuria leucospilota, assembly GCA_029531755.1. Classification (NCBI taxonomy): domain Eukaryota; kingdom Metazoa; phylum Echinodermata; class Holothuroidea; order Aspidochirotida; family Holothuriidae; genus Holothuria; species Holothuria leucospilota. The sequence continues at coordinate 38,006,394 of CM055982.1, forward strand.
TACGTTGTCGCCCTCTATACCCTCTCGATCTCCCGTTCCGAAAGTACTGAATTCGCCCTGAGAATACGAACTGGTTGTTGCGGAAATACACCAGAGTTTAAGGGAACCTCATCTCAACACCATCACGTGAACAATTCAAGAAATTTAGTCCGGCATTTTGACAAACAAACTTATTGGTTTGTTGGAAGCAATTTTTTATGTGAATGAATTCTAGTAGGACCAGGGAGTCGAAAGAAAGAAATACCAAGAAAACTTAATGAAATGAACAAAGCCATGGAGAATTATTGAGCCTGTAAACTTTTAATAAATGCTTCTGTAACCTACACGGGGTGAGTTTCTGATTAATGATTACTGCATAAGTTTTAATTACTCATTATTGCTGCTTGGGCAGCATTTCGATATCAAATAGTTGGCCGCAAACATGGCAGGGGTGAAACAGAAACACGGCACAGTTTATATTGTGTATATTTAGCGCACAATACACCCCATGTATGTATCGTACATTGTTTATTAATTACCACGCAACTATTGTATACTGTTAAACGTTTCTAGAAAAACCCATAAAACTTTATGGACCGTCAAGTCTATAGTATATGAGCCGGATGAAGAATAAAATATTTCCTTTAGAAAGAAATAAAAGCGAAAGTACAATGTCTCAGAGATTGCATCGTAAGCGTGGGCTTTTTATAACTGTCATAAACATTTTCATGACGATGTTATATGGTAGCTCATAACGATCCCTGTAAACTTAAAATAAGGGACTTTTGCATTTGAATTTATACCACGTAGCAATCATACTTACATGCCCATGGTAATATGGACTTTTGACAAGCGTTTTGTCATCGTTAAGTCCCCATCAAGCTTCCGTACCTCATAACTACGTTCAGTGACCTTTTCTTATTTCATACGCGGAATATGTCCATATTACACACAAAACAAAATAATAATAAAAATAATAAAAAACATAATTTCATGCTGAGAACTTTGTAAAATGCCATGGAGATAAAATTTTACACCTTCAAAATATTTTATACTTCCCAAACCACCTTATGGGACTCGAATTTTATCAATTTTTCATTTGAAGTCATTTAGGCTAAACATTTATAGCCTTTCATTAGAAGCCTTGCTGAACATGACATAATTTTACATGCTGGAGGTTAATGACTTTCATTTTTGAAATGTTAAGATATTACCTCCAGTAACCTCAAAGTGATTTCCCTAGATTGCTTGATCAGTTCGGGAGATTCCCCATTTTAGAAAAATCTAGAGTTTTCTTCCACTCGCTCAGTGGCGTAGCTAGAGAGGGGCAGGGGGCCGTGCCCCCCCCCCCACAAAGCCTCCGAAGGCCTCTGTCGGAAATTTCTAGTCTTTGTCGGAAATAAATTAAAAACAATTCATTTGAAACACTTACAACACTTCTTACGTTTTTAAGCAGAATTATACATCGAAATGTCAACGTGAAAATCAAAAGTCGGTCTCAAATTGCCCAGAAAGCAAAAAAGAAAAAGTCCCCAGATAATAGTTTGCCAGAAATTTTTTGCTTTTGCCCCCCCCCCCCCACAAAAAATATCTAGCTACGCCACTGCACTCGCGAGAAAAGTTGGTCATAGGCGCAGCCATTTTGCTTATTTACCCACACTTCCATGCCTTCCTTGTGTATATTTTCAATGGCAAATGGTTTTGCATTTTGTACCCCCTTGAAAAAAGTATCGGTGTACGTGCAATGGAATCTAATGCATATTCAGTAGGTGTATTGTCTCAGCATACACGAAAAGCTACGTCCTAATCGGTGGCTTACCACGTCGTTTCTGAGCAGTGGCGTAGCCAGGATTTTCTGAGCAGTTGGCACTGGGGGGTCACGAACCTTTTCTGGGAGGGCATAATTTCTGAATTCTCTCCCTCTCTATAATACTAATATATGTAAAACTGTACATTCCAAAATTTTCCGTCGGGGCACCTGGGGTGGCACGGCTTTGTCGTGGGGGCACGTGCCCCCTCATGCCCCCCCCCCCCGCAGCTACGCCACTGTTTCTGAGAAAACCGTTCGAGTTCCCGAGCGGTCCTCGTTCTTGCTAAAGCTTGTTTATGTTAGGATAGCAAGCCTAAAGAATTATTACAGTGCATAAGTTTCCCCATTTGGGAGAGCCTTGGTTTTCTCCCAAGTGGGAGAATCTCTCGGACTGTTGATAATCATTCCTTACGGTAGTGTGTCCAAAGAATAATTAAAAGTTCTATAAAAAGCCATATCACGTGCCACAATCATGAAATGGATTCCTTAGACACACAATTATGACTAGAAACCGCAATTATTATCCTTGTGTTAATGATTGTTCCAGCAATTTGAATAAAACAGCCGCCATGATGCACGTTAAGCCTATCTGGAATTTCTAAAATGTTCCGCCGTAACCGAGGTTCAACAGCAATTTCGAAAATAGATCATGCTTTAGTACAAAAGTCACTCATAAAAGAATGAATTTATAAAATTGAGAAATTCTATGTTTGGTCCAAAAATTCAACTGGCTGCAAGTTCATTAATTACAATAAATCCATGAATCTCCTTTCGTCACGATAACACAGTTGGTATATGTACACGGGGTCTTTAATTTCTCATTAAATCCCAATTTTTTCATGAGTCATAATTTACTCTAATATTTTTTTTATCCATGACATAATTATCTTGAAATTGTCCCATGGCGAGAGGATAACTGCATTCATACTTTTCGCGGTTGGTTGAGCATATTCCTGGAGTTCAATTGATGGTAAATTTGTTTTCCATTAAGAAGAAATCCAAAATTCGCGGCTATAAGATCAGAGCAGCCCGAAATACAATTTTGCGGTGGTCCTTATTTAATTAAAGACCAAACTGCGGTTTCTTCAACTGGAATTAGGAATACCCCGATATCTTAATTCATGTGCGGCTCCCTTTAACCATGTTACCATATTTTTTGTTACCAAGTACTTTGGGTCCATTGAATTCATGCAAGATTACAAATAACTCCATGATATATCTGTGAAACTTTGGTATAAATCTTACTGTCTTATGCATCGACGTCATGCGACGTCATTTTGGCATTTCTTTGGGGGGGGGTAGGTGGGTGTGGGGGTAAACAATAAAACACACTGTGAGCACGGTGGGGACTTCGCATACCCGCGTATTCGACATCAACGCAAATCAGCTGCCTACATTTGTTTGCGTAAGTTGCAATGATACGCGCCTACCATCTACAGAGGGCGCACTTTCTGTTCTGTTCCGTCATATGCAAGAGGTCTATACTTATGCAACTTTTTATGTTCTTTACATCATAAAAGATACATCTGAGCGAAATAAGAGTCTAAGAGTTTATAGAGAAAGTTTTTTTTTTTATTTTGTAAGATTCAGTTAATGTTCCTAACAGGTTACCTGCCTATTCCCTTCAACAGACTCGTTTTCATCGCTTCAATGGTGAATAAATTATATACCAGGCAGCCGGCTTAAACAGTTACAAGCAAAAGCTTAGAAATAGGTTCCTCGGTTCAGTTCGCCAGTGACCAGCACGCTACAAAATGTCACCAATTCCTTTAAGACTGAATGCTTCGCTGACAAAAATAAACACTACAGTACGTAAAATCATGCTATAATAACTGACGATGAGTGCCTAGCCCAGGATTATTCCATGGGTGAAAAGCCAAGAGAATTGGACCATTTTGATGAGGTTATGCAGTCTGTTAGCTGTCCGTTTGAAATATTGCTCTCTCACCGTCAGGTTGGCGCTAAGCCTACTTTTAATCTAAGAGGGGAACTGGTATAACTTGTAACCCCTATAAGTAGAGGAGGGAGGGTCTGAGTGGGCGCACTGAATCTATTGAAGGGTCCCCGCCTCAGCTGACAAAAGGTCTTTTTTATGATGTTATGGTCTTCGGTATACTTTGAGAGATGAGGACTTGTACGATATGTATTCATGGTATATGTTACATAATCAACTTGCCTCATCATAATGAACAAAAATTTGTGATGCTTGAAGCACGTTAAGTATCATATTTTGCAAATGAACACATAGTGTAATTGTGAAACAATCTAGACAAACGAACAAACAAACCAATGAAAGAACTAACGAACAAACATTAAATAAGTCACTTACTCTAGAATGACAATCATGCAGATTATTATCGTTAACACAGGGCATACATAAACAAAAAAGAATATGCATAATACATGGAGGTTGCATCAGCACCATCTGGTGAATATAAAAGATGTGACGGTGTAACCTTAAAGGGAATAAGCCGTCGTCCCAAACTTACTTTGATACAGTAACTAAATGCTACAAATCTGGTGTTTTCTCTATTGCAAATATCTTTCGTAATGTTTTAGAACATTCAGGGGCTTTCTTATTGTAGAAAAAAGGGTTGTTTTGCATAAATTTTAAATATTCAGTTACAGACATTTTATCCCATGATTTAAAAGATCCATTCATGAATTAGAATACCTGGGTGTACTAAATTCAGTTTGACGTGACTGTATTTTCCTTTTAAGCAACGCAAATCAAATATATTCTGAATCAAACTTATTTTGTTGTTTGACCTTAAAAAGGGAATTCTGAAGAAGTTAAATACAATTCCAAAATTCAGTTCTCGGGATATTTAGCTAATGTTTGTTGCCACACTTTCCACCAAACGTAAACTTACAGTCAACATGTGATATGCCACAGCTGCAAATTCCAAACAATGTTTCTTTTTATCTATTTTCAGCCTTTACTTTGGCCTCTGGATGGTCCCGGTTGCGTTTCCCACTAAGAAAGAAGTTTTTACGAAAGCCTAGTGTCCACGATACATAAATGTATTATATGTGCTTGCATTATGCAATTGCATACCGGTATGAATGGAAAAAATAGGCATCTGAACTGTTCGTTTACTTTTGGGTTCGGCAAGTGCAAAATACACGGGGACGTGCGAAAATGTAGTAGAAATGAGAGGAGTATTATTTATCTAGGAATGTCTTACATTTAAAGATATGTACCGAAATGTTATGTTTACTTTAGAGAAGAACTGCTCTAACTTCTCAGTTGCCTCTTACTACAATGATTACCAGTTCTACACACATCACGCTCCTGTAAAATCAGTTTAATGGGTTTGTGGGTTTGTGGGTTTGTGGGTTTGTGATGAAAACAGCAAAAAGTGTTATGCATTTTTCAGACAAGAGGAGGTAAAAACACTACACCTTAAAATAACAGTAAATATTCACAAGATGTATCATTTTGACTCATAGGCGTACGAGACAGGAGTGGGGGGACGCACAGCCACCTAGGTCGGGCAAATTCTATTTCAGGGGCAGAGTTTTGGAAAATATCGGGCAATTTTCTTGGGCAATACGGTTTTGCATGAGCAAAAATGGTTCAGTCACCCCCCCCCCCCTCCATTTTAGAAAAAAGAAACATTCCGCACATTTATGTTCTTGATTTCGTCCAGCCAAAATGGTACCTCATATGATGACAATGCATTACTACAATTAATTTTGATGGACTTTATGTTCAAAACTTACTCAGGGAGTAAGGGACGTACCATAGCTGGGGCCTGATTATTTGGGCTTGTGAGGGCTGAAGTATAAACTGAGGTTTTGAAAGCAGAAACATCTGACTGCTGCACTCTGTGACTGTCAACCACAACGTCAATTTGTCAAAAATGGTCGGATATCCCACTTCTAACGTTTTGGAGACATGGTTATGTTTCTATGGCACTCCCTTCATAACCGTTCACTAAGGCTACTAAGCAGATAATTAGTGAATGCAGGACATTTTTCATCGGGGAAAGCCTGGGTCGTCGCAGTACGGGTCAAAAGTCGACCACCATGGATGGAGCCATACAGTCAGAAATTTGTACTTCTAAATATAGAACTGTTGAAGCGATGAGGTGATAGCCACCAGGACCGCTTTGATTTAGGGCCGTTCTGACTGAATCCGTTCCTGAAAGAAAAATCTTTTATCTGGGTATTTACACCGTTGTTCGACTAACTTTGATTTCGACAAATTGACATCCCCAGTCTGCGGGCCCTGATTCCAAACATCCAGTTGCACAGAACCCACTTCAGACACAAAATTTTCACTTTACAGTTTTGCATCCACGAAACTTGAAAATTGCGCACGGAGCTGCAATGTTCTTTCACCCATACAGCAGGCAGTTGGGATATATATTTTACTGACCTCAAAACAACTCATTTTCTGTTTATTACTTTCTCCCCACAGAACAGGAATATACGAATAGGGCTAAAAGTGAAAGTGGGGTGCGACTGGTCAGTCAGGAATTCCGACGTTTTCTCTTTATTTTTTAAACTATCAAGTATTCCCAACATTGTGGGATGAGACTCATCACCTTTGGTTCGGAAGGGCGCAGTTGCTAAGGTTAAGGTTGAGTGCAGGGGTATTTGGTTTTTCACATTACATTTCTAACGTTACCCTATTTTACGTCACCTGCAAATGAATTCAGGTTTCCGTTTTGCGAAGCCATATAGCCTGACATTCTTTACATCGATTTTCACCCTCCTTCTCATCCCATCCACCTCACCCCAAACATGCACCCACATCACTCCACACTTTTACACCCTATTTTTACCCACCCACCCTTAGCCTAGGATATCAAAAATCAGAATCAATTGCTGTTCTGACTTGAAATCAAGGAAAATTCCCCACAAAACAAAGACACGATCGCTATGCCGTAAGTTTTTTTTATTTCTTGGGGCCTGTGATAAGAACAAAGAAACAGGCCCATCTAGTATCGTGTAAAGAGTTTAATTTTTTCTTCATAGACATAATCAATCTGAGGAAATATAAAAGTATTCTTGGCAATACTGAGCGTCAGAGCCGTGTAAAACATTATTTGTGAGAGAGATGTTCCGCATACCATCTGCTCAAATGACATTTGGGTTTAAGCTACCGTATGCTACCGCGCGAAGTTAGATCGTTCGGAAAATGGTTTCCATTTCAGAATTTGTATGGAATGCAGTACGGTTTGTTGATTGGTAGTAACATCAAATTTTAACCAGCCTTGGGGCCTAAAATTTTGGAGTACCTTGCTACCTTGCTTGCAAGAACACTTTCTCGAGGAGGGTCCTGTATTGACCCCAGTCACGTAGGCAGTGGATCTCCCTACTCCAAATGGTTCGACTGACGTGGTGCAGTAGCCCCTATGGTAAGGCAGACCAAAAATCCGGTTGATAGAGGGCGTGCATCTGGTTTAATTTTAACTTTTCATAGGGAGACAGCTACATACGGCGGCTTGTTAAGGGAAAAATCACGCTAAGAAGTGAAAAAAATCGGCTTTCATCCTTTAATAAAGTCAAAATTGTGACTTAAAAGACTAACCCCCGCGCCCCTGCTCCCCCCTCAAAAAAAAAAAAACAAGAAAAAGATTCAAGGAGAAACAAAAAAATCATGGACCAAAATAAAATTGCTAGGTAAGGGGTGGAACCAAAATTTTGACCCACGGGGTAGCATCCATGAAGAGGGTAGGGGCGGGTAGGCTCAGTTAAAAACTGTTCACAAAATAGTTCTGACTATAGTACTAACATATTCACCATTCATTATACAGTATGCCCAACTGAGACCTAATATCTTAATGACATCACTGCAAGATTGTCCGGAGAATTTGTAAAGCTTCGTTAAGATTTTCCTGAGATTGTCATAGCATACCTTGCACAATATGCAAAATTGATATACCGAGTTTAAAGCTGATTTTATGTGACTTCTCTAGAGCTGCACAGTGCACGTAACTAGCCTAGCTAAAAAGTTAAGGGTAAGACCCACATCTAGAGGAATCTGTAATGACCGAGAGCCAAACTTTATAGAACAACTACGGTACATGTCGGGGTAACTGGATTCTAAGTTCTACCAGAGATAAAATTACGTTTGTCCTAATAAGTTTCACGGGTCATTTACTGCGGGCCGCTACAATTCGACAAGTAGGACGGAACAGTATCTGACTGAGGATGGAATCCACGACCTTTATAAAGAAGTTTGTACGCTATGTATCCCTTGTTATAGTGCCAGTTTGGTCCTTTGAGCAATACTTTAAAGCTTTATGGAAACCAGTCTTTGAAATAGGTGCGACGGATCCTCGCGGCGAGAAAAGTGCTCAGAAAAGTTTCACTGGCTGTATTGATACAAGAGAACAGAACCAATGAAACTGTTGCCGTCCGTCGGGAGACTGACTGCTGTCTTTGATTACTGTTTCTCTTGCCAGACCAGTTGTGGTCCCCAAAAGATATTTATAGAAAATCCTCACAAAGTACAGGCTCAGTTGGCTGACTTTCTCTTCATTGTCATGATAATAAAAATATTTAAATTACAATATTCATCTTTTAGGCTCCTCTGCGCGGAATTTCAGTTTTTCCCGACCATGGGTGGGGGTACCTCTCTGACCCTTGGCAAAAAATGAATGGCCGGGATTTCTTATTGCCTCACTCCAATACTCAAACTAAGCCTGTTTATATGTTTCTGCTAATAAAACACATAAATTAATGGACAGAAATTGTAAATAAACAGAAATAATAACCAGCCTTAGTGTATAAATAGATATTAGATTTTGGGGTGAGTGAAATACTAATAATTCCAATTACCGACTTCATAAACAATCGCGGCTTTGCGCGCTATTTTACTTTCCTCTTTTTGCCATGTGTTGCTATTATACCGAACGCGCACGTCGCTATGGGCTAGTGGTTGGGGCATAATAGACGAGTTGGGTAATGCAGTACTTCCGGTGGGGTCACAAGGTCAGTTGTATCATGGCAACAGTTCGTCGAGGTAAATGGGTCGCTTGACCTTTGACCAATCCCCTGATGCATTGCGTGAAAAGCATTTCCCAACTCGATTGTCGTCTATTTAAACATCGTTTGTCTCATATGTGTGTCCCATCAAGGGTGAAACTGATTCTTGTTAATACAGTATGCGTAAGTAACTTTCGTATATGGACTTTGATTAAAGTGTATTATGTGATGAGCTTGACATCTCCTCAGACATGAAAGGTGGGGAAAATTGTCATTATGTACACTTGTCCCTATAAATATAGGTCTACTTCAGAACAAAGGAGTACAAGTATTCGAGATGAAGATGTTTTGCTACAACCGTCCTGAATAACCCAGTGCCTCGATCACCAGGATTTCAGGAAACAAGTATTTCATCCGAAAATTCTGTATTAATACAGTGGCGGATCCAGGATTTGGCAGAAGGGGGGGGGGGGCAGGTCATAGTGGTTTGTATAAAAGTCTTATCTGGGGGAGGGATATAAGGAGGAAGCGGTGCACCAGGGGTGGTGCCAGGGGTATTTTGATAGGGGATAAAGTTTTGTGATGAGCGATCGCCGTCCTGGGGGAGGGGTCTAAGGGGAAGGGGTGTCCCCCTCCCCTTTGAGAAAATTTTTTGTTAATTTAAGATTGTTTAGATGCAAAATGGTGATGTCTTTAGTATATTTTTGAAACCGATCATATATGGCTGGAAAATACTTATAATTTAGTGAAATTTAAATTTTGGTTGGGTGAAACATACTCCTCTGGGGAGGGGTCTAAGGGGAGGGATGTCCCCTACTCTTTGAGAAAACTTTTGCTAATTTAAGATTGCTTAGATGCAAAATGGTGATGTCTTTATTATATTTTTGAAACCGATCATATATGGCTGGAAAATACTCATAATTTAGTGAAATTTAAATTTTGGTTGGATGAAAGAGGAGAGTAGTCTTTGTTGTCCACATATTAGGATGGCAGTTTCCCGAATTGAAGTCTTCTTTTCCCTTATATTACCCTAAATTCTAAGTACATTTCATTAAAGTAAATTACAAAGCTTCAAGAAGACGCTAATGTTGCAGCAAGTTATAGTCACAAGCCTGAGGTTGTTGAAAATATTCCTCTAAATATTAAAGAATTTTGAAATTCCTTTGAAAGTAGAAGCAGTGTTCCCAATGCTGTGGGCCGGGCCGGTAATAGACTGAAGTTAGCAATCCAATACAGCGCTCATGGTAACCCCTTGCAATACCCGGAAAAAGTTACTGTGACCAATATAAGCCAAAATGTTATCAGCCGGAGGTCAGTAACAGAATTATTAACCTAAGACTTATTTTTTGAGGTAGAAATTTAAATAATGATCAAATTTGGATTTCACTCTGACACATCACAAAGGCTTATTTAATTGGAATAGGGCCTAGTTATTTGTTTTATGAAGTTGAAAAAAAAGTTCAAAAATTTTTGGAAGGGGGGGGCGGGCCCCCTGCCCCCCTAAACCTGCCCCTGTAATAGGTCTTTGGTTCACAACGATACCAACTTTCATGTCAGGAGATGTCAAGCTCGAGTAAGCAATGTGCCAAGGCTGTGGCATCAGCAAATAAGGTTCTTGGTGTCATTAATAGAACATGTTCTTGTAAAAGTAAATACAATATATTGAGATTGTACAAGTCATTAGTCAGGCCTCATTTGGAATACTGCTGTCAAGTTTGGAGTCCTTATCACCATTATGTTTATAATATTGAGAAGGTGCAGAGGCGAGTTACAAGGATGATACCTGAAATTTCTCATTTAAGTTATGAGGACAGGCTTTTTGAGACTCATCTTTTGTCTTTGGAAATGCGTAGACTTCGTGCAGACCTCATTGAGGTTTTCAACATTGTCAAAGGATTAGAGAAAATTGATGGTTGTATTTTTTTGAACAACGCTCTGATTGTCGTACTCGTGGGCATCCTTTCAGGTTTTATAACCCAACTGTAGGTTGGACATAGGAAGTACTCATTTAGTCAACGTGTCATCTCTGAGTGGAATAACCTGCCTCTTGAAGCTGTCACTGCTGAAAGTGTCAATAGTTTTAAAAACAAAATTGATCCAATTTTGAAGAAAAGACAGGGGCTTTATATAAGCCACAAGCGGCTGCCTGCCCCAGTGTTCAAGATCCCATCAGCCTCATTTGCCGATGGGAATCGGTGAGTTATCGTTGAGTTGACTTCCCAAGTAAAGCTTTCAAATAGCAGGGCTGTGGGCCTAACACAGGATCAGGAGTCCACCGCGCGCACTCGAATTTAATGATTCCCGGCGGACTCGAGTCGACTATTAACTGGACTCGGAATTAGCCAAGAATGAACGGTCCTAGAATGGAAATGGCCAAGAATGGGGAGTTGCACTTGGACTCGGACTCGGAGCCGATCCGAGTGGAGTTCATAAATAATCACAAGATGATAAGTATAGGATCCCGATCGTGGTGCGCAGTGGTGTGTATGAATGATCATACACTCCGGTCAAGTACATTACTGCCATGGGTGGGACAGACCAGAAATTGACTCCTATCAATAACCTACTATAAGACATTGTAGGCCTATATGTATAAGAGCAAGAAAACATAAGTAAGATATGCCGCAGTTAATTATCAAATAGTCTACTAGACAAAGGCTGGATTCGGAATTGACCTGGAACTCAGGTCACCCCTGACTGAAATAGGGATTTGGCTCGGACTCGGTGGGTACCGGACTCGGAATTGGCCAGGAATGGGACGGGTTATTGCCTTAGCCTGGGGCAAAGCTATGCCAGATAGTAGGCCTATAAATTATTTTATTTCGTAAAGCATGAGGGCGTATTGCCGAGAGGTCACTAACCCCAGATTTATTTGAGTGGGAGAGAGTCACGGGGGACATAAAATCGATCTATGATGAACTGAAAGTTTATTCATACCAGTTGATGTACGGTACCCGGCCAAATGAGCCTCGATAACAAATAACATGGCCTACACTACTTTTGCACGCTATGCGAGCACCACACATTGTTTGAACAGCCTTCGCAAAATTCCTGTTTCTAAAACACCATTTGTTACCTCAAAATTTTCTTGGAACCATACGAGCCATCTGATGGCGGGCGTGAAAATTCCCCAATTGAACACTACCATCCTTATAAAATCAGTTCTGGATACACCCTTGCTGCCATTTTCACTATCATGACAATGAGTTTGAGATAGGACTAACTGCAGGAGCTTTCTTATTCGAGTATGTCCCTATTTTGTGTAGGGGAGGAGGTGGTGGCTAATTGTGCCTACGCGTACTTTTTTTTTAATTGATCAGGCTCAGTTTGACCATGATTTATGAGACTCCCCAGCAGCTTTTAAGCAGACAAATCTCCGGACAATTCCCTTCAGAACGATGCCTATCCCCTTGGAGGATACTCGGTCGGGGTTAGTTCAGGGTGATGGGACGGCTTTTGTTCAGGGTAATGGGGGGCGGACCGCCGAAGAAGGTGATTGCAGGGAGGTGTTGTTAGCTAATAAAACCTCCCTGGTGATTGGAACTACACTGCGAAGAGAACATACAGAGCCTGCTTTATGAATGATAATGAATCAAGCGGTAGTAGAAAGTAATTTATAACGATACATCTTTCTTATCGTCCGTCCATTCACCAGTCTGAAGGTAGCACAGGATTCAGCACAGCATTCGCCTAGGATTCAGCACAGGATTCGCCTAGGATTCAGCACAGGATTCGCCTAGGATTCAGACATCAGCACAGTGTTCAGCACAGAATTCGCCTAGGATTCAGACATCAGCACAGGATTTGAAACTAGCACAGGATTCGCCTAGGATATATAGATAAAATACATAGTATATGGGGTATACTATATGAATATTACCTCGCGAAGCGAACGAACGTTTTCGTTCAGCCCATCGTTGCGAAAAACCATCACTGATCTACATGTAGATCAGTGAAAACCATCTGAGGGGCGGCAGTCACAGAGGCGCTACGCAGGCTACATGAATATTATTTCTTTCACCAGTCTGAAGCTAACACATGAAATCAGCACAGGATTCGCCCAGGATTCAGCACAGGATTCGCCCAGGTAGGATTCACGACCGGATTCGCCTAGCATTCAAACCAGGGAGTTTCAAAAGACTCCTGTTCAAACGACTTAATACAGGTTTCAACAGTCAACCGCCCAACATTCAAGCATCAGCATAGGATTCACCACTGAAAATCGCCTGGATCGCATGGATAATACAGCAGGGATGTTAGGTAAGAGGGAAAGCAACAGTATCATATTTTCTTACGAAACTGTTTTAAATTAAGGAAGTATTTGGTTGTTATCATCAAGAATATCTTTAAAATAATATTTTGATCATATCAAACTGTTTCGATAGAATATTGTCTTATTCTTACTCAGTATACGGTATTGTTCCAAAGTTGGTGTCCATAGTCCTCCAAAGGTTCTTTAAAATTTAAACTGTTCCCAAGCAGTACATACTTCGTTAACAAATACGTTATTGGTTCTTATATCTCTTTGACATAGAAATTACACTGGAATAAATAGACTTTTCCCTTACCATTCATTCAAATACAAGTCATAAAACTCAGTCTTTTCACGATCCTTTCGAGTCACTACAAAATCTCTTCCCACACGAGCATGTTAGGCTTTTAAGAAAAGTTGGAATATTAATGACATTGTGCGCTCCTTTTAACCTTGTCCCGTTTGCCAGGCTGACTATATAATTTTCCAACTTCTTGATAAATTTCTTGGGTGGGTTTGGGAGGATTTGTAAAAGATACACCATAACTGCCGGCGATAAAACAAAAGACTTATCAAGAGTTACTTTCCAAATAGAAGTAAGGTCACGCTGTGACTAGTAAATAAAGGATACTTTGGAAATGTGAAAGCTTCAGAGAGTAATTAATGCGGCAAACATTATCCTTCCTATAATCAAAAGCGATTCCCGGAGTAGTGAGGCCTGCCGTTCACTTGGCATCGCTTAGAAAGCAGGGCTTATGATGAATCAAAGGATCTATAGTGGAAAAATATTGGACGTACTTATCAAAGTTAACTTGAAGGCTGGACGACACCTGCAGACCTGAAGAAAATCAACAAATCCCTTCAGAGAAGAGTGAGAACCAGCAAGGAAAATACAGGTGTCGTCGGCATATAGAAAAATTTTGATCTCCTAGTTCAAAATTGATAAACCAGGCTTTTACTATAGTTGAAGAGTTAATGCTTAACACAAGATGTTTGGCACAAATTATAAAAAGGTAAGGACTAACGGGGCAGAATTGTCTCATTCCTCTAGAAACTTTAAAAAAGCAAGAAGAGTATAACTATATATTACAAACACACGATGTTACATTAGCTTACGGATTGGAAATCCATGAATGAAAATCCTTGTTAAAATTGATGGAATGTAAACACTTATGAATAAATCCCCATTCTACCATGTCGAAGGCTTTCTCAGAATCAACTAAAAGGCAAAAACCGAGTTTGTCGTTTTCTTTACAACAATCGATTGTATCTAAAATATAGGCTACTGGACATTTTTACCAATAAACCTACTCGTAATAAATCCAGTTTGATTGTCATTAATAATAGTGGAAATGCTGTTCTTGATTCTAGTGGCGAGTACTTTTGAACACATTTTATAATCCACATTTAACAATGAAATATTGTGGGTCTTTACTTCTTTACAAGAGTATGATCTTTATTAGGCTTAGGAATTATGGGGATGACTCCCCCGCTTTGCTACTCTGGCAATTTTACATTTACATGTGCAGCGTCAAGAGAATTGGTTAATATATCACCTACCACTAGGCGCCAAAAATGCTTATAAAATTCAACTGAGATCCACCACTGCCTTGAATCTTACACAAGCAAGCCTGCACTCCTCCAAAGTAAGCTGACCGTCGCAGGCAGCAGGATTTTCATCATTGAGCTTCTTACTATTATTTATGTTGTGACAAAATGGGGAGGGTCAGAGTCATCCCTAGGGGGGCGTGGGAAGTGGCGGTGTGGCGCCCTCCATTGACAGATCCAGTCGGCAAAATCGTGTACCAGTCGGAAAAATGAAGGGAAGGGGAGAGGGAAAAGAGGGAAGGAGAGGGAAAGAGAAAAGAAGAGAAAGAGGTGAGAGGACGGTTAGAGGGAAAAAGAGAAAAACAAACAGCAAAAACGAAGGAAAAAAGCATCCCCGGGAGTTTGTGTAAGGGGGCTCCGGCAGGAGCAATTGGAATGCATGATGTAGACCGTAGACAACTCATGTCGTAATATTTGAAAAATCCCGTCAAAAACACATGAAACGTAAGCATATTTGTTCTGCGGAACTGCACTACAACTTATAGGCTTCTCAGCTAGCCAAATGTTGATGGCAGTGTGATATCGTGTAAGGCTGAGACGACAAATCTTATATCAGTCGGCAAAATGAAGGAAAGATGGGGAAGGAGGGAGGAAAAGCAAAGGAAACAAGGAAAGCAAAACGAACAGAGTGGTAGCCAAGCATGGTTTGACGATGGAATTTGAGGCACCCTTTCTACCATACTTGCTGGCGTCTAAAATCTTCGGATACCCCATTTAAGCTCTGGTCAAGTTATTGAATGCACGAAAGGTCTGGACGAGTCAACTGACTGGATTGTGAGAGGTAGCAACTCGAGTCATTACTTGCTATACAAAGTCCGCGGCCTTCCCGTGCGTGCTGGTAGATGTTGAGTCGCAATTTGTGTTTTAGAGTGCAACTTTATGGAATGTACAACGTTTGGAATTAGGGGTGGCGCTTTGTGAAGAACAGGGACAGTGGTGCCGGCTTGAGGGCATGGGGGGGGGGGGGGGAGTATGGCCTAAGCGATTTTCGACTTTGTTAAATAAACGCAAAGGCGATTAAGCTGTACATTTCTGTAGGGGCTAGGATGAAGTGTTTTTCCGACTGACTGAGTGAATGATGAATCTATCTTAATAATTTTCTATCGCAAATCCTTTCAAATCTATCAAATTTTCCTACTCTCCGGGCGATCTAATAAAGGTACTTTAACGGGTTTTGTAACAACTCCTATGCAAAATTTTGGCTCTTTCGTGCGCAATTGCCATAGTTATACACTACATGCCAGAAACCGTTAGTAGGACGATAGTGCACGGACGGGATTTTTCGGGCGAGAACTATTTTCTGTGAACTTTAAGCCCAACCTCAGGTCATTCAAGACGCGATGGTAATCTTGTATTATGGCAAAATTTGTAGCGCGATGTTTATTATTTGAAGTATATTACCCAATGGCGTAGGCATCGGGTGGTGGTGGGGGTTAGGTCGAAAGGCACACAGTCAAAATGTAGTGGGCAAAAGTACGCTTCTGTCACCCTCAACTCAAGAACGAAATCCCTCATATTTTCCTCTTTAAAAATGTCTTAAATTTGTCGCCTATTTTCCTTCAGGTTTGATCAGAAATTGCACCAAATTGCACTCAAGGGCCCTCAAATATTCAAAACTTTTCCAATCCTCTCCTAAAGTGTCATTTGGAGGTCAATTAAAATCATCACACGAACTTCCCCAGTTTAATTACCCCAGAGCTTCCAGGAGGCCCTGTGCCGTTCTCACGGTACCGCCATGATCGGAGGTGTGCCATGCCACAGCCAAAATACCACAAAGTAGTGACAATTTCTTAAAATTAAATCAGTTCAAAGCTTTGGAATAAAACGGACCAGTTTTGGGAGGAGTGTCAACCCCTCCACTTAGACACCATACCACTTTCCTTACACCCATCTGCAAAAATAAAAGCAATATATTTTAACATATGAACAGTTCAAAACTTTGCCAAAGGTATCATCATTTTGCATGTAAGCCCACTTAAACGATCAAAGCTTATCAAAGGGGAGGGGGAAGCCTCTCCCCCTCGAACCCCCTCAGACCCCCAGGACGGCTCCTCGTAGGTTACAGAGGAAGAGTCCAGTCCCGGGGCAAAGCATCGTAGCATCATGAAAATTTCGCGGGCCACAAACAGGCAAGCAAGTTTGTCCGAGAGGGGGAAGTCCCATTTTCAAATGACTAAATGAGGCAACGGGAAGGCGAAGCTTCCCACCAAACAGAGTGGTGTCTAGAAGCTCCACTTCGAAAGGCCCCTAGTAGGGTCCAGGGCAATGCTCCTGTGGAACCCCAGAAGCTCAAATATATGAGCGAAACATTGTATGACTGACTGAAACATATACGTACATTTCTGTCAATTTAATTTGAGACACAATGAACATATGATCAAAGTATCACAATTTGATTATTATTTACTGCAATATCGAAAATCCTATGTTATGCAGAGCAGATAATAAACTCATGCCAGATTCGGTGGTGAACATTCACATCGTAATGATTGTTTGGGTGGGGATGAGGGGGTTAATCATGACACTCTGAGCGTCACCATTGGTTGGTACGTAGCGTGCCAAGAGTTTAGGTGCTGAAATAGCTTCCAGATCGTTGGAAATGTCTTTTTCAAAGTCTTGTAAGATGTAAATATTCATTCATTTCGAGATCACATGATTAGAAAAAGAGACATTTCAAGGAAGGCAAATAGGAGGCAACGTTTTAGGCCTATATTTTCTTCTACCAAGAGGTATACTTCCCTCAGAATTCGTAAGCCTGTACAACTTGGTCTAAGTGGCTTTCCCCTTACTTAACCATCACTGATCTGGCCATCCCATGTCGGAAAAACCGCCCATCGTTTTGCGGTTTATGCAGTGGGTGTGTGGATAAGTTAGTCGAATTCATTTTTACTTCTAGATTGAACTTAAATGGAAAAGCGTGCGGAGCGAGTGAACATTTGGTAGTTTGGGGCCATTTTTGGAGAAATAAAAGGAGCAAACACATAGTTATACATGCGGACCACCTTAACACTACAGTTCTCCCCTCTACTTTGATTTTCCAATTTGACTATTCGTCAACTTCTTTTTATCCGAAAGTACAGAAATTGTTCGAAAGCAGTACAGCTTCACCGATTCAGGCACACTGTAGGCCTCCTTTTTTCTAATTATTGTGAATTTTACTAAGATGGGTGGGTACCCCTGGCCACGTTACTGGTTTAGAACAATCACTGCACAGAAGCTGTCCTTTATGAAGTAATAGTGAAGTAACTGCTAATGGCAGGCCTAGTTGCGCTCGTAGCCCGCCGAAAAATAACGTTTTCAACACATTTTAGTTATGTTTTACTTCATTTAAAGTAATATGATTTTCTGTCCGCATCAAAATACCTCGTAAAGAAACCTCACATTTTGTTTTAGACCTTAATTTATTCGCGGGCCGGATAGGATCGCCTCGCGGGCCGGATGGGGCCCCCTGGCCGCCATTTAATTACCCAGAGCTTACACAGTTTAGAACGGGAACATAATCCCCAATCGCCTGTATATACCGGTAGTTGTTCGCAGAGTACGGTACGATAAGCTTCGACGGCGGTTTTGACCATCATCAGGCAGGAGGTACCATCGTCAGGCAGGAGGCACAAAGTATGCTATGACCAATTTGGACCACTTGACCGACCGTGATAGCCGATTTTTTTTTTCTCTGGATGTGAACCGAGAGTGTTTTAGATGCCAAATTTTGCCATGCTCGCCCCGCACCTGAGAGAGATTAATAAATATAGTGACAAGTTTTCTGACGTAAAACCCAAGTCCATGTAACGGTGGTGAGGCTGAGGTCGACATTGGTCCCGCATGTACAACATGAGTAGCTTTCCAATGAAAATTCCTGAAACCACTATAGTGTCAATATGATTTCATCCAGTTGCTTTCAAAGTGGTCTGCGAACAGTTGTGGCGTATACGGTGGCATTTCCCCTGTATATTGCCCCCTCTCCTACTGTCCTCAATTAAATCTGGTACTTCATAATATGGGCTAACCGTTTGTGAAAAAAGGCTTGCTATGCAACGTACTAGACTCTGTACCTTGAACTGCCCTTGAAAATGCAATACTTTTTTCGGCGCGCTTCGCGCTCATCCATCACCGCTACTTCCTATTGTTAGGCCCACTTCTTGTAGGACAACGTGAGTGATAACACTGTTTCAAAGCCAGAAACCAGATGCAACCCCTTCAATTATCAATTCTCCACAATCACTATTCTCTGCATCAACAACTCGACCGCCTCTTAGTCTAGTAACAATATCATAAAAAAAGTGTCCCAGTCGTAATTTCAGTGGTCTATTCATTGTCCATTAAACGCTTTGAAAATAGTTAAATGCTTCATTTTCATATACATAATTTTGAACATATTTCAAAATTTCCGAGGCTTCGTCCCTTAGCCCCCGTCTTGGCTTTGCCTCTGGGCTCATCCTGGGGCCTAAGGATGGCCCCTGGACCCCGCACACGCTTGCTTCGCACTACCCGCGTCATTTTTTCTGTCGGTATTTTCTTCCCTTTAGTCGACCAAACTTGTCACCCCCTTTAAAACCATGGATCTGCCAGCAACTCCCTGCCCAAACCTAAAAGCTCATTTAGGAATAGCTCTAATACTGCACTGTAATTGATATTTATTCATGTATTTATTTTTATTGTATAATTAATATATAATTAATATGTTTAAATTAATATTTTTCAGGTTTCGCTTGAACAAACTTTATTGCACACCATGATAACACCGGCATTCCTGACGTCGAACGAACGTTAATTTCGTACAATACTAGTAAAACTATGATTGGCCATCTAAGTGGGAAGCATTGTGCGGTCGTTACAAAAACGCTCAAGATGTTGTCTAGCAGTTAAGATCATCCTTTCGCGTGTAAGAACGTTCCCCGATCACCCCCTCAAAGATTGTGAATCATCCCCAGGTGAATCTTCATCTTGATGACTTCAGCATTTTAAGTGTACTGTACAGAACAAGCAAAATGTTAAGGACAATAACAAGTCCCCGAGTTCAAGAACATAGCTTTAACGGAAATAGTAATTTTGTTTTGCTAGCTTAATGTAAGATAAGCTTGTAAAGGGTTGTAAATAGTTCATGGTTGTGTTTTTGCCGGTGCGGTTTTGGGTCTTTCTGTTTGACAGTGCCGGTTTCTATGCACTTAAAAAGCACCGCTTTAACGGAAATAGATCGAAATATTTTTCTGTCCCATGCCTTTAAAACTTCTTTCGTTATACAAATACAACAGAGTTACAACTGAAAGATTCGAATAGTGACAACAGATTATCCTACACCTGCAGCTCGCAGCCACGAAAGAATCACGATATTTAAGAAGCCCTACATTTTAGTGTCACATATGTGATCTAAGCGACCAACGCTGTTAGTCCATCCCATTCAAGGGCCCTTTCAGACATAAGTTCGTGTCCCTTCAATCAGTGAGCACAATGGGCTACTTCCGACTTGAAAGCGAGAAAAGGTTTAACACGGGATCCGCTCTTTATGCCAACTATTTTAGCCTATATACAAGGAGGTAGCATTCAAAGAAGGTCTTCAATTTATAATAACATGTCAGTAAAATGAAATGAAGGATGTGACGATTTAATGGTATTCCCAAATCTTACGTAAAGGCTTTCGCCAGGATTAGCCCGATAGGGGGCCAAGCTCCCCGACGGGGCCAGGAACTCCATGACCCTACAAAGGTGATGAGTTGCCAAAAGGACGACAAACGTAAAATTGTCGGTGCGCCAAGCGCGCAGAAAAATTTCGACTTTTTTTGCAAAATTTAAAAATTTGGGGTGTTGTTGAAGAAAATTTGAAAAAATGGCATTTCTCCAAGGAAAAGTGGAAAATTTGGGGTCTTCATTGAAGAATCTTCACTTCCTATGAACAAAATCAAGCGGGGCGACTGGAGGTCATTGGGATTACCTATTATATCGTGTACGGATTAAGCTTCCCGACGAAAGCGGAAAATTTCCCCGACGAAAGCGGAAAATTTCCCCGACGAAAGCGGAAAATTTCCCCGACGGGGAGCATGCTATTTCCCCCCTGGCACCACCCCTGGGGCGCACACGGGGGGAACTGCACACATAAGGCCTGTAGTCAGACAGGTACAGGTGCGAATCATGATTAAGGGGAGGGGCACTATATACAATTTTTTTTTACTTTTCTAGGGGGAAAACATTTCCCCTGAATGCCCTTATCTATGGGTTTGGCATACATGTGGGGTGACCTAACCTTTAACACACCAGATTGCCAAATGAATAAGGTAAGTATTGTGCCTAGAATTGGCAAGAAAGGGGAGAAGAAGTTGATAGTCTTCCAAAATAGTGCTAAACCCAGAGCTCGGGACTTACGGAACAGTTAATCAGGTCTCAGGTAGGAACTCTGCAACAGAGGCCCACGACACCTCACACAAAAAATAGCTAAATAGGGGTTGTCTTTCATGCGCAATCATGTGTGGATCTCCTTTCAATGGGAACCTTATAAACTTTCTCTTTCTTTTCTTCATTCCATCAAAGACCTCAAACAACAAATGATGAAGAAACAGTTCGTTGCCTAGCAACCGAGACTGGCGAAGCTTTTTAACTCACTGAATTGTAACCGGGAGCTGTCTACAGATACGACAGCAACGTTAGACTTTGCATATAAACTACACAGTGCTAGAATGCTAGTACAAGTTGGAAGCCTAGATAGCTTGTACAAGAGTGCCGACAAAATGTTGCCGTGGAGGGTTTTTCATATCACACCACACCATTAACACAAGTGACCCAGATGCATTGAAAAGCTCTTTGTATTTGCGTATGGTCTAAGGAACTTCCACAGTCACCTTGGTGGGTTTGATAGAGGGGCAATAGCTAGGTGGGGAACAGAGTAAAACCTCGTAGTAATTTGTAGGCTCTATCCCTTTATCACTATGAGCCACGGGGGGGTGCTTGAATCCCAGTCCCCCTCCCCCTACCTTGCACTGGCACCTTGGCTACCAGTCTGAGCATGTATCTAGTTTTGTCAACAGAGCAAAAGCCAATGCCTAACGTTATATTGGTGATGACTAGTACAGTACTTCTACAACTTTTAAGAAAAGTCTTCATTACAGGCTAAGATCTGAAACCACTCCCAAACGCGGACTAACAACCCCGAAGGTACACGACCCTTACTGAAAATCCCCAGAAAGCTTTAACGAAGTTCTGAATTTGCATTACATGAACTAGCTGCATTGAAAGGAAATGTGGCTATTGTAACACCAACAATAGGGTCCCAAAGGATTATTACTCGTACTGACACAACTGAATGGAAACTTTTACAACTGAATACAAAAAATTGCCCCTGACGTTAGACCTTTATGTTTGTAAACAATAGTACACCAACAAAGTAACAAACAAGCAGAAGAGCACACTGATTGGCGAGCACTTGATGAAAAGGATATGACGTTTTGGTTTTACTCTTCCATCAACTAAATTAAGTGCTGAAAATGTAGAAAATTATATAAAACATCATTTATTTGGTTGCATTTGCGAGAATCGCCACAAAGATATTGTCACATAGTTGATTTACAAGTAAAGATGATACCCACAGACACCCCAATCCCTTCAGGATGCATGGGATTTTTATTGAAATAGTCAGTAATAACATTAATATGGTTCTGTGAGTGGCCCTATATAATCAATTCCAATTCTTAGCTCTAGTAGTGGGTAGATAGCATATGCCGTCACGAGGCCTCTGTGTGTGGTTTGGCACTTCATGGTTTAGGGGCCGTGTCATTTCCTCCCTCCCTGTCTGCTTGCTAAAGACCGGGGTCGTTCACGATGACGACAGGGATCGTTCATCTATTTACAGGGGACGTCCTTTTCAGATGTGGGCAGAAGCGAACTAAATAGCCTGCGCTCATTGGCTTACTCAGACACTTGACTCAGTGGGGTATGTTTGATGACCAGCGTCTATGAAAGCGTGACCCTTGTCTTTTGGCTACTTTTCGCATTAAGCAATTGGTGGCGCTCTCTCGTTTTAATGGATATTACTTACGGTGATGGAAAGGTAGTTGAACCCTAAAAGAAAGTAGCGCCCCCTTTAGTATTACCCTTCCCCTGTGCAACAGAGGAGTCATACCGCCAGAGCGAGGGCGCCTTTAGTTTATACCTGTAACTGGTAATAATGAATCCTGGGCGAATCCTGGGAGAATCCTGTGCTGAATCCTGTGCTAGCTTCAGACTGGTGTCCATTTTCCCGATTGTCTATTTTTTTTCCCAGGAGCAGTCAGGCCAAATCGGTTTTTCAAAAGTTTTTGCATTTGTTTCAAAATGAAAGTTAGGGTCACAATTTAGGTCACAATAACGGAATATGGGTTTATTTGGCCAGTTCTTTCATAATCCGGCGTCAGAATTACAAAAAAGGGTCGAAAAGCTGTATTTTTGGAATTAGAGGTGCGGCCTATTTCCAAGAAGCTGATTGGTTCATAGGTCAAATTTGGCCTGATTAGTCCGATCCTGGGAAAAAAACTACGCCTCCCGATTGCCTCGCCGACCTACGACTCGAGAAATTTTTGACTTCCAGCATCAAAATTTCAGCATGGCGGTCTTCGGGAGAAGAATGCTTGGGTCGCGGTGGGGCATATGCTCATACTTCAGGTGTTTTTCAGACCAGGTATCTCGATAAATGCGGTCGATATGGCATCTGAATTTGTTTCTATTCCGTTGTAATGCATGTTGGAATAACTACTTTCAAATAATTCATGTACCAGTTACACGAAGGCCAAATTAAAACTTCACTATGATTATGAATGATTGTTTGTACGGTAATCGTTGACTTTTTATTCGTACGGCGAGTTTTGCTCTTTGTCGTAACATACGAAATCCATCCTTCTACCCCTCCCCCAGAATCCATTTACATTCTATCAGCCCCTGGCCCCAAATGTTAAAATCAGTGTAGGCTAGGCTATGTAGGGCCTATAGTATTAGTAGGCTAGGTGTACCAATAGAGTGAAACACATTTCTGGATTGTATTTTTCAGATTTTATCAAATTGTACATCGAGTCTCTTCCATAATCATTACAATGACCAAGTCTTTCATACAGCATTGAAATAACCTCGCAAATGTTATTACAATATTAAAACATATGCTAACATTAATAGGGCCCCTGATTTTCTGTGATCGCGGAAAAAAACGGAATTGATGATTTTTTGCGGAAAATTACGGAATTTGCGATTTCATATCGCGTCCACAAAAAAGTAAAAATAGAACAAGATTGTTGCATTTTTAAAGAAGCATCTATAGACAAATTTATTCTCCACAAATCAAGGGCACTTGAGGACTTTAACACTTCTGACGTATCTGATTGGAGAACAGAAAATAGTAGGCCTATAAAGGCTCGCACATTTTACGTGACGTGAAGATTCCGTGTATTGTGTTTTGTACTGGACTGTACTAAGTTAGTAGTGCTACATAGTATTAGTAGCCTATCTGCTCAGTACTCTACAAAAATATGTAACTAACGTTACAGTATCTTAGAACTTCAAGGCGACTAAAATTTCCACTTAATTTACTTGGCGTACGCATCTCATGGGCCCTATCAATATGAATATATTTTTTTATAAACTGTCTTGCCCAAAACTTACTGTACGTCCAGTTTAAAAAGATTCTCCAAATGAAATGCAAAACCCGATATATTCCTGTAATTGAAAAACTGTTGCAACTCCCTGGATAATTGCCGGTGGGGTGCATGAATTTACACGGGGCCGCTTCCCTTAGTTCATTCATGACCAACGCCCTATGTAACAGTGCGGGCAATACACTGTCCTTGCATTATGCATTGCACACCGTACACGGTGTACTACAAGGTGAACTTCAACTTCGCAAGAAACTTTCTTGGGAAGTTATGACGCACTTGTTTTGGCAATTTACGTGTACGCACGCACATGTTATGACAATTAAAAATTAAACGAATTGTAATGTGGTAATTGAAATTCGTATGAAAAGATTTCATACTTCTTTCGTATACTACTTTCGTAATATAGTTACTGACACTACAAAGTTGTGTATCCCACTCAAGAAAGCTGTGGTTAAAAAAAGGCCAGTCTGGATGTCTAGAGAGGTACTTAGAGCAGCCAGGAAGAAACGTAAGTGCTGGCATCGTTATAGGGTCAGTAAGAATTCTGATGACTTTGCAGTCTACAAGAAGCAGGAACTCTTAGTTAAAAATTTGGTTATTGACACTAAAGCTAAGTTTGAAAAGCAATTGGCCAAGGAGGTTAAGGTAAATCCAAAATCTTTTCATGCCTATGTCAGGTCTAAGCAGAAGGTTAAGGAGGGTGTTGGGCCTCTCCAAGGTAATGATGGCACACTAGTTACTGATCATCAAGATATGGCTAATTTGTTAAATGATTATTTCGTATCTGTTTTTACCAAGGAATCATCTGTTTTGGGGACTTGTAGGGATTCTGATAATTCTTCTTTAGTTAGTGATGTTGTCTTCTCTGAAGAGTTGGTTTGTAATAAGTTGAAGAGTTTAAAAGCTAGTAAGGCCCCTGGGCCTGATGGGATCCATCCTGCCATTCTCCATGAATGTTCCGAGATTTTGTCAGTTCCTCTTTGCATTATTTTTCAGAAGTTTCTGGATTCAAACTTTGTACCTGCTGACTGGCGGATTGCTAATGTTACTCCAATTTTCAAAAAGGGGGATCGGAGCTTGCCTTGCAATTATAGGCCGGTCAGTTTAACCAGTGTTGTGTGCAAAGTTATGGAATCTGTAATCAAGGATTGTTTGCTTAAATATCTTTTAGATAATGGGTTACTCAATCTGTCACAGCATGGTTTTTTACCAAGTAGATCTTGTGTTACTAATTTACTAAGCTTTCTTGAGGATGTTTCCTTATCTCTTGACTGTGGTCACAGTGTTGATGTCATTTACCTTGATTTTTCAAAAGCCTTTGATAAAGTTCCATTAGGTAGACTTATGGTTAAACTGCATAGGTTAGGCATCAAGGGCAGTTGTGCTGACTGGATAAATTCATGGCTCAATGGTAGATCTCAGAGAGTTGTTGTTAATGGTAATTTCTCTTCTTGGAAAGAAGTTACAAGTGGAGTTCCACAGGGTTCTGTTCTTGGCCCGCTTCTTTTCTTAATTTTCATCAATGATATTGATAGCTCTCTCACATCTAGTATTAGTAAGTTTGCTGATGATACTAAGCTCTATAGGAAGGTTAGTGATAAGGATGATGCCTCATTACTGCAAAAAGACTTGGATAGGTTATTTTCATGGTCTCAGACTTGGCAAATGTCTTTTAATGCAGATAAGTGCAAAGTCCTTCACTTTGGTCCTAAAAATTTCAGCTATGATTATAACATGAATGGTAGTATTCTGAGTGATGTGACTTTTGAGAAGGATCTGGGTGTAGTTATTACAGGTGATTTAAAGCCATCTAGACAGTGTGCAGCTACTGCTGCTAGGGCTAATAGGGTGCTTGGATTGATCAAGAGGAATTTCAGTAGTTTTAGTAAAGAAATTGTACTAAATCTGTATAAGCAGTTGGTAAGACCCCACCTAGACTATGCAGCCCAGGCTTGGAGTCCCTTCTATGAAAAGGACAAGCTTCTTTTAGAGCAAGTTCAGAGGAGAGCCACTCGCCTTATACCCGAGGTGAGACACCTACCTTATCATGTTAGACTTAAGCATCTTGGGCTTACCACCCTGGAGTTGAGAAGGATTAGGGGGGACATGCTTCAGGTGTACAAATTTCTCTCTGAAAGGAATCCTTTGTCCTCTTGCAATTATTTAAAGGTTCAATGTAATTCTCGGGTTCGAGGCCATTGTAAGAAGCTAGTTAAGAATTTTGCAAGGCTCGACATTAGGAAGTTCAGCTTTTCTCATAGAGTTGTTAACGAGTGGAATAGTCTGCCTGAGTGGGTAGTTAACTCCACATCTGTGCACTGCTTTAAAGTTAACATTGACAAGTTCTTCCATAAGTGTGGTAGAATCTAATTGTGCTGGGCTCGTTTGGTGTTGGTTGGTTCTTTGTTTTCAGTTAAGGTTGTATGGACTTCAGGGCATCTTATGGGGCCTTAGCCCTCCTTTGCCCTTTAACCTGTTATGTTATGTTATGTTAAATAATTTATGCAGGACAACGAGGCACGTGTGTAAAAATTATATTTGATTTAGCACTGAAACTTCGAAAAACATAGCAATGTCATTGCATGTCGCCCTACCGTATGGTTTGTAGGCTATGCAGATGTACGGCATTGATTGTCCATGGCATGCACACCTTGTAGGTGAGACTGTGTGAACTTTGAAGCAACAATTGGATGATCGTTATCATTTGGAGAGCTTTCAAATTTTGCAACTCTTGTGAGTATCAGTGCTGATATTTTGTGCAGGAACTTAAAGAAATGTGTGTTTGGGGGAATTATTCACTTATTTGCAGAAACCAGAAATGTATTTTATAGCCCTGTTTCCAGTTTTCCAAAATCGGTGGTGGTAATGCTTTGAGTGATAAAATTTTACCCATGCTATATTATTCCCGATTTATCTGACAAATGATCGGTCGCACAATAACTATAAACCAGGTTTGTAACTTGTAGGTGTGCATGCGGGACACTTGCAAGAGAAAATGAATTTAAAAGAAGATCACGGAAACTTATAATTGCCATTTATATCTGAATAGGGAAAGTTGAAAATGGAAAAAACGGAAAATGAAAAGTGGAAAACTGAATTTACCATTTTGTGAAGCGGAAAATCGGGGGCCCTACATTAACGTTACACTACAGATTGTGCAGTGCTTGCATATTTTTGAAACTAGCATGGATTAAATTTACAACCTCTTTAAAGTAAGTCATAGGCTTACAAACTGTAACGTGAAGTTTAAAAAAATGTGTGACAAGGAAGCTTAACTAAACCAAGTTGCAGTAGGCCTGTCCTAAGTTAGAGCTAGTGCTTGAACTGGACTCCATGCTACCTTCACTTTGTTTTACTCACAGATGTTCGAAACATTTACGTATACTACTGACACATATGTATATATATATAGGCTATATAATTTCTATAAATTGGGATTTAGGCAAAATATGGTTTTGAAAAAACGTGACTGTTGGGAGAACTCGACCTTCAGGCAAAGAAAACGTTTCGCCTTAACGTTTTACACACTGTTTTATATGGGAATGCGTAACTCTATATGCAAGTCCGATTCATATATTTCTATAATTTGGGATTTAGGCGAAAAACCGTATGAAAAAGGCGACTGTTGGGAGAACTCAACCCTTAGGCAAAAAAACGTTTCGCCTTAACGTTTTACACACTGTTTTATATAGGAATGCGTAACTCTATACGCAAGTCCGATTTACCACATAATGTTTATGCAATTACTTAAAGGGGATATGCAGTCCCCCCAACTTGAAGTAGTGTAGTAGACTGTCCTGTTTTATGATTGGCTCTTGAGAGTCATGTGACAATATTTTTTCTCCTCAAATGTGAAATTTACTAGAATTAACTGATTGGTTTACCTTGAATATGCAATACTGAAGTCCTAAAATATTGTGAAAGATACTATGCACAGAAATAAGAAGAAAATTGTGAGATTTAGCTGTTGCTTCAAAATAAGTTTGGGACGACTGCTCTTGCCCTTTAACTGCACACCAACTTACGTGCATGTATCCTTTAACACTAAAGACTTACGGGCCATTGAAAAAATGTGCATGAATATCTCAGAACCAAAAGGGTAAATATAATATATTTTATTGTTTTTTCGGATGTATTGGCGGTATACCGATTTCGCGAACAGGTCGATCTAGCATTATATATATATATATATATATACACATATATACATGTATATATATACATGTATATACACACACACACACACACACACACATATTAAGACAAGGTAAGACAGTTCTCAGGACGAAGGGTGAACCTTGGCCTATTTTTACACTCTTACTTGTACTGCAAACCTCAAACGACTTGGTCGATCATATCATCTGTTCCAGCAAAATATCCAACACCTCTTTGGATGCAACTTTGTGCATAAGATAAATTCTGAACAGTAAAAAAATGTGAGAAAATAAAAAGAATAAAAACTGAGAAGAAGTAGGCCCAGTCGCACTTCACTACCAGCCAGTGCTTCCACACTCTAAATTCATTTTTCCTGAAATGAAATCTAAAATTACCCGAAATTGGTACCCCTAAGCAATTAATACTGTTGTAATTTTCCCAGTTTTTACAAAGACAGGTTACTGTACCCTTAATCTTTTGTTTATACTGCTCCTTATAGCAGCACAGTTTATTTTTTATGTGTTGAGATAGTATGTGTTGATCAGCATAGGAAACTATATTAGAAAAGGATCAATGAAGATTATAAATAGTAACATCCTGAACTGAAATGCCTTTACTCATGAGTACAGTTATCAAAGCATGAGTACAAGTATAAAATCCTGAGTACGAGTGCGAGACCAAGGGTGTGAGTAGTAGTGTTTGCACCAGGTCCAAAATTCGGAAACCGGGTATCAGAAGTCGATGGTCGGGTGTACAGGTACCCGAAAATATAACTTCTGTTAGGCTACAAGTTTGTTGTAGAGTCATAATAAGAAATTTTGCTTTGCATGTTGATATAATACAACACCAACGTATCTTACCAATGGGCATGACAAGTGTTCTTAGGCGTGTGCGTGATAAATTTTGCCTGGAAAAAGTAACGTGTTAGGTGTTCTGTCACACATGCAATCTATGTTAGTGAACCTTTGAATCCGGGTAGCAATTTCAGAACCGGGTCCTGACATCGTCGGTCGGGTACCCGGTGCAAACACTAGTTAGTAGGGGTATGAGTATGGGTACAAAGTCCTGAGTACAAGTACAAGCATGAGTACTTGACTTTCAAATTCTTTAAGTACGAGTACAAAGTCATGAATATGAGTACGAGTACAGAAAACTGTACTTGAGCACGAGTCCGAGTATGTACTGGAGTATGAAGTCCTTTTCGAGGACTGGAGCTGAGCATGTGTCTGAAAGTATTCTTCAGTGTTCATATTTCCAGATTTTACTTCAAGTTCTCAAGTGCATCCACAATTTTCCTTTACTGTCTTCACTCTTGGTTAATTCTTGTACAGTACAGTATAAAGGTATTCAAGTTATTCAAGTTCGTACATGTACCCAACCTCAGTCTTCAACAGAGAACAATATGGAAGATCTCACAAACAGCAATCTACAGTACGTATGCATGTGAAGACAAAACACTCACTCACAAACACTTCCAATAGGAGAAGCAATACATTTTCTGCTTCATTGACACACATAGTACTGTACTGTATTCTGTGAGATTTTGCTGTGACATGGATGTACAGTAATTCTGTGACATGAATGTAATTCTGTGACAAAGTTCTTGACAAGGTCAGATTTCATGATGTCACAGGAATGTTGTGACAGTTAGGGTGATGCTGACATGGTATACTAATTAACTTGGTGTTCAAGTTGAAGTATGATACTGATCAGTTTGTGTAAAATTGAGATCAGAAAATACTGTTTTCAGTATAAAAGTCCCAAACTGCACATGGGGAATTCAAAATATTCAGTGTGCCAAAGAGCAAAACCCCAGTGCCTGCAGTGTACAGTTTGTACTGTTAATATCAAATGATGTTATGGCGACTGGCCTGATAAGCTAGATTAGGGTGATCATTTCCAAATTTCCAAAAGGTGGACATGGTTACATTGTAGTTTCCCTTAATATGAAAAGAGTGTGTTACAGAAAGTTTGTAGACACTGTCATCACAGTTATGAATTTATCACACTGTCCCGTAGAACATATTTGTAAATTTCTTAATTAGGAACAGTTCAGTGTGAAAATCTCATTTCCATGGTAATGTTTTTAATGGTTTTCAGTCAGGTCACGGATAGTTCACAGTCGGGTCTGTACAGTATGTGCTGGCCTTTGGGAGGCAGTAACCGTGGTACACTTCCATTAATTGCTGCCAGTGACTTAATAATGTACACTCTAAACTGGGCTGGTTCTTTTAATATCCTCTTATTCCTTGCCAGTGTTTTCCACTCCCACAAGGTACACATCACCCTGAAGCTCACAAGTTGGTGGTTGCTGGCACATCAAAATTTTCATACCATAACCATTGAATTTTAACTGAATATTAATATTGTGATTTGTCCTCCTCATACAACACACCAATAGAGAAGATGGCTCCACTTTTTCCCAAAGCCTCAAAACCATAAACAATGAAAGCAATTTTGACCATTTCTGCACAATGTATGGTACTGTAAGCATCACATCATACTGTACATCACACAAAGGGTCCATTGCTATTTTAGAGTATAGTGTAAAATGGACCAAGCCAACAATTGTAGGAATTTTGTGCAGAGGGATCACCTTTCGGCCAGGCTGTAATTTACTGCAATCATGGTGCACCACCTTGGGATAAACATGAAGATTTTTTTAAACCTACTGTACTTGAGGCAACCAAATAACAAGCATACTGTACAGGTATGTTTTGTGTACACAGACCTGCTAAGCAGATAAACTGTTTTAACTACAGTATAAGCAGGCTCCACTAAATCAAAAGTTTACTACATCAAAGTTTCATTAGATTGAAGTTTCTCTAAATCAAAGGTTTTAACCCTACCTCTAACCTGACCATAACTTGAATCCTATTCTTAACCCCTTACTCTTCCCTATGCTACTGTAATCTTTATTCTAATCCTTACCCAAATTCTTTATCCAACCTTACCTCTTACCATATTTCTAGCCCCTAGTAAATTTTCTACCTTACAGATTTGGGTCTTGTGAACCTTTGATCTAGTGAACCTTTGGTGTAATGGATTCCGGCTTAACTACAATTTACAGTAACGTATCTCTCTTAAAATCCCCTGTGCTGTCATGCCACTGTACATTTTCTTTTCTAGGGAACACCTGAAAGTTTTCCGTCCAAAGTGAAAGTTGTTGAAGTTGGACCCAGAGATGGCCTTCAAAATGAAAAGGTATGGTACAGTAACTACTGTAAATAGTGCTTAAAACATTTGATAGTCGCTTTTATAGGGGTTCTGTAAGGGTGGGTTTAGATACTCCAGAAAACAGAGAAGGTTTTGTAGGATGAGTAGAAAATATTGTACAAGTTTGTATCATGGGACAAAGGCAACTCTTTGACAAATCTGGAAATAAGCAGTGCACTACTGTATTATACATCAGAGATGTTTTTGTTGGGAGAGAGAGGTAGTAAAAAGGAGATTGCAGTGAGTAGATGATTGGGCAGTTTTCTCCATATTTTATACTGTAGTTAGTCCTGTGCCAGTGATGAAATGATTTGAGTCTTCACATAAGCTTCAGTATCTAAAGCATGCACAGTAGACCATTGCAACCTACTGTAAACTTGGTTTTTGTGTTAGATCAGCAATGACATGGTCACAGTTTGCAAAAGGGAAGATGCATGGAAGACGTCTTTGAAACATATGAAAGACGAGGACCAGTGTAGTAGATCATTGGGCATTTATTTAACTGAATTTGAATGTGAGTTTGGTTTTTAAGCAAGGAGGTCTCTACAACATACAGTACCTTATTTACAGATGGTGCCATGAGCTTCCTCCTCATTGACTTAGTTAAAGATCAATTTCCCCCTCCTTGATAGGTTCATTGAGTTGATGTTGATTATTTGGTGATGAGTTTGAAAGAAATCATTCATTGACAGTGTTTCTAATTAGCATCATTACTCATGTAAGACTTCCTGAAGTGACCGAAAGTATGAGAAGCTGTAGTTTTGTGGACAGGGGTTGCATATGAATAATACAAGATGGTAAAAAGTGTCTGGTCACAAATTTGTGATAAATGATTTTAATCATTGCCATTTTAGTTGTGTGTCAGATGTGCAGAATCTCTTAATTTGACCATTTAACATCAAGATGTGAGTAAACCTCAACAGGTGTGAAAAAATCACAAAGTTTGTAAACCATTTACTCAATAGGCCCCTTTCAAAGGAATGAGCAATTGCCCTAATCTTATTTTGAAATACTAGCATAAAACATTGCAAATTCTGCCCTCATTCCCTTTACAAATATCTTTTGTAATGTTTCAAACAATGAAAAGTGGATAAAAAAAAAGCTAAACGTAGAAGTTAGCATTCTTCAATGTAAATATTAATAAAACAAAAATTTTGTCACATAATTGATAAGAGCTATACATGAAATAAGCATATCAGTGTACACAATTTCAAGGTGAAGTGCATACATTCTCTCAAGACATGTCTCTCAAGACAATGAGCACATGATCCACAGTTCCAGAGTTGTATCTTCATGTCCTGAATTGCTGTGTTCAAGTAAAATTGACTAAATGTATGTTACTTTATGTTCATCTTTGTGGATCTTTCTCTGTTCCTATTTCTCATCACTAAATGTTGCTTAATGTTATGTTTATAAAATGACTTGGAATCACTTTTTCAATATTTACATCTCAGGCTATAATTCCAACTGCAACAAAAATTGAACTCATCAACAAGCTATCAGAGACAGGCCTCCAAGCAGTAGAAGTTACAAGCTTTGTATCACCAAAATGGGTGCCTCAGGTATGATACCATCATGGGTACAATTCATGAGAGTAAAGACCTGTAGCTATGGAGATTTTATGTTTCAAGTGATCCCCATTTTGGGGAACCTCAATTTAAACATTTCATTGTATGTCAGTAGCTAGTTCTATAGCATGATTGTCTAATGAACATTTTCTTCAGTTAAGGAGTTTTTACCCAAATAATGAAAAGCGTATTAAATTATTCAGTATGTAATCTTTTATTGTTTGATGGCTTAGCCCTCAGCCCTACCAGGGCTTTGCCCCTGAACCCCATTAGCTCCTGCACCTCTCTTTGTACCCCCTCCCTTGTTCAAAATCATATCTACTGTATTGAACTCATCAGTATTATTACACAGTAGGCCAGTGGTTTAGAAGCTACAGAAACTAGAGACTGCAGAATGCGATTAAGGGATAAATCATATTTGGTGGACTATTAGTGGTGAATAAACCATCCAGACTCCAAATTTGGCAAAATAACGGGCAAGGTGAAGCGGAGTCTGCTATTTTGCTAAATTTGGAGTCAAGACAGTTTATGAGATAATAATAGTTTGACAAATGTGGTTTATTCCTATTCTACTATTGAAAATGTATGAAAACTTTCTTCTTATCAGTTATTACATTAACTGACCGTGTGTTGTGGAATAACAGGTCAGTATTTAACCAATCAGAATGCAGAATTCTCAATAACGGATGGTTAGAAGTGGTAGAATACTGTATAATGATTCATGTAAAGCTTAAAATTAAGCTGTGTTTAAGCATTTAAAGACTTGAACCTTAGTTTTGATATCTCATGAAATTTTCCTTCTGTTTCAAAACAGAAACAATCCAACACTTACAGCTCCATTACTGATAGAAATAAGGTTATTTTCAAACATTTCATGATCCCTCTGATGTTGTATCCTGCAGATGGCTGATCACACAGAAGTACTTCAAGGAATCACCAAACACAAAGGTGTTTCATATCCAGTACTCACACCGAATCTAAAAGGTTTTCAATCTGCGGTGGCTGCAGGGGCTAAAGAGGTTGCAATATTTGGTGCTGCATCAGAAACTTTTAGTCAGTAAGAAATATTTTTATTAATAGTAACATTAAATGTACAAAGTTCTGTGTGGGCTGGGGCATTTCCAGTACTTTTGTATGTGGGTACCCACATGGGTGGCAATTTGTTCTCAAAATTGGGGGGGGGGGAGCACATGACCCCATTTTCAAATAATTTACTGTGTGAAAAATTAGTCAATGGGCATTTTCTCAAATATTGGGCATGTCCCCAAGCCCTCCCCCATGGGTACCCATTTGTTTGGCAGTCATGTCTTCAGATGGAGAGGAGACTAACTCTCAGTATTTACTGTGACATCGTAAGTGCAGTCTGCAACCTACCATATGAGTACTAATACACCAGTAGACCTGTACTACAGACTTTTTGTTACCATTGAGGTGTCAAATGGGCAATATTACAGAACCTTAGCTGTCAACAGAAGGGATATATAGTGACTGAAAGGTAAGTCCACAAGAGCCATATGCAGTTTCAATCCTTGATGAAAACTGGGAAATATAAAAATCCAAACTCTTGAGAACACAAAAATACAAGTTATGGAGTAGTGACACTGAATTTGAGCCAGGTATTACTGAAACTTATTACTTTACATCTAAACCTGAAAGATGGTTGCACAAAAACCCAGGGGGTCACAAGTCAATTCCTACAAAGGTCACAAGTCAAGTCCTACAAAGTAGCATTATATTGAGGGAGAAACCTGTGATTCTAAAAAGCATAGCAAAAAGTACACAAGGAAAAAATACACTAGGAACTTATCTACTTAGAGATTCAGACCCTATTTTTGGAACCATAAACTGTTTGTCTGTTACCTAATAAAATTCAGCTTGGTTTCCGTGAATACTGTTGATTGCCTTCTTTAAGTAAATAAAGACTTCCAGTGCATACCCAACACAAAAGACTTAACTGTGCAATGTGAGGATATGTCAATAGCTTATCTGTGTTTAATCAACTGTACACAGTTCCTCACAGGCCAGGTGTTAAATATTATTCTAGAAGATAATGGTTTCACACAACAAAGAAATGAAAAGATAAGGGGGATTTTATTTCACCTGACCTCCCCTTTGTGAGGTCTGGTCAGAGTGTTCTGATTTTAAAGCACGCTAAGTTCTAATGATTACTTTATATCAAAGATATGTAGTGTATGAATTATGCTTTCCTGTAAAGAATAGATTGGTAATCCTAGGTAGGGGCTGGTGCCGACAATAGTCACTCCCCCCTCCCCCTTCATAATGATAGGCTACTTTTGGTGGTGTGGTGCCCTTTGGATTGAAAGTTCACCAGTGGGTCACCAAAGAAAAAATATTAACTGTTAGGTTGTGAAATTATTGTGTAATGGTAGGGCAAAATATACATGTCTGCATGACTCAGCAAAGAGTTTGACACATTCTGTATGAGTTTTTGACCATTGTCTGGTTAATGTTTTCATGACTGACCCCTCTCTGGAAGTTTGTTCTCCTTGAATAAAAAAGTGTGGGTATACTCCATGCTTCCTCCTCTGACAAAACTGCAAAGTTGGTTACCAAAGGAAAAAGATTATGTTTATCAATTTGTTAAGTCTTTGTATGACATAAGGGCTGGAGGATAAATTACCTATCTGCAAGACCCAGAGAAGACTTGACAGATTTTGTATAAGTACAAGTTATGGACCAGTGTCTGATGTTTGTCCTCCTTCAGTACGGTCGTAAAGCTTTTCAGCTTTGAAAGTTACAAGAAGCTCTATTTATGCTTATTTCTGTGTGAAAATAGTTTTTTTAACCCAGTGTTGAATGGTACAAATATTGGGGTGATCTGATAGTGGGTTTCCTATAGGTGCTGACATAGCCATATGTGGTCGTATGTGATGTTGTGTAACTGGATGGTCATTTAGTTTACAAATGGGGTTAAGACTACCAGCTGAGGTAATGATCATTGTCATACTTCCTATTGCATACTGTAGTTACCAGTTGTTTGTGTGGGTTGTTTAGTAGGGAGACCAGTCTCTGTAGGCAGGCTTGGGGCGATTACAGCTGAATGTAATCGATTATGATTACGTCAGATTTTATGATTACGATTACAGCTAAAAATGAAAGTAATCGATTACGATTACGATTACATTGTGAAGTAATCATGATTGCAATCATGATTACATTTTGTTGAAATGAGAACAATGGACTGATAGGAGGTATTAATAGCATTTGCTTTTAATAGCTGGTACTAGTAGTCTCCTGGCTCAATGCTCATGAAAGTTTTTATCAGTGGAGATATTAATTAAATTTATTTACGTTTAGATGTTGCATTTTGTTAGGTTGACTGTTATTGTTTTATGAATGCACTTGTCAATTGTAACCACAGCCCCCCATACCCAGCCATAGCGGGGCTGTTGCAATACTTCTGCCAGGGAGCTGTGAGAGATGGAGAAACATTGACCAAATCTGTCAGACAATATGTAGTTGAGAATACTTAAATCATTTTCAGGTAGCCAAATTCGATTGACAGGTCTCTTTGTTCTAATTGTGTGACTTTTGTTGACTTTCCTTCTAATCTTATGATGATCTCCCTCTTTCAAAGCACAGTAATCCTATAACAAAGACCATTGTCAAGATGTTGCTTTGAAGATAAGTGCGAAATGTTTTCACCGTTTTTGATCAAAATGACTGTTCCCCTATTGCACAAATTCCATTATTATTCTAAGTTTTTCATAAAGAAAGGAATATACCTGTTTGAAAACCAACGGGAGTCTAAATTTTGGTGATGACATTTAAA
This sequence comes from Holothuria leucospilota, assembly GCA_029531755.1. Taxonomy (NCBI): domain Eukaryota; kingdom Metazoa; phylum Echinodermata; class Holothuroidea; order Aspidochirotida; family Holothuriidae; genus Holothuria; species Holothuria leucospilota. The sequence goes on from CM055982.1 coordinate 38,043,322, forward strand.
ACGTTTCCAGAGAGTTCCTGAAATAGTGAACAATGTATCTATATTCAAAAAGTAATAAAAAGATACACTGTACCCTTTTAAAACGTGGCACCTGGCGGCACAAGTTAAAATAAATTTTGCTCTCCTTGATGGCTGGCAATGTAATACAAACGGGGGAAATCATCCTGTGAGCTCCGTCAAATGTAGCAGACGACAAGAACAATTGTTAGCTTATACCAGCATGCTGGTGTGAGCTATTGTGACCATGCGGCGTCACTCTGTCTGTCTGTCTGTCTGTCTGTCTGTCTGTCTGTCTGTCCACACTTGTTTAAAATGCTTCTCCTCCCACATGCTTTCATGGATTCGTTTGAAACTTGGGCACAATGTTCCTTGGGTGGTGGGCCATTCGGGTTGTTCAGGAATTTTTGGTCCAAGGTCCAATGTGGACCCTAGGGCCCATTTTATGAAATTCTACAAAATGCTTCTCCTCCTACAGATTCTCTTGTACAATGTTGATGGTTTGCCATAATGTTACTCTGTTATTGGTCCCTTCGGGGTGGTCAGGAATTTTCGGTCCAAGGCCCAAGATGGACCGTTGGGTCCATTTTGTGAAATATTGCAAAGTAATTAACTTCTTCTCTATTTAATGTTTAAAGAGAGGTAACAGCCTCTCATTATAATGCTTGGTTAGTGATCTCATTATGGTGTTCTTGAATTTTGGTCTAAGGTCCCATGTGGGCCCCAATGGCTCATTTTATGATATTTTACAAAATACTTTTTCTCCTACAAATTGTGTTGTACAGTGTTGATGATTTGTCATAATGAAGCTCTGTTAATGGTCCTTACAAATTACTTCTCCAATTTGGGATGAAGAATACTTTTGACACCTTTCTAACCGATTTTGTGCCACCCCTCTATTTTACCAGTCTCACAAAATCACTTTACTACCTATTTTCTTTGTACTGCACCCTCTTTAAAACTGTCTGTGTAGAAGAGGTCAATCCTGTGCAGTTGTTAAGGTTAGTTTAAAGGGAGCTACTTAATGGGATTGCCATTGGGTATTTCCATTGTGTGTGCATTGTCAGAGCACATGGGTGTGTTTGTCATAGTGATCCTCTGTTAATGGTTCTTTTAGGGTGTACAGAAATTTTGGGTCCAGGGCCCATTGTACCCTAGGGTCCATTTTGTGAAATATTGCAAAATGGTCAATTCCTCCTCCAGTTAATGTTAAACAGAGTTGAAGGCCTGTCATTATGATGCTTGGTTAGTGATCTGTTTATGGTGTTCTTGACTTTTCGGTCTAAGGTCCCATATGGGCCCTATGGCCCTTTTTATGACAATTGCAAATTGCTCACTCCTGCAGAGTCTCTTGTACAATGTTGATGGTTTTTCATAATTATATTCGGGTAGTGGTACCTTTAGGGTGTTTAACAAGTTGGGGTCCAAGGCACAAGATGGACCATAGGGTCCATTTTCAGACCTGCCAACCGTTCCGATTTAATCGGAACCGTTCCGATTTTTGAGTCCGTACATAGCAAAAAATCGGAACGTTCCGATTTCTAGCACCCACCCCAAAATAGTACAAGAAATATCCTTGGAACAAAATTATTTAAAACCCATGTCACGCACCTCATTTATGATTCGTGGATCGAACTTGTATGGGATTTACGTGTACATATATGTAAATACTATGACCAAGACTTCAGCATGTATGCGACATCCGGCGTGCGCGCTAAAATGTCTCAGGATATGTGCACACTGACAGTACATATCCGTAACGATCGTTGTAGTTTAATGCTTTACAAAGCACCACAGCTACGCCTACGGACCGACCGCGAAGTCCGTGCGGCACCTGCGTGGTACGGTACGTACGTACGCAATACATAGTGCATGTTTGTTTGATAACCTAGTGGGACTAATCGCAATGCTGTTGTTTGAGATTAAGGATGTAAAAGAATATCTGAAGATTGAACAAAGTACTTATGACAACTGTTCAATTTTGAACGGAAGACCAGCAACGAAGTTTTTGAGTATTAATTTAAACTTTGGACAGTAAGCTGCGAGCCTGCAGGCGTTTTTTGGTACCGTTTTTTCGGTACCGTAGTTCGCCGTATCATACTAACGGTAACGTAGCGAAGGTGCGGCATAGCCAAATAGCACGTGTACAGTCTAGCCTAGGCTAGGCCTGAACTTAACAGTTACGTTTGGGTTTAGGTCTAACTTTTGAACTACGAAAGTCGCGGAGATTATGAAATAGGTGGGAATTTTTTATATGATTTTTTTTTCTGATACATTGCATAAACCCCGCCAAGAATCGTTCACGTAGGCCAAGGCCTAAACGAAGTTTGTGTTAGGCTAAGTGTGTAACAACTAACATGACTAACATTACCATGCAGCCTAGCCTGCCCAGCCTAACAGTAACAAGTAACATGATCTGAAAGTTTTATTTTGTACACTCATGATGCAAAAAGGGATGTAATCAGCACTGCCGGGAACTAGTTCAAAGTTCAATTTGCTTGCATTATAGACTAACAAAACCTTAGCCTTATCACTGTGATGGGGTTTGTTGATTTTTGCTTTTTTGTTTCTAAAGGCCTAGGCCCTAGGCTACAATTCCAGCAGACATAGGCTAGGCCTAGGCCTACCAATCATCCAAATTTTTAAAATACAGCCTAAAAAATTTGTAATTTTGCCTGTTTAAAAATTTCATACATATTCCTTAAATATGCCACTGTTTTGAATCTGAGAGTATTTAAACTTCAAAAAATTTCCAAAGGGGAGGGGGACACCCCCTCCCCTTAGACCCCACCCCCAGGCGGCGGATTCCCCAAAATTGCGCCGCTGTGTTCCTATTTCCAGTTTTCAAATGTTGGCAGGTCTGCATTTTGTGTAGTATTGCAAGTGATTAACTTTTCTTCCAGTTAATGTTTAACAGAGTTGATGGTCTGTTATGATGCTTGGCTAGTGATCTGTTTCTGGTTTTGTGGAATTTTGGTCCAAAAGCCCATGTGGACCCTATGGCTCTTTTATGAAGTGTGCAAAAGTGCATCTTCAACTACAGATTCTCTTGTACAATGTTGATGGTTTGTCATAATGATACTTGAAATTTGGGGTCCAAGGCCGAAGATGGGCCCTACGGGCTTTTGCTTTCTTAAATTGTATTCATGAAACAACTTACAAAGCAAAGATAGCATGACAAATTTTTTGTGACATTCGGTAAGGTGCCATCAGGGTATGTGAGATTTGGGGTCATAAGCCATTTGACGTCATTTAAAGTCATATGATGCTTGTACTAACAAAGACTAGAAGCCAGGGACCCTTACTTGGTTGAAGGTATGAGCTTCAGCACCATCGGTGCTCTAGTCTTCACTGCCTAATCCCTCTAAGTTTTAGAGGAATTTCAGGAACCAGACAGTGCGAAGCTTAAGTGTCTGCAAAACACCTAGGTTCAAAGGAGGAACAAGTGTTGTTTCTCCATCCCTTACAGCTCCCTGCTTCTGATGGGGATGAATGATCTAGTTGGTGCCCACTATGCCGGGGATGTGATAGGACTTTTAGCTGGGATGTACATTGCAAAAAGTGGGCCAGGATAGTTGCCGTGGAATTTGCAAGAAGAATAACTGGGTAAATCACAGGGATCTGGCAGGGACTTAGCACTGTATGATATACTAGGCTTACACGCACTGCACGTGCCAAAGAAAACCAATACGTATGTACATCACATATATGTCCTCAAAGCATTGGACTCGGAGTGCCTATCATACTCTCGGTTACATACTGCACTAAACTCTTTGGTACAGTATGTAGGTTATTTTGGAAACCACATGTACTGAGCAGGAATAGTTGCATACAGATTACAGATGTAGATGACTGAAAAAAGTGAACAACAAAATATGTAATATATAAATAGGTGTGCTGTTATATGCATGCCTTGGTGTAAACCACTGAATAAAATTATTTTGTCAAAAAAATTGATTCTCAATCTTATAAGATATCGCACATGAAAATATCCAAGGATCCTACGGAAGGAGATAACACTTTGTAACCATCTCCGATTTTAAAGTGTAACCGAAGCAAGGTACAGTAGGATTTAAAATGGCATGTTAATACCAGGGACTGTGTGGCTTTTTGGTAAGTTGTTAATATTTAAACATTAGCCTACACTTGTTTCAGTTTGAGCCATGGTTACAATTGACAAGTGCATAAGTGTTCAATATAAAGTCAGCCAGTTGTGTAACAAGGATGTGCTTAGGTTGAGGGGGGCCGAGTGAACAAAATGTGCAACTGTTAAGTAATAAACACAAATCCCTGATTGAACCAAAAACAGAACCAAGTCTTTCCAAAGTGGAGATCATTGAACTGCCATGCACTTCTCTCTCAGTTAGGCTGGAGCTTCCAAGGAAGCAGGAAACTTAACTATAGTCCCCCCAACAGAAGTAACAAGCATTGAAAAATTTGCTTAATAATTTGTACCAATTTTGCACTTCTTTTATAAATTTAACTTTCAGTGTAGTCGTAAATTAAGCCACGATTATGATTACTTTGCCATTGTAATCGATTACAATTACAATTACATAGCAACTTTTACAAAAGTAATCGATTACGATTACAGTTACTTCAAAAAATATAATCGATTGTAATAGATTATGATTACTGATTACAATTACCCCAAGCCTGCTGGCAAGGTGGTATATTGGGCCTCCAAACCTCTCATCCTATGGGAGATTGGCATCAAGGCTGGTGTAACTTTCTTATCCATCACATCAGGACATTATAAAGTATGCTGGAAGTATGATTGCAAGCAGTTAGTACACCCTTCACAGATATCTTCTATACACCAGGCCACAATAGAGGGTGATCTTGTGGGTGTCCATCCAAGATATGTTTGATGTAGTGTCTGCTCAGAATCTAGTTGACTTCCTGAACCTGGGACTAGACTAAACTGCACGTGAGTGTTATACTGCCTGATATCGTTAAGGTTCTTTCATGTATAACAAATTATATGGAAAATATATTAACATTTCTCCTAGATGAAAAACAAACCTCGTTTTTTCTTCTCCACAGAAAAAATATAAACTGTTCAATCGAGGAGAGTTTACAAAGGTTTCAGGATGTCATGATAGCTGCTAAGGAAAAACAAATTCCAGTTAGGGGGTATGTTTCCTGTGTCCTAGGATGTCCATATGAAGGTACCATTAAACCAGACAGTGTTGCATTGGTATGTTTGAAGGTGTTAATCACTTTATTTTTCTTTGACTCTTTTTTGGTTTTTGAAAGGGAAAAATTATACTTAATGTATGACATTTTGCATAATGATAGTAGCTTGGTGCCTGCAAATATCATCAGAAACTAGTTAACTTAACACACTGCAGTGAGTCAGCGGCCTTACAAAACAACTTGCTAACCCTGAGGACACTTTATTTTTTTCAGAAGAAACAGTATTCTCATAATTACTAAGCAGATAACACCTGCAGTTTAGTAATAACATTCTACATCGTTAAATAGAAACTAGTTTCTTAAGTAGCTGTACCTTGGTTTGCTCTTAACCTTTTGACATTACATTAATAATAACCTTTCTGATTTAAAGTTTCATCAGAATACTTTTCAATTTCTGTAACATCTATGGTACACCTGGGACTACACCATTTTTTTCAGGGTTTTAAATTACATCTAAATATGTCACCCACCTTTCTGCTCTTTACAGGTTGCCAAGAAAATGTTGGATATGGGGTGCTATGAAATATCCCTGGGAGACACAATTGGCGTAGGAACACCAGGTGCTATGAAAGAATTATTACAAACTGTCAGTGAGGTGATACCTTTAGACAAAGTTGCTGTTCATTGTCATGACACGTATGGTCAAGCATTGGCCAATATCTATGCTGCTTTACAGGTGAGTTAACTCATATTGGGTAGGGTCATGGAATTGGTAGGGAAGGGGATGGGGGAGGTTGGAGGGGGGTTGAAGAATGGATCAGATTTGGAGATACTGTGTTACATGATCAGGTAATCCACATGTGTCATTAGCAGTTTGCATACTAAGGAAGGGCAGTGGTGATGATAATATTACTGTTGTACTGATGTTAACAGTATTCAATGTTACTATTGTTGTACTGACCAGTACTCAATGTTACCACTGTTGTACTGATATTAACAGTATTCATTTTACTATTATTGTACTGATATAACCAGTATTCAGTATTATTGTTGTACTGGTATTACCATTAGTCAATGTCACTACTGTTGTACTGATATTAACAGCATTAAATATTTCTGTTGTACTGATATTACCAGTATTCAGTATTACTAATGTTGTACTGATGCTTCCAGTGTGCAATATTTTAATTCTCAGTATCAATGGATACCCATTTGATACTGATAATGTAGAAATGAGGGCAGTCTACTGCTGTGTTCACAAAACTGTAGGGTATTGTGTACAGTGACGAAGTTGCTTGTAATATCTGATGAGTAGTACCAGCATAAGACGTACGTAAATTTTACCTATATGGATATAGGAAGAATGCGTGGAATGTTAGCCGATAGTGATAGTCAATACTGATAGTTGGTCCAATAATACTACTGTAATCAATACCTTAAAAGTGACAGGTGGCAATCACGGCAATTTAGAGATGATAGCGCTGGCTTTATTCAAACGAGCTGCATACTGTACATCAGAAAGTGTTCTTTATACTAGTTCCTTGTAGATCTGCTTCAGTGAGAGGAGAGAATAAATTTATGGGTGATGATTTGAGTTTAGGGCAACCATGCCATTTGCCTGAAACTTCCCAATTTATACCTTGATACATAAAGACAACCTTGCACATATTAATTCAGTAATAGGATTATGAAGAAAAATGCATTGATCTTGACCGTCTGACAGTCAAGTAAAAACTCCTGTCTAATACTGTAAATTAAAAGGAATAGTTTTCTCCCTAAAATCAAGAAAAATTGATTTACATTATAGCAATTTGAAAGCATAAATGCCAGGGGGGAATAATTTAGTATTCAAATTTTGCATAGCAGTTTTGAGAATTTTTTTCCTTCTGTAGTGTAATATCATTGAAAACCGTACGGTTGTGCACACCAAAAAGTGCTACACATTTTTGCGTTTGTGTAGCAATTTGGCCAGCTGGTGTAGCAAATTGTGATACCAGATAAATTATTCCCTGAATGCTGATGCCATATGTACTGTAAATGATTAATATTAGACTAAAACTTAGGGTAGCAGTTTTTAATTTCTTTTGCAAGTTGTGGAAGGTGTATCCATGTTCAAAGTGTTATAAAACTTGAAGTGATCTCTCTCTTGATAAGCGCTGGAGTGTGTTGACCAGGATAAATTAATTTGCATTAAAACTGACAGGTATTGTTATAGCAATTGACAATTTTGTAGTAATGTTTGGTGATTCAGATGTTGTAAAGGTTTGTGTATTTTCTAATAGACCCTTTATACTTTAGAGCAGGGGTCAGCAAACAAGGGGTCGCGACCCTTTTGAGGGTTACAAAAATATTTCGGAGGGTTGCGCAAAGGATCCAGGCGCGAAAAACAATTGTCAAATTTCTCATTAGAAATAAGCAATGGGAGCGATTCTAATCTAAGAACCAGTGCTCTGTTTTATTTACACTACATAACCAAGTCAAATCAAATTCCTCTCACTGACCCCTCAATTTGAGGGCCACCAAGATTCCAGAGTCGAAAACTGGGGCCACCAAACAAAAAAGTTTGGAGACCCCTGCGTTAGAGGGCAAACAATGAAGCTAGCTAGATAAGATACATAAACTGCACACATTGTACACATGATGAAGTCTTAACACTCAAATGTGGACAAAGGATTAGAAGTACCTATCTTACTTTTGTGGATGGAAGTAGTGGTCCAGGGTGATGTGTCAAGTACAAGAACTGCATTGTAGGGGGCTAATCCTGGTGAAAACTAAAGTCTGGTATAAAAATGAAGTCATTGAATGCTTTCAGTGCATTTTTGCTTTCTGGTTTTCTGTTCAGTTTGATCTAATGTATGATAAATATGCTAAAAAAACACTAAGCATTTGACAGTGTGCATCTTTATGTATCATAGAATAGTGCTTCCTGTCAGCCTGTGGGAATTAAATTTTAGGGAACGTTTTATCGGGTATCATATCACACTTTGCTACACTAGCTGGCCAAATTGCTACAAAATTGTGGAGCATTTTTATTCATATTTGAAAAGATTTTCAACAGTACTGTACTAAACAATTATGCACTAAAGATCCTCAAAAACATGGAAACACTATTCAAAATTAGAACCTTTGACTGGTTCTTTGAATTAGTGACATGATATGAAGGGTTTATCTTCAAGCCCTGTAACCACTAATATTAACATGTCTCAGTGATATCAGGAGATGAATGACCTTAGTGAAGAATATCTTTATACCAAATGTACACACTGCACAGTACAGTACCACCACTATGCATAAGCAGTGCATAGCAGTGCAATGTGTGTCAGACGTCACTCTTGCAGTTAATCATTTCCGTGCATTTTTTCTATTAAAACTTGTAATTGCTTAAAATTTGTACAGGTTTAATATGTGGCACTGATATTCATGGAATGTGTAGAAATCACAGTACATTGCAGCAAGGTTGTAAGAAATATGTAATGCTTTATGAGAGCATTTATATGATTACATATTGGGGCATAGATGGGTACAGACACAGCAATTATTGATTAATCAATACCATATTATTTGACCTTTTACGAGCACATTTTAGCCATGATATTTATTTCTCTGTTTAGATGGGTGTGCGTGTAGTTGATTCATCAGTCGCTGGTCTAGGAGGATGTCCTTATGCTAAAGGTGCTTCAGGGAATGTTGCAACAGAAGATGTAATCTATATGATGGATGGATTGGGTATAGACACTGTAAGTATGTGTTTTATCATATTACATATTATTTGATTTAATAGACCCTTTTATGTGGCATCATGTTTTGTTAATGTTGCCATCGTATAGGCTTACATAGAGAGCTGTTATGTGTTTCATATGCTCTCTCCATCCACATTATTAGCGTTTTTACGTCATCACTTTGTGTGTATGTACTTTGCATCTGCACATCTACATAGCCCTAGCTTATTCCCTGGACAATGGGAGTTTTACAATGACAATAACTATCTTCCCCCACCCCCCACCCCCCACCCCCCACCCCCACCGCCACATTAAACTTTCCAGAGAGAGGTAGTGCAGCTGATGGTCCGTGATCAGGTTTTTTTGTATCTTTAGTCAGTTGGTCAAAGCTTCCATGCTCCCCTTAAATGTCAGTCAGGAGTTTGCTGAAGTAGTGGTACTCACCCATTGCTGTCTCCAAAAAAACTTTGTACGTCTCACTGATCTACAGAGAAAATATCCCTCCAGCTATGAAGCCTGTTCCTAGAGTAGACACTGAAAGCTACATTTCATTGCAAATACGACTAGTAGTGCCTATGTTGACAGTAAATACTAACCCTTTCAATGTTTGAGGTGGATAATGTGCAGAGCATTACCTTGCACTCAGTCTCTGAATACATTATGAAAGATCAATGTCTGTGATGAAATTCTGCCCTCTATTCTTACATCCATGACCACAAAATAGGCACCAAATCTTTCAGTTGTTAGGTTTTGAAATAGTCTTTCATAGGAATACATCGCAGTAGTAGAAGAGTCTGCTGCCCTCTTTTGCTGTATTACTACTAGCTGTCTCTGGATGTTATCTTACTCAATCAGTGACAAGCTGTATACTCTGTTTCCAATATTCCCATCATTTATCAGCAATAAATTACTCATGCGGTAGGGGTGGGGCTTCTCACTAGATCAGTGATATCTGCCACACTATAAATATGAGATTTCCTTGAATTTCATGGAATATTTTGCTAACTTTAATGATTCTCTGGAAATTCCTTGTGGCTCATGTAAAAATTTTTGAAAACATTTCATATCACAACCCATTTTGCAAAAAGCTGGCCTAGGATACAGAGAAATTGCAGGTGTCATAGGCATCAAACTGAACCTATATGTCCTGTGTGTGTATGATGTGGGGTCTGATTTTCTACATTTTTCTTGGTACTAGGCTTGACAATATTCTGTTAAAGGCTTTAAGCGCAGGTCACACTAGAGCGATTTCGGATAGGATTATGGTTCGATTTTTGTGAGTTTTATTTAAAATCTTCTCCATCCCTGGTCGTAAAGAGCCAAACATTTACCCAACTGTGTACATATATGATTTGCATCAGAGGACTACGAAAAAATGAAATGTGAACTAATTATTTCGTGACGTAATATCGGCAAACAGCGTTTATTGGAAACGCGTGCAAAAATGGGATTGATTTTCGAACAAATACCGCTTTGTTGGGCGGTTGAAGTTATATAATGGCAGCAGAACAGTTTATCGTGAGACAAACTAGGATCATTTATCGATATGACCATCCTTCTAACAAAGTCTGAATACAAAACTGTTGGTCGGTTTAAGAAAAATTCGGATCAGATTTCGGATTGAAAATCGCTGTAGTGTGACCCACCCACCCAGTCTCACCACAAACAGTAATAATTCTCCCTGCTAAGTTTAATTCTAGCCCCTCTTCCAGTTTATCAAAGACACCTGTCAAGCGCACCTCCCAGACAGTCACAGTAGCCTTTAATGAGTTTTAATTGCTCAAGGGCGCTTTTAGGGAGTGCTCTCTCGACAAGCCCTCTGGAATTTAGTTGCACTTCCTTTCACTTCTCATTATTTTGTAATTATGTTAAGTTGAAATTGTTACTGTACTTGAAGTGGAAAAACGAAATGAAATGAAGATCATGACTCATAACTGTGTGTGAGCTTAATTAGGAAAACAACTGACTGAACAAGACTGGTCATCATTGACCAACCAGAGTGGAGCTGTTGTTTGATTGAATGTCAATCAAAGTGCTGTCACCAATCGTATTTAGAACTATGGGCTATTCCAACATATATTTGATGGATACCACCACCTCTAAGCTATAAATGAGACATATCTGAGAAGAATAGTATTTTAGTAAGGATGTTTACTTATTTCTTCTGAACTTTATTCTTCAGATTTGGTATTTTCACAAGTGTATGTGTCTTGTAGAACTTGTTTTTAAGAAAACCGTAACTTTAATTATAAGTGAGCATTTTTCTGTAAACCATGCTTCATGACTCTGCCCTTAGGGACTGTCCTATCATCCCAAATAGATTTAGGAAACCCCAGGTACTGCTTTTCACAAATGGTGGCTGCTTTTGGGTTGACAAAATTTAGACAATAGCATTACTGATTGGTCAGTGATGACTTACACAGATCACTGAATGTGATATAGTAGTGTAGCCCTTGTATTGTTCAGATTTCTATACAGAGACCATTAAAATCACACACAGAAGTGTACTCAGCAGAATGGCATGTAGCAATGTTAATTTACTACAGGCTATTGTAGCTTTACCTAGGAGGTGTCATAGACAGAGCTTTATAGTTGGAGGAGAGGCTAGAAGTAAATTAGTTGGGAGAAATTTGATTGTCTGGTAGGACATAATTTCCACTTTAAAATATTTTGTAAGTTTTCCCGAAGTATTCCTGTAGCTATGACTTTAGTCTTTCCCATCTTAACATACCTTGCTCAGTGCAACTGAACTTTTTTTGTCATTGAAATAATTGCAGGGTGTTGACCTTAAGAAAATCATCTCAGTTGGACACTACATATCTGCAATCTTGAAGAGGCCCTCATCGTCAAAAGTTGGACAAGCAAAGAGCAAACTTTGATGGGATTGGCAACGAGACAGTTGGGTATAGTATGTTGTCTCACCAGAATCCACCAGTATTGCAAGCTGGATTTTGGGTGATGTCACAGCTTTACCTACCTCCTCTGGAGTTGAACTGAGGGCAAATTCTTAAGACAAATCAATAAATAAACATTATGGTACGTGAACACTGAGCTCACAGCCCATGCTCTTTGATAAGTTTACGAAGTAGCTCTCAGTACCAGGAAAAAAAGCTGTGACATCAGGCAATATCTAGCATGAAATATTTTTGTATTCCCTGCACTGAGATGACCTCCATCTTTAATTTAATATTGCCTTAATTATTGCCAAATTGGTTGACAATATTAATTCCAACAGATGATTTTGGAAGTCATGGGAGAAAAGGGCCAACATTTATGTTCTATTAAATGTGAAGGAGAGATTTGATTTAATAGTTGAAGGTATATTTGTTTCTTGTTGCTAGGAAGAAGTAATTATGGAATTAATTGATCTCTGAAATAGTGAGACAGCAAGACTCTCGGGGAAGCTAGAGTTACTGAAGGATGCTTCTGCCATATGTCAGTATTTACTATGAGCAGTGATAATGTTTGTTTTTCTGTTAGGTTTTATTTATTTATTTTTTTGAAAGTGCGAATAAGGTCATTTGCTGTACGGAAATAATTTCCTCTGCAAATTTTACAAAGGGAGGTTGTTTCTATATATATATATGTTTCCTGTAAATCTTAACGTAGAAAGCAAGAATGAGGGTAGTCTTGATATATGCTCAAGAATTAATTAAATAGTTTTTCATGTTTCCAGATGTAATAATGGAAATTAAATTCTTGTAGTTTTGTCTCAGTATGCAAAACTGTACCACTGTCTTTTCAGTCAATATGAAATAATAATATAATCTTGACATGGTACTGGTATCTGCCAGAGATCTTTATAGAGTTGACACAACTAAAACGAGAGAAATTAAATAACCAAAAATGATCGATCTTTGATTTCTCTTGAAAGTGTTGAGAATAGTGACAGGGAGGTTTTTTTTTTGAGATTGAAGCAATGCTCAGCAAGAAAGATAGGTTCCTGTACATGGCCATGAGTTGAAGAATTGAAACTGTGAGGGCCAGTTGTTCTTAAATTGATTGTTGGTTGACAGGTACTAATTAAGCTAAAATCTTAGATAAGAAGTGACAGTTGGAGTATAACCTGTCCCACAACAGGTAGTCTTGGTGATAATCCTCCTGCTACAGGAGATACCAAGATGCTAGAGTACTAGTAATAGTTCTTCCTGCAATGTTCTGAACATTTCTGTCAATGCTTATTGAAAGTTTGGGGGAGGAGGGATGGAGAGGGAACCTTGATGATGGAACAGGAATAATAGTGTAGGAATGTATGTGGCTCTTGCCCTCACCTTTCAAAAGTGGGGGTGGGGGGAAATGTTCCCCTGCCCTCCACCTGTTGACCCCATTCATTGTTCTAAATATGCAAAAATGCTGAAGGCGGTTGAATTGAATAGTTGAGCTGCCATAAAGAAGGCAATCTCAAACACAAATGTATGAACTATGATTATGGCATTTTGTTGTGCATGCAGCTAGTGTTCCATAAATGAAGTCTTATTCACATATACATATGCGTATGAAAAGATATTTCACAAGGGTGCAGAAGATCCTTTGCCCTGAAATTTTTCCTAATAAGCATGGCGGTTATCATAACAATAATTTTGCCCTGAAAAATGACATTTTTTCCCGAAATTGACAAATTTTTCATTGGGGGTTGCCGACCCCCAGACCCCCTTCTTTGTGTTCCTTTGGAGAGGGATGAGTCACATAAAACTCTGAGATTTCTCAGTTGGGAGGATTTGAAAAAGTGACCTGTAATTTAACAAACCGGGAGTAAAACTGGTTGGATTTAAGAGTAGGGGTAAGGAGACAGTTAGGGAACTTACCCCACCCCTACCTTTTGGCAGACAGATGTTTTTAAAGAAAATTTTAAAGTTTTAAAGTTTCAGAGATTTTAATATCTATGTGATGACTTTCGCCACTTTTCCTTTTCACTCGAATCAAATCACATTGAGGAGTTGTTAATTGTTTATGTATGTTCAGCAAATTAAAAATTAGTATTATTTTGTTTCAAAAGAGGCTTTTTAGATGTCCCCAAAATGTGTTGGTGAAGTTGGACCTGAACTGTACTAACATTTCAAAAATATTGTGCTTGAGTTTGAAAAAAAAAGAAAAAAATATTGTTAAGATAGTAAGAAAAACAATACATTGTATAGATTATTGTGCTGAGTAAACTCACTATGATCATGTGTAGTGATAGAAATTTGCGTTAAAAATAGTGTTATGGATTTGTCATAATTTTTTAAAAAAATGATTTTAAAAAGTTATTACTCATCTCTTCCTAAAGGATTCCACATTGCCAACAATGGCAGAGATCTGTGTCGGCCTTTGGGGAGGGGGGCTACTCACAGTGATTTTAGGAAAATGTGTACTATAAGTATAAACATATTTATGTTCATGATACATATTGTGCAAATTTATGTGTTTGTCTGTCTGTGTATGTACGGTTTGGTGGGTTTGGTAAAAGACTGGCAGAATGAACCAGAGAAAAAATCTTTTTGTGATCATATGGTGATGGCACTGTTATCTCCTGCCCAGAAATAGCAGCCATATATTTTGTCCATTAATGGACTATTGGAAGGGCCTGGGGGAGGGGGCAGTTGAGGAGGCTTTTCAGTCCCCTCACCCAAATTATAATGGAGACCAGGTCTCCCCATCCCAGTCCCCCACCCCTTCTCTATGATTGCTGCTTGCAATTGTGATACTGTAGCTGTCTGACATATTTTTCAACTCATTAATATTTTCCAGTTACCTTCTGAAGAGACCATCTTTGTGTTGATATGTTGATAAAAGTTTCTTCCATTATAGTGTAAAAAGGATAAATATTGTAAAGAAATTGTTGTTAACTTGACATATTTATTAAATTATGATTTATCTAAGATTACGATCTATAAAATGTATTCTGTGTTTTGGATGAAGAAGATATTTATTTCACAACATCTTTTTCTAAACTTCATCTGAGGTTGTCCCATCTTGAAACCACCCTTCTGTACCAAGTGGCAGTAATTTTATGAACTTGCCATACTGGGAGATGAAAAGAAGGTGATATTTAACTAAAATTTTGTTGTAAATTAAACTTTTTCTTAAGAATACTGTTAAAAATGAATTTATTGTCTTCAACAGTTATTACCAAGAAAGCTTCATGAAATTCTAAGATTTTACATCATGAAAACTCAATAAAGATGTTAAATTTGTTTAAGTATTATTTACAGTATGTATCCATACTGGGTTGCCTGTGGCAGATTAATATCCTTCAGGCCCCTGAGGTGGGGCACACCTAGGGACCCTTAACATTGGCAGATGGGGAGGAATTTCACAAGGGCTGGGGTAGAAGGTGTTTACACCAACAAGTTTCACTGATTGGCAAGTAATCGTGACATGAATTTGGCCTTGAATGTAAAGGGCTTATACTGTGAACTGGAAACTTTTGCCCTGAAATCAATAATGTAGAAGGGGGCTTCAGGACCCCAATACCAGCCCCTGCCTGAAATGCCTGTGCAGTCTCAACCCACACTGTCCATCCCCTGATGAGGGCCATACAGCCCCTTGTAGTTGAGGTCTGTTCTTTATCACTTTGTTAGTTTCAAAGTTTGTTAGTTTCAAAGTCTTTTTGTAGTTATGGTCATCAAATGCCATCCACCTTAGTTGAAAGACTTATTACAAATGGTTGCTGCATGCATGAATCAGTGCTGAATTCTTCTATCTTCAGAGGTTTCCTCATGATGACCCATATCCCTGCCCAAGTTCCAGGCCTCTGAGGTCCAAGCCTGCTCAGCCTAGTAAGGTTCATGTGGCACTTTTGTGTAGTATGTGTACATGTGACGATGTGCGTTCCATTAACGTTGTGCTTTATGTCACGTCTTCATCTTAAAACCTTGAAAATAAAGTGCTTGTGTGATCTGGCATTGAGAGGTATGGATAAAAACAGTAAGATTGTTGGTATAACACAAGTAAAAAAAAAAGAATGAAAATAAAACTACAAAAAAAAATTAAAAACAAGCAATTCGA
The DNA here is from genome assembly GCA_029531755.1 of Holothuria leucospilota. Lineage (NCBI taxonomy): Eukaryota > Metazoa > Echinodermata > Holothuroidea > Aspidochirotida > Holothuriidae > Holothuria > Holothuria leucospilota. Next base: position 38,059,164 of record CM055982.1, read on the forward strand.
AACTGGAAGCATGAACCAATGATGCTCCCTAATAGATGGAATCAAACTTTCAGCAACATTCTCCTGTATTTTTTCTGTATGTTTCTTAATAAACTTAAGGCATAGAGGTATTTCATGTGACGTCATGCGATGGGGGGATTGCCTGGCAAAGCACACACTCCGGAAGCGTACTTACAACTCACGCATACGTCATAACCATAGATACGTCTGTGACACAATCATGGACGCTAGCTTGACCAGCAAACTGTTTGACAACCAAACAGACGTGCGATCACGTGACGTCGGTGAAACACTTCAATACCATTGACACAACATGACTGCCCTTTCGTCTTTTAGAAGCAGGGGTGGCGCCAGGATTTCCCCGACAGGGGGGCCAAGCTCCCCGACGGGGGGGCCAGCAACCCAAAGTCTCAACGAAGGAAATAAAGTGCCGAAACGATGTTTGAAGGAAAATTTTGGCGCGCGAAGCGCGCCGAAAATTTTGGGCTCTTTTTAGAGAAAATTTGAAAAAATTGCCGGCATTTTCCATGGAAAATTTGAAAAAAATGGGGCTTTGAAGAAGAAAATTGGAAAATTTGGGGTTTTCATTGAAGAATTTGCCCTAATTTAGACCAAAATTAAGTAAATCGTCGGGGTGACTGGGCGTTGTCGGGGACTACATATTTTATCGTATACATAACAGCTCCCCGACGAAACCGAAAAATTTCCCCGACGGGGGGCCAGCCTTCCCCGACGGGGGGGGGGGGGGCCATGGCCTCCCCCCGCTGGCGCCACCCTTGTTTAGAAGTTTCAGCTGTGGGTTCGTATTTGTCACCATGACAGGCCTGTAGCCGAACAAGGTACTGAAGGAGGGTCAGATTGCTTCCAGGGGGATATTTTTTTAGGGGCAAGACATGTTAAAATGCACTAGGGCAGCGCTTCTCAACCTTTTTTAACTCAAGGACCACTTTCACTCTCAGAATTTTTCTGAGGCCCACCTTACAAAAAGTTCATTCTTTTTTCTTTATTTTTTATTTTTTATGGCAGATTTCGCGGCCCACTTGTGAGAGTTTCGCGGCCCACCGGTTGAGAAGCGCTGCACTAGGGCAATGAACATTTTTTTATTTTCTCAAAGATGTAAGAGTTCAGGAAATTTCCTAATTTCAGGAAATTGGAAGTCTTGAGCAAATTTCTCAGGAAATCCATTTTTCTAGACAAAAAGTTTCGCAGTGGTCATGGTGGGTGGAATGGCCAAGGGTTGGTAAAGTTTTGGGTTTTTTTAATTATTTTGCAAAGAAACGTAAATTTCTGCAGCATTAAAAACAGAAAAAGATAGCCCCATTTTGCACCTAGGCCTCCATCTGATGTGGAAAGCTTTCTCAAAGGGGATTCCTCCCCTTAGACCCGTTCAAAAGGCCGGCAGTCCTGTGGAAATGGACCTCTACTTCGTTAAAATCTGTTTTCTAGGTTACAAAAGATTTTTGTTGGAACCGTCCCTGCCACCCCTCCCCCTTAGTTACAGGTTTGCAACATGCCGGTGGATGCATACGATATGCTCAAAATATCTAACATACAACAAGGCATTTGCTTTCGTAATGGACAAGGACGACATTGACCCGACAAAAAGGTGCGTCTGGTAAGAAGTAACTCGAAATTCTGCCTGGCAGTGGGACAGTTTACTTGCAAGACAGGGTACTTGGATTTCACCGTACCGCCAACAACAATAATTCAAATCACAAGTTGGCCTATCCCCTAAGCGCACAGGGTGTTCGCCAGCCGTCTTGGCAGTATAATGATCAACAACAGGATGGCTGCAGACTACCAGTGCGGCGAATATCACAGTTCAAGTTTAATTAACAAGCTCACCATGCTAGGATGTATTGCGACCTCGGTCTAATTTTAAAACTGAGACATTCTCGATACCTTTCTCGTTGTAATGCACAGCCTATATAGCACACTATTTTAATGTTTCCTTCAGTTCTCTGGAAAGAAGGTACTTGTAGAAGTGCATAATGATCATATTGTCCAAGTTGTCAATATTTTGTAAAACCTAGATTTCCTTGTGTACCCCAACAGCTATAGATCAAGTTGCACACAACTGCTTTTAATAGGAAATGTGGGTGGGAAGGAACAGTGTTATAGCCAGAAAAAAATGTGTTGGATGGGGTTCATTGGGGGGGTACCACCATTTCAGTGGGTGTTTCAAATATGGAATCGTTGTATACTTAATTTTTTTATTTTTTCAGGGGGTTTTCTGAGGGTGGAGACTGAGGGGCGAGGCCCCAGCTCCCTCCCCAGCCTTCCAATGAGAAGGATCATAATATGAACTCTTTGCTGAAAGAAATCATCCTAACGAGCTCTTTAACACTCAGTAAATCAATTTATCCATTGGACGGACCGCTTTGCAATGAAATATCAGGATAACCATTAACCGACATACTAGAGCTAGGCTTACTGAGGCCGGTTTTTTTCTTCTAAATTTTCACGCGATATAAAGCCTCATGAGGCATATACGGTCATGCCATGCTCTTCTATGCAATCACAGACATAGCTCAAGGGTTGAACAATGTTCAACTTTCATAGCTTTATAGCGCAATACTGAAGTTTAAACCGGCCTTAATCAAGGACTTATAAAATGTGCAAAGGAAGTTTGTGCTATTCTGTACAACCCAATTAATGTAAAGGTTCGTATCTGCTGGTCTATACGTTAGTCATCATGGTTATGTACCGGTAACGGATATCACACCACGAGACTTAAATCTAAAGTTGAGTTGGGCATAGATCGCCCCAAACCGGGACCAGACGAATTCACCCGAAACCGACGTCGCTTTTTAAGTGGTCTTGGTGATCTAAAGCTAGCCGTACACTACACGACTTAGCACACCGCAACCCAACTCGATCGTCGGGTCGCCAACAGTCGTGAGGCGTGCAAGAGTTTAAGACTGCGATTGGCAGTTTTAAGATCAGTTTTAAGTCGCGCCGACTTCAGTTGGGAAGAACCAACATGTTCGTTCTTCCCGACTGCGGTCGGCGCGACTTAAAACTGGTCCTATAACTTCCAGTCGCAGTCGTAAACCCATGCACACTATACGACTGTTGGAGATCCGACGATCGAGTTGAGTTGCGGTGTGCAAAGTCGTGTAGTGTACGGCTGGCTTAAGACCGACAGTTGGCCGGGATGGTCTAGCTGACCTGTCATCAGGGGCGTCAATCCGTATTCAAATGTGTGTGTGTGTGGGGGGGGGGGGACGGGGGACATACATGACTTAGCACAAACCAATCCCTTTGGTTTTGAAGAGGGGTGTCTTCCTACATGCACTTTCCTCCCCCCCCCCCTTATGATGACTGACGCCCTATTCTAATAACAGGCCCGTAGCCAGGAATTCTGATATAGGGGGACACCGACACCTCATAGAGGGGCACCGAAGAAGATTATGTTTGTTGTCAGTAGTACCACCACAGGATTACAGTTTGACGGAACTACAGGGGATTATATCTCAAGCTTACCACACATAACATAAAGGTATCGGTTTTACATGTGCACATACGCGCGCCGAAGCGCGAGAAAATTTCACTCTTCGGATGGAAATTCCTCCCTCCGCTTGCAATACAGAGACGTAGAAATTCTCCACAAGTGAAAGGAACAACACTATAATCACGATATATCTTCAGCTCAGCAAACGCGGGTGAAGCTTGTTAAGTACTTTGCGAAAGGCGAGGCGGGACCAGGGGCTGCCATTAGGCAGGCTTGGTGTGATCCAGTATGATTTTGTTAGGACACAGAGGGAAATTCCCCGAATATGTGGCGAATTAACAATATGGGAACACTAGCATGGAGCTTTGAGCAGGACTTTGAATGACAGTGAGAGCACACCAATGTCTTCACAGTTCACACTTCGGATGGTCATTATCGTATTTCTACTTTGAACGAAATTTTACATGAAAAAAAAAACATGAGAAAAAGTAAATTTTGGAATAAATTCTTGGTACGAGTAAATGTAGCTTCAAACCGTATAGTCGTCGCGGAGCGAATGTTACTCAAGGTACTAGATTACTACATGAAAGCCCCTTGATGTCCGGGATCTAACTTTGAGACTTCACCAGCGGCGTAGGAAGATGTTTGATATTGGGGGGGGGGGGGGCAGACCAGATGTGACTTCTCGACCTTGAATCCCCTTCCCACACTAAAACACTTTTTGCTCAATGTGATTCTTCCGATATCAATTTGAGCAAAATAAAAATATTCAAAACAGAAGGAAACCAAAACAACACCATGCAGGAGTTATTTTTTGTTTAGGAGGCTCTGGAGGACTGGAGATTTTGTGGGGGTGACTCCCGTTTACTATCTAAGCGGAGCGCCACCATAGGTTGGCGTGGAGCGTACCAAGAAAATTTTAGATTTGAATACGTCCCAGATCGCCGTAAATGGCACTTGTCAGGCTTGATAGCAGCCATCAAGATGTGCAATTTTGGTGAAAAAATGTAAAGCTTGATTTGATTTTTTTTATAAAACACATTTCTGTGAGGACAGATTAGTTGAGCTGGTCTGGACTTGGGGTCCAAGGATTGGAAGTTTAAACCCCATTTACTATCTAAGAAAGCGCCACCATAGGTTTGCGTGGACGGAGCGTACCGACAAAATCTGAGATTTTAATACATCCCAAATCACCGGAACTGGTGCTTGCCAGGATTTTTGAAGCCATCAAGATGTGTCCTTGTTGTGCAAATTTTGTAAAGTTTGATTTGAGTTTAACACTTTAAGTCTGTTACAATCTATCCGACTTCGTTCAAAATTGTTCAGCGTTGAGTTATCCCCCATGGATTTCAGTGGATTAGTTGGAACTGAGATTTTCTACAGCCAGAGTCTGTTAATTTATTAGTGAGTTGAGTAGAGGTAGCCCCACGATTTGCCCGGCGAACGGCCAACGACCCGAAACTCCGACAGCCCCAATGCCGTCGAGTATTGGTGAGGTGGGATTTGAAGAAAGCCTGTGTACTAGCCTCCATTTCATTCGGGTCATATACCGTATTGCATAAAATTTGTATATACTCGAGAAGCTAAGTTCCGAGTTGATTAAATGTTTTTTTCCGGAATCTAAGCTGTAAAAGTACGAAGCACGCGAATCGCGCAAAAATTATTCGGGTCATTTTTCACAAAAAACATAGGCCTATGTAATTATTAAAAACAGTAAGAAAGAAAAGCTGTAGGGGTTCTAAACCGTATAGGAGATAATATGCATTGTATCGAAACTACCTTGACTATCCGATGAAATAGCCAAAATGCCAAATATTGCTCGGTGAGTCCTCCACCAACTGGCCGTACCGCATGACACACAAGAGAACAGTAGCTAGGCTTTGCAATATGGGATGAAATTTACGACCTCTACATAAACTGTGTACTTTTCCTACTTGTTATGGTAAGGGGGAAAGGACTTGCGCTCTCTAGTGATGTAGGATGAAACTATTAAAGAAACCAGAATATCTCTCCTGCGCGCGTAGCGCGCCGAAAATTTTAAGATTTTATTAGAGAAATTGTCCTCTTAAGAGCAAAAATGGGTAAAACGAAACTGTAAACTGTCACAATTATTGGGGGGGGGGGGGGGCCAAAATGACATTTGGCCCCCCTCAAAACATATTGGGGGGGCTATGGCCCCCTTGGCCCCCGGTTCCTACGCCACTGTTCACCTAGCTTTGGCTGGAAGAGTTCACTTGAATTTTTGTACTAATAATGTTCATGGGTGATATTACTTCGCTTGTGAGAATTGCGCGCTAAGCGCGCCGAAATTTTGCAGGAAAATTATTTACCACGTTAAAACCCGCATACAGACTCAGCAAGGGGTGGTGGAAAGATAAGCCCGACGAAGGGACCAAACTCCCCTAAGAGGTCCAGCAACCCGAAGCAATGGGTTACAGATTGGATACCGAACGCGAAATTTTGGGCGACCGGCGAAAAATTTGGGGTTCTGTTGAAGAAAAATTGAAAACATTTGGTTCTCATTAAGGAAAGTTAGAAAATTTGGGTTTCTATGGAAGAATCTGCCCTCTTCGTCCTCGACAGTTCCAATTCTCCCGACTAAGTTACTCCTTCCAAAACTGTGTTGAGCCACTCCTTGTGCAGACACAAACCTAGTTTATTGCTTAAGGGCATATCCTGTTAGGCGTACAAGGCCATAATATGTAACCAGAACATTCTCTGCGCATACTGTGTGTTGTGAGCTTTGATGTTTATCAAAGAGCATTCACTTATGACCAATTAAGAATTTTGCTTTCTCCCAACCAAAATGTATTTGGGGTGATGAGCGTCTGGGGGGATGCCCCCTTCCACCACCCCTGGACAATGAGACACTTTACGTTTCATCCAAAATGATTATCATGATGTTGAGTCTGAGTTAAGAATCTTCCCGATCGTAAGAGAAAGAGGATGGAACTTTTTACGGATTCAGTTTTGTGTTTTTCCGGGAATCACACCTACACGAAAAAACAATAGCCTAATTGTGGAACCTGCACATTTATAAATTAAGCCAACATATCTGAAACGGGTGTTAAAACTATATGCACGCGAAAATTTTTGTGATTTTAGAACAAAAATGTTACAGAGAACAAAATACGTTCATTATTTAACTCCTTTTGGGATCATTTTTGGTTACAAATCGCTTGGTGTAATACCAGGGCCCCCGTTTACATGTACTAAAATTTTATTTTCGATCGATTTTCCGTATAGGGGGGCACAGTGGTCCGCACGGGGGGCACGGCCCCCTCGTGCCCCGGCCTGGCTACGGGCCTGTCTAATAAGAATTATCATTTCAAAGTTAACATGACCATCATTGAGATCTGCCAGGTGAAATACATTTTACCATGTCCCAAAATAGCTGAACCCACGCTTTGCAGCGTGGATCATTGTCGGAGATCATGGACCCGACCAGGCCCGTTGCTAGGGTAATATGTTTGGGGGTGTGAAGGTCCCAAATTGCGACTGGCTGGATGTTTTATCCAACTGTGTGGAGACGTGTAAATTGCACTTTGTTTATGAGAGCTATGCGTTTTGTATACAGCAGTGGGGATCCTTCCTTTGTCACTACATAAATGTGTCGTCCTGGGGGAGGGGTCTTTGTTAATTTAAGGTTGCTTAGATGCAAAATGGTGCTGTCTTTGGGATATTTTTGGAGCTGATCGTATATGGCTGGAAAATGTCCATAATTTAGTGAATTCTAATTTTCCCGACTGGCTAGATGTTTTTACTAACTGCAGTGGGGCGCGTAAATTGCACCTTTGTATGCCCCCTGCGTTTGTATACAGCAGTGGGGATCCTTCCTTTGTCACTATATAAAGGTGTCATCTTGGGGAGGGGTCTAAGGGGAGAAATTTGTTGTTAATTTAAGGTTGCTTAGATGCAAAATGGTGCTATCTTTGGGATATTTTTTGGAGCTGATCGTAGTATAGCAAAGTTGTGAAGGACTAGCAAGGGCGTTTTCAGAATGCTTTTAAGTCGTAAGTGTATTAACAATCACCATCTATACCGATAATGGTATCGGCGAAGCCTCTGTAAAAATTTGTGAAAAATGTTTAACGGCAACAAAGTACTTTCAACCTTCCACAGCATGCTACAAATTAGACTGAATGCAGTGGCGTACCCAGGATTTGTCTCAAGGGGGCGGGGCATACAGTATGTTGTGTGATCGCCCTCCTGGGGGAGGAGTGTCCCCCCCCCCCTTTGAAAATTTTTGAAAAATAAGGTGTCCTTACATGCAATCTGGTGCCAAATATGCTAGCTACCCTTTGAAGTAAAATTTGTGTTAAAAAATTTACGTATTTTTAGGAACTTAAAAAAAGTCGGAATAAATGAAGGGGCATGGCCGAATGCCCCTCCCCTCTGCGTACGCCACTGATTGAATGATTCCATATTGATGAGAGGCCCCTTCAGATGTTTGGAGATGTATGTCTGTTTTCGGAGAGTGTTGTGATCAGAATAGTTCCATGTTTTTACCTTTTTAATGGTCATGAGAAGGAGTGCAAACCGTGACGCATGCGCGCGAAGCGCGCCGAAATTTTGTCATTATATAAGATTTCCCTGACGAAATCTGCATTCAGAATCTGCATCGAGACACGTAACAATTGCCCAACAAACCTACATACCACTCAAAAAGCCAGTCAAATAGAGCCACGGCACTACTCTTTTACGCAAATGTGTGGGGGGGGGGCATTTGATATTGTGTCCCCCACCCATCGAAATGTGGGGGGACTTGTCCCCCCGTCCCCCCCCCCCCCCCAGGATTGACGCCCATGCCTGTCATAAAACCGATATCATTGTGGTCTCAGTAGCATGTCTGTTTTCGACCAAACCCGAGAAAAACCGAAAAAGTGGACAATACAAAATACCTAAATAGTGTAGGATATAGTCTCTGTGCATCATAGTAAAGGGTCTTAAAAGTGGGGGTGGTGGGGGCAAGCAGAAATTGGGGGCAAAAGTTACGGTATGTTTGCAAATTGCTCCTACTGTAAGCAGTATACTCTGTACAGGAGCGGACTGGAGGAAAGTGGGGAAAAACCTTGACTGGGGAAAAATGTCCCCGCATTCTTGATGGTGCTACTGAAATTTGTCCTTTGCCAGGCAAGTTTGATCATATCCTTGAAGCCTGGTTCGTTTGAAGGGGGAGAGTGCAGCATAAATTTATTTTCAGGAGGGCGCTTGTATGTATTTACGACTGTACTTTTGGAATAGACTAACTATTCGTGATCGTGTCCGTCAAAATAGCCCCAACGCAGAGGATCTAGAGGTCCACCCAAACGAGCATTTCGAAATTTCGCTCTTTTAAACAGTTAGATGTGATTTTCAAATCTAGCAGTTAAAAATCAAAGAATTAAGATAAACCCACAAACTTTGTAGTGCAGCTTGGTGAATGCTGAAAAAGGGTACGGTGACAAAAAGGGAGACTGGACGAAAGGCGCACAGGGAGGGGACCCCGGAGTAAATTTAGTCAGTTAGATGAGGTATAACGTCCCAGTTTCCAACCAATTGGTTCAAGTCGAGACGACCACGGCCTTTTTTCCAGTTGTGGCTCACTGGACCCCGGAGTAAAACATCGTTTTTAGGACAAATGTTATAATTGTTAACCAATTAAGGAAATTTTAGGGAAAGAACTTTCCGCCCGTAATGAAATCTCAGGGACCGGGCCAGATTCCGTTTAATCAACATGCGAAATCTGTATCCAATTAAAAGCAAAATGGATCAACTTTTGGGGCGACATGCAATGTAGGCCTACTGTAAACTTCCATCGATACGACGATATGGACAAACCAGTCCCAAGTTGCCAAGTTTTCCTCTACATCGTAAGGCCTACGCCACGGAATTCTCTAGCCGACATAAACAGATGGGTATGTATGTCTTTGTTGGTAGGGTAGTGGGCTGATTGCCATTATTCAGCTAAAAAATCAATCTGCGAAAAGTTCATTGGTCCTATATGGGGTATGAAGGGCCCGGGCACTAAAAATGGGTGTTGTTTAATTTCAACCATATGGTGTCGAATCAAAGAAAAGAATGAACTTTTTGTAACTGTGCTCTCCCAGCCTAATGAACTGGCTAAAGCATAAAATTAGGCCTTTGAATTTCCGAATTTTTTTATTGGAGAAAATTTGAAAAATACGGGTTTTCATTGACAAAAATGGAAAATTTTGGGTCAAATTTTATCGAATCAGCCCCTCCTAAGAGCAAAATTAAGCAGATCGTCGGGGTGACTGACTGCCGTGGCATATTTTGTCGTACAGATTGAAGCTCCCTGTCGAAATTGGAAATTTCCCCGACGGGAAGGAGACAGCGTTCCCCGAAGGGCGAGGGCACCCGCCGGTGGCACCACCCCTGAAAAAAATGTAGTAAGGGAAATTGTCCCTTGTGAAGAGTATCGTGTGGAGGCATGAACAATTTGCTTAAATTACAAATTTGCAGAAACTGTATAGCCTGCGAAGAGGCTGCTGCAACTTTGCTTGAATTTTTCGTACAAAATGAAGACCAGTGACCTCAAATGAATTCAGTTGAATGAAACATACCTTCACCGGTTCACGTAGTGCACGATGCGTGATTTTGTAATTCAACCGCACATGTAGAAACGTGTAACCATGCAAGTTCATGTGGATTTTATTACACACTACGGTATGTTGTGTGTTTATGACTGATCTCCACCAAAGTTAAGATGATTTGAAGTAAAGTTTGTAGGTGCCTTCAAATTTCATTCTCATCTCCTCCTTTGTAAGAGACGGCCCAGGTTCACAGAGGATCCGGGAGTGCCGATGTCAAGCCCAAGGCCTCAGGTTCATAAGTGGCGGCCCGCGGGCAATAGGATATGCGGTTCGCAAAGTGCATTGAATAACCAGGAAGTTGCCTCTGCAACTTCATGCAATAACATGGCTCGCGAAAGATTAGAGGAGTCGGATTTTTTGTTGTTATTTATTACTGATGAGACTTCTAAAAATTCCATATCCCTTATAGTCCATAGAAGAAGGCACGTTTTACATACGTGGGCGGCTCTAAGAAATTTTGTTGGGGGAGGGGGCAAACTCAAGTCCGTATTCAGGGAGGTTCGGAAGACCCCCGGCAATATTAATGGTCAGCTCCGGATAGAACAATAGGAGAATGGTTAGCATTATGTATTACAGCAATAGACCCTTTTCCAATTAGCAATTACAAAGGATTATGGGATAGAGTTTTGGTATGGGTTGTTTTTGTCAATGGCATTTTACTGTGGACAAAAACGACGTACACCAAAACTATATCCCACAATCCTTTGTAATTCCTATTTGGAAAAGGGTCTATAGACCCTTTTCCAAATAGCAATTGCAATGAATTGTGGGATGGAGTTCTGGTAGGCGATGTTGTTGACAATGGCATTTTGCTGTGGCAAAAAACGATGTACACCAAAATTCTATCCCACAATCCTTTGTAATTCCTATTGGGAAAAGAGTCTATGCTCCCGTAGTTTTCAAAAGCTCTACAAAGACCATTTCAGGCAGTCAGTCATGAGCTGACTACTTAAAAATAAATACAAGCATATCAGCCGATCGCTACTCCATAGGGGCGGAGTAAGAGGGAGGCCTGGGCAAAGCGACTTGATCCATTTGTATAAATGAACTCCACCTTTAAATATTTTGTTTCTTTCATTGTGTCACAATATGTTTCAGCTTGGCCAAGAAGCCATAAAACGTTGGTTTTCTTAAACTAACGAAAATTTCGAGCATGAAGACACTTGAAATCGGTGAAATGATGGCACTATTTTGGATCTCAGTACATTTCCGAAACCAAATTTTTAAAGGGGGAGGGGAATTCACCTAATTCAGAACGGCATCTCATCCTATATTAAAATAACTATAGGCCACTAGTCAAAAGTCTCACTACACTGAGCTTAGATTGACTGTTTGGTGTGTTTATTTTAAATCAACGGAAACGGTATACTTTAGCACAGAGGTGGAGAACACTTTGCTTATAACAGGCCATTTGACAGTCATAAGACCGCTCGTGGGCCAACGGCGATTTCAATTTGAACAAGGAAAGGGAAACCTCTCCTTCTATGGGAAACAATACGTTTAGGCTACATGCGCGTTGAAACTTTCTGTAGGCGGATATACCTATATGCTAAGGCTGGCCAAGTGACACCCGGGCAAAACTGTTTTTAGTCGTGGATGCTAATAGTGGGTTGTGTATCTAATAGGTAATAGCCCCGAAAGCTCTGAAGTGTGCACAATTATGGGTATTTAACTCCACCAATACCGTTACACTCTGTAAGTCACATTATATGATGCCTAAGCTAATCAATTACAAATACCACAGCGTGATCATTTGTTTTAAATTCCTTAGCTCGCACTTATTGCAGGTCCATTTGTGATGTCTGAAGTATATATAGTATCAAACAAACAACGAAGAAAACGCGCGCGAAGCGCGCCGAAAAAATGTCGTTTTGAAAGCACTAGTACTTTATTAATCTTCGCATTGCATTCAAAAGTTATTCACTTCTTTAATTTTAAACCCACTCCAGGAAAAGAGAGAGCCTAACCCATCTCTCCAATTACATGCCGTTTTATTTATTTTTTGGAAGATTTAAGACCATGCTCTGCAAAACTTTTGGGGGAGGGGGCAAGTGCCCCCGTGTCCCTATGGCGAGCCGCCAATGTTTACATATAGGCCCAAGGGCTGTCTTTTCCAGATTTTTCCCCGGGAGCCCTAGATTTACTGCCATCATTGGCGGATTTTGCCAAATTTTTCCCCAAAGCAGCACTCTGCACATGGTTCCAAACTCCCAAGTTTGCTACATTTGGGTGTCACTATGTAAATGGGACAATTTTAGCATTCCAAGCGCACAACTATATTTCGATCTGACGGATCAGTTTAACAGTTATCTTTATTACAAATTTGTAAAGATACTGGATGAACATGAAAATATACATCTGAGTCCATAAGCGTAGGAAGGAGGCCCCGGGGGCCTTAATCACCAGTCACAACTGTGGTGGGGTGGAAGTATGCTTCCGCCCCTCATTCTAAGACTAAAACCCCTTATCTGTTCCCTCTGTGAGGAATGTCAAAAACTTGCAGTCATTTTCCTTAAAATTTGTCCAGTATATTGCACTAAATTGCATCTAAGGACCCTGGAATATTAAAAAATTTCCCAAAGGTCCCTCCCTGTTGACCCCTTTCCCAGGACCGCGGTTCAAAACAACGTTCAGCCCCCCTGCTTTAGCGAGAATAGTTTCCTACGCCTATGTCTCTGTTCCACTCTTACTTGATGTCACCAGCGTAACCGATCTCTTAACATTCAGTACGTACAGCCTAATTAGTAAACTTAAGCAGTCGTTCCAATATATGGACGACTCAACGCTTTGCGGGGAGGTTGCACTGAAGAATGGGTATATAGTTTATCATGACTGCCGTCGACATGCAGTCGGTTTCTAAATAGTTAGGGGACTGGGATTCCCCAAAGAAAGTCAAGATCGCACCTCAATTTAATTCATACCGTGAAAAGATCAGAATAGCTAGCCAATACAGATTTCCCCCAAACCTTCGATAATTCCCTGGCCAACAACCTCCCTCTAAGCGACCATCGACGTCGATGGCCCAATGATATTCATTGAGTTTCATCATGGGGGCAGGGGGAGGCTTAGGAGAGTCCTAACCCCTCCCTACTCTCGACATGACAATGGTGAAAAGTAAAGGAAAGAAGACTATACAGAAGAAATTCAAGTTACTACTTAAAAGTGTCATTTGTTGCAATTCAAGGGATATTTGGGCCAAAATTTTCTTGGTATAATAAGCACCAACTGATGGTGGTGCATCACTTAGATACTGTCACCATGGGCGTCCGCGGGGGCAAGGCCCCACTTGCCCCCTGGAAAATAAAAAAAAAAATTGAAGAAAAAGTAAGATCAACTTTTTTGTACGATGTCGCTAGAAAATTTCCAGAACATAAGCTTTCAAAATAGAAAATGATTAGATGCAACTCACAAGGCCTGGGAAGTGTCATTTTCAGCGATCTGGGAGGCATTTCTACCAAAATTTTCTTGTCGCTTAAGGCCAAACTATAGTGGCGCTATGCTTATTTTGCCTAGAGGATTTGCCCCCTGGCAAATTCCTGGCTACACCCCTGTAAAAATGCCAACATTTAGCAACTAAAGGGAAAATGCAGTTACCCCAACCATAGTTAGTATGCCCTGTCACTCTAGTTCATGAATGGCCTATTTTGATCATGTGACCATGTTTTTGTTCGTAAATTGTGAAATGTAAGGAGAATTTCTCCTTGCTTTCCCGGCCCTACTGTTGGTTTCATTTTCAGTTTATTCTCAATTCATCCTCAATATGAGGTATAAGAGACTTAGGTAACTACAAAAGATACATAACAAAGTTATAGTTATAGTTATGGTAATAGTTATGTTCAAAACGTCACGATTATAACTAGCCTAGGAATGGCCGTGGACCCCCCTTACCTCCCCCCTTCCCTCCCCCACCCCCACCCCATCCCTCTGCCCGGCCTCTCAGCTATAGGATAATAAAAATACAACACTATTATAACAGTGAATAATCTAGGCCTGATATAATATTACAAGGTTGGGTAATTTTTTTGACGTTTTCAAATAAAACTGTCTAGTACAAGCTACCGTACAAAACCACGTGTAGACGTGTAAGTATATGATGCAATCATTCTGTGGTTCGTATGCAACATGACAGTGCAGTGTAAACAACCAACACATACTGACATAACCTTGATTTTGCTGGTATTTAGAGGCACTTTACTCAGTAATTTGGTCAACCTTCCGTTCGTGTAGTCAGTGTTTTTCATGTGATGAACCTGATGATCACTGTAGGATCGCTATATAGTCAATGGTTTTCTGACATATGTTTCATACCGTTCTTCGGACTGGGATGGTGATCTGCTGACCAAGCAATTTTTAGGTGTATCGCTAAATTGGTCAGTAAGCATTTTGAGTTCACATCGCCACGGTCCATACACTCAGTAAAGTTAGTGTACACCCATCGGTTTCACTTTTCCGTTGCGTTACAAGAATAGCAAATATTCCCCAGTGATGTCGTTAGGATTCCTTGGAGCAGGGAAGGTCGCCCAGACGATAGCAAAAGGGCTCATAACTGCAGGTAAATGGGAATAGATTTTTGGCAAGGTTAAGCTACATTACAGTATTACAAGGCCTAGGGGCCTAAAGTATACTGAGTAAGACAAGTAAGGTTGAGTTACAATAGGCCTATTCAATCCAAGTATACAGGTTACTGACAGCACTACCTACAAGTACAATAGCCTAATCTACAGGTATTGCACGGTAGCCAAAAATTTGTATAAATTCAGTGTTATTGCTTAGTACGAAGGGGGGAGGTAGGCCTAGGCTACTAATTTAGAATCAGTGCCCGAAAGTGATGTTGCATTAACTTCAACTCCAACTTAAAATATCAGTGACGAAGTCAAGTTCCAAAAGACCTAGGCTTAAGATGACGTAGCGTAACAAGACTTGAGAAAAGAAGGTGTGGAAAGAAAGGTGACAGTGAGATTCGAACGCAGAACACTTCAACAATACTAATGCGGTATGTATTGTATTATCACGAGTCTATGCCCTAACCTATAGTGCTGCGAGCCGAGCTGCCGGCAAATGATTTTAAATAACTACACACTAACTCCATTGCGTATAATTTTTTTTTCAATTTCAGTTTCAAATTTATTTTTCATATGCTTCAATCACAAGCAATTCCATGATATGATTAAGATTATGATACAGTTTTACGGACAACATATGATGGGCACTATAGAAACTGTTATCTAAGCTATTGACCATGTAAGAGAAAAAAAAGAAAACAAGACAAATCAAAAAGGGAAACAAAGAAAAAGGCAAAAGAAAAACAAAGGGAAAGGGAAGGAGAAGAAGAAAGGAGAAATATGAAATAAAAATATAAGAATATAAGAAATGTATGAAATATGAATATAAGAATAGGGTTGTTTTACAATCAGGGTACATCAGCCAGAAATTCACTTTATTGCCCCCATACTAAAAAAAAATATACACTTGACATTAGGACCAGGGTGACCAGATTTTGAAAAGTAAAATACGGGACACTGCATGGTTGAAAGGTGGGTTGTGTGCACGCGTAGCGTGAAGCCCCATCAGGTCGGGTCCAAGGGCAAAGCCCCCGGAAGCTTCTGGATTTGAGTGCATTCAAAGCACCAGAAAGTCGTACTTAGAGTGGTCCAAGTTATAAATCACAAGGTCCAAAAATGTGTTGAAAATGTCAATTACTAGACTAGTTATATTTCATTGATGACACAGCTTTGAGTAATTACCTATAAGATTGGGCATACTGTATGTAACAAACTCAGAACATGTCATATAAAAGTTACAATTTGCAGTTCTGATTTGATAAGGGAGACACTACAACTATTTCTGCAGGCTCTATACGACTAGTATGCCAGAGGCACCAGTGTTATGCGGGACTAAACTGCAAGACTGACTACAAACCTCGACACTGTCCTACGTTAGTCCACAATTGTAATACATAAACACGTGGGGGTGAGCAGGCTTTGAAAAGCTGCTAATGCACTCTACAGTAGATTTCAATTTTCCTTGCAGCAGTAGTATCCGTCCATTCTACCAGAGTTGTCTCCTTTTTTGTGACTATTTTGTAAGGAACCCCCTTCAGCCACATGGAAATACGGGACAAATAGGCGTCCTGGGGAGGTTCAATACGGGACGCGGGACAAATGAACCAAATATGGGACAATCCCATATTTTATTGGACATCTGGTCACCCTGATTAGGACCAAACACAAGTGTTCAGTATATGTCCTGTCTACAATAGTAAATTAAATGTGTTTAAAATTAAAGCACAATTCAGGTGTAAATAATTCTGCATAGTGTCATTTCTGGCAAATTTAACCGTCTCATTTGAATTTTGCAAACATTTGACCAGATGAATCACTAATACAGAAAACAGTTTGACAGAAAGTACTGATTTGGAAGTTACAACTACAACAAGGTTGTTCAAAGTCCTACACCTTTCAATGATTGAAACAAATTTAATAAACGAAAAACTGCATGAAAAGGAGGTGGTATTTTCTGTCAAAATTTGTCCTCTCCGAAATCATGCAATTTAAGCTGACAGATATTCGGCCCAGTAAAAAAAAAAATGTCTCACAAATCAGTAATCTGTATCCTACATATTGTATAGGGAAGTGAAACACACTGTCCAATTTACTGAATACTTTTTTACCTGACTTTACTACCTTATGCTCCACAAACAACCTATATATTTCCAAGAGTGCACTGCTCATTAATATGTAGACCTGGTTTCTATTATCCTATGCCAAACATAGTTAACATGATTACTAATTTAACATAATCATGTATTTTTCTAATTCTGCCCCTCTCTTTAAATCGGAGTCAGTCAGTGCTACAAGTGTTCAGTGTTGATGAACTTGGTGCCAATTAATGCATCATGGTGAGTTTCTCCAACCCACAGAAAAATGAGTCACATAACTTAGGTTGCTATGTTGTGATGGTTTATAATAAACAAGGTAACATTAAAATATGATGTACATAGAACCCATGAAGCACATTTGAAATTATTTGACCACATTTATGTGATGCATGTGTATGTCAAACAATTGTAGGGAATTGTAATTACCTGTGAACATCATTAATTGATGTTACCATGTTTATTATCAGTTATCACAGTCATATTAACCTCTAGGTATAAAGCAAGGACCATGGTAAACTTTTTTAATTTCAGCATTTTATCAGCATTTTTTTTTGTAACAGGCGAACACAATTTCATACTAGGTGTAACATTGACATTTACAATTTATGGTCTTCTGAGCTTAATATTGATCAAAAAGTGCCCCCAATGGGTTACTGTAGTTATTAAGTATTGCTACATAATCATCCTCAGAAAATGGCAAAAAGTATGTACATGATAAACTTTCTGAAAAATAGCCATTTCTATTTTGTATGTCAATGTGTTACACCCGTTATGTATGTCAATATTTGCCTGTTATATTTTCCATAGGACCTACATAGAAATATGTTTTCAAAATTGAGGTACTGTAGCAAGATGAAAATTTTTAGGCTATCTCTGTACATCTAAGGATTAGCCCTGAACATAATGAAACTAAACAAAACAAAATATGCATACTGTATATAATAATTCTGTGTTGGTTTACTGTGTAATTGCCCCTAAGCATGTGAGTGCCTAATGTGCACCCACTTAAAACTGCCAGAGGCCCGGTGGACTTGTGTACAGTTTTCAAAAACATTAGCACAATAAAATGATATGCTGACTCGTTCTCTAAATAACAATTTTGGAGACCATGGCCACTGCAACTTGGCCTCCCCATTTTCAAAATGGTGTTTTTCAACCATGGTGGGATGTTCTACTCCAAGGATGAAATGTTTTCCTTTTGTTAAAACTTATTAATTAATGTTCTTGTAGGCCTTCTGTCAAAGATTGTCAAAACTGAAATTTTAAGTTAAATTTGTGTAATTTTTTAGTCAGAATAATGGATTTCTTAGGTACATAAATGATGAATGTAAATGTCAAATAATGACATTTTATCTCAAAATATTGACTTCAAGTAAAAGTAATAACTTAAATCTTATCTTTCAAGTCAAATATTCAGTAATGACATTTTATGTCAAGACATTTCCTTTCAAAACAAAAAGTTAAGGCAAGTCTCTCATTCATAGTTACATAAATGAGTAGTGTACAGTACATCACAATGGGTCATATGATGTCATACAATATGTCCATGATAGGGTGTATTTTTAATGAGACTGATGAGGATAATATAATTAGTCACATATATTTGACAGTATAAAAGCAAACATTTATAATAGTTACATTGCCTCAAAGTTTTGCTACAGTTATCATTGTTGACCATTTTGGATTTTGTGCTACTGTGATCTTTAGATTCATTCCCCAGGTCAGATTTCTTTTTGGGGCATGAGGTGTTAAAAAACTGTGCAGCCCCCATTCCCATGGGTGGTGATCCTGGGGATAAGGGGATATTTCCATCAAATTTGATGGGGTATACAGTATGTTGAAGACAATAGAAAATGAAGTTAACATTACTAACTTTTTTTTGGTTTGCTTTGTGCACATCAATGATAGTAACCATAAACATTTCTCATTATCAGGGATAAACTGACATCTATAGTGATGTGGCAATCACTACCCATGCCCCAAGGTTTAGGGTCAAGTGGGGTGGTTGTAAAAAGAAAAATTAGAATAATGTGTATTTTCTGCCCACCCGTGTTGCAAGGTGAGGAGGAAAAAACTAGTGGTATATATACTGTTATGAATGACCTGCCAAATATTGCCTTTACAAGTACTGTAGCATGAAAGAAGAAACATTTTGTACCTGTACACAGGCAGAGGTCCATGTGCAGTACAATAGATCTGCAAATGCAGACCCAGCTTTCACTAGGCCTGCTAAAGCCTGAAATTAAGTCATGGGACACTTTCTACTGTACTGTACCTGTAAGCAAACAGTATTTCCAAAGACCTTCCTTTTAGTAATGGTTACCAGTACAGCACTCACCCTACCTATTGGATAGCAGGGTCCTGGATCCAGGTTGGACTCCATTAGTCAGACCCCCTAGGCCTACTGTGTTTTCCTTTGACATCTTGATAATGAATTTGTGAGGTCTTCAGAACCTGAGACTTCAGATCTGTTAAGGACTTGCTCTGAATAAAGTTCTTTTTCAGAGAAGCTCCCAGACTGCAGCACTGTAGAGACACCGTCAGTGTTTTATAAACAAAAAGACTTCAAATGAGTATCCATTCCAAACCTCCAAAGTTGTCAACTTGCGATTGTTGTGGTCTGTTTAGTGTACATGTCTGATGTTCACAAATTTGGAAAAACCCCCAAGAGTTCAGAAGCTCATCCCTGGTCCCCCATTTGGGCATTTCCTCTGAACCCTACCAGAGGCCCAAAGACCCTGTGCCCTTGGGAAGTGCTTTGTACTCCAAAAGTGGCTTTGGCACAGTTGGATTATTGAGCCTCCCCCCCCCCCCAACCTATTCTAGGCTGTGTCATAGAGGGTTTTGGCGCATATAGAGGGGTACTGAACTGCAACAGAGGTACAGTTATACTACTGTATGGATGGTGTCATTGATTAAAATTTGTTGAGATATTGTCACATGCCAAATAATGTAAAATGAACCATGGTGGGTTAGTTGGAGATTTGCAGGAGTAGAAGTGTGTGTTCTCACATGTGGTAAAAATGATACCTTTCCAAGATGGCATAGGGTTAGAAATGAGAGGAAGAGGAAGATGGGTTAGTTTTTTCTTTTCCCCCAGCCCCAACCATGGAGTGCCTTTCAGATTAAGGATGCTCATCTAAATGATAAAAAAATGTGCAGTGACAGTAAAATCTGACATAAACAATAAAGGAGAATAAAAGTATCCTAACTTAATAATTGAAATATACCTGCCTTTCTGATATTAATAATCATTGTTTTACATTGACTTGCAGTGTTGTTTCAGTTTAAACTTGGATCCCTTCAATCATGCTTTTCACATCAGCCCACCTACATCTCTCCCCCCTCCCCCTCTTCTAGCCCCCCCCCCCCAAGTACTGTATACTGCTCTGATTAAGTTGCCAAGCTTTCCACCATACTCCACATTACTTACAGCTACAGTATACTACTGTACTATGTATGATATCCAGATGGTAGCCTTTATGTACAAACTGAACAATACTTAAGATGATTCATGCTAATGAAAAATTAAATTTTGCCAAAAAGAGAAATGGAAAAAGAAAAGAATAACAACAGCTGTGCATGGATGCTGAGTTCAGTGAAATTAAAATTTAATTTCTACAGTAATTGCACAAATATAGAAGTGAGTATTCTCTCTAGATATCTGACAGATTTATCCAGTGCACAAATTATTCAGCTGGGCTCGATGTTCACTTAAATGCAATGGGAATGGCAGAAATGTTTGTTTTAAGACTGAAAAGTAAGCACAGATGCTCATTACTGTCATGGATTTTACAAAGCAGTGTCCTGGGTATTGAAATTTTAGAGGCATTTATGGCCAACAATTCAGAAAGAATACTTTCTGTGAAAAGATTTACACTGGCTGCAGTAGATAAAGAATGGAGGAATAAAGATAATTTTTAAACACTTCCTTAGTAACCGTACAAGTACTGTACTGTACAGTACGTAGGGACATGACATCTTTTGAGGGAAGACGAATTTCCCACTGCCATGTCTACTCACACTTTACTTTACACTTCCAGCCTCCAAAATGACAGGTGCTTTAAACCCAAAACCATACAGAGTATCTTATTAACTGATAGCAATGATCTCTCTGTCTGTAACTGTGTCTGCACAACCAGCTGGGAGGCCAGGGAAACAGTTTTCTGCCCTACTGTAAGTCTGGTGGGGTGCCCAGAGACAGGTCACACAAAGTCATGAAATCTGTAAAAACTTAATTTACAACAGTACCAGTACAGTATGTGAGGATTTCATTTTGTAGAGTGGATCTTTCCCCAAGAAGATGTCATACCTTATCCCCCACTGTCACCCCTCGTATCCACATGTCCGCTTCATAAATCTACAGTACCTGTACAATCTACCGTGATATATGTACAGTATACCCTAGCTGAACTATTGAGATTGTACTGTAAGCTATGGTACTAATTCTATTCTTCTATACTCTTATTTTCTTCAGGTGCTATTTCTGCTGAAAGTGTCACTGCCAGTGCTCCATCTGACAGATGCTTGAAGCAAGTCAAGGTAATGTACTTGGTCTCCTCTCAAGCCATTCATTGATTCAGTAATTTTATACATTTCCTGTAGAGTGCAAAGGACAAAACATCAAGACTTGCATCGCTGTATAGCATTTTGTAGTCGTCTTATGTGCCCATCCTCTGTACACGATTTAGAGGTACAGTAAATAGTTTGAATGCAGTAAACTGAAGTGTCCTACAGTCTTGCTTTAGATTGTAAAAATTTTCCTTACTAAATTCACTTCATGCCCCTTCTATAATTTTAACAAAAAACACCTGTCAGGGAACACAACTGACAGCACAGGTCATCATTTACCACCCAGAGTAAAGCTATTGTTTGCATTAATATCAATCAAAGTGCAGTCACCAATAAACTGATTTAGGGTGAGGTCGTAGGTCTTTTAAATCACTTACTACATTTATGTGATACATAAATGTATTTATTTAATACATTTATTTACAGCAGTACAGTAGTAACTGAAATAGCCTACTGTACATTATTTGCCAAAAGCATTGGCTAGGTGTTCACTGATGGAACGGTCTATTAAAAGTCTTCCTGTGCATGCAGTGCATGTAGCAGACAAGCACCCATACTGTGGCTACAATTTTCTTTTTTTCCTACATATGTTGTGCACAGAATGTTCAACATGGAATTGGCAACCTCTATGAATATTCATAAAAGTGCAAAACTTCAAAGCTTGTTTAATTTCTTTATCGACAGAGTTTGGGGATTGGATTCACTCATAGTAACAAGGAGTTGCTTCAGTTGAGTGACATTGTGTTCCTGGCAGTGAAACCTCCCCTGATTGGTGCCTTACTGAAGGATGTATCGAAGTATTTAGAGGACAGACACCTAATTGTGTCCTTGGCTGCGGGGATATCCATTGATTTCATTGAAAGTGTAAGTATAATAAACAATATGGCATAGAGCAGATGTTTGGAACCTCTTTAGATGGTTGCCCCCAACACTCATACCAAACATACTACTGTACAAACCCTGCCCAACTCAAGTGGGGTTAAGGCCCAGGAGGACATAAGACATTCCAAGAACATGTGTTGAGCTGCTTTGCCAAGCAAGATGCCTGGTCTTGGTGCTTGAGGGAATGAGGGTTTGCTCAGCATAGCTGTCAGGCAGTTGTGTGGATCAAGGGCCTACAGTACTGTACCTCCCCCTCCCAGTCTGTGCAAAAGTGGTTTAAGTATGATGCACATCAGTTTCCCTAATGAAAACTCATAGAAAAGAGAGGGAGCCCTCACTGGTGGTAATTCGTAATCAAAATTACTTCACAGGACTTTTAAGGGGTTTGACATTGGCTGCGTAAACAGAAGTTAACTGGAGTATGGAATTGATAATCTAGAGCAGGGATGCCAAATGTTTCTTGAACCAAGATGTGTATGCAGTTGTGTGCTTCTAGTTGACAGTTTGAAAAGATCCACCAGATTCTTACAGTTTCAAAACATTTACTGTATTACATTTTTTATATTGTTTCTTACACTGTACATTGTTCCTTATCCTACTATGCCAGACACCTCGTCAAGAAACAAACGCCATTCCAGTCCATACCATCCTTTTATACCACTGCACCGCTTATCCTGAAGTTTCAGTAATGGTGCTGATGGCAGGGTTATTTTGTTAACACCTGGTCAGCTGGACAGTAGTTTAATCTTTTGTAACTGGTAGGGGATGGGCTTTTACTGGCTTTATATTTCTAGTCAGAGCTGCCCTGGCTTCCCAGGTGTGAAAGCCACAACTTGTATTAAGTTCTGAATTTTCTTAAGTATGGTTCTAAAAGAAAATTCTTAGTCCAGTGCCCTCCGATTCTGAGCCAAGTCCGATTCCAGGTTCTTCAGTTCAGGGTCAGTTCAGAGTCCGGCCATTTGACAATGCAGTATCTGGTAAAAATGCTTTTTGTACTGTTTTGCAATTACATTCAATTGAAAACGGGCATTTTTAGGAGACAATTTCATTCCCTGGTTCAAACTGTATTTTGGTTGACTGTATTCATGTAACCAGTGATCATGTGGCCATTCATGTGTTGAACTGGGCACCAATAATAATGTAGTCCTAGGGAACAAATATTGAGCCTTCATTTTTGTGGACTCAGCTAGAATTGGCTCCAAGTTCGAATCCAGCTGCAACCCATTTCAGGCCAATTTCGATTATAGCCTAATTTTGATTCCAGAACCTCCAGGCCAATTCCGAGTCCGACCAAAAAACGGACTTAAGTCCAGAATCGACTCCGAGTCTGAACTCGGACATTACAGCCCTGGTGTCAGCTTCTGAAAAAATTCAACTCTGACTTTCTTACCTAATAGCTTTGCATTCCTTACTTTTTGTCATTTCTGTGGGAGAAATCAAAAATTTATGAATCAAGTAAATTTCTTTTTGGTTGTGTTACAGAAAGTTGGACATGGCACCAGAGTCATCCGTGCCATGCCAAACACCCCTTCTGTTATTGGTGAAGGTGCTACGGTTTTTTCATGTGGATCTTACGTTAAAGATGGTGACAATGAAATTGTGAGAAATCTCTTTTCTAGACTCGGGATTTGCTTGCAAGGAGATGAATCAATAGTTGATGCTGTGATGGCAGTAAGTGGCAGTGGCCCTGCTTATGTAAGTATTTTTACTCGCTATCAGCCATAGGCGTAGGAGGTGGTGGGGCTGGGGGGGCTGCAGCCCCCCCAGTCAAAAATTTTTGTGAAAATTCGGGCAAAATGCTGAGAATTTTGCGGGCGCCTACTGAGAGAAAAATAATGCAGTGATGTAGCTAAAGGGTATTAATTAGTTTAAAAACTTCCTTGGTAATTAATATAGAGTTCTGACTTGAATTGCACCAGCACATATATTCCGTATTAATTCATCAGTGTGTTTTTTAATGGTTGAACTTATATTATAATTATCAATGGTGTATTGAGGGGCTATTGGGCTTTGCCCCACCCTCACTGATGCTAATATTTTCCTACCTAAAATACGTAAATTTTTTAACACAAATTTTACTTCAAAGGTAGCATACGTGGTACCAGATTGTATATAAGGACACCTAATTTTCCAAAAATTTTCAAAGGGAAGGGGGTAAAACCGATTTTTTTCTAGTATCTCAAATACGTAAATTTTTTAACACAAATTTTACTTCAAAGGTAGCATATGTGGCACCAGATTGCATTTAAGGACACCTAATTTTTCAAAAATTTTCTAAGAGAAGAAGGTAATACCGATTTTTTTTTTAGTACCTGAAATACGTAAATGTTTTAACACAAATTTTATTTCAAAGGTAGGATATGTGTCACCAGATTGCATCTAAGGACACCTTATTTTTCAAAAATTTTCTAAGAGAAGAAGGTAATGCCGATTTTTTTTTAGTACCTGAAATACGTAAATGTTTTAACACAAAGTTTATTTCAAAGGTAGGATATGTGTCACCAGATTGCATCTAAGTACACCTTATTTTTCAAAAAATTTCTAAGAGAAGAAGGTAATGCCGATTTTTTTTTAGTACCTGAAATACGTAAATGTTTTAACACAAAGTTTATTTCAAAGGTAGGATATGTGTCACCAGATTGCATCTAAGGACACCTTATTTTTCAAAACCCCCTCCCCTTAAACCCCTCCCCTTAAACCCCTCCCCCAGGCCGGCTATCACCGACTTCGGGAAAAGTTAAAACCAATAAAGAAGGTAGTAACACGGCAAATTATTGTAAGTAATTGGCATCGGGGGGAGGGATAACCGATGCATGCTTATATGATATATACATTACCATGTCGAAAACATGCCTAGAGCGCGCGGAAATTGGGGGTTATATTTTTCGGGCAAGTCGGTCCAGCCCCCCCAAATCAACTTGGGCTCCTACGCCTATGTCAGCAACATACAGGTAGAAAATGAACAGTGTCCCCTAGGGACTACAGTAAAATAAAAAAAATTGGTTGCTAGCCTAACTGAAGCTGGAAATCACATGAGCGCCTGAAATAAGTTTTATAGGTGAAGTTCAGTACTCACCAAAGCTTTATAGTCAAGTTATTGCCTCCCTGATTACAAAGAATTTTACAGATGCATAGGTGCCATCACAAAAATCATCTGGTAGTGAAATTTGGCATCAGTTTGAGAGTTTACTTGACTTTGGGCCAGCCCTAGTGTGTATCTGGTGGTAGGGTTGCTAGGAAGTGTGGAAGTCACGAAAATAACAGCAAGCAGGTAAACTGCAATTTTTTGTACAATTCTGATAAGAAGAAAATGATTCTATAAATTATTTAGGGTGACTAAAAGTGCGAAATGTCAAGTTTACAGTAGTTTGAAAGATTTCTCACAGAATGCCTGTGATCTGAGAAATATGTCCAAAAACTGCCTTGCCTCTGCACTGTCTGTAGCTGTCTCTAGGTCAGTTTTTACGCTTTCTACTTAACCTTTTCAAAGAGCTGACGTATTTGCATTTTGACCTGGCAGTATAACACCTCATGCCAGACTTTGTTAGCAGTTGCCCGTCAAGTGCAGTTACATGCTGTGTACAGCATGCTATAGGACATAAGGTTGCTAGCTGGTCAGCACTTCTGGAGATAGAAGGGGGAGTTTTCAACACTTGGAGATGAAGTAGATTCTTGGGAGGGCAAACTGGCAGTGGAGTGAAATGACTGTAAGCCATAGGAAACATTAAGTGGAACTTCCTGACACTGCCTTATTCTACTACTTGGCTAGTGATGCACTGGTTAGTCCATCATTGTCAGTGCAGTTTGTACAAACTTCTATGACCATATTACCACATTGATAGAACTCTGGATCTCGCAAGGGCCACTTCTCTCAGTAACTTTGAATGTATATGCACCTCTTCTTTGGAAGTCAAACTTTGTGACACAATGCCCAATTCATAGGCTCTTCCAAATATTCAGTCTTCTCAATGCATCATCAGTCAGAATGGTGATTGACTTTGGTCACTCTTACAATAAACCAACTTCTGCAAGTGGGGTCCATTTTGTGAATGTAACTTCTAAAGCCATCATGAAAGATATCTATAAACTCACAGAATTTCATATTTCCAGGCAAAGAGTAATATATTTGTACAGTATGCTATTGAATAAATGTAATGTCAATTAACCACACTTTTGCCTGATTGGTCGTCTGTGTTACTTTGGGTTTATTACATAACATGAAGATGTGAAGTAAATACTGAAAGTTTTTTTCCTTCACAACATCTCAAATTCTTATTGTGTTTGCAAAGAAACAAACTGACATTACTCGGGTTTTCTCCAAAGGTGACCACATTTATTGAGTCACTTCCCAACAGTGTCCTAGCCAGGTCAATTCCTCAATGTGACATTCTTAATGGATGGCCTGGGGGGAGGTCTAAGGGGAGAGGAACCCCCTCCCCTTTGAACAAGTTTTTCAACAGGAGGTGGCCAGATGGCAAGTAGTGTAGTATTTGACCCACTTAACCTTGCAAATGAAGTAGGAAGTAGAATTTGTTATGAATGATTCTTTGCAAGAGTGAGTCAAGGTGAACACACATGAGCAGAAATTACTCTTCAGATATTTTTCATGCGACATTCTTTTGCTTTTGTTGCACAAATACAGACTGGCTAAATTACTGCTTCCTAATGACTTCTACAGAAAATCAAAATGTTCTTAGTTCCATAATTTGAGGTTAAGATGTTACCCAGGGGATAAAGGTCTAGGGAGTGAGCTGGTCATCTGTTAACTTGTGCTATAATTTACCTCATGAAGTCAATTATTCATCAATGAATCATTGTAAATAAGGATTCTTGGACTTTTCATGGATCATTTTAATGAATGTCACAGGCCGCAAGTGTGTTTCTAATGTAAATGGGAGGGGTCTGCCTGCAGTACAGATGGTCTTGTAATTTAAAGATGATGTGTTGGCTGAGTCCATTTACATACAAACTGAATCATTGATCGATACTTACAGTATTTTCTAAGTTAAAAGAAATGCATTAGTGTGTGCAAACATGATTGCACACACAGGAGGTAGAGCTGTGACAATGCAATTCTGATAACCTTGATGCTAGTGTGTCTGGGCAGTGCAACAAACAGTTTCTTTCCCACAGAAATGTGCATGCTGGTAAACATAATGTAATGTGTAGTTCTTTCTTACTGTTATGGTTTAAGTCATCGAAGGTTGATAAAGTAGAGTCAGTATGGTATGGCATACATGCCATCAAGCACATTTCATAAAAACCTGTCTAAAATTCTTTGTCCTTTTGCTAAAAGTTAAGTCTGATTTTCTAAAATTGTCTCTTTTTCTTTTTCAGGCATATGTAGCCATAGATGCTCTTGCAGATGGAGGGGTAAAAATGGGTCTACCTAGAGACACAGCTATTAAACTAGCTGCCCAGACATTGTTGGTAAGAAATATTTATATCAAAGGAGTTTTATGATACTGTCTCTTCATGGGAATTACTGTTATTGGGTGGATAATATTTTTTGAAAAACATATTCCATTACTTCAAATTTATCCCCTCTGTATGCTGTGATTTCTCAGTTTTTCAATTTCTGTTTACCAGTTTCAGCTACTCAGAAATAAGGTCCTTACCTGTAAGATTTTATAATTTGTAGGTATATCTGTTATAGTCTCATCACGGTCAAAGTTGCATAGCTAAGGAAGTAGTGTAATTTGTTCAGATAACCTCAAATTCTTCTTTTCCTTACAGGGCTCAGCTAAAATGGTCCTCCATGGTAAGAAACATCCGTCTGAATTGAAAGATGACGTCTGCTCTCCAGGGGGTACCACCATCGATGCCATTCATCAATTGGAGAAAGGAGGGTTCCGAAAGTGTTTAATAGAGGCGGTAGAAGCTGCCTGTCTCAAGGCAAGGTTATTAAACGAACAGAACTATTACAACAATAAGAAGTGATTAATAAAAGGCAGAGGAACAACATTTGATGTAAAATCTTTGTGGTAAATTGCTCAGATGAGTTTAATTCATCAGGATGAAAGAGGATGCTAAGGTGAAGATGGCATCTATTTTATTGTTCTTGATGCTCTGTGAATCACTTAAAAGTTTATTTTATAGTTTTAAGAATAAGCTATTTAATATCTGCAAATAATGAAGAAAAGCTGAGCGCAAAATCTTTTGGCCAATTCTCTTAATGAAGACTGTCCGTTGTTTCTAGAGAAGGTGAATGGAGGTCATTTAATTGAAGTGAGTTTTCAATGCTTCTCTTGGTATTCATATCCCTGTAGCTGAAGGAGAGGGAGATTAGTTCTATTGAGGGACTAGGAATTTGAATTACATTTCAGGAGGCTCCTGGAAAAGTTTGATGGAATCAAATGTTTGCTCTTTTCCAAGCTTAATTATTAGTGGTGTCTTAAAGATGTGTGTTTTAATTTAACTTGAAGTTATTTAATTTTTTGGTTGTTTCTTCCATCTGTTTTTTAATATTCTTCATAATCTGACAAAAAATCTTAAGGAGTAATGTGGTATGTCAAAAATGGAACTTAAAGCCTCATGCATTTGACAAAGTTCTCTTCTCTTTGGTAAATACCATAAATTGTATTATGGAAAAGATACAAAGTATGTTAATGGTAGCAATGCAGAAAGCAAGACTTCCTTGGCTTGACCTGGCTGGAAGTGAACCGCTAAGTGTCATAGCTTCAAAATGACATGGTTTCTTAAACACTGTGGGCTCAGGTAGGTTACTCAACTTTGAAGTTTCATTCATTCACTCCTGGCTGGGGGTTGAGAAGCTTCTCCACTTTCCTCAGAGCTGTGACTCCTAGGGCATTTTCAATACTATTATAGGGAAACCACTTATTGGCATATTACTGTAGCTGATAGGATAGGTGATAGTTGCTATACTTTAAGTGAAAACTAGAATTTATTTAAAGCTTTTGCCACCATGTGGGAAAATAATGTTTACGTTATAATATGTGTGTCAAAGTTAGAGGTTTGTGAGAGGTTTAATATTTTTGGACATTCTCCTATATTAATAAGGTAATAAGGTATTATGCTACATTACAAAGAAACTCATCATACTGAAATTACTTATTTAAAGTCCATGACATGTTATTATTATTTAAATGTGGACCCATAGTTTTATTATCTTTAAGTTTACTTTTAAAGAACCTCTTTTATCATTACTGCATTATTTTACAGCTACTCTCTATGTTTCTTGTTTCAACATTTATGTTCATTTAATCAGAAGTGCATTCAAGTTGGTTTTATTGATTGGGTGGCAAACAATCTTACATTTTGTATCCATTTAGGCTGGGGGAGGGGGAGGGGGTGGGGGTGATTTCAATTAATATTTATTGTATTCATGCCTTCTTCAGTGAGCTGTGTATAAGATCTGTGGTCATTCGTGCTGTGGTGTCAATTTAAGCATTGAAGCAAAAATGTAAGGTTGATAGAATTAAGTCTCAAAGTAGTTTTGAGAAATTTTAAATTTCAAGCCACTGAACCAGACATAGAAGTCATTTTTATATACAAATATGGTTGCTTAATTAGGGTTCATCCATTTTTGCATCTTTATGTGAGTTTTACATAATGTAGAGTTCCTTTTTCTTCAGACTCCTTTGCCCCTTCAACCCTATTTTGCAAAATTTTTCAAAATTGGTTTTATGGCAAGTAATCATCTTCACTTACAGTGTTTCTTTTTAGACAAGAGGCCAAGTCTTTCACCCCTCCCCCTCCCCCATGTATGTTATGTATCTATCTGAACAAGATGAAGGAAGAAAATGAATGGTTACTTAATAGTATCAGTGCTGTAGATTGATGGTTACCTCCATACAGTACTTGTACAGTCAACATGGTAAAAACTTATGTTAGTGTCATGATAATATTAAATATGTTACAAGTGGTTTTGGCCCATATCATTTAAGCCATGAGCCCAGGGGGTCTGGGTGGCTGCACCTACCCCTGAGTTCAAGAAAAACCTATTTTTAGGACAGATTTTTGGAAAATGGTGCAATTTTCTTGGGTAATAAAAGTTTTTCATGGGCAAAACGTCTTCCCCTTCCCCCCTCCCCTGCCCCCCAAAATGTCTCCTGTCTCCTGTGCCCTTTTCCTGGCTGTAGATATTGCAAAATACACATATAGACTAAAGGAAAAGATGATGTATAGGTGAGCTTGTACTCCTTCAAAGAGTTATATATCTTCACGAAAAGGGGTTTTGTGGGTTTGCTATGCAGGTATATGATTCGTACTTCAATTTTCTGTGATAGTTGCATTGCTGAACTGCAGCCAAAGTTTGGTAGTTTTTCAGGAGTATACATGCAGTACAGTGTGCCACTACAGACAAAAGCACGTCACAGTGTGTTTGCAGCATTAACTGGCTTTATGACAAAGTACACAGCTGATTACTACAGAAATACAGGGAAAGTGAGAAAGTTGTATGTTGCTGACCATCATATTTTCATGGGAAAGATTTTATGTTTAGCAACTGTTCTCCATCATCCAGATGAATGTCTGTGATTTAAACATGTGGCACTCAAATACGTGTGATCGTTGTTAACTGAACACTTCTGCTATGGTTTCATTTTGATTGTGAGCTCAGTTTAAGAAATGTCATTCATTCAAGCTTCCAACTAGAAACATTTTAGTCATCCCACTATGGAGGAATTTCATATGACATCACGAGGTTGGGATTACCCGGCAGTGTAAGCGTATTTACAGCACAAGTGCTTGACATAACCATAGATACTACTGTGACACAATGGACACTTGTCCTTCAAAACCGAAGAGACTGTGATCATGTGACGTTGGCAAAACACCTCTTTAGCTCATCATATAGTCATGAAAGTTAATATTTTGTTGAACTGTGAGTTATATCTGTCAATTAACTGAATAGCAGAGATAATTTGACGGCATTGTGTGTGATAGCTGTGGGAGTTTGAACCAGTCTTTGGCTGTAGTGGATCCTGCTTCCCCCCCACCCCCTATCCCCCTTCCCATTGCAAAAGGAATTTATTATGCTCTATGGTAAATTTGATCTTGGGTTGTTGCATTCATGGTAGATTGAACATACTTAGATCAAGCATTATTGCAGGGTTTTGTGCAACAGGGTCCTTGTGTAGTACTATATGCTACTATGGTAGAGAAGTTTTATTTTGTTGCCTGGACCTCATTTTGAAATAATGCACAAAAATCAAGGAAATAATTTATACAAGAGTAATTTTGATAAAATTGGAGTCTGTTACATTATGCACAGTTACTTACAAGAGTGATATGAAATATTGAAAAATAGCTGATGAAAGTTTTTAGTAAGTAACTTGTACCAGCCTGAATAGCTATCAGCTATTAGCTAGTCTGTTTTAAGTCTATTTAACATTGGCTAATAGGTTTCAGTTACCTTTATTTTTGTTTAAAGTGTACCTTAAGTCTAAATTACAAGAAAAAAATTGACATATGTTGGATAATCAATCTCATTGGTCCACTTCAATATTTATACCTTATTCTGTTGCCAGGTACAAAATATTGAAGTTTTTCACTTAGTTTGAAATAGTTGATCGAGCAGTGACTTTAATGTTCATTTTGTATAATTTTCATTACCTGTCTGTGTTTCTTATTGAAAAAAAAAAAAAAATGCTGATATGACTTTAAGAAAACTGCTGATATCTTGCCTAGTATGGCGAGAAGAGAGGGCTTGCACATAGCCAAGTTAGTCTATATTGATAAGACATTGATCACATTATGGAATAAGCCTTTGTGGCTGTTGGAACACCATAAAAAATGTAGTTTGAATAATACAGGAGTGACATCATAGGTTATTCTGTATTCAGACATTTTCCTTTTAATGAGTTACTTCAGTATTTGGTATCACAATGCAGGAATGTCCTGTGAAAAAAATATCTAGATTTTGACCACTGAGATTCATTGTTTTCAACCTTTGGAACATCTGCTGTTGTAGTTTTGACTTTTATTAAACACTCTCAAATATTTTTAATGTATCAGGTGCTATATTTGGCCAAGAGTATGGATAAAAATGTGCAACTTGGAAAAGAGCCATTTCTGTTTTTTGTACTTCCCATGTAAAACAATTTTAGGATCTTTACCATTTCTCAAGTTATTCTTTTCTCACCAATACACTAGAGCTGAAGCTGAACACAATATATTTTGTGCACAACAGACATTTCTACAGGCCTGCAATATATTGTTATGAACAAAAATAAATGGTAAAGTATGACAACATACAACAGTTTTAAGCTTTGGTCATTTGCCTCTTAAACTTTCTTCTTTCTTGGTGTACAAACTTTGTTGTTTGGATTATCTAACAAAATTTGTTAGTTACCTGATTTTAATCTTGAATATTCAATTAGTTCCCTGATTTTAATGTTGAATATTCAAATTCAGCAGACTCCTGTGGTAAGCCCATAGCCAGATAACAGTACTGAAGGGAGGTGGAACAGCTTCCAGGGGAGCAAAATATTTTCAGGAGGCGAGGTGTGTTTAAATTTTTTATGTCAATGGTTGCAGTTGTCAAAAATTTTCGGGGGGGGGGGGGCAAAAAATTATCTAGAAGGGTCTTCCCCCTGGCCCCTCCTCCATGGCTATGGGTTTCTCCATGGTGACTGTTCAACAAGAGTTCTTTTCTATCAAAGGTGATGATATGTAGGGAGGGCTCTTGAAACCTGGAAAATGTGGCAGAAGTCCTTTCCTTCATGTGCAAGATCATGCATTTTTCTTCAATCAGTTTCAAAATAATGAAGGATAGGTCATAAAACTTGTTTGTAATGTGCAGGTAAAGAACATACCCAGCTTCTGTTATGGCTGTGCAGCAAGGTCAGACTTCAAAACTGTGAAGAATCTGTAAATCCTGGTTGTCTAATTTCTGCCTGTCACCTGATTTTTCTTGCCTCACAACAAACTCCTGAGTGTTTTAGTAATGTGAAACAGAGTTACCAGTTTTCTGTACCATGACTGAAAGAAGTACCTAAATTAAGTGAAAATTTTAAAGACAGGCTTGTTGGAAAACCATGTTTTAGAAATATTGATAGCACAGTGCTGATTCATAGGCTACAATGAAGTTTGTGTAATGAGTGGAACTTATGCCATACTGCATGTGTTTATCATTTTGTCTTTTGCAATTATAAAAAGGATCAAATGTCTTTCACAAAAAATGTTAGCACATCTGAAAATATACTAAAAGTAAAGTACGGAATGCTTAAGGGTCCCCGTTTCGTCTGTAAATCACCTTTAAATGCACCAAATTTTACATTTTTGCATATGCAAAAATGCAAGCAGAAAAATCTATTATATGACGGGCCCAGTATGGCAGTTTCGTCGCTTAAGATAACAGGCTATTTTACAATCAGCCTCCTCAGAAAGCTCAGCCTTTTTCTGCAAACTTTGAAAGCAAGTCTGTCGTAGTCTCGGTCGGTTGCGAGTACGTACCGTCCGTACTACAGTACAGTATAGTACTGTACCTTTTCATTGTGTACGTACGTATGGCGCGCAAATCAGTTCACTTTAACCAGCCTGGGTAATATTGCGAGGGAGATGGACTTTACCCAACCTGAAGGTTAACCAACCCACTTGGTTAATCTGTTTTGCCACTGTGTTGGTTAACAAACTGCCCAGGCTGGGCACTTTGAATTTTACCCAACCCTTTTTAACCAACTTTTTTTAGAGTGTAGTGCTGCCAAAGGGGGAAACGGGGGAGGGGAGGGGAGTACAGGCGTTTTCCCCCCAGTCATGGCCTTTGCCCACCCCCTACCCCAGTCCACTCCTGCTCAAAGCTATACAGTGTACAGGAGCAATGTGCATGCACATTTTGTTCCCCCTGAAAGTTTTGCTTGAAACCCTCTACCCACTCGAGATATTTTGGCGTCACCACGGAGGGTTAGTTAGATGAGGTTTAACAGCTCAGTTTCTAACCAATTGGTTTAAGTCGGACACCACGGATGGAACACAAGTTATATAGACTTTACATCCATCTGTCTTTGGTAAAAGCAATAAGGACGAAGGGGAAATCGTTCTCAGGAAAAGTTGTCCTACAGGGCCTTAGCCTGTGGAGGGGAGGGAAGGGGTAGCCCCCTCGAGATTTCCAAACCCCACTGTGATGAAAGTTTGCCTTTTTACGAAAAATTACGGAAATGCTGAAATTTCGTTGTCGCGATTATGATTTTAAGGCCTTAATACCAGGAAAGTTGCATGTAAACGCTCCTTTATTCCGGAATTTCGCCGGGGATATCCCCGGACGCGAGTTTTTTTTTTTCGTAAAATGGAAATGGAAGAATCATGCCAATGGACGAATCAGCTTCTTGGAAATTGGCCACACCCCTAATTCCAAAATAGCAGCTTTTCGACTATTTTTTTTGTAATTCTGACGCTGGATTATGAAAGAACAGGTCAAATATCCCTTGTCCACGTAACCCTAGCCTAAAATCTAACCCTAACCATGATTTTGAAACAAATTTAAGAATTTTTGAAAAACCGATTTTTCCATCGTCATCCTACGAAAAAAACTAGCTCCCCGGACCCCATTTTGAATGAATCATGTGGTTGACAAGTAATGACGAATGAGCCTCTTCCTTAACGAATGTTGCGACACTAACCAGAGATTTGCTTGATTTGCTATTAGATGCACTGTACAGCTTCGGTGTTTTCGCTTTGGTTTCAGGGGCGGATGCATAAATTTAAAAAAAGAGGGATCCACCGAGTGCCAGAGGCACGAGGAAGCCGAGAAAAGGCGATGGGAGGGTTTCAGGAGGGCCTCCCGACGTGGCGAAATTTTTTGGAAATTCCACATGAAATGTGTAATTTGCATGGTAACTCCTGCAACGTAAATCGCAGACATTAAATGGGTTTAATTATGTCCCATTCAGAAACATAATTAGCAACATTTCAGTCATAGCCACAGTTGCACCGCCAGTATTTGATGATTGGGGTACCAAAGAAGATGATGTTGTAATCCTACCCCCAGATAAACCCAGATTTGGTAACCCAGAAAGTCGGTGCAAGTGTGCCTATGCGTATCTACGGTACTTTGCACTCGCCATATGGACCCTACCTTTGTCACCCAGAGCGGAGATACCGGGAGGGATCTAACGGGTGGGGGACCAGCCTCTCTGAGAAGTTTTGTTTTTCAAAGGTTTCTTTGGAAGAACACGTTCGGGATGGTATTAAAGAAAGAAATATAACTAAAGGGTAATTCGCACAGGGGCGCGATAAATTGATAGTTTGCCAAAGATGCCAAAAAGTTGGAAAGGAGTCCGGACCTATTGGATCCTCTCCTGGGTTTTGTAAAGATAAATATTTACTCCCGAAGCAAGTGGCATAACAAGACCCTCAAGACATACGGTACTAGTCTTTAACAGTTTTCTGTAAATAAAACTTGCATCCCCAATCAATACTTTTACCAAAGTCCCTTCGACTGAGTGTCGAAGGGCGAAAACCAAGCGTCAACCCCTAAGGGGTTCTGCTCCTCAAGGAGCAACGTCCCCAAGGGCGCATCCTCAATCACGTAGGCTATAGTTGTTCTCTTGTATTTGTCGATCGGTAGCGTGCTGTAACTGTTTCGGGAAATCGTATTTGTAAGAACGGGAGGGTAGTATAAGATGAAATGAATAATATCCCTGGTGTATAGCTACAGAGTTAAAGACTCGAGTTATGGGACTTGTGGACTTGGACTCGAGTCGCTATTTTCGTGACTTGTGACTTGACTTGCAAATACTAGCAAAGACTTGCGACTTGACTTGGACTTACAAAAATGACTTGTAACTTGACTTGGACTTGCCAGTAATGACTTGTTACCAAGACAAGTAAAGTAAGCTCTTCTAGCGACCCTATAGCAGGCCCGTAGCCAGACAAGGTACTGGAGGGGGCAAAAATTTTTCGATGGGGGCGAAATTTTTTCAGGGGGGCCAAATGTGTACAAATGTATTAAGTCAATGGTAAGATTCAAACTCTCTAGGGGGGCAAAAAAATTCAGGGGGCTTCGCCCCCTGGCCACCCCTCCCCTTGACTACGGGCCTGCCCCATAGAACTTGAAGCCATGATTTGCGTGAATCAAAAAATATCAAGATCGTGCTTCGGTCACTGGTCGTTGATTTAGGATTAACTTGACAAGGATCAGTTGTAAAGCGCCCTGATAATTAACATTCTGGTTGGGTTAATAAGAGCAACCCTCCCTCGATTCTGCCCTTTTGCTATGAGAGTCCTGGCTGTCCCATTAAATGTGGTCCGCAGTCATTGAAGAATCACCATAAAACCCAAGGGGCAATGTACGGTTACATTATGCTATCTAATTTAAAAATTGAATTGCAAGAATTTGTTCATGTGAGAAAGATCCTGCTTCTTCTTCTCCACAAAACAGACCTGGTTCACAGCTTCCGCACTCATCTACCTAGCTACAGGGTGAACCACATGGTTCTACCAGGTCCTAACACCTCCCTGGTCGTAGACAGCGGGGGCAGTTGCCGTGTAAACGTGGGAGGTATGAAAATAAAGGTTGCTTCGATGCAACTTAAAAGGCACGGAAAGTGTCAGTTTTGGCAGTAGGCCTATGGGACATGTGCGTATAGCAAAGTGGGTGGGGGAAAGGTGACAAACACCCCCTTGAGTATATTGTGCGCATATTTTTCTATTACTCATATCGCTGAAAACGTCTTAAAATGCAATTTTCTCAGTGCGCTTTGCGCGCACCCATCCCGAGTGGTGGCTTGTTTTTCCATTACTACTTCCTACTGGACAGTTTTGGCGAGATTGCTTTTCTTATGCCCCATGGAGATCTCACCATCATCCACCTTCCCCTGACATCCTCTTGCCCTCTGCATCATCAATCCCGGTTGGATGTTAGGAGGATGGAGTAAGGCTACAGTTTATAAATGTCAAAGGTTGATTTTGTGGTCTGTTTAGTGCCCACTCATTGTCACTTACAGAAGCTTATGAATGCATCATTCTAATGCCCTTAGTTTTAAGTACCCCTAAGCTTCCAGGAGCTTCGCCCCTGGACCTCCACTGAGACGCTGGCCCTGGTACGTACCAGGGTCACTATGGCAGGCCTCTGCATCCCATGCCAATGTCGGACTTTCCGAATTTCAATCCCCCCCCCCCCGACAAAATCACAGTAGTACCCTCATGATATGAGGAGCATATTTGAAAGTTTTGTTGGTACTTCTTGGCAGGCTACGCACCAATTGATGCTGGCCCTCTGCTTAGAATTTGACCCCCTCCCCCTCCGACCGAAAAATTCCTGTGCACGGCGAAGAGCATTGGCCGATGCATGCACCGCAGCATGTACAACTCTTCGTACAATTATTAAATTTCTGCAATAAAAAAATCTTCAGTGCATCTATTTTTATGCTCCCAGCATGGCAGCATTCTCGCTAGGATGCTACAGGTTCATGGAAGTACCACCTCGAATTTAACAGGAAAGACAAACTTCATGTATCACATGTTGTACCCAGACCATTCGTCGCAATTTCACACACTCACTTCCAGTGGCGTTGCCGGGGACAGGGGGTACGTGCCCCCAACGTTGGGTGTCCCCCACATGTACCCCATGAGATTTGGGGTATGAAAAAAGTATCCACAAACACCGATATGAACACAAGGACCCACTGTCGCACTTCATCAGTCAATTATGAGGCTAAAATGTTCTCAAACTACACCTTTGGGGCTCGCTTCGCGCGCATCAGTTTGTTGAACTATGTGAAGGACTTCCTTACTGGGAGATCTAATCCACAGCTATTGAATCGACATTTATTTTCAACAGCTATGGGACTACGGCGGCCGTGAGTCCTCACCCTTTAATACAATTCCCACGTTGATTGTATTATAGTCAGAATTTACTTTCGGAAACTGTAAAAAATACGATTTACGCGCCTTTGTCAAAGCGTGTCAAGTAGATATGAGGATATTTAAATAGCTTCACTTTCTGGTTAGTGTCAGTTTTTTAAAAACCGGTGCCTTCAAATTTGCAACGGGGAACTTTGCTCTCCCGATTCCTCACCGAGGCGGAGTTAAGCACCACACCAGGGATCATAACGTGGTGATACCTCCAGTGGCCGATCCAGGGGGTGGGGGTATGCATACCCCCACCGGGATGGCTAAAGTTGTATAGATAGCCAGGCTAATTGTAGCCTAGGCCTAATAAATATTTAAAAAAAAAAGTTAGTTGTTACATTATCTGATTACCGTATTTTTGTGTCATTTTCTTCAATCAAATGAAAAATGTAAATAATAATGTATCTATCTTCCTTATCATTCATTTGGGAAATTCGTTTTGTTTACACATTGCGCAACGAATGCTAAATCTAGCGTTTTACTGCCGCCAACGGCCGTTAGTAAAGCTGTTTGTGACATCACATGTGTGTCTTTGTTGATCCTACAGTCTGATTGTTAACTTACGGTAGCCTTATGTATTTGATGTATTTTTGTCAGGATTTTACATCTCCTTCAGACGTCAGAATTGCATATTATTGATATACTAAAATAATTTGGTCAGGATTGTTTTTTATTTTTAGCACAATTATATTTTTCGTGGTTTCGTTGGCACATTTTGTATGCTTGTCGATATAGTGCTTTCTTCCTCCCGCCAATTTATACTCCCTGTTCCATCAAACCCAGGTAATGACGCAAGTATGTAGGCTATGTCTTGCAGCTCCCTGGTCAGCCTATTTCTGCAAGTACGTCTTTAAAAAGTATGCGATTATAAAGTAGTCCAGAATGCTGATTTTGGCACATAACAGTTAAACCCCAATAGGTCTGAAAAGGTCTGGGAAGTGCCCTTTCCTGAATTCTAATAGGCATCAGAGACTACAAAACAGCCATATACACATGGTGGCACTTCACTCAGTGTACATTTGATGTCCCATCCACATGCAGACCCCCCCCCCCCCACACACACACACACACTGCAAATTCCTGGATCCGCCACTGGATACCTCCGAAAGGAGTATAAGAATTTGCACACATTTTTATAGATACTTTATTCCAAATTTTCCTACTCGCTTAGCTCGAGCACCAGGGTAGTCTCATTTCTGAGGAAAATGCAGGGAATATGTATTCAATGGTTCCTCTTTGCAAATTTTCCAGGCAAGCCCCGGATTCACACCCGTATATGAACCTTCCATGCTCCAAGTGAAGGCTTTCGCTCTGTATCATACTTGGAAGGTATTTGTCTCAACGTTAATTCCTATTGGGCAGCATGAGTGGGTTCTGTATGTTTCATTTTGGTGTTCAAAAGTTAAAAGCCTGGGATTGCAGTGAAGGGGAGACACGTGCGGCACGCATTATTTTTTCCCCAGGATGTTTGTGGGTAAACCGGATCCCCAGGAGTTTGCAAACTGTGTTTGAAGTCAAGGTTAGGTTTTAGAAAATGGGCTAAGGATACCTTCTCCATGGGTAATCGGTTGCTGCTCCCCATGGTGATGATAAAAGTGGGGAATAATGTACAGAAAGTGTTTTTTTTTCAAGAACGTCATATGACCCGAAATAGTGCGCCTATACCAAAGTCTTTAATTCCCTTTCTTTCCCCGAGTTGCCGACGGAGTCAGTCACTCGTCCAATTACACCAACGGCCGTTGATACGGCCGTATACGGCCGTCACATCCATAAATCAATTTTCCGACGGGCCTTCAACTTGAATGGACCAATTAGATGAAGAGCCGATTATCGAAATAACCGATAACAGACTGGTCAAGCGCTCCCGTTCTCTTTCTCTTTTTTCTTTTCATTCACCGTCGTCTTCCCTTTCACTCCCTTCCTTTCCCTTCTTCTCTCTTCTTTTCCTCCTTTCCTCTTTTCCTCTTCTTTTCCTTTCCCTCTCCCTTTTTTGCCGACAGACCGAAAATTTGCCGACGGCGACCAAATATTGGGGGTGTGACACCCCCATACCTCCGCTCGCTACGGCCCTGATAGCAGGTCCCTTTGCAGCCACGAATATCTATAATATTCATTAAGATCTCACAATATGTGTAACAGCTATTTGCACAGTAACGGACACTAATGGTCTATTCCATGGTACGTAGCAGTCTTCAGGCACAAGCACTGTCCACTGCAATTTCATAACTTTACTGTACTACTCCATGCAGACGCGGATGCGAGAAACCTTTCACCCAATAGCCTGCAAGGGACCTGCTATTTTGCATGTAATAGCGGTAATGTTAATATGTAATACCGTAGTTTAGTCAAAGTGTACCAAGTTGTTTGGGAGTTTTGCTTCAGTTTTCACGTGTGTAGGTGGTTATCGGAAGTATGATTAACTCAGGGGCACATAAGTCGGGGGTGGGAGGGGGGGTGGGGGGATTTATTCTCTCAGAACAGTAGACGGGAGACGATCTACTCAACTGGAGGTATAAAGGTTACTAGTATAAGAGTGTGGTTACCTAATGTACTTTCAATGGGGGAGGGGGGATTTTCCACTTTTAACCGAAATTCCAATCCAGCTTAATCCGAAACTGGTGCATATTTTGTCACAAAATAGTAAATTTTCTGCCCGAACGGCCCGGAAGGGGGTTGTAACCTCTAGCCTCCCTGCCTTGCGGTACTCCTATGATAACAATGTAGATCATCTCTTCTGAGTGGAAATATTGTG
Organism: Holothuria leucospilota; assembly: GCA_029531755.1. NCBI lineage: Eukaryota > Metazoa > Echinodermata > Holothuroidea > Aspidochirotida > Holothuriidae > Holothuria > Holothuria leucospilota. The sequence goes on from CM055982.1 coordinate 38,099,891, forward strand.
GGATGATCTATTCAGGATATGATCTGAGCAGCACTGGTAGTCTAAACATTGGGCAAAATGTTTGGAAAGAAGATTGGGACCTGGGAATTAGATACGTGTAGATAGGTTCCAGTGCTTAAGAAGCACTTAATCCGGGTCTCATCCAGGAACTCTAGGCCTATACGGTAGTGAATAACGCCACAAAGCACAAAAAGTGTTAATGACGGTATTTTCTTTTCATGCCGCACAATCATGGGTTGATCTCTTCATAATAGAAACTTTGTCAAACTTTCTACATTCCTTAACTTCATCAACGGCACTCAGTCAAACGACAACTGATAAAGAAACATTTCGTTGCCAAGCAACCACGAGTAAACTGCTTTTCCATCTCAAGTGCAATAGGCAATAGGAGCTGCCGGGAATGTTTGCAGCGATACACGGAAGCAACTCTCGTCTTCGTTTACATTTATGGGGATTGATTTTCGTTGAGATAAACAGTACAGTAACTGTGGTACCATCTGAAGTTGGAGACTTACAAAATATGACATGCTAGTTTATACCACTCACCGACAGCACAAAAGCTGATGTCACGTACATGATATACACGTTACAATCTTGTCTTTCTTAGTGTTTTCCTAAAGCCACTGCACCTAAGCAGAATCAGAATGTGATCACGTTCATTGCTATAGAATACTCGAAACCGAGTCTCTTCCAGGCGTGTAGACAGCCCAGTCGGTCCCGTAGACTGGAGGGGGGGGGGGGAGGTATGGAGAACGGTAACGAGAAAGTATATACAAAAGTAAAAAGAAAGGACATGTTTCAATGATAATGCCGGTTCAATCTCTGTTTTCCTGTCTAACGTGATGAACAGGTACTAAGGCTTGGAGATAACAAATATAAGTTTGTAAGGAACACAAGTAAAAGCAACTGTTTGGAACAAACGTAGAAAAACAGAAAACTAAGTGAACCACACCTCCACTGAGGACTTTTTCAAACTTGTACTATACCTTAAAAATCCGAATACTTTTTCAACATATTATGCAAATTAAATATAAATATTCATTGAGCAATCGTCTTGCATATTCATTAAGCAAGCAAAGGTAAATTTTACATCGTGGGGGTTAAGAAACGTCCTTTCTATGTTATTAATTTACAACCTCCTTGATCAAACTTACAAATCATTAATCAACGTTGTATATTTTGACCTTCTTTGCATGCGTTTACTATACAAATTTACATAATTACATATAATAAACATAGGCTTTGACTGAGACTTACACCGGTTTTCAAACGACTTAAATAAAGCATAAAAACTTAAGGTTGACTTTCTTATTTATGACTTAATCTCCTAGCCAGTTTGAGGGCCTTCTCTTACGTTGGGGATGTCTCCGCCATGGTATAGCTGAGCCTGAAGGGGGCCTAGGCCACTTCAGGCTTAGTAGCTAACAGGGTGGTCGGCAGATTCCCGTTAGGCCCATCAGGCCTGTTATTAATATTGGCTCAGGTCGGGGGACGGTTTGATTAGTCAGATAAAGGTAGACCTACACTAGGAAGGGGGTAAAGAACCGGTCAATTACGTGAACGTTGATGTTTTATATCAATTTGGAGCAATTTCACCTCCGTTCAACTCCTCACGGGTTTTCAAACTCGTGGGGTGAGGGTAGATTGCACGTTTTTAAGCGAGAGTGGTGGACGACTCTTTTTTGAACGGCACTTGTAGATCGGATTGACAATTTCGTAGTTAACCTCATTAACCCTGTCAGCAGAAGACCCTCATACCCTGCATGGTCCCTTCTAACACGGTAGTAATTTTCTTCTAGGATTGACCGGGTCATCTAGCCAAACTAGTCCACCAGTCAGAAAGGGGGTAAAACGCTCTTCCCCATAATTTTTCCTTTGCCGGTCAAGTCAGTGACGTCACAAGGGTTGTTTGCAGGGGCGGGAGGTCAAGTGACTCGACCTGCGCCCCCAGAACCCCGGGGCCCAGACTACCTGTCTACTTGATCACCCCCTGTGGGAACTTAGCAAACTCTTATTTAAGCCCCAGCTGGAGGTGTCATTCTTGCAACAAAAGAACATGACCGCATCATACCGCTCAATTTAAGTTCTCTTGCCGTCAAGAATTAACAATTCACCGGAGGCGGAGGGGCGCGAAAAGTACATAAGCTTTCATTATCCCTTTTCTTGTCTTTCCAATTTTTTCTTATATTCTTTGTTTTCCTATTTTTCTCTTTTTTTCGTTTGCCTTCATTTTGGGCCCCCTGGCCCGTGTAGGGAGGCGGCTGCCCCTCCCTGCCCCACCCTTTATTACGCCGTTGGATCGAGTGCCTCATCACTATTCTCTTTGGCAACATTAAATTAGTTTAGACAATGATGTAAATGTATCCACAGGTAAAGAAGTCAAGGAGGACGTGATGTGTGCTACCACCGATGATGTTGACTCCTCCACGTCATACGCTAATGAGGCACGCCAGAGGTAAAATTGGTACGTCATTTGATGGATTCAATCTATCAGAGTTACAAAGTATACGTAAGGATCCATTGTGTTTGCCTGGGTAAAAGACGATGAACGACCCCCTAGGCGTAGGTTGATAGGGAGACCTGAGGAATTGCGAAAATTATGCTGGGAGTTCCCAAAATTGGTGATTCGCAATGGAGTGCTGTGTCTTTAGAAATTCATAGCTGCAAAAGGGATAGTCTATCAAACAGTGATCCCCACAGTATTAAACCTAGTGTTGTACCGATATTGAAAGTACGGTAGCCGACATTATCGAAACCGACATTTCAGTTCTCAATATCGATCCGATACCGATATTTGGGAAATAACCATTCTGCAACTAATCATAGGCAATGAGGGAAATGTCCTTTAATCTTGATGAAGTAAAATATTGGATGTTGCATTCAAAAAGACTCAAATAGTGTACCATTTTTACGACAAATGGGACGATAAATATCCGTTAGGTAATATCGACATTTAAGGTTAACGTTGCCGATACCGATACAGGATACAAATGGGGAGTACCGGCCGATACCGATGGTGAATACCGATAATCGTTCCAACACTAATTAAAACAGCGCGTTCTTGCTTATTTGCATCGGGATCCTGCTTTAGGTCATCTAGGAATTGAAAGAACAATTCAGAGGGCAAAACTACTCTGCTATTTGACCATTCAGGAGGGGCGATGTAGAAAACTTCTTTATTATTTGCCTATACCTTGTGAATTAAAGCGAAACCCTGTACCACGCCCAACGTGAGCCCCGTTAGAGGGTATTGTCACGTTTCGTCCCCTGCAGTTAGTTGCTATGGATGTAACTGGGCTTCCCGAGACAACTGCTGGGAATAGGTATGTTCTGGTATTTATTGATCATCATGATTTGTTTTATGTTAACAGATGAAGAACCAAAGGGCGAACACAGATAGCTGACAAAATATTTGCAGAGTATATTACTAATTATGGATTTCTGGAATCATTTCATTCTGATCAACTTCAAGGTGCTCAGTTTGAGTCTCATGTTGTCCAGGCACTTTGGAAACGCATGGGAGTTTAACAAAACGATAAGCAGTCCGTATCGCCCTCAGAGAAACGGACTTGAAATGTTTAATAGGACTTTACAAAGACCAGTTAAGCAAGTATATATATCATGCAATACGATGCGAGAATGGGATCAATGCTTGAAGTTTGTCGAGTTAGCATGCAATTCTAGTCAGGGGCGTAGCCAGGTTCTTGGTGTGTGTGTGTGTGTGGGGGGGGGTTAAAGTCGACTCATAGCCCCCATTCTTGACTACAGTCCTGGGGGAGGGGTATGAGGGGAGGGTGTCCCCCTCCACTTTTGAATTTTTGTTTTTGCTTTCTCGAAGGGCTTAGATGAAAAATGTTGCTTCTTTTTATACTAGATCCCAGTGTTCTCCCCAAGGGTTTTTTAGAGGGGCACATGGGTGACGCCAGGATTTGCCCGAAGGGGGCCAGACTCCCCGACGGCGAGGCCAGCGACCCAAAGCCCCGACAGCCCCGATGCTGTCGAGGGGTTGGTGAGGGGGGTGATTTGAAGAAAACCTGTGTTCTATACCATGCCATTGCGGGGCATATATTGCATAAAATTTGTATATACTAGAGGAACATAGATTTACAGTTTTTATCCGGAATCTAAACTGTGAAATTGCAAAGCGCGCGAAGTACGTGAAAATATTTTGGGTAAGCCTTCACTAAAGAGAATCTGTACTTGTTTAAAACTTATATAGGTCAATTGTTCGGGCAGGTGGGTCCTATCAGACATAACTTACATTTTACTTCCCTCCTCTGGTCACTAGCCGTACCTCACGACAGACATAAGAGAACATTAACTAGGTTTACGGAAATGAGATGACTTTGTAATATATTTAGCTATAAGTAACGGAACTGAGAAAGAGTGGGCAAAACGTACCGAAAATTGTGAGTTTTATCTCAGAAATGATCCTTTTGAAAGCCAAAATAAGTAACCGACCATGGGTGGCGACAGTATTTTCCCGAACGGGGCCGAGCCATGCCATCGACCCCAAGTCCCGACAATCCACTATGTCGAGGGGGTGCATGGTGAGAAGGGGATTTGAAGGAGCCTAACTATCCCATGCCATTGTAGGGCATATTTTGCATAATATCACTTAATACTTCAAGAGCCAAGTTGCGCACTGATATCGTTCTTTTGAATCTAAATCGTGAAACTGCAAAGAGCATTTCTGGAAGGCTTCCACAAAAAACATATGTAATCACTAAGAACAAAAAGAAAGAAAGAAATCTGTAGGGGTTGGAGACCGTTCGGGGATAACATACATTGTAACGAAACCATCTGGAATCGCCCACCAACTGACCGTACAGTATGACACACATTAGAGAACAGCAACTAGGCATTGCGATATGGGATGAAATTTAGGACCTCTACATAAGCTGTGTACTCTGCCTACATGTTACTTGGTACGGTGGACAGGGCTTGTGCTATCTAGCTATGTGAAATGGAAATATTGAAGAAAATGGAATGACCCTACAGCGCGTGTAGCCCTCGGAAAATTTTGGGTCCTTATTAGAGAAGTTGTCCTCTTGAGAGCATGCTTTATCGTATCGACTAAGACTCCCCGACGAAACTGTAAAAAAATCCCCGACGGGGAGCCATGGCCCCTTCCCCCTGCCCCCACCTGTCGCCACCCCTGGAAGGGCGGCCCACCCTCCGAGTGAAAATGAAATTGACAACCAATACTATTTCGGAAGTTATTTATTTTGTTTCAAAATCAGGATTAGGGTTCGAAAAAAGGGCTAGGGTTTAGTCCCCAAGGCATAATCTATTGAAAAAAAGAGAAAAAATCCCGAACACTCTCTCCAGACGAGATGACATCATTAATATCCACGGTTTTGATTGACTTCTCGGGGGCCTATTGCCAATGCGTCCTGCATAAAATAAATATGCCGTCCGTTCTGCTGCGGATTCCACCGTCATTACTCATCCCCAAGACCTAGATCCCTACCCCTCCCACTCCGCTCCACCAACTTTCCATCTTTCCCTCCTGTCGCCGGTTTCTTTTTCGTTTTCGTTTTCCTTTTTTTTTTTTTTTGCTTTCCTTAATTTTTTCAACATCGCCCATTGCGTCTCCAATTTTTTTTTTTGTGTGTGTGTGTGTGTGTGTGTGTGTGTGTGTGTGTGTGTGGGGGGGGGGTTACTCTGCCCCCTACGATCTGGCTACGCCACTGATTCTAGTGTACAAAGCAGTACAGAATTTGCACCCGAGTTACTTTTTCTATCATGGCAGCTAGAGAACCTAGGTTACCCTCAGATGTATTGTATTCAAGTAATGTACCGTAAGTCCGTGTTTCAATATGGACATCCACTGTTTGATTATGCAAGTCAACTCCAGAAATAGCCGCGAGCTACTTTTAATGTTGCCAAAGAGAACAGTGATAAGGCACGTGACAGGCAAAAGAAAAATTATTGGGAAGAATGTTTTCCCCCTTTCTGACTGGTGAAATAGTTTGGCTAGATGACCCGTCAATTCTAGAAGAAAATTACTATCGCGTTGGAAGGAACCACACAGGGTATTAAAGTCCAATTTTTCTGACAGCGATAATGAGGGGAGGAGGGGCTTCTTCTTTGGATCCTCCTTAACTACAGGTTTGGCCCACATGCGGGATGATCTAAATTTTAACACGGGCCGGATTGCCAAATGAGTAAGATAAGCATTGTGCATAGAATTGGAAAGAAAAGGGGAGAAGAAGTTGGTAGTCTTCAAAAAAGTGTTGAACCTAGCTGCCCGGGACTTACGAAACACTTAATCCGGGCCTCACCTAGGAACTCTGCAACAGTGAACACCGCACCTTAAACAAAAAAGAAAAAGGCTATAAAAGGGTTGTCTTTCATGCGCAATCATGTGTAGTATCCTTTTAACGGAACCTTCTCAACCTTCTTTCTTTTCTTTTATTCCATCAAAGACACTCAAACAACAACTGATGAAGAAACAGTTCATTGCCTAGCAACCGAAATTGAAGAAGGTTTTAAATTCAATTGCAACAAAAAAGCTGTCTACAGATGCCACAGCAACGTTCGACCATGGAGCTACTACGAAGTAGCTACATGGTTCGACTGTGTATGTAAAGTACACTCTGGAATGCTAGTACAAGTTGAAAGCCTAGATAGCGGTACAGGCGCGCCGCCAAAAGTTTGCCGTGGAGCTGGAGCGTACTGTCCAGAAATTTCAGCAGGGGGGGGGGGGGGTCTGAGATATCATTTTCCAAATGAGGCGTATTTTGGGTCATAAACTCATAAAAAAAACTCCTAAAAATCTTAAGGTCGGCGCGAGTAGGGGGTCCGGACCCCCGACCCCCCTTTGGACACGTGTTTGTGGAGGGGTTTCATACACACCACCCCATTAACTCCAGTGACACAGCCGAATTGAAAGCTCTGTCTGTTGGCGTATGGCCCAAGGATCTACCACAGGGACCTTGGTGAGTTTTATAGGGACAATGGCTAGGTGGAGGACCGAGATAAACCTCGTAATTTGTAGGCCCTATCCCTTTATCACTGTAAGTCATAGGAGCCTGGTTGAATCCCCACCCCCCACACACCTTGGCCACGAGTCCGAGCATGTATGATCATTACAGTCACCAGCCTGAGAGCAAAAGTCGATGCCTAACGTTATGTTAGTGATGACTAGGTACTTTACAGATTTAAAGAAAAGTCTTCATTGCAGGCTAAACCTGAACTACTCCCAAGTGGACTTACGTAAGCATACGACCCTTAGACTAATGAAAAGCCCCCAGAAGCTCTAAAGATGTAATGAATTTGCATGCTACGAGAAGGAACTGTCATGTACCCTTCAACGCTTTAGTAGAATTGGATGCTTCTTGACAGTTAAGCTCCATTGAAAGGAAAAGTAGCTATTGTAACACCAACAATATTGCCCAAAGGATTATTACTCGTACAGACACAAGTGAATGGAAACCTATACAAAACGATTGCGCCTTGACATTAGAGCTACTATGTTTGTAAACAATGGCCAACAAAGAAACAAACATGCAGAAAAGCTAGTACACCAACCAAGGAGCAAACATGCAGAAAAGCACACTGATTGGCTAGCACTGGGTAAAACAGGATATGACGTTTTGTTTTTACTCTTCCGTCAACTAAATTAAGTGCTGAAAATGTAGGAAATTATATGAAACATCATTTTTTGGGTTGAATTTGCGAGAATTGCCACAGAGGTAAGTCAAAAAGTTTGATTTACGAGTAAACATGATACCCACAGGCACCCCAATCCCTTCGTGAGGATGGAATTTTGAATTAAACATGTCAGTAATAATGTTGATATGGCTCTGTGAGTGACCTTATATAATCAATGCCAATGCTTACATCAAGTAGTGAGTAGATAGCATATGCCGTCACGAGGCCTCTGTGTGTGGTTTGGCACTTCATGGTTTAGGGGCCGTGTCATTTCCTCCCTCCCTGTTTGCTTGCTAAAGACCGGGGTCGTTCACGATGACGACAGGATCGTTCATCTATTTACAGGGGACGTCCTTTCAGATGTGGGCAGAAGCGAACTAAATAGCCTGCGCGCATTGGCTTACTCAGACACTTGACTCAGTGGGGTATGTTTGATGACCAGCGTCTATGAAAGCGTGACCTTTGTCTTTTGGCCACTTTTTGCTTTAATTAAGGAGATTGGTGGCGCTCTCTCGTTTTTGAATGGATAATTCTTACGGTGATAAAAGGTAGTTGACCCTAGCAGATTCCTAAAAAAAAAAAAAAAAAAAAAAAAAAAAAAAAAGACCATAGCCACCTTCAATATTGTCCTACCCCTGTGCTACAGTGATTCATACCCACTCTGAACCCGAAATATAGAGGGCGCCTTCAGTTTATAACTTTTGACATAGCAGTCTGCTATGTCAAGTACATGCTAAGTAGGTACTGCTGTAGCACTACTCTGGCTTTACCCGCATTTCCTTTTTTATGGTAATTGCCTCGTCTGGAAGGTGTCAAAATTTCTTAAAACTTGATAAAAAGGATACTTATATTAAAAAAAAGATAAATTGCATTTTGAGGTAGTTTGTGGAAGATATAGGCGTAACACCCTTTCTTCATTTCCGACTGAGACTGTTGATTCACTTTGTTTGCATGCTAAGCGAATCCTGTGATGAATCCTGGTCGAATCCTGTGTGCTAACTTCAAACTAATTTTCCGACAAACGCATGAAAAACGTTAACAAACAGAAAGGTGATTGCTTGTAGGTTTTATCGCCTGGCAAGAACATCATGAGTTCATACAACCAAAGAAAGGTATTTTTATGAGATTCTAATGTTTCAAGACCGAAAGGTTGGTTTGAAGGAACGGTCTCTGCTTTCGGAGACCTTGTTGACAAATACCTTTAGCAAAAAGTTGAGATGGAGACGGCCCCCGACTATGATTGTGTGACTGAGTAGCTGCTCGCACTAGGCCTAGTTCCACTACGACCCGGCTGCCGGGGACGAATAGTATTAAAGGGGAATTTTCATGATCCCAGACAGTTCCAATTCTCCCAACTATGCATCTTCTAGCTCCTCCCATAACTGTATGAGGCTCTTCCTTGTGCAAGAATAACCCTGTTTTATTGCTTAAGGCCATGTCCTGGTGAGCACACAAGGCTATAAAATGTAATAAAAGTACTCTCTCTGCCTTGTGTGGAATGTGAGCTACTCTGCATCTTTCAAATTTTCAAACTTTGATGTCAATCAAACAGCAGTCACCAACTGAGAATTTTGATATACATACACTAAAAATATACTTTGGGGTGATGACAGTCTGTCTTTAAATGATGGCACAACCTAACAAGGCCACTCTAAGGAAGTTTTCGATTTTAAAAAACAAGACAAAAGAATATGAATCTGTTTGTACCTGAAAAAGTTTTGGCGGACTTGACCTTATTTGAGAGCTATAAATCTTTACCACAGATTTTTCCTTTCAAGAGATAGGCCTACCATTACGACAAGTTCAGCGTTTCCAGCTCAAGCCTAAAATCAGAAGTAACCTAAACTAAAGGCCAGCGGGCACTGTTTATAATTTTTGTACAGAGCTGTATGTACAGGTTCAGTGTAGGCAGTTTGTGTGTTCAATTCGAGCCGCATATCTTAGCGTGCAAGTGCTTGAAAAACAGGTTCACACGCATTAGTAAGGGAGTTTGCTATATATGCGCGTGCTGCATCAAAAATTGACGCACTGATTGTGACAGCAGTTTTGACGCGCTTTGTTGACTGTATCGATGCACGACATTCAAATGTGGCCTTATTAGGTCATGTCACTATGTAATAATGGCACCAAAATTTGCGCGGCCCCGTAATTGGCACACCATCAGAAATTACTAACGTTAGGCCTATACCTACAGTAGCCTATCACTTTAGCAACGCTGAACATTACTGTAGCGAGCCTAACATTTTTTGAACCTATCAGGTGTTTTGTTTTTCACAATAATGAATGCATTTCAGGTAGGCCTACGTGCATACCCCAGATTGGAAAGTTTACCCTGCGCGGATAAATCCCCCGTGCGGCTCGAATGGAGAATCCGTGACCGGAAGTGACGTACGTGGTACGCATAGGGATAGGGTTATATACGTAGTAGGCATACGGATAGCATACGCATAGGGATAGGGTTATACGTAGTAGGGATACGGATAGGATACGCATACGGATAGGGATAGGGTTATACACGTGCTACGCGTAAAGATAAGGTTATGGTTACACAGTTAGGGACATATGTATACGTAGGGATAAAATGCGTATAGACACGTATATTATACTATACAACTGAACTGTTTATATTGTACTTATAATATTTAAAACCGTTTGCCGGCAGCTTGGCTTGCAGCGCTATCGGTTAGGGCATGGAATCGCTATACTGAGATGTATACTGCATTCGTATTCTTCAAGTGTTCCGCGTTCAAATCTCACTGCCACCTTTCCTTCTCCAGCTTCTTTTCTCACTTCTTGTTACGCCACGTTATTGAACTTAACTTGTCACTGATCTTTTGTAAGTTTTAAGTTATAATTTACGCAACTTCCGGTCACGGATTCTCCATTCGCACCCCCCGTGCAAAAATATGATTCATCTCGAAGTTGCCAGCCGTGCACATTTAAACGACAACTGCAACTGTGCAAACTTAGCTATTGGCAGCAGCCACGTTTGATAACATGAACATATAGCTAGACTATATCCATGTTTGTAGGTACGTCAGCAATTGCCTTCACTGTGCAGGGGCCGACTCCGTTCCCACTAATGAATGCCCGATATTGCCTGTCGGTATAGTGGTGTCGAATGCGCACTTAAGAACCCTACCATTGCAAGCTTTTTGTATGATATGTTATGCTAGATGCGCTCTCGACCGGCCCGCGCAGTCGACGGTCACCCCATCATACAATGAATGCCCGACCTGTGTGAATGATTGCCCGTGATGTGTTTATTGATTGCCCATGATGTGTTATTGATTGCCCGACCTGTGAATTATTGTTATTGTATTGTCAGTAACCTAATAACATTATGTGAAAAGTTTATCGTCTTTGGCCCATGCCATTAACAACTCAGTTTTGTCACAGCAAGGAATATTTCCCCGGCCCTAGCATCACTCATTGCACTCTATTTTTCTGTTCTCTTATTCATAATTTCTTTTACATGTGAACTTCACTGTCTCATTGTGCCCCAGTGTACCGGCTCACTACTGGTGGAGTACATTAGGAAAAGACTGCAAAAGTTTTGGGGCTCCTGAGTCTTCCCATGTGGCTGACTTTTCCTCCACACTTATATAGTGGCGTTATCCAGCATGCGGTTTTGGTTCAATAGTCAGTGATTTCACTGAATCAGGCACCCGGGTCATTGACGCACAACTTTCAATTTTGACGCACAGATACAAAACCTCTGGTGTCAAAATGACGCACAGCTTTCTCCATTTCAAGTTTGCCAAGAATTCAGTTCATATGATCAGGGACCTATCGGTGACGGCTGGGAGCATCCGACACTAAAACTTCCGGCACTTCTTTAGGTTAAAAGTTTACAATCCCGCCCGGTACGGTACTAATTAAATTTTCAAACTTTTTGCCTCAGTTCAAAATAGACACTCAATCTATACTAAGGTGACCAGACGTCCTCTATTTTCGGGGACGTCTGGTCAAATTTCGATATATTATAATAATATATTATAGGCCTAATATTACATCAACATCGTTGAGATATATCGTAGCGCCCAAGCACAGCATACGTAGGCGAACTTTATGTAACAGCTAGGAATCTGCAATCACAGAGATCAGAAGTCAAGAGCATCACTGATTTTCTATTACTGACTGCTGTGATCACACTGTACTGTAACCAAGTGCACACTAACAATATATATTTTCCTTACACGGTGCCTGGTCTAGTAGCGTCCCTGATTTCAACCCCCCAAATATGGTCACCTTAAAGGCAATATGCAGTCGCCCCAAAATTTTCTTTGAAAAATCAGCAAACTCTTGCAAATCTCCTCTTATTGCAATACAAGCACCTCTGAAGATGTTTTGAACATAACTATTACAAACAATAGGTAAAGCAAGGCGAAATTCTCCTTGAATTCCACAATTCACTAACAAAAATACTGTCACATGATCAAAATAGACCATTCATGAACTAGAGTGACAGGATACACTCACTCTGTTTGGGGTGACTGCCTACTGCCTTTAATCTATAGGGCAATTCCATGCGAAAGTGGACAAGACCACCAAATTCTAAAAATTCTCTAATATCAGTAAACTTGGTATCAGATTGAAGCTAAAAGTTTGAATTTTCCAGTAAAACTAATTATTCCAAAAAAAAAGCAAAATTCACTTTTTCATGCATAATTAATTAGCAGAAATCAAAGTGTCAATATTTTCACAAAATATGGCATAATAAAAAGCTTGCTGGCAATAACTGCAATGAGATTTTTGTTTTAATTCATACTCTTTCATGAAGTTATTTTCATATATTTACAACATATTGAATCAAACTATGATTTCAGCAATGTCTTCCACACTAATGAGCAACTAATTAAAGTTGTCTCATTATGTCACGGCGTTACCCTAAATATGAAAATTTTTAATTTTGTGTAAGATACACAAATTGGAGTGGAATATTTTTTATAATGCAAATTATCACACCCACCCAGGCCTACAACTTTCATGCACTAAAGTTATAATATCTCTCATTGTTAATTAATTATACCAATTAGAAATATGTCACGGCATTACTTTTTTGGTAATGCAGTGACCGGCATTTATTTACTGTATGGTGACTGACAATTATAGTCATTGTGGTTGCTGGTACTTAAGTAACAGCATCCTACTGTATGATAATAATTTTTTTGTCAACTTTCTGGGCCCCTTCTTTGATGGTACAAGCAGGAAATGCAACACTGGACCCTTTCTTTAGTTATGGTGATCTGCCTATTATGCTCAGAAGCTACAGTATGATGGTCTGCTAGATTGTTTCAGTTAGCTCGGATGTGACTACGTAGCAACAGTATTTCCTGTTTATATAGCATAAAGTCAATCCATGGTGCAGTCCCTGTACACTATTGAGCATGAGAAGTTTCTATATAAAGAACTTGGATGGAAGAAAATCTGCAATTAGCATAGCAGCAGGACAATCAGTCACACATACAATGCAGTACAGTATACAGTAGTATACACCACCATTACAATCCAGAATGGTCAAGCAGTCTAATGCAGAGAAGCAGCATAAATACAGAGAAAGACTAAATTAGTATGCAATTATTTCTTAAACTATCTAAATTACTCATATCTAGATGAATTACAAACATTCTGACTATCAGCATCACTATTTACCATGAGCTTATTAACTTAATTTTTTAACGTGTGTTTCCCATATATGTACTAAGGCTTTGGTCACGGCGTTACCGTACAGCGTTACCAGACTTTTTTTTTATATATCTTATCATATCTTCCATAATCATAATTATTTATTTTATATTTCACCATACTGTTGTAGATAACAGTCTATAAAATGTAATTAATGTGAAGAAATTGTAAAAGTCCTTTAACTTCACAGGGTTTTAACAGTTTGCGAGCGGCCAGAAAATGCATGTCCTTTTCAGCGTCACGGTGTTACCACAATCATTAATATTCATATTTTCATACTTAGTGCACTTTTTCAAGAAATATAATTTTCCAGATTAACTTTGTGATAGTAGTAGTAGAATTGTAATAAAGGTTTGTTCCCAACATTAAGGGTCTCCCTGTTATTTACACTTGAAATGTGAATTTTGCTTCCAAAGCGTCACGGCGTTACCGTGGAATTGCCCTATACAATAATGTCTTGACCTAACTTCGAGCGATGTAATGTCAAAACTGTGCTGCATACACCTATTGCCAAGTATAATTGCCGATGGTGTGACTTTTAATGTTGCGCCGCTGTGTACTGCAGCACTCTGCACTGCTACTGTTGCGATAGCTTACATACTTTTGTCAAAGTGCTCCTACACAAACTCGAAACTAGGCTAGGCTACATATCTCCATATACAAAAACGTTAGGATAGTGTATGGACTAGTACAAATAACTCTGAAGTAAAAAGCATGGCGCAACAAAATTGCTATGGTTAATCTTTCGAAAATAGTATGAAGGTCTTAGTTAGGGTATTTTACACATGCCGCATACTATTTTATGAAACATATGTCAACTAGATTATTTTAGACACCTTTCAATTTGACAACGTTCTGAGGCTACCCTGAGGCTAAAGCAATACACATATTGTGTAATACAGGAGACTTGAAACTTAGGACTGAAGAGGGATCAATCGTTATAAACTTGAATTTTTATAGGACAGTCCAAGAACTTTTTCAGCAAGGCATATCAACATTGTTAATTATCATGGTTTATGCAAAACAAAACTAACATTATCAAAGTTGCGGATACTGTATCATTTTGTTAGCTGTTTATTTAGGGAATGTTTTGGCACACTTTCTGTACCTTGAATAATTAGGGCTATAAGAGTAAAGACAGGTAGGCTTACTCGTCATCCCAAGTATTACTTTTTCTTATGGGTAAGTAAAAGTCTCAGTTGACTGCTGTTTGATTTACATCAGAGTTGCAAAATTCAAAAGATAAACTGTATGTGTGCACAGGTAGAAGCTGAGGAAAGCTAAATTGCTAAAGCTGCAAGTAACCTTGTGGGGAAAATTGGAACTTTCAAAAATGGAAAGATTTTGCCACATCTCTATAGGGACTAAGGATCAATTGTTCAAAATAGGGCTAAAAATAAGAAAGGGTGCATTTGGTACTTTTGCTACTGTACAGTGTGTGCATTTTGGATAGGAGGGGGGGGGGGGGGTATTGTTGTACTCCTTACACAGAAAGATTTTTTCTACAATATTCCAAGGGACTGACAGAAATCCCTGAACTGAATCAGTGAAATAAAAATTCCCCATTAAACCCTGCATCTAGGATGGGCATATCTCTACATATTTGCAGAAAAGATTCTTGATTTCACATGTGAAATGCAAATTTCGCCAACAACTTTTGACTCCACCAAGCCAAACACAGTGAGTCAGCAATGAGAGCCCCCCACCTCTCCCACCCTGTGGAACTAATCAGTTACATTCTAATTTTCTTTTTGGTATTGTACATAGTGTACATTAATTTTAAATCTTTAACAAAGGAAAGATAAATGAGACACTGACAAAATTAGGTTTTATTAATACTTGTATTTTTTACAAAAAAACAGATGCAGACAAGCACTTTGTGTTTGAAATTATTAAGCTCACAAATTCAGTGATAATGTTAAAAATTTGGTGAAGGAAATGCTACAAATTTTGACTCTCTACATTTCAGTTTTGACTCTTCAAAATTTTCCCCTGAGGGTCAGTGACTCCTGAAAAAAAAATGAAGTGTGAAATCCCTGATAGTATTTTTCGTTCCTGGAATATTTTGGTGAAAAAAACTTCTTCTGCCTCACCAGCTTTAGGCCTACCCCACAAATTACTAAGTTACATGTCTACGCCGACCCCACCCCCGAATTAAGTGTTTTCACCTGCCTCAATAAAACCCTCCTAATCGGGGAATTATTTACGCACAGGTCGGGCAATCATTCACAGGCGGGCATTCAATAACACATCACGGGCAATCATTCACACATGGCGGGCATTCATTGTACCGACGGGCAATATCGGGCATTCATTAGTAGGACCCCCCAACTCTGTTCGCTCCCAAACCAACACCTGTTGTTATGTACCAAGCAGTTGCTGTACGTAGGTACGTAAGCAGTTTCCCAGCCGCCTCCGTAGCCACTATGCAGCTGTACGTATACTAAGTACCGTATACGTACAGTAGAGGCATTGTAGGGCCGTACCTTATGTCCGCTGACGACTAGACATTACACAGTCATGTACAGTGCATACAACTCTAGGCATGGGCATATATCACATGTATCATACTCTTCGTACATGGGTGGTTTGAAAACTTGGAAGGACGGAGGGTGGAAGAGGTAAGCACAATGCCTGGGAAAGGTGATTTCCTGCAATCTAGGAGGTACTGTAGTTTTGGCCAAAATTTTCTCGACACACTCTGTGCCAACTGATGGTGGCGCTCCGCTTAGATAGTATCGGCCGTGCAATTCTCCTGGCCACTATTAAAATCCCCTGTGCACCTTTGCAAACTTTCCAATCTGGTGCATACCTAGGCCTAAATATGATTATTTTTTCAAGCATTTTATAACTGCAACCCACCGTGTGTACTTTTAATATCTAGAAATAATGCTCTCTAAAAACAAAAATTACCTTGCCCTACTGTAGGTGTACACTGTCCCGAAGTCTGCTTCATCTGACGTATTTATGCCTGTACTGTGTACTGAGTGCATAACCTAGGTTATAAGGTTATCATACTCTGTTTGTAACTTGACCAAACTTCCTGTCTTTCTTAGGCAGGTTAGGTCAGCAAGTTAATACAAGTTTTGCATGATACTGTATGTGAGGCAACTAAGTGCCTTCCCCGCGAAGCTGACTCTGTTGCTCAGCACCCCACTGATCTCTAGACAAGGACTAAGCAATACAGCTTGCTACATAGGCATCTGTACGAAACTGTACAAAGTCAGTGAAAATAGTTGCACACTACACATGTGGAAAATGCATCAATTTCGGTGCCATTAAGAGACTGACATCGAAGAAAATTTCGAGTCAAATCAAGCTTTCTTTTACTAATTTTTTGGATCGGCGTAGGAGAATTGTGGGTAGCAGTGCATCCGTAAGTCACTGCACATTTGGAAAAGGCAAACAGGAGAGTGTTTGGATTTATTTTATTCCAAATATCGGCTTTGAAACTGCTTAGGTACGTCAATTTCGGGCTCACCATGTTATAATATAGCCCACGTTATTGGTCCGACTGCAATTTGCAAACTGCAGCACAAATTTTCAACTAATCTGCAATCACCAATAACAAAGACGAAAGTATTCTTTTTTAAGTAATCTTCTGTTGCCTTATTAAGGCTATAATTATAAAATGTAGAGATGTTGACTTGAGTCGCTGATTTGGACTCGAGTCCGACTCGAGTCGTACAGTACATTTTCTTGACTTGTGACTTGACTTGACTTGAAAAGTGACCTTGCACCTTGACTTGACTTGAAGAAAAATAACTTGTGACTTGAACATAGGCCCATTTCAGGGCTTGAAATAAGCTTGAAAAAGGGCACGGCCAATATGAGCAAAATGGCCATCGGTCTATGTTATTTCAATGGACATTTACTAAGGGTCATCACGGCCATCAGAAAGGGCCCGACGGCCATGGCCGTTGGTGCCGTTGGTTATTTCCAGCCCTGCTATTTGACTTGGCTACATTAAATGAAAATGTTTGTTGCTGAGTGCCCCATTGATTTTTTACCATAAAATTATTGAAGAACAGCATGCAAGCTTTTCCTTCATGCATTCAAGATTACCTTGTGCCGTGAATAGAAGGCTATGATACACTCAGGGGTCGAGAATAAGTGTAGCTGTAGTATAGCATAGATTAAAGTAACCATTCCAACACATACTTACAAGAGGCCAAGGGCAAGGCTAACCCCTAATTAGTAAAATTTTGCAAGCACACGTCACATTTCGCAATAGTGAAGATCAGGCCTTTCCAACCTTTTCCTGCTTGATCAAGTTGCCCCTTGCACAGAATAGTGTTGAGCAAACACCCTGTCTACAGGATACATGAATGACCATAATACCCATACATGTCTTTAAAATATGAGGGACAAGAAACGAAACCACATTTTAACGTAAATGGTGTTTAATAGTCTTTGTATGTGTGGATCCAGGTACTGTAATTGCAAGTCCATGGGTGTACTACAGTATGTGATGGCAAAGCCCAAACTTGCGATCGTCGAAGCAGTGAAGACTTGCTGGCATGGGAGGGTTTTCAAGAAAGTATCCCACTGAAAAGCTGTTAAACGCAACTTTCATTAAAAATGCCTATAATGAATTGGTACCTCTACTATTTGAGATCTAGGCATTTATTGAACAAAATTACCTTGTACAAAACTAACAATATCAACAACTTATTAGAAAAGACTGGAATGAGAGTAATTCACTAATGAATCTTTAAATGTGGAAATTTCGTCTCAAGTTACCCAGGCGTCTCAAGTATCCCTGGTCTATGTATGGTGCAAGATAAAAACAGGTTAAAATCTGCCAAAAGCATTTAAACCCACTTTTAGAAATAATTTACCTAAGTTACTGTAGGCCAAGGCCTACACCCATTGTAGCCACGGTGTGACTAAAGACATTCTCAAAATTATCCTCAAGAATAATTTGAAAAACTTCCCCACATCTTTGTGAATGTATTTTTTTGCATCATTAAGTCCGCAAATTTTTAAGCCACCATACTAAATGTATTAGATTGTACATGTACACTGTATATGATCCCCATACTGCACAGTGCACAGATTCGTGTGTAATGCTGTATATGTGTGCAGTGTGTGCATTTGTCCTAACAAAACTTGAATACGTATGGGATGTAGGCCTATGTGGTTACTTTGGCTGTGTTTGTAACTAGAGTGACAGTATGAAAGCCATACTGCATACAGTATTCATGTAATCTGTACAGTGCATGTGACTGACACAATGTACATGGGTTGTTCTACACTTACAGTGTTGCTAATTAAAAGAGAAACCAGTATGGGGTGAATTTTGGCCAATTTTATGTTGTTTATCCTAAAGAAACCTAAATTTTATAGCAGCACACAATTTTTCAGGAGGGTACTGTACAGTATGATATGTTTTTCCTTAAGAAATCCGCAGTCAAATCCTTACAGTAGGCATGTCATTATCAGGCCCATTTGCTACTTTACTCAACATAACAGTGTACAAGCTTTACTGCACAGGTGTGTTTTTTATTTTCAGAAAAAAGAGGCTTTGAGAAGGCTTTCCCAGGGAAGGGGACGGACCAGGTCCCTGGGAAAGGATTTCCCAGACACAGGGAGAAAAGTTCATCAAAGATCATTCACAGGTTTGTTGAAGAAAGCTTTTTTTTGTTTGCCCTGCTGCTGTGAACTGTACATAGATGAGATGGTACAGATATTCTGCACTATGAACAGAGAGGGTGTAGGGAACAAAATGGTATCACTTGACAGTTTGCTTATATCCACAGATCCAGCACTATTTTTTGATGCACTAAACAGCTTTCATTTTGTACAAATGCGATATTAATACACAGGTAAATTCGTAATGCTGGACAGTTTTGTACTGTAAATCAAATTTTGAATTTTTTTTTTTTTTTTTATCAAACCTTACCTTATATGCAGGCATGCAGGCATCTGGCAATTTTGTTCCTGTGGTCCCCAAGATTTAATACCTGGTTTGATTTAAAAATTTATGACCAGGTGACATTTTATTCTTGTACAAAGCACCTGGACAAAATTACCACCCTACTTCAATGCATACAGTATCCAAAGCTGAGGTTTCTTATTTGTGAACAATTCATTGTTTGTACTTTTAAAATGTACACTGACATTTAAGTCTACAAATTTCACAACCTTATTTCACGTGTTTGTACAGGTTTGAACATATATATGTTTTACTGTAACTTGGAATAACAGGAGGTTGTGGCAGTGTGCAGTCATCATGTCAAACATGCACAGTATAATTTTTCATTTTCATTGGTTTGAAAAAAGCTGTTGTCATGGAAAATGGCTCCTGGACTGCCAATAAGTACAAGACCAGGAGCCAAAATGTGGATTGGACTTCTGCTTGGTCCAACTTTAGAATGTTGGGTTACAGGTGTAATTTCAGTCTAAATTTTTGGATTTGGAAAGATTTGCAATTGACTGGATTTTGTATGTTCATAGTTATTGATTAATTATCAAAGTGCAGTATGGTGCATGTAAGGGTTTGGGAAGAGGGAACCCATTAGTATCCTCCCTCCCTCCCCCTCCCCTCCCCTTCCCTCCCCTCCCCTCCCCTTCCCCTCTTTTTTGAAGGTTTTTTCCTTTCTGGGGTTGTCTTGTGGAAGGAAAGGATTTGTTCCCACCTTAGTGTTTTTCAAAAGCAAAAGAGAGTTCATGTTCTGTAGAT
This sequence comes from Holothuria leucospilota, assembly GCA_029531755.1. NCBI lineage: Eukaryota > Metazoa > Echinodermata > Holothuroidea > Aspidochirotida > Holothuriidae > Holothuria > Holothuria leucospilota. The sequence continues at coordinate 38,119,923 of CM055982.1, forward strand.
GAAAGCAATCGAAAATATTTTTGACCAATTCATGAACAGGGTAATGTCCCTTAGATTTCATACACTGTTCAAGTACAGTGTTAAAAGTACAAAACCTGTTTTGTGTGATACAGTACTTTTCTATCCTGAGGAGAACATTGATACTTGCAGTGTTTCATAAAAAAATTGCTAAAGTATGTAGCTCTTGTATAAAGTTTTCACAACTTTGTAATATGGATCACACTATGATAGGAGTGTGGCAATTGCTTTATAAATAAGTTTCTTACAACATCATGCTAAATTGCTTATTTTTGGTGCAACATTCAAGTACTTCAATCTCTACTGTACATGCAAGAAGTTTAACAGAAAGCACGCTTACACAAGCTACTACTGTAGCACTATAGAATTGGTCAGCACTGCAAAATTCCTATCTCAGAACTTCAAACTGACTTATTTTCAGTGTCCCGCAGCATTCATTACTGACATCGCAGATGACCAGTATTAAAGCCATCACTTAATCATATTGTAAAGGGGCAGTGACAAAATGAGATTTTATTAATTTTTCCCTTACCTGTATGGTGACTTAACTTTATCTTTGTACATGGTTTTGTTCCTTTTTTGGTGAGGGATGATGGGAAGGCAGTCATGGCTAGGGTTGTCAGAGGAGGGCGAACCTCTTTGCAAAATTTTTGTTTACAGGTGGGTTCCATTCATATTGGTGTAAATCTTTTACAAAGCTTGAATTCTTAAAAAACTCTTTCATTTTATGGAACTGTTCAAACCCTATTCCGAGGGAAATTTTCTGAATCCTCACATTTTTGTTTGCTCTAGATCAAGACATTGCACATCACAGAATTCAGTCCACCAAACCTCCAGTCAGAGTTCAAAGGTCAAGGGCTCATACACAAAGCATGGCTGTATCACCCTTAGACAGAAGTGAGGTACAAAAAAGTTCCTCAGGGACTTTGTTTGGAAAAGCAGTTGCTGCTTCTTCATCTTCACATCTCTTTGGCAAGCCCATAACTTCTGTTGCATCAAGTACTGAGGGCTTGTTTGGAAAAGCCTCATCTTCATCAGTTTCCTCTGGTCTTTTTGGTAAAGCACCACCTATGGCTACTAGTTCAGGGCAGGGGGTAGGTGGAGGGACATTCTCATCAGATGGGGGAAGTTTGTTTAGTAAACAACCCCAAAAGTCACTATTTGGGAAATCCACAGAACCACAGAGTAGCCAGTTTGGGCGGTCAGAAGCTGCTGCCAGCAACGCTGATTCTCAGCCTGGTGGCAAGTTTCTGTTTGGTAAACCGGTTGAAAAGATGGAACCTAGTTCAACCACTTCAATTGTCAAAGAGGAGGCCTCTTTGTTTGGAAAACCAAGGAAAGAAGAACCACTAACATTGGCTCAGCAACCTGTATCATCCACAAGAATGCTGTTTGGAAAACCAATTGCTCCCTTGGAAGACATTCCAGACACAGGAGATGTGAAAAGTGTTCCTACAAAAAATTTGTTTGGCAAAGCAGGTCCTGTTGGATCCAGAACAGGGTCCGCCTTGTGGGCAGGCCATCAAGGTGGTTCTGGGAGTAAGCGGCCTTTGATTGAAATGGAAGAGGAAGGGGAGGGTAGGGGAGAAGACCTTTCAGACTTGGAGAGTTTTGGGAGTAGGAAGAGGCAGCCTGCGGATGAAATTGAAAGGAAATCTATCATAAAGAGGAGTTCATTGTTTGGACGGGCTTTAGAAGATGTTCAGGGCAAGTCAAAGAAAAGAAGATCAGATGGCGACGAAGGTACTGTATAGTAGTTACTTTTTGCTGAATTCTTTGTTGTTTAAAGGTCTGGTGACATGAAAATGACATACTTGCATATTTGATGTAAAAAGCATTTCAAAGGTAGAAATAGCCACATTTCCGATCAAAATCTGTTAAATATTGACCATTTTACAGGATACTTTCTATTTTTCAGTTATTTCATTAATAAACATGAGCTAAACATGAAAATTTGTGATGTCAAAAGAGGGACTCTCCAAATATGGCTAATGTTGTCCTTTGCTTTTTAACTTTCATCTCAAAGACACTTGGTATGCCCTGAGGGAGTTATTTTGGAAGTTAAAATTGTCTCCTTAAAAATATCGATAGCTCTCACCAGACTGTAAGCTTTCTGATGAGTAATTACTGTAAGTGACAATTTATAATGGATTAACAGAAGAAATGCTATCACTGTGCAACACTTCACATACTGTTTTTTTGTATGGGCAATACCTTGTCTAATTTTGAAGGGGTTTTGTTGTGAGAACCTTAAAAGATATTGAAATAGTTCCAATGGATTCTCCTTGGGGAATTTGAATTTTTAACTACCAAGTAAAACTAGCTCTCTTTGTGCATGTTAACATAACTTTAAGCCTAAAGAAAGAATCTTCAATATTTCCATTGGAGGTACTGTAAAATGCCAGATGGTATCCTTAACATATCTTGTTAGTGATGGGAGGATACTGGAAGTCATACTGAAATATGTAAATTGTAATCTTGCCTGTATAAAAATAAAAGGGAACACATTTTTGTGTAAGCCCATTTCTTTCCCTGATATTGTTTTCTGTATATCCTCTGAACTAAATGCCCAAAAGGATAATTTCACAACAATGTTTTGAAGCTTCATGGCAGGTCACTTGATGTAGGTTAGCTTACTCAGTTGGTTCACTACAGTGCCAACTGTATCCTTTGACATCCATGTACATGGTACAGTATGGTCCTCAAGATTTTACGTCGTAGGTCTAATATTATAGCGAGTCAGTTGAAGAAATCATGTGATCCGAGGTGTCGAAAATCTCACACGAATTGGCAGAAGAAACACCCTGTGAATATCTTTCTCATCAGGCCAAGAGATATTGATACAGGCTAGCCAAGCTTTGTATACATATAGCCTATTGTGGCACAGGCAACTGCATACTACTGTATGTAATGCCCAGTACATGTACCTTACAGGGCAATCCAATGCAGTTCGCAGACAAGAAAGAAAAGTTGAGAACAGCTGATCGAAGTTAATACAGCTGCTATGACAGCAGGATCAACTGGATTGAGCTGCCCTAAATCACGTGACCCCCATGCCTGCTTCAGTTTGGAGGCATATTCTACATTGAATTGCATCTCCAGTTATATGGCTCAGTGGGTACATCTTAATTATTTCAGGTCCAAAGCAAAGAAGATCATCTCTCTCAGAGCGACATCATACAGCATCCCCAGAGGAAATTAAGGAAATAAAGAGCATTGTTTGTAAGGGTATACCTTCAGATTTAAATCTTCGTGGAATTTTAGTTGATATTTTCCAAGAATATGGAGAAGTAACCAAAGTTTCCTGTCATCCAGATATTCACTCTGCCATCATATATTTTGCAGATCATGTGAGTACTTTGTTTCCCTTTTGGTTTTTGATTCCTTGCCGTAGGCAGGCAAGGAATCTATGCGATGGTGATGTCGTGTGTGTGTGTGTGTGTGTGTGTGTGTATGTGTGTGTGTGTATGTGCACTTGTATTGATATCCAGCGGAGGACCTTGACCAGAATACACGTGTGTGTGTGTATGTGTGTTTGTGACGCTGCTTGTAATCGCGATATCTCAAGATAGGATTGACCGACACTTTTCATATTTGGTATATAGATTTTTCATGTTGAGAGGAAGAACCCTATTGTTTTTGGAGGAGGTCGAAGGTCATCGGAGGTCACCAGAGGTCAAAAACCGAAAACCTTGTAATCGCGTTATCTCGAGATAGGGATGACCGACCCTTTTCATATTTGGTATATAGATTTGTCATGTTGAGAGGAAGAACCCTATTGTTTTTGGTAGAGGTCAAAGGTCATCTGAGGTCACCATAGGTTAAATTGCAAAAACCTCGTAAATGGCTTGTAATCACGCTATCTCCAGATAGCGATGACCGACACTTTTCATATTTGGTATATAGATTTGTCATGTTGAGAGCAAGAACCCTATTGTTTTTGGTGAAGGTCAAAGGTCATTTGAGGTCACTGGCGTTAAAAAGCCGAAAAGCTCGTAATCGCGATATCTCAAGATAGGAATGACCGACACTTTTCATATTTGATATATAGGTTTGTCATGTTGAGGGAAAGAATCCTATTGTTTTTGGTGGAGGTCAAAGGTCATTTGAGGTCACCAGAGGTCAAAGACAGAAAATCTTGAAATCACAATATCTCAAGATAGGAGTGGCCTGTATGGATTTGTCCTGTTGAGAGGAAGAACCCTATTGTTTTTGGTAGAGGTCAAAGGTCATCTGAGGTCACCATAGGTCAAAAACCAAAAAATCTTGTAATCGTGATATCTCGAGATAGGGATGACCGACACTTTTCATATTTGGGATGTAGATTTGTCATGTTGAGAGGAAGAACCCTATTGTTTTTGGTGAAGGTCAAAGGTCACTTGGGGTCACCGGAGTTAAAAAGCCGAAAAGCTCGTTAATGACAATATCTCAAGATAGGAATGACAGACACTTTTCATATTTGGTATATAGACTTGTCATGTTGAGAGAAAGAATCCTGTAGTTTTTGGTGGAGATCAAAGGTCATTTGAGGTCACCAGAGGTCAAAGACCGAAAACCTTGAAATTGCGATATATGTCAAGATGGGAATGGCCCATATAGATTTGTCATGTTGAGAGGAAGAATCCTATTGTTTTCGGTAAAGGTCAAAGGTCATCTGAGGTCACCAGAGGTTAAACTGCGAAACCTCGTAAACGGCTTGTAAACACAATATCTCCAGGTAGCAATGACCGACACTTTTCTTATTTGGTACATAGATTTGTCATGTTGACAGGAAGAAGCCTTTTGTTTTTGGTGAAGGTCAAAGGTCATTTGAGGTCACTGGAGGTAAAAACTGAAAAGCTCGTAAATTACGATATCTTGTAACACCTCTTGGACACCTTACAAGATAGGAATGACCGACACTTTTCATATTTGGTATATAGATTTGTCATGATGAAAGGAAGAACCTTATTGTTTTTGGTGGAGGTCAAAGGTCATCTTGGGTTACCAAAGGTCAAAAAGCAACATTTCCCAAGAATTCCCAAGATTGTTATATGGGGTCACCAGAGGTCAAAAAGCAAAATTTCCCCAAAATTCCCAAGATTGTTATATAGGGTCACCAGAGGTCAAAAAGCAAAATATCCCAAGAATTCCCAAGATTGTAATCTGGCATCACTGGGGTAAAAAATCAACGTTTCCCAAGAATTCCTAAGAGCATCATCTGGAGTTATCAGAGGCCAAAAAGCAAAAGCAAAAGCAAAATTTCCCAAGAATTCCCAAGATTGTTATGGGGTCACCAGAGATCAAAAAGCAAAATATCCCAAGAATTCCCAAGATCGTGATATGGGGTCACTAGAGGTCAAAAAGTGAAATTTCCCAAGAATTCCCAAGATGGTCATCAGGAGTCACCAGAGGTCAAACAGCAAAATATCCCAAGTATTCCTAAGATCGTCATCTAGGGTCACCAGAGGTCAAAAAGCAAAATTTTCCAAGAATTTTCAAGATCCAAGATCCATTGGAGTTGAATCCCTTTCAAGACACTTCAGATTTTCTTTTTTGTTATATTTGGTGGGGTTCAAAGGTCATGTGAGGTCAGCAGAGGTCAAATTGTTAAAACATAAAATGATGTAGTCAAGAAAGATAAATTTGAGGGATAAACCTCAGTGCAACAAAGCATCCCCATTGGGCAAGGAATCACTAAGCCTTTGGGCTTTCTGGTTTCTGTTAATTTGTCTGCTCAAAAATCATAGATCTCTAAAAAAAATTCTCCTGTGGCCAGTTTTGTGGCATATTTACAGTAGAAATACTTGCTTTTTCAGGGCTGAAATTTAACACCCGTCCTATCATCGGAGACAAGTAAAAATTACATCGGACAACCACTTTCTCCTTTTGAGCTTGTCTGATGGACTAGAAAATTTTATGTGTAAATGAATAGCATAGTTCACAAGGCCTAACGTTGCAGATCAGCAAAGAAAGTATGTCATAAAAATCTCCCTAAGAAGTTGTATTGAGACAATGGTATGGACTGTCATTCATCATTGAAACAAAAGTAAAAAGTAAAAGATCATTGGAAAGCATTGGCTATAGAATTTAAAATAAATGTTTTGTTTACTATGGCAGCAGCATGACCACCCTTTGTTTATCATTTTTATTCGGACAACCTAAAAGTATTTTGGACAACCAAAATTTAGCGTCAAGGTTTGCCAATGGACAACTTGAAAATTTTCTTAAATTTCAGGCCTGTTTTTAACTTGCACGTACAGATTCTGTTGTTCCCCTATGGATATCCATTTTTGATTCTTTGCTGAAGGCAGGCAAATAATCTATGCAATGGTGATGTCGGTGTATGTGTGTGTGCATGTATATGTGTAACAACAATCTCGTTAGCGCTCTAGTTTTTGAAGGGAAAGACACTTCAGAGTTGTTTTGTGGGTAAAGCATATAAATATCTTAGGTGGGATTGGTTTTGGTGTGGTTCAAAGGTCATCTGAGGTCATCAGCAAGTGAAATATGGAAAAACCATGTTTGCAGTATCTCATCAGCTATATGTTGCCTGAACTTCAGACATGGTGGGTAGAGTAGTACCTCTTGAGTTATGAAAATTTCCACAGATTTATTGGAGGTCAAAGGTCATACAGGGTCATGACAGGTCATGGAGAAAAAAGTTTGTTAGCAATCTAATTTTTGAAGGAAGCATGCAGGATACATCAAACTTGGCACTAGTGTTTGCACCGGGTCCAAAATTCGGAACCGGGTACCCGAAAATATAACTTCTGTTAAGCTACAGGTTTGCTGAAAAATCATAATAAGAAATTTTGCTTTGCACGTTGATATAGTATAATACCAACGTATCTTACCTATGGGCATGACAAGTGTTCTTAGGCGTGTGTGTGATAAATTTTGCCAGGAATAAGTAACATGTGAGGTGTTCTGTCACACATGCAATATATGTTAGTGAGACTTTGGATACGGGTAGCAATTTCAGAACCGGTTCCTGACATCGTCGGTCAGGTACCCAGATAGCCGGGTACCCGGTGCAAACACTACTTGGCACATTGGTATATTATGCAAAGATCTCCTTTGGAATTGTTGTTGGTGTGGGTCAAAGGTCATTTGAGGTCACTGTGAAGCAGAAACTAGAAAAGCACAGTGTTGAATATATCTCAGGCACTGCATGTTGCATGAAATTCAAACTTGGTTGGAAGTTACTGCATTAAAGTTTACTGTTTTCATTAGGCCTATTTCTTGGACATATAGTTCGTCCACTTTTTCCGTGTTTGGGAGGGATATCAAATGTTTTCTTTCTTGTTTTAGGGCCTATCATTCATCTTTTTTAGCTAGGGAGCACTTACCTTAGTTAAGCTCATATGAGTTTTTTGTATGTGCTTCCCTCACAGCTTCGACCTGCTTATTTTCTACTTTGTTGATAATGATATAAATATTCTAAATATTACCATTTTCTGTTAAAATGTCACATTATATATATGTATTATTATTGAAGTTGTGAAAATCAAATAAATGAACTGAACATGGGGTCAGGAGCGGTCAGAGAGAGAAAAGTTTGGTAAACTCATGAAAAAGTGGTTGATAGTTACTGTTTTAATGTTTGGTAATATTTTTATTTCACCTAGAGGTCACGTGGGGTCATGTGTGGTCAGAGAGTGAAAAGCTTGGTAACACTATTTTTTTACATGGAATATATGAGATACTCTGCAGCTGGGGTTGTTTTTTTGTGTGGGTCAAATGATGATTTGCACATACCTGTAGTAGGTTACAGGTGTTATGTTTAATTCAAAAACTATATATTTTCTGCCTTTCACTTATTCTTACAATTTTATTGCTTTTAATACAGTCATTTTGAACAGATCCATTTGCAGTTACTTGGTTTATATTAAGATTTTACAGGTTTTAAGCTCTTCTTTATTTGTGCCTCCCACTTGGTCTGAAAACTGTAGACATTGCTGTTTACACAACATATGCCACTTTAAGAACCAGAGGTAATAACACTGCCCCTCTATATGTCCACTGAGGATAAAACTGTCACAACTCACAAAGACCAATCACCTTTGTAGATTGAAACTGCTGGCCTCTGACACCTAACTTGTTGGTGGTGTAGCTATCAGAGTCAACACCAGATTGACATATGATTGCATATGGACCATGCAAGATGAATTTTTTTTGACAGTTTGTCCAGTGCAGTGTTGACAGCCCTAAAGTGTTTAGATAAATATCTGTATAAATCCCTGCTGTCACTATGCCAGCACCAGTTACCTGGACCCATCTTTTCAGGGTGAGCTGTGTACTTACTGTAATTGCTTATGATGACAGTACACATTCCATTTCCCTGACACCTAGCCTCCTAAAATCAAAGTGCTGTCAATCAGTCATATCTTTGACAGTGGGGCTTTAATTTTTGACTCTCCTGAGAGCATATGGAAACCTCAATATATTTTGACATTATGGTTTTTATGAAGGATAAGTGTGGCACACTTGAAAGTTGATGTGTAAGTTCAATGTGTAAAGATCTTAGTTGGGATTGCTCTTAACAGAGGTCAAAGGTCATTTGAGGTCACCAGCTGTCAAAATATAACATTCTTTTGTAACCACATTATCTCAATAAGGGATACATAAAGAAACTTTGTCATACATTTACTTCTATTGATAACACAAGCCTACCATGATGGTCCTCATTGATTGCAAGAAAGATTTAAACTTATGCTCTTATACCTGCTCCATCTCTCAACTTGGCAAGGAATCACAACACCTCTCGACATTCTCATTGAATTAATGAAGGTTGATATTCTTTTTAGCAGTAGTTTTGTTTCATTACATGTAGAGTTACATTAAAGTTACATCACACTTGACGATTAGAGGAAGAATACTTCTTTCCACACTTGGTGAAGACTTTCAGGTACATCGTGCATAGAGGCAAAACAGGAGACCCCCACCCCTGCAAAAAAGGATTGACATGAATTTAGTGGTATCAACCTATCAGGATCAGGTTGTGAATAGAGAGTGGATTTTGCATGTAGTATGATCTTAGTTGTAGCTGTAATTCTCATTTATCCCCTAACCCCCTCTCTTGCCCCCTCCCCACCCTGATGGAATGTGTAATGGTTGGCTGCTTTTCCATGCATGTCAAGTACTGCCCTACTTAAAAACTGTTTCTGGTCTGTATTGTAATCTCTTCTGTTATCTAATCTTTATTTGGTGTAAGACAGTTTAATGGAGCTTATTTATTATTACATGCTTTAAGTACTAACTTAATTAGTGCAATGTTATCATGTGGGCCCTTTATATGGATAAGTTGTCATAGGGCTGTCAAGTAGGAATAATTTAGCCCTTAGGACATCTTTGTTTTGTATTATAGGACACTTCTATGAAAACAGGACATATGCAGTACTGTAAGCAAATGCATTCTAGATACTGCAGTTATAGAAAATATTATCTACACATTTATCTGTTGATTTGAATTTTTAAATGCTTATGTTACATGAAAATAAACAATGAAATCATTTTCTTTATCCAATGTTTACTGTATGGCTGTTCTTGCAGGAATCTGCGGCACGAGCCAAAAGGAAGGTGTCACATTTAAAGAGAGGAACCAGACCTGTGTCTATATTTTGGGCCAGGTCTCAGTCCAAGAGCTCTAGAACTGAAAAAGGTATGTACTGTGATGTTATGCCAACAGTGATCCTCATGCAGACTGCTAAGTTTTCCCCTCAAAAGAAATGTTGGTCTGCTAAACTCTGCAGGTCCTGCAAAGTGGTATGTAAACTCAGTCCTTTAAATTTTTGCTAGGATAGGAAGTGTTTGCTGTTTGCTGTGGAGGATGACCTTGACCAAAGGGCATAGTTTTCTTTTTTGAGCCTTTCAGTCAAGAAATGAACTACTAAATCATGTGGCCTGATCCTTTGAGGTAGACAATGCCTTTTCATAAGTTTTTAAAAACAACTGTGAAAATTGACATTGCATTTCAAGAATTTGTCACAGAAATTGTGTGTGGCAGATGGACATTGTGTTTAGTTTAAGTAATGTTGTAGGGTACTCTGGTTGTAAATCATCTTCTTCAGGCTAGCCAAAATGACCAAAAACAATTAAATACATACATCTCTCATTTGTAAAATAACCTTGCCCAACTCCTCTTCAGACCTCTTGTAACTTTTTGGATAATTACAAATTCTGTTTGACAAAAGCTTGAGGTATGCACCCCCACACCCCTTGCTGGCCCCACTGTTCATAGGCAGGATGATTTTCTTGTGCAATCAATTTTCCAAATGAGGTGGGAGGTTACAGTACAGTCCCCATTGCCCCTGCCTGGCTAAGGGCCTGAATGTCATGGTGTTTCAAAACGAGTGGTTCGAGAGTTTCAACCATCTGGATGATATGTATGTACCTGATGCACAGTGCACTATATTATATGTAACGATTCTGAGTAACAAAAGTAAATTTTTATTGCGAAAGATACACTGGGTGCACGCTATACTAGCCTTTACCTGCAGTGCTGGCAGTATTATACGTACTGCATGTACATTCTCCACTGACTTTCCTGCTTCATGTTCGATATGCATAATTTTGGTTCTCAGAAGGGAGATTAGAACAGTGTTTGCACAGGTACAAAAAAACAGGAATGGGTTACTTGATCGCCGTACCCGTTGGATACCCAATGTCACGGTGACTTAAATAGCAGCTCAGTTTGATAGGCACAGAGACTTTATATCACATGCCTGATATGCACACTTATATCAGAGAGGTAGCCATGATTTCAAAGAGGCTCACATTGTCACAACAACATCATGTCGGTTTCGCTTCAAATCCAAAATTGCTAATAAAAGAAGTGATATAGAAAATAACCAAGTAAGAAAAATGAGTACTTCATAAGGCCTATATCTTTCTCAGACAGAATTTTGGGACATTTTCTGATGCTAACAGCAAGCAAAATTTGAAGCTGTTCAGAGCACCAAAATTTCAACCAATCAGAAGTCTTGACACAGGGTATTCTCTAGCATGTCTGTAATCATGTACAGTAAATTACGTTCTTGGGAAATTTTGCTTTCATCATCATGTACCACAGTGTACTACATGCCGTGGAACTTCCACTGACAAGCTTTGTACGTTCAACCAGTACTTGCATATGTTAACAGTAAGCATGCTGCATACATAGAGCAGCCTGTCCTGCATGCAGAGCCAGTATTGATAATTGCAGCTCTGCCTGCATGTAGTATGCATTCAAAACATTCGTTTGCCATGGAAACCCCAATGTAGCTACGTTATCCATTCGTACCATTGCCTTCTGCGGCAGTCACTATTATTCTGAGCAGAAAGCTCACCTGTATCCGTGCGTATGTAGCTAGCCTCATGTTGACATCTGGGCACCCTTCCGTCTGTCAGAATTTTTGCACAAGTGCCATTTTGGTGCCCACAAAATGTTATAGCATGGTTTGATCCATATCTTTTGATGAATATTTATAGTGTCAGGAATATTATCTCAGTACTTTCACACATAGCATAGGGTTGATTTGCATTTTAGGGACACAGTTAGCCATTAATCAAGCTGTGTTTTTCTTCTTTTTGGTATACTCAAGGTGTTAACAGAATATGAAGTGTAGCCTAGGCCTAGTTTAGGCCATTGCAACTCTTGTCAGGCTGTCAGCTCCCCGTCCTTGTATCAGTTTTGATACAAGTACGGGGAGCTGATATATTGCAAATGTGATTTCACAGATATGATTAATTTGAATGGATATTTCGTGTGGCTTTATATCTGATTCTTTAAAAAGGTTTTGAATGCTAAATTAAGTGGTTCAACGTTCTGGGAACTTAGAGCTATTTGGATTCTTTATCACATATGAGGGTTCTCTGTTTCGTTTTTCACAAGCCAGTGGCTGACCAGAATCTTGTAAACAAGCTACTGCATAAGGATGACCTTGTAATGCTTTTCACATACAAGTCGTATGTTTCGCTTTTTTGAGGAATGGCCATATTAAGCTCAGTTTATATACTGAGCACTATTCATTATGTATGTGAGCGGTACATGCTAACAGTTGAATTTGGACTAAGGCCTAGCCTTAAAGCAGTTTTGTAGAAAATCAAAATCACGAACCAGGATCGCGAAGCGACCTCGGGAGCATATAATTCCGCTGCACGACAAAGCCTCTAGAAAAACTCTGAAATGATTAACTCTGTCATAAGTTTAATATCTTTCATGGTGTTTGGTGGGTTTTTTTTAACAAAAAAAGCAAATAAATGGTTTAGTCTTCAGGGAAAATGATAAATACAGGATGATGTTTTTCACATGCAGCATTTTTTTTGGATCTGGGTAGTAAATTTGGAACTGGGTAACAGAACAATGGGTGGGTACCTGAGTGCATTGGTTACCAGTGCAAACACTAAGTTAGATACCAAATGCTGTTTAATTTTTATTCCCCAAGATCTTCATCCACTAGAAATTTCAATTTTTTCTTCATTTTCTCGTTTTCATTTTTTTTTTTAATAGGAAGCAGTGGAGTGCTCCTTCCCCCTTTCCCCTTGAATTGGCCACTTCTGTCCTTTTCTCTACTCTCTTGTTTGATATTAGATATACATGAAATGTCTCTATATCTTGTCTAAAGTGAAAAAAAACAACCCCTAAAGGGAAAAAAAACAACCACTATTGTCTGTGTTGTGGTGCTGCATTAATGTTTAGAGTTGTGCAGACAATGTTACCTTGTTTTTCTCTCCAAATTCGAATTAATGTGACTATTAATAGTGTTCTTTGCTTGCAGGAAAATCCAAACTCCCTGTGTCATCCAGAGTTCCTGCACAGACTGAAAGGCCCTCTGAGAAAAGAACATTGTCACCTTCAAAACGTCCTGAAAGTTCCAGGCACACAGATGCCACACCAACTTTCTCTGCCTTTCAACAAAAGCAGTCGCTCAGCTCCATAACTGGTTTGTTTTTAAGTTTTGGTTTTGATGAAAAGAGAGATCCGTGTGATGACGGTGTTTGTATGTACAGTATGCGTGTGTTTGTGTCTCTGTCTCTGTGGTTGTACTAAGTATGTGGATGTCTTGCATTGAGTACAATGAATCCTATTGTTTTGGCAGTGTTCTGAGGTCATATTTAAGTACAGTTTATAGTTTATCGTTAATTAGGTTTCTCTGTGAAGATTTCATCTCCTGTACACTTGACCTGTGATATCTAAAATGGGCATAGTCATTGGTGAATGAACTTCTTAATACCTCAATAAAATTTCTCTGTTCTGGCAGTCTGAGATAATTACTGTACAGTACATGCTTCTTCATTGCAAGTATTTTTCAGATGCACCTGTTCTGTCACCCATGTTTTGAATTTTCAGATTTACAGTATGATGTAAGCACATTGTTTCCAGTTAAAGCCATGACATAAGGAAAATGTCTATTAGTTGTTTAAATATAATTCAAAATAGATAAATTTTTTGCTGCTGTTGGGATGTCAGACTTTAGGATTCTACTATGTAGATTGCACTCATATCCCTGTAGCTTTCTCTGTATGTCCAAGTTCTATTACCTGATAAATGAATTAATTGATTCAGAGTGTTACAGAACCCTCTAATGCCAATCCTTTGTGCAATTTTTGTGCTATGTGAGTAAAAAATGTGAGTTATTAGTTATTTTCTTTTTTTTTTGATGGTATTGCTTTTATTTTTCAGCTGCCCTTCAAGCTCTGGAAGGTAAAATAGCTCACTCAGCGAGTGATCGGCTGGACATTCTGGAGGAAAGGGATAAACTTAAGAGGCAGGGTAGGTGCAAGAGTTGACTTTCCGCCTTCATAAAAAAATGCAGCTAAACATATATACCAGATAACTAGTGTTTTCACTGGGTACCTGACCGACGATGTCAGGACCTGGTTCTGAAATTGCTACCTGGATCCAAAGTTTCACTAACATAGATTGCACGTGTGACAGAAAACTTAACATGTTACTTTTTCCTGGCAAAATTTATCATGCACACGACTAAGAACACTTGTCAGGCCCATACGTAAGATACGTTGGTGTAATATTATGAACATGCAAAGCAAAATTTCTTATTATGACTTTACAACAAACTTGTAGCCTGACAGAAGTTATATTTTCGGGTACCCGGGTACCCGACCGACCATCGACTTTGGGTACCCGGTTCCGAATTTTGGACCCGGTGCAAACACTACAGATAACACAAACTTCTAAGTGTGGCCATCAGTGTTTGCACCAGGATTCATAATTTGAAGGGTGAGGGGGGGAATTGCCTCCTTTCAAAGTATTTCACAACGTAAAAAGTCAACTTTTTCCCAACATGTTTTCCTAACAGGTGCAGGATAGTCCTGCACGCTATTTTAAAACTTGTGGGATTCTTGAAAAAGGTTTGCAGATAAAGCAATCCCTCTGCCTAATGCAAAATATCAGTGTTGGCCATGTTACCCTTTTATATGCATTAATTTGTCCTTAGAGCTTCTAGGGAAATAGCCTTATCCTAATGATGACTATATTTCGAGCCTTGGGGTTGCACTGTGAAATGTGTACACTTTACAGTTAAGAAGGTAAAGGCAGATAACACATCAAACCTCTGCAAAGGAATAAAAATGTTGATGCCACAGATGATTTACAATGCTAAAACAACAATTTTTAGGGGCTGATCTTAGTAGGCAATCTCAAAGAACTTGAAGCCTGAAGTTGCACACGGCTAGTAAAGCCCAACTGGTTAGGTATGTGGACTGCAAAGAAACAAGCAATCTTAACTAGATGTCCTATTTGTATCATATCTCTATTTTTTTACCTTTCCAAAGAACGAGCCATTGTTCATGGGACTGGCACCATGCCAGCTTTGGTCGGTGAGTGTGAGGACATGTGCCCTGAGAAGGAACGCTACATGAGAGAATTTCAAAGAAGACTTAGCATGTATGAAGTTGAAAATGTGGTAGGTATTTTCTTTAAATTCTTTTGTTTTCAGTTTTACATAACCCTCATGATTTTATGCCTAGGAGTTACTTATCTTTCAAAGCCAACAACTGTACCCTTTCTATGTGCAACAAATTTGGAAAAACTTGTTTGTATCATGAGCTCTATTGGTGTGTCTGTATTTTGTCTCATGTAAAAGTCAAAGTGCAGACAGCCTCAGATGGGGGGTGGGGATTGGATGGAGGGGGAGGGAGAGTAGGGTCTGCAACCACTACTTTTTGATTAGGTCTAGTATTTTTGTACTTTGCCAAGTAAAATATAGCAATTTGTCAGACTGTAACTGCCTTTTGTCTAGTGCTGTCAAAAGAGAAAATGCTTGCATTCATGCCAGAATTCAACATTCCTCAGCTCAGAGACCAAGGATGGTGTCAAATAAATGAGGTCATTATAACAATTCATTAAACTCAACTTTATGCTACTGTCTGAAATAGTAGCCTATAAAATACCAAACATTCCATCCATTCATACATACTATTATTTGATTCGGCTCACCCTTATGAATTTTTCTTTGTCTTACAACATACCATTAAGGGTTAGAATGAAATATTTTTGTCACTTTTAAGTCTTTAGTCAGCCATACGTGAAGGGATAAACTTTTTAAGTAACTTAATTAGTAGTAATAGGTTGTCATTGTACGGGAAAGCAGTATAAAGGCATTTTATTGCATAGAAATGGTGCAAATCAGTATTGATTGGAGTAGTATTTGGATATTCTTAGCAACCTGTACGGATGTAATGGAGTATTTCATCCCCAGTCCTTGGAAAAATCAGAAACCTTTATCAATATTTCTTCATCTTCTACCAGGGAGCCAGAGAGCAGAGAGTCTGCCATCCTGCAGCTGTAAAGGAATACAGCAGATCTTCAGCTGATCAGGTAGGCACCCACCTTTAAAGTGTCTATTTTTGCATATTTCATGTTGTATTTCCACTTTGAGAGTCCAGCATGTCACAAAATTTAAAACATGGTAACTTTAAATCAAAGCAGATGTTGAAGAATGATCAGAACCCAAATTTGTTCACAGTTTAAAGAGTAACTTCACTAAACATTCTGGCAAAACTTCCGTTTAAGCTGTACCGTGTGTGGTTTTCTTAGATATTAGCAAGTATTCTTTAAGTAAGCCACCATTTAAAAGGTGATGAAATCATAGAAAGTCATACAATGTCTGGTGAAAGTGATAGTATGTATAGGACAGAGTCAAATCTTTGCAAGGAGCTTTCACATGCCATTCAGTACCATGTTCATCAAAGTTAAATTATGGCATTGTTAAAATAAGAAAAAATATAAAATGCTAAACCTTTTCATCAAATATTATTTGTCAGAAAATATTAGCAAATGAAGCATAGGAGCAAAAGGAAACTTTCTCACAAGTGGCCAGTAGGATTTCATTTGTACAGTTTCCCACAGCCATGGAAAGGAACAACAGTTATCAAAGGTTAAAAATAAATTATCTAGGCCTTGCATTGTTATAAAAGTTTACAAAACCTGAAAACCTGAAAAAAGGGGAAAAAATAAATAAAATAAAAGAATACTTAATTTACGGAGGGAAAGGGAAAAAAAGGCCTGATTAAAGAAAATTTTCTGCCCAGCATCATTTAAAGAATTTGTGAGAAATTGAACCTTGATCTTGTTAATGCTATGGATACTTTGAGACCTGGATCTGATCTTTTCCTCAGGATCAGATCCTGTGCATGAGATCAAGGGTGTATTGAAAATGCAGATCAGGTGCAGATCTGACCCTGATCTTGTGATTAAGTTTGTTGTGTGAACACTTGGGGATCTGTTGGGCTTTAGGAGGGAGCTGTATGATTTCACTATGAACAAGTGATCAAATTTGTAGTAGGTATTATGTAAGTGCCACTTGGTAAGCTGAGATCAATGACAATTTTCCCTGTATGTAATGAATATTCATTTTGCAAGGTGGAATGATAGTGGTAATATTGTTTCATGGCCTTCTCACTTTTACATAGTACAGTCAACAGAACTTATTGAGTCGTATGAAAGGAAAATCTCACACTAAATAAATTGACTCTGTTGCACAAAATTGGCAATCAGACTTCCTTTAGTCCATTTGTAGTCAAAAATTCATGATTTTTGGTTGGTGACTGCATGTCTGAATTTTAAATAGCTTACAGTCTCTACACAAATTGGGCAGGAATTCTTGTGGAAGTTTTCAGCCTTTAGTATTTGACCTCAGCCAATATTTTCAAGGAGTATGGGAGTACGATGTGGCTTTTCCTAGTCCACTGCAGTTGGCAGACTTTTACTCCACCGGTTGTGCTCCCTCTGAATATTCTTAACAGTCCAGTGAACACAAGCAGTTCACTGAGCAAGTTAATGAGGCAGCCATGGTTAGAGGCTGCTAGCAGGGAACAATAGCCTTCATAGCAACCAGAGTGAGTGACAGAACATCATGAATAGCAGCTTATTTGCACACTTGGTTGGCACTTATGAATGGCCTGTTGTTAGAGGTGATGACCAGTTTATTTGCTCAAAACCACTCAGATTGGGGTGAAGGTGCTCCTGACTTTCACAGACCAATCTAGTGTTTTGTTTAACTTGTGTTTTGCAACTGACAGACTCTCACGATGTTGCATGATTTTAAATTACGTGAATGTACTAATCTGTCACCCTTACATTTAATTAACCCATTATCATTTTCCCTCTCTGAATGAATTTCCTAAAGAATAAATGATCTCAAAATTATCTCTTTCTGTATTTTTTCAACACTTATTAAAAAAGCTGTTTTCCTTTACAAATAAGCGCCTGTCTGACTTTTGCATGAACATCAGTGTAGAAACATTGAGGACAGATTAGTAACTGCATGACAGGTATCTCAAGACTACACCTAAAAGTTGACAGTTTTGGAATCTTTTTCACATGTTCGGGTGCCATGAATGAATGATGCAGAATCATGCAGTCCACTTCTCTCTTGGCATGCTGTGTTGAATGTAGGTCTTTCCCGATGCAGCAAAACCAGAATTCTACTGTCTATGACTCTTGATTTAACCCATCAGCTACCACTTCTCAACGGCTGATAGGACATGGATAACAAACTATCAAAATGCTTACTTCGGGTGTTTCTTTGGATCTATAATCTTGTTTGTTAAATCGTGAAAATCTGAAGCAAAAATTTAAAAGCAAGCATGCCGCATTCGTAGAGCAGTTTCTCCCTACAAGCAGAGCTATTAATAATTGTGGTTCTGCCTGCATGTAGTATACACTCAAACAATTGTTTGCCATGGAAACCTCTACCTACGTCATCCATTCGTACTACTGCTCTGTGCGGAAGTAAATGTGATCTGAATTATATACCATTCTGTGGCTCACACATGTATGTACGTAGCTGGCAAGCCTTGTGTTTACATCCAGGCACCCTTCAGTCCCTATCAGAAACTTTGCACGTGCCCCATTTTGGTGCCCACTAAATGTTAGAGCATGGTTCTGTCCGTAACTTTTCATGAATATTTACAGTGTCATTTGTGTTACCTTAGTACAGTACTTCACACATGGTAAAGGGTTGATTTGCATAATAGTGACACATTTAACCATTAATCGAGGTGTGTTTTATTTTTGGTTTAATTGAGGTGTTAACGAAGTGTGAGGTTATAGCCTAGTTCTAGTTTAAGCCATAACGACTCTTGTTAGGCTGTGAACCATTTTTTGTAGAACGTAGCCCTATATCCCGACATGACTGTTATTAATGTCACACTCATGAGGACGGGGGAGCCAATATACTGCCAATGTAATTTCATAAAAGCGATTAATTTGAGCAGATATTTCCGTGGTTGGGGGGCTCAATGAAAAGTTCTGACTTTTAAACAAATTTGAAAAATTTTGACGTCATATAAAAGCTTTAAAGACTAAATTAACTGATTCAAAGTTTCGGGAAGTTAGAGCTGTTTCGGTGGTTTTTTTTTAACATGAGGGTTCTGTATTTCATTTTTCACAAGCCAATAGCCGACCATAACCTTGTAACCAAGCTACTGCGTCATTATGACCTTGTGATGCTTAATTTTCACACACAAGATTGACATATGTTTCGCTTGTTTGGGGATTGGACCCTGTTAAACTCTGTTAATATACTGAGCACTATTCATTTCATACATGAGCACGCAAGCAGTGGAATTCGGACTAACGCCTAGCTTAGATCAGTTTTGTAGAAATCATGAACTGGGATCTCGAAGCAACCTCGGGGAAAAGAATTCCACTGCACGAGAAAGACTCTTTGAAAAAACTCTGAAATGATTGACTCTGTGATAATTTTAATCTCTCACATGTTGCGTTTTTCAACAAAAAAGCAAATAAATGGTTCAATCATCTGGGAAAACGATAAATACAGGATGATTTTATCGCATGCAATGTTTTTTCAGAACCGGGTAGTAAATTTGGAAACAGTTAACAGAACCATCGGGACCAGAGAGACCCGCGCTACCCCTGCACACACAAGAAGAAACGCAGCATAAAAAACTTTCTCCACTAAGTTTATCGATAAATTTGGGAGTACATCAAATGACGAATGCCCTGAAAAGAAAGAAACTGAAGCCAGGCAAAACTAGATGGAAAGGTCTGAATGCTTTTGCTAAGATAAACTGTACTGTCTGCAGAACAAAAGACCATAGCAACAATGATACCAGGAACATCCAGGCTGCTGCAGCAGAGTCAACCATGCATAGCAGTATTAAGCTCCTCTGACTCTGCGTAGAGCTCCAGCACAGCCATGGAGCTCATTTCACGCTGTGTGCACACAGTTAAAAGTGGCCATTGTGCCCTAGTCTGGCGACGGCCGTGGACTAGAAAAGCCATACTCCCTAATGTGTGTAATATTCACTTGTTTTTTGATCTGCTGATAATATCTGATAAGATCAGGAAACCCAGGTAATGTGTACATGTGCCCCCTCTTTGAATGAAATGGACTTTTTTCTATCTTCCTTTTTCCAAATTAAGATAGAGGATAAGTCTCAAACTTTTAAAAGGTAGCTCTAAAAATTGCAAAAATATTCCACGTTTTTGGATATGATACCAAAACACAGTTAGGAAGTGATTGGCTTCAAGAAGTTGTTTCAGAGGTGGATTGTGAATGATAGCTCTATTGCTATTTACCCGTTCCTGTAGTGGGACTGGCCCGCCCCTGATATGGAACTACTGGGTCTGTTTTGGTTTTAGCCCACTCTGTTATAAGGACTAGCCTGCCACTATCATAGAACTGGCCTGCCCCTATTGTGGGACTAGCCAGCCTCTGTTCTGGGACTAGCCAGACCCTGTGCTGGGACTAGCTATCTCCTTGTCTGGGACTAGGCTGCCCCTATTGTGGGACTAGCCATCCTCTGTTCTGGGACTAGCTATCTCCTGGTCTGGGACTGGCCTGCCCCTGTTCTGTGACCTAGCCTTCCCTTATCATACCCCTACCCCTTCTTTGATTTACATATTCTTTCTAAAACTGGCTCCACTAAGATCAGACAATTTATGAAAAAATGCAAGAATGTTGGAGAGTTTTCCTTCTCATATAATTTAAAGTATAGTCTGAGAGACTAAATGATATAGTTTTCTTTGTTTTATTGTAGGAATTGCCATTGCCGTCTGACCTTCGACCTCCAGAGGTTCTGGTAATGACAATGGACTACATAATGAATAACATCTTGGACAAAGGAGTGGGGGAGGACAATCACTCCTGGGGGGAGTGGTATACCTTCCTCTGGGATCGCACCAGGAGTTTGCGGAAGGACATCACACAGCAGCAGCTATGTGACAAGACAGCTGTCAGTTTGTTGGAGAAATGTACCAGGTGAGAAAGAAAATTTATATCAAAGTAGTTGTTAATATTTGAAAGCCGTTCCACAAAGCAGAGGAAAAGTTGTGCATACCATATTTACTCTAGTAAATGCCCCCCCCCCCCGTAATAAACGCCCGGCTCCCCTCTAGAAGTTCG
This sequence comes from Holothuria leucospilota, assembly GCA_029531755.1. Lineage (NCBI taxonomy): Eukaryota > Metazoa > Echinodermata > Holothuroidea > Aspidochirotida > Holothuriidae > Holothuria > Holothuria leucospilota. The sequence continues at coordinate 38,140,796 of CM055982.1, forward strand.
CATGTGCAGTTGACCTGTTTTCACTGGGTTGAAGATTTGCACTACAAGTATGCAACCTACAACTTCCCAACTTCTGACTTGAGTAACATCATTTCCAATTCCTGGCTGGCTTCATCACCCCTCTTGTTCTCTATGGTTTCCTGTACCTAAACTATCAAATGTATTAACTTCATTGTATTTAATTTATGCGTCGCACATGAAAGACTGAAGGAAGTACTTAGTTTGACCTTTTCTGAATGTGAGCACTATGCATTTAGAAACATGCAGTGTATAGTTAAAATTTAAGTTGATGATTCATCCCTAATTTGAATACCCCCCCTTTAAGAAAATTTCAGACCCCAGGGGCATTTAAGAGAGTAAATATGGTATTGAAACAAATTTAGAGATGGACAGAAATTATGAATCGGTTATGCAAATAAAATTGTCATGATGGCTTTACTTTTATGAAGGTTTTTCTCTAGCTCAACATCTGTTGAGTACTGAATGGCATTTTGGGTGTTAGAGCTCAGCCAAGTTTGGCATCAGTGGGGCTGAAAAATGCCAAGTAAATATTCATGGCACTGATACTATGCACAGGTAGTACCTGCGCAAAAATTATTGATTTGTTGATAGACTATAGTCAAGAGCACAAACTAGATGGTTTACCATAGTTTTCCTCAGGAATTGTGGAAAATAAGGTGCATTGTTACTAAAAATAGCTTCTCAGTGTGATACTTCTAAAAGACCGGATGTTGTTTGGTGTTTATTTTAAATGTTCCCAAGTTAAGATAATCAAAAAATAGTGGCAAATTTAGTGTTTTTGGAAATTAAAACGCCACACAGCCCATCAATCTTAGTTGAGAAAGAATTGTTGTTACCACAAAAGGAATGTTTTGATGTCACCAGTGTTGTTAAATTGTAAAGAATGGGCAAGTTGAAATTCTTAAGTGATGGATAGAACCACTTTAGCTTGCAAAAGCCATGGATATGTGTAGGAAGACAAGTCAGTGAAGTGGCTTTAAGTTTGTAAAGACTGTGCTCAGGCTTAGTTTAAATGCTTGCACAATTTTGACTGCTTGGAGCAAGTTTAATAAACCCTTTTCTGTGGTGCTTTGATGAGCTATAACATTGATGATTTATCTCTTTGATACAAGAAGAGCTTTAATAAGAATTGAGAAATAATGCAGGCAGTCACCATAGCAAAGGAACATTACTAAAAGCCATGTCAGGGCCTCTGTTAGCAATGACTGGTAAGTCTTTTGAATGTAAAATGTTTGGTGATATTTTACCAAAAAGAGCTGGTTTTACTCAAAAGTTTAAGAGTGAAATCCCCCAGGAAAGATCTTTTGGATTATTTCAGTACCTTTTACCATTCTCAGATATACCACTTCAGTTGAAAGGTTTCTGGCAACTCATTGCCTATGCAGAAAAAATGTAGAGTTTTGCACTGATGTTAGGGTTTGCTTAAATTATAACCCTTCATAAATTTCCTCTTACTTGCCAGATAGTGTGCAGTTGGTAAATGAGCTAGATATTTGTTCAGTAGACAGCATCTATTTGCAAGGTAAATCTCTCAGGACTTATCAGTGGTAAAGCTGCCCTTGAAGGTTAACAGCAGGGCTGGAAAAAATGTTCATTTCTCAGGAAGGGAGTAAAATTTTCCACAATTCTTTCTGTATTTTCATGTACAGAAAAGCAAAATTTCCCTCCAGTTGTCAGAATTTTCTTCCACATGCCCAGATTTCCTGGGAAGGAGCCTCCCAGCTTCCCAACTTTTTCCACCCATGGTTAACACAAACGAAAGACTAACATTAGACATAGCATGTAAATACCTTCTTCCACATCACAAAGTTGCATATTTTGAACATCTAGCTTTTGTTCATTCTTGATATAAGTGTAAAACAGAAATAACCATGTAAAAAAGTCAATATATGATCAATTTTGGTGGGGGTGGTGACTGTTTTGTGTGTTTTCTTAAAGCATTTTACATCAAATGTTGAACTATGCCATTTCCATTCACCAGCTTAAGTCATTCATAGAAGTTTGTTGTGCCCAAGCACTTTGCCATTTGTGCATGAACATGCTGTTTCACAGTGCAGCTTGACTTTGCAACAAGGTTTCACTTTAAAAAATAGCCTTTAAAAGACAAAGGACCTCATTAAAATTTTGTTATGAGCAGATCCTTACTTTAAACTGACTCTATATGACAGCTTTTTATTCTATAAACTCATGGGGCAGAGGGAATCTGTGACAAGATGATATCAGGTGTTACAAATGACAGTTTATCAAAAGACGGTTGTCATACTAGCTGTCCACACACTCTTGACATATGATTCTTGTATTTATATGATTTTGAGAAATAAACCCCAGTGATAAATTACCCTTTACCAGCTAATTTATTTGAAGGTTCTAAACTTTATGATGACTGATAGTCTAACTTAGTTTTTTACTGCCAAGGAGTTCTTTGAGTGGATACTGGAAATCTCCCCGCAATATTTTATTTGTATGTTTTATGGTATTTAAACAGTATAAAGAGAAACCAGGAAGTGGTGTTTTAATTCCATTTGTATGAGACACGGTAGCTTCTGACTGACCAAACAGAAAGGGGAACCATGTTTCTCCGTTTTGTCTCTGTGTCTTTTATAACAGTGGATGGATGCTCAAGGTCAGACATGAGAATGAGTCATTGTTTATTACTACATAGTGCCCTCTAAAAAAATCAAGGCACTGTTAGACCAGAAAGTTCCTACTGGCTTGAGTTCTGAGTCAGACTTTTTCCTGTGGCTTCCATTACTCAAACCATTCTTTACCTTACACCCCACACAGCCCTCTCCTCATCAAGGTACTTGATTTCCATTTCCATAAAGAGAGATTTCCAGGACCCCTTTCACAAGGTGACATAACCAGATCATATTCAAAGGGTAGCTTACAACCCACTACACATTTCCACTGACATTCTATTTGTATACTCCTTGTGAGATAAAATATGTCTTACTGAAGATCAAAAAGGTACCCCAGGACAGAAAAAATAATTAGAAACAAGTTTAATTCTATCTCTATCAGTTTATTCATGCTGATCTCTGAACAGCTTGAGGAAAACTCAGTTTACATGTCCCTCTGATTGGTTTTCAGTTTCTGTACAAATGAACTCATTTTTTCCCTAAACGTTGCTTTTTATTTTCCTGAGTTGTGTGTGCTCAAATTGCAGATATTCAATCCAAAGTTAGACTTAGAAGTTGTAGGCCCTATGTATGAAAACTGTAAAGATCTATTATAGTTGTTAGTAAATGTTACATCTCTGTTCTGCAAGCCTGGTATTAGTATCCCAAAATATGGCATGTCTTTGCATAACTGTTTTCCTTGAACAGGCATATAAATGTGTGAATATTCCATCAGCATAATTAAAACCTTTAGGCAAAACAAAAATTACATTGTGAATACAGTACATTTCCCAAATAGCAAAATTCTCTCTACAGAGCTGTTCCAGTGCATAGACAGCCCTCCACTGAAAGTATAATGATCAAGTATGATTCGGCGTAAGTTTTCTTAGGGGTTTGCCAGGGACTAAATTCAATGACTTGAAAAAAATGCTGAAATTTTTCTGCTTGGAGAGGTGAAACTGCATCTCAAATAGCATGTAGCATTTGGAAGAAACTAATTTTCATGGAAATATATTTTTCTAGAGATGCAGTGCATTGTGGGAAATTTATGATGTCATTTCAGCACATTTGATATTGACACTGCCATGGGGAATATTTAACAACTTTGTTTGCTATACCCTACAAAATAGTGTAGCTTTATGCTAGATCTACATGGAACAATATTCAAACATTCCAACAGTGTCAAATTTTAAGGATATATAGGACATTCAGTTATAAAGAAAAATAAAGAATATGACGCAGTGTGCCCCCTTTACGTTACATTCTGTGACCTTGATGAGAACTGCAGGTTTTTTTGATAAAAATAACTAACTTTTAAAATGCACTTTCTTAAGTTAGGAATACAGTATTGCTACAGGGTTTGGGGGACATCAGTCGGAAGTTTTATTTTTTCACAAGTGTGACAGAACACCAGGAAAACAAAATAATAAAACTCTAGACAAGGGACATCTTGTAGTAGAGGCCGTTTAAACTGGGTGCTGTACCTGTTTCCTCCGAAGCTGGTTTTAAAGCTCAGTACCCAGTTAAGTATTTTTAGCCTACATGCAGAAAAAGAACCATTAAAAACAACTGTCATCCTTGTAACAGTTCCATACTGTATAGTGATTGGGGTAATGCAGAAGGCATTTTACTAATTAGTTGCCAGGTTTGAATATGTTCCTGGTTGGAACCATCTTGTAGTCCTAAGCGCGCTTCAAATTTACTTCATAATTTAATATTACAACACAATTGCATGTCCTCTGACCAAGGTCATTTCTGACAATCATGCCTTGTAAAGCTGTTAGTTTATGCAGGGGGTCATTTGTGACTTATTACCAGAGCCTTGGATGATGATTGAAACTCGCAGAGCATATATTGTTATGTAAAGGGTTATTTGTGACTTTGTACTTTGCAAAGGGTCATTTTTGACTGTATATTGCACAGGTTGTTGCTACACAATTGAATGTGTCTTAACCAGAGTCCTTCATGACATTATATTGTTGTTTCGTGAAGTGTTATTTGTGACTGTGATACACAGCTTTCGCATTTGAGAAGCCAAACAGGATTTTTGCAAGACTGACAATGTTACAAGCTTAAATTGTGAAAGTTTTTATGCTAATGAGAAGATAAAGAAAGTAGAATGTACCATACCATAATGAGTAACTTCTGAGATTTTCATTGTTTGAGTTTGGAAACGATCATTTTTTAGTTATTTGATTCTGATTAACAAGGTAATTATAAGAATAGGGTTTCCCCTGCCTGGAAAACTCATAGATTGTTATATTGATAGAAATCATGATAAAGTCACAGAATTTTGTCAATAGACTCTTTTCCCAATAGGAATTACAAAGGATTGTGGGATAGAATTTTGGTGTGCATCGTTTTTTTCCACAGCAAAATGCCATTGCCAACAACATCGCCTACCAGAACTGTGTCCCACAATCCATTGCAATTGCTATTTGGAAAAGGGTCTATGCTGTGTACTGTGCAAAAAGATTCTAAGTCAATTTACAGTACCAATGGTACAGTATATTCTCTGACTTTGTGGAAAGATGGAATTGTTTTTGACAAAAGGTACCAATCTTCAACAACAGATATCTTGCACTAAGGATGCAGCATGGCAATATGGTTTAGAGAAAATGACCTAAAATTTTTTTTGCTTTCACATTTGACACCAATAAAGTGTCACCAGAAAATACCTTTGAAATGCATTTTTATCTTAGACTTTTTATGGTGAATTAACTGGTGTTTTTTGACTCTCTGGCCCTAAGGACAACAGAATTCTGTGGAATTTCAACTTTATGAACTATCATAGGTTCTCCATAGCTTGGCATGAAAAGGGTAATGGGATTTTACATAATCCTTAATGTGCAGGAACCCTATAAGTACAGGTGGCTGGCCGGTGCAGACACATATGAATTGGACAGGGTTCCATGAGGAGTATGCAGTATGTTGTATAACTGTACGTATTTTGTGTAACTTGTTGGTTGAGCATCCATGTAATAATTTTGGGGGAAAAATTGTGATGTGCAGCATAAGTTCCTCTTTTCCTGTTCAATGGGTGCAATATCTAAATGTTGCTGTGCAAAGTTGCTTGGTATTGCACTTCTTTTTCAAAGGAATGAGGGGTTTGATAAAGACAAGTCTTTGATTTCTCTGTATAGAGAACGTGCAGATGACATATTTTATGCCACATGATTAATTTCTCTGGATGGCAAAACTGCTCCTTATTTCATTGACTTACCTTGCAAGGCTGGTTTAAAAGGGTCTTTTACCTGGCTGGTGTATAATATTTTTGGCCAAAATTGTTATTTATTGCTTATCATTTGTTGCACATGTCTCCAAGAGCAGAAAAAGAAAGTTTCACCTAAAGAAAATCAAGATTTGGAAAGACAATGGAAGAAATAAGCAACCAGCTGTAGTACCTGAGTAGGAGTCAGTTCCTTTTTTGCTGTCCAAAATGAACGACAAACCATGTGCTATGACATCAGTGCACAACCTTTATAAAGAAAATTTGAATTTTCCTGGGGAATTCCATCTTAAAATGAGAAGGGTTTTCTTATGGACATATGACAAACAGCTTTACATGTGAAGTGAATCGTAACGTGCAGGTTGATAGCTAACAGAATTTGTTTGCCACAACTGCTATTTATACTGTATGCTTGTATGGAAAAGTTTTCTAGGAACTTTATAATATGGTTCTTGAAATAGACCCATTTCGAAATAGCACCTACAAAGGATTATGGGATAGACTTTAAGTACGCATTTTTTTTGTCCACAGTAAAATGCCATTGACAAAAACCACACACACCAAAACTTGATCCCACAATCCTTTGTAATTGCTATTTGGAAAATGGTCTATGCATGTTTACTTAGAGTGCAAATGAAAAAAAAACAAACCTGTATTTTGACTTTGCAAACCATTTGCGTCATAGTGAGATATTTGTTTTGAAATTTCTGTAAATAGTCTGATGCTATCGATTATAAATACCATATCACTAACAAATGGTTGAACAGGGTTAAAAGCATGAAAAAGTCATGGCTGAGTGATCGGCAAATTTGAAGTAATACATATTTTCATTGCTTATGCTTCATTGGTCTTAGGTAGTTCTCCCCTACACGTTGCATTTATGTTTTCATAATTTTGTTTTGTCACGTAATCATTGCACTACCTCCAGGTTTTTTCCACAATGATATGTCTGTAACAGGCAGGTTGAAAATATGGTAGTTTCATCTGCTTTTGTAATATCAAGATTGTGAATCACCAATAGTCAAAACTGCAAAATAGAATGCAAAATTTGTACAAATTGTACATAAAATGTAGATAAAGTAGGGTACTCTTACAATGACCAAATTGATTGAGCATACCGTATACTCTTCTTATAAGTTTCATGTTTTGAATGTTTATATAGTTTGCATGAATGTTGATTCAATTTAATATAACAATTGACCACCAGAGTGCTGACACATGAAGGTATACATAGAGATTTGTCCTCTAAAATGAGAAAAAGGTAGGCGTTGGCACGATTCAAATTATGAAGGCAGTCTTTTGATGATGAATTGGTCATGTTAAAATGTCCAGTTGATTTCCTTCCTTGCGCAATTACACATTTTGCTAGTATGCAGACAATAATATTCCATGAATTAGCATTTAATCCAGCTCCAAGTAACACTAGCCAGTTGAGTGACACTCCAGAAATACTTTCAAAGTGAAAGCAGCCAGGTGCATGGATGACGTTTTGTTCACAATCCTGCCTTATCCACCATGTTATTGTTTGCAACCTGAATGGAATAGAGCCTTGGTGTAGTGATGATAAATGACATCCGGTGATGGGGTTGGAAATGCAATTTACCACACTCAGACAATAGAAAAGTGAGGTCTGGAAATCAACATTTTAAGTGTCTTGGATTCAGCTTGTAACAATGCTTTAAGTTGTGAGAAAAGCTTTATTTGATCTTCTTCTATAAGGAAAAGTTAACAATAACAGATTCTAACCACCACCCCCCCCCCCCCCCGTCACACTGGATAAACATCATGCTACACTCTTGGATTTTCAGAAAAATTAACAAAATTTGAAATAGCCCCATCCACCCTACGCTGGTGCTAAGCACTTTTTACATTCCTGTTGCATTCATGGATTTTCCACTGCATTGGGGAGATTTACACTGGGTTCTATCTATGCGCAAGATGCCACATCTGGAGCGTTTCTGGTACGTCTTTGCCAAGTCCGCCCTGATAGAGACTCGTTGTTCCTGCGTTAAAGGTATGTTTCCCGCCTGTCAACACCATTTTATGCAGTCTACATTGCTCAGTGCAACAACATTCCCCCTGGGTTCTTACAAATGGGGGCTGTATCCAGTCCACGAGGTGCTCCAACTCAGCCCACCAAACAAACTGAGATTGAAAATAATATTGACGGAAACTGAAGCAAATGCGCCAGCAAAAATCGTAATCAAATTTGAGGCATTTAAGTGTAGGCTGAAGGATAATTGTGGGCGCGCTTTGTACGCACCTATCGTTTTTGGTCATCTCACAAGTACTTCACATAGGAGAGCAGCTGGGTGCACTTCAGTTTTAGCTCATACCAGCATGCTGGTGTGAGCTATTGTGATCATGTGGCGTCACTCTATCTGTCTGTCTGTCTGTCTGTCTGTCTGTCTGTCTGTCTGTCCACACTTGTTCAAAATGCTTCTCCTCCCACATGCTTTCATGGATTTGTTTGAAACTTGGGCACAATGTTTCTTGGGTGGTGGGCCATTTGGGGTGTTCAAGAATTTTTGGTCCAAGGTCCAGTGTGGACCCTAGGGCCCATTTTGTGAAATTCCGCAAAATGCTTCTCCTCCTACAGATTCTCATGTACAATGTTGATGGTTTGTCATAATGTTACTCTGTTATTGGTCCCTTCAGGGTGTTCAGGAATTTTGGGTCCAAGGCCCAAGATGGACCGTTGGGTCCATTTTGTGAAATATTGCAAAGTAATTAACTCCTTTTCTATTTAATGTTTAAAGAGAGGTAACAGCCTCTCATTATAATGCTTGGTTAGTGATCTCATTATGGTGTTCTTGAGTTTTGGTCTAAGGTCCCATGTGGGCCCCAATGGCTCATTTTATGAAATTTTACAAAATACTTTTTCTCCTACAAATTGTGTTGCACAGTGTTGATGATTTGTCATAATGAAGCTCTGTTATTGATCCTTACAAATTAATTCTCCAATTTGGGATGAAAAATACTTTTGATACCTTTCTAACCAGTTTTGTGCAACCCCTCTATTTTACCAGTCTCACAAAATCACTTTATTACCTACTTTTGTCTGTACTGCACCCTCTTTAAAACTGTCTGTGTAGAAGAGGTCAATCCTGAGCAGTTGTTTAGGTTAGTTTAAAGGGAGCTGCTTAATGGGATTTCCATTGGGTATTTCCATTGTGTGTGCATTGGCATTGTCAGAACATGTGGGTGTGTTTGTCATAATGATGCTCTGTTAATGGTTCTTTTAGGGTGTATAGAAATTTTGGGTCCAAGGCCCAAGATGTACCCTAGGGTCCATTTTGTGAAATATTGCAAAATGGTCAATTCCTCCTCCATTTAATGTTAGAGTTGAAGGCCTGTCATAATGATGCTTGGTTAGTGATCTGTTTATGATGTTCTGGAAGTTTTGGTCTAAGGTCCCAAAAGGGCCCTATGGCCCTTTTTATGACATTTTGCAAATTGCTTACTTCTGCAGATTCTCTTGTACAATGTTGATGAGTTTTCATAATTATATTCGGGTAGTGGTACCTTCAGGGTGTTTAACAAGTTGGGGTCCAAGGCACAAGATGGACCATAGGGTCCATTTTGTGTAGTATTGCAAGTGATTAACTTTTCCTCCAGCTAATGTTTAACAGAGTTGACAGTCTGTTATATGATGCTTGGTTAGTGATCTGTTTCTTGTTTTCTGGAAATTTGGTCCAAGATCCCATGTGGAGACCCTATGGCTCTTTTATGAAATCTGCAAAAGTGCATCTTCAACTGCACATTCTCTTGTACAGTGTTGATGGTTTGTCATAATGATACTTGAAATTTGGGGTCCAAGGCTGAAGATAGGCCCTAGGGGCGTTTGCTTTCTTAAATTGAATTCATGAAACAACTTACAAAGCAAAGATAGCATGGCAAATTTTTTGTGACATTCGGGAAGGTGCCATCAGGGTATGTGAGATTGAAGCCATGTGAGATTTTGCCATTTGACGTCATTGAAAGTCATATGATGCTTGTACTAGAAGCCAGGAACCCTTAATTGGTTAAAGCAGGGAGGTGTTACCTTGACAGGAGACACATCTTCAATCCTTTCTTTGAACTGTGCTAGTCGCCGACTGTAATTCCTTCTCTGTAGTAATCTTCCATATATACTGTAATAGGCTTAAAGGTACTTAAGAAACTAAACACAAAGGTTCACGTCGTCTGCTAAATCTTGAAGAGCGGCACATGAATGTTTGCCCATTTATTTAAAATTGCCAGTCGTTCAAGTTGCAAATTAATTTGTTCCTTTATGGCGCATTGTGCCACTTTCAAAAATACTCCATTGTCATCCTGTGTTACATTTTGAACACGAATACATCACCTTCAAGTTGCAAAATAATGCGCAAATTGATGAAAAATAAACAGTAACTTATAGCCTCATACCTCTTTTTTGCATTTGCAAATAGCATAAGCAGTGTTTTCACCACAAGGATCTTAAGGCTTAGTAGCGACAAACAGTCATTTTGAATTTTAAAACATTGGTGCTCACTAGGCTGTCGGTAACTTGCTAAACATCACACCATTGTTCCTGATAATCTTATTGTCAGCGTAGTAGAGTCATTAACAAAGGTTGACTGGGACAGGAAGTAGTACTAGTTGTAAGTATTAGACAAAAGAACTGAAGGTTCTGAAGTCCTATGATCTGTCATTAAATGATTATCTCCTCTCTCTTAATTGGATCAAACAGGATTAGAATAAATTACTTTTTAGTTGGATCTCCTGTCAAGGTAACACCTCCCTGGTTGGAGGTATGAGCTTCAGCACCATTGGTGCTCTAGTTCAAAAGCCTCAGGGGAAATCTCATTGCCCCCTCCCATCCTGCTGCCTGATGTTACATTTACCAAAATTTTAGCGCACTCCTTTCACTTATCGTTTATTTTTAAATCGGAAAAATTAAAATCAGTTGTGTAACCAGGGCCAAGCTTGGATCAAGGCAGGAGCTTAACTTTTCCAAGTGCTTTAAGTTCTTGCTATTACAATTATTGCTGATAAAAATGCTGAAAATTCCATTATCAATTGATTAGAAACTAAGCCATAAAACCTGATCTAACTCTAATTCCATTATCCTGGTTATGACTGTAAGGCCCTCAGAACCCTGGAAATCTCACATATGGGCCTCTCTTTCCATCATTTTCCCATGGAGGACCACCAGTAGATGTACCTTTGCTGCTCTTAAGCGAGGTCTCCTCATGTATGAGCCTCATCTCTGCAAACACTGTTTCCACCCCGTAAAGTGACGGGTAGCTTTCGTTTGTGAAGTGGGGGCTTTTGGGATCCTAAAAAAAAAAAAAATGATTGTATTAACAATACATCCCTTTTGGAGCAAAGTGGGCTCGCGCCAAGCAGCCAGGGGAGAGGTAGCTGACTTTATCTTGATCAAGGTGAAGGTACGAGTGACGGATATAGACTGAGGCAGTTTGAATTTTCTGGCTTCGAAGCCCACCCCCTGGAATCTCAATTCCTACCCCCATTAAATAGGCCCCAGTTGTGTTTCCTACCTGAAACCCCTGCTATCAAGCATAATCCTCCCTCCCACTGTTACACTCATTGTGTATTCAAATGGGCTAAGAGTTAGTCCTACATAGTAAGTCTAGATTGGGGTGGTGGTGGTTGGGGGGGGGGGATTGGAGATGCTAGGTAGGTCAGTTGGCATGGACTTACGAAATTTATGGGGACTTAAGCCCTTTGGTACAATTTGTCTCTTATTTACCTTTTCTTATTGGAAGTGTGAATTTTTAAACATGATGAGATTTCAAAATAAAGACTTTTGCAAAGCTGTGTTCATGATCAAGAAGGTAGCTTGGCAAAAATATTCTTGGTAACCTATGGGCCAATTGTCCTTGAAAATCACCCTCTCCCCATCCCCACACACTTTTTAGTGTAGATGTGCTCCACTGCATCATTCTGCAGTGAGCTTATCGCCAGCTCTGCCAGGCCTGGATTGGGGATATGACAATGCCACGGTAAAATTGTGATACTTGTGATAATCTCTTTGGCGTGTATCAAATGCCTTTTTCAGTCTGATTTCCATAGCTTCTAGGGCTTTGTCTTCTCTGTTCCACAGGCATCACCCTGGACCCTATCAGGAGTCCTAGGATGGACCTTTATAGCTAGGTATCACACCTTTGATGTCGCGTGAATGCCCTGCGCTACCAAGGCGTTGTTAAGTCATTTCAAAATTGAGACCTTAAATACAAATTCTTTGATACCGGTTTGTATGTGGCCTGTGAGACTTTTTCAGTGAACAAAAATATAAAAAATCCCTGTACTAGAAGGACGTTTATAACATCACACTGCCAAGAAAGAGAGTCCCAAAGCAACAGATAGGACTGGCGGAACGTAGGAAAACTGAAGGAAGGATGGGCCAAAAATGCCTTTTGCAGTTTTAGCCCACTCCAGTGAAAATGCCAGCACAATTGAGTTATCAATGCTATACCTCCTTCTGTTGAACAGTCGAAGGCTGTAATGTGAGGAAGAGCTTTTTGAAGAAGAGCTTGGTGAGGCAGGTCTTGATGAAGCAGGGCATGCTGCTAAAGGGGGAGCCAGCAGTGAAGCAAGCAGCCAGGGATGTAGAATCTGCTGATTCAGGTTTACAGCAAATTGCTGAAGAGTCACGTTATTATGTCTGTCTACACTCATATTTGATGAGAACTGAAAAAAGGGGGGCTAACTCCATGAGGGCAAAGTTTGCACCTGCACAGGTCTTGATGGGGAGGGGGGTCTAGGGAAAACCTTGAAATTTAGTCACTTAATGTTTTTCTTCCTGGAATCTGGCCATCAAAAGTAAGCATACATATTGTACAGCAGCTTTGGGACCGTCTCAAAACCAGAAAGTTGGTGCTGAAAAGGGGGGATTTTTCACCTGTGGGATCCAGTGGCAGACCTTTTCAAGAAGATTATTATAGCAGGCCTCAATTCCGACGCCAACAGTGGTGTTTTTTGATGAGTGTTCATTCCTTTTCATTTATTCCTTTTTCCGTTTTTGGGGGAGCCTTAGTTTTCCCGCCCTTTGTGCTCTCCCACAGGTGAAAAATCCGTAGGAGAAAAACCAAGGCCAAAGTTGTGTATTACGCCGTCTGGTGGTAAGTGAAAAGAGGACTTGGGAGGCCGTCCTTCCTAGGAGGACGCTCTCCATCTTCTCCGTGCTATTAGTTTACCAGGGTCTAGTTGCGGGTAGGTGGGGATTACATGTGTAAATAGGAGGTAAGTATTGGGGCTTGTAGATTCCCAATCCAGGGAGTTTTGGGGAATTTAGCAGTTTTTGAAATGAACTTGGGACTACTGCTTTCTACCTTTAAATATAGGCATATGCAAAAAAATGTGTATTCATGCAATCCCTAAACATGGCTAACTTTTGTGAACAAAAGCCCTGCAGAAGTTTGTGGTCAGTGTGGTGATGCCCTCATTATCTTGATCACATGACAGTGGACTTAAAGTCCATAATTCTCTTAGAGGTTGGAAAAACAATTTCATTCATCCAGTTCCCATTTTCATAGTTTACTCTGCTGCTGAGATACAAAATGTTAAAATTTATTCACTTAATTTGAAATAGTCGATTGAACAATAATTTGTGATGTGCTTCTTGTACAACTCACATTATGTACCTGCTTTTGTTTTCTTTTCAAATTAAGATGTTTATATGACCTCAAAACATTTTTTTGCCTTGTATGGCATGCTGCATGGAGAGGGCTTAATAATATAGCCAAGTCACCCTGTAGAGAGGGCTTAATATAGCCAAGTCACCCTGTAACAATGGAACAGTGATCCCATTTTGGCATAAGTTGCAGTGGCTTTCGAAAAAATAAAGAAAAACAAAGACGATGATTTGAGTAGTACAGTACAAGAAAGACATGACAAATTATTACGCAGTCTACCATTTTAAAGTGAACAAATAAGCTTCATCATTTTGTATCTCAGTTCACGAATTTCCTGTGAAAAAGGGAGTTGGACCAGTTGGATGCATTTTTCAAGCTTGATAATACATGCATTTGAAATTTTAGACTGTAAGTTCACTTTAACTGTTTGCCAGTCCATGTGAATGAAACCATGATCTACGAGAAACAGCAGAAGTTTCTTGTTCTGGAATCAGCACACTTGTCATCTCATTTGAACACAAGGAAAGGATGGTCACCCCTGGGTTGTAGAAATCTTGAGTGGACTTCAAGCTACTTTGTGTCAGCCAGGGGCTTTATACTTTTATATCAAAGATTGTGAGGTATATGGTGCCACCTCTCATCTTGCTTTCTTGTGCAAACATTCACGAAGACTTATTTCCTTTGGCAATGCTAGATTTTGTCGATTTTTTTTTTGTAACATTAATCAAATTCTACAATTTCCCTTGAAACTGTGGTTATATGTAAACTATAAAAATTTCAGGGCTTACTGTAGTGGTTGTAGTTGTTTAATAATGGGTCAACAGGGTGCTAATGAGAGAGGACAGACATACAGGAAGTAAAAATCTCTTTGTGCTGTTGTATGATTTCCGTCCTTTGTGCATTCACAATGTGCAATGTTTGTTAGTCTTTACATTATCATCCAATGGCACCAATAGTAACCATAAGAGCTCTGAAGTAATGTAGCCATTCTGTAAGTCTAACATTATGGCAGAATGTAAAGCTGGAACTTTGCCCTTAATTTTTGCATCCCTCCTGTCGATTAGTACTCCAAGGGGGTGTGCACAAACAGGGAGGTCTTCTCACCTCCCTGATACAGCATTATTCAGTTTGACCTGTCTTAGCTCTCTTCCTTACTGATGGAAGTCCCCACATGCCATTTTAATAACTATACTTCCACCTATCAAGTGGAGCTTTTACCATAAATACCCTATCACTGCACATTTGTTAAAGGCTCTCTAATCACACCTCAGACAGTAACAATTCTCCTTTGTAAGTTAACTCCTAGCCCCTCCTCCAGTTTAAACCAAACCTCCTGTCTAGTACACCTCTAAGACAGAGACACAGTAGCTTACACTAAGTTTAAATTGCTCAAGGCAATCTTGTCAAACACAGTGTGTCGGAGCTTAATCGAGAACACAGCTGACTGTCCAACTCATTGTTGACCAACCAGAGTGAAACTATATTGTTTGAGTGAATGTCAATTGTATTTAGAACTCTAGGGCTATTCCTAGATATGTTTGGGCAGAGAGTTGCTAGCAACTACCTGGTTTGGGAGATGCCATATCCCCTTTAAACTTAATAATCCCCTTTAAACTTAAGGTACACAAGAATGCACCAGATTGTGGACAGAACTGAGAATGTTGGAGATCATTTCTGAGCCCCCACTGAGGGGCCGTTGAATTACTAACACGTCCAAGTCATACAAAATAAAGTTCCCAATAAGGTGGGGGAGATAGTTACTGCAGAAAACAGCTCTGTATGGCTGGTCTTGTTCAGTAATGCAATATTTCTCAAAACAATGGAGCTGTTTGCAAGTTCTCACACAATTGAAAAAGTGAAACTCTTTAAACAATAACAGTCATTCGATTCAAGCTCTTTGTTTCAACTAAAATAACGAATTCAGTTTAGTTAATTTTAGAAGCATCTGGTGTTCAACTGTTGCTCTGTGAATTCTCTTCACACAAGAGGATGGGCTGTGTATAATTATTCAGGAAGTGCCTGGTAGATCATTCAGTGCTGTACAGTTAATATACTCTTGTTTGTTCTCACTACAGTTATCCTTTACAAGCTTCCTGTATGGCATCCTTTATACGTTCTTGCTAAGTCCTGCATAATTTCTTAGAAAGTTTTACCATAATGTTCCATTTTGACTCCTTTGGAATCACCCATATTTTCCATGTCAATTCTTTTGTACTATCTTTATCAAAGAAATTATAAAGTAGTCAACCTAAATTTATCTTGAAAAATCAGCTAAATTGTACATATCATCTCTTATGACTCACAATTATCTGACATTATGTTTCATACTCAAATATTTCATACAAATATTGAAAGAAAACCAAGAAATTATTCTGCATGAATTGTGCATGAATTTAACAATTCATTTACAAACATAGGTGACATGGTTCAAAAGGAATCAATCATTATTTAGAATACCAGGGTATACCGTACTTAACTGTAAATGGGCTGCCTGCGTTTGCCCTTAAAGTACCCTCTTCATGTGTCGTTCAAATTTGAATGAATTGGATCACAATGAATTGAAGGGCCACCCACTTTACTCTGTGCAGTTTACATCTTTACCCTGTTTGATAGCCCAAACACCCAAAAAGGCTGTCTTTACTGGAAATATTACAGGTTAAAATAGCAACACCTGTGTCTTTGTAGGCACTTTCACTCTAGATACTGTAGGCATGATGTGATGCATTAAAACTGAGCAAAAAAAAATTCTGCTTGCATCCCTTGTGGCTGAGCAATACTTCAGTTGTGACCATTCATGACTATAGAATTGCCATGGCTCAAAATATAGCTCTGAGTAACAAAGAAAATGTTGCCTGTAGTGTGAAGGTTGGGCTACATTCTTATCATGTGGTATTGAGGTGTGTCATATTGTGTTGCCCACAGTATGAAAGGGGCTCAATGCTATATTAAGTGAGAAAGGTTTCCACCAGCACGATGAAAAAGGTGAGGACATTACTGCTTTGAGAAGACTATTAAAATACAGACTACAGATAATTTTAAGTGCAAATTCTGTGGTCAAGTTCCTAGCAAAAGTCATCTGGGGAAGAGAATATCCAACAGAATTAAACTCTGGCATCAAGAGGCTGACCTGAAGTGTGTTGCATTTACCTACCAGCTAGCCAACTGACTTTCATGAGGGAGGCTTTGTATCAGACCCATGTCGTGTCCTATCAAAGACTACAAACATGGCTCAAACCTGTGTTAATTTGTACTTGCATGGTGCTCATGGGATAGGAATAGCAATAAATCCAATGTGTAAGGTTGTAGCTGTTGGTGCGATCTGCCTGGTGGTGTACTGAGTCCTGTAGAGTTGAGAACATATACCAAAAGTAAAGATTTTGGCAAACATTTTGAAAAAACTTTAACATTTACTGTACAACTGGTGTGAAGTGCATGAAAATATGTGTTAGTATTATGTGGTTAAATCCATGATGAAAATGATATTTTTCACATTATAATGAAAAGGGTCTAGAGCCCCCTTCTGTGATTGAGAATTTTCAACCTCATTGTGATAGTGTAAATCAGAAAACAGCTATTTGGTATTCTGTTCATAATGCACAATATTTTTTATCCTGTAATACACATTGTTAAGTTTCCCCGAAGGAAGAGTTAAAAAAATAGAGACAAAAATACACACAGAAAAGCACACAAACACATGATAATGGGCAGTTAAATTAAAAAAAATACACAGTTTACTTTGAGAATCCGTTGGTGAAAGATGGTAAAAGTTTCATGGGAATTTAAAGCAATTTGACTTTAGTTTAAATGAATGATCAAACTTATACTCAAATGCAGTATATCCATAACACAAACTAGTTCCCTTGCTTGTTCCTGAAAATAATACAAGTTTCAAACTAACAAATTCACAGTGTCCAGTCCTGTTCCTGAGACAAAGTTTCTGGACTCAAACTTCTCAAAGGCTACCAGCCCCCTGTCTGGATATCGAAATGACTTCCAAACTCCTTCTCCCTGATGGCGAGAAGTCCTTCCCGTTCAGGGCCGGATCCAGGCATATGAGAAAGGGGCGTATGCCCCCCTATTTTTGGCAGAGCAATGAATTTTGTAACCAGCATTTTACATCTCCAAACCCATGAAGAAGGTATGATCAGCACTGCAGATGGTTAGCCCCCCCTTCTCATATTCCTGGATCCAGCCCTCCCCTTCTAAGGAATATTGCTTCCCAGTCCAATGTTCAATTCAGCAAAATTACCCAGTATTCCCAGGGGCGTATCCAGGAATTTTCATTAGAGGGGGCGCAAGGTTTGATTGATCGCTGTCCTGGGGTAGGGAGGTAAGGGGAGCTAGGTCTCCCTTTTGGAAAATTTTTGCCTTTGGAAGAGGGTTGAAATGCAAAATGGGGCTATATTTGACACATTTTGAAGCATTTTCTTTTCTTTGCCGCATTTTCTTTTCTTTGCCTCCTCTCTTTTTTGTGCATGACGGTCAATAGGGGAGGCGCGCGCCTGTTGCGCCCCCGCCTGGATCCTCCACTGATTCTTAAACAAAGCAAAACATAAAAGCAGTCATGTTGAAAATAAGGTTTACCTACAAAAGGCAGACAAAAGGTAAGAAACTGCACAAGGCAGCAGTGTTCAAAGTAAGATGTCTGTCCAAACCAGGCCAGTTAATAAGTGAGTGTGTCAGGTTGAACCCACATGGCAAGTACACCTTTGATTCAAAGCCATTAAATTTTGCCTGAATCTAAAAGAACATAAAACTCTGCCCAAATATAAAAACAAGATTTTGCCCAAATTTAAGAATACATATGAAATTCTTGACCACCATGGTATCTGACATTCCAGACCCTTTAGGTGTCAGCACAAACCCATTAAAATTTGACCAAATATTGACTTATTATGGAAGCATCTGTCATCAGAGGGCATCGTGATATTTTGCCTGAATATCTGGTAAAAGGTAAGATGATTCACCTTGCTGACAGGCCATCAGTTCTTGTCTAAATCTAGAAAAACAAAATATAGTGTGACCTCAGAGATTAAACTTGATCCCAGCCAGTACTGACAAAAAAGGTGTTACTCATCACTAACCTGCATTGGGTGGCTGGAACAGCATTCTATCATGACCTATTTTTT
Source organism: Holothuria leucospilota (assembly GCA_029531755.1). Classification (NCBI taxonomy): domain Eukaryota; kingdom Metazoa; phylum Echinodermata; class Holothuroidea; order Aspidochirotida; family Holothuriidae; genus Holothuria; species Holothuria leucospilota. Next base: position 38,159,412 of record CM055982.1, read on the forward strand.
AAGCAGGTTGTCTATTGACACAGATAAGGATTAATGGATTAGCTAAGTGTAGTACCAGTAAAAGAGGGCATCTAAAAGGCAAATTTCTCACAATTAATTAACCCTGTTGTGGAATTAACAAAACATTTTTTATCCCTATCGAATCCTGTGATCAAATCAGAAGAAAGCCGTTTGAAATGAACTTAAAACTAAGATTTTAGAATTATCATTTTAAATTCTTAATTTTTACCAAAATACTATTCTTCCCATTTATTCATGATTTTTGGTCATACATTTAAATGCTAGATACTGTAGTAAATACATGTATGCTTTCTAACATAGTTTACAGTTAGCTGGATAAACATTGGCTTCCATACAAATGGGAGACCCATAATTTTACATATTGCAAACTGTTTATGATACCTGAATTGTACAAAGTTGTTTCCAAAAGTGTGTAATGGTTGTGGAAAATACTGTAACAGTGATAGTGGCAGCAGATTAGTATAGTTGATATCAATTTTGAATAATTTTAAGGTAACCTTAAATCTCAGAAATCTTTTAATTTTATTAGTAAATTGTTATGAACAATAAGTTAAGATTTCCAACTTATTTTCAATTCTAAAGATTTACCTTTAAATGTCTTTACCGCATAATTTTGTGATTGAAAAATATTGTTGTAGATTCTTTTAAACACAAGAGTTAGACTGAAGAATAATATAAAACAATTTTTGTTTAGAAAGGAGTGTAATCGAGAAATTATTTTGAATTTATATTCTCTACAATTATATTCTTTACAACATTAAATTTCAAAATTAAGATTCTTTTGCACAACAACAAGGTCCCTAATTTTTATTTTAGAAGTAAAAGTTTATTCCACAAATTAAATGTTGGTATGTAAGTACATCTCCAAAGTTTTTTGAATTTTGTACAAGATGCTATACATTCTTAATGTAGCAATAGGTTTAAATGTTTTAATAGGAATCAGAATTAAGAATTAAGAATTAAGAATCTTTTGAGCAGTGAAACACTGTATGTCTCCTCGTCTCCACAGGTTTCACATTTTTTGTGCCCATCGTCTTTGTGAGGAGGATTTAAGTGCCTTTGATCCTAAAATCAATTCTGAAAACTTGACTAAATGCCTTCAGAGCTTGAAACATCTCTATGATGACCTCTCCGATAAGGATATCCTGTGCGAAAATGAGGCAGAGTTTAGAGCCTACGATGTTCTGCTGAATCTAAACCAGGGAGACATTTTGAGGTAAGTCTTAGGCGTTGCAGGGTCCCCTCTTAAAATGATCAAAAGCAGAATTCAAGGTTTAAAATAAATGGAGGAAGACATCGCAGCTTTGGCTCCCTTCACTTTGCCTTAATGCCTCTCACCCTCCCCATCCAAAATTGCCCACACTTTGATGCTGTTCTGTATTATTTCTTTCTGGTGTTATTTAGTTTCAAAATTTTGGCCTCCATTCCCCCCTCTTGCTTGGCCACTGTGTCGTGACAAACTTTTGCCAGACCATTTGACCGTAACCTTTGCAGTTTTTATTTTGATGCCTGAGAATTTCTTTCCTTGCTTTCTGAGAAGAGGGACTGATCCCCATCTTATGCACTGTCTGTGTTAAAACTGAAAGGTATCTTACATGAGGGGGAATATCTCATCATTTGTCTCTTAGGGCTCATTGATTCCCAGACCACAGGAAGGTTTTGGGAAATACCCTTGCTAGCATGTTTGGTACTCTGATATTTATGTAAGAAACATCTGAAATACCAAGTTGTAATAATTTCTTGAATCTACAGAACAAATTGAGGAAGACAACCTTTCTCATTCCTACCATGATTGGGGCTGAAGTGAGAAAATTTACCAATTTTGCTGGCTGCCTAGATACTGTAGCAGGAAATGAACTCTAAGATTTCCTTTGCACTTTGCACTGTTTCCTGGCAAACTTGAATCCATGTGATCTGGGGGTTTTCCATGAGATCATATGGCTGTATACAAATTTTTGACACTCACAGAAAATCTGTGAGACTTTGCAGATCTGAAACAAGCTTTCTCCTGTCTGTATAATAAGTAGAGCTAGAAGTACTGTGCTGCTGCTGTATATAGGCAAAGTTCAAAGTGTTTTTTTTTACCTGTACATTTTGTGTTGTGGTTAATGTGAAATTTTGAATCAAGGGGATGTTTTGATGTCGTACCAAAGTGTTAAAGACTCTGCAGGTGGCTTTATGTAGGACTGAGTGCAAGAGGTACCATTAATTCATAGGTTTCAACTTTCAAGTTTGGGTAACATTTCTAGATACTGTAGTTCAGGTTGAAAAAAAATATTACAATTGCTGACAAAAAATGAAGAGACTTGTTCATGCTCTCTCCTTGCTGAAGGTGAAAGGAATCAGTGCAGTAACGATGGCATGTGTATGTGTGTGTATGCACAGTATGGGGGTGTGTGTGCATGTATGTGTGTTTGTGATGCTTGGCTTGTAAACATGATATCTCCAGATAGAAATGATGGATACTCTTCATACTTGGTATATGGATATATCATAAAGAGGAAGAACTCAGCAGATGTTAAAAATCAGGTCAGCAGAGGTCAAAACGCAAAACCCTTATAAACATGGTATTTCAAGGTAGGAAATTATGGATACTTTCCATACTTGGCATGTGGATGCATTATAGTCAGAAGATGAACCCTATTTTTGGTTGAGGTCAAAGTACCTCCTTTATCTTAGGTTATGGAAGGCAAACCTTCAAAAACCCTGGGAATTGCTTGTTAGCATGATATTTCAAGATACGAATTATGTATAGTACTTGTACTTAGTATATAGGTTTATCATATTAAGTGTAAGAACTCTATTGTTTTTGGTGGAGGTCAGAGGTCAAGTCAGGTCAGCAGAGGTCAAAAGCCAAAAACCTTGTAAACATGATATCTCAAGGTAGGAAGCATGGCTTGTGGATGCATTATAGTCAGCAAATGAACCCTATTGTGTTTGGTAGAGGTCAAAGGTTATCTGAGGTCACTGAAAGTAAAACTTATATAACCTTGGGAAGTGCTTGTTAACATGGTATCTCAAGATAGGAATGGTGGTTACTTTCCATACATGATATATGGATTTATCATATTGAGGAGAACCCTGTCATTTTTGGTGGAGATCAGAGGTCATGTCAGTTCACCATAGGTCAGAAATCAAAACCTGTGAACACAATATCTCAAGGCAGAAAACGTGGATTTACTTCATACCTGGCATGATGTGGAAACTTTAAAGTCAGAAAATGACCCCTATTGTTTTTAGTAGAGGTCAAAGGTCACATGAGGTTATTAGAGAACAAAAACTGAAACCCTTGTAAACATATCTAAATTTGAGAATGTTAGGTACTTTTCATACTTGACTTAATTATGAATTTATCGTATTTTTTAAAAAAGGAAGGCTGCTTTGGGTTTTGGTGGAGGTTGGAAGTCATGTTAGGTCACGAGAGGTCAAAAACTGAATTTTTTAAAACACAGTATCCCAATAGGAAGTGTGTATACTTTTCATACTTGGCTTGTGGATGTGTTATAGTCACTTCTTTTTGAAGAGGTCAAAGGTTGTACAAGGTCTCTGGGAGTAAAATAGCAAATCCTTGGAAATTTCTAGTAAAAGCAATACTGTAGCTCAAGATGCAAAGATTGATACCTTTTGGGCTTTCTGGTTTTTCATCCTTTCCATAAGTACACAAAACTTCCATTGGACCCTCCCCCCCTACCCATGTACTTTCAAAATGTTGTTTTTTGGCATAAAAAAATTATCGTTTATAATATTTTAACAAAAGTTACATTTGCCTCCGTAGCAGGCTGTACGGCCTATTCCCTGTCCAGTCATATCCCTAACGCATGCCAAAGTGAACACCGAACAAATTCTTTTGGATATTCATAGAAATACATGGCCTCAAGACTGGTTTAATTGTTAGTGAATATTTACAAGAAGGCAACATCTGGTCCCGTTCAAATCCTGCGGTAGCCTATGCCACCCACAGAGTTGGCATGTCATTGTAATACGCACTCCCTGGTAGTGCCCACTGCACAGGTGGTTATGCAACACAGTAATGATAGGACTTCTCAGGTTTCAGTCTAGGCTTTCAGTTTACGGCTAAAGAAGTACACACACTCACTCAAAAACAATAGCATGAATAATGAGAGAGTACATGAATAAGTCATATTATGGTAATGAAACTTGAGTCTAAAATTGGACGCAGTTCTCTTCGTTTTGGCAGACGGTGGTTTGGGAAGCTGAGGAGCTGAGCAAACACAGTCCGCTCCGTGGGGTAAAGTTACATGGATCTTTGACCCCTTCCTTCCTAGTACACTTTTGTATGTGTGTGAAAATGATGAAATAAGGGGATGACACCTAACAGTACCACTTCCTTATGCTGGTAGTACTTCAGAAGTTACCTGGTACTCAGCAGTACTGTATACATAGGCCTATGGCATTCTGTTCAATACTCATCACAAATGGTCATTGCACTTTGTCAAAAATGTAAGTACATTTGTAACAGGTCATTAGGGAAATGTAGGACAGATATTTCTGAACAAAATTTGTCAAATTGTTGGTGTCAGTAATGACCTAGCTGTTGAGTGATGACCTGTAGAATGTGGTCATTATAATAGCATCAGATTAAATACTCTTGGGACAGTGAATATAGAAAAATAAATATGGACAGGATGAAGACACTGACTTTTATCAGATTGAGGAACACCTTAGTTTTCTTTTGCTTCTCTGTATATTATTATGGTTGTTCATTTAACTGAAAAGCAAACAAGTTCTAACAGGTAAGTAAACTTGACATTAATCTTTTTGTAAAGAAACTAAAACTGATGCAGGTGGCACTATAAATAAAGGAAAATTCTGGGAATACCACTGAAGTTAATTTATGCTTCATTTACCCCACTTTTCAATATTACATAAGCTGGACTTAAAATTTCAGTACTGTGGTTGGCTAATTTCATTTTCTAGACATTGAAAGGTTAGGGTGGATTGAAGGTGCTTTCAAAGCCTTTTTATTAACATTGTTAAAACCTACAAAAAACAAGTTAATAATAAATGGTGTGTTTTATACCGGTTACAAAAGAGCAGTAACTGTTCTGTAAGGATGTTTAAAGTTTAGAATCCAGTGAAGACTGTGAATTTATGTCACCTCATTACTTCCTGTCTACATTTTTAACTCTCTCTTATTGGTGATAAGATCCTGGCAAGTCTTGACCACACAGTGGGTTATTCATGATTATTTGTCGATGGTGTTCCATATTTGAGATTTTGCATCTATGTAGAAAAACCACATGTATAAGCAGCTTGAGAGATATTTGAGCATCATAATAATAAGAAATAATAACAATGGCAATTTATAATGTGAACAAATCCACCAAAGGAGTGCTCATGGCCAAGCCCATAGCCAGACTAACCAATTTTGGGGGCAAATTGATGTTGGGGTTTTGCCAGCCTGGGGGAAGGGTCTGAGGGGAGGGGGTTCCCCTCCCTTTTGAAAATTTTTGACTATTTTAAGGACTCTAGATGCAAAATGGTGTGAGATTTTCTTCGTATATTTGTATTCCAAAAAGGCTAGTCTCTTAATGTTTCCTCCTTCAGTGCAAGACCTTTTATTCAAAAATTTGGGGGGGGGGGCACGTGCCCCCCTGTGGCTACGTGCCTGCTCATGGCAGGATCTGATGTTGGAAGCATCAACATCTGAAGGCCATAATGTATCATCATCATCATCTGGGTAGCTGATCTTCCCATGACGGAAAGTCAGCATTGTAAAATCCACTCATGTTTGATGGGTGGATCAACAGCTGGCTGGATAAGAGCTGATGTTGATGAAAGCACATTCTCACTGTAGGCCTATCATCTAGCATGATGAACATCTGGAGATCAACTCTTGTTTGGTGGGTGGATCCACATCTTGGGATGCTGTGCTGGTGTGATCAGGTGATCCCCATCAAGAGTTATGATGTTTTTCCATGGCAGTTCAAATTCTGGATTTCTGATATTTTTTGCTGGGATGATGAAAATCAAGATGTCTGAGCTTTCTTGATGGCAGGTTCATGATCTTCAGACCTACTCTCCGTTAAAAATCTGTCAACACTTTCATATTTGATTCCATTTAGTTGCAGACTAATGATCTGATCTCATGTGGGAGGGGTGGGGTTGGGAGTTGGGAATGGAGGTGGTGACCATCAAACCCATCTTGTATCATTGATGCTACTATGTATTAAAGTCCTTCTATTCCAGTAAGATGATTTCAACGAGTACACCATCGAGGGTCTTGAAATAGTCAAGCTTTCGTCAGAAGTGGCTCTGACTTCTTCAGGACTGATGCAAGGAAGTAAGTGCAGTGAAGTTATATAGTTACGCTGCAACCCTGATTGGTGGATTCTGTGTTCTGGTTGGCTGATTTGTCTGTGTTCTGATTGGATGAGGCAAGTGAGAAAGGACCATGATTGGATGCAAAAAGACTGGTCCACATGTGGCTGACATCTTTCCTATCCGTCCTGTTAATAGTGGATTTTTCATTGACCCTAATCTCTAGAGCCTCTCTAAATAGCTACTTTCACTCTGAGTGGGTGTTTTGTTTGACCAATGTACTGTTGTCCGCAGCTACATGGCATTGAGTAAACACAAGCAGTGTGGTTTTTGGGCAAGGGGTCTTTGGGCTGGCTGAGGATATCCCGTAGCTTTTGAGATCGGGAATAGGTTTTAACTCGTGTGTGATTCAAGATTCTGGTTACCCTCTCGGACACTCCTTTGACGTAGGGCATAAAGGTGAGGCCTTCGTTATACTCTTCACTTGCCTTCTTTTTTGTTATTTGTTGTTGGGTTTGTTTCTTCACAGCTGTGTGCACATAGTGGGTGGGGTAACCATTTTTGTGTATTAGGCTTTAGTAATGTGATCAAGTTCATCCGATAGTTTATCCTCATCACAAACTGTTAAAGCTCTGTGTACCAGTGTATTTACCACACTATTTTTGGCAGAGATATGGTGATTGGAGGAGAAGTGAAGGTACTGATCAGTGTGTGTAGGTTTCCTGTACACTGAAAAAGATAGCTTGCTATCAGTTTTTGTACCTTGACATCCAGAAAAGGAATAACGCCATGGTTTTCCACTTCCATGGTGAATTGATTAGCAGTGTGTTGATTGTTCAAGTGATTAAGAAGAGTATAACAAAGGCCTCACCTTCATGCCCAACGTCAAAGGAGTGTCTGAGAGGATAACTAGAATCTTGAATCGCGCAGGAGTTAAAACCTTCTCTTCCCGATCTCAAAAGCTATGGGATATCCTCAGCCAGCCCAAAGACCCCTTGCCCAAAAACCACACTGCTTGTGTTTACTCAATGCCATGTAGCTGCGGACAACAGTACATTGGTCAAACAAACGCCCACTCAGAGTGAGAGTAGCTGAGCATAAGAGAGCTACAGAACAAGGTAAGGTGGAAGATTCTGCTATTGTTGAGCATGCTCACTGCAAAAACCACACACCTCTATGGGCAGATGCCAAAAGCATTGTTAAAGTTCAGCATTTAGGGATGCGGCTAATTAGAGAGGCTCTAGAGATTAGGGTCAATGAAAAATCCACTATTAACAGGATGGATGGGAAAGATGTCAGCCACATGTGGAACAGTCTTTTTGCATCCAATCATGGTCCTTTCTCACTTGCCTCATCCAATCAGAACACAGGCAAATCAGCCAATCAGAACACAGAATCCACCAATCAGGGTTGCAGCATAACTATATAACTTCACTGCACTTACTTCCTTGCATCAGTCCTGAAGAAGTCAGAGCCACTTCTGACGAAAGCTTGACTATTTCAAGACCTTCAATGGCGTACTCGTTGAAATCATCTTACTAGTATGGATTCCCGTCATGAAAGCCTTTCTACTTACTCCTTCCATTCCTTTGCCTGTTTTTTCAAGATTCTGTTGGTTCAGTAGGCCATGATTAGACCTCACCATACTTCTGACTGAACAGCACATTGCCCCCATACAAAATGTTGAGAATAGTCTAGTACTGTAATTCTTCTCTGCAGGTGTTTTTTTATACTTTATAGATGTACGTTAGTCATTCAGTAGTTTTGGAAGTTGACATGTGTCCAAAAAAATATGTGGAAGGCATTTTAAAGTTTAGAAGAAACATGTATTTTGGTCAAAAATTGCATGTACAGATTGGTTACAGCTCTCAAGTGGTGTAGAAGGAAGTGAACACTTTTGTACAAAGTTGCATTCTAGTAAGTACTGTAACCCCAGTTAATGCATAAACAGTTCTTGCTCAGTTACCTCGCTCTACCCCCTCTCCTGCCCCCTCTTCCGGCCCCGAAGTAAAATGAATGAATAAATAATGATTGAATGAAAGACAATTCATACAATACCATTGCTTTACAGTTTTTTTGGTTCTTATTTTACAAAGTATTCTTGGTGACAACGATGTCATACAGTAGTACTGAAATTTACCCTCTGTCATAGATAGATGTGGTATTTCCTGGACTATAAAGACATCTTTGGTTGGACCAGAAATCTCAAGCTGAAATTTTGATTTCTGTATAACTAAGAAAGCAGCATTATGTCATGTGACTACAAATTTATTTTATTATATCGTGGTCATGCATGTGCATGTACAGTATTACCCATTGCCTAGAAACCTGGAGAAATGTATTCTATAAGGTTTAGAAACTGAAAGGTTGTTGTTATCTAACACACTGCCTAAAATAAAACTGGTCAGCTGAAAAAATGCCTACTCCATGTAACATAGTATGACTGATTTTATTACTACTAGGGACTAGAAATAATGTGACCATGTTCTTTTATCAAAACAACTGTATTAGAAGTTCCTGGAGAGGCATCAGTAGGATAAGAGTCATTATACTGCATTGATAACTTTTCTGTAGAGAAAACAGATGTAATTATTTCATAATGGTTGTTTGCTCTGTTCCATGGAAGAACGTAAGGGTCAGTGTTATGGGTCAAATATGCCTATAGCTTTATTTGATCCATGGCAGACTTACCCAGACAAGTCAGACCATTGCTGCCCATCTCTTAATTGCTAAAGTTGATTCATGTGTTTGTTGTTTTTCATGTTATACATATATTTAGAACAATTAGAGGGTTTTCTGCTGAAAATTAATTGGGTACCACTTTGGCAACAAAAATGGATAGTCTTAGCACAATTCTTTAGGCCTAAGTGGTACCTTTGTTATAGGTCAAATGCCTATAGCTTTATTTGATCCATGGTAGGACTGACCTGCACAAGGGTCAGGCCATTGCTGCTCATATCTTTATACTTAAGTTCTTCCTGTATTTGTTTCTCACGTGGAGTGAAAGTTTGGCATAGCTGGATTTACATTGCAGATTGCATATTCTCCTTAGTTATGTGTGATTCATACAAAGGACACTCTTTTAAAGGCATAAGAACCAAAGGCTTTCTTTGGGGAAGGGAAGGATTTTTGCCAGAATTGCTGTGATTCTTCCGATGCTTAGCAGAACAGTTTGTTAATTTCATTGTTGGAGGCTGCAATTGATATTTTTTGGGTGGTACACTGCAAGATGATTCAGATGCAGTGTCTGTGGTCTGTGGTTTTATCTTTTTCAGTGGTGTAGAGGTTGCTGCAGGTATCTCATCATCTGGTAAATCTGTTGTTTTTGAGGGGGAAATATTATAATGATGTGGTAACCTTTTAGAATAAACACAGCTACTAGTATGGCATTGGTTTTTCATCCCTCCATCAGTACTATCCAAAATTTCCATTGTTGTATCTGATTTTCTCACATCAGTTTGTCTGTGACTTTGATTCTTAACTGTTACATCTGATTCCTGTCTTGTATTCTTTTGTCTGTGATTGGATCTCATATCTTTGCAACCTGGTTCCATATATATCGATACCTGGTAATCAGTGATGTCTCCAGTACTTCTTTCTTCAGGAACTGTTGTATCCTGTTGATTGCTGCTTTGTATTTCAACAGTGCCCCCTTCCTTACGTTCTGGTCTCATCAACTGGGGACTGGAGTTAATGGTTGTTGTGTAACATTGACCTGAATTATTCGTTTGTCTTAATTTTTCCCTTTTTCTGGAACGTAGGTACATTTTCACAAGCACGATGATGATCAGACCCACCACAATAACTGTAAGTGTAGCAAATATAAGTATGGCAATAAAAATGAGATCATTAATTTGAAATGAACTGTCCTCGTTCAACCCATCTTCATCTTTCACTAAACTTGATGGATGTGTTGTTTGTAAGTCTCTTTTTTCTGAATGGTTCCAGGTCCAGGTTTCCATGGTTACCTGTCAAAGAAACAAATGATGAGAATGGCCACAAAATCACTGCCATTGGTTTGGGAGAAAATAAAATTGTGAATATGATTGCCCAAGAAACTGCCTGATAATTTCCAAAATTGATTCTGTTCATTTTGAATCATGTGCTTTAATGTTATCATTCAATCACTTTGGTTGCTTGGAAATGATTTTTACAGAAAGATTAAAGTTCATTCTAATTTTTCTTGAGCCATGTTTTCAGTATCAGGTAAAAATTGTCTTTGCTTTGAACTTACAAACTTGTAAAAAGTTGTGCCTTTTAAAATGAACTTGAAAAATTCCTTGGCATGTCAGCAAATGTGTTCATGATCCTAGTTCCTCATTCTTAGTATTCCACCATTAGAGGGTGAGGAATGCAGGCATCACCCTAAAGACCACTGTAGAATACATGCATGCAATGATTGGGTCTATTTTTCAGTGACTTCCTGTATGGTTTATGGCAGCCTTTGGGGTTACACTCCCTCATCATATATTTGGGGATTGGCACTCAAGTCCAGCTGTGAATTAGTCACATTCTTACACATCCCTGCAAGGCTCCTGTGACCCCAGTATTTTTAGTGTTGGGAACCTTTGCCGGACCTTAGGTGTTGTGACTCTGATGATGGACAAGACAATGCACCATACCTGATGCTGGAACATAATAAAAGAACAGTTAACTTGAAAGTGTTTATTACCAGTGCACCCATTGGGCTACACTGCACCCTATTCAAAGGCTGAGCTGTAGAATGGCTGATTTGGGGAAATCATCATGCATGGTCAACCGATGGGAAATTTATCTTTTGTAATCAAATTAAGAGAAAGATTTTAAACTTCCAGTATTTTCACAAATGTTCAATTTAAATCTGCAAAGTACACAAATAGAAACTGAAGTAGAACGCAAACCAGATTTCTGCCCATGTTTTTGACAGTATGGAAAATTTCCAAGAGTCAGGACTGCTGAGAAAGTGGCCAGGAATTGTGACTCTGAAGCAGAGTGGCGAATCCCACCCAAGCTTAATCTAGACCCACCACCAGCCAATATGCTTCTTTATCAGGGGAAGGATTTTGTGATTTTGATTGCACAGTTAAAGGTCTGCATGGTTACAAGAATATGACATACCTCAGTGTAGTTGGATATTTGATTTAAAAATCATTATAAACGTAGAAAATAGCTATAATTCCCATCAATTTAAATCAAATATTGACCATTTACAGGGTAATGTTTACACATGTATCATGAATCAATATGCAATTTGTGACACCATGGGTGGCGATCGTGCATGGGGGAACATGTCCCCCTCAATATTTTTAGTGGGGAGGGGAGGGGGAAGTGTTCCCCAATATTTAACGGTACATGCAGAAAAAATAAATGTTGCCCCTGTGTGTCACCTAGACAGGGACTGGCAAAATGTGTGTCCTTCTTCCTTTGTTTCTCCCAACCTTCATTTCAAGGACAGTTTTAACATTGGTATGTCCTGAGGGCTTTATTTTGGAAGTTAATAATTATATGTCCTTATTATGTATAAATATCACTCATTAAACGAACTGTAAACTGTCTTATTAGTAATTAAAAGATAATTACAAAATATTGGGTTACCAAAAGAAATACCAGCACAGTGCAACACTACACATTATTACTTTTGCATAATTGGCAATTAGTTACTTCAGAAATGGTCAAACTTTGAAGAGGTATATTTTGAGAATGTTAAAAAATATTGGAATAACTCTCTCCTTGGGGATCCCACTCTGCCAAGTACAGTAAAATCAGGCCTTTTTGTTTGCCTGTTACCATTACTTTTAAGCACAGAGCTGAAAAGATGTCAAGCAAAAAACGAAATAGTGAATGTTAAATTGGAAAGCAGCTTACCTGATGCGATGAATAAGTACTTTCCATGTACCTGCAGATGTGAACAGTTGGCTTCAGAAGGAATTTTTCAGTTGATACTTAAAAGCTTGATCATCTTCCTCCTGGGTTGTTTTTGGCCTCTAGTTCAGAATTAGACTTAACCAGCTGTCCAGTGCCTTTATTTCTGTCTCATTGCTTTCTGTATGTGGACACCATATCTATGTCAACAAACTCAAATGTTCTATGGTTTCCGTGCATGTGCTCATTTAAATATTCTCTAGACCCTGGATTGTAACATCAGCAGACCTCAAAACTGGTGGACACTGCATGTGAGTATTCCTTCATTTTCACATGCTTAGCTTTATTCATCTAGCCAACATAATTTGGTCTTCTGAAAGTAAACCTACTTCCTGTTACAAAATTAATTACTTTTGATCCCAGGGGCATTTCTTTTATTGTGTAATTAAAGGGAATTTAAGCAGGCTCCCCATTCCTTTTTTGAAACATCATGTAAATGTAACAAATCAATAACATTTCCCTTTCAAGTATCACTTTATAATGTTTTAGATTACATTGGTAGGTATTGAATATGAAAGGTTATAACCAGCTGACATTACAGTATGATGATTGAAATGACGCTTGAAACGAATAGCAAGTTTTAGCCATCTCAAGTTGACTACTCTTAATCCAGAATCTATCAGACAACTTCCTATTCAGGTATCTTGAGATCAATAAAGTTAAAGGGGTTTGAACCCCTTTAAAGACTGTTTGGTCAATAGAGCAAGTTTTTTTGTAAAAGGGATTAACTGTTGTAATTAGAGATAAGCTTCACCTGGGAAAAAGCCTTTTTCTCAGGTAATATTGGCTAAAATGTCCTATCCTATTCAAGCAGCATGATAGGAATAATTTGGTAACAAAAAAAACATGAAGTAGGATCCCAAACTATATGTTTGTATACGGTGTCTGCATCTGCCCTTTAAGTGTCGTAGAAGTAAAAGTAAAGCTTAACAAATTTTCACACGACCATTAAGTGAAGTATAGTGACTACTTTTACAGTATAGGTTTACTTTTGGAATCGTAAGTTCCACCTTCACCAGAGTTCTTGTATACAAAGATTGCAATTTTCAGAAGAGCATGACATTCCAGCTCGGAGGCACCAGGTGATGGTATATACTACTGTATATCTTCCACCTGTAAGAAAATACTCAGCACTCATGTAAAACTAGCCAAATTCATCTTGCACTTCTGTGTTTTACATCATTTTCAAACTATGTACAATAACATTAATCATTGTTCAGAATGCAGAAAGTGACTCTTAAGCTTGTGCCATTTTGGATTTAGAGAGCCCAAATGAAGAAAGGAATTTTGTCATAAGGGAGGGGGACATCACCTTCCCTCCTTTAGACACTTCCATGGATGATTCCAAAATGACCCTACTCAGTTTCAAAAAGGTACATCTCTGATCTTTTACGTGTATGATGAAAATGTGTGGTTGTAAATAAGGATAATTAATTGTAACTCATTATCACCATCTGTGCCTAAGCTTTGACGTGTGTATTTAAAACTTCACCGTGACAGTACCCGACTGAAAATTCAGTTACAACTATCAGTTTAAAGATTTTTAGTTTTTGAAGTAATTATTTGGGTACATATTTCGGAAGCATTCTTTAGAAAGTTTGGTTGTCTACAGGAGTATCTTAAATAGTTCCGACTGGGGCTAGATACAGGGGTACTTTAAAACAGTGATTTTTTAGAAAAAGTAGTTGTTACTGCGAAGTGCTAAGGCTAAGTTCAGAATGCTCTTTAAGTAATAATTGCATTCTTGAATCATGCAGAATGTCTGGAAAGATTTACAAGCACTGGGGTATTCAAACTTTTAAAGTACAGTAAAGTGAGCAATGGTCTTTGAACAACTTTTGGATTCTGTTTGGTAATGGTGGATTAAAACTTTGAAATAAAGTGTTTAAGGCTTTTGTGGGGATTAATTGTGTATACATCCTTTGGGCCATTTGGGGGAACAAAGTTGATCCTGTATATTACAGTAAATCTGCATCACTCCTCCTTACTTCCTATTTCACAAAGTGACCACTTAATGCCTGAAATAAGACACTGATAAACAAATTGCAGTGACCAGTAGAGGGTAGTTCTCTGCAAGAGGGTGTCCTCTCCCTGCTTCCCTGGTCAGAAGTTTTGACATGCATTAGCAAGCAGAAGAGGACTAGGGAGGACCCTCTGCTGGAGTATGCCTTCCACTACAATGCTATCTGTTTACCAGGGTTTTGCTGATAAGTTGGGATTAATATAAGGTAATTATTGGTGTCCTAGGTTTCCCACCCCAGGGAGTTTTGGACAGGTCATAACAATACAGTCAAACAAGATCAATGTAAGACATCCTCTTTGTGCTACCAGAGGATCAGTAGTCAATGCTCAGTGTTTCCTCAATTGATGCTATGTTCTAGTCAGTGTGGGCAACTTGAAGCAAATGTAGCTTGTTGTGATCAGTCAGGGTGGAAGATTGGGTCTGATTTTCTTAAAGTAACTCTCATATTAATCCTCAAATAGTAAACTTTTTTTTATAAAACAGGTATTTGAAATCACTATTGATGACTACTGTATGCCTAGACATGTTCAGATTAGTGAAATGTGAGATGAACATCAGTAGTATAACCTTCATCATACATGGTAGTGTACTAAGCAAAATGTGACCTTGGGAAAATGAACCGCTTGTCTGGGAGGTGCTAATGAAAGACATGTTTTAGTTAAGTAAGGACTATGTGGAAACTTGGTTTTGACAATTTTACAGTTACTGTCTGGGAAGAGGAATATGACTTTACTAATTGTTTGTTAAAGTAGGTAAATTGCTTTTCATTCCATGAGGCATTTTGGGGATCTTTTTCTGTTGTCCTTACCTCCTGTTTTCATGCATGTATCCCCTTTTAATTGCTTAATACATTTTGTAAGTAAGACGTATAGAAATTTCATCAGTTTTTCCACCATTCTATGTAGAATTAGATCCAAATGTTAGCTGTAATATTGAATTAAAGGCCGTCTCACATGAATTCATTAGCATTGCCGCTTTATTGTCCTCCAAGGCATGATTTTCTGTTGAATGCCTGGTGTACTGTACACGTATGTTGTAAACTTTTTTCAGTGGGAAGTTCAAGGTTTGATTGCCAGCTGGATCAAGGTTTGCATGATGGGGTTTTCATCTAAAAATTAAAATTAAAACAAAAACAAACAAATGAAAAAAATACAAATAAATTTGAAAACTATTGTAAAATGCATAAATTGGAAGCTGCTCACCATAAGGCAGCTTGTAAGCCATTGCATGGGGCTCCTACGTACACACCTACCACATTGGTGGTTGTGTAGTTTATGGGGATAGTATGCACCATCACAGAGTAAGTGCTTAAGCTTCTTGCTGTTTTGCTTATTCTCTAATTATTGTAAGCAACAGAAGCAGACTAGCCCACAATATGTCATTTGTTCAATACATGACAGATTCTAAAGGCATTCTTATAAAGTAAAGTGTATGGTCTAACATTCATCCTTCCTATATGATAATATTGATTTTCAAGTTCTCCAGTCTCTTCCCAAGGTAAATATTTAGCAGTTGCTACTGAGCTGCAATTTAGTGTTTGTTTTCATAACAGCTGTATGTATAAATGTTTCTAATTGACTCAGTTCTATATTTATAACAGGAGAGTTTATGTCGCTTCTCCCTTACGTCCTGTTTACATACTGTATGTATTTCCCTAATTGCCTGTAATTCCAAGGCAAAGACTTCCTACCAACAGAATATGCATGTACGTCATTAGTCATTATGCTGCATAATTTGGCTATTTTAAGTGTCCAGGGTATGACAGGGTGTTTTTATTAACAATGCCAACATCCTGTTTGCATTGTTATATATTGTAGGTGACTTCCCCCCACTTCCTGGTAACAATAAACTGTGACGCCATACTTTGCTGTGCAGTTTTAAGTTCAATGACTGCATTAATTAAAGGGCAAGAGCAGTCGTCCCAAACTTATTTTGAAGCAACAGCTAAATCTCACAATTTTCTTCTTATTCCTCTGCAAAGTATCTTTCATAATATTTTAGGACTTCAATATTGCATATTCAAGGTAAACCAATCAGTTACTTCTAGTAAATTTCACATTTTAGGAGAAAAAATATTGTCACATGACTCTCAAGAGCCAATCATGAAACAGGACAGTCTACTACACTACTTCAAGTTGGGGTGACTGCATATCCCCTTTAAATAAATGGGGCAAAGTTGGACTTGTGTTAAATTTGTGCAAGATGTCTGCTGTTCTAAGGAGAGAGATAATGAGAGGCACTGATGGATTGTGTTTGTCAGACAAGTTGCTCCATATAATGAGACTATTATGATCCATGCATGGATTCTGGCCTGATTCCTGATCATACATATGCCACTAGAATTCAATGGCTCATTTAGCCAAAGTTCCCCAGGAAAAGGCCATTTTACCGGGTAAAATATATGGATATCTACATCTCCCCTCTCTTACCTCCTATTTACCTATGTAATCCCACCTACCCGCATTTTGCCGGATGGCTAACTCCTTCTATTGAATTCTAGCCTCATGAGCTCATTATCTTTTTTTTTTGAGCACGGTGGTTTCTTGTCCCAGGTTTTGAATTCAGGGACCTGGCTGTGAGTCGACTCTGCCCCATCTAAGCAGAGAATTTTACTCCATCTCAGAGTAAGATCAATGTTTGCTGCTCTTCTATGAAACTGGTCACCTCCCCTCCTGACTAAATTTCCATTACTTGTGTAAATCTGATGACTCTCAGGGTAGGCACAGTTTTGAGGTTTAATGCAAATTCTGGCCTTGTTTTCAAAAGAAGAAACAATTAAGGAAGAATTAAATTTGCCAAGAATGACTTTGCCAAGTCTCTAGGCAGTTGGGTAGTCTACTAGCTTACGATTTGGGCACAGTATGTGTACTTGCTGCAAGTTTAAAGGAATTGACTACAGTAAGACACATATATTGGTTTCCATGGGTAGTGTATATTGTGCCTATATGGGCACCTTAATTGTAAGTGATCATGTAACATTCAAGCCTCTGGCCAAATTGGTGCAGTGTATTTGCAGAACATTAGCAGAGCAGTAGTGGAGCCAACCTCCAGTATAAACCCCTGGCCTATATGTACTGTAGCTTGCCTACAATTGCAATTGCAGCACCATAGGATAATAAAAGGGCAATTCTCATCATTCCAGACTCATTCCAATTCTCCCAACTAAGCAACTAGTAGCTCCTCCAATAACTGTATAAATCTCCTCCTTGTGCAGACATAAACATATTGCTTCCAGCCATGTCCTGGTAAGCGTAGAAGGTTAAAATGTGTATAATCCAAACACTCGGCATTGCGTGGAATGTGAGTTACTCTGCATCATTTGAATTTTCAAACTCAGATGTCAAACAAAGAGCAGGAACCAACTTTGAATTTTGATACCCCCACACCGAAAATGTACTTAGGGGTGATGACTGCTTGTCTTAAAGTTGTGCTGCGTGGACTATTGTTTTCTTTTAAGGATCTACATGTCAACTGCATATGCATGAAAATTTTTACACAATAGCCAGTAGAATGAGTGGAATGACCATTAATCTGTTGTATTGTCAGTACCTGATGTTACTTTCGACTAGCTCTTTCAGTTTTCAGGCAGCCTGCCAAAGTTTAGATCATGAGAACTTTGCCAATTATGAGAGTTTGAAGTTAAATCAATGAAATCAATAAATTCTTGGCATGAATTCAATACAAAATTTATTCAATGTAAATGCTATAATATATGTAAAATATACAAAATAAATTGTGTTTGTACATTCTTACATCTTAAAAACTTGTTGTTTTATGCAAGCACACCTCAGATTAATATCTTCTTATGATGATGTTTATAAATTTTCCAAAAGGTATACATGTAAATACTGTAAATTGAGAACTTGTTACAAATACTTACAAAGCTTCTGCTTCTTTTTACTGCGGCATTACAAGCATAGCGGCCTGCCATCGTTTGGAGGAAGATTCCTTACAACTCTCTCGGAGAGGAACATGGTAGTACACATTTAGAACATTAGGAACAAGCATGTTTCTCTGATTATTAGTTTAATTTATCTCAGTAACAATATTTTTTTTATATGATTCAGATGCTACAATTGTGTCTGCATCTTGAAAATTCCTGATTTCCTGAATGTCAAGAGTTTGAAAAATAATGTACTTTTCAAATACCTACTATTATTTGTTTGAAATAGCACTTTTGTTCAGAGGCAGTGATCTTGAAAATTTTCCCACGAAAACTTGTAATCATACAGTAAAGTAAAGCTTAAGTAGTTTTTTCAGTTATCTTTATATGATATCAAAAGTGAGAGTTTTTGCTGACTTTCCCCTCCCTTTCCCACATGTCTAGATATCTTTACTCCACCCCCAAACCGACACCCCAACAACCCTTTTATAGACACAGAAACATGGAGCGTGTTTGATGTTGAATACGTTTTACTTGGATTGCGAAATTTTGAAATCCCCATGCATGCAATGAAGCCATGGTAATTACTTTTCCCCAGACCGGCTGGTTTCATTTTACATGTAATGGCTTCATCCTGTTCTCTCGTTTCATTTTTATGCCATTATACCTGTAGCCAGACTTTGTATGTACATGCCTTGTTAATGTACATACTGTACAGCTGTTTAATTACCAGTCTAAATGGCTTAATTTGAATTATCGAATCCTCACATCACCTGCATGCATACAAACGTTTTATCTATCAGTTCAAATATTATTACCGGACACAACTGTTGACTATATATACGTATCATTTTACCCATGTCACGTTGTGCCTTGATGGTGGTATAGTATAAATAATAATACTCTGCATGAAGTATACACATAAGTTAAAATAATTCTAACAGGGTAGTGTAGGTGCATGCACAGTCGTTTGTTGTAGAACATTTCTTTTGGATCACAGTTGTACAGGGGTTTAAATTTGGACCTAATTTCAAGTTTAAAGGGAGAATGCAGTCACCCCAATAAAGAATTGTATAGTAGACTATCCTATTTCCTGAATGGATCTTGAGAATCATGTGACAGTATTTTTCTCACTCAATTGTAAAATTTACAAGGAGCAACTGCTTGGTTTACCTTGAATATGCAATATTTATGTCTTAAAATATTATGAAAGATACTTGGAAGAGAAATGACAAGAAATTTGTGACATTTAGCTATTGTTTCAAAATAAGTTTGGGGTGACTACTTTTGACCTTTAGGGAAATGGGAATGACCGAGTCGTGCCTTCACTCCGTGGATGGCAACTACAGTATGGCACTGATGGTGGCATTGGTAGAGGCAACCACAGAATGGTGGTGATGCATCGGTCATTGCATCTTTGTGTTGAAAAGGATCGAATAAAGCCTTCCATACTTTATAAATTGGACAGTCACAATCTACTTGACCATTGGTTGATAAATGACTACCTTGTAGAATTGCATCCAATCAGACATGACCATTATTTGCAAACACAACTAAATGTCCTGTTACTGCCTTGTAATCATAGAAGAGTTGCAAGCTGGTAGGTAGCAGCTGCTATTTACTACACACCATGTTTGGTACTGTACACACACTAGCCCTGCATGACAGGATGCCATTGAGATGTTAAGAGTCCTTCGTGTCCCATTGATCTACAGTAGTATCTGAGCATGGCTTCTGTAGAATCACAGAATGTGAGTATGTGTGATAAGTTGGAGGCAAAAGTTCATCCATGAGGGGGGTGGGGAAGGGGCATCTTGGAGTGATGTACCCCTATATTTTGCTTAAATCCTGTTAAGGCAGTATAAACAGAACTAAAAATCTCCTTACAATTCATGAGGCAAGTACAGTATCTATACCCTTCCAAACTTAACACTCACATGTTACACAATATATGTGTAAAATTGGCCCGGTCCAAGCACTTGATCCTGTGGTTACTTTATGCAGGACTTTGCTTAATCTACAGCCACATTTTGCCCATCTTTAAATAAAACAAGTTCTCAATGTACTTGCAACCTAAGTAGTTTTGATCAAACTTCTTCATAGCTCTGGTAGCAGTTGAACAATGGAAATATGCATTAAGGATTATTTCTTCTCTTCTGTAGATGTTTGACAAGCATGAAATTTACCCTGAAAATATTGATTTTACCCTGAAAGTATGGATTTTACCTAGAAAGAGTGGATTCACACCATGTCACAGTACAATAGAATGCCTTCTTTGTATCCCAGATTGGGGGGAAAGTACCTATAAAAAGTGTACTGGAATTGTTTGGAAGAATTAAACAAGGTATGCAGAAAATGTAAGCAAGAAAGTGCATCTCGTGTGAATTTTGACCTTTGCAGGAGAGTATGAACCATTATATCATCTAAAGTTGCTGCATGGAAGTACTCGGAGAACTTTGACAGTGTATGGGACTTCCCAAGTGCTTATACAAGAAGGGACATCTTTTTGAATTTTGTTAGGTTTTCAAAGATGTTTTACCATAGTTTGATTGTGGTGTCACATTCTAAGTGTCTGAAATGTTCAGGTTTAGGTAAAAAATTCAATATTTTCAAGGGTGAGGTCACAAATTGACAAAATGCCAAAAACCATGGAAGAAAAGACTGTAGACCATGTGATGACCCATTGTGATGTTTATGCATTCACCAGTGCCTACAATTATGCCTTCCCTGGGAGCTGGGTTTTATATAAACAATGCAGTACAGGACATGGAAGGAAAACAATAAACATGGTAACAGAAAAATGATAATACAAACCTTGTTATTTTTCTTACACTGGTAGGAGACCCTTCATTTCAGAATTGTATAAATTCATGACAGTCAGAAAATTAAGCCTAGAGGCTCACACATTTGCAAGTTACATGTACTGTGTTAGTAGATACGAGTGTCCATCTGTCCAGGTCCATATCAGAGAGGGGGTGGGGGAGGGGAATTGGGGTCCGTGTCCACCAGGTTGAAAAGTAAGTAAAGAAAGTTGCTACTCCCTCTCATAGGTCAGTGCAATCAATGTTTGTAAAAAATAAAGTTGCGTCCCCAAATTTGACACAAAATCCTGCATACTGTATGTGAATGGTATCAAACTTTGTTAGAACTTGTTATGGTCACGTAACATTGCAGCAGGTGTGGTTGCAGAAAATAACAATGTTTAAAAATCGTGTTGGAATTTCCAAGCTTGTAAGAAAATTGTCACGCATATGCATTCTTGCATCTGGGGCCACAAGAGCTAGTATTATTCTTCATAATTAGTCTTAGAAGCCATACTGAGTAAAACAGTAGCAGAGGTAATTCTGAACTACAGCACTTGTAAGGTACTATACTGGTAGCATATTTAATGAGCAACTCACTTTGTAATGGTCATGATATGATACTTACAGCAGATTGCACAAAATAACCTGCAATCTCAAGCTGTTACCAGTTACTCTTCTCAACAAATGGCACAACCAACTCTCTATGACCTACTTCTGCAACACATGTTTAACTGTACTTTGTTTTTAGCCGTCAAGAAAAGATGGGCCCCATGAAAGAAGTGAGAATTTCCCAGGGAAGAGCATTTCCATTGAAATACTGATTAGGTTAATGAACTGTTTGGTGAGGTACGTATATCCCAGATGAAGGGCGTGCTTTGGTGGGAGGTTGCAGTCTGAAAGTCATCATCTTGGAAACAGTTGAATCCTCCTTACAATTAAGACATTGACTATTACGACAACTGCACTGTTGCCGACTGCAGGAAGAGTTCAGTAATGTTACCATTTCAGGTTGTATTCTGTGGTCCTCACCTCGTGGTACCCTAAGGGGTGGTGCTGGGTGGCCAGTGAGTGGTGCCGTCTCATCTGGTTGACCAGAAGCAGATGTCTCTTCCCTTTCTTCATCTGGTATTTGTAGGTAATGGATGCCTCCATGAAGCATTAGCCATTCAGTAACACTGTCCCTTTTGAAGCCCTGGTCAGCTAAACCAGAATCTTGGCTATCTGACAGATAAATGTCAGATTCATGTCTAGTGTTGTGTGGTCTGTAACTGGGACCTCTGTATAGGGTGTCTGATTGTCGTCTTTCATGCGGTAGACCATGGCCAGAGCTCATACTATCCCTAACATGTTCAACTTGTGGAGTGCTACTTGTAGGGGTAAAATCTCCAGTATTCCTTCTGTCACCAATTGTTGCATATAAATGACTACTGCTCCTAGTCCCTGTGGATGTGCCAGTCTGTTGGTAGGGGGTGTTTGGAAGGGAGGGGGCATTTGGAAGAGAATGCGTATTTGGAAGGGAGGAGTTTGTGATGGTTGTCATGTAATGAGTTGAGTTTTTCTGTTTTCTGGAAAGTCTAAAGTGTCTCACTAAGATCATAGTAATTAGTATCACCACAAGGACAGTAAGTATGGCAAATCCCATAATGATGAACCAAAGAATTTTCTCATCAGTAAACAGTTTATCTTTAGGTGCTGCAGCATATTCATCTTTCACTTTATCTAAAATGGGAGAGCCAGCTGATGTGTTCTTTGTTGTTATATACTCTGTTCTCCCTGTCGAAGTCTTCCTGTGGGTAGTTGGTGAAAGGGGTAGTCTTGATGTCAGGCTTACTGTAGGTGAGCTACTAGTAAAGCATTCATCAAATGAAACATCTTGTAACCTTTGACCTCGTTTACCTGGAGGAGAGCCACAGATTGGTGATGTTAAATTTGGATTTGCATGAAACCAAGAAGCGACAGTGGTACTGGTACAGCCACAATCAAATGGATTGGCAGTTAATTTAAGGATGCCAAGATTGGACCTGCAATTTGGAATACTTTGGATATAGTTTTGTGATAGGTCAATGGATGTTACAGTGGACAGCTCATTGGTCCATTGGCAGTCAAACTGCTCAATATTATTCAGGGAAAGATTAATGTTTTGAAGTTGCAATGTTGCATTAAGGGGCCTACCAATCAAAGAAGTGATGTTATTCTTGCTAAGCAACAGATGAGTGAGTGAATTCAAATTCTGCAGAGTGCGACTATGAAACTTTAGTATCATGTTGTTCTGCAGATGAAGTTGTTGTAAGCGAGGCATCTCATCGAACACTTGGGGAGGAAGATATTCAATTAAATTGTCACGGAGAAAAAGTAATTCCAGGCTTGGTAAATTCTGGAAAGCTTCCACTGCTATAACGATAATATCATTTCTCAGCAGATTTAGTTGCTCCAATTGAGTCATATTCACGAAGGTGTCATTTTCAAGCCGTTGAATTGTATTACTACTCAGGTCTAAAGTTTTAATAGTTGTGGCTATGGGTTTAAAGGCTCCTGCAACTAAGCTGTCTATGCTGTTATGTCCTAAGTACAAGAACTTGAGACGGTTGAAATCTGTGAACGTGTCATAGTCGATGGAAATGTTGTTAACTCCAAGGTGTAATGTGGTGGCATCCTCACAGCCAGATGGTATTCTGTTAAGTCCCCTTCCATGACAGTTGGCATCGCTTATGGAAGGATCTTTGATGTAAGTACAGATGTCATCACATTGTGTTGCCAGTGTAAGTAGTTTACTCCCTAAACAGACCAGTAGAGAAAGGTGGACCAGTAGGGAAGGATAAACCATGTGAGTCCAGGATGTCATGGTAGCCTGTGGAGAGTACAGAAGAAATGCAATTGCTTGTATAGCCACATTAATGGTTGCTAGGCATTGTTAGTGCAGATCATGTAGATGGGAAAGTTATGTTATTTAAGCCATCATAGAGGTAAGGCTTTAGATAAAGTACTAAAATATTTTCATTTCAAGGAACATTGAATTTCTGTAGCTATAGGTACTCTAGTTTCTACAGTAGTTAGAGTGGGAGCTGTGTGGTCTTGATTAAATTTATAAGACAAGTACCAGATAAAAATGAAACCCATTGATTCTTAAAAATGTGAGGTAGTTGACCTCATTTGTAACCTGTTTGCCACGTTCCTGTAACTGTACAACTTAGCTTCTGAACTACTGCAGTACATTTTGAATTCATGCAGGTGAAACTATTATTATACCCTACAACTGCCCCAGCAAGGCTATAACAGCAGCAGCAACTGCAGCCGCACCCAAAACAATATCAGAATTAAGCCCATGTAGTATGCTATATATTGCTATGCACAGAGCATGCCTGCAGCTGTTGTGGCCCCATCAAATTTCCTTGGGTGATGGTAACCTTGGTGAGGCAGCTGCAACCTTTTCTGAGGTAGAGCTCTGCAGCCTTGTTTAGCATGTAGTCATGCTTTAGGCTACTGTATGCTTGCTGAGCCAGCTACAACCTTGCTGAGGCAGTTGCAGCCTTGTTGATCATGTAGTCTTGCTTAGGCAGCTGTAGGCTTGCTGAGATAGCTGCAATCTTGTTGAGGCAGCTGCAGCCTTGCTGAGTCAGTTGCATCCTTGTTGCTTTAGGCAGCTATAGGCTTGCTGAGATAGCTGCAATCTTGCTGAGGCAGCTCCATCCTTTGCTGAAGCAGCTGCAACCTTGTTGAGCATGTAACCTTGCTTAGGTAGCTGTAGGCTTACTGAGAAAACTGCACTCTTGCTGAGGCAGCTGCAACCTTTGCTGAGCCAGCTACAACCTTACTGAGGCAGTTGCAGCCTTGTTGAGCATGTACTGTGACCTTGCTGAGGCAGCTGTAGGCTTGCTGAGATAGCTGCAATCTTGTGGAGACACCTGCAACCTTTGCTGAGGCAGCCGCAGCCTTGTTGAGCATGTAGCCTTGCTTAGGCAGCTGTAGGCTTTCTGAGATAGCTGCAATCTTGCTGAGGCAGCTGCAGCCTTGCTGAGTCAATTTCAGCCTTGTTGCTTAGGCAGCTATAGGCTTGCTGAGGTAGCTGCAGTCTTGCTGAGGCAGCTGCAGCCTTGCTGAGTCAGTTGCAGCCTTGTTGCTTAGGCAGCTATAGGCTTGCTGAGATAGCTGTAATCTTGCTGAGGCAGCTACAACCTTTGCTAAGCCAGCTACAACCTTACTGAGGCAGTTGCAACCTTGTTGAGCATGTAGCCTTGCTGAGGCAGCTGTAGGCTTGCTGAGATAGCTGCAGTCTTGCTGGAGCAGCTGCAGCCTAATTGTTGAGCTTGCTGAGGGTAGCTGAATTACTGTAAACCTTGTAGGTGTTTCAGCATGTGGTGCCTAATAAACTCATCTGCACATATATCATTCAATCATCATGAATTGCAATAACATAATGTGTTTACTCAGAAATGTACTTGATCATGCTCCTTTAAGTTTATCCAGTTTGGGTAGCAGTGCTCTAAATTACTGTGTGAAGCACTGTTCATATCAGTTGCTGCTTTTGCCCACCTACTGTATGAAACGTCATAGTAAAAGTAATGACTGGGTGTGGGTGTTGGAAGATATAACATCCTCTGTATATCATCAGTTTTGAAATGTGGTCTTAATTATTGCTTGATTTGACTCATAATCAAGAGCTAGGCTAGCTACATCACCTGCTCAAAGAAGTAGTCATTTCCTTTCTTCTTGTGCAATATTGTACTTAAAGGCAAACTGTCCTCTTCCTTTTATAATCAATTAATCATCATATCATCATGACAAGTATTTTTTAAGCTACTACTGTAAAGTACTGTATATCTGGGTCCACTCTCACCCGTTAACACCAATTTTGAACAAATCTATCACCATGATACATGTATCCTAGACAGTATCTTATTTGGCTTTAAAAATTTTATTTTCTTCAAGGTAGCACTGGGGTAAAAGAGTGTAGATGTTAAGAATTTTAAAGGAAATAATATAGCAACTGTATGTACAGCAGGGCTTCCCCTGGGTTTAAGAGAGTGTGAGGTGGTATTAGTTCATGGGGGTAATATGATGCCAGCTTTGGTACCATCAGTGAGTGAGAACTATCAATACTACATACAGCTAGTATAGTACAGGTGGCAATTATATATAGCAAATTTCTGTGAGGTGGTGGCCAAAAACTATGAGGTGGCGGCCTCATTTATAAAAAGAATGCCAGGGGAAACCCTGTACAGTATGACTCACAGGTCTGTGAAGCATCTACCTTGGAATTATAAATAAAAGTTCATTTAAAACACCCCCCCGGGTAGGATTGAGTCTCATGTGTGAGTCATTGTTGATTATGCTTAATGGATCCCATGTCAGTCACTTAATTGTCATGGGTGATATTCTGATGCTGATACAGAGCACTGCACTTGAATGATCCATCACAACAAAGTGAAATGGATGCTCCAGTGTCATGCATCCTCAGTCACTTTGCAGCTGTACCCATGTATGCTACATGGGTGACATGGCATTGGGGATAGGGGTGGGTGGGGATATCCCCCATCACTGAAGGCTCAGCTTTCCCCTTCTACCCCTGTCATTGATATTGCACCTCCCTGGATGTAACAGCTCATATTGGGCTAGGTGAAATGACCTAGTCACCTTGAGATGACAAGATCAATTACTCATGCTTCCTTAGTGAGTCATTTAGGTTTTTATAATTTACAAGAATGCTTCTCTAAATAGATGACAAGCTACCTGCTTGAGAAAGGAAAATCCTTGACAGCTTGTCTGTAACTGTAATTACCCCTCTTCTTTGTTCCAATGTCTGTAGTTCTGACACATATGATTGTAATTCTCTCCAGGGGATGCTCTAGCCTAAACCTCCTTATTCTGACCTTCATGTATTCCGAATAGATACTGTAGAGACATTGGAACAGAGAGCAGTCTGTCTGCTGGCAACGATATTGTTTTTAATGGTTGTGCCAATACACTTACAGTACCCGACAAATCCTGTGTTTGCACTATCTTAATTCTTACCCTAGCTCCCTAAAGCACAACCAGACCAAAGTTAGTAAACACATCAAAACAAAACAGAAAAGTTACATTGTTTTGGAATTCCTACCTGTAATCAGTGATTCATATTGAGACATCAAATCAGGTTTACACTCAGAGGGTATGAATCACAAATTGGATGTCCGCCAGAATTAGGATGTCCATCCTGAAGTTTATTTTACCCTTTGATGAGGTACAGTGAAAGTCCTGAAATTATCCAGTCCATCTATAATCTATAAAAAGAGGAAATGGGGTGAATGCCCATGGTTGTACTTCAATCTTGAACCATTACTCAACACACAGAAACTAGTTGGTGTCACACTGGTGACTATAAGCCAGTGTACTTGTACACAATGCAGCTAGTGTACACAGGGTGCAGTGCATGCATGTCAGTGCCGCATGTCTATACTTTAGTCAGGAAGCACAGTGTATACAAGCACCCGTTTGCATTACCCCTCAGTGTAACCTCCATTACCTTTTAGCTATATAAATCAATGTCAGGCAGTTAGTACTCTGTGTACCTTTCAACCTTTCATCTATTCAGGATCACTGGTACTTCCCAGGTAGACAAGGTCAGATCCTGGATGGTCTGTATGAGTGCATGTTTCCAAGTATAGCAGCATAGCCTTGTGGCTGTCCTGGCTGTATATATATGCGAGTAAAAGCAATAAATCTTTTGTTCAGCACGCACTGTTGCAACCAAAGTTAAATTAATGGCTATGGTGAAAATTGGTACTCTTATTACAACATTTTCATACCTTTTATTTTTTTTTTGTTTGACTTTTTGTTTGCAGTGTAGCTCTGCTTGCTGCTGAAATGAAAGTACTATATCATTGTCTGCTAGCTGCCTTAAAGGGAAAATGCAGTCACCCCAATCAGAATTTGTAGACTCTGTCATCCTAATTTACGAATGGCTTTTCTTAATCATGTGACAATATTTAATTTGTTACTGAATTGTAAAATTCATGGAGAATGACTCCTTTCTTTACCTTTTGTTTGTAACAGTTATGTTCAAAACATCTCAGGGCTGGATTTAAGCATGGACCAGGGGGGCAAGTGCCCAGTGACCCCTACACTAAGGAGGCCCTCACAAACTGGGTTATCATATTTGTTAAGGTGGTCGGGAGATGCTTTCCAGCTGAAATTTAAATACCCTCACACATGAGCCCCCAAATGTTGTGCATTAATGGGAGGGTGTGAAGAGAGACAAATCTGAAGGGATGGGAATTGTTCTCAAATTGCTCATAAATTAGTTAACTTTAAGTTTCATCGAGGAAGTTGGGGAAAACTACATTGCTTAAATTTTCAGGCACTAAATATACTGGCAGAAGATTAACAGAATGAAACTGAAAGAGAAACAGACAAACATTATTGTAGAGCTCAAAAAATCGATATTTTCGCATGAATGAATGAATTTGGCCGAATTCCAGCTTTCACTTCAGCCAGGTAGTTGGAATATTTCATGCACACTGCCAGGGTAAGACACCCTGTCAAGTCACCCCCCTTCTCTGTCAGGGAAAGAAATGAACTTGGTGTGGTGGAATAAGCCTGACAGTCAAAAATATTGTGTTCACAAAACACATGCAATTCCAACCATGAGGTTCAATTGCTGGCGAATGACTGTTGCTACTGGACATCATTGAATATGGCGAAAACGTTGGCTGTCTTCAGAATGCTTTGGTCTCAGTTTTCAGACACGTTGTTTGCAGAATGAAGAAAAAACATCCATTATGCAACGGCGGATCCGGGGGGGGGGCGGAGGGGCGACCGCCCCCCTTAGGTTGATCAAGAAAAAATTTAAAAAATACATAATTAAAAAAATAAAATAAAAACATAACTCACACATTTAAGGGACATTTCCGGTATGTGGGGTATAGTAAGGCATGTATATCTCAGCTCAATACAAACTGATCATCTCTGGCGTACTGACTGTAAGAACTGGACGCTCTTTTAAAATGTCCAAATTCTTAGTTTACAAAATACCTTACATACCCTCAATTAAAATTCCAGTCGCTGCATATAGGCCTAGGTGGCTGACTTGAGGTGAAATAAGGGTATTTAAGGATACTATGCCCCATAGATGTCCTCGCTATGGCGAAATTTCATGGCGAATTACATGTCTGGTGTTAACTTGAGAAGACATTAAGGTTGAGGACAGACTGTCGTCTGCCATTGATGAAGGCGTGATTCTACTGGGGAAAGGGGGTTTTAGCCCACAATTCCCCCCCCCCCCGCCCCGCCAAATGTGCAAGATTTTTATATCATAGTAATGGTGAAGACATAGATATGCTCAATATGTATTCCTCATGGCCCTTCATCAGGCCCGTAGGCAATAAGTTCTGTAACAGTTCTTCCTATAACTACAAAAAAAATTTCGGGTGCTACGCGCGCTTTCATGTTCAGTTTCATCAAGCGGTAATATCCTGCATTTCACACGATATATTTGACGTTAAAGTTTCCAAAAATACTGTTCTTGCATGTAGTTGTGATTCCATAGAAACACAAAAATGCATCGTTGCAAATTTCTAACCTCTTTTTCCTATCTTTTTTAAGATTCTTTCTTCAGCCTCATCATCGTGGCAAACATATTTTGTGATGAAAATATATTTTACAGTTTAGTCGAGGATTAATTAATGGGTAAGATAAAGAACGTAATCCCCGACAACAACCATGCAGGCCCCCATTAAATTTCTTGGCTTGCTCTAATAGTAAGTAAGTCAGATTCTTCAATAAAACCCAAACTTTATCAAGTTTTATTAAAAAAAGCAAAAATATGAAACCTTTTCAATTTCACCCAAACTTTTTCGGTGCCTGCAAACTGCTATCATTTGGTGTCATCCCTAGCTACACGTATGATCTTCTTTGGTGGCAACCTTTGCAGCACCGGTGACACCTGTGTCAGAATTCATGGCCACAAGCTTCCTCTTTATGTGGTCTCACTAGCATCAATGACAACATAGCCCCCAAAATATGTCCCTACAATCGCACCTGCATGCATTTTTTGCCTGTGATGAGAACCCGTACCCGTTTCTGAAATAAATGCTTAGGATTTCTCAACTCACCAAGTAAAAGTGGCAACAGGAGAAAGTTTTTCTGGATTACAAAGGTTGAATACAAAGCTAAGGAGTAGCATGAGTGGAGAACGCTTAAATGGGCTGTGCTGATACATGTGAAAAGAGGTGTTGCAATTTGTAATCTGTAAGTCATAGCTCGATACTCCAAACGGGTGAATTGTTTTCTAGGATTTTTATTGTGACTTTACGTTCGTGATCCAGAGTCACACAGGTGGCTGGAAAACACTCCCTGAGCCAGGAAATGAAACGTGCCAGCTTTACCTGACAGCTCAAGTAGCTTGTGCCCCCTAAGGGGCGTCAGTTTCTTTTTCATGGAATGAAAATGTATCAAGCTATAGTTTTCAAAATAGGTAACTGCGCCATGGCGAATTGTTGTTTTCTGATAACTAACAAACTAACAATCAGAAAAGCATGAGACAGACGTGATCACATTTTGACAGTCTCCAATAATGTTAAGGAGAAGGGTCTTCCATCCAAGAAAATACTGACAAAACCAGTTCCATGAGCTCACTTGCTAAGCCTGGGAAGGGCGATTTCCGGCGATGGGGAGGGGTATTTTTATTGAAAAATTTTTGGGTATGCTCCACTTAGATAGTCTTCCCACAAGTTTCAGCCTCATCTAGTCCAAAATTCCGGGCGGGCCACTGCATGTGGTTTTGAGTATGGAACAACAAAAGTAAAAAGGTGGCGATGTAAGATCTTGTTCCAAACTTTGGCGAAAAAGAAAAAGGGTGATTATTTCTTGTCCAAAGTAGGGACAGATGATTAATCATGTACCTACATCATTAAGCCACTTGGTAAAAACAAATTTTGAAATATTTTTATGACGAAGATCTCTTTAGCGGAGGGAAACGAACAGCAAAATTATAATTACAAATAGATTTGTATATGTTTTATCTTAATTTCCCTTAGATGTTTGAAACAGATAAGTTTTACTTTTCATTTTGCACAACAGTGACATTTTCATATGATTCTGTTAATAACTTTCGTATAAATTGGAGTAACATCCTTCCCTTCAGTTGGGTTGTATAAATTGGAGTAACATCCTTCCCTTCAGTTGGGTTGTCAATATTAGTAAACTTCTGCCACTGACTGGAAAGTACCTTTCACTGAATCTGGATCATTAAAAGGTAGAACTGATGGAATCCCCGCTAAGTTCTTCTCGACCCTTGGGGTAATTTAAACTAATTTTTAGCTCATACCAGCATACTGGTGTGAGCTATTGTGATCACGCGGCATCACTCTATCTGCCTGCCTGCCTGCCTGCCTGCCTGCCTGCCTGCCTGCCTGCCTGCCTGCCTACCTGTCCGTCCACACTCGCACATGCTTTCATGGATTTGTTTGAAACTTGGGCACAATGTTCCTTGGGTGGTGGGCCATTTGGGGTGTTCAGGAATTTTTGGTCCAAGGTCCAATGTGGACCCTAGGGCCCATTTTATGAAATTCTGCAAAATGCTTCTCCTCCTACAGATTCTCTTGTACAATGTTGATAGTTTGTCATGATGTTACTCTGTTATTGGTCCCTTTGGGGTGTTCAGGAATTTTGGGTCCAAGGCCCAAGATGGACCGTTGGGTCCATTTTGTGAAATATTGCAAAGTAATTAACTTCATCTCTATTTAATGTTTAAAGAGAGGTAACAGCCTCTCTTTATAATGCTTGGTTAGTGATCTCAGTATGGTGTTCTTGAATTTTGGTCTAAGGTCCCATGTGGGCCCCAATGGCTCATTTTATGAAATTTTACAAAATACTTTTTCTCCTACAAATTGTGTTGTACAGTGTTGATGATTTGTCATAATGAAGCTCTGTTAATGGTTCTTACAAATTACTTCTCCAATTTGGGATGAAGAATACTTTTGATACCTTTCTAACCAATTTTGTGCCACCACTCTATTTTACCAGTCTCACAAAATCACTTTACTATCTATTTTTCTATGTACTGCACCCTCTTTAAAACTGTCTGTGTAGAAGAGGTCAATCCTGTGCAGTTGTTTAGGTTAGTTTAAAGGGAGCTGCTTAATGGGATTTCCATTGGGTATTTCCATTGTGTGTGCATTGTCAGAGCATGTGGGTGTGTTTGTCATAATGATCCTCTGTTAATGGTTATTTTAGGGTGTACAGAAATTTTGGGTCCAAGGCCCAATGTACCCTAGGGTCCATTTTGTGAAATATTGCAAAATGGCTAATTCCTCCTCCAGTTAATGTTAAACAGAGTGGAAGGCCTGTTATAATGATGCTTGGTTAGTGATCTGTTTCTGGTGTTCTGGAAGTTTGGGTCTAAGTTCCCATATGGGCCCTATGGCCCTTTTTATGACATTTTTGCAAATTGCTTACTCCTGCAGATTCTCTTGTACAATGCTGTTGGTTTGTCATAATTATATTCGGGTAGTGGTACCTTCAGGGTGTTTAACAAGTTGGGGTCCAAGGCACAAGATGGACCATAGGGTCCATTTTGTGTAGTATTGCAAGTGATTAACCTTTCCTCCAGTTAAAGTTTAACAGAGTTGACAGTCTGTTATAATGATGCTTGGTTAGTGATCTGTTTCTGGTTTTGTGGAATTTTGGTCCAAAATCCCATGTGGACCCTATGGCTCTTTTATGAAATGTGCTAAAGTGCATCTTCAACTACAGATTCTCTTGTACAATGTTGATGGTTTGTCATAATGATACTTGAAATTTGGGGTCCAAGGCCGAAGATGGGCCCTAGGGGCTTTTGCTTTCTTAAATTGTATTCATGAAACAACTTTCAAAGCAAAGGTAGCATGACACATTTTTTGTGACATCCTGAAGGTGCCATCAGGTATGTGAAATTTGGGGTCATAAGCCATTTGACATCATTTAAAGTCATATGGTGCTTGTACTAACAAAGACTAGAAGCCAGGGGCCCTTAATTGGTTGAAGGTATGAGCTTCAGCACCATTGGTGCTCTAGTCTGTTTTTAAATTGTCTCACATTGCGAGAACTTCTGGGGGCTTTGCCCCCTGGACCCCCACTGGGGCTCCACCCCTGGACTCTGCCAGGGGCCCTAACGAAGGCCCCTGGACCCCAGCGGAAATACTAGTGCTTCATGCTTGTGGTGCACCTTTGGTACACTGTGTCCGCACGCTCCTCGTTCAGGTACCTGCATGGGCTAATAGTGCTAGGTACACAACCATGGGGACACATGAACCCCTTATTGGCCTGCCGAGAAAAAAAATGAAAAAAAAATCAGGAATGTAGAAGAGTAGTGAATGGGAAGTGCTAATTCTGGTGATCTAGGAGTGGTTTCATCCAAAATTTTCTTAAGTGCTTGGCTCCAACAATCGGTGTTGCTCTGCTTCTATAATGTTCTCTGTTGTTTACTGCAGTCACAAAGGTGCCCCTCTTTGACCAAACCCTAGATCCATGCCTGAATTCTTATGCCAATTGCATGGTCTGAGAGTTTAACCCCATCCTATTCCTTTTCGACAAATCTTAGTCTTTCCGCCATCACCCTTTGTTTTGCATCACTTTACTCAACATGACATCTGAGTAAGGTCTGAAAATTCAGGCATTTTTTCTGAAATAAAATCATCAAATGCCTTATGGCTATAGATCCAGCTTAGGTCCACATAGGTTCGTGCCCAGGGCCCCACATTCATGAATCCAGCCCTGAAACATCTTCAGAGGTAGGCCTACTTGTAAGGTAAATTAAAGATTTGCAAGAGTTTGCTGATTTTTCAAAGCAATTTTGGGGCAGCTGGCTATTGCCTTTATAAAAGAATTAGAGTTTAATTTCAGATAGTTGTGGTCATGGGAAAGCTAGAGACTGGTACTTTATGGGTGGATTCATGGGAAATTTGCAGTTAATTCGTATGTGGTTCTTGAGATATTAGCAGATGAAATTAACACATTTTCATCTAGAAGTGAACTTGAAGCAAGCACATGTGAGATCATAACCTCAGATTAATCAGCACTGTTTTGCTTTTATTTAAACTTTGCAGTCAGTTTTCTCCTTCATATTTTCATTCTTACAGTATATGTGATTGCATGAATGGGGTGTGGGGACAGCAAACTTTAAGTTTCCATGGGCATGTGAGGCTGCAGTGTTTTCCCGGGATATTACTTTTTTCTGGGGTAACTGAAAACCCTTTGGACTGTCACTTTCAGGAATTGTGGATTGCCATAAATACACTATTTTATTTTGTCATATTGTCAGATTTATGGAATAGTTCTAATAGGAGAGTCCGCTACAATGCGCTTATAACATCAGTTGCATGTCACCAAAAGAAAACAAATTGTGTGTATTCACCTGTATGTGGATGTTGTTCCTTTTTAAGAAGTAGGGCTTTTGTCACAGTTAGATCTTTCATTGAAATATACACTAGCTAGTCTATTTTGCTCCTCGATCTTATACTTTCTACTTTATAGGTATGTATTTAGTACACTCAGTGTTCAAGTTCACCAATATTAATTGGATCCTAGGCTCTCATCTCAAGAACCTTGCACACACCAAAACTGATCGAGTGATTATTTCACCAGAATGTAGACTTAGTCTCTCTTTAATGTGTCAAAGGTAAATAATTGCTCAAAGGTTTTCTTAGGATCTAAACATTGCTTACGTACCTTCTGGGGTGGGATCTAGTGCCAGTTTGTGTGTATGCATTAATCTTCACACATGGATAATACTCAAAAAACTTTTAAAGAGTTTGCAAAGACTCACAGTAAGGCTTTAAATATACAGGAGTGTGAGGCATACACAGAGCTTAAGCATTCACAATGAAGTTGACATCGTTATTAACTTTAAGCTGCAGCTAGCCTGCTGTAGCTCCTGATCAACGTTAGAGATTTACAGTACAATCTTGGACAAAACTGTTAAAAACCTTCATGCCATTATTTCGGGTATAAAATGTCTGCATGATTAATGCAACTCTCGATCCCCCACCGGCCAGTACAATGTTGTGTCTCAAAGAAAATGATGTGTACTGCACTAATCTTGCAATCTCCAACATTGATCATGCCCAGGGGGGTGGAGGGGGAAGGGCTGTTCCAACTAGTTTTGTCCAAGAATGCAGCTGTTTGTCTGGCAGTTACTACTTGTTTGACCTGAAATGTATTGAACTTTTTGTAACAATATCGTTTCATGATATTTGCAAAGATTAATTTCATGTGGTGGACCAGCTGTTTTGTATGGAAGTATTCAAAGTCATTGAGGGATTATTTCATTGTCAATGGAAAGTGTAAACTAAATAATTCTGTTGCCAGTTGCCACATATGGCTGGATTCAATATTGAAAAGTTAATTGGTTACTAGTATGATAACTTTGAGTAAAATGTCGTGTACAATAATTTTTACATGCATGCTAGTTGTGTCTGGGAAGTTAAGGTGAACGGTCATTCAGAGATTGCCTGAGGTTATTGTTTTAACATATACAAAATTCTGTGTACTGCAAATAACTTGGGGGGGTATTTCCTTGAAAGTGAGTCACAATATTTACTGAACTTGGGGCTCATATTGGGTACTTTTGTAGGGAGTTTAGGTCAAAGGTCATGAAGGGGCGATTTTAAGTTGTTGCATGGGATAACTGTATGCAAAATGCTACCTTTCTAAGAAAACATGGATACACTTCAAAGTCAGTCATAGTAACTTTTAGGTCAGGCGCGGATCCAGGATTTTGAGAAAGGGGGCGGCACACACACTGTCGGCCGAAGGCCGATGAGCGAGCACTGAAGGCACGAAGCCACGGCGGGAGGTTTGTGTGTCCTCCCCCAAGAAAATTTGAATTCTAGATGTGCTTAGATGGGATTTCCCAGCATCTGGGAAGCATATTTTCCATATCTATTTGCTCATATGTTTTCAAAAAATCGTTGGTCATCAAAAAAAAGGGGGGGTGTGCGCCGGGTGTGCCCCCACTTGGATCCGCGCCTGCAGGTGGTGTATTATTACTAGCTCGAAAGGGTGGTGTATTATTACTAGCTCGAAAATTTGAGCTACTTTCATGTCAATGCATCTGTCTGTCTGAAATGTTGGTCAGCATTGCTTAAAAGGCTACTGTCTGCAGTTTCTATGACCATTCCTTGTCAAAGTCTGTAAGGTTATAACACATATCAAGATCTTGATAACTATGGTAGCAGGAAGTCAGTCAAAGGTCATTTGGGGTCATGAGAGGTCAAAGAGTGAAATTACACAAAATTCTTGAACTCCTTTTTAAAATTGACAGGATCGAGTGTTGAGTAAATGATGGGTCATCAAATTTGTACTTTTGAAGTAGGTCAAAGGTCATTTGGGGGTCAAAGAAGTTAAAAAAGGAGGTCATTGTAACCATGCAAAAACCTTCAACTCCTAGAGGTTATGTTTGAATTTTTTCAAATTTTGCAAAAGAGCATTTAGTAGATAATGGGTCATCAAATTTGTACCTTTGAAGTAGGTCAATCATTTGGGGGTATATGTACATTTGGAACTCATGCAAAAGCCTTCAAGCCTTAGGAAGTATCTCTAAATTTTATCAAATGTTGCCAGAGTTGAGTAGATGGTGGGTCAACAAAGTTGCACTTTTGAAGTAGGTCAAAGGTCATTTGGAGACAAAGAGAGGTCAAACAGTGAAATCTTGCAAAAGCTTTCAACTCCTATGGGTTATACTCAAATCTGATCAAAGTTGGCCAGAGTGTTCAGTAGATAACAGCAGGCCTTGAGTTTTAGACCTTCCAGGTGTGCAACAAATCACACTCCTCAGGAAATTAAGGAGTGTGGTAGGTATGCAGTTTTATTAAACTGTAATAGATTGACCTGAGATCTCATGCTGTGGTGTGCAAAAAATCACCCCCCCTCACAGTTATTTAAAATGAGTGGTGGTCAAAAGAGGTCAGACAGTAGAATCAAGCAAAAACCTTCAACTTCTAGGGGTTATAACCAAATCTTATCAAAGTTGGCCAGATTGTTCAGTAGCTGAGGGGTCATCAAAGTTGTAATTTTGAAGTAAATTCAAATGCCATGTGAGGTCAAAGAGAGGTCAAACACTGGAACCATGCAAAACCTACTGCCAGGGGTTGTATCCAAATCTTACCAAAGTTGGCCAGTGTTCAGTAGGTGATGGGTCATCAAAGTTGTATTTTTGAAGTAGGTCAAAGGTCATTTGGGGTCATAGAGAAGTCATACCATGCAATCACTCAAAAGCCTTTACTTCCTGGGGGTTATATCCAAATCTTATCAAAGTTGACAAGAATATCCAGTAGATGATGGGTCATCAAAAGGTTATACTTTTGAAGGTCAAAGGTCTTTTTGGGGTCAAAGAGAGGTCAAACCGTAGAATCAAGCAAAGGCCTTTTATAAATACTACAGCAGGGGTTGTGTCAAAATCTTATCAAAGTTGGCCAGATCTGTGTTCAGTGGATGATGGGACATCATAGGTGTACTTTGGGTTGATGTTAGGTGTCATTCCAGGTCACAAAGGGTCAGATGGTAATATCCATGCCAAAATAGGCCCAGAATTCTTCCACAGATGTGAAGGAAAAATATCCTGCAAAGTTGTATGTGGCACAAATAGGTGTTTTAAAATTGATTTAAAAATTGAAATGATGATCATGCAGCCACACACAAAATTTTGCTCCTTCAAATAAAGGTAAAGTTTTTTTTGAAAATTGATTTTTGCATCATAGTGGCTCACATGGGTTGTTAATGAATTTGAAGTAAAGGAAAATGCTTTTTTTTATAATACTGACCAAAGTACTTGCTCTTGTAGTTTTGTCCATTTTCACATAATTTGAAGGTCATTAAAATGCTTATAGTTTCATAATTAAGATCTCTTATAGCTGCATAGACAGATGCAGGCAACCATTGAAACTTACGTGATATCCATGTTAAACCTGTGGCAATTAATCTTGTACTTTACACATAAATACTTAAAGCATGTTTGTAATACACCCTCTTCTTCAAACAGTTGGTATGAAGGTTCACAGTTCACAGTCTCCCCTCAGCACCCCCTTCCCCCCAATAATTTCCACCTGGACAATATCAGGCCCCTGCACTTCCATTCTGGATGGCTCATTACTCTGGACAATTTTTCACATGGATATTTCCCATCCTGGACAATTCCCACCTTGGATTTCCATTATTGACATTTCTAGTTTTAC
Organism: Holothuria leucospilota; assembly: GCA_029531755.1. Classification (NCBI taxonomy): domain Eukaryota; kingdom Metazoa; phylum Echinodermata; class Holothuroidea; order Aspidochirotida; family Holothuriidae; genus Holothuria; species Holothuria leucospilota. The sequence goes on from CM055982.1 coordinate 38,197,509, forward strand.
TATACTTATAGGGGGAGTTGTCCCTCTGGGGGATAAATGTCAAGGGTTGGAATTGTCTGTGAGGGAAGTGAACTGGTAAGGTAGTGGTGACCCTTTATCCTGTAGAACCTTTGTAGGCCTAGTGCTGATGAATTATGGTATTTATAGCATAGTAGTAATAATTCAGGCCTTGAAGGGCAGTTGTTTATGACACTAAGCGACCACAAATGTGGAAGAAGCCTATATGGTTTATGAATTACAACTTCATGTTGGATGGCTAACCAACTCAATAACTTAGATTAAATTTGGTTTCTTTTGAAAAGCCAGTTCAGATGGGAAAACTGTAGATTACTCTTTAATGAAAAATCCACCTTACTTTGACCCGTCTGGGGATTGAACCCCAAACCTCCCGGTTGCCAGGCTTCATCGCTTCAAATATGCCAAAGCCTTTATCCACTCGGCCACAGCACCGCAGTTTATGTACCTGAATCACATGCTTCGCATATTAAGTTGAATGAGCAGGGAGTTGCTAGTCTCTAGCAATTACTTCCTGGTATCAGGGAGTTGCTAGAGACTCCCTGGTTGAATCATCATGTCAATAAACCAAGACTATAAATAACTAGTAGGGATGGAGTAATAGTAAATACCAGACACATCAGAATGTCTGGTATGGAATTTGGGTGGTACAGAATTCGTCATCATGGTTAGATGAATTAGTTTCACACTGCACCTGCATGCATGGTGTAATTCAGTGGACAGCATCTTGCCAATCATATACAGTAGTTAAATTGCAACCAGGACAAGTTTTCATCATGCCTTCTCCAGTGATTTTACATTTTATATACTCAAACATTACAGTATTTTTGAATGCAAGATCCAGTATTTTACCTCATCAAGATGAAACGACACTTCATCATGGTGCCCCTTGGCCAATGGTTAGTTACAGAATGCTTGTTTCCCAAATGTCTGTATCGGATCGGTATTCCCCGATGTTGAGAACAGAAATATTTGAATGGGTACGGGCTACTTGCAATATCTGTACAACACTATCCTGAACAGCTGGGCTACTATTCTATCTTGGAACAGTGAATAGCTGTCACATGCTTTAATGCAATACTGTAAATGTGTTATTAAGGGGACTGCTCTCTGTTCAGAAGCCATCTTTGTTCCAATGTCCCTATGCGTGACATGAAGGTTGAGTGTTAGGATAAGGGTTAGGTTAGAGTTAGAGTGGGTATTAGGGTATGTGTGTCGGAATACAGAGATGTCAGTATGAAGGTGTAATCTGTTGATGGTATTGTAATGAAACTATGTATTAGAGGCAGTGGTACAGAGTTTTAGCACTGGCACTGTATGACAGGTATACAGTATTCCAATATGCATACAGTTTTTCATCTTCCTTACCACCTAACAGCAAACAGCAGTCCCGAGCAGTGGCATAGCTACCTGGGTGGGGGGATGTGCCCCCATTACAAGCCATACCCCCCTGTGGAAAATTTTGGAATGCACATTTCTGTATATAAGCCCTATAGAGAAGGAAAGAATTCAGAAATTGTGCCCCTCTAGGAAAGGTTCATGACCCCCCAGTGCCCTTGCTCAAAAAATCCTGGCTACACCACTGGTCCCGAGTATTTATGTATGGAGATTTTAGGGATACAACTTTTCAAACTTCAGTAATTGTTGAAGGCCTCCAATTTTACACTTGGACTGGCCAAGTAAAGGATACCTAGCATAATTTATAGGAGCTACTGTGGGGATCCCTGAAGCCATATATATGGCACTTTTTGGCTTCACTATGAGCTGTGATCATATTGAATGTCCTGTAGCTTGGTGCAGGAGCAGGCAACTTCTGTGTAATTGACAGCTAGTACACAAATTGGCACATCTGGGCTATTTGTTTCAAGTAGTGAAATCAGATTTTGCTGTAACATCGATAAGGGAATGTGCACAGTTGGGTAGCAGATGGTACTTCAGTATTCTTAGGAGCCCAGCATATAGCTAGTGTTTAGTAGTCTTTACTTAAGTAGCAGAAATATGTAACATACAGTATGCAGTAGTGTTTCTTGTGTGTACTTCCTTGATAGGTCTAAAACATACGTGTATTCAGAGTGCAATTTTTACATGAAACATAAATTTCTCTCAAAAAAGATAGAACAGCTTCTTCATGATCCAAGCTTCTAATTGAACAAAGTTAAAAATTGGCAGTGAGTGAAGAAACAGAAATAATGTACACATAATCATAGTGCAATGAAGAAAATAACTAGAGCTACTGTATGTTAAAAATAGAGGTCCTAATAAACAAATAGAGCTGCTATATGTGCAATGTAGATACTTTTAAATTCCTTCCGTTTATAAATTGCGAGGGTGTTGAATATATGTAGTGTCCACCGTCAAAAGCCGTTGAAAGTAATTACATATATTTACATAAATTACAAATGAAACTCGGATTTATTATTTGTAGTTACTATCCCTATAAAAGATACTTTTTTACATCCATATTAGTAGTAGTCCTATGCAAACTGAATTTGGGCAAATAACAAATATAGTTTTAACAACATATTGATAGGGAAAAGTAAAGTATAACTTTGACAGTTAACGTAAGTGAAGTAAATTTCATTCTCAATGTATATGAAGTTTCCATTCGTAATTTTACTTACACAGTAATTTAATTGTACCAATTTTTTTCTGACATACTATTACATTTTACCCATTCCTGCAATGACGGAGTTTAATGAGGCAAGTGAGGAAATTCTGCTGAATTTTATGAAAGACAGTAGTGGCAAGCTTTTTCCTGTTTATCTGGTAGACTGACATAAGCAGTTAAGTTCAATAGTTGCTACACTATAAAGTCATAGCACTGGATGAGGGAAAATCTGTTCAAGTTGTGCAAAATAACACAGCATATTTGCAACCCAGAATTGATAGTTTTGAGTGACACAAAGAGTCTTGTTTTATATTTTCTTGTTTTTTCAACAACATTCATATTTTGTCTTTCTTTAGTTGTGTTGAGTCCAGACCTAGCAGTGTATTACAATGTCTTGCAGAGAGCAGGGTTCACTGGATTGAAGGTTCACTACACCAAAGATCCTAACTCTAAACATTTAATCTTCACTGTACCAATAATCCTCACACAAACCACAATCCTACCAGAGACTAATCCTGAACCTGATTCCAAAACTTTCTGAATTTTCCTACATCCAGACCCTATAACTCTAACCTGTAGCAGCTTTTTGGTCCAGCAAATCTTTGGTGTAGTGAAAGTATATTGTCTATTAGGCATCTTCCCATACAAATGCATACTTTACAACAACAAACGGGCAGGTTGAATGTACATACAAATTACATCGTTTTCTTACCTTCCGCTACACTGTACAGCAATGTACATTATATTACATGTAACACTATAACAGTTACTCTCATATCAAATGGTGCAACGAAACCCATCTGTCTCAATGATTTGTGAAGATGAGTCAGTGCATTTAATGCCAAAAGACCATAATTTTCAGTACTTCATACATTCTGACCATGTACTTTTTCAGCAGCATTTCTGTTCTCTTCTTTTTACAGTTGTGTTGAGATACAGTATAAGAAGAAGCCAGTATATTACACTATTTTACATGTTTTTGTAACCCAACCTATTTCTAATTTAACAACACAACAGGATCGTGGCGTATAAAAAGAAACTACAATAGAGTATAGCATCATAGCTCATAGAGCACTACAGAAAACACTCATGTACTGATCAGATATTATGCATTGTACAGTACAAACACAAAGGTTTGTGATACATTTAGAAAAGGTCTAAGCCAATCTTAATTGTTGTCGCCGTGTCTCACAGACATGTTGCTCAAAATTTACTTGTATTTATTTAATAATACTGTTTACCAGAGTAATTAGATTCCTATTGCCCCTAAGTTTTGTTGAAAAAGGAATTAATACACAATATATACATTCTTGCAAATTGTGACCATTTGTTGCTAAAAGGGTGCAGTGAAATAATGTACCTGCACATTTAAGCCATGCACTGCTGCACTATAAACATTTGGAATGTTAACTTAATCCTATCAAAACTTTCAAAAAGATTAACGTGTTTTATAAAATGTTGAACAACAGACATTTCTCCTTAAAATCATTAAAATCTCTATTTAAGTTTTTGTGTAGGTATTTAAATGCTATTGCCCCAAAAGTTATTTCTAGGAAGAAGGAAAAACTATGTTAACAGTTAAATCTAAAATGAATACTGTATGACATACAGTATCTGTGAAATGAGGAAGTTAAAATTTGTATTAAGAAAAGTCTTTTGAGGACTTTGCAAAGATCATGCTTCAAATCCTATCGTACGTTTACCTATGGTGGTGTGTTTACAGATTTTTTACAAAATGGATAAGAAAACTTTATTGGTTATAAAACATTAAACAATATTTAATATTGTGAGGTAAGAAGATTGTGATAAAATACAGTAAGATTGAGATGACAGTTCTTATTTTAAGTTGTCAATACACTTGAATCACTGTATCTTCTACAGGTAATACTGTGGATTACCAGTTACAACCCACAGTAAGGGAAGTTTCGTGTGTAAACCCTAGCTGCTATAGAGTTAGATGAAGTTTTATGGCTCAATTTCTAACCAGTTTGTTTAAGTCGGGGCGGCCATGGCCTAAACCCTGCTATAAGGAAATTGTTAAATGGCAGGGTGTGGTTATTGTGGTAACATTGGATAATATCAAAGTGTATGTAAGAGAAGTCAAGTACAAGGAAACTATGGTTATAAGTACAGGAAGTATCATTTTCAAGAAAGAAAGAGATAATAAATTGAGGGGGAATTCCGATCAAAGGTGACTGCACTTTTTATATCAGGAACAGTTTCCTGTTACACAACCTGTCAAGGAAATATGAGAATGTCTGTAAAGCATTATAAGAAATGGTAATTGGTATGGATACATAATGTATGCATGACAAGTCACAATATTCATTCTGCAATTACCTGTCATTGTCATTGGTTTCCCAAATTTAATGACCTGGATGTATACCTGTACTTAAAGCATGGCATTTACATAGTAAAGGGGCTTATTGAATTGGTTCATGAATTTCATGATTTTTTGTCAAACCTGTTGAGTTTTACTCACATGTTGATGGTTAATGGTCAAACTAAGAGGTTCTGAATAGGGCTCAACCGATGTGGTTTTTCGCTGCCGATCCGATGTCCGATGTTTTTATCACAACATCGGCCGATATCCGATCCGATCCGATATTTTTGCTATCAATGCTTTTACATCGTTTTACAGTGCGATCAAACATTCCTTATTCCTCGTGAGCCATGCCTATGCATGCGCATCGGCTTAAACGAATTTCCTTAAAAAAACAGAAGTTTAGTATTTTCCCCTCCATGTTTTGCTTTGATACCTTTCATTCACAAAACGATGTTTATATGACAATTCAATGACCAAATAAAGCTTCGAAAGCAATCGGCGGACTTTCGGTGACTCTTCATTCATACATAGCACATAATTCCGTAATTGAACTGACTTTCGCCTACTCACAGTAAGCTAATTCCCCTAACAAAATGCAATACCTTTCGTTATCTGTTCGTAGCCCAAGTCGCTCGCACTAATGAACGTTAAAACAGAAATAAGCCTGCGATATTTCAGTGCATGTACTTGGCCATTTTGCGCCATCCTACCTAGTCCTCAGTAAAGGACTGTGGTCGTTCGCCGATTGCTCACTATACACAGTCCTTACACGGACCATTGGAAATAGCGGGGGGATAAGCCGCCTGTGTAATGGTTGAAATTGTCTTTCTTCTCACAGCAAATTTTGAAAGAAAACTCCTATTTTACCACCAGGTCTTTTCTTCTCCAGATCTTACAGGAGTATTGCATCTGTTTTTGATCACTGAGAATTTCTGGAAAGTGCCAAAATTGTGAAATGAAATCAGCAACTTTTTCGCGCCGTAAATTTACTGTGTGACTATGGAACTTTGTTTACATCGGTATGCTAATAAGCTACATGGTTACGTCAACTAAAAATGTTTACAGAGCCAATTGCCATGTGTATGTATAGGAACTACAGCAATGAAAATGTTGTGCGTGACGTCACAATGTTACGCACACGGCATTCTGATGTCAACAACCATTTCGAACGCTACAGTAAATTTTTACAAAGTGGCAAAGTTGATGACTTTATTTCAAATTTTCAGAACTTTTCAGAGGATTAAAGTGATAAAAAACAACTGCAATATAAGTGTAAGACATGGAAAGGAAAAGTTATGGTAGTTTATTAAGACTTTAGGTCCTACCTTTGCAATAAGAAGAAAATCAATTTCGACCAGCACTGTGCTGGTCGAAGACCCTGAGTTTTCAATGAGTCGGAGTAAGGACCGTATATAGGGAGCTATCGGCGACCGGCTATACACGGGCCTTTACTGAGGACTACATCCTACCATGCTTTACCTACACATAAACAGATTGTGAAGGCTTACACGTGTAAATTTGTTTTGATTGTTCCATATAGCAGTACGTAATGCATGCATGCACCTACTATATAGCCATACATAAATATTTGTTCCATGCTAGCTAGAGAGCTTTCTGTGTGCAAAGTTTGCAGCTAGCAGGAGTTTTGGGTATCGGGGTGATGTTGCTGACATCGTTTATTACGAAAGCCATAAAAGCACATGGCACTCTTTATTTCACACAAATGAACATGCATGTCTTACATTAAAAGCATCCGCCGTAACTACTGCAAACTATGATGTAACAACTGGAAATTTAGTCGTACAAGCAGTGATCAAAAAACACCGTTATTTCCTGGACCACGCCCCATGTTCTTACTATGTACGTCACCGTCATTACAGAGCAGGTGCGTAGCCTAATGTATGGGTGTTTGCATACAATTACGGACCTACACATGCACTGGCTTTACTGTGCTTTCATGGTGCATTTCACTTGAACTTCTGTGTACAGAACACGTACATGCCTAAGGTATCCGTGTTTGCGTACATTTCGGCCCTATATCAAACATACAATTAATGACTGTAAATTCCACACTTCGTTTCGTTCATTGATAAACTTCGGTGAATTGAAACTAAGTGGGTGGACATGATCGCTAGACTATGTACAGATTTTAAAAGCTTGTGCATATTGCGAATATCACAGTGCCTGTCAACTTAGAGCCAGTTTACGCTGCTGATACGGAATTTAGGAGATTAAACTGAAATTAATAGCCCTAGTTGATCACAAGGGCTATTGTCGGTCGTAATAAAATGATGAATCCTATTTATCTGTTCATTTCTTTGTTGTAAGAAATCACTATCACTATACGTCTGCCGATGTACATAAATGGAATTTTCGACGCACGGAACATCGGCAAACATCGGCAAGTGCAATTAGCTATATTTCGCCGATCCGATGTTTTACCGATAGTCCTAACATCGGCCCGATCCGATATCCGATCCGATTATCGGTTGACCCCTAGTTCTGAAAATGTAACATACAACTAAAATGGTCTTGATGGGGTAATTAATGATTAATATCATTTACTACAAATTTATGACCAGACACTTTTTTACCATTAGGTATTAATCATATGAAACCCCTGTTCAAATACAACCAATGAGTGAAGCTTAAATACCAACTTGATTGACAGGTTCTTAACTCCTCCTAAGAACAACTGTTATGATCAAGTCTTCAGTTGTAAATACATGTTGTATTTTACAAAGAGACTGGTCTATCAAGGGCTTGGATGAGCATCGTAAACTATGAGCTCTGAAGCCCATAAAACTACAGTTTTCCATGTTTTCGGTAACTAGAGGAAGTGATAGGCCTAAATGGCTATTGAGGCTAATTAGAAGCATTGTCATGCAATAACTTCCTTCAAACTTGTCACAAAATATTCAACATCAACTCAATGAGCCCCTTTAAATGCAGTATAGGTATACAAGTTGCTTTGGTTGAGACTATGAAGCTACAATAGCCCTACAGTATAGTGCTTTACTAACAGGAGTTCTCTGTGTTTCTCAATGCATGTCACTCTGGCTAGCTGACTGTAATATTTCAGTATTTCAGTTTTTATTGATTTTTGAGAGGGGAATTTTTCGACTTCTTGCTTGATGCAACTCCTCTAAAATATGCACTGATCTCCAGCTTTAATCATTCTACTTGTGTGTTGAATCATTGCACATTTAGTTTACGTCGATCAAATCAATTAATAGGAATTACCACTGTTTATGTCATACTATTGCTCAGGTAATTATTTTTTTCCCCAAAAGTTAGCCAATCATAAAAAAAAAAAAAAAAAAAAGACACTTTTATTACTACTGTAGATGAAAAATAACATTTGCTTCAAAAAGGATTACCTTCATAATTATTCCAAATTAATAGTTATTGTGACAAGCCAAAGGGTTTTTGAAATTCTTATTAATTAATGTACATACATGTATCTCTTTGAGGTAAATTAGATTACAAGATGGAGCTTGAAAGAAGAAAATTATTTTTATTGTTGTAACATTGTAATTTAGTCAATTATTTGTAATAAGGTTTATTATTTATTAGTTTATCATTACATGGTGACAACAGTATTTCAATTTAATAATGAACCTAACATGACAAATGTTGGTTATAGTACTGATTATATCGGATACTGGACACAATTTCGTTGAGTCACGAGTTCTCATTTCAGAAGATCTGTGGCATCAAGGTATACCAACTCTTTCATGGTATGATTAAAATGGATGGCCATTTGTGCAATTTATAAAGTTAATGTATAGGCTAAAAAGTAGATAGAATATTTTCGACATCACTTGTTTACTAGTTGATTAAATAACCACGGAAATATTCAAGGCATTATTCTAAACATGTAGTACTGAACTGATTTCTTTCACATTACATGCAGTAGTGAAAAGTATTAAATGCAGGTAAAAAAGTGTTCAGAGTTTGAAAAATCTTCCCTCCATACAATAGATCAATCTTCAGAGTTGGTCATTTTAGTGGAAGGTATAAGTACTGTACTAAATATTTATAATTAATGTTGTTTTAGAACTAAAGAAGCATTTTCTTCATAATTATAGAAGGTAGAACTTTCAGCATATTTAAGGTGCTAACTGTTGTATTCCACTGTTCTTATAACAAATATTTTCACAAATTTGAAACAGAAACAAACCGGGATTTTTTGGCAAGGTCAAACTGGTCAGTCAGAAGGTGAAAATACCCTAGAGGTGTGGTCTGTAACATTAAATGAAACTAGTTTGAAATTAATATATTGTAAGCCCCCATTTTGACCTAGAAAATGAAACTACTGTAAAGTACGGCATGGTCAAGAAAAACATGATGGGGCAATGCTCTTTTCCAAGGAAGCAGAGGTTTGGAGAGGATGCCCTTTACCAAAGAGTGCTTCCACTGTGTGTGTGATCAAACGCACCAGAACCTTGATGCATATCGATGGAGTATCACGGCTTGTATAGTAGATTCTCAAACCCAGAAATGTGGGGAATTGTACCATTGTAGTGGTATACATTTATACAGACCAAGACTTTAGATCACCATACACTTCTACCAAAATGAGTTCGTTCAATTTGTTATTACCAGTTCTGGTGACTGTTCTTGAGATAGCATGCTTACACGATTCTCCAAGCTGGACTTCTGATGATCTAGGATCACCAAACCAATTGACCTCAACCAGAAATGAAACTTGTTCTCTCTTAAAACTTGGAAACTATATGCAGAATAGAAGGGATAACTTGCATCACCCCTCCTTACTTTACATACCTGTATATTTAAAAATTGTAAACTTTATCCAAAGGTTGAAAGAAAATTTTGAAGAATTTACATCACACATATTCTCTCATATGTATATTTGCATACGTGTACCCATACTGATGAGAATGAAGCTAGTATGTTCCCATAACTACTCAGATTATTATTTCAAAGTTACATATAGGTGCAAATGTACCAGTTTTTATTGCTCCTAATTACCTGTCTCTTTGCAAAACTACTGCACTCAATCTACCTTGTGCAAGCTCAAACTGGAGACAGGTAAGTACATCGCTCGTAAATTCCAATACCACAGTTTTGGAGATTTTAAATACTTTAGCACTCTCAAAAAAATAAGTCAGCATTGCGTATTTCCTACCAAAATGACCAATTTCTATTTTTTCCCTATAATTTTATATCTGGTGCTACTTTAATGCATCTTATTACAGTAGTTTAATATAAAAATGCAGACCCAGTTCCAGTCTAACAAGGAGTAAGTTAGTTCTTTGTAGTACACTTCTATATATTGCATTTTACTTTAGTGTTTGTCATATTGGTTAAAATATTAATCTTAACAATGGGATCAGTATTATAAATTATAGTCATACTCTGCACAGCCTGTTATACAGTAATTTTAAATGGCCACTAGAGCTTTAATACAAGTGTAAAACTGTTACCATGGGAACTTGCAATAAAAACTGCAATACAGTTGATGTACATATCAATTGATATAGTTTAAAATGCAGTACAATTAGATTCACGTCGCAGACATATACTTACCCCTTGCTACATCTAATTTGCATTATTCTCGCGCGCTGCGCGCTACTTGGGACAGTTCTGACACCGCGCCCTCTATGTCCGCCATCTTGGCCGATGGCTCGTCCTCATTCTCCTTCCGCTGCAAAGCTGTTGCCTCGGAGGTTTCTGAGTCTTCAAAGTCTTGAAGCTTTTTCAGTCTTCCGACCTCGGATTCACGCTAAGTGTTCTACTATTATTATATCTAGTATTCTAAACTCCCTTATTAGTTATGTTACATGTAAGTAACAAAATACAGTATGTTTTAATTAGGCTACAACATTAGTGTGTGCAATGTATGGACTTGTTATATTAACCACTGATTGAGGGGGAAGAGGAGGGGGGTAGTGGGGCTGACAGGTGGTGTCAGAAATGGCAGAGGGGTATTTAGTATGGGGATATGAGAGACTACTGCTGTAGATTTCCTCTTGATATGAATAGAAGGCAAATCTCCCATTTTCATCATTAGAATCAACTGTGCTGCCTCTTGAATCAGGTGAATGGCACTCTGTGCAGCTACAAGAGTTCTCATCGGAGTCCCAAATGGTGTTATTATAGGGGAACACCCCACTATCAGGTGTCTGGGGTAACATGTTTGTTTCAGATGTATCTGTGTCTATGCTGATGTGTCTGTCCATTAATGGAACATTTTGGCATTGTTTATCTTTGATGCTTTCATAATGGTGACCGCCAGCCTTTATATTTTCGTCAGCTTCGTTTCCTTCTTCTAAACCAGCTTCACGTTGACTATAATACTTTGTAGTTGTACTCCAATAAGCGCTTTTGTCTTCCACTGGTTGTGGTCGACAATAATTTTTAAGGACAAGTATTAAAAGAACAAAAGCAGTAATAAAGATAATCACAATTGCTCCCAAAACCCCAAGAAGCGTTGGATCGTAAAAGATTGTGCCCTCCATTTTAAAATACTCTTCATTTTTAAGATGATCATTTGCTGGGACAGCTTCAACTCGACTTAATCTTGTTGTGGTCAAGAGTCTGAAACTGACAGTTTTGGGTGCATTCTTTGTTGTTGCCCTTGATATTTCTGGATGTTTCAGCAAGTCCTGTTTTGATGTGGTACTTTCATCATAGAATCCATCTAAAACAGGCGGATAAGTGGTTCCAACTAGGTCATCATTTTCTGGACAATCTAACTCCAAATTTCTTACCTCCACACTTCTCACACTTTCTGGTGTCATACAAATGGGAGATGGAGACTGTGGATGCTGTTGAAGCCATTGTTGTAGTGCCCTTAAGTTACAGTCACAGTGGAAAGGATTCTCACCCATTCTTAGGACAGCCAGCTGTTGCTGGGTATGGCAGTTTTGAATTGTTTGTAAAGTGTTGCTACCAAGGAGGACATTTCTTAAATGATTGAGATTTTCTAGGATAGTACAGTCAAACGTTGAAATGTTGTTTGAAGAAATATTTATAAGTATCATATTATTGTGGGGAATGGATACGCTTCCGGTTATTTCAGTCAGAGCATTTCTGTGGACAAAAATTTTATTCATCAAAGGTAGAACATCTAGAAAGCTGATGTCAAAGGTTTGCAGGTTGTTATTTCTGAGATTTAATTCTGTGAGCCTTGGCATCTCATTGAAGATAATTGGGTCCAGTGCGGATATGCGATTGTTTCCGAGGTACAGTTTTGAAAGTTTTGTCATCCTTTTGAAGGCACCTAAGGAAATGTAAGAGATCTGATTGTCACTCAGAAGCAAAAACTTGAGTTTTGTCATATTAACAAACGTACCGTTTACAAGCTGGATGATTTGATTACTACTCATATTAAGCATTTCAAGATTCCTTTTCAATGGGAGGAATGCTCCTCCTTCAATGGATACAATTTGATTTTCTTCCAGGTGGAGCCATCTCAGCAGAAAGAACCCTTGAAATGAGTTTGCAGTGACAGATGTTAGGTTGTTGAATGTGATATCAAAGTTGAGTGCTCCCCTGCACCCACTTGGTACTGCACTGAGCCCCCTGTCTGTACATTCAGCATCCTTAGCATAGTCCTGGTATCTACATACTGATTCACATGTTATCTCTGCGTCTCCTCCATCGCCCGCCGTAGATGAAAGTGAATACAAAATGCTGATTAGGAAGAGCATCAACTTCAACATGATGTTTTTGCCATCTGCAGTAGAAATGAGAAACAATAACTTATAAATGCATTTGTGGTACAGAAAATTTCCATACCTTTTAAAGCATATCATTCAGTATACACTGAAGCAAAGTAGCAAGATGTATATCTCTGTCTTGGTGTGATTTCTCAAAATTTTACACTTGTCTGGCTGTGGGCCTAACTGAACTGTCAGAAACTGCTAAATTTCTTGCAATACTGTGTTTTACAATTTTCAAGTAATGATTTTGACACTATATGTGTCTGCTAATTTTGATTCCTAAACCTGGATTTTTTGTAGTTTCTGATGCATGCATCATTTTTTACAGTTACATGTATTTACATAAATTGATCAGTTGCCTTAAGCAGAAACTCCCAAAGTTTTAATAATCCCATTTAATGACCCATGTATTAAGTTTCCCTAGGTTTTTCCCAAACCTGTTTTGAAGAGGATAATCTTGTTTTTACTTCATTTGCTTTTGTATTTTTTTTTTTTTCATTTTTTAGTTCTTTGGTAATGTTTTACTCTGGACTTAAAAGACAGATTTGCATCACCATAAGTATGACTTTTTCTTGGGGGTAAGCAAAAGTCTCAGTTGCTGAATGCTCTTTGATTAAGGTCAGAGTTACAAAATTCAAAAGATGCAGAGCAGCTCATATTTACACAGCATGCACCGAGAGTGTTTTGATTACACATTAGGGCCTAGTATACTCACCAGGATATGGCCTTAAGCAATAAACTATATTTGTGTCTGCACAAGGAGAAGCTAACGACAGTTATGGGCGGGGCTAGAACTAATTTAGTTGAGAGAATTGGAACTGTCTGGGATGAGATTTCCCATTTAAGTAATGCTCACACAACACATCACTACATAGCAGAGATTACTCAGGGACAAAGGCTGGACAAAAGCTACAAACAGTGACATCTCTTTGTTACAATGTCTGTTTTGATGTTCTGACAAGTATACATGAGGGCCAGTGTTAGAAAAGGGCAAGGTAATAGTGAAAGGATTAAGGTTACCTTTGTCAAAAACATAGACATGCCCCAACATAGAGGTTTAACATTACGTATAACAGTTAACCTGTGGGGCTTTGTGAAGGGAACTTACACAGGCTAGGCGATAAGGGGCAGGGGTTGGGAAGGAGGTGGGCACAGTGTTGAGGAAAGAGCACCAGATGGCAGGGGCTTGTATCACACAATGAATCTGTGTCTATGATGCAATTAATGGGAAAGAGCATTCACCCTAAATTTATTTGGACACAACTATATTTTATACATTTCCTCTTATTTTCTTTGCAAGTATCTTTCATGATTATCCAGGCAATTTCATATTTAAGGTAAACTAATTAGTTAGCCTGCATGAATTGAACAATTAAGTACCAAAAAATTGTCACATATGACTTAAAACGGACTTAAAACAGAGCCACTTATGAATTACGGTACGTGGGGAACAGTAATTCAAATTGGAATAAATGCATTTCCTTTTATGTTGCTGTATCTTGTAAAGTCTATAGTTACAGCAAGTGCTGATCAGCAGGTTAAAATGGAAGTGTGCTTCAATGTAAATTTTCCACGCTGTGCTCAGTATGATGCAATGTACTGTAATGCAGTACATTGTGATCAAAATGTTTGGCCTCTCATACTGCTGTGGGCCATTTCTCCATCTCTTTGCAATGATTCCAATGCCAGATTAGCCGTGTGATCTAAGAAAATGGCAGTTCTTTCCCTTGATGGGCCATGGGAAATGTCCCTCAGGAACTGTGATATAGTGAATGAAAGATGAAATGTTTTAACCTTAATCACACCGCATTACATCACACTGCAGTAATGTGCCTAATGTAGTGTAAAAGGGCCAGAGGAATGACATTGTTTTCAACTTTTTTTTTTTTTATTGTATCTTAATGTGCTATTTCGCTAAACACACCACACCTAGTGTAAAGAGACCTTCATGGCTCAGTGAGCAAGCCAGGGTTAAATACTGTACCTGAACAAAACAACACTGACCTGGTTTTGCCTCGCTGCTATACTATATTATGTTATTTCCCAGGGATTTGTGGATTTCAGTAGAAGGCTGTATATAATATTTAACATGTTTGTGTGACCTGGGCCATGCCAGCAGGTGAAAAATGTGCCATTGTTGTATAGATTCAAAACAGCAGTGCAATAAAAATTTTTATCTTTGCACTTCAAGACTTCCTTATTGGTTTCTTGCTTCTGGTAGTGTTGGCCTGATTCCAGAGATATTAAGATAAGTTTTTTTTTTTTTTTATTTATGAGCTTGTTGAGCTTGTTATTATTCTTGGGTATTCATACCCCTTTGTGCTCAATGTGCACACGTATATATATGGTTTCAATTCACCAGTTCCACTTTGAACATATGTTTGCATTGTTAATGTTATGGACAATACAACGGAAGTCATTGTCTGTAGAATTGATCCTTATAAAGTATTTAAAGTAACAGCTGTTAGCTGTGCAAAACAGGATGGAAAACAAGAGTAGTATGACTTAAATCTTTGTCTAATATACAGTCCTGCTGCAAATTAAGTGATACTTGAAGATTGGAAACTTCCTGTTTTTCACGAGATGATGATTTTTGGGGGTGTGAAAGGAAAGGCATAGCCTTCCCATGTGAATTATAATGTTCAACATGATTTGAAAGGTGAGTGGAGAAGTGTTGGTTACCATAAACCCTGATATTGTTTACACAACAAGTTGACATTTCTTTTTGGTTTTTATTTCACTATACATTGACTTAAAAGAACAAAACCCGAAGAATTGCTGTGGACTGGTAATTTTGGAATGTCGATTCAAGTATTGTGCAGGTTTAAAACACGGAAATACTGCCTACTTCAGTGTTATCCTTTATTTACTAAAACTCACATGTTTATGCCATGGAAGCACTACCTCAGACAAGGTAATTCCTTGTTAATGCAGTGCCACAGATTTCTTTACACTTCTTAACATGGGCATTCTGTCTTTCTGCCCCTGTATTTATACACAGAACAAACTTTGTCTGCTGTGTCCTGCTGTCAAGGCAGTGCAGCTTTTCATGTCAGGTGCAGCATGAATTACTAGCTAAATCAACTTTATAGACTGAAAGTAAAACCTTAGAAGTTTAAATTATTTAGCTGACAACTGTGAAGAAGACCAGTTGGATAGAACTAGTGATTGAGCGAAGGACTTGGTGATGAATTTCTTTGAGGTTTGGTCAAAAATCAATGTTCTACATGTAGAAGATACCAAAATATGACCAAGCAGCTTAAACAAAGGTTCGGCCTAAATAGTACAAGTATGGGGGGGGGGCTATGTAGCAGAACAGGAGTTACAGTATAAAAGTCTTGGTGTGCAGTAGGTATAAGTTGATTTACATTGCATATATTGCCATACTGAAACTGGCAATGGAACATGCCTGTGAAAAGATTGAGGGGTGGGTCGGGGGGGGGGGGGGAGAGAGGGAGGAAAATGTAGGAACTCCACATGACAAGGTACATCAATTATAGATCATGAGAAACTTCTGTTTTTCATTACCACTTGTAAACACTTTTCTTGATTTCAAAACCTGAGTAAGGTGAAACGACTGCACTATAAAAATATAAAGGTTCTGCATTTTGGGTATACCTACTGTAATGGACTTGTTTACAACTTTTTCACTCCACCTTTTGACTCCTGAGATCCAGTTACCATTGTGTACATGACATGAACTTTCTTCATAATGATTGATCTGGCCTCATATCAAATGAAATGAAGTATACAGACAGTGGTGCAGCTGTACCTTGTTGATGGCTGGTTGTCAAGATCATTGACATGCGTGGGTGTATTGCATTACAGTACTTGTAGCTGTCATTTGCTACGTGCGTGTCATTTGCTACGTGCGTGCCATGGAGCAGTTCATAAGGGGTCTAAGATCCTGCGGTATATCTACCATCTTTGCTGTAAACAAGCATGGGTGCATGGTTTGAAGTTCAAAAAATATTTACATTGTGCACCTGATGCCATGATGTGACTATATGTAGAAGAGTTACTGCTTCACATTCCCTTATCATAATTATCAATTAGTGCAGTAAAAATCTGTAACTACTTGCCTTTATTTAAGTACACCTGCAGCTTAAAAGAACCTGATCATTTTCAGAATGTAGTATGTACCATTTGGAAGCTTTGTACCTCTTTCAGAAGTTGATCATTTCAACTATGTGTTGAAAAAATTACAAATTTATCATCAATATTGCAGCTCACTATTTATGGAACAGTATGTGTGGTTATAAAATAAGATATTGATTAAATGCACCATATTCTTGTCACATGTGAAAACAAACTCAGTTTTGTGCAATAAGCAGCAGGTCCAGGCCTGCCCATGGCCGTGGTAGTGTGGGGGTGGGGGGGGGGGAGGGATGGGGAGTAGCAAGAGTGGATACCCACACAAGACACCCTGTAGGATTCTGCATGATCCATTGCACTGGATGTTTCATGACATGCATGCCATTAAAATCATGCATATCTGAAATAGCAGTCAGAGCTATAGCAAGTATTTGGTACTTGTGAAAACAAATACAATTAACCCATGGATGCATTCAACAATGACCTTGTTTTTAAACACAGTTTGGATCATTGCACAAGCGTAATGCAATATCAGTGATTTACATGCTTTGCTTACAAAACAGGGGGTTGACAATTTTTACAAGTGCTGCAATATATTGCATGCATATGATGACTAATTGCGTAATAGGTTCAAGGCACACAATTTTGATTTCAGGGTCACAAATCAAGAAGTACCTGGAAGCATGTTTGCTTTTGTTAAATTCAAACTATGCTGCTATTTCTCAAATCATGCTGATTGTAAACAACTGACCTGAATTTGTTTGGAACCCTAGAAGAAATTTTCTGTAGGTACACAGTACAGCTAAACTGATCCACTATGACACAATGAAGGAATTTCCCTCCTGCTTACCTCCCTAATTGTAAGAAGCGCCTGTCACCTGGGTGATGGGTGCTTCTTACAATTGGACCAATCAATTATTTTTTAAACATTAGATGCTTTGCCAGAAATCATCAAGTGATGTACCATTTTGCTCCTTCACAGTTGGCCTGCCCTCTAAGGTGGCAGATCTCACAGAGCTCTTAGATTTTGTCAGATGGTATTGAAGTACAGGCAGTTAGGAATTACTGAAAACAGAAGGTAATAGTATCAGAGCTCAAAGACATTGTGGAATATTGCCTTCAGAAATGATATACAGAAGAGCATACTTTCTGAGGTAGGATTTTGGGGAGTATGGGAAAATCAAATTATTTCCAGTATGGAAGTATAAATGGTAAGAAACTACCCATTTACTTAATGCTAACAAGAAATTTAAAAATTTGAATACCATAGTACTGAACTTCAGTAATACCAAATGCTGTATGAACTTGAGGCAACAGTTGTGATACATTTAACATCAATGTGATCATCTCTAATTGGTTTTCAAAGGGCATAAATTAATGCATTGTAGTTTGCATAAAAGGCTTTGAAGTTGATATATCCTCTTATCACACATTGCAACTTACACATAAAGTTAAATAATTAAAACTGATTGTAAAACTTCCACTTTGTGTGAAAATCTGTTTAAACCGAATCAAAAATAAAAAAAAAAAAGAATTTGAAGTGTGTTTGTTATGAAAAGAAGTGGTAGCGTACTTTGTACCTTGTGCAGGACAGCACAATTTCTTTTACCAAAACTGGTGAAGTCTCACATGTCATTTCAGGTCCAGCCATGTGGATGATATTTACACAAGTTTACCAGGGAGGTACTAATACTGTGAGAACTGCAGTTTGTTGACAATGATATGGCACTGCATGCACACAGTCTGTGACTTTCAGGGCCTCACCTAAATTAGATGGCACTGATGGCAGAAAGCATGTTAATATTGTGTCCTTGGTGTTTGCCTGTTGATGCCTATCAAACACAACCACCCAGTTTTAAAGGGAGAAAGCAGTCACCCCAAGTTTGTTTTAAAAAATCTGCTAAATCTTACATATCTCAGCTTATTTTGCTCATTAATTTGTCCAAGGAGTTTTTCTGCCTATTAAAATTTAGCAAGTAACAAAAATAATGTCACATGATTGAAAGGAACCATTCCTGAATAAGGGTGATAGGGTACACTAATTCAAATGGGGGGGGGGGGCTGCATTTTCCCTTTAAGTTTCTGCTTCACATTGATGACCCATATTTTGTTTTTAATTTAAAATCCAGTGTTCATAATATCTGACACAGTCACTCGGGCCTGCCCTGCAGACAAGGTACTGAAGAGGGGCAATACAGCTTTGGGGGTATGGAGAAGAAAGATGGAGGGGGGTCAGCAAGATACAGTAAAATATATAAAGCAGTGGTAGTTTTTGAATTTCTAGGGGGAAACAAACATTTTTTAGAAGGAGGGCACCACCCCTTTCCCCCTCCCCAAGTGACATCATGAATTACACGTTGATGACCCATGGTTTTTATTTAAAATTCACTGTCCATTTTACATAAACATCTGACACAATCACTCAGGCCTGTAGCCAGACAATTGGTATTTTTTCGGGGGGGGGGGGAGGGAGGGAGGGGGTGAGATACAGTAAAAAAGATAGAGTAGTGGTAACTTTTACATTTCTAGGTAGAAGCAAAAATTTTTTGAGGGAGGGGGCATTACCCCCTTCTTCCCCCTTTTGGCTACAGGTTTGCATTCACTCTATAAATTCATTCTGGATGTGAAATCAAATGATATAAACATACATACCTAAATGGGATCATCAAATTAGGGACCTACAGTAGTCTAAGGTCAAAGGACTTGCTTGAAAAGTTAAGAAATGCTAGATACTGTACTGCATCATCAGTGGGTCATGTCCTTGACATAACTACAGTAACTGCTTGCTGCAAGTTCACTTTTGATGAAAACTGCAATGACTTCTCATGTCTAAAGAAGTGAACATAGTTGTTAAGTGGATATTTCTCAAGACTGCTAGGTTAAAGGGAAAACGCAATCACCCCAATCAGAATTAGTATACCACATTGTCCTAATTCATGAGTGGCTCTTCTTGATCATGTGAAAATACTTTTGTTTCTAAGTTGTTAAATTCATGGCAAGTAACTCCTTTCGTTGCCTTTCGTTTGTAATTATTTATGTTCAAAAACATCTTCAGAGGACTTGTATGGCAGATAAGAGGAGATTTGTAAGCATTTGCTGATTTTTCAAAGCAATTTTTGCGCGACTGCCTATTACCTTTAAGGCCCTCTTTGACATACCAAAAAGTATGGGTCTGGAATATTTTTACTTCTTTTCAAAAAATGATATTGTTTTACATCCTTATGTGAAGGTATGCCATTTAGCATTGACAGCTCCAAATTAATTGTGAACTGAGGAAATTTAAAATCAACATATTCCCTATTAAGAAAAGATATAACCTAATAAGTATATCATGTAACATAGGTATACTTTAATCTTCCTACATCCATTGAAAATATGTGGTCTATAGTCTGCAATGTGCACACATTTTGGATTACATTCCAAATAATTCTAAAAACTGTTTTATAAAGTTAATATAATAATTCATGAAACATCAAAAACTTAATTTCTCACACCTGCATATGTTTATCACTGCCCAGACAGTAGAGAAAGTTCTTGTTTGTGCCCAAACAGAATCCTTGAAAACTTATTACTGATTGTTTATAAATTTACTTCAGTTTGCATAAATTTACGTTTGCATGCATAATTAGGCAGGTAGGAATTCACCAGTTCATGTGAATTTTAGTTTCTACTGGCTCTGACTAATCGGACTGCACTAGCAAATATTGTGCTGACATTACCTCGCATATCAATTACAAGATTGCATATCAACAAATTGAATGTATGGAAGCATGCAGTTGTCCTTTAAGTCTATTGATGTCTGTCCCTTGAGGTGGTTGTACCCTACAAAATGTACAAAGATCTCACTGGTAACACCAGAAGCTTTACATGCAAGGAGTTTCCATGGAAACTAGCTCCTCCATGGTTAAGATTGTACCTACCTGTGACTCATACAGATACACAACATCTCAGCTGGTGAACATTTTTGCTTTGTGTGTCTTATAGACAGAAGAATGAGCTGCAGATTAATCTCATCCCACCAAACTCTTCTGGAGTTGCCCCTCACCCTCCTAAAGAGGGGCAACAAAGTGATCCATATTGCTCAGACCCATATTCTCAGCTCCTGAGCTGACTTGTGAAGCACAGCTAGACTGCAAAACTACATGTCTATGCAGCAAACTGCAGTTGTAAGCAGTACTGCATAATAGCAGGGATGGATTCCCTGGGCAACTGTGCATATAGACTTGCTGCCTGGTGAGAGCAAGTTTGCATAATTAGGGACTTCCCCAAATCTACCCATTTTGATTGGTTTTCAGTATTCAGTACCCGCACCTCAGTGCCTTATGTCAGCCTGAACAGCTATTTTCTGTGAAAAATAAGTGATCTGATCAAGCATGCTATAGCACTGTGTACTCACTGCTCCCAGGTAAAGTAAACACGCATAGGTCAAATCTTGGAGACCTTTTTTGTTTAAGATGTTTATACCTCTAGGTAAAATTGCTTTGTGTGCAGCAGTTTACAATCCCGCGAAGAGTTATAACTGATACTCAGATAGGTCACAGGTTGATTTTTGTGGGAGATTCCAGGGTTGTTTGTGCAGTTTATTTTTGTCAGATAGATAAGGTCTTGTTAAATCTTCTTTGTGTTGCTGGCGGGCTTTTAGCCCGCCAAACAGTAACTGCCTAGTTGAGGTACAGTGATATACAGTAAATGTGGAGAAAATTTTGAACATCATCAACTCAACTGGAACAAAATCTCATGAAGTTTACCAAAGGCAGGTACTAGGCTTTACATAAAAGAGTAAGCAGTCTCCCCAAATTTATCTTGAAACATTAGCCAAATCTTTCACATCTTTTCTCTTTTCACTTTCAAGTAAGTTTAATGATGTTTCCAAAGATAAAAATAATTAGGTAAAATGAAGTCATTCGATGGATTTAACAATTCCTTAAAAATTTTGTCACATGAATGGAAAAGCATTTATGAAATAAGATACTCAGGTACGAATTTTAATTGAGGTGACTGCATTTTCCCTTTAAGTGGACTTGGACCATGGGCAGTGATCTGTCTTTAAAAGTGGGGGAGATACATGTCAGTGGCACTATCTAAGCGGAGCGCCACCATTGGTTGGCATGGAGCGTACAAAGAAAATTTTCGCCAAAAATATACCCCTCAGATCACCAGAAATGGCCCTTTTCAGGCTTTATTTGCAATGTGGTACTATAACAACTACTGTCAGAAGTATTTTATAAAAAAGTAAATAGGCATATTGTAAAAAGTATAGAAAGAGGTAGAATGTTGATACGTTTTTATCTATTTTTTGAGGAAATGGTGGTATATGTTACAATTTTAAATGGGGGTTGGGGTTGGTGGAGGGAGGTAGAGGGTAGATTAGGATATAGTATATATCTTCCCATCCTAATCCTTGGGGGATACATCCCCCTATCCCCCCAGGATTGCCTCCCACAGTGGACCATGCAGCTGGGGTCAGTCCAACCCACCTTAATTTGTATCCTGGTTTTGATTTTTGCAGAACCAGGTTGCTTAGGGGCCATTCTTCCACGATTAGGAGCTTTTCTTTCAAGTCGATCCTTAAAAGTTGAAACTTGGTTCATGATATTTGGTTTAATGACTGTGTGCACCATCAAGACTTTTGGAATACCCTGCTTTAAGTTACAACATGAACGTCCAAATGCAGTTATGTGCATACGGAAATCACTCACGAAAACATTTATTTTGTGCACAATGGAATGCTCACATGCATTCACTACTTAAAGTACTGTATTAAAATGCCTCATCCATGGTTTTCAGGACTCACTTTTCCCATTCCTATGTAGAAAATGATATAGTTTTTTATAAAATGGCAAATAATATTCCTGTATTTTCCTATATTTTGCATTCCAAAAGTGTGTTTATCAGAGTCAAAGAAATTTTACAGATTCCGTATAGCCAGTAGTAATGCTGTTAATTTGTGCTTTAGGTACAGTAAAGCTAATAGAGTTACTGGGCAGGAGCAAGTTAAGTAATGATATTAGAAATGATGAAGCTATTTGTTGACATACATGTGTCAACTGTCTTGTTATTTGGACACAGAACTACTACCTCATTCATATCAAATTATCAACCTCCATTGTTGCTGCTGCAGATATGCTACAGTGCCTTGCTTAAAGATCGTGTGACATGAAAATAACGTAGTTGGATATTTGATGTAAAAAGAATAAAAAAATCCAGAAAATAGCTGCAATTTCCATTAAAATCCATCAAATACTGACCATTTTACAGGAAAATTTCTATTTCACACTTGTATCATGAATAAACATGAGCTAAATATGCAAATATGTGACATTAAAAGAGGGACATACCATATATGGCACATGTTAGCCTTTGTTTTTTCAACCTTAATTTCAAGGACACTGGTAGCATTGTTGATCACCAAGGGGTTTATTATAAAAGTTAAAATTTTTGCTTGAAAAATATTGATATCACTCACCAAACTGTAATCAATATGATCACTAATTAAGAGATAATTTATATAAGGTTAACAAAAGAAATCATAACACTGTGCAGCACTCCACATCATTATTTTTGCATAGACAATTAGTTTCTTCAGAAACCATCAAACTTTGAAGACGTATATTTTGAGAACGGTAAAAGATATTGAAATAATTCCAACGGATCTTTGATTGGAGGACTTAATTCTTCAAAAGACAAGTGAAAACAGCTCCTTTGGTGACATGTCACACGACCTAGCTTTAATGTGTTATGCTGCTATTAAGTGCATTCACAAAGAACATTTATTCCCAAAAATCTATCGATCAACACGCTTTCCCTAATTTGTGAATTTATTTTAACCCCTGTACTGTCACCAAGGAGCTGACCAGAAGCAGCTCCCTGCTCTCAGACACATCTTTCTCTCCCTCACCAACTACTAGTACAATTGTGCTTTTGTGCAGTACTTGGTATGCACCCAGTGTCATCTGGAGGTCACTTAAAAAAGCTGCATGCTAGTGATGATGGTATATCTTCCATCTCCTGGCCTTTTGAACCCTTGCTAGGGCATTGCTCAGTACCCCAGCAAGGCCTCTAGAAGCTAGGCCATTGGAGCCTGCTGTCTTGGTATACTATAGCATTCACCATTCCTCTGTCACTTAAATTTAGGGAGACTTTGTGCATGTAAAGAGGTATCACTTTAGGTAGGGTAAAATTGTTGCTGTAGGAGGGAGGAAAAATGTTTGCACTCTTCGAATACTCTCACGCACAAAATGCTGTAGTGCCCAAACTTTTCAAACTGCCAGCTTTGCAGTACCCTTTTAGGGGTCACCAAAATACTGCAGAGAGCCACCAAAACAGAAAGAAAAAAAATTTGTCGAAACTTGAAGGCCTAGCTGGAAGTACCATATTTCTAGCTGTGTGGGAGGCCCTCTTAAATTGGCCAAATTTACATATTTACAAAGTATCCAATTGGACATCAACAACCAGGGGTATAAATACTCCTCACAATGTAGAAAGTGTTGGTGTGGCCATCTGTACCCTACTTTTTTGATAAAAAAGATAGACATATTATGTATTTTATTTTACAGCTTACAGTGGCTGATCCAATGAAATCAAACCAAAAAGTGATAAAACTTCATTTTCATGAAGAAACGTCTCAGTTAATAACAAGAAGTGGTATAGGCCTACGTATGTCCAAAACTTGGTAATGTGACCATGCAGAAGTTTGCATGTTAGAGATAACACAGTGTGTGGTATAGGCCTAAGTGTCAAATAACCAAAGTGGTAAATCAATAAAATTAAAAACACAAACCAGGTATGGCAAGCCGAATGTTCAATAAATAGATAATCCAAGATTATCAGTCGAGAATCCAAGATTTTTGACCGATAATCTTGGATTATCAGTGGATAATCCAAGATTAACAATGATAAACCAAGTTTATCACGAGATAATCCAAGATTATCAAAATAACTTGGACTATTGATCGATAATCCAAGATTATCGACCGATGATCCAAGATTATCAAATTCATTCAGTATATCAGTCGAGAATCTTGGATTATCTAATGATTTTAGTGTACCTCATTCGATAAACTTGGATTATCGATTGATAATCCAAGATTATCGTCGATAATCTTGGATTAGCGACTGATAATCCAAAATTATCGACCGACAATCCAAGATTATCGACCGATAATCCAAGATTATCGGTCGACAATCCAAGATTATCGGTCGAGAATCCAAGATTATCACATTCACTTTGATAATCCTGGTTTATCTGTTGACAATCCAAGATTATCAAAAAAATTTGATAAACCCAGTTTATCATCCGAGAATCCAAGATTATCGTTTGATAATCCAAGATTATCAAAACTTATTCTGATAAACATGGTTTATCGGTCGAGAATCCAAGATTATCAAAATATTTTTCGATAATCCAAGATTATCGGTCGATAATCCAAGATTATCGGTCGATAATCCAAGATTATCGGTCGATAATCCAAGATTATCGGTCGATAATCCAAGATTATCGGTCGATAATCCAAGATTATCGGTCGATAATCCAAGATTATCGGTCGATAATCCAAGATTATCGGTCGATAATCCAAGATTATCGGTCGATAATCCAAGATTATCAAAATATTTTTTGATAATCCAAGATTATCGGTGGAGAATCCAAGATTCTCGGTCGATAATCCAAGATTATCAGTCGAGAATCCAAGATTATCAAATTATTTTTCGATAATCCAAGATTATCGGTCGATAATCATTATCGGTCGAGAATCCAAGATTATCGGTGGAGAATCCAAGATTATCAATACTTTTCAATAATCCAAGATTATCGGTCGAGAATCCAAGATTATCAGTCGAGAATCCAAGATTATCAAGATGTTTTTCGATAATCCAAGATCATCTGTCGAGAATCCAAGATTATCGGTCGAGAATCCAAGATTATCAAAATATTGTTTGATAATCCAAGATTATCGGTCGAGAATCCAAGATTATCAGTCGAGAATCCAAGATTATCAAATTATTTTTCGATAATCCAAGATTATCGGTCAGGAATCCAAGATTATCGGCCCAGATTCCAAGATTATCGGCTGAGAATCCAAGATTATCGGCCGAGAATCCAAGATTATCGGCCGAGAATCCAAGATTATCGGCCGAGAATCCAAGATTATCGGCCGAGAATCCAAGATTATCGGCCGAGAATCCAAGATTATCGACCGAGAATCCAAGATTATCGGTCGAGAATCCAAGATTTTCAAAATATTTTTCGATAATCCAAGATTTTCGGTCGAGAATCCAAGATTATCAAAATACTTTTCGAGAATCAGGACAGGAGATTGGAATGCATGTGTAGACAACGTTTATCACAATGTTTTCAAAGCCCGTAAGCAACACCTTTTGAAACTTAAAACATATTCTGTCGGCAAAAAAGCTACATTTTCAGTGTCATTGTATACTAGAGGAGTTCATCGTTCATGTGGTATTCTGGCACTGAGTCGGTAAATTCTGCACCAGTCGGAAAAATGAAGGAAATGTGCGGAAGAGAAAGAGGAAAAGAAGTGAAAGGAAGAGGACAATTTCTGTAACCAGAACCCCAAATCCCCTTCTCACCACTCCTCGACATAGGGCTGTCGGAACTTGGGGTCATTTCTGCGATAAAATCCAAAATTTTCGGTATGCTTTGCCCACTCTTCCTCAGTTTCGTTACTAATAGCTAAGTATGGAACAAACCGTTTTCATCTTTTCAAGTAACTTAATAAGTAGAATTTATCGTTTTATGTAAATGCCGGGAATTTCATCTCATTTCGCTAAACTAAGTCAATGTTGTCTTTAGTCTGTCTTTCGGTACGGCTGGTGACTCGAGGAGGAAAGTACAATTTAAAGGGGGAATTTTCATGATCCCAGACAGTTCCAATTCTCCCAACTATGCAACTTCTAGCTCCTCCCATAACTGTATGAAGCTCTTTCTTGTGCAGGAATAAACCTGTTTTATTGCTTAAGGCCATGTCCTGGTGAGCATACAAGGCTATAAAATGTAATAAAAGCACACTCTCTGCCTTGTGTGGAATGTGAGCTACTCTGCCGTACATCTTTCAAATTTTCAAACTTTGATGTCAATCAAAGAGCAATTACCAACTGAGAATTTTGATACCCCAACACTAAAAATATACTTTGGGGTGATGACTGCCTGTCTTTAAGTTGTGCCCGATAGGGCCCAACTGCCTGGACAATTGACCTATATAAGCTTTAAATAGGTACAGCTAGATTCTTTTTAGTGTAAGCTTACCCAAAAATTTTGCGCGCTTTGCAATTTCACAGAACTTTTAGATTTCGAGGAAAACCTTAAATCAAGTTGAACTATTTTCCTTGATTATACAGTGGCGGCGGAACAGGGGGGGGGGGGGGCTTTGGGCTCAGCCCCCTATGAAAAGAGTAAGGGGGCTAAACGCGTATTCAGCCCCCCAATATTTGTTCAACTTATCTGGTATGTATAACCATTTTTCAAAGATTGATTTTTTTCTCATTAATTAAGAAATTGCAGACATACTGTAAGATCCATATTTCAAGCCTGGATGCATGCAGCTTAGAACACTCAGGAAGTGCCGTTCTGTTCATCTGGAGGGTTTGTAAAGCCGAAATTTTCTTGTACACTCCGTTTCAACTGATGGTGGTGCCCGCTTAGATAGTCTTGCTGGTACCCAGCCCCCCTCCCCCCAATATTTTTCCGTTTTGCGGCGCCTGCGAGTATACACAAAATTTTATGCAATTTATGCCTCGCAATGGCATGGTATAGTACACAGGTTTTCTTCACATCTCCCCTCAACAAACCCTCGACGGCATCGGGGCTGTCGAAGCTTCGGGTCGTTACACCCCCCCTTCCGTTGGGCAAATCCTGGCACCACCCCTGCTGGACCACTACCTGTTGGACTAACAGTTCTCAGCTCTAACTGTATCGCTTATCAACACTTTCAGTCGGCATTTGTTTCTTCTCAGTCGGCAAATACGGCACCACACCCCCTTGATAAATGCTCTGGTGACTCCCCTGCTCCCACCACTCAGGTATAGCCATGCATTAAATGCATACCACCGTCTTCTTCCAAATTTATCATGCCCCTACCTCTATTCCATCAATTTGTCTCTCCCGCCTTTTGAAAGACCTTTTTGTTTTCTTTCTAATGATACCCGCCAGACTAAATAAAAATTTACCGTTCTCTGTCGGACCAAGGGTTTAAAGAAGTATACTTCTTCAATTTTTGCAATTTTGTCGGTAATGTGATATGCCAAAGTGTTTTCCTGTATGTGAGAGCCCTGAAGAGCCCCTACATTGAAAGCGGTGCTACACACCTTTAACCTATTTCCTTCTGGTTGTCTCTTGTAAAATTCGAAAGATAACAAATTTTTCTTACTATCTATATAAACTTCATTGCCATTGGTTCTTTTTCTTTGAAGGATCAGGAAGATATCGAATGAGAATCTGGGTTATATTTCGAGCATTCCCTTCTTTCTCCCTGTAATATCTTGCTACGTAGCAGGCTGTACGGCATATTCCTTGTTTAGTTGGAAAGCGGAGAAGCTGAGCAGACAGTCCGCTCAGCGGGTCGGTAATATCATGCTAGCACAGTACACAGTGCATACAACACTGAGTGTGCGGTCAATCTCCGCACACACTCTACGGACTTTCGTTCACCAACAATGAGTCATCAATTCTAGCGATAAACGGTCAAATTTCTAGAAGCACACACGTGGCGAAAGGTTTTGATATGCTACACTTAGCATACACGGCCAATTATCATGGATTGTCGTTTGATAATCTTGGATTCTCGACCGATAATCTTGGATTCTCGACCGATAATCTTGGATTCTCGGCCGATAATCTTGGATTCTCGGCCGATAATCTTGGATTCTCGGCCGATAATCTTGGATTCTCGGCCGATAATCTTGGATTCTCGGCCGATAATCTTGGATTCTCGGCCGATAATCTTGGATTCTCGGCCGATAATCTTGGATTATCGAAAAATATTTTGATTATCTTGGATTCTCGACCGATAATCGTGGATTCTCGACCGAAAATCTTGGATTATTGAAAAACAATTTGATAATCTTGGATTCTCGACCGATAATCTTGGATTCTCGACCGATAATCTTGGGTTTTCGACCGATAATCTTGGATTATCGAAAAGTAATTTGATAATCTTGGATTCTCGACCCATAATCTTGGATTCTCGACCGATAATCTTGGATTCTCAACCAAAAATCTTGGATTATCGAAAGATATTTTGATAATCTTGGATTCTCGACCGATAATCTTGGATTCTCGACCGATAATCTTGGATTCTCGACCGATAATCTTGGATTATCGACCGATAATCTTGGATTATCGACCGATAATCTTGGATTATCGAAAAATATTTTGATAATCTTGGATTCTCGACGGATAATCTTGGATTCTCGACTGATAATCTTGCATTATCGAAAAAATTTTGATAATCTTGGATTCTCGACCGATAATCTTGGATTCTCGACCGATAATCTTGGATTTTTGACCGATAATCTTGGATTCTCCACCGATAATCTTGGATTCTTGACCGATAATCTTGGATTCTCGAAAAATATTTTGATAATCTTGGATTCTGGACCGATAATCTTGGATTCTCGACCGATTATCTTGGATTATTGAAAAAATTTTGATAATCTTGGATTCTCGACCGATAGTCTTGGATTCTGGACCGATAATCTTGGATTATCGAAAAAAATTTTGATAATTTCGGATTCTCGACCGATAATCTTGGATTCTCGACCGATAATCTTGGATTCTCGAAAAATATTTTGGTAATCTTGGATTCTCGACCGATAATTTCTGGATCATTGAAAAATATTTTGATAATCTTGGATTCTCGACCGATAATCTTGGATTATCGGTCGATAATCCAAGATTGTCGGCCGAGAATCAAAGATTATCGGTCGAGAATCCAAGATTGTCGGCCTAGAATCCAAGATTATCAATCGAAAATCTTGGATTATCTGGCCAAATGTGCAACAAAGTGATATTCCAAGATTTTCGCGTGATAAACTAGGTTCGACAAGCCGAATGTTCATTAAATAGATAATCCAAGATTATCGTTCGATAATCTTGGATTTTCGTTCGAGTATCCAAGATTATCAAAATAATATTGCCTATCGGGCGACAATCCAAGATTGTCTGGATAAACCTGGATTTTCATTTGATAATCCAAGATTATCAGTTGATAAACCTGGTTTATCTTTGATAATCCAAGATTATCATGAGATAAACTTGGTTTATCATTGATAATCCAAGATTATCGACTGATAATCCAAGATTATCAGTCGAGAATCTTGGATTCTTGACCGATAATCTTGGATTATCGACCCATAAGCTTGGATTTTCTATTTATTGAACATTCAGCTTGCCATAACCGGGGTACTTTGCATGCATTTGATTTTCAAAATATATAGTGACCTTACTTGGTAAGTAGTTAATGATAGCTGTTTGTCCGCACTGTGTAGCAGAAGTGAAAATGATAAACGAATTTGGTGGAAACTGAAACAGAAAATTTGAAAGATAAAGTTGTGTGAAAATAAAAGTAACCTTGCAAAAGCATTATTGGATTTCAATGGTGGGAAAATGTGTCAGATTACACCAGCAATTGAGCAAATCATCCAAAATTTTCTTTGGCTCACAATTGGGCTCCTGACCCCTGTGCCTCTAGAGCTTTGTGCTTACATTAGTTTTGGTGGACCTCATGTCATCCCACTTTGAGAAGCTGTTGACTGTACCGTGTGGCACTATATTCACATTCAGTGTCACATATTAGCCACTTAATTTAATGGAGGGTGATTGAGAGGGGCATACAGCCCGATATTCATAAGGTTCATTGTTCATAAGGGTCCTTATTCATAACATGATAAACAGCAAAAGTAAGGTTCCTTGTTCATAAGGTTTGTTATTCATCAAAGTAAGTGATAAAAAAGCTTCATTATTCATAAGGTTCATGTATAATCGAGAATAAGGTCTGTTGTTCATAACCGAAAAAGGTTCAATGTTCATAATCAAAAAAGGGGTTCATTATTCATAATAAAAAAAGGTTCACTGTTCATAATTGGAAAAAGGGTTCGCTATTCATAATCCGAAAAAGGGTTCGTTGTTCATAATCAAGAGTAAGGTTCGCTATTCATAATCCCAAAAAATTTCGATTAGTCTCTTTGAAAGGCCAGTTACAGCCAATCTAAATAGATCATATTAAAACGTTGTCAATATGTTGTAGACAACACATTGGCCTATCTTCCCTGCTAGTTTTAAGGGTGAGCCCCCTTCCACGAGATACAGGAAGCCTTTAAAGCTGGAAAAACACCTTTTTGCGATATTATGAATATTGAACCCTTTTTCCTATTATGAATATCGAACCTTTTTTTCCAATTATGAATATCGAACCTTTTTTCCAATTATGAATAACGAACCTTTTTTCCTATTATGAATATCGAACCTTTTTTCTGATTATGAATATTGAACCTTTTTTCCTATTATGAATAACGAACCTTTTTTTCATTATGTATAACAAACCTTATCGAACCTTTTAAATGATCATGAATAACGACCCTTATGAATAATGAACCTTATGACTAAAGGACCATATGAATATTGACCCTTATGAATAAAAAACGTTATGAATATTGGGTAGAACCCGGCTGAGATTACTATAAGGTGAGGTATAGGGTGACCACCATTCAGCAAAAATTGGGATATAATAGCTGTACTAAGATAGAAGTACCTGTTATAACAATTTGGGGTGGGTTTATCAGCATCAAACTTTCTATCTTCCTTTAATCACCACTCCTTTCTGGTCCTACTGACCCTTTAAATACCTGTTGTTAAACTGAAATTTTTGCTATTCCTGCATTTTGCTGAAAAAATTCTACTCATGTTTAATGTATTCCTATACAGTATTTTTGAAACTCTCTGTTAGAAGCGGTAGGTTTGGATTAAACAAATTTCAGGATACCGGATCTTGTCACTTTGTATGAAAATAATTCATCTGGCTCCCATTTACACGTGTAATCCCCACTTACATGCAACTAGACCTTGGTAAACTAATATTACAGTGCTTGAAATAAGCTTTAAAAAGGGCAAAGCCAAAATGAGCAAATTGGCTGTCGGGCTATGTTATTTCATAGGACATTGACTGAGGGGCACCACAGTCATCAGTAAGGGCCCGGCAGCTATGGCTGTTGGTACTGCGAGTTATTTTGAGCCCAGGGGAGAGAGGGTGGCCCCCCTGTCCTCCTCTCACTTACCATCAGACGGGTTCATACGCAACTTTGGCCTTGGATTTTCCTCCCTCGTATTTTAGACTTTTGGAAGTGTGGTAGTAGTTCTTTGAGAAGATTCTAATAGCAGGCATTGGAACAGTAAAAGATATTCAAATAATTCCAATAGATTTTTCTCAGGGAATCTTAGTCTATCATTGTTGAGTAAAACATCTGTGTTGGTTACATGCAGGGGTGGTTCCAGGATTTGCCTGACAGGGGGGCAAAGCTCCCTGATGGGAGGGCCGGGCAGCAACCTGTAGCCAAAGGCAAAGGCTTCCCAAAAGGATAACTGTACATGAAATTTCCCATGCGCCAAGTGAGCTGAAATTTTTTTGGCATCTGTTTTAATACACAAATTTAAAAGTGGGGGATTTTTGTTGAAGAAAATTTGAAAATTTGCATTTTGATTAAAGAAAATTTGAAAAATTTGGATTTTTATTGGAGAAAATATAAAAAATTTGGGTTTCACTTAAGGAAAATTGAAAAATATGGGGTTTTGTTGAAGAATCTGCCCTTCCTAAAAGCAAAATCAAGCAGATCTTCTGGGCAGCTGACTGTCACCAGGATTACACATCTTATCATATACATTCAGGCTCCCCAACAAATTGGAAAATCTTCCTGATAGGGGCCAGCCCTCCTCTCCTCAGGGAGGGGGCCTGGGCAGACCTTTAATAATGGAAACTATCCAAAGTTGGTGATGAGACATGGACCATGGAAGAACAGAATTTTGATCAGAAAAGAAGTTATTAAAAGGTCTTACAGCATGAGGTCAACAGAGCTACTGTGGGTCATGTGAAATGTTTATACTTAAGATACAGCTGAGGAAATGTCATACAAGAGGATACCGTAGGCTACATTTTAGCTCAGCCTTGTTGTAGATGCAGTAGCCAGCTTGCACCAATAGCACATGGGGAGATCTGTCACAAATCTACCAACCCAAACAGTGTAGTTGATAATACATTACATGTTAAAGCTAAAATATATAGACATTTACATGAAACAAAAATAGTGAACACAAAACTTGTTGGGTTCTACACAGGTATATTTATTGCACTGATTGCCTAGATAGTAGGATAAAATGCATATTTTCATTTCAGATGAGAACAAAGGCTCAATCATGAAGTGCACACAGTGTATGTTAATGCTAGCGTGTGTTCATGCAAGTTCTTTAATGACTTTTTGCCCGTTTATCTTATCTTGAATGAAAAGTTTGATGAGCCATGGTTTACAGATGTTTACCATCATATTTAGCTGAGCATGACTTAGAAACTGATTCTTTAAAAATGGTGTAATTTTGTGACAGCATATATACTCTTCCCAGTTGCATTTGGTTTAGGAGAATTGAAAAATTGCTGCACAATATGAATCAAGAAATAGGTGGAGAATGTTTTTTTTTCCAGTCTTTTGTTTGCCTGCATGTATTTCTTTTTATCTCAGCTACTGTATTCTCCTTGTCATTTGCTATCACGTTGTACTGAAGGGTAATTTTAACAGTTTACGTGTCACATGTCAAAACCTCAGATTACAGCTTCCTCACACGAGTTCCAGGGCTGCAACTTTTGTTTGCATATATGCAGATTACAAAGATTAAATTAATAGTAAAGTTAAAGCATTAATGTAGCTACAGCTTTACTTTTTACCATGGTGCCTTATATCTCAGCTCTAGTACATGTGAATTTTAGAGGGCTGACAAAAATTCTTCTTGACTTGGAATTTGCTCTTCAACATCCTGTGCAGAATTTTTGCTTTCTTATTTTTTGTGTTATTTCTTATTTTGATATTTTTGTACAGTACTGTTTTTTTTTTATTTTTATTTTTTTTATTTTGTAATTTATTTTTATTTCCTCTTTTTGTTTTAGCTATGTAAGAAAGTTCAAGTTAAAAGTTTTATAACGTTTAGAATTCTATCTGCCCTTCACCTTTTAAAGATTGAATTTTCCCCCATATTAAAAGTACTGTATACATGCTGTACACACAGTATAAATAATTTTGTCTGTATGCATGTTCTTACAGTATCCTTTAAGGAGGGATTTGCCAGTCTATTTCGCTCCTCCTAATCTCCTAGTTACATACATATGTATCCAGAGATTCCTGTCATTCCAAATGGCATGGCTCGGAAGCAATAGTCTAGGTTTTGATACCGGAGCAACAGGAACCTCGGGATACATATGTAAATAGGACTCCCAAACCAGATGAGTTTTTGGGATTCTCCTGCTGTACAGTAATTTGCATTTGAATGATTACTTACACAATTGAGTTAAATAATGGACATTATTTTTTTACA
This sequence comes from Holothuria leucospilota, assembly GCA_029531755.1. NCBI lineage: Eukaryota > Metazoa > Echinodermata > Holothuroidea > Aspidochirotida > Holothuriidae > Holothuria > Holothuria leucospilota. Next base: position 38,231,831 of record CM055982.1, read on the forward strand.
CTTTTTATACATGTAAGGACATTTTGAAAAGTGATTTAACAGTTTATGTGAATGTGGCATATGGTAAAGGTGAATCCCATTGTGGAGGTTGTTAATATATTGTATTTATAAATATTAATATTAAATGCATGTTTGTTAAAAAAGTAGTATCTACAAGTTTGAATAGATGGATCTGTTAATCTCCCAGATAACACAAAAGAGTGCCTGTCACATCTTTGTCATATGGGTGAAAATGTGAGATCTTGTACGCTGTTTGCTCCCATATGTTGTATGGGTACGATGTTCTGGTATACAGTACCTGTCCCATTGGTCAGATTGCAAATTTGTTTAGTTACAGTATACACTTTATGAGCCAATGGAATGCTCCTGCAGTGTGGCACTGTACTTGTCAAGGTTTTGTTGATTTTTAGTATATATGGAACCTTGCACTGCTGAGTGTACTTATTATATAGTTTATGAGTATTGATTGCATTGTACATGTATACAACATTTTACAGCTGTTGACGTGTGTTATTGTGAGTTACGTATGCTGTTAAAAGTTGATAAACAACCGTGAAAAAATATTATTTTTAGGCTAAACACAACCAAATAATCGTAAAGCTCTTGAAAAATATTAAAATTCATGAATTTGCTGGTCAGTCACAAGATGGGTATATGCATCACATGGATTGTTTTCCCATGATGCACTCAAAAATTTGATGTCAGATTTCTTTTGTTTTTCATAATATCCATAGGTTTTATAATGACATAAGAATGTCATTTACATCAAGCCTTCTCATTTCTTACAGCAGTGTCATTTTTCTCATCTACATATGTTTGCAAGAAATTGCCAATTTTCTTAGAAAAATATATATCATTTATTAAAGTACTTTATATTTACAAAATGTCACTACTGGTTCCAGTTCATTTTAAAGGAAAGCATTGAATGGCCTGTATGCAGTACACCATTTTTGAAATGGTTTCTTTTTCACAACATCCTCCTTCACCTTCAGTCATATAGGCAGAAACCCGGGGGGGGGGGGGGGGATGTGGTCCCCTTCCCCCCTTTCCCCCACCCTACCCCTCCCCCACACACTTTTGGAAATGCTCTCATTGACTTTCACTTTTTCACAGTTACATCTGCTTCAAGAGCCCATTTCCCCTCCCTTCCCCCTCCTCCCACACTTTTTCACCGAAATTTCACAACACCCTCCTTCACCTACAGTCATAGATAGAAATCCCACGGGGGGGAGGAATATGTTCCCCTTCCCTCCCCCACACACACTTTTTGGAAATGCTCTCTTTGACTTTCACTTTTCACAGTTACATTTGCATCAAGAACCCATTAACTCCCTTCCCCCTTCTCCCAGACTTTTTCACCGAAATCTCCCCTACTTCTTATACACAGTACCTGCTTTTCATGAACTATGCTTGACTTGCCATTCTCATCATGTGTCAGAGTAGCCATTGCTCATGTCCTGTACTTAAGGAGGTGACAGACTTCAGACCCTGAGACTCTCTAGATATGCCCCTTCCCCTCTCCCCAGGAAAGTATCATATATTGTTTCATTTATGCCTTAAGGTATATTCTGGTTACACTTGCTACTTAAACATCCATAGAGCTGCTGTAAATATACCGTAGCTCTTCTGTTTAATTGAAATGCCTTCCTTCTTAGGTTTCTGTCTTTCACATTGTTTTTATACAGGTAGTGCTATAAATGGCAGAGTGCCATAACTATATGCACCTTTGATTGCTGTATTTGGTGATTTCATCCAGTTGTAGAACTCTTTTAAATAAATATTCATTTGTTTCTCTTCTTTTTTTCATTGTTTAGACATTTACCTTTCATAATTGTGCCTGGCAAAGTTGTCAGCTCAATACTTGAACCCCTTTTACCTAGTATTGGACTTTATGAAAGCAGCCAGTGTTACGAGTGTGTTGACTGTAAAACAATTTATACGTACTTGTGAGTTTACTGCCACTACTTAAACATTTTAAGCATATATGCTTGCAACCTTTTTCACATCACTTATGTCTACTTTCTCACATGCTGTGTATTTAGGTGGTCTTTCCTTCAAGCATGTTTTAATCCAATAGTAGATGATGAAAACACAAATGACAGTACAAATCAGGGTTATGATCCCTGTTATCAAAATGAAAGGGGTAATTACTGCAGAGAAGTGGTTTTCCTCAGTATTTACTGTCTCTGTTGGATTGGACTTTGTGGTACCTTCTTTCTCCTCACACTCTAAAGATACAGATGTGAGTCGTTCTCCAGAGATGCACTGTACATCTTGAACCCAGTCTTCATATTGTTTTGTGAGATACAGCTCTTGCAGTGACTTGAATGAACAGTCGCAGGTCAGGGGGTTGTTGCCAAGCCGTAACTTTTTCAAGTGGAACTCATTCAGATTTCTGGGTATTGTTTTGATATTATTATTACGTAAGTCCAGTTCTTTCAGGGAGGGAGTATTGAGCAACGAGTCTGAGATGACTTCAGAGGTCAGGCTATTGTTGGTTAATCTCAAGTCTCTCAAGTTTGGAAGGGTCCCAAAAATGCTAGGGTCAAACACATGAAGCTTGTTGTAGCTGAGGTCAAGGAATTCAAGGTCAGGTAGGTTTTTGAATGTGCTCCTGTGAAGGATTTCAATGCGGTTGTGTGCCAAGTTTATGTGGGTGAGCCGGCTATTATATTGGAATTGATGACGGCTAACGTACGTTAACTCGTTTTGCGATAGGTAGAGAACGCGCAAGTCTCCAAGTTGTTTGAAAGCGGAATGTTGAATCCCTGAAATCCAGTTGTTGTTGATGTATATGGATTGAATCCTCTCACTACCAGTGAATGCGCCGCGTTCAATGATTGTAAACTGGTTGTTCATTAGGTACACATCTTGAAGATGAATGGCGCCCTCAAAGCTCATTTGGGGAAGCTCTTCCAAGTAGTTGTCTGATAAGTCTAAAAACCTGAGATTGTGAAATTCATGAAATGGATGCCCCTCTAGGGATCTCAGGTTATTTTGTCGAAGGTCTAATAATTCACTGTCGCTACAGCATTGTGGTACTTCTGAAAGATTGCGCCCCCCACAATAGGCATCCTTCCCCAACTCTAGGTAATGGCACATCTGGCTACAACTCATCGGAGACCCTCCGCTGGCATCTGCTGCTGTGACCAGAATGAGGAAACCTAGGAGAAACATGATGGAAAGCTTGACTGGAGAAGTTGAGGCCTGCATCACAGCAGATTGCTGTCTGTAAAGGAAGAAAAAAGGCACATGACAATCACGATCTCATAAGTGAAATATGGTGTCATTTGAGTCCATCTTTAATCAGTTGCACACTGTGATGAAATGCTTTGAAGGGTTTACACATATTCCGTCATCCCAGACATGTCAGTGATCTGCATTGTCTGTTATTGACCAATCAAAGGGGCATATATTTCAAGGACATTGTTTGAATGCAGGTCAAATCAAAGTGCAGTAACCATTTGTAAACTTACAGGCACCCCAGGATTTTTGAATATATTTGGAGTCATTCTAGAGCTATTAAAGTTATGCTGGTGAGTATAATGTACACTACATGTAAAATCTACTGTATCTTTCAGACAAATATATTAAGGACTGGATGCAAGTACTTTAGAACAGATCTGTAATGTTCTTTTAAAGCTTCATTATCATTGGACTGAAGGTAAACATAATGAAAGTGTTCATTATTCTTTATTGTTTACTTTTAGAAACAGTGATACCATAACTGCATCAAAAATACATTCACTAGTCGTAAAGAAATGACATCAGTTTGTGTTGACACAGTAAGCATATGGGACCATTTTGATGGGGATGGGCAATTCTTTTCTGCCTCAAATCTCATAGCATTTTAAGAAAAAAATTTTGAATTTCTACAGATTCTGTCTAAATATTGGACTTTTTCAAAAATTTTGGGGGAGGGGGACACAGTAGCCCCTGCCCTCATGCTTCATATGCCTTTGTGTTTTGGTGATATCAGTATGCATCTTCTGAATACAGCACTACTTTGGAAATAATAGATATCCAACAACCTTGTTATTCCTTTTAGTATGCATTGTTCCACCAGCCTGTTCAGATTGCCAAATGCTGTTATTACAGAACTTATAGACTGCCTATAGTAGAAGTACTGTATATATACTAACCAGCATCAATGCTGATACACTTTTAGTGTAGCAGAATAAAGTAAATAATGGAAGAAGAATGGAAGGGATCCAAAATCAATTAATTCAATAAAGTCAATACACATAGCTGTAGCAGATGGCGTACAGGGTTGGTTTTGCACTGTGCAATACATGGTACAGCACAAGAGGAGTATAGTGCATTTTAAACATGTAAGAAGTATTGAAATAAGCAGTATAATGTCAATGCGGGTTTGAAATGAGCAGATTTTTTTCAGTAGTTTTACCATTTATTGCATCATCTACTGTTCATTGTTGCTACACCATAAAACTAGAGGAAAGAGTATAGTACTCAGTATTTTAGACAGGAGATTATCAGAATATTGCATTTGGAAAATCCCTTCTGTAGGGAATGTTGCAAGGTGCTCACCTCTTGCATTTGATCAATATTTTTTTTTTTTTTTTTTTTTTTACATTGGTATAATATTTTTGTTTCTCCCTCTGTCATAGTGGGAGGGAATGGAGGAAAGTCCCTCTTTCCCAATGTGATAGCAATATTGCCTATAGAAGTGAAGTACATTAAAACTGAAACTGAATGAGGTCAGTCTTTCTTTTGTTGTCACCCTCTTGTGTGAAATCTCACCTCTGCTGTTAACCTTCCAGGGTACAGTTTGTGGCAACTGTTGACTACTGGTGGGAATTTCATTGCTTATTTTGAGCCCTGCATTTCTCTTCCAATTATAAAAAGCTCTCTCTGTTACTGTACCCCTATAATTGTTACCAAAAAATTTGTGTGCAAACAGTAATTGCAATATAAAAAACAGTGCGTCCAAGTTCTGATATTATGTTGCAATATTTACTTCTAGCATGAAAATCAGGTAATACTGTAGACAAGTGGAAGCTACATATAAAACCTGAAAAAGCTCAAACCCATGGCAGCTCTCTGCTAAAAGACACACAGCTAGTAGGCTCAAAACTGCAGAAAGATGGATCAAGGCACCTTTAATACAGCTGTGTGATAGCCTCTGTGTGAAGTACTGTAGTTCAAAGTTTTCATGTTTTTGTAGTGTCACCATCAAATTCAAAGCTGACCTCTGTAATCTAATCTGTACCAAGTGACTTATTTGAACCCTGTATGATTCCACATGATTGGCTCACTGCTCAGCCTCTGTTGCTAAGGCTGTCTGCCACCAGGGACTTTGATCCTGCTCTCTGGCATTGTGCCAGCTACAGTACGCGGTTAGAAGTAAACAGAAAATGCTTTATTTTAGCTGAAAGGGCAAGGTCTTTGTTGTTAAAAATGTATAGACTGGAGTTCCTGTTTTTTGGAGAATGCATACTGGACTCAGAAAACACTGGTTCCTTTATATTTGTGATAATGCCAGACTTTCTGAGAACTAACAGTGTTGGTGGAAAGTATTACAGCTATCTGTAGTGCAGGAGTAAGGACAATCTGCATCTACAGTATAATGCTGCATATGTGCAACATCAGACTTCTCTATTTCTTCTTCATTTCCATGTACTGTAGTCACTGAGTCTTTTTCAGGTTGTTTAAGGGGTTGGGGATTGTGGGAATGGGGGGGGGGGGGTAGAAGGGACATCTGAAGATGTTTTGGACAGGTTAATTATCAATGGAGGAGACCTTCACTTTTGTGTGTGGTGGCATATGCTTATAAACAAACAGTGCTATCTTTGGCAAATTTTTATATAATTCAAAACTCTTGTTTTCAAAATATTTCAATTTGCATTTCCCAAGATTTTTGGGTGGTGGGTGGGGGTGGGGGCAGCTCACCTTGAGGTGAGGGTAGTTACCTTGCTGGCTGTATCAGAAAAGAAACCTTGAGTCACATTCACACCTTATAGAATTCAAATTGTTATTCGTATGTAACTCCATCATTGCAATCAACATTTTTGATTCTGACTTGCAAGCGGAAGATCACTAGGGAGGACCCCCTCCACCACTGTTTTATTTGCTAGGGTCTTTATTGCTTGTAAGTCGAGATTATTTAAATAGGAGTTACCTATTGGCAGTGTTGTAACGAGTCATGACTCGAGTCACTAATTTTCAAAAGGCAATGACTCGAGCAATTGTACCATAAATTTCCTCATAGAAATAATATAATGACTAGAGTCACTGACTCTACTCGAGTCACGTTGAAAGTACAATAGTTACAGTAATGATTTGACTTAATTGACTGCAAAATTAAGTGACTCGTTATAACTCTGCATATCCAGGCTCATAGATTCCCAAACCAGGGAGTTTTTGGGAATCAGTTTGCTCCCATTCCCACACACATAGCAAAGTACAGTATTCAGCTTTTATATCCTGTATGAATGTCCTATTCCTGATGTAGGGCCTAGACATATATACTGCTTGTATTTGAAATATATGCCCTTGAGTACACATATCACATGAAAAGATAAATGTTACAGCAGCCTGTTGGTATAATTCACGTAAACTTTCTTACTCTGAAAGCTACAAACCTCTAAATAAATTCAGTGATCAAATCATAAAAACTGGCTATACAATTAGGCTATACACAATACATTTGCCAACAGGTTTATACTCACAGGACCTATATAGGCCTACACAGTAATTAAGTTACAGCTGATCATGTCTTAAATGCACATGGTACCAATGGTACCAAGGCTTCATTTATCCAGAGAGCTGTCCAAATTACCACCCCACCCCACCCCACCTCCACTCCCACCCAACCCCTTCTCCCATAGAAAAATATTCACACCCCTCTCCCTTCCTTCTTCCCCATCCCTGCCCTCCACATGAATGAAAAATCAATACAAAGTAAGGTAGCATGTGCATTAATATATGTACATAATTTACAATACCTATGCTTTATTTCAGGGCCTTTGATATGGGTTGCTAAATAAGTCACATACATGTAAACTGTTAAACATTTAAGGTCGAAGAGTTAGGGTCAAAGTTGAAAATTTTAAGTGAAAAGAGAGGGGATAATTATTCCCAAGGCATTCAGGAAGAGAGTTCCCTAACATATAGATAGCTATTGGGTAAGATATAAATGTATTTTTATGTTAAGACTGTTATTTTTCTGAAATGATTTACAAGCACTTGTACACTTGACCAATGAACATTATACCCTTATGCAGTATAGCAACCAAAAGGTATATGCAGTAAAATAATATCAACATGTATGAATATAATTCTTTTATTCATCATGTAGATACCTGTGCAGCAAGTAAGAGAAGTATTTTTCATACAGCTTTATATGAATCCACATTAACCCTGAGCCTGCATTATTTGGCCTATAATTTGGAAGAGCATTATTCTGTGAATTATGTGTTCCACTTATAAGTTACCTACAATGATAAAACTGCAAGCACTCCATTTTCTACTTGGAATAAAAAAAACAAGAAATTAACAGCTTGCTATGGAGAGTGTCACAATTAATTTACTTTCAGTACTATTCCTTTATTCAGTACATCACCCTATACATTTGCATTTACAAAAGGTTGACAGTTACACCAGACTGCACTTAAAGTGTCAAAGAATCAGCACAGTTACTCTGCATAAATATTTTCTATCAGTATTCTAAATTTCTAACCAAGAGTGTATCTCCACATACTTTGTGTGTATTACAATATAATTGCATTACTTAATGATAATAATACTTACATCATATGGGTCTCCAAACAGTTGTACTACAAAATCTCAACTTGGATGTTGTTCTCCTACTCTCAGTTCAGCTTTACCAATGCCTGCCTATTACATTACACCAAAACACACCGTGCAGTAATGAAGCTCAGGGGACGCTGCATGCTGCAAAGGCATTTCCATGCTGAAACTAGCTGACTTCCTTGTTCCTGGTTGGCTGACCAAGATTGAGAATGCTGTTCAATCAACTCCCTGGTTCAGTCAAACTATTGTGCACATTGTTGTGCACAGTGCTGTTGAATTGGTTGATCATATATCTGCCATTGAAGTGTTTACCTACACAAACCAACTGCAGGCTATGTGTGTTTGCATTTGTGTACTGTTTCTTAACAGTTACACTTGGAAATTTTGAGAGAATTACATTTTAGACTGCAGTGGAAGAAGCCATGGTGGTTGTATATTCATGTGTACTGTAACAAAACAAATTTTAGCATTCCTATAGAGAGCTGAATGAGGAAATCTGTTTAAATTTTGTATGGTAGCTATCACTAAATTAATTTATTGCATACAGTAGTCCTATAGCTGTAGTTGAGAGTCTCATATACCAACAGTGGCATGGCCAGAGATTTTTGCTTTCTTTGGGGGGGGGGGGGGAGGGAGCACCGAGGGACTACCAGTTATTTTACTGTGAGCTTCAGATATAGAAGCATGTATATTTTTTCACTCTTGAGTGGAATTTCTGAGTGGGATGAGCATGGTATTAGTAAAAAATTTGTGAGAGAATTGTGCAGTGAGGGGTCTGCTTCTCCAGCTTCTCCCCTCCAATTAGCTAATTAGCTATTTTGAAATCAGGTAACAATATTTTTGATCAGTGAATTGTTTAATTCAATACTGAATAGCTTCGTAATTATATTTAAATATTTATTATGTTGAGAAGCATCATTTAGGAAACCATTGTAAAAGGGAAATGTACTTTACCCTTACAGAAATGTCTGCAAGCTTTCCAACCAGCATGCCAACCAGCTTGCCAACTAGCTTGCTTGCAAGCTTGTTTTTAGATGACTTTTAGATGATATTTAGCTTGTATTATGCTTGCAGCAAGCTTGTTTGTAAGCTTGCTACTAGCTTGTTTGCAAGCTTGCTACTAGCTTGTTTGCAAGCTGTCTAAAGGCTGGTTTGCAAGCTTGCAAAAAGCTGGTTTGCAAGCTTGCAAAAAGCTGGTTTACAAGCTAGCTACTAGTTTGACTGCAAGCTTGCCCGCAAGATTACTGCAAGCTTGTGTGCAAATCTGGTAGCAAGAGCGAGCATATTTTTGCTCTCAGGCTCCAGTTTTATTGTTTTTAGTGATTACAGTTCAAATAGACCCTTTTTCAAATAGCAGTTAGAGGATTAAATGAAGGAGCTTTGGTATACCGTACACTATATCTGTCAGTGGAATTTTGCTCAAAATGAATGTTACCAAAGTGCTATCCCAGTCCTTTGTTATGCTATTGGAAAAGGGTCTATGACTCAAGGTCAGAAAATTTTTACAAAATATAAAACTGCCACTTCAAACAATACCTTCTGTGTTTTTTTCTTTTATTGTACACGATGACGACCTATTTAAACCACAGTAAATCTCCACATTTTATAAATGAGAAGTTTGTAAACAACCAAACATTTTAAGGCTGATATTGCTTCTTTTTTTGGTTTCTGTCAGAAGATCTGTTGAAATACAGCACACTACACACAATTACTGTTCACAGCAAGTACTGTACATACTGTAATCAGGGTCCAAACCATTTAAATGATTACACTCATAGTGTGGTTGTTCAATTTTTAGAGATGTGAGGACTGCTGAAGTCTCTAGCTGTGGGTGGCTTCTGTATCCTGTTTCCAAAAAAAAAATGACACCTGGTTCATACTGTCATCAAGTTGGACTGCAGTACTAAGATTAGTGTTGTTCGTAACAAGCAAGAAAGAGCTACACGTCCTTCACTAAATTATCAAATCTGCATTAACTGTCATAGATTTCCAACTACAATTACATTAAATGTTTACAGCTGAACTGTAGAAGAACTTGAAAATGATGGTGTCCCTTTTGAAGTATTTAATATTCTTCTTATACATTCCACTTTTGCATCGAATTATGGGACTTTCATAGGGAGTGGACAAAAATCCAAAAAATATAAACAAAACTCCAACTGCAGACAAGTATCCAGGATGCAAGAACCATTGTCTCCATATTCAGGTAGAAAAGATGGCAATTTTCGTACAGACGCTGTATGAGTTCCAAGGCACATATTTCTCCACAGATAGCATGATTCTGATTTGACTTTTGAATATTTATTCCAGCCAACTGCCTGACCAGGCAAAGGATGCATCTGCTCTGTAGAACCATAAATGTAACTTAGGCTGTCTGAAGTTTCTATCTCAAGTTCCAATGTGCATAGCCTAGGCGGACCACATTTTTTAGACCACAGCATATGGCCAGTCTGAAGCACAAGTTTGCTGTTCAGCACTAATCTTTGAAGTTTAACTTTTAAAATGATGCAGTACAAAGTCAATCCATTTGTAAAGATACATGCTTTACGCTTGACTGGTTTACTAAACAATGAACAAATCCACAACATGGATGATACAGATGCAGGTACGCTATGATTGAGTGGGACCGTCTCTGATGTGCTTCGACCAGTTTACAACGCTGAGACAACAGACAAGGTGGACGGGTAAAAACAGGTTTGTACAGCTGGAGCAGCTCAACGACAGGCCAGGCCGGGCCTACCTTTGGAACTTTTCCCACAGGCAGCTAACAATAACAATGTAGTCACATTTGTTTGTGAAAGACATTATGCATGGTCTTAACTAACTGATGTGTATTGTCACTGCTTTTGGCCGAATTAAAGGAAAATTAACCCTTCACACTTTGCTAAGCCTAGGCATGGCTGTTTGATCTTGAAGTTAAAGTTATGTTGTTACTATAAACAGTGAAGTGTAAGCTATCCATTGCTGCTGAGTTTCATACCACTTACTGGCAGTGACATCCCATGTCTTCAAAATATAGGCCTACAGAGGCATCACTAGTATTATCTGATACGAAGTCTTGAAAACCACTGATGCTCAACTTCCAAATTTACGGCAGCAAAGGTGGAGTTAAAAGTCCGTCATACATGCCAAAACTAACGTTAGCCCGCAACACTGCACAAAGTAAAATAGCCTAGGCTGTAGGCCCTAACCTACTAACTTGTTGCTGTTACTTACGGTAATATTTGCGTAACTGGCCAACACTTTTGCAAACAAAATAACTGTCCCATAACCCTCCGACGTGGAAGTTTTTAGCGAATGATTTTAGTCCGTTAATTTCTTCAGTTACCAATTTATTCTCTTGGTTTATTGCTGTAGACTGCTTCCAAGTAACGCAATTCCTGCCACACTAACGAAACAGCGGCCGCCTATTCAACGGACCAATATTTTGAATGTGGTATGCTCATATCATATTACAGTGTCTTACTACAGGGGTTTCAGCTCAGCGAACAGGTTTATTCTTGCAGAACTTGTTACGAATTGTCCACTAAAAAGACCGTTGAAAATGAGGAGTGACGCATTCATTATATTTTTAGTCAGAAAAGGTTGTCCAGTCTATATCCTTTTTTTTCATCAACAAGAAGACTTGATTTCCGAAACAGGTTTGAGTTGAACGTACCTACTTTATAGTGCACCTGTCCTCGATGACCTCCCGACGTGCGAGCTCGACAGTAGTCCTAGTAACCCTGCCTGAGGGGAAAGTGTTTACATTTGTTCCTCACACTTATCCCCACGTGAAAAGGCTAAATGAAAGCACGTTCCCTTGCAGCAGGGTTACCTGACTGGCTAGAGGTTACAGAGAAATTTACGTACAAGTAGGCTAGAACAGTATCATACCGCTGCAGGGGGGCAGTCAGGAATGCAAACATAAAATTATCATAAGTACAAAAGAGTGCCAAGTCAAAGTCATCTTGAGCGAAGTCGAACGTGAAGTTTCTAATCCATGAAGAAAAAGACACTCCAAGTTCTAGAAGCATGAATGATTCATTCTGAATGTCTGGCATTGGGTGATATTATTTATTTGGGAACAATTCTAGTGGCATCTCCCTGATTCTGCTTATGTAAAGACGACCGATGATCGAAGTACCGAAAGAAATTCCAAATAAGTGGTTGAAATTATAAACACAGGCTGGCTGAATCCACTTTTGAATCGGTGAATCATTCAAAGGATACTGCATTAGTGTATTATACCAGTCGTTGGTATGATTTAGGGAATTAGATGTATATTGCAAAGTTGCCACATACTAGCTTGCGGTAATGATGTTGATCCTTATTTTGTGGTCGTACTTATGTTTCATTTTAGCCTTGTTGCAAGTTTGGCTAGATGCAAGCAGAGCTAGGTTGTTCTTTTTTGAAACAAAGAAAACTGGGGCTCATAACCCAACCAAAATCTGTACAAGGGCATGGGGCTCAATAGCGATATGATATGATTAATTAAGCGGTGATTCTACTTTTCCCGAAATTTGGGAACTTTCAATGTTCTTCTTCCAGAGGATAAATTTCGGAAAATTCGGGAAATCAGAAGGGCACCCTGGCCGTATCTTTTAAATTTCCCTCCTGCGTCTATGGTGGTACTCGGATTTTGTTCCTTAATCATATTTGTCTCAGGTGCACGTAAACAGAGTGTAGGAATTGCTCTAGAAACTTCTACAAGATCACTTCAGGAAGTTTGGATTATGATTCGGGAAATTTTGTTTTCAGTTATGGAAACACATAGTGTAGGCCGCGGCATTCACTAGAAAGAAACAGGGTGCTTCAGTCAACAACTTAACAAGGCAGCTGACGTTTTCGTAAGAAACGGTTATTTATTTCTTTAGATAATTTACGTGGAAAAATAACATTTCTACATGGAATATTCTTCTTGGAGCAGTCTTAGCTGAAAAAAGGGTGAAATATCAAAATTACTTTAGACATCGTGGAGGCACAACGTTTGTTTTGACTTTCGTGTGGAAGTGGCACATAATGTACCGGTTGTGCGAAATTAACGTGAAGAACACACAGTAGTCCCTACAGTGATTGAGCATGCATATAAAGCCTGCATGTAAAAGATTTAAATAAATCCTGTTGCCTGAAGGTTCTTCCAACAATTACCCATTGTTCCATCAGAATGAGAGTCTCACAGTATCAATCTTGCAAAGGTCAATAAAGAGAAGCCATGCCAGATCGATAGTGCTACTAAGTATAGTAGGCCCAGCTAAATTTCTGTGCAGTACATGCCTTAAGTTATGTTACTCCATTACATGGCCAGCTTACCAGTCAAAATGTCAATAGCTTGACCAAAACATCCCCGTACCAAAAAGTCCCCTGTATTGGTCAAAACGTCCCCATACCAAAGAGGCCCCATACCGTACCAAAACATCCCTGGGTTGAATCTTTGGTAGTTTTATGATAGTTTTGTAACTATTTGGTCAGCTTCTTGTAATGTTTAAATTATTGACTTTATTAGGCTAGTTTTTCAGTTTCTTCAAAGTCAAAAGAAACCTAAATACAAATTACAGTTCACTGCCGCAATCATAATTTTTAATTTAGTTTCACATGTTGTATATATGTAGCCTATGGAGGTATTGCAGTGAGAAAGCAGAGTGGGCACAGGTTAGCTGTGGTTAGCACCGTGCTAAGTACTTTTCTTCGTGTCGTGACATAACAGTCCTGAAAACCAAAAAACTGTAACTTATTTCCCTAATGCCTACAACAAATCCATTAGAATTAAACTTCTCTTTACTAAAACTTAAAAAGAGGTTTTTATGCAAACGTATCATTGTATACGTATATTCACAGGCGGGGATGGTTTTGTATTACATATGTAATACCACGGGTACATTTTGGTAAAAAATGGGGACCTTTTGGTTGCTAAAAAGGGATGTTTTGACTGGATACCCATGGTAAATAGGGGGTTATATGACTGAATTAAGAATTCAAATTTTAAGAAACTTTTATGAACGCCTATCGTAAAAACTTCCTGAAAAACTAACGAAAGTAGACAAGTCATAATTAGCAATTTATATGCATTTGTAGTGCACCCAATTAATTAATTATCAAAACTTAGCAAAGTACAGAACATTAATTATTCTGTACTAATTACCATTCAAGACTGCACCTGTCAAATGTTGGTCAAGTGATTATACAGGTATTTCCAGGTTTTATGAAATCAACATGTCAATGCTGTTCACAATGTAAGCTTGCACAACCTTGGCAAGCTGTACCTCTATATAATGTAAGCTAACTAGTTATCATTACAAGCTTGCAGCTATGTGCAAGCTTGCTACAGTAAATGACAAGCTTGTCAGAAATGACGGCAAGCTTGCCACAAACTAGTAAGCTTGTACCATGCTTGCACAATTAGCTTGCATGACATGTGCAGTCTAAATAAGCTTTCGGCAAGCTTGCAACAACCTTATTTAGATTGCTGCAATCCTATTACAAGCTTGCAGCAATCTAATTTTTCTGTAAGGGTAGGCTTCTAGGAAATTTGTAGGAATTAGATGCTTAAAAAAAGAAATTGTTGTGACTGCTTATTCCTTAAAAATAAATAATCAAAATGTTTTAAACTTGCATGAAGATTATTGCCATGACCATGTAATACATGTATAGTTTGGCATATATTTGCATTAGATTTTGACATCTGAAGGAAAGTGGCGGTAACTTTGTCTTCTCAATGGAAACAAAAGTGCATGCAGTATTATTTAATATAGTAAACTTTGCAAATTTCCTTTGTCCTTTCACCAGACAAGTGCAGAATTTTCGTGAAGAGGTTCGGAATTCTGATGTCATTCGGTTTGCAGTCCAGTGTGTGTCTTCCATTAGCAGCCAGAATTATGTCAAATTTTTTAAGCTTGTCAAGTAAGTATGATTGTACTGTGAAAAAAGCTGGCTCAATTATTGCCTTTGTTGTCCGTTCTACTGAAAATATTTGGGGGGGGGGGGGGGGAGGGGCACAGTTTTTTTTTGCGTGAATCTCTGAGCCCTTTTAGAAGAATTTTGCAGGAATTTATAAAATTTCTGTCCATATCTTGCTTGGGGTTGTCCCAAAACTTTGGGGGGGGGGGGCACAGTACTGTTCCCTACCCCTGTCTCATATGTCCATGGTTCTACTACTGTATTGCCTAGGGAGGGAAAGTGCAGTCTACCCAATATAAAGTGGTATGTATGCCTGGTATCCTAGGTTGCATGAATGACTTTTTTTTATTTTGTAGCAATCATTTTGTTAGTGTGTAGGCTATTTGGTGCCTCTTACCTCCAAAGGTATATTAGGAATACTTAGGGTTAGCTAGGGTAAGGGCCCAGATTCACAATCGTATTAGGTAACTCTCCCAGATGGTTATTGTGGGCAATAGTGGCACACATTTATGTATTTAAATAGGATAACTGAGAATTGTGTTAAAACATCAAAAATACTTGTATAAAAGTTATATAAACAGGAGATGTGATTAGAGAATTTATAAATAGTAGTGATATGTTTCAAAATAGGTATGGGGACAATGACCTGTAAAGGTCAGAAAATTGCTGTTATTATTGTTAAACCAACCATGTCTCACCCAATAAACCCCATGGTAATAACTTTTTTATTCTCCCCGATATTACACATAGATCTTTTTCCAAATAGCAGTCACAAAGGATTGTGGGATAGTTTTTGTGTGCTTTTATTTTTGTCAATGGCATTTTACTGTGGATAAGAATGATGCAGACCAAAATACTATCCCACAATCCTTTGTGTAATTGCTATTTGGAAAAGGGTCTATTGGGAGAGTTATGATTGTTGTATCATTTAAAACTTAAAAAGCTTGGGTGAACAACAAAATTATGTAAACATGATTGCTACAAAGCTGTGAATGTCTGTCTGTGTGAACCTACAGTACCACTTGGAATACCCAGCTAACTTCTTTTGAATTGCCCATCATTTTATATGTGAGAAGTCATCATGGGCTTAACAAATAGAAAAGTTATACATGTGTAAACAAATGTGATATTTCAGATCCCTTCAAATTATACAATTAAAACTCAGATTATAAAAGATTGATTGAGCTGTCACCATGTATACTGTATAGGGGCAAGTCCAAGCTAAGGTCCCCTCAAATAGCAAAATATGAAACTAATAATATGAATGCATATTTGGTATCATTGTAAAGCTAAAAGTTCATATTAAATCATGAAACTTTTTTTTTGTTAAAAAAATCCATAATTCAGGTGAATAATACCACCTAATTTGCATAATTAGCATATTTGGCATTTTGTATGGGACATTTATTAATTGATGTATTAAACTTACTGAAGAAGTACATTTAATATATTTTTTTTCCATGGACATATGTAACTCAGCACAAAGTTTCAAATAAAGCTGAAAAGTTAGAAAAAAATTAATTAAATATGCTAAGGCTATTGCCTAAGGTCATTTGTCCCATACGAAACATTTTCACACGATATTTTTGACCCCACACGAAGAGTTGAGATTTTTTTTTTCAAAATTTTCTCAAAACCTCTAATTTACAAGACAGTCATCTTATTAAATCATTTTATGTTTCATAAATATTCTTTGCTTTTGATTAATGGCTAATTAATTATTTGTTTCGTATGGGACAATTTCACTGTGTTGGATTCTTATTGAACAATGGAGGCATTTATATATCCCCATAGTTATGGCTAGAAATAGGTGCATGGGGATTTGGAAACCTTAATCAAACTTGGGGTGGTCTTTTTCCCTGCCCCACCCACATAATAGCCCCTCCCCATCCCCCACATTTAATGCATTAAGCCAACCTGCAGCAAACTACCCATACACAAATCACAGTTGTAAACACAGGGTCAATTTCACTTTGTTACTCCCAGAATGTACCATGAAAGTCAAATCAACACCTATTCCCACAAACTATACCTTTACTCCCCTCCCCCACCCCCCCTCCCACCTTACACACACAAACACTCATGGACCTGGACTTTTAGCAGACACATGGTCTTCAATCAACATTGTTATGTAGGTAGCTGTTGTGTTGAATGGACATTTAGTCTAGAATAGTTATTCAGTTGGATAAACTATCACTGACTGTTTGCCAAAATACAAGCGCCAGACTACAATAGGTTACATGTAGCTATGCATGTACATGCCTGGCTGCAACTTACTGGACCACCTCCCAGGTAAGCTATCACTGAGTAGTGAGGAACACCCTTTTGTTAAAGGATTAGCAGACACATCTTACTCATTGGACAATGCAATAGCTACTGTTTAGTGTCAAGAGTACACATGAAACTTATAATATGAATCCATATTTGGTATCATTGTAAAGCTAAAAGTTCATATTAAATCATGACACCTTTTTTGTTAAAAAAAAAATCCAAAATTCAGGGGAATAATACCACCTAATTTGCATAATTAGCATAATTGGCATTCCATACGGGACACTTATTAATTGATGTAACTTACTGAAGAAGTACATTTAGTATTTTCCATGGACATGTGTAACTCAACACAAAGTTTCAAATAAAGCTGAAAAGTTAGAAAAAATTAATTAATATGCTTATTAGGCTATTGCCTAAGGTCATTTGTCCCATTCGAAACATTTTCACACGATATTTTTGACCTCACACGAAGAGTTGAGATTTTTTTTTCAAAATTTTCTCAAAACCTCTAATTTACAAGACAGTCATCAAATCACTTTGTATTTCATAACTGTTCTTTGCTTTTGATTAATGGCTAATTAATTATTTGTTTCGTATGGGACATTTGCGTTTCGTATGGGACATTTGCGTTTCGTATGGGACAAATTCACAGTGTTGGATTCTTATTGAACAATGGAGGCATTTATATATCCCATAGTTATGGCTATGAATACAGCAGTAACAGCATAGGGATTTGGAAACTGAAATCAAACTTGGGTGGTCTTTTTCCCTGCCCCACCCACATAATAGCCCCTCCCCATCCCCCACATTTAATGCATTAAGCCAACCTGCAGCAAACTACTGTACCCAGACACAAATCACAGTTGTAAACACAGGGGCAATTTCTACAGGGATTTGAACCGTAATGGTTGTCTAACTGATACTGTAATACAGTAGTTACCATATTCTTATTTGTGTTTGTGTTTACTATCTTTATGATGAGTTGGTGATTGGAAATGTCCCAGTTAACAGGTTTTCATCTTTTTCTTGAAATCTGCTAAATTTCTGCCATAATGGTCAGTTAAATTTCATTTGTGTACAGTATGTCACTTTGACCAATAGAGAATTACACACCTGGCAGCTGGAATTATTTTGTGGACAAGACAGTGAGAGACACAGACTGTTGAACTTCCAGAACTGGATTGCAGAATTTAGTTAATGTTTGTGAAGTGAACTAGTTCGTAGTATATGCTTATGTGTGCTGTAGCAACTAGCGTCAAAAACAAACTTTTGGTTTCAAAAATGCTATTTTTTTGCATGAAATCTTATGTAACAATGCTATTTTGAACTTCAACTCATTGTTTGTAGACAACATTGGTGTTCTGGTGGTGGGATGTTATTCAGTTAAATCCTTAAATACATTGTAGTGTACTAGGGACAAAATGTCCCATACGAAACTGTCCCATACGAAACACTACATTTTTCATACATATCCATGGTTCACCGCCATCAAGCAAAATTTTTGTTGGAAACGGTACATTAATGAGCCCTCACTTGTGGTAATTAAGTTGATTAAGCTGAATTTTTTCCATGATAGACTTAGTTATAATACTCACCATACTAGCTCATAAAACTGTAATAAAAAGCCCCTAAACCAAAGTTACAGAGTTTTGAAATCTCTGATTGTCCCATACGAAACACACAGAATAGCTTGGACTTGCCCATAGCCACCTTTTGAATTTGTACAAGTGTCACTGAATCTTTTAATAGCCATGACTTTAATTTTATGGAGTTCAGAAGTATATTTATGGCATATGCTAAATCTTGATTGCTGTGCATTGAAAATCATTGATTCAAAGAGGTAATTTCTGCTCTTGTGTAGAATATTTTGTAGTATTTAGTTTTACCTTGTCCACATCATCATTGTTGTCACTTAATTGCCAGACTTATATACAGCCTTGATCTCCAAAGACTGCGTGGTTCTACAACACTTGATTCTGTTGAACTTTATCGCAATATTTACAGTAGGATTCCAAAATAATTCAACTGTGGGTAATGATGGAGATAGTACAGCCTGCCATTTGCTGCAGTTGACATTTTCTAATATTAAACAAGCTTCCTGTTATAGTGTAACTTTTATTCATCATTAACTTACAAATGTCAAAAGCAGCTGATCATTTCCTTCCTGCAACAGTAGTTCTGTCAGTTAATGTTTCATCTAGCCTTTTTAGAAGTATGAATACATCCATTTATAAGTGACATTTACAGCCTTGGGTCTCATATATGTGATTTGTTCAATATTATTAAAAGCGATTCAAAATTGTAAGTGAAAGTTATGATGTCAGGGGCCTTGAGAAAAGACTGACATCCTGGATCCAATCAGGTATAAATGTTGTACATGGTAGACTGAAAAAAACAAATGTTGACGTGCTCTGTCACTAGGGGAATATGTAGTACTCCGTTGAATGCTGCATGTTTCATGAAGTATAAACATTGACCGAGCATGACTATAAAATTCATTGCTCCAAGACCTTACCCTTTGATACACAAGACAGAAGCACTGTATTTAGCTTTATGTTATAATGATCGATGCAAATTGAGTGGTCATAACTACAAGTTTCCTGACTTTTTGTGTTTTGTTTTTTTCACGCTGCTCTGTTCAAGCATGTTTAATTATGTGTTATGCATCCGAAATGTTTGATATAAAGGGCAACAAAGCTTAATAGCACCAGACAGTAAGTTTATAGTCCTCTTCCTGTTTAATTTTAAAAGAAAAACACCTGTCCAGTGGACCTCCTGGACAAAGCCAGATAATGACCTGTACTGATATTGAATTGCTCAAAGCCATATCCACACACTACTGTGTGTGAGCTGTTCGCTACACTGGGTGATCTGCAAAGGCATCATTTTCCTGTTTAAATTAATGTCAGTCAAAGTATAGTATCTAATTATATTTAGAGATATAGAGATATCCTTAAATATGGCTTGGGGCAGTGCAACAGAACCTTTAAGATGTATAGTTCTATTGTTTTATATTCAGCCTGTTGGTATAAGACTACTCTTTGGTTATAACTTGATATCACTGTTACCACAGACAGTTTACTTCGAAAAAATTGTAATAAGCTTTTGGGAAGTCCCAGTACTGTAATTTCCTCCATATGACATTTATGCATTGTAAAGCATGCTGCAACATGAGAATAAATTTAATAGCTCAATGGTGTGTACATGTATATGAAAAATAAATATACATGTGATACTATGTAAACAAACTGCATCTTAATTATGCTGAATGACTCGTGACTATAGGTGTATATAAAGTATAAATTGTGTATGTGCAACATTGTACAGTATGCATGGCAGCTATGGCCTAATATGACATGTATATGACCTTATGTAGACTACAAGATGCATGTAATTCCATTTTGAGGTATTTCTTTTAGTAAATGATGTTTGCTGCATAGTGAAGGGGTTCTCTTTATGAATGGGCTACTGTACATGTTATCAAGTTGGTTCAAAATGCGAAACATACCTATATTTACCGTACATATTGCAGTAGATGGTTACTTTTGCTCACAAAAGTGACTGCAGACAGGAGTAAGGTGTTCTCATGCATATCATAGAATTGCAAGCATACAGGCGTACTGTACATTTGAGAAAGTATGGGCTTGGAAAGGCAACTGAAAAGAGCTAATTATATAATTGAATTAAGTAAATTCTCAACATTTCCTTAATACAGTAGCTCCAAACAGAAAGTGGAGAGATTTCATCCACCATCAGATACAAATTTAAGAGCAGCCCCTTAAGGACAAGAAATGTAAGTCATTCAAACAACACTTTATCATCTGAATCAAAAGAAAAACACATTTGTACTCAAAGTACCGTTTTCATATTTTCAGGGCAGGGTCTTACCTTAATGCCTGCATCATGCATAGGTATTTCACGCAAGTACGCAACAATGCCCTGGAAATCATGAACAAAGCTTACAGCCAAAATCGGGAGTCTCCATACCCTGTCGAGGAAGTTATGCGGCTTTTGGCTTTCCAAACAGAAGAACAGGTAATTAAGTATCAGGTCTCTTTTTCCTTTGAGCCCCAGTTTGGCCCTTTGAGCCCCTGGTTTGCCAGGGATGTGGAGTAAATTCAATGATTTGAAAAAATGCAGAAAAGTTTTTTGTTTTAGGAAGTGAAAACCACATCTAAATGTCACATAGCATTTGGAAGATAGTGTTAATACCTAATTTTCAAAAGAAATGTTATTTTTTCCAGAGATGCAATGCATTATGGGAAATATGTGATGTCATTGTGGTACATTGATTAGACATAGCATTGTACTTCTTTATGATATTGACACAGCTCTAGAGAATATTCAATACTATTTGTGATACCCTAGGTATGGTGTGTTTTATGCTAGATCTGCATGGAAAGATATATTAAACGTACCTTTCCAGTATTAACAAATTTCAAGAACAACAAGGACATTCAATTAATTATTATGAAAAAAAGGTATTTCTTGACAAAAGTAGCCAATCTTTAATAATGAGATATCTTGAGTTACGATAGTGTTACAGGATTTGGGGCACATGGACTGGAATTTTTTTCTTTTCACATAAGATCAATGTACAGTAAATACATGCCACTCAGTGGAATATTAATATGCCTTTAAATGAAAAGTTTATCAGATGATTAACCACTATAATAACTTGAATGATAGCAGTCATTTGTATCTCTTTTCATAGTAAAATTTGATATTAAAATCTCTACCTTTCAATTTTGAACTTCATGTAAATTTTTGGTAAAGTAATTTTGGTGTATGCCTTACATTTTACTGTGTGCATTTTTACCTTATTATATGCTATCGTTCCACTTGGACAGTTGACTCTCTGTAGAAAGAAAGACATTAAAAGACAGACTTCTAAAAGGACCTTTTGGCATGGCATGCAGTTATACACCTAATCCAGAGTTTGTTTTACATTGATGTATTGTGTGCCATTACTCTTTACATGAAACTGACTCAGTCCAATGGGGCCTTGAGGTAAGGTGTCCAACCTGCTCTGAAGTACAGTATTTGTAAGTCTGTAGACTGTAGTGGGTAAGTTAAATAATATTGGGCCACTCATTACAGGATTTAAAGTATAACCAGCCCTCTGGGAGAATATATTTATCTTTCTGTGGGAATGCTGCTGTGAAAACAGTAATCCCAGTTCAGTGAATAGACTTGTTAACTGTTCTATTTTTAGGCAAGTTGGAAGTTCCTGTTTCAGTGTGTTGTGAGATAAGTGCATGATAAGAATGCACTAACAGTTAAGACCTGTGAGTCCTGTTGCTGTGAATAGAGTTAATGTCACATTTCAGGGTTTTTCCAGTCTTGTTGACCTACTTCTTTTACAGACAATCAACTTTTTGGAAGCCCATGGTCTTAACGTTTCCGGTGCGGATGTTTATTTTAGCAGAAGTGATTTCTTTCAGCCAGATTTTGTGATCAATGCTGCAAGGTCCCTGACCATTATAGAAGCCAAGAATACATCCCTGATAGGAGAGGTACCTGGTCAGAAATGTTGTGAAAAATGTGTACACTTAAATTGTTTATAGAAGTAGTTATAACTATTTACTGTATGTCCCCATGTACAGTACTTTAAAAGGCCCGGTTATCTTGCCCCAGACACTTAAAATTATCCCGAGTTAAGTTCTGGCCCCTCTTCCAATTTTTAAGAAAACTATCTATTTACTATATATCCCAGACAAAGCTACCTTAGCCTGTACTGAATTGAAATTGCTCAAGGCCATATTCTACAGAGTTTAGTAGCTGTGTGTGGTTTTATTGCTAGTGCAATGTGACCTGTCAGTGTAATGGACTACATACACTACATCACATAAACTGACCTGCACAAGCCATCATTAACCAATCAGAGTCAAATTATAGTTTGAATTATGTCAATTAGAGTGGAGTTACCAATTGTAAAAAGGAGGGCTGGAAAGAATGTTTATGTCCTAGGAAGGGAGTAAAATTTCCACAATTCTTTCCGTATTTTCATGTACAAAAAAGCGAAATTTCCCTCCAGATGCCCAAATTTCCTGGGAAGGACCCTCCCAGCTTCCCAACTTTTTCCACCTTGTACAGTGAATAGAGATATGGGGGTTTTTACATATGTTTAGGGCAAAGCAACATCCCCTTTAAATGAGATGCAACAGAAGTATGAGCAATTGGGATGTTACTCCAGGATTTACAGTGTTTAATTGAAGAAGTTCATCTTGTTTGAACTTTCCCAGGATGGGGGTGAAAAGTATGAGGGACCCTTTGTAAATATTTTCTTATGTAGGGTATGAAAGTCGGTTCTCATCTAGGGGCCATTTTAAGCTATACCTCATCTCAATCATGTTTATTAAAACAGTGTAAATTAGATGAGCTGTATGTCTTTGTGTGAGATTTGGCTTGTGTGCCTGCCAGTAAGTAGATAATTAGTGTCTTGCCATTTTTTTTTTTTTTTCGTTAATGGTTGACATTTGGTGTTTATTCATGAACAATGCCATTTATCGTCATCAACAAGTTGTGTTTGTTGGTTTAAAGAGCAAATCAATAACTCATGTAAATGACAGATTGGTTGCAATAAATAAGTAGTACTATGGTAACCCTCTTCCCCCCCCCCCCGACCCTTCTCAGTAATTTTATTGTTCATTACTTTTGATGTTCAAGGGGCACATTGAGTTGGTTCATGAAATTCACCAAATTTTGCCAAATCTGTTTAAGTTTTCTTCACATGTATACTAATGACAAATGGTCAAAATTAAAACAATCCCCACATCTTGCATACAAATAAATGTTTCATAAGTTAGTAATAAACAATTCAATTCGGTTTTCAAAAATTCGTGACCAGACACTTTTTCAAATTATGCACACAACCGTTACAAGCCAGGATACCAAAAAATTTAAAAGTTTAGCTTTATGAGTAACTATTGGATGTGAAACTTGACTAATTATGCTAATAATAATCATTGTCATGTGGTAGTACCCTCTAACACCCTTGTTAAGTTATCGATATCAACTCAATGTGCCCCTTTAAGGTAAGATGTGAAGCATTAAGGGCATGAGTAGAGTGCTTCCAGAAGTAGGATCATTTTGTTAGCATTGATTGATAGTTTATAAGTTATAAATGCTCATTTATGTTATGGATGCTCATTCATAAATGCCCTTGGAAAGGACTCTCCCAGCATTTTGAGTGTAAAACAGCTTTTTGCAGTTCTTCATTGTAAATATCAAAAGTGATCAGTCTATTAGAAGATTTAACTGAAGCGAAATTTTTTCTGTTGTAATTAAATGGAAATAAGGTATTCCTAAGATTGAAAACTGAGTAAATTGAACTTTTTCTTGGCACAGGTTGTCAATGGTGGTCCACTACCCCCAAACCTACGTCATCGGCCTTCATCCAGTTTTGACAAGAATGGAAGATTCTCTTTGACAAAGATTAAAAATGGTGATGATGGTGAGTTCTGCATTGTCAGTGTCTCTTTGTTACTAGAGGAGGAGTCCCTTTCCCCTTTTTAGCCTGTCATTTGGAGGAAATTTTTCAACCTTTTGTAAGGAATTTTTAATTCTTACTTTTTAATGTCAATCACCCACAATTTCCTTTCCTAATACAATCATTGATGAGAAGTTCAATGGCAAAACCTGCTTTGTCTAGTCCTCTTTGAATAAATAGTTCTGGTACTCAGATTTTATTTGACCAGATGATAATGTGATCATAAGAGTACAAAAGTCATTCACTGAGGTTTAAATAGGGCAGAAGTATTTTTAGCTACATACACTTGTCTTTTGATGGGCATAAAAAGCAAATTTGGCTTTTTATCTAGTCCATCTAAGGCCTTTCATCTGACATGCAGCAAACTGCGTTAGCTTTGCATCTGATATCAATGGCAAGGCTATGCATATTAGGAGGAAAGCCACTGTATGTAGAAAAAACACCCATGCACCATGAGAGGGATTTACCAGCTAGATAAGCACCAACATTAACTGCCACTGTTAAGTATAAAAAACTTTATGGCATGAATGAAGCTGTATATGATCCATTTAAGAGCAATATAAATCTTGGAGTGTAAACTGGTCTTAATCCATCCCTGGTAAAAAGTGTTGGTGTATTGCAGCAAACTATTCTGCTACCCGAGGGGACTGATTTTTCAAGTGGCTTTACCAATTGTCATATGACTGAGGCATTAAAAGTCAGCACTGAACCAAAAGTATAGAAATCTGTTTTTGGCTGGGGCTGGACATGAAGACTGCCATCCTGGGGGAGGACCAATGTCGAAGGGTATCCACGTAACTCCCATTTGGAAAAGTTCTGAATGTGTTTGCCAAGTTTGGCATTTTAGTTGCAAAAGTTGGATAAATTTACAGAGTGGAAAAATAGGTGGATATTTGTAGTGGCAAAATCAGAGGGGGACAGAAGAAATACTTAATGCCCCTGTTTTTGACTGGTGGGGGGACTTCAGCCTCCTAGCCCCTCAAATCCTACACCTATGTGCATTGGATAGTGAAGGTGTTTATACTATTTGCCTGCCTGATGCAGCTCTCATTTTCAGAATTCAGAGGTGTGTGAAACATGCACAGCTTGAAAAGTGAAAAAAAAGTGTGTCATACATACTAAAAACAAGCCTGACCTCACTTTTGAAAATCTTATGCTGGTTATGAAAGCTGAAAGAAGCAATGTATGCTGACTGCGAATACTGATTGTCCATGCAGTCTGTGGGACATATTGTTATTGCAGTATGGAAAAAAACCATACTGTTGAAACTCATTCATCAATAAGCAAAGAAATCTGCAATTTAGGGAGTTTGGAGTCAATCAGCAAATTTGCCAAGGGGTTATGGGAAATTTGTTGTAAGGAAGGTTATTGTCATGTTTCCTGTTTTGGAAGCAAATAGATTCTGGAACTCTGTTAGGGATATGCAAGATTTTGCCTTAATCCCACTAACCTTACTTATGCTCCAAAAAACAAAAGCTGTTAACCTTATTTAACTAGTGATTCTCCTTGAAAAACTATTTTTAAAGTGTTTTGCTGGATTTCTTTTATAGTCATACCCTTTGCGTCTAGTCATACCCTTTGCGTCACATTTCCCACTGTGTGTATAATACTTTTATTCCTGTGGATTCCGAGCCAAGCTAGAAATCAGTGAAAAGGTGGGAAGTCAGGGTTTCCGCCAAAGGGGGGAAAGGGGGGGACAAATCCCCCCCTTTCCAGAAGAAGGTGGGTAAAATCCCCCCCTTTTCATTTCCATAAAATTTAAAAAAATTGTCCATATCTTGGTTTCTTACTTAAGAAGAAGGCACCTTTGCAGCAATGTTTGGACTTTCATAAGTAAATGGCCTTTAAAACCCTTCAAAATGCACCTTATAGGGGTCTTGAAGCAAGCTTTTGTCCCCCTGAAACCACTTGTAGCTTTAGCCAGGGACAGCATCAATTTGGACTAGGGGTTTAGGAGCAATTAATCCCCCCCCCCCTTTTTTGCATTTCTGGCGGAATCCCTGGAAGTGATCTTCCCTTTTTTCAATTGGGGAAAGCCATACTACTTTCCAAAAGAAAAAAAAAAAAAACAGGAAAATGTCAAATGAGGGAAAAGTCATAAAATTTTGACCTAACCAAGAAAGTGATTGTGTGCTGCATTGTTTTTAATGTCAGAAAGCATATGTAGAGATATTAAACTAGAAAAAGGGAACATTATAACCCTGGCAATTTTAAATTTTCCAGGGAAAAGTCAGGAAAGGATAACAGAATTTTTCCTTTCTGAAAAGCTTGAAAACCTGATTTATAATAACATATGCCCTTTGGTTCCTAGCGTGTCATTGTCCTTTCTTGCAATATCTCTGTTCTTGTGACCTCTCAATAAAATAAACTGTGCAACAATGGTACTTATGTATAATATTGTGTTTACTTTCGTTTTTTATTGTCATCACGGCATGTGATAAACTTCTCATCTTTCACCTATTTTGTAATGACTCCTGTTTCCCATTTCCCCCTATGAAGTTAAAAAGAAATCCACTTCCAAAAAACTTTTCCTACCTTTGAAAAGTAAGTTGTCATAGAGAGCAGTATGTCCTTGCACTCTCAGCTAGTTTTCATATTCAGCCATTTTCTTTTCAAGAGAATAATTTTAATGGTGGAATTTCTTATTTTCCTGCACAACTGTAAAATATAACACTTTTTGCACAATTTTATGCAAAAGAATGAAACAAACTTTCGAAACTGTTTTGCAAAATTTGAAGCATGAAATTATTGTGTGTTCTCATTCACTGTAGATGTTATTCACAATTTATTCTCTGATGTTGACCAATTGTTGGCAAGACAGTCCTTGATTTAACTTTACAGGTATACAGTTTGGTGGCTAGGAAACATTGAGTCTCGATACCTCCTATTATTAACAGATGTAATCCCCACTTAGTACCACCAGTAAGACACTGCCACACTGGCAAGTTTAAAGTAGAGGGTGCCCAGCCTGTGAGGGAGTTTTAGGGAATCATTGTACAGTGACCGATTGGTAATCGTGATTTCAACTGACACCTCCGAATTGTTGCTCTCATTTGTGTAGCACAACTAAAGCAGCTATTAATCAATTATAGCACAATAAATCTGCAATTTCCTACTTTCATGATTTAGATCTCACTGAAGTGATTTTCATTTTCACAATATTCCCAACAGTTTTCCAGATAAACTTACTTTTGAGAAGCCTACAATTGTGTCACAAGCTCTCTTCATTTTGACCACTTTTTGTTGTTCCTGTCTGTATTTCAGTAGAATTCTAATACTTGATGGAAACTATTTCAGTCTCTAGTGTTGTTAAACACAGACACTGGACTGTAGCCTATTTAAAGTGTACCTACAGTCTAGTATTACAAGAATATATATTTTAGAGGTTGGAAATTGAATCTTATTCATCCAACTCCCATTTTTGTAGCTTGTTCCATTGCTGAGATATACAGTGAAGTTGATGCATGAAATTTGAAATAGTCCATTGTGCAATAATTTGCGATGTCCTTCTTGTACAACTCACACTACCTGCTTTTGTTTCTTTTTGAAATTAAAATGTTTATAAGACCTTGAAAAGCCTCCTGTTTCCTTGCATGGCATGTTGTAAGTAGAGAGCTGGTGTAGTAAAGTCCTGCCATAAAAGTAAGAAACATATCACATTTTGGCATGGTGCAGGGGCTTCAGAAAAAACTTAAGAAAAACACAGATGGTAACTTGAGTAGTACAAGAAGGAGGTCACACATTATTGCCCAATGTACCATTTGAAATTGAGTGAATAAGCTGCAGCAGTTTAGATCTTAGCTCAGAAATACCCTGTGAAGATGGGAATTGGACCATTTGGATTCATTTTTTAAGCTTTGTAATATTTTTTCTTTCAAATTCTATACTTAATACACCTTCATATGTGCCTACTATGCACTTGTCACTCCAAAGCATGGTTGTGTATGCCGAAGTGATGAGTATCCAGCACTGATAATAGTGCTATTTATGCAAAAAAAATAAGCTACAGGCATTTTTGTTGAGATGGAAGCCTGAAAATATTTAATATTCCCTTGCACTCTAAGAAATACCCCAGGGGTGTTGCATTTTAGAAGGGTAAGCATTTATTTGAGGGTAGTTTTTTGGTGAAACAAACTTATAGCATAAAGCCTAAATTACTGTTTTCAAATGGTCTATGGAGTGTTTAGGTATAGATGAGCAAGTTATTTTGCACTTACTGTATGTGACTGCACTGTTAATCATCCAGCAAACCTGACATTGGCCTGCTATGAAATAATGTCAGGCCTATTGGAGAAGGTTAGTCTAGTCCTATGGGCCTACTCAAATCTGTCAAAAAATTTATAGGGGGCATCGATAAAGGTTGGGGGCAGTTATAAGTGTGTGTGTGTGTGGGGGGGGGGCATTAATTGGGGAAAATAAGGTAATAGCAAGAAGGCTGATAAGCATAATTTATAAATGATATGCAAATAAAACTGCTATAAGGTCATGCAGTAACATATTCATAGCAGCCAGTAGTGACCAGTTATCAAAGTGAAGTTGGGAGGGTCCTGTGCATAAAGTTTTCCATTGAAATGGACACTTCACAATGCAGGGACTTCACAGGTCCTTTATAGAAACCTTCATGTGAACTTCAAAAGACATTTTTTATGAGGATTTGACACATTTTTTTTTTTTTGTATAGCACATTAGACTCTTTTTACCAATATTTTGTAAACAGAACATTCACAACATGGAATCATTCAACTTCTTTATACTGTTGTAGCCAAAATTTGGTTTAATTTTTCAAAAGTGATTGTTGATTTTAAAGTCCCTTGAATTTGCTGACTGGAAATAAATTGAAA
This sequence comes from Holothuria leucospilota, assembly GCA_029531755.1. Lineage (NCBI taxonomy): Eukaryota > Metazoa > Echinodermata > Holothuroidea > Aspidochirotida > Holothuriidae > Holothuria > Holothuria leucospilota. Next base: position 38,261,087 of record CM055982.1, read on the forward strand.
GTAAAATAAAAAATAGGCATCCAATTAAAAACTCAGTAGCTAGGGTTCCAATAGTTTTTGCATATTTTAGACTCTTGGTGGAAAAAAACATGTGCTAACTGTCCTTTTGGTAGTGTAAAATAGATCAGAATTCAAGTTTTAACTTACCCACATTTAATATTAATATGCGTCTACAGGTATCGTGTCAAGGTTGCAAGTTGGGATAAATTTGATGAATTCGATGTAATTAGAAGATATTCCTGCGTTTTCAAATTATTCTTGAACTTAACCACAATTGATGCTGTCCTTCGAATCTTAGTTTATTAAAGCGGAATCACAATGTGGCCCCAAAATTTGAAGACAAGTTTGATTAAAAGTTTTACCATGATTTTTTTAGGTGTTATGAGTCATATCTCTAATAGGGGGCTTCCCTCTTTGGAATTGGTTTTGTTTTTTGTTTTAGTAGAATGATGTCATATCCTTCTTGTATTTACTCTATTATCCCACGTTCCTTAAATAAATTTTCATATCCCTTTTGCTTCTCAATCTTAAAATAGGAAGTACCGTAATTGTTCAACTTCTTTTTAGCAACAGTATAAGCAGTGCACAAACTTCCTTTAGTATAATAGAACTCATATAAAGTACACAGAGTATGTAGTTCACTACTTAACACACAGTATGCTGTCACATTATGTTAGGTTGCACTACAGAAGTATGATTCCTTCCTTTGTGAAGCAAGAATTCTGTTTACTCTCATGGTTTGGAAATCACTCTCTGTTGAGCTGTATCTTTCAGTTTTGATTGCAATATGCAAATCTCTCACGTTGTATCTATACTTAGCAAAAGCCACACCACCGTGTACATTGCATACTTGTGTTTGCTTGACCATGAATGAACATTTTATTACTTGCAAGAAAGCAATGTTTTTACATAATTTTAAAATTTGTAGGTAATTTTTGTGATATGCAATATTTTACCATGAAACATAATGGGCAAGGTACTGGGTGAGGTTTAGTTGGTAAAATTAATGTTTCAGTGTAAGAGTTTTTCAAGTGCAAGTACCCTTTAAGTTTTCATTCAAGATCATAGGCTTACTAGACTGGGGACTGGGGCTGCAACCCCTTACCTCCTAGTCAGGCAGAGATTTGTGGTGTTGGGATGAATTATATTCTATTTCAGGGAAACATGGATTAGATTTTCAGGCAAAAATGCTGCAACACTGCCGGTCAGAAGTAGTATTCCCAAATGCTTATGGTCAAGGTACTTTGCTCATCAGATTTGTTTTGAGTATGTACGTATTCACACTTTGGCAGTATATTATAGTACTCATATCTGTGAGTACTATTTTGTACTCATTGTTATGCTCAAACATTTAAAAATTTAAATAATGATGATAATGGAAAAGTTTTACTTGTCAGTATTAATATAGTTTTAATGATAGACAGGCTTTTATGCTTTAAAGTTTGTGTATATGCAAACTACGGGTACAGTATACTCACAAAATAGTGTCTACCCTATTGGTCTTCTTTTAAGTTCATGGTCATTCCTATCTCCCTTGGTCTAACAGTTATGACTAAAGTGTAAACTTGTTATGCCCATCTGTGGACTTGTGAAGTATGTTCTCATACAGTTTTGACTTTTGCCCTTTACTGGTACACACGAGGACCTGTACCTGTGATGGAATTACAGACCCAATGATCAGTTTGTCCAGAGTGAAGCAAATTTTACCTCTGAGAATTAAATTCAAGCCCCTTCAATTAGTTTCTTTAAAAGGGAATTAAATTTGTTCACTGCACAAAACCCCATAACCCCATTATCCCTCTGTTTCCCCTGACCCCCTCTCCTGAAAATAAAATCGATAACTTCTCTGTAAGAGTACTGCTGTGTACTCCTATCCCTAATGAAACTTTTGGGCATCTTTCATACTTAACTTTGATTTGTTAAGTATTGTACATTTGGCTGGTGTTGTTGGAAAAGAGGGCTTTTTTGTTGAAAAGACAAAGATTCTGGTGCTAATTTTTTAATTATGTAGATCAGGGGTTTTAGGGTTCATTCAACTGAGAGCCACTTTTTCCTCGATTTTCTTCTGTAAATTTATTACAGTAGCCTGGTCTTCATTAATCAGCTTCTTTGTTTAATTTTTGGGCTACTTGAATCTTCTGTGGCCCATTTTTGCTCACATCAAAGGGTGCAATAGGCCCACAGGTCACTACTTGAGAACCTAGGGTATAGATCATTATGTGAATATATTCTTCTGTTATTTTCATAGTAACAGATTCTGATCCTCATGAAGATGTAAAGGTGACAGTTACCAAGAGCTTACCTTTCTCTGTATCATCACAATCTTCACCAACTAAAACCATCCAAGAATATTCACATGTGGTGAGTTTTCTGCCTTTTGTGCTCAGAGATTGGTTTGAAATGTTTGCATTAAAGTTACTCTCAAGATATTATGATTTCTGGGGTAGGGGGAAGGAGAGGGTTTGTGGAAGGGGTTGAAATGGTTGCTAGTGATTGGAAAAGTGTTAAAAGGTAGTAAATTGTCCCTAGACAGTGAAAATTCTCCCTACTAAGTTTACCTTCAGCTTGTCCTCCATTTTAAAAGAAAAACACCTGACTGTTGCACCTCCTTGGACAATGCTATGAAGGCCTGTAGTTTAAATTGCCCAAGGTCATATCTTCATTCTACTGTGTGTGAACTGTCTGCTACCATATGCATTTAGTACTCTCTGAGTCATGTGCACTGGTCATGATTGAACAATGAGAGTTATACTGTTTGAATTTATGTCAATCAAAATGTTGTAACCAATTGTTAATGGAGCTGTACTGAAGAGATATTCCTAAATATGTTTTGAATGATATGATGCTGTGTCCCCTTTAAGAAGTGTGTCCTTTCCACTTGGGTGTTTAGCATTAAAGATGGCACCAGGAATACTAATGTACTGTTAGGGCTTTTAATCATGAGCATTTCAATTACTGGTAGACAGGGCTGGAAAGAATGCTTATTTCCCTCCAATTGCCAAAATTTCCCTGCAAATGCCCAAATTTCCCAGGAGGGAGCCTTCCAGCTTCCCAACTTTTTTCCACCTATGCTGGAAGGTTTGAGAATGTTAAGGAATAGAGGGTTATGTCAAACCTTTATAGAGAGGTTTGAGACCTATCACTGCTGTAAAGGACCTTATTAAGAAGAGTGCTTATAATGTGACCATTACATTGTTATTATGAGTATATCCTTTTATAGACATTACTTACTCCTGATTGGCTTGCAGGAAGTAAGGGATGTGGCACGTGACCTCTTTGTGGAGGTCATTAACGAGACTGCTAGAGAAGTTTCTGAGGATGTCCTGAATGGGATGCAGAGGCTGGAGGAGGTGGTGGAGGAGGTAGCTGATAATATTCTTGTGGAGACAACCACTCCCTTGATGGGAGTTATCTCTGAGAGGGTGCTGACTGAGGTACACCAGGAGGATGAACTGGAAATTCAACAAAAAAGGTAAAGCTAGAGGAGAGGGGTAGAAGTGAGGGTAAGAAGTAGGGTAGGGTTGTGGTGGGTATGAAGGAGTTGGTAGAGGTTTTAAATTCAGAACATGTGTGGTTTGCAAGGAAGATAGGTGTTAAGGTTGTAAGTTTGATATGGTGAAGGAATACTTGACAAGATGGAGTTGATGAAAGCTTTACAGTATGAATGGCATTGGAGCTAGGGGAGGAACATTGACGAAGTTTCAAGGTCGAATGGAAGTGTGGGTCCACAGGAAGGGATTGGTGGGTGGTAGCTCTTCAGGGATTAATGAAATTGGAGTGTAGAAGTCAGCTTTGAGGTTGCAAGGCACAGGCCAGAGAAATGGTTGATGCAATGGAGTTGCCACAGGTAAAGTAATAAGGCTGGTGGAGGGGGTGTGATGAGGTTGGAGGGTACAAGGTGGTGGAATGGCTGACAAGATGGCGCTGCCACAGGAAAAGTAATAAACATAGTGGAGGGGGTGTGATGAGGTTGCTGGGTACAAGGTGGTGGAATGGCCGACAAGATAGTGTTGCCAGAGGTACTGTAAGTAATAAGGTTGATGTTGTTGCAGGGTACAAGGTGGAAGAATGGTTGAGCTGATGAAGGTGCCACAGGTAAAGTGATGATGTTGGAGGAGCGACTGTGATGAGGTTGCAGGGTACATATCTGAGGAATGGTTGAGTTGATGGAATTGCCACATTGCAGTAAGTAGTAAGGTTGGTGGAAAGGTTGTTATGGGTTTGTTGGGAACAGGGTGAAAGGATGGTTGACATGTTGGGGCTACCAAAGGTATAGTAAATATACAACTGGTGGAAGGGTTGTGATGCTGTTGCTGGGTAGAACAAGGAAAAATTGTTGACAGCATGGAGTTGCTACAGGTACATTAAGTAATTAGGTTGGTAGAGGGGTTGTGGTAGGTTCGTTTGGTACCGGGTGGAGGAATTGTTGACATGATGGAGCTACATCATGTGAGGGAAGTAATACAATTGGCGGAGGGGTTGTGATGAGGTTGCAAAGTATCGCAAGGATCAATATTTGACAGCATGAACTCTCTTCTGGCACAGGCTTTCAAATGAAACCTCTTTATCCTACTTACCCTCAATTTTTTAGCAGTTCCCCTACCTCTCCTAATCTTTTCTTGAAAATACTACTTTATCATATTTTCCTACTTTATCCTAATGGTTTTGACTTGCAAGAAATGCATAAAATATCAAAGAAAAATTATTGAAAAAGTGTCGAAAAGAGTCTTCATGATGCTGGCAAGATCAATAAGTAAATGGGAAAACCCTGTTTTGGTGTAGAAAATTCTCCTTTTTTCCTGCATTATTAAGAGTTCCCATCCTACTTTTTCCTACTTTTTGGTCTGCAAAGTACTACTTTTGTCCTGCATTATTAAGAATTCCCATAATACGTTGTCCTACTTTCTTCACCAAAATCCACTTGAAAGCCTGCTGGTAGTACATAATGGTATGAAATTGGAAGGGAGAAAGAATGATGAAGTTGCAAGCTGAGATGAAGGAATGATCAAGAGAGGATGGGGTTGCTACACATAAATTTCCTTTGTAGCTGTTACATCATGAATAGAAATGGATCAGTCTTATGGTGAAGAAAGTAACTCAGACACATAGGTAATTGGGAACAAAGAGTTTCATTTTTATTTTGTTTTAGATTAGAAAGGGAGAGACATATGCAAGAAATAAAGGACCTAACAAATCAACTTTCTACTGACCTCTATCAAGAAACTTTGGAAGCTGTACTGCATGAAGAGGTCCAACAAACAATTTTGACAGAAATAAGGTAAGCAGGTCAATCAAATTGGACTCTCTGTCAACATTACAGCAGTATTTGGGAGTCTATTTCACTCCTCCATACTTCCTATGTACATATGTATACCATTATTGCCTGCAATAACTGTCTGGCAAAAAGCTAATAGCACCGTTGGAACCCCTAGCAACAGAGGGCTCCCTAGAGCTTAACTGTTCCTTCTCATATTTGCCTTCACCATGTTAACATGTCTTTTTGATAGTCTGGTAAAACTATCAAATTTACATCCATTTTAAGTTCAGCATTCATCTTTTTGGACGACTGCAATTGTGGGAAAACTCATCCTCTGCCAACCTTCACTTGATCATGAGTATCTTCCTTTTTATAGGTGTTTTTTATAGCCCTTTTCACAGTGGCCTGTTAGTTGAGGATTTTCGCCTTGCTCGATCCTCCACCTATAGGGTTTTTGTACAGGTACTAGTCTCGCACCGCCAACTTGTTCCTTCTGCGTCATTCCCAGTTTTGGGCTTTGGGCTTTGTCTGTGGGTGGACTTCCCCCTCCCAAACCCTCCCTTTCTCAGGGGCAGGTTTTTAGTTCCTCTCCCTGTTGCTTTGGGGTATAGAGAAGGTTTTTTCTTTCTCTTTCCCGTTCAGGTTTCTCCCGTTGGTGGTTTGGTCAGCAGCTTTGGTTTGTATCTCTTACAGGTTCTTCTGCTGGCTTCTCCCCCTGAGTTTTAACTTACTTCAGTCTGGCTTTGGGGAATCTGGGTGATGAGGAGTATGCAACAAAGCAACCCAAAAGAAGGGTTGGGGAGCCTAAAAGAACTGGGTGTAGGAGCCTCAATAAAGGAGGGATGGTTTTGGGGCAATGCCCTTCAAAGTTTTGATTATACCACACTAAATTGTTGAAAATTGTCTCTCCAATAAAAGACCCATATGGTGGATACATGTAAATTATGACCACCCCTACTTTAAAAACAAAAATATTGCCCTTCTGAATACACCCTGCCCCTTCAACTGAAAATATTAACCTGGCTGCAGGCTTAAAGTAGAAGAGAATTTGTACTTCGTAAGCATTATTACTTTTCACCTCTGGCTGAAAGTTATTATCAATTTATTAGTATTACAACCTTCCTTTCATCAAATATTATCAAGGTTAAAGTTTTCATTTATGGCCTATATATGGAGCCCATGCATTGCATCACTTTGTGGGGGAGTGCTGAAAATATTTTACCATACTTATATGTCATAAACTGTTGTTGGCTAATCGAGGTGCAACATAACTGTTACAAGTTGCAACACCTCCCCACAATTTACAGCCAAAGCCTTATGTTGTATAAAAAAAAGTTTCAGATTGAAACCTATTGCACAGATTTGTCCTTCTTGGCTATACTTGCAATGATATGTCCAGCATTAAGCAATAATGCTACAAAATTTCATGACTTTGCTACTATGATTTTGTAATATTGATCAAACACTTACAATAGGACAGCTTGTAAACATGTCAAATTTTTTAGATCGCAATTCTGTTACAGTGGGGAGTGGGTTTATCTCTTCGATTACTTTCACAATAGTGGTAAAAAACTATTCAAATATGTCAGGAGTAACAAATTCATAGTGCCCTTAAAATTAAGTTCATGTTTAATCTTGATCAGCTCTATTTAAATGACCCTGAAAAGCAGGTTCGAAAAATGATAGTCGTGAACACCTACACGTTGTCAGCAATATTGAGGGCATGTGACTCATAGTAGACATGTGTAGCTAGTTCAGTATAATAAGTATAGTTCAATGTATAGTGTTAGCAGCATTGATGGTGTAACCCCAAAGTGTATTATTTTCTTGAAAGTAATCCCATTAAGTTGCTTTCATAGTTATTGTGTACATGAACTAGATGATTTGGCACAAGAATGTCCTGAATTTTCAGGAAAAGTAGCATGAGACCCTAAATACAGTGAAAATACAAACAGTGAGTTTTGCTACAAAATTCAGCAAAATGATGACACTGGCATGAGAATGAGACTAGTCTCAGTAATGTAACATTTTTAATTGAGAAACTTTGACATGTTTTTGAGGAAGCCAAATTGCAGTGTGTCAAATATTTTAATAATGTATTAAAAGTATAGCCGAATAGGCATAGGTATATGGGGCAGGGTTGGGGGACTGGGGGTTGCAATTTGCATTCTATTAGAAAATTAGCTATTTGGGACAAAATTTTGCTCAGCCCATAAAATCATCATAGTTGTGTAGTCTTGTGATAGCAGTTAAAATTATTAGAATGGCAGAAGTAGTACAACTGGAAGAAATATTCTGAGTAATGTTTCACACTAGCACCTGTTTTTACAGTTAATAATAATTAAGTATAAGGTCATAAACTGTCATAGGTTAATTCAGGTAAAGCCAGATTTCCTTTTGCTAGTTGTATCCTCTTTTCACAACTTACACACCGTATGTTTCAGTAGAAGTCCAAATAATTTACCTCATGCAAATGTAACTACACTTTGGCTCAATAGCCTACATTAGGCACTCATCTGCTCAGAGATCCAGACCCTATTTTTGGAGCCTTAAACTGTGTATCTGTTACTTAATCCAATTTAACTTGGCCCCTGCCTACACAGTTGATTGATTCCTGGGGACATCTCAGCCCTTCTTTCAGTAAATAAAGGCTGCCTGTAGATGCTGTGCACAAAAGAAAAGCTGTGCAATGAGAGGGCATGGCTTATCTGTTGTGTAATCAACTGAGCAAATCACTGCTCAGGGATTAAGTGCTATTCTAGAAGTGGTAGTGCTTTCTTAAAGATATGAACAGATAAGTAGGATTTTGTTACACCCGACCTCCCCTTTGTGAGGTCTCTTCAGAGTGTTCTTATTTTGAAGCAGGCCAAATGCTAATGTATGGTTTTGGTAAAGAAGCTCATTTCTCATATACCCGGTATTAGATCAGTATCAGCTGATGTTAAAAACTGAAATGTTAGTATTAGTAATATCGGCTTCTTGTCATATCGTTACAACACTAAAAGGCACAGGTTGTCTATTAAATGAACGTAATTATTGTTCATAATATATTAGGTTCTTCAATAGATCTTGTTTTTGTAATACAGTGAGTGGGTTTATTTTCAATTGTGTGGTATGCAGGTGCACCTACTCAATCCTCCACCCAGAATTATATTTAGTGGTTGCTTGAAATAGGTGATCGATTGCTATCTGCATTATGTTGAAATAGTAATGCCTGTTTGTCTAAAATGTGATAATTGCAATATTTCAAAAAACAGTTATTCAATAAACACCTTTTCTAGTTAGTGGAGTTAATTCTGTAGGTGATAAAGAGCTTTGGGATTAGCAGCAGCTGTTTATTGACTTGACCAGGTGGCACATTATCATAAGAACCCATTAGAAGGCTCTTTATAAGGATAAGAACTTAGAAATGTTAAAAGCAATAAGCATGAGCATTGGAATGTGAAAGAATGACTTTGTCCCTTGGAAAGATGAAAAGTGGAATAATAGCTTGTGATCCCTGGTAGAAGTAATGGCACTGACACCAAAATGTAAAACAGTGATATTGTCACTTTATTGTGTAGAGAGATGGAAGGATATTTAGCTTGTGAGTCTGTGGATAGCAGTACTAGCTATAGAATGTAGTAGCACTGACGCTGATTTCAACATGGTAGGATAGAAGCTTGTGAGCCTAGCCTCATTGCGCTGTAGCACTAGCACCAAAATGTGATGAAATTGTGTCAGGGTTTGTTATTAGATAATAGTCTCAAATGTGGTAGGATAGTGACTTAGTCACATATAGTGAAGTGAGATTATAGCTGTTGCTGCTAAATTTGATAAATTGATAAATTGAAATTTGATAAATTTGACACTGTAAGCGTGGTACACCTCACCTTTGACCCATTCCCATAATGCATTGCATGGAAACATTTCGCAACTCGTCTATTAAAGGGGTACCTCCAAGTGCCAGAATCTAGTACCAGTTCATAAAATCATGCAATGGAAGAGATGAAATTGTAGTATTTGAAAAAAGTGACAATGGTATAAATTGGAGATAGTGTAATAGTAGCATTAGCACCAAAATGTGATGCAAGAGTGACAAGAGTTGGCAAAGATAGCACCAAAAGGTGGTAGGATATGGTGGCGCTGTCACATATCAGTGAAGTGAGACTTGCAGTAGTTTCTTAATTTAGTTCAATCATAGTATCATAGAGTTAAGGAATAAATTGCATTTAGTGGACTATTATTGGTGAATAAACTGTCAAGACTCCAAATTTGGCAAAATAAGGGATGCGGCAAAGCCGAGTCAGTTATTTTTGCCAAATTTGGAGTCAACAAGTGTGGTGTATTCCTATTCTACCACTGAAAATGTGTGAAAAGCTTCATCTTTATCAGTTTTACGTTTACTGACTGTGTGTTGTGGAATAACAGGTCAGTGTTTAACCAATCAGAATGCAGGATTCTCAATAACGGATAGCTAGAGGTGGTAGAATACCATATCTAATACCATATCAATCATAGTATCATATCTAGTACCATATTCTCACAGAATCATGCAGCAAAGAGGTGGAATTCTGCCATTTGAAAAAGGTGACACCCCTATGATAAGAGATAGTGAAATTGTAGCACTAGCACATCACTTTTATCTGAATAAAAGTGAAAGTGAAGAAGTGTAGCAACATCTGATTTTTCTCTCTTTTTGGTAGAGCTTTTCAAAGAGAACAACAAGCTTTAAAGATTGAACAAGCTGTCACTTCTCTTGGTGAAGAGTATTTGGATGAAGCAATTCACAACCTCATCCAGGAGACCAGTCGAGATGTCTTTGAGGAAGAACTGAGGTTGAGAGATGAAGCTTTGGCAGAGATGGAAGGACAGGTTCATTTATTGCAGCAGTCTCGATTTTTGAAAATGTAAGCAAAAATCTTGAAGCTCTTGTTTAGGGTGTGTGTTGTGAGCTCAGCATATAATAAAAAGTTATCTGGTTGAATTGAATCAGGAAGTTGTTTGGTTTGGGAAGTTGCCTTTCAGAAAGTTTTCCTCTTCTAATCTTATTGGCTGGGTACAGTTGTTGGCAAGTAGTCCAACCCCTTCCCCTCCTGAACCCATTTGAACATGGCTGAAGACTTGTAATGCACATTTGTCCATTGTATGAAGATGTTAATGGGTGGTCCTAGGAGCAGGAAAGAGTTTTGCATTGAGCTGATCACCTCAAGAAAAACCAATGTCTGCAGGAAGTTTAGCCAAAAATAATTTCATTTGCATCAGAAAATTGATGGAAACTTTATTTACATAGCTAAAAAGTGATTGGTTAGATAGAGACAATTAAAAATTTATTACAAAGAGAAGCATTTCTGCCATTGTAGAGTGCTACAAACCACTGGGGAATGGGGGAGGGGGTCATTGTAGTATTACTCCTTCCTGGTGCTACTTGTTACAGCACAACCACCTTTGTGACTTTATTACACCATTAAAAAGCATAGATAGTTGAAATAAACCTCATTAATGTTTAGATGTTTAGTGCACCATTTTGGGTTCTTTCAAGGGAATGTTTGACTGTGGACGACTGCCTTGTAGTGGCTGTGCTGCCATGGGCAGAAACCAAAGAGAGTGGCTACACAGGCTATAAGCCATGTTGCTTTGCATGTGACCTTGAATTCACTTTTTTTGCAAGGTTTGAAATTGTTCTAGACAGGCTCAAAAGTTTTATCTGGGTCATAGTTACTGCAAATATTAGCAGAGTGAGAAGTTTTCAAATGGGGATTAACTTGTGATCAGCTTAAGTATTTATTATTAAATCTTGTGGAAAAATTCTGTTTTTGTGCTGCATAAGCTTAACCTGATATAATCAGGTACATAAAAGTGGCTGATGCAAGGTGTTATGGGTATTACTATGCTGAAGCCAGTGGATGGTGTAAGAGTACAGGCAGTCAGTGACATGCAGTATTTATTTTCCCCTGACCAATACAAACACAAGTGTTTACATTGGTCATAATCTTGCTTGTCTGCATTGTATGAAAAGTATGGAGAAGTTTTTACAAGTCTTGATTAATTTTTATTACACCTAGATGAACTTTTTATTAGCTGATAAAAATTGAATAAAAGCAAATAAGTATCATCCAGGGAGTTCTACTTATCAATCGATCTGAATATGTCAGTAGTATAAACACTTCAAGCCGTCATGGTAACTATCCTATTTGCCATTAACCATGTACTCAGATAAATGTAATCATCCTGGGTCAATTATGTTAACATGAATGTATTATTAGAATACATGGTTCTAACTAGACCAAGGTTAGTGCTGGCTTATTATGTATCCAAACAGAGTGTAGAAAGTGCAGAATGTCTTAAAGTAGGGGAAGGCTTCCTGATCCTTGTTGGCCTGAATTGTGCATCTTGTGGGAAATGCATTGTTTTACCATTTCCCCTATGGACAGTTTTGCCTGTGCTCATATTGTGGCATGTTGTTTAATTTCTTGCTGTTTGGCAAACTGCAAATTCACACCAAACAACAGTCAGATGATGAAAATATGGTTTCTCCCAACGATTGCTTACTGGGGTACGTAGCTACATCTCTGCAACTATGTATTCATCACTGTGAATTGTCATATGTGGCAACCGTGAATACTTTAATTGGCTTCAGTTCTGCCTGTGTATTGCCCCTCAAGTTAATATTGTAGCTCCTTGGTCTCACTGCATGTTCATGAATTTGAGTTCAAAGTTTATTCTGGGGTCATTTCAGGTCATTATTGCACAAAAGGCAAGATACTGTTAGCTTTTAATAAAAGATTTGTTTCTTTGCTCTGGTTGTCACGTTTTGAAATGGAACATCACACGTATATCAAAGAACATGTAAAGGTTTGAGGATTGCAGCATAGAACTGTTTTGATTGTCCTGTTGCATCCTTATTAAATTCTGCATGCAAGTTCCTGGTAGGCGTGCAGCTGTTTTTCAATTTTCTTTACCCTGAAAATATGTGTAAAGGACTCTTTCAGAGATTAACCCCTTTTCTGTAACAGGGCCCCCCACCATACCTAGCCATATTAAAAGAATAATAATAGTATTTGCATTGTTAATGCACCAGCATCCTAATCAAAGGTGCAGCAAAGTATCACCCCTGCTCAGTGGAAAATCGTCCCAGAGACAATCCCTCAAATGCGACAGCAACTCTAATAGATTACCCGATGACAATTTACCTCTCACGTACCCGTTTAACCCTTGGGTGAAGGGAGGCAACTGAGATAAAGCATCTTGCCTAAGGGCACAATGTACCTGACGACCCAGGCGGAGTCAAACTGGCAATATTTAGATCACAAGTCCAACACAATAGGCCACCACGCTCTCAAGAATGATTGGAGTACTCAGATATTATGCAATTTAATGAAGTTCAGTGTCAAAAAGGCAATTTAAATGAGTAAGAAAAAGTTTCAGTGTCAAGTTTGCACTGTAGTAGTTTTGAGCATGCTATATAGGACCCCCACCCAAGCCAGTTAAGTTGCGTCTTTGTGACAGTGCAGTGTAAGCTTCCAAAGTGCTTGTGTAAACCTGTCTCAGTGGGTCTATTTGTGTAGAGCAATTACTAGCAGGCCCTGCTGCACCCAAAACATGAATGCAGACTGCCACCCTGTGCATAGCCTTTCATAGAGCCTCTTATTTTTTGTGGTTTCTCAGTGAAACCATTCATATAAATGATGATAAAACTAGGCTTTGGTTTTGCCATAAAGTCATATGTAGCAAAACTGTTAGGTTTAGGAGTTTTTGCGTATCTTATATTCAAATGTAGAAATGATGTATTCTCCGTTTTCTATCAAATCAGCTGGCAAAAAGCTTTCGTCAAAAGATTGAGATTCAAAGATACAATCGAGACATTTCCATCGGGCCCATCCACTGTCGGTATCTCAGAGCAGCTTAAAGAATTTCACCTTTTACCAAAGCAACAAGGTTACAATGTATCTTCTCCTCAAAGGTAAGTTTATAAGCATCCATTATGTATTACGTGCAGACTCACATTGCATTTCTTTACTTTTTAGATAAGTCAGAGGGAACTTAGACTTGTAAATGGTATGATCAAACATGTACTTTACAGTCAAGTTTACATGTAAGAAGATTAAGCTAGTGTTTGCGTGTACCATATCTTTGCGTGCATCATATCTCTTCAGTCAGATGAGTAGATTTAATGGTACTTATATTGCACAAAGTTGACATTACTCTCCAGGATGTGTGAGATTATTTCACTTCTGGTCACATCCTGTGTACAATATTTATACAATCATTGATTGCAGTTACATTCATGGAAAATTGCTAATTGCAGGCATCAGTGGTATGTAAATACGAAGTAAGTTTCGGGAGCACATACACTTCCAAACTAGGGAGTTTGGGGGAAACATACTTTTTGTTCAACTTCACCTTCCAGAAGTAATCTGTGTCACTTGTTACAAGTAAGTATGTGATCTATTGTGGCTGTCACATGTATACACAAGTCCACACAGGTACACAGAGGTGATCACAGATAGTTTGCATGAAAGTGAGTGTTTCCACTTCAGATTAAGACAGTCAGCAAGTTTCCTTGCTTTACCTCATGTAATCACAGGTTTTATGTTAAAAAACAGGAGATAAAAACCCAGCTGACATTATGTTTCTTTCACTGAGGATAGATCATGCAAACATAAAAAGTTACATCAAACTGATGATCATAAGGGGAAAAAAAGCAAAGAAGGCTAGTTAATAAATGGTCCGCATGCATGAGGGCTTTGTCCACTGGGCATCCAATTTTGATGGCAAGCCCTTGCCAAGTGGGAGGAAAGCTGGAGTACCCCGAGAAAAACCCACATGTACCCAGAGGGATTTGAACCCATGCATATGTGAAACACAATGGAGCAACGCAGCTAGAATAGACTACTCTTCCACTCAGCAACCAAAATCACAAGGGCTGATTGGCTTTCAGTCATGACCTTGAGTGTAGGCATAAGTTGACTGACACACTTTTATTTTGGAGGAGGTCTGCTGCCATTATCCTCTTTTGACAATGTGAAGAGTTCCCTGTTGAAGGTTAATGAAGTCAGGGCTTATATTTAAGCTACTTTGTTTGGCAAATTTTTAGTGTTAATATAATAGAATTTGATGAAGTCTGTTAGAGAGAAAATGCAAAGGTGAGTCCTGTGGGTAGAATTTACTTTCACATTATGTGATTTATTGGAAACAAACCAGCAAGTCAATCAAGACTATTGCCCTTGCTATTGAGTTTTTCTGTAAGTCTTAGATAGAGTTGTAACTGGAAATAATACTTTGACACTTTGGTACTGACAGTCGTCTTAGACTTTGCATCTTTTAAAGGTTACTGTAGGTTTCTTCCAACCTTAACAAAATGAAAGCAAATATGAAAGATAATTGATCATTATTCCAGTATGAAAAGATATATAACAGTCCCTATCTCCTATCAGTTCCATTGTCAGTAGTTGGATCCATTGTCAGTGGTTGGAAGTTACTTTCTGTTTTCAATTTATTTTACGTATCGATCGTGCCACACTTGTATCAGGACTTCGACACCAGAAGAGTATACATTGATTGGCTGTTGCATCTCTCCAAACATTTGTTGGAATATCCCCATATCTCTATTAACAATTGGTGCCTACACCTTTGATTGACATAAATTCAAGCAATAGGATCACTTTGATTGATCAGCAGTGTTCTGTGCAGTCAGAAGTAAACTTACTGCACAGAAGACAGCTCACACACAGTAGTGTTTGGATATGACCGTGAAAGATTTGTACCGAGTACAGGCCAGAGTTTTTGTCCAAATGATGCACTAGACAGATGTTTTTCGTTAAAATTGAAGGAGGGGCTAGAAGTAAACTTCAAATGCAATATTTCCCTTTAAAAAGCTGACTTTGCTTGCTTTTGTTGAAGCCACTCAACTTTATTGAAGCCGTTTAAGTCAGTGGTTGCTCTTACTATTGCAAGGCTCTCTGATGCTTTCTCATTAAGTCTTGTCTCAGTGAAAGTTTGTTACCCTTTTTTCAAGTTTTAAATATGCCTGCAGTGGGAGATAGCTAGCAAGACTTTCCTTTGGGACTTGGTGCTCAAATTGTGTTAATTCAAAACTCTTGAAAGTGAAATAAGTACTTAAAAATTATTTTCAGGAGCAAGGAATCATTAAAGCCTTTTGGCTTTCTGGTTGATCAGTGACCTCTTGTGCAGTCAGTGGTGTACTAAATGCACAGCAAACAGCTTACACACAGTAGTGTGTGGATTTGGCCTTGAACAATTTTTACCAAGTATAGGTGGTTGTAGTTTTTGTGGAAAAGATGCATTAAACAGGTGTTTTTCTTTAAAATTGAAGGAGGGGCTAGAAGTAAACTTAGTTGAGGGAGTGTTTACTGTCTGGGGTAAGATTTGTTGACTTTTCACACACTCTCTTGATGCAGCTGGTGTATTCTTATCAGACTGTTTAAAGGTAGACTGGTTCAATAGTTCTATTGACAGTTAATCAATATCAACAAAGACAATATTGATGGAGCTGTACGCCATTAAATAAATTGTACTACACCACCTGTCATGGTTCACATCGTTCTTAGAATTTGTTGATAATTATGACTTGAATATTTGAAAGAAAATAACCGCTCATTTACACAGCTGAGAAAAGGCAATGGAACTTACTAGGAATATATATGTGTTATGTTTAATATTTGAGTGGTTGCTTAGTCTGTGTAAATAAAGAGAACAATCATATGTTCAGTTCTCACTTAAAATATCTATTGCAGTCTAAAGTTTGAAATGTGTGTAGTTGTTAATAATGTTTGAGCGTTTGTATTTTTGTTGTGCATTGTACCTTTTACTCACAATGGACCGTATGCATTGGGGTCACACGATGCCATTTTGGCGGCAAAACAATGACGCACATGGTACACACAAAGTAGACTTCACCCGCGTGTGTAGAAGACTATGTGCATATACAACCGGTACACTAGCCAGCTGTCTTCATTTGTTGGTGTAATTAAGTTTCAATCATTCGTCCTTGCCTCCATTGGGGGGTTGCACTTTCTGTTCTGTGATGTCATATGCATAAGATCTATATGGTATCCTGATTAGTGACCATTTCCTATGGTTAGCTCTTTGATAATTTCCATTCTTCAATAAACCTGTACTTTGTAGTAACACCTTAATTTCTGAGGGAGGTCAAATTGATCTCAGGTTGACAGATCTTGTAGTTGGGTACTAGAATGACCTAATTTATAGATCCTGGCATATTTTGATTGTAGATCAAATAGATGAAGATGAGTAACCGATTTGTTAGGACATACTAGTCATACAGTAGTTAATAAGCTGAGCCTGTCATAAGGAAGTCACTGAATGGAAAAGCAGCTAGAATGCACTATGGGTGATTCAGTCGTTTTGTCATTCATAGATGGATATTATGATTTAGTTTCAGTTTTGGTTCGTTTTGCAAATATGTCAAAACTTTGGCCCCCTTCGAGCATTTTATAAGGCTTCCTCAAAATCAGTTGAATCTGTCATGTTTGCTCTTGATTCCCTTGAATACAAATATCTCTCATAATGTTTTACTTGTAATAAAAATATTTTCTGTCGCATGTAATCCTAGGGGTTTTCTTGCATAAATTTGTTTAAAAGGAATAGGTAAGGGATTGTACATGTCTGGATATTCTTAATAATTCAATATTGGGTGGCTGCATTTGCTTTGTGTGTTGTAATATGACTCAAGTCTACACTTGGACTTTGTTTTTATTATTGCACATGTAGAAACAAGCTTTCTTTTCCACTGTTGAGTCAGATATTTGAATGTCAAATGTTAAACTGAATCACAAGTGGGTGTGAGAAGGGTATGAGGAGAAGACTCACATAGTAAACACATTATAGTGTTGCTTTTATGTTAATCATGAAAAAATCATTCACCTTTGTATTTTGCACTTTGTTAAGGGATGATTGTGTATTTTGACTGTTAACGGTGGGTGTGTTCATAACATTTTCTGTTTAAATCTCATTTTTGTAATTGTTTTGCAGTTGTGAGTAATGTTTAAATCTGAAAACAGATGTGACAATTGGATGATTTGTCCTCAGTATATTTGATTGTATGTCATAACAATGAGAATGCACTTGATGAAACCTCACGGTTATGTCACTGTATACACACGGCAACATGGAGCTTGCCCAAGGATGTATGCTTGCATGAAAGCCTTTGTGTGTTTCAGTGTGGGAGGGGGTGGTGGGTTGGGGTGAGGATTGCACACCGATAGTAGGGGAATTTGAATCTACTGTTCAATTGTGATGGCAGTGAAATTGCCCTGTATCAAATCTTTTGTCAATCAGCTGTTACGTCATTTGTTGTAAAGATGAATGATTCTTTAGACTCCACTGAGAGAATTGAGAAAAGTATTGATCAATTGCTTTAAATTCACATTCAATTTCCATCAACACATGACCATACAAGAAATGAGTAAGATTCATCACATTCCTATTGAAATAGTCGTAGCCTTTTCAGTATTACATAATGTGTTATTCTTTAGCTTGTTAACTGTTCCCTAACTGCTGGGGTGTGGAGGTGTAAAATCTTGTGTGAATCATTCAAAATTTGTATGTGACACATAAAAGGTTGATGTGGTAGTCAGGAAAGATGGATGTGTTTGTTTGAATCATTGCTTTCATTATATGATTTTGATCTGGCAGTGAGACCTTAAAAGTATAACTTTTAACTGAAAAAGTTTGGGTAAAAGAACAATTTTCAATCTGCTTATCTATTATGTGGCAAAAACAGTTTAAACACATGGCAGGACCATGAATGAAGATTGTATCAGAAATGTTGGTAAACTGAGGATGTAGAGTCTTGCCAGCCAGTCCATGGGCAGTATATCATTTAATGAAGTCTCTGTTAGGGTGCTTTCAGCTGGTGTGTTCATGACCATAGGCCCTGTTCCAAGTAGCAGTTCCAAAGGGTTATGGGAGAGAATTTTGGTATGCATCATATTTGTCAAAGGCCAAAAACGACTCTCACAAAAGTTTGTTCCACAATCCTTTGTAATTCTTATTTGGAAAAGGGCCTAAAGCTCATGGTACTTTGTCTTACAAAAGCACAGACTGTATACCTTAGTACATAGTATATTGTTGTAGTGTGTACAAACCGTACAAGTTATATGCAGATATAGCTTAAATTAGTTCTTAGCAGAAAAGAGCTTTCAACAAGATGTGTGCTGATAGAGTTGTAAAATTAAGTGCCCCCCCTTTAAAGTATTAAAGTCCAAGTATCATGATTGAAGATAGGCCTTCAGAATGTTTAATGGATCTAGTAAATGACATCTGACACAATCATTTTAGCAGAATGAAAATTTTGACTAATTTTTCCTGGTTTTTGGGTGAACATGGATTTTCAGCTTTGTCGTACTTTGTCATGCTCTTCCGGAAATAAAATCTGTGACACCATAAGTGGAGTAATTACACTCACGCACAACCATACATTGTCTGCAAGCGTACGCTGGTGCACATATACAAGCCAGCCGCCACCGACAGCCAGGAGTAAAGACAACTGCCGATAGCACAGTTTTACGGAGAAGTCGTATATCTTGTTTGTAACAGTCATAAAATTTCACCTTGAGCATAAGCTCATTGCATTTTGAGGTTAAGAATCTACTATGCTCACTACATGAGCTGCAAGATTGCACCAGTAAGGCCTAGCATCTTCAATTCTAGCGAAGTATGTTCCAACAGTGAAATACAAACGTTCCTGTGTGATCGAATGTTCTGTTTACAATGAATAGGCTACGTTGTGCCACTTGTACAACACTAAGCCTAACGTTACTGTTATGCCTTTCAGCATGAACTGCTTGGAAGATAACCCTCCCTTTTCTAGAGTATTCTATTTCACCTAACAATCACCTGTGTACTTACTTTGCTTGTAAAAATGTCCGCAGATAACTTCCCATTTATATCCAACAAATAATATATCCAGCGCTGGCACGAACTTTTCAAAATCCTGCGATACTTTTCCTTACGTCATAACGGCACAGTTCCAACTCTACCTTGAGTATGTGCATACCTACGTATGTGAGTACATACGAAATGTAGTAACAGCAGTGTACTATGTGCGCGGCGTACGTACATAGTAGCTATGCATTGTAAGCCTGACTTGGCCAATCAGAACACTCTTAAGAAATACACACTAGTGAAAATGTGTGTGACAAGTTTGAAAGCAAACTTGTGATTGGTAGAGGTATCTTTCCATGCTATACTGTTTGTTTTCCACTCCCAAACAAGTCGTAATTTGGCCACTAATAATTCTAGCAATATTTTACGGCTTTTTACGACAGTTTGTTCTTTTTTCTGCCTGTTGTGAACACTGAGTATTCACGTTCTCATAGATATAAAGAACCTGTCCATGAAAACTTGGCATTCTGAAGCCATTAAGTGGGTTAAAACACTATGAAAAACTGGCTACCGCCACTCCATTTAATGCAGTCCCAGTTTTTGTTTTGTGCTTTGTGTTCCATTCGTGTCCGTTTCCAAGCGTGTAAAAAGTACACTGTCTAATGCATTGTACATGGACTTCTTGTAATAACAAGACCGTGGCATTGTTCTGCTGTGTACTGCCCGTGAGAAGCAACCGTCCACAACTCCACTTATGACGTCATAAGTAGTTCGGCAATTCGTAGCTCTTCGGAACTGACCGTTAAATATCTTACCCCTTTTTGGTATCTACGGGAAAATTTGGCTTTTTCTTCAATTTTCTGTGTAATTATTGTGGGGGGGGGGGGGGATATTTAACCGCCAAGAAAGTGGAAATATGAGCCTTTTTAACCATTACTGGGTGATAAGCTTAGCTGTAATACTTGATCTTTAAGTTTATATTTGTACATGGTAATGAAACCTCTTTCATATGGTAAAAATGTCTAAAAAATATCGATGATGAGTACTTTGCAAAACAGTACAAAGAAGCCTACACTATTTACCTTACTGATCTCAGTCCTGATAATAGTCCAGTATATCATATCAATTGATCCTGCCTGTACCATATGAGCAACAGAAATTACCCTAAGTATTAACATTGGGAATTAAACCACACAATGTTTACATGTGCAGTCAGTAGACACAGAGATTTTAAAATCTGAGGGTATTGTCTGTATTACCAGAAGAAGTGTTTAGTTGCAAGATTGTTTTAAAACACTGTACTAAACTAATGACATATTTTTCTTTTAAATACTTGAAACCATTCTCTATTTTCAGTTTGTCAGTCTAGGACACAGAGATTACAAATGTCTCCATGAAGCTTTCCATCTTAAAGTTAAAATGTAATTGTGCAAAGAAAAAAAATTCATTTGCTGAACAGCCATTTGTAGACAAAAGTGTGACAATTGTTTATGATGGCCAAGCATATAGCCTGCACAGCTGGCAGTAGTTTAGGTTGATCCATAAAATTACTGTCCCAGTAGTGTCTTTTATGCAAACTACTATATTGCTGTTCTGTAGGATATCTGGCATATATCTAGCTGTACTTTAATACAGTATGTATAGAAATTTTGGAGGGATGAATTTTAGTTAAAAAGATCTAGTGATTACATATGAAAGAAGTAGTAAATTAGAAATATTTTATTCTAAATAAAAGTAAATGTTTGTCTTGTCTGGACTTTTTGCAGCATTTTAGCTCAACAGAAAGGTGTAGCACTGTCAATACTGAAATACCACCACCAAAGATATCTGGACTGTAAATCCCTGTGGGGTGCCTTTGATTTGGCAGGAAACCTAGGGCAGTGTCTGTTAGATGCCCAGGGATGTAAAGACCACATCCTCTGGAAGCTGGTAGTGTCTCTCCCATCTTCTGCCAAGTCACAAGAGTTTGGATTGTTTTGTTCTTGGTTGAAGTCAAAACTGAGACGAGGATTTATTCCAGAAAAATTGAGGAAAATAACCCCTGGAGATGGAGTTGAGGTAAGCTGCAGAATTGTGATTTGTGCAATATTTTACTAATTTGTTGAAGTTAGATGATGGTCTTATTGTTTGCAGTGATTGTGGTACTGTGTGGTCTTGAAGCTAGTCTGCCATAAGATGAAATTGTATTTACTAAGTAAGTACGATAATAATAAAAATAATAACAACAAAAACAATAATAATAATTCATTTAATATAGTGCTGCCATATAATATATGTTGGATAGGGCTCTATATGGAATAAGCCTGACAAAACAAGTATGATTTAATCTGAAACTCTAAAAATAGTAAGGAAGTGGGACTGCTATCAACTGGGAGGAGTGGGGAGGGGGGTATGAGACTAAGTCCAATTGAGGTTGTGCAGCAGCACTTTGCCAGAAATGTTAAATGCTGGTTCGCCTGAAGGAAACATGCCTTTTGCACACAAATTGCAGTTTTCTGCCTGAGGCCCTGCTTTTACCTCTGTGTGATTTTGAATATCGAGTGCTTTTCCATGGTAAATTCTTCGTATTTCAAAGCCAACTTTTTTGCACATAATTTTTTGTGGTCACTTGGTTATCATGAGAAACTTAGACCTGTTCAAGGCCTAATTGCATTAGCAGAGATGTGATGCAAAAATAACCTTGAGCTTATGTAAGGATCTCTCATTAAAGGAAGGAATACTTATTTTGTGCTTACCCTGTAGGTCAAGTGTAGCCAGTTTATAGGATAAAATTTTAGTATTTGTTTACTTCCATCAACCTGTGTTTATAAAAAAGTAATTTAGACCATTTTACTTTGTGCAATTCCGTCAAAGATTGAAACATGCAGTTTGTATAAAACGAGGATATCATCAGGACAAAGCTTGGCCAGCATATGTACCAAGGTGGTGTCTGGTATTCTACCAGGTCCTGGAAGAGACAGTCATACCATGGGTACTATCAGAGATGCCCTTCTGGGGTGTCATGGTTTGGTACTGGTACTGGAGAATCAAGGAAATCAGATAAATGACAAGGTAAGGGGTCAAAGGTCACTTGCTTTGTAATTCATGTTTTACATGCTTAACAAAACCTCATTTTTAAAGAGAAGGTGATAATTTTAGAAAACGTTAGTAAAAAATTATTCATGATAGAAATCATGTCATTAAAGGCATACATTATGCAGACAGAGATATGGACAATGGAAGGTTAATATAACAGTAAAAGGATAAGGGTGGGGGTGATTCATGTCAAAAGCTTATAAAATATAATCCCTTGGCAACCTTTCTCACCTGCGATGGAAGTTATCTATGAAAGTAAGTCATAGTTCCCTTGGTCGCTGTGTAAGTGCATAACTGCTGTTGCAAACAACTGCTGGTTGTTAATATTTCAATTTAATATTGGTGGTCTATTATATAATGAGACTTAAACTTATATGGAGCTTTTGAAATGAATTGCTCAAGGTTTATTTTTATCAGATTGATGGACATCAAGTTCCTGCTTTCAGTTCATTTGTATGGGGTAAACAAAAGTGTCAAGGATTTGCATGCTCTTAAACCCATTTGAACTCAACAATTGAAAACACAAAACCCATTTTAAATGAGGTAGTTGCAAATATTTGAAGTTTGTTTTTTAGAATTTAGACCACATAGGGAGAATTGCTTATGATCAACAAGATGGTTTGGAAAAATCTTTTTTTTTACATCCCTGCCCAACAGCTCCTCCCTACCTCCCAACCCCCTGTCATTGATATTTTTGTAGACACTTTTTTGTATTGTCTGTTTCCGTTACCATGTTTTTATTTCTTTTGGCAGGCTTACTGGCAAGAACAGAACAGGAGGCTTCTTCATTTGCTGTATAGCAAACCAAAACACCCCAAGGTCCCCCTCCTCATATACAGTATTGGAGATGATATCACCCCTGCATGGCAGAATCAATGTCACAGTTCACTAGGATTGTCTACACTACAAGCTGAAGGCTACATTTCTGAAATTCTCTTTAAATCCTATTTGGGAAGTCTCCAGGAAAATAAACTTTGTGACAAAGTAAGGAAATATCTTAAATTTATATGTTTTTGGATGCTACATAATAGTAAATGATGTCTTTTGGTTTATTGTAAGAGGTGAGATAGGGATACCCTGGAAGCCTGTGGCCTGAAGTTATGCAAAAAAGAGTGGTTCTTATATTCCAGATATAACTGAATATTGTGACAGTGGTGTTGAAAGGTCAATGCTACTTAGATATAATAGGCCTGCATTAAGGTCTCTAGCTTTGAATCCAAAGAAACCTTGAATAATTGTCAAGAGTTACTTATTTAATGTGTAACATACTCTTAGATGGTCCATTCATTCTTTTTGAGACTGTAAAATGCTCAAAATTACCATTCTTTATAAAAGTTAGATTGTTGCAGTTTGCAACTGTTTTAGTGATATTTTCCCGTTTGCAATTTTCAGTGTTGAATTGGAGATGCTGTTACTTTTTTCAATGAAAATGAATTTGTACAGTGCTCAATGAAAAAACTAAATAAACCAGGTGGCAAAAAGTATATTATTCTGCTGAGAACAAAGCAGATTCTATAAATCCTTTTAGATGTTCTGGTAAGAAGTAGATTCCCGTGAGAACTGCTAGCATGATTATACTTACCTGTCTAATATATGATTATGTTCACTCAATTGAGCAAGGTGCCTATTCAGTTAATTTAATAGCACATTGTTAGTTGAGCACAAATGAATTCCTCAGTTGACACTTAATTATATTGTATACTTGCAAAAGCCCACCTGAGGATCTTTCAAAGCTGTCTGCTGAAGCATGTCTGGCAAGCCACAATCTTTAAAGCTGTCTGCTGAAGCATGTCTGGCAAGCCACAATCTTGGACAAGACTCGTTGGAACACCCCTACATCCCCGCTCCCCCGTATAATGTTGGAGGTAATAATGTCAATTGAAGATGCACCGCTTTCGTTTGGACACAACATTGTACTGGGGGACAGGGGGTTTCGTAAATCGTGCGCAACGTTGTCCTGGGGGACGAGGGTTCCTAAATCATGCACGACATCATATTGTACAAGGTACAACGGTTGGAGGTGTTCCGACAGTTTTGTCCAAGATTGCAGCTCGCCTGTGGTGTGAGTTGTAAATATACTGAATGACACTGCATGGCTACTGTCAAAGAGTCCAGCAATCAATTCTTTGAATCAATACAGAAAGTGTCTCTTCCTCATACTTATCATGGACTACCTGATTTATTGATGAAGACACTTCATTCCTCTTGGAGCAGCACTGCTCTATGTGTTTAATACAGAAATACTAGTGTACTCTGTGATAGAATATGTCCGAAGCATTTGTGGACAATCACCTGGCTATGAATGATAATGAGATACAAGCTGTGCTCTGCTGGGGTGCACCACCCTGGTGAGTTTGAAAAGCTACCCCTTGCTGTTTACTCATCCAGAGGTGCCAACAGAGGTGTCATGCAATCATTTTGAGTTATTAATAGCAGTGGTATGTGTAAGCAAAAAATGTGACCCTTATATTAACTTGAACAAACAAAGTGAAAGACTTTGGATCTAGGGGTGCAAAAATAAGTATAAAAATAACACCTCACCTGATTTGTATTACAATAGTTGTTTTGATGTTTACCATGAACTTCCTCTTTAGTGCATATTTGTTAAAAAATTTGTCACCTTTCTAAATGAAAAAAGTGATAACTAGCGCAGATGCCTTGGTGCAAGAGGTGAAAGGGGAATTTTTTAATATAATGTGTAGTGACAGCCAACATGTAATACATGGGGAAGCATGCTAGTTACACTTGAAAAGGAAATGCGCCAAAAAAGGGGGGGCAAAAAATTGCACAAGCAATGAAAAGAATTGCCCCTTCATTGCACAACACAAAAATCCTTGACGCTTTTAAAATACTGAGTTTTGAAAACTGCAAGTTTTCATGTTAACTTAAGTTACCTCAAATATTGAGTTGACAAAGAGCAGAATCCCCAAAGACACTGGTAATGGAAATTAAAAGCCCTTTAAGAAAATTTTGTAACACTGTTTTGAACCCAAAACTGTCCCCCTTCCTGAAATATACAGTATTTGCAAACATGGCAACAAAGCTTGCCTTTCGTCACATCATAATGATGGGCTCATGGATAGCAGTACTGAATAAACAGTGTCGAAATAGTTGGATTGTTCAAGGTGCCAAATATTTTCGGGGTTATACCACAAAATCATCTCAGCAAGGTACCAGCAGGGAGCTGTGAGAGATGGAGAAACATCGACCAAATCTGTTAGACAATATGTACTTGAGAATAATTTAATCCTTTTCAGGCAAACAAATTTGATTGACAGGTCTCTTTGTTCTTATTGTTTGACTTTTGTTGAGTTTCCTTCTTAATGATGATCTCCCTCTTTCAAAGCGCAGTAATCCTGTGACAAAGACCATTGTGAAGATGTTACTTTGAAGATAACTGCGCAGCCGATAAATGTGAATCGTTTTCACCGTTTTTGATCAAAACAATTGTTCACCCACTCTTAAGTTCCACAATTGCATTATTATTCTAATTTCAGCATTAGGAAAAGAATTATATACCTGTCTGAAAACCAATGGGAGTCTAAATTTTGATGATGACATTTCAAATGTTTCCGGCTCGTTCCTGAAATAGTGAACAGTGCATCAAAATGTTTAAAAAATAATAAAAAGATTCACTGTACCCTTTTACAACGTGGCACCTGTTGGCACAAGTTGAAATAAATTTTGCTCTCCTTGACGGCTGGCAATGTAATATCAATGGGGGAAATCATCCTATGAGCTCTCTCAGATGCAGCAGACGACAAGAACAATTGTCTTCACTGCCTATTCCCCCTAAGTTTTAGAGCAATTTCAAGAAACAGACAATGCGAAGCTTAAGTGTCAGCAAAACACCTAATTTCAAAGGATGAACAAGTGTTGTTTCTCCATCCCTTACAGCTCCCTTGTACCTTGTGGTTTTGTCTATTTTGTATTACCTAACACCTTATTAATTTCTCTACATTTGATTGGAGGATTGGTGGTCACATGCCATTGGTGATTCGGCACTATCATCAAGATTGTGGTGCTCGACCGTTGGTTAGTATATACTAACCCACGGTTGTTGGTTAGTAAATACTAACCAACGGCAATGACGTCACGGACCATTGCGGTACGTACAAGCTATATGCCGCGACTCAATAAAATCACTGCAGCATTGGGTATCGTACATTGCATATCATATGTAATAGGCATGTAAACGCGTAGTGAGCAAACGATAAACCATGGAGCTGCGCTATACGGACAAACACGAACCATCATGACCTCCAAAACAGAGCTTAAACCAACCACTAGAGCAAGGTAGGTAGTTATAAGGTATAATATAAAACAAATAATGAATGTTTATGAGTGCGATAGTATGAATTATATTTCATTCGTTGAAAGATTTAACGTTCTATTCAACTCGGCTTCACCTCGTTGAATAGATGGTTCAATCTTTCAACTCATGAAATATAATTCATACTATCCCACTCATAAACATTCATTATTTGTATAATGGTCCCTAATGACCCTACAGTACAGTTTGATTAAAGAGTCTTTAAACCTGAAAGGTTACATTAAGCATGCCATGAACAATCCTCTGGAAAATTTCATCCGTTAGTGCTGGATTTCTGAAAGAGAGAATATTGCTTACAAACATACATTCCCATCCGTCTGCTCTGTTATTGTGCACACTCAGCTGATCATATTGCTGGTCAGTGAATTAACTCCATTGTTACTTGTAGTCACAGGAAATAATCAGTCAAAAACATAACAGGGATTATCAAGCAAACAGATCTGCAATTGTAGTTGCACAAAGCCATTTGATTCTTACTCACAGGGTTGGAAACAAGACATCATGAGGGCAAGGCCATTTTCATTTTAGCTTGTAAAGCACATTTATGCATCTCAAAGGGCAACAAGGCCAAACAGAAGATTTTGTGTTATCTGGTATATGTTTGGCTGTGTTTTTTTATAGAAAGAAAGTTGAAAAAGTGACATAATGTATAGGTTTATTTTATGTGTATTGTGTTTACAAAACTCCTGTTCTTACATCTACTAACTGTATACCAATGATCTACATGGTCCTGAATCATGTAAAACACATCGCACAAAGCTGCTGCCATCCTTTAGTACAGTTTGAAATACAGAGGCCCAGAACTGGAAATAACATGCCGCTAGAATTGAATAGGCTCGTTTAGCCAAAGTTCCCCGGGAAAAGGCCATTTTCCCGGTGAAAAATATAGACGTATTAAGTCGCCTGATGGCTAAATCCTCCTATTGAATTCTAGCCTCATGAGACATCATGAGGGCAAGGCCATTTTCATAGCTTTTAGGGCACATTTATGTATCTCAAAGGGCACCAAGGCCAAATGAAAGATTTTGTGTTATCTGGTATGTTTGGTTGTATTTTGTTAGAAATGGTACAAGAGCCATTGTGGCCTTGAAAAGCGTGCCATGTTGTAGGGCACGGAGGCCAGTGCCAAAAGTACAAAGGCCATGACCTCTGTGACCTTCATTTATTTTGAACCCTGTACCCACTGATGCCTGCAGCTAATACAGTGATGACAGGAACTTGATGTGATACGGATTATAAATATCAAACTTGCCATCCTATTTCTCAAGTAGTGCAATAAAAGTTTGAAGGAAGCTGCAGTAGCAAAGCCAATAAGTGTTAAACATCTAGCGAGGATTTTGTTTACACCTCCTTGTTCCAACTGACATCTCTTTGTTCCAATGTCTCTCTCTATATTCCGACAGCCTGCACAAAGGTCAGTGCTAGGATAAGGGTTAGGTTTTAACCTAACCCTTACCCTAACACTGACCTCAGTGTAGACTCTCAGAATATAGTAGACAAGTCAGAACAAAAGATGGAACAAAAAGACATCGGAAGAGAAAGCAGTCCCCAAGGATTTTAATTGCCATTTTCTTTTTTTTTTATCAGTAGGTAATTAATGCTCTTATCATTCTTTCAGGTAATAGATGACCTGAGATGGCTAGCTTCACAGTGCCCCTGTCCCCCAATCCTTGAGTCGCTGGCTTTGTCAGAGTATGTGGATATGGGACTTACCAGTTTCTTCAGTTTACCAATAAGAGAAAATGAGAGGTTGCGGAGGAGAGCCAAGATTAAGGAGGAGGTAATGATTAGATGTAGTGGTGGAACTGAAGGTATTAATGTCCCTTGGAGAATGAGAATACTTGTAGGATGAAAACTTCAAAGGCAATAGGCAGTCACCCCAATCAGAATTAGTTTGCCCTGTCACTCTAGTTCATGAATGGCCTATTTTGATCATGTGACAATGTTTTTGTTAGTAAATTGTGAAATTCAAGGAGAATTTCTCCTTCCTTTACCTAGTATTAATTGTAATAGTTATGTTCGTCTTCAGAGGTGCTTGTAATGCAATAAGAGGAGATTTGCAAGAATTTGCTGATTTTTCAAAGCAATTTTTGGGGCGACTGGCTACTGCCTTTAAGCAGAAAGATAGTTTGTTTTATTTTTTAAGGAAGGGTTTAAGGCAATTCTTGGCTTAAATATAAAAGTAGAAGTAATCTCAGAACTGAGGTAAAGTTATCTTTCAATTAGTATGTGTGCTCTGGAGATATTAGCAAAGGAAGTTACACTGCATGTTTTCAAGTAATTGCAACTTGGGTTTTGAGCTCGATCAGTCAGACTTTTAAAGAGTAATTAGTACTTCTGGCATTTGATCGATTACAACTGTCAGCACTTCAATACAGTGACAGCATTCATTGCCATGGCACCATCTTACCTCTGATTTACTAATAAACT
Source organism: Holothuria leucospilota (assembly GCA_029531755.1). Lineage (NCBI taxonomy): Eukaryota > Metazoa > Echinodermata > Holothuroidea > Aspidochirotida > Holothuriidae > Holothuria > Holothuria leucospilota. Next base: position 38,290,030 of record CM055982.1, read on the forward strand.
ATTGACTACAGGACTATTCTTACAGTTTATGCAGATTGTGCTGATACATTGGAGGCTGTTACAGCTGCAAAGAGATGGTTGGCATGCCTGAAGGCACAGAACCTAGATTTTCTGGGGATTAATGGGAGTGGAAAGACCTATTTTGGACATTTTGGACTTGTTTCAACTTTAATGTCCTACAATCTAGTGAAACATTCCATCTCAGCTGGAAGACAAATGCTGGGTTGAGTGGTTCATTTAAAGGCACATAGGAGATAGGTGCTAGTGCTCTTAGATTCTCACACCAGGTAGCTTTGGGGACTATCTGCGCCTAAAATATGAGATTAAATAAACTTTTTACCATTCTCTGTACCTAAGGAAACCTTTCTTTCATTTTGTTAACAGACCTTTAATCCTGTAATTAACCTGTATAATGCAGTGATTCAACATCTTTGTAAATGCTGTTCAGGAAATCAACTCAAGACATTAAACTGGCCTCCCTCGGAGTTTGCTAAGACCGAAAATGAAAGTGGTAAGGTGGTAACAATATACAGGGTTTCTAAACGGGATCATATGATCTTATTGAAAAATTGTAAAATAGTGCAAAAGGGAAGTGTAAAAAGTATAAACATTTTGAGACAAAGTTGCATGATGTCATACATTAAAAGTAGGTCTGCTTAAAAATCAGAACACTCTGACCAGACCTCACAAAGGGGAGGTCGGGTGTAATAAAATCCTTATCTTTTAATTTCTTTGTTGCAAGACACCACTATCTGACACTTCTAGAATTACATGTAATTCCTGGCCAGTGAGGAAGTGTGTACAATAGATTACACAACAGATAAGCTATGACATGTCCTCTCATTGCACAGTTGAATCGTTTGTGTTGGGTATGCACAGGAAGTCTTTATTTACTTAAAGAAGGCAACCAACAATGTTCACAGAGACCAGGTTTAATTCGATTAGGTAACACAGTTTATGGTTGCAAAAATAGGGTCTGAATCTCAAAGCAGTTGAGTTCCTAATGAGAAAGAGCTAGTGGCTAAAATGACCTGCAAACACTTATGTGCCTAATAGGACATTCCATTGAGGGTGTGAGCTTTGTCATTTATATATGAGAAGCATTTTATTGCTCTCACAACTTGTGAGCTTGTGCAGTGCCCAGAGGATTTCATAAGCAACTCAAGTTCTCCCCTAGGACAAAATGACAGATAAACAATCAAATTACCTTCCTAATTTACCTTTCAGCCTGCAAAATTGATACTCAGTTCTTTAAAAATTGTTAATCTGAAAACACAAGTGATATTAAAGTGCTCGGTTTTGTTGAATGTTACTCTTAGCGACCATTTTGTCGTTGTTTTGATTATCAATTCTTATGCGATTTGCCTGTTCGTTGGACTTCATCTCATTTACTAATACATCAGACGTACAAGCTACTGATCTATATTATTGTTAAATAGTGTATAGCCATCTGTTTCACCACTTCAGACCAATAAAACGCTTTTCACCAAGTGGTGAAGTGGTGCATACGGTGAGCACTGAAGCAGTGGAACATGGCTTAGGAATCAAACAAAGATGTAAGAGTTCAGGAAATTCCCTGACTTCAGGAAATTGGAAGTCTTGAGCAAAATTCTCAAGAAATCCATTTTACTATAGCCAAAAAATTCTGCAGTGGTCACGGTGGGTGAAATGGCCAAAGGTGGGTAAAGTTTTGGGTTTTTTTTTGAAATATCCAAAAATTGCAAATTTCTACTGCATGAACATATTTGAAAAAAAAAAGAATAAGATAGCACCATTTGTACCTTGGCCTTCTCCTGATGTGAAGTTTTCTCAATGGGGAGTCCTCCCTTTAGACCCCTCCCCCAGGCGGACGACCCTGGACAACACAATTTCAGGAAATGGGCCTCTGCTTCACTTTAATACATCTCTGATGAATTTCAGTGTACCTCAAGGTACATAAATATAAAGGAAGATTTATTAAACATGAAGAGCATGAGCATGTCCATAAAATATCAAATTTAAAATCTCAGAAGAAGGGCCGATAAAATAAGTATAAGCATACCAGTCAAGGGGGCAGGGTTGCAGCACACACCATTTGGGAAGTGCTCATCCTGCCACCCCATAATGGTAAGTACAATTTCTCAGACATGAGTAAGCAATTGCAGCCCATACAAAGGAAGTTTGTTGGGGGGGGGGGAGGGGGGTTGTATTAAGAAAGTTGAAGGTGGACTGTAGTAATGAAGGAACATATTGAAAAAGTAGTTAAAAATATGGACATTTAGTTGTGTTGGGAGTGAGGGGGGAGATAGTATGGTGTTGTGAACCCCCAGTTTTGGGTGTCGTTTTGTGATAGGCAAGGAATAGAGGAAGCAGAAGCTAATTGAGAGGGAAGAAGGAAAGAGAAATAACATATAGGGACTTGATAAGATTTGTGAGGAAGAGGCATTAATGGAAATGTTAAAATAATTGTCATTTACTGTTGTTCTTGCCAGACCTCCCCTCTCCTGAATGGAATGATTCAGCAAATCTGACTGAGCTTCATAACATTATCTCATCATTGTCACTACCTTTGATGGAAGACTACGATACAGGTAAATTTGAAAGATGTTCCAACCTCAAAATCACTTTGTAGTAACAAGCCCATTTTGCATTTTCTTTTTCAGACAGTTTGGGACTATTATTCTTGAAGTATATGTCTCACACATTAAACTCATGTTTATTTCCTTAAGGTTGTTTATGTCTGTGGCCCCAAGATCAAAAGTGACACTATCTTATTTCTTTTAAAGACCTTTGATGAAGGAACCTGATGGTCTCTCAGCAAAATTAGTCACTCCATTAAATTGTGTAAACCAGTGTTGGCACTAGTTCTCAGAATGTGGGGAGGGGGGATTCCCGCCTCCTAAATATTTTTGGTGTTATTTTTGGTTCCAGTGGGGGGATCTTGGTAAGTTGCAGCAAAAGAAAGCCAACTTTTTCTCAATTAATTTTCCAGAAGGTGCATGATCTACCTGCAGGCAATGTTAAAACTTGTGAGATTGTTGAGAAAAGTGCAGGAATCAAGCAATCTCGCTGCCCAGTGTGAATACTGGTTTTCACTGTGTATGTGTTTTGCTTGGTTCTTTTGCCTGTAATAATCTCACAATTAATGAATTTTATTTTAGAAAAGGTCACTATGACATTACGTAAATCCAGTTGTGGCATTGACCACACCATATCATAATCGTGTAACGGTTGAACCATAGGTAGTTGGTGAACTGCTTGATTCCACCTTGTTTAAGAGATACTTAATTTAAATTGTTACTAGACCAGTGTAATTTTTCCAGTCTTCCACATCATACATCAAAATTGAGAAAAGTTCAAAATTCATGTAGTTACTATCAAACATAATTCCAAAAAGTTAGTAGGAAAGAGTTTTGCTGACAGTGCACTATGAGGCAGATGGCTTCATCCTAATAAACTTTCCTGCCATCTGGATCAGTTTTTGACCCTCTTTTTGTCATAATTCTCTTGCTAGAGTGAATTACAGACCTATTTCTTTTGAGGGCATAAGGGGTCTCCCACCCATAGTTTAATACATCAATTCCATTTTTCAGATTACTTCTTTTTTGCCGACAAGTTTAATTTTGTAATGTTTATGAAAAGGGTCCTAGCTAGGCCAAGTCTGGAGGTGGCTGATTTTGTATCAATTTGTGTCCTGAGTAGAAAAAGGATTGTGTAACAACAGGGATTCATGGGTCTTCTTGATGTTTTGAAATTTTATTTTTTAGGAAAAGCCTTTACTTTTATCAATTTTCCCCATACAAACAGTTTTTCTGGTCCATATCTGACCTGATTGGTCAATTACAATCTGGCACCAAATACTTGTTGGCAATGGGAGTTTCAGTTCCTCCCAACTGGTGCAAACCCGTGCATATGTAGAACCTTGTTTACGAAATGTGAAAGTTGCACTTCACACAATACTTAATACCTTGCATAAAGTTAACTTAAACTGCCATGATATATAAAATATTTCTGTGTTATGGGAAGAAGCATATGGGAATTAGTAAATGGAGTTTGCAATGGGTTGGGGGTAGACTGCATTTCCCCTTTAAGTGAAAGATTACTTTGGCTGCATTACAGCAGAAAATGTTATTGTTGATACATCTTTCAGATTCTTGGGAGGAGACCAGAGAGCAATGTTTGTTCTATGTCAAGAGTCTTCCTGGAAGTCCCCATGAGAAAGTACCACTTATATCAAGGTGAGTATTGAGGTGAGAAGGGGGAGGGGGGGCTAGTGGGAGGGTTTGAGAATTGATTTGGAAAAAAGATGAAAAAATAAGTCACCCTTGCCATAAATTGCTTAAAAGAAGGGTTTAAGCAAAAATTTACTTTTCATATGTGAAAGAGGAACTAATTTATGCATTGTGGTGAAACTTTCATTCAAATCGGAGTTGTATTACTGGAGATATCAGCAAAAGAAGTTACAACATTTGTGACCCAAAGTGAGCTTTAGGCAAGTGGAAGTTATATCAGTAGACAGCTTCCTGATATCACTTCCTCACATTGATAAGGAATGCTTTGTTTCCTTTGTTTATTCAGTCTGTTGTGTTGACCTTGCAATTAATAGGGATAGGAACTCCCCATGGGAAATGTGAAGTTTGTAATTTTCCCATGCCTCTCATGCAATCACATTGCGATAACATTGTTGAGGAAAAAATTGGTGATGAAGTTTAAAGAAAAACAAAAGACTGTTCTTAATGTGAGGGTATGACATCATATGTGCTTGCTTCAAGTTCACTTTGTGTTGAAATGTGACAACTTTATCTGCTGATATCTTGAGAACCACACATCGGATTTCAGTGGAAATTTCACCAGATTGCTTAGAATGAGTACCACTTTAATATGGCAAAGCTTGATTTGAGCTTAGACCCTTTTTTTTTTAAATGTACAAATGTGCAAGTTTCATGCAAGTAAGTGTTTAGAATTTTAGTTAAAAGAAGGGAAAAGCCTTAAGGCTTGTTCATACTTAGGTAAAGCACTATAAAGCTATGAAAGTTGAACACTGTTTAACTCTGAGCTATAACTGTGATTGGCATGTAAGAGCAAGGAAAGACAATAAATGGTTCTAATAGCTTTATACAGAGTGTGAAAATTTGGAAGTATGAACTGGCCTTTGATTAAAAATTTATGTGTAGATGCACATCTGTAGAGACTGGCTACACTCTCACTATAGGCAAAAATGAAAAGGAGAAGCTTTGTGTCCGTGGAAATTGAAACACTAGGAAGATGAAGATGGTGGGAAGACATTTTCATCTGTGTTACCATGCTGAGAGGGGGAAGGGAGTGGGGCTCACAGGTGAGGGATGGAGTTGTGGTGGAACCCTCATTGAATGGGACGACATACCCTTTACCCCACACCCTCTCTCCTGATGTGCTAGTTGAAGACATCTTTTAACCAGTCATCCAGCATACTTTTCCTTTATTTGACCAGACCAGCATTTTGTCTGATGATTTGTGTAGAAAGTTAGTACTCTGCCACTTGAAAATTCTGCCCCAAGAGTTGATAAATATTTGCATATTTCTGTGGTTTAATGTAATTTATTGTCTCTTCTAATTTGCATTTGACTTGAGAATATCTTACAGTACTTTGTGAAGATAGACTTGTTGGACTGTGATGCAGAATTACTTTGTTGGCAATCTTGGGGAGAAAATGTTGTTTCCACCGATGTAAGAAGTATTACTTTCTTTAGGCAATATGAGGAATGTGGTTTGCTTCTTAGCAATGTGAGGAACATATCATTTTTTTTTCTTCCTATGTGTCTCCTTTCCAGGGTGAAGTGGTTGCTAAAAAGATGTGAGAGAGACTATGAGGAAGTTTGTCATCAGAATTACCAGACAGAAGGGTGCACCCCTAGATCAGAACTAGTACCGTGGACTAGCTTAGCTGAAACTTGTGTTGATTATATGGTGGGACTTCTGAAGACCAGGAGGGATTTTGGTATGTGTTGATGGTTGTAGAAAGATTAGAAATGATAAGCAACTTGCTTCAGAAATAAGTTCTTATGTATTTTGTTAGGAGACATGGTATTGCTCTTAACACTTAATCAAAAGATTGTGAGTCCTTCCTGGGTTGCTGTGATATTTCTTTCAGCAAGACACCACTTTCCACCTGCTTCAGTCCACCCAGTCAAAAATGGGTACTAGCATTTGCTAGGTGGTTATCCAGGGATGGAATGGCATTCTATATTGAATGAGTGTCACACCCTTAGTTGCTGTATGGCATGGAAGCTTGGGATTAGCACTGGCTTAATGAGTCCTCAGGGTGCAGGAAGATTTTCTCTTCCAGAAATATAAATTTACATTCTCTATTACACAGGAATATCAAGAACAGAATGGAAAAATAAGTAAGGAGGGATGCTCTTTCAAAGGGTAGAATGTGTGCGTATTATGTTTCCGAACTCCAACACAAACTGTAGAGCAGATCTAGTAGTAATACTAAAAAGAGTATTCCAGAATATATGGCCATTTAGTCAAATGTATGGCATCTTTTTCATCTGTTTCTGTATGATAACTTTTCACTATGTTAAGGTTTTGGGGCAAGATAAGATGTAAGTGTGGACCATCTGTGTATGTGCATGCCTGTGTCCCTTTCTTCAGCATATGGTGTATTGACACTGCCCCTCATTATTCAGCTCCATAAATATGTAGGTACTATGGTAAATACTTTGTGAATGCCTTATGTTTTTAACATGTATTATAATCTATCAGAATTTTTCTTTAGGGCTCAGGCCGGTGGTCAAAATTGAATGAAGTTATAATCCAGTTAAAACAGTAACAAAGCAATGAACTTTGTCTGTGCTGTGTGGATATCCCAGAAGATTTAAGCTATCGAGGCTCTTACTCAAAATTATGAAGTTTATACTTTTATTTTTGTTCGATACCACATACCATTTTATAAATAATTCATCAATTACTTTTCTTCTCTTTATTATCATAGAGGGTGACTTGACAGCAGACAGAATTGTTTATTTCTTTCAAACTGACTTTGATAGCTTCAGACAGCCCCAAGATTGGTTGCAAACATCTGAGTATACACTAGAAGACTCAGTCATTCATCCTAAAAGGTAATTAAATTTCGTCTTGATCAAGTCACACTTTTAGAATGAGTTAAAGAGTCTTGGGATTCAAAATGCTTTTTACAGTTTTATCACATTTTTCATGATCTTGTTTTTGTAATATTTAGTTTTTAATCATTCAGTTACAATTTTGTAAATATTTTAAATTCGATGTGAAACTTAAGGCAGTTTCAGTTATGAATGTAAATGGTTACGTTGAGTAAACAATAGGTCCATATTAATAGCATTGTGTATGTTGCGATTCGACAAGCCCATTCAGTTAAATTGTAAAATGCTGCTTTATGGCCAGATCCTTCCTGAACTTTTGAATGGTTCTGATGCACAACAGGATCCTGTTTTATAATGAATGATAAATGATACTAAGTTTGATTATCATGCAGAAAGTCTAAATCAAACTTAAGATTAAATGTAATTCATCATGAAACACGACTGTGAACTTAAAATCCAGCCCCAGTAAAATCAACCCTTTGAGTCTTTGAGCAGAGATTCTGACCAGGATTCTATTAACCCTATTATTATGCTTATAAAAATACTTAATTTGAGTTAAGGGCTTTTCAAGTCATATTTCATGCCACAAATCTTGAAAGAAACAGTCAAAATTTTTCTTGGATGACATCAGCTGATTCTTTTCTGATTAACCCCGCCATCCCTCGGTTTCCCTCCAGCATTGATGATTCATACCTGATATCTGTTGAGGAGAGAAGACATGACTTGGAGTGTGAGAATGAGAGACAAGAGCAAAATAGCGAAGCAAATATCAGTAGTAGATCATTTGTACAAAATTTATTTGACAACATTGACCACAAAAAAGAAGTTGAGGTATCAGCCAAAAGACTGGACCAATTGATAGCAGCTGAGAAAGAGGAATCACAGAGGTAATTTTTTTTCCCTTTCTCTTGCATTTTATAGTTTGTCATAATATTTTCAGTTTCATTTGGATGTACTTCTGTTACATGTGAATCAGTGTGCTTCTTGACAAGTATTTGATCAGATGTCTCTCGTCTGTGTGAATTTATTTCCTTTATGTGGTTTACAGCTTTTCCATGATAATTCTGTAAAAAGAGACAGTCTTATGCCAGCACTTAAAATTATTACTTTCAGACAAAAAAAAATGGATTTTGCAGGTGCAAATATGTCATACTTTCCTGCTTTACTATGCACTAATAAATGTACACATCATTGCATTGACAGTTTCACCTCTCATAATAGAAAAATGAATTAATCATTCTAGAGTAACAACTACTAGGGTATTGTTGGTAAAGTGTGAGACACAAAGATTATTGTCCAACATTTAAACAATTCCTTCTGAACACATTCAATTCTAGCTGTTAGATTTTTATAGTGATAAGTGTTACCTGTTTTATGCTATGATTTAAATCTGTCTGTTGGTAAATTCCAACCATAATATTTGTAATTTTGATTTCAAAGATTTGAGCTTTACCTGAAGAGTCTCCTTGACGACACTGCAATCCCAGAATCCCCATCGGTAAATGACAAGGAAACTACATCAGAGTCTGTACAGAAGGAGGACATGCTTCTATCAGACAAGATGAAAGAACTGAGGTCACAGCTGGAATCAAGCAGAAGAGCAAACAGAACGGCTGAATTAAGACTACAAACCATGATGAACTTGTAACAGATTAACACAGAATGGCTGAATTAAGACTACAAACCATGATGAACTTGTAACAGACTATTTACACAGAATGACTGAAGTAAGACTACACACTGTGATAAAGTTGTTAGAGATAGAGAATAGTTAAAAATGATCAAAAGGATCGAGGAGGACTGTTTGTCACAGTAACAGCTGAAGTAGGGTCACATCAGTAATGGCAGGGGTGCAGTATCAGAGAGTGTAAGAAAAGAAGACATGCTGTTATCAGTCACAATGGAGGAATTTACATAACAACTGCAGTCAAGTAGAAGCACTTGTAAAGAAGGGCTGAATTGAGACAACTCACCATGATAAGTTTGATATAAACTTGTTGTAGAATGGTCAAAAGAGTTTTATAAGCAATTCACTAGTAAAAGTTTGTCCAAAGAACAGCTTCAAAGGAGAATGATGGCATGCCGCTAGAATTGAATAGGCTCGTTTAACCAAAGTTCCCCGGGAAAAGGCCATTTTCCCGGGTGAAAAATATAGACGTATTAAGTCGCCTGATGGCTAAATCCTCCTATTGAATTCTAGCCTCATGGGGTAATGGAAAGAAAACCACATTAGTGCATGTATGAGAAAAGAATATTTTCTTATCAGAGAAGTTGAAGGAACTGAGATCACAATTGTGCAATCAAGTACATTTAAGAGTTTTAGAATGCTTTTAAGCAATTTGCAGGACCAGTTCTGCTGGGCAGTGGTCAGGAAACATATTAGAAGGTGGCCCTCAGAGCTGTGTGTTGAGTATACCACATCCCTTCCCTTTGCCACCTACTTGCACTTTCTGTTGGTTGTTCTGACTAGAAGGATGTTGACGGCCTCAATAAAAATATGTAAAAGAAAGAGGAGGACAAATTGTACCTTGACTTACCCAGCCAACATGTACAAATATTCTGAAGACAATGGATACTTTTAGCATATTCTAATTATTAAATGAAAACATTGTCAAAATTTCATGGCCTATAAATTGTAGGACTAATAGGGAGGTTTTACCCACAAAACAGAAATGTTTGACCATTTGCAATGTTGGTATCACCTGAATTAGTGTCACATAGTCCAATTAATGTTTTAACTGTATTAGGAGGCCTTATGTATCCCACTGTAGAATGGAGTCTACGTAACACTCCCATTATATGATACATGCTACTGGGGTTCATAGCCATGCTTTGTATGAAAGTGCACCTCCTTTAGGCCACTGTAGAAGTGTTTTGTTCTGGTAGTAGAAGAAGCAAAACATACACTTCTCCATTAAATAATGGAATGCAATACTAGATTCACTGTACTTTATGCACTGATGCTTGGGGAGAGAGGGTGGTGGTAGATTCACCAGCCATTACTTTACAGAGTCATCACTCCATGCTGGAAGTTCAGTATTGACCCTTTTGTCCTTAGAGTTACCACTCCTGGGAAATTTTCAGTCTTGTCAAAAACATGCACTTACTGATATTTGTGGGTTTGTCTTAGTTTTCATTTGTAAGTTTATATTAATAATTGTCACAAAGTCATCCCTTTTTGCCCTTCTCTGTATTCTGTCACTAGTGTTTTTTCTGTTGACTGTTGTGACTCTCTGCCATCAGCAGTGTGGCACCTTAGCCATTAAAAGCCTGTCATGGGAAGTGTAGGCCTATTCATTGTTAGGCTTCCACAGTAATTCTTGCTTCTGTTATATGGTATGCACCTGTTTTAGTTGTGAAGTTTAGCCGTTTAATTTCACCAGAGATGTTTTCCCAGATTTGCTTTTCACTTTTTTGTCACAAATATTGAACCATATAAGATGAATAAATTGCTGCAAGAACTCTGTCTGAGAACAGAATTATGCAGCATAATAGGCATGAAGTTGGCATCATTTAAAAATTTGACATTGTTAGTGAAGAGAATATTCATGAGCTAGAAAGCATTGAATTCTTTTTGAGAGGACCTTCTTTCTTGAAAAAATGGCTACCCAGCTGCATGAATTTGAATTCGCTGTCAATTATTATCTACATAAATGATGGTATTATCAGCATGGATCTTTCTGTTCGGCAATTACAGTATTTAAATTAGGCTGTGATTTTATTTTGCTTGGTTTATTTCTCCTCTGAAAGCTGATACAAACTTATTTTTTATATCATGTATGTCCCGGCAGACATATATCACAAAACCTAGTGAGAATAGAAACTTACAGGAGGAACCAGCCTGTTGTCGAACTGTCTGCAGCATCATTTACAGTGTGTAATGTTGGTGTGCATTTAGTACATGGCATAACACAGTCTCTGGTGACACTTCAAGTTGTGGTGCTACCCATTTTCATGTATGAGTGACTTCAAAAGGTACCCTAGCTGGATATTGAAGGGAAAGAGTCCTGCATCCGTGATAGTTAAGCTGTTGTCAGTAGGAAGAAACTTCTATGTCTGGATAAAAATCTGATAATACAGCATTTTTGTTTGGTCTGTTTTTGTATTGGTACAATTTTGTATACTTTTTCTTAAGAGTTAAATAAAGCAACTGAAAATGGAAGGTGCCTCTAAATTGTTTTTCGAAGTTGCCCTGTTAGGAAGCAGTAATGGACAGGCATGTTGCATTTAAAGTCTTCACCCATAGACCCTTTTGCCCCAAGCTTCTTTTAAAAAATCTGCTAGATCTTACAGATTTCCTCTTTTTCTGCTCACAAGTGTATCTTTCGTTACGTTTTCACATAAAAACATTGAATACTGAAGTTAAACCAAGGAGTTATTCTGCATGAATTGAACAAATAAGTAACAAAAATATTCTCACATTATTGATAGGAGCCATTCCTGCATTAAGAAGATGTCGTGCACTAATTCAAATTGGGGGGGGGGGGTTGCATTTTTCCTTTAGGCCTAACTGTTACTGGCACGATATCTTTCAAAATCATATGAAACCGTTTTCTGCGACAGCTGCATTTATGACAGGTACTGTATTTGTCAGTTCTGATAAAAAAAATCGCATATCTTATTGAGAATACTTACTATTGTGTGTTGAGGTTCATTTCTGTCCTCATAAGGTCAAGAAAACGTCATCAAATTTGAAAAATCACATTTCATGTCCAATTTTTCTTTTTCTGGATGTTTTTCAGACAGTCTTGAGCCAGCTAATTTATAAAGCGTTTCTTGCCGATATGATGCAACTGCTTATAAATATGTAAGCCGTTGTACTGTAGCATTTTTATTACAGTGATAAGGCAGCTCCCCCGAACAATACCCACACGGACAATCCCCGAACACTTCTTACACAATCTTCTCACTTACAATCCCAAATACTTCTTCCAACAATCCTGGAATTTTTTTTTTTTATAACATACAGTGACCAGGCAATTCCTCCGAACAATCCCTACACGGTCAATCCCTAGCAATCTTTCCACGAACAAATACTTTCACAATTCCATTTCGGGCAGTGCCCATAGTTGGAAATTCTCAAGGGGCATTGGCTAGTCATACTCATGGCCATTCCCACAGGGCTTACATCCCACCAAAAATCAGAAATTGTCAAGAGAATTTTCGGGTTGGAAATTGTTTTGTAGAAATTGTCCAGGGAGGAGGCAGTCATCTCGGAAAGGAACTCTTTGAAAACGTTTATAATTCAAGTTGGCAAAAAGTCTTTCCTGATAAACGCCAAAAAGAACTATTAAACAACAGACGCACAGAAATTGCAAGCGAATACATGCACAATTTTTTTCAAATATTTGAATGGTTATTGGTTATTTTTTTACCGGAAAGAATATTTTGGAATTTGTGAATATGAAATCCTTTTTGTGACAGCCTTTGGTTACTCGAGTTCATCAGGTGGGCCCAAAATTATTAGAACCTTTGCACGGACACAAGTGTACATCAAATCTGCTCATACGACCATTTTTGTAACACTGGTTTCAATTAATTCTTTCCAAATAAGAACAAAATTGCTATATTTAAGTCGACACAAAGTAGCCAGAATTTAAAAGCACCTACACTTACAAGTTATCATCAAGTTTCCATTTTGTCTATATGACAATGTGGACCATTTTCACTTAGACCTAAAGAGACGAATCGAAGTTATGGGCTTCCATATCGTGATTGATTCTCTTTTTAAGCTCCAGAATGAAACTTTTTAAATGAATATATATATATATATATATATATATATATATATATATATATCTATATATATATATATATATCTATATATATATATATATATATATATATCTATATATATATATATATCTATATATATCTATATATATATGTATATATATATATCTATATATATCTATATATATCTATATATATCTATATATATCTATATATATCTATATATCTCTATATATATATATATATATATATATATATATATATATATATATATATATATATATATATATATATATATATATATATATATATATATATATATATATATATAAAAGATCGAAACAGTTCTGTCTGACATTTTACTCTAAATACACCGGAAACACAATTTGTAAACAAAACGGAAATTGAAAAAGTCTATAGATATTATGGGTTTCCATGGGAATGCGATTAGGGTGAACTGACCGAAGGCCGGGTTGATAAATAATTGAAATTTCGTGGAACAGAAAGCTATTATGATTTTTTTATTTGGCATTTAGTGTACCTAAATCATAGGAATAGGAGATTGGGCTGCGGTCAAAAATGTGGGGCGTTTACCTCCCCTCCACACTATTTAAGGACGAAACCTCCCTATTTTGTTCCTTCTGTAAAAGATGTCAAAACTGTTAAAAACCTTTTCTTCAAATTTAGTGGATAAATTGCATGTGAAGACCCTCAAATATTCAAAAATTTCCCAAAGAGGACGGGACTTCCTTCCCTTAAACTCTCCCTCCAGAACCGCGGTCCGAAACAACTTTCATCTCCAATCCTCCAGCTGTGAATGGCGCCTACGCCTATGGCCTAATGTTACCAGGCGTAAATCCAAGGGGGGGGGGGGCTTTCCCGGCCTCAGCTCCCCCTTTTTCCCCACATTAGCAATAACAACTACGCGAAAATTAGCATAATGTTAATCAAGGAAATATTCAACTTAGGGGGCTTTCAGTCCCCTCCCCCCCCCCCCCTTTCGAAATGTCTGGATCCGCGCCTGGTTACATCTGAATATCAAGTAAAAGCTGTATGATTGACTTTCATCAGTTACTGTACTCCATTATTGATCGGTCATTTCCGTGGCAGTAACCATGCGCTGCCTCAGTGATTGTTACTACGTATACGCGTATGCGAGTGCATGAAACCATGGCGGTAATACTTGGACAGAAGAAGAAACTTTACAAATCCTTTGAAGTCGACGGTCATACTGCAAAGTTCAACCTCATTAAACTAGTTAACACCACTAATCCCTCTCCCTTCTTTACTTCTTTGAAGATACAAGCTTAAAAGGTGTTAAGGCCTGTGTGCATTTTCAACATTTCAGGACACATGTGTCAACACAAGTTGCTACAACACCTTGTTACCGCAAATGTTGAAAGTGTGCACAGAGCAAAAAAAGTTGGCAACATGTGTCCCAACATGTATCGACACATGTTGTCAAATAATTCAAAATCAATTTTCCCGGCAACATGTGTCCAAGCTCTGACCAATCAGAAATCGCATTTGAATCAGCAGTTGAGCCACCTGTAGGTAGCGCACCACCAATAGAATATCCGCGGAGGATGTCACCCTACGAATTTAACACGCTAGAATTTTTTTTTTTTGGGGGGGGGGGGCAGTTTAGATCATGTTGCTGAAAAGATGTGTTCCAGTTGTGATATGTATCCGGTAGGAAAGGAACTGAAGTACTCATCCTGAAAAAATAGAGAAAATTGAAGACATTTCAGGCACTCTCGTGAGCTTTCTCGTAGGCCTATGAAATTAGCCCCGGGCAGGTCACTCAAGTGGGTGATTGTCATGGGGGGCAATTTTAAGGGAGGGGGAAATTTGACAGGGGTAATTGCCTAAGGGGAATTGACGAGGGAGGTGGGCAATTGTCCAGGGGGATCCTGATACCGGTTTGTAAATATTCCACTTTTGGGCAAGAGTATGTATCAGTGTTCTCCAGTTGGTGTAACAGCGTGGCGGGCCCCAGCTAATTTCAAAATTAGTCTTTTGCCCCCTCCTATGAAAAGTACCACCCAACTAAAACCTTCTTTTGAATAATGGTATTTCTATACAACCATCTAAAAATCAGGGGTGGTGCCAGAGAGCCCTGTGGGCTATGCTCAGTCGGGGAAGCCTGTTCCCCGTCGGTGAAGTTTGTCGTTCTCGTCTAGAAATTGAGGAGGGCGCGACCGGATATATGGAATTTTCCCCAATGTTAACTGTCATCTGGTGGCTCCTATGTCGACTACCCCTCCTCCTCCCCAACATGCCCTCTCCATCAAATCCATTGAAAGTCCCCTCCCGAACCGCCTTTCAGAACCCTCTCCCTCCTCAGTTGCTGACCCAGGTGGCTATAGCCCCCTCCCTTCGTAACGGAAACAGTCAAAGAGTAAAAATAAGAACAAAGGGAGAGAGGGAAAAACGAAAACGTAAAAAATGTACGTGGTGATGTCAGTGGTGGCGCCAAGTGGAGGCGGGGCATGCCCCCTGTTTGGAAAGGCTGCCTGTCGGAGGAAATTTTCCGGTTTGTCGGGGATCTGTTATGAATACGATGAAATATGTAGCTCCCGCCATCAGCCAGTCGCCCGACGATTGACTTAATTTCGGTCCAAATTAGGGCAAATTCTTCAATACAAACCCAACTTTTTCTAATTTTCTTGGTTGAAAACTAAATGTTTCAAATTCCTATGGGTAAAAGCTCAACTTTCTTCAATTTTTTTCTAATAAGGGCCCGAAATTTTCGGCGCGCTTCGAGCGTCCAAATTTCGCTTCAAACATCGTCTCGGCACTCTATCGCCACTCGACACTCTATCGCCCTCATCGAGGTTACGGCGCCCCGTCGGGGAGCTTTGCCACCCTGTCGAGCAAATCCTGGTGCCACCCCTGGTTAGTGTAGGGGGTAGGTGAGGCGCACGTGGGGGCGGGAAACTGCTGGAACCCTCGGGGAACGTGGACCCCGTGTACAATTGCCAATATTATTTCAGCTGCTCCCAAAACATCTTTTTCTTTCTGAATCCTCCATCTTCCTTCCAAAATCCTGCTTTCCCGCTCTTTTTTGACATGTTGCCCAAGTGTGTCGCAACATATGTCAGCGACATGTGTCTAGTGTATAGGTCAAAATTTCTGTGTCCAGGTGTGTCAGCAACATGTGTCGACACATGTGTCCTGAAATGTTGATAGTGTGCACTGGGATTTAGGAACTAAGCACAACAGGTTCATATCCTCTAACAATCTCGAAGCGTTATCCAATCATTAAAAATCTTGTTCAGCTTTGCTCATCCGCCGCCCAAGTCTTGAAGAGGACATAGCCGAAATTTGCCTATCACTTCAGCATTGCCAGTCGCTTTAAATGAAAATTATTAAATTGCTCGTTTCCTTGCGTAGTGTCGCTCCTACCTACGGTGTTGCTATGATTCCTTGGTGACGCTGAATATGTATAAACCCCTTACTATACGCGCAATTATGGGGAAATTGATCAAAATTCAACTGCTTAAAATGTAGCCTATACTGGTAACTAGTCTGCTCATTTGCATATAGGATTAACCTTACTCCTAGCACCAGCATCTATTCTTACGAAGCAATAACCAGTCATTTTGATTTGGTATATAACTTCATATATTGAAAGGAAGGACCCTATCGTTTTCAGTGGAGGTCAAAGGTCATTTGCGGTCATTAGAGGTCAAAAACCGAAAACCTTAAAAAACACTTCATTTCTAGATAAGGATGATGGACCTTTCAATACTTGGTATATAGATGTGTTACTTTAAGAGAGAGAATCCTATGAGTTTGTTGAAGGTCGAAGGTCATATGAGGTCATCAGTGGTGAAACTACGGAATCCTCATAATTTAAACCAGTGGTTCTCAAAGTGGTCCCTACCGCCCCCCAGGGGGCGTTGGGAAGTTTCAGGTGGGCGCCACACAGTACACGGAGAATGGGGGGCGTTGGCGCTGATTTGGGGGTCCCTGGCGATTACGAAAGATCACTGCAGCGATTTAGGGCACAATAAGGCATGGGGGTCTGTTTCCCTCCGCCAGTTCTTCCCCTCCGCTTCTCACTAAAATGCAACCAGACGTTCGTATCTCGCAGCGTTACACCAAGCTCACCCTTCACACTGACTGGACTACTGTGCTCTCTATACCAGTTTCACAGTATGCCTGCCTTCCGCAGGTTTTTGTTGTTCTTGCAAATAGAAAAAGTTATTTGAGAAAAAAAACATTGTTGAGCGTCCGACTATGAATGGTAGGACGAGGGGAGGGGGTAGGGAGCATTGGTACCGTTCAAGATGGTGGAAAGGGGCGGTAGTCTAAAAAGTTTGAGAACCACTGATTTAAACAGAGGCGGTACCTCCAAATTGTGACATGCGTTTCGTGACCAACGAAAAGTTAGGGCTGATTTTTTTCCATTCCAAAGATAAAGTTATAGAGATCAACATTTATTTTTTCACAAGAATAACTATTACTGTAATAATACCAATTTCAATTACTGAACCTAATTATGAACACGTGAAAAGGATGCTGTGACTATAGCAGGATTAGAAATACCATACGCTGAACGAGTATTAAAGGAACTATGACAGCCCCCAAATATATTTGGTGACTGTACTTTGACTGGCATTCATTCAAACAATAGCACCACTCTGGTTGGTAAAGATCATGGGCGTCCGGAAGGGGGCAAGGAAGCACCCCCCCAGAAAATCAAAAACTTGAAAAAACGAGGCAAAAGTAAAGAAAAAACGAAGAAAATGTAACATCAACAATTCTTGACAGTTCACTCAGTGTGAATTTCTACTTTCAAAACAGGAATTGCATAAAAAATATCAACACTCAGGCACCAGCAGCCCTACCCCCCCCAGCATATTTTGGTGTTTATTAAATTTTATATTTACGATATTGCTAGTGTTTTCCCCTCTTTTTATGCGGTAAATAGGCCTTGGAAGTGCCATTTTCAGCGATCTGGGAGGCATTTTGGGCCAAAATTTTCTTGCGCTCCGTGCCAACCCATGGTGGCGCTGAGCGCTGAGAGTCTGTTTGTGGGCTTCGCTACCCCCCATTGCCCTTGACAAATTCCTGGCTACCCCTTTGTCAACATTTGTGAAGTAGCATCTAAACTCTTCCGTGAGTAAAATATTTCCCATGAAAAAGTTGGGCCCACTTTAAAAAAAAAATTGCCCCCTTGATTTTTTTTTTCTGCGGACGCCCATGGTAAAGACGACTTAGTCAGTTGTGTTCCTAATTAGGTTCACAGCCACACACGGTTTGTTTTTCAATATCGCCTCGAGCAATTGAAACTCAGTGCAGGCTACTGTGGCTACGTCTTGGAAGTGTTCTTCTATTTAGACAGTTGTTTGTGTTTAAATTGGAGGTGGGGCTAGAAGTTAGTTTAGTTTGGAGAATTATTACTGTCTGGGGTGAGCTTAGAGAGCCTTTAATTTGAGGGATGAACCTCAGTACAACAAAGCACCAGGCACGGCGGAACGGAAAGAAGATTGGGGGTGACTGAGTGCCAACAAGACTATCTAAGCGGAGCGCTGCCATCGGTTGGCGCGGAGCGGACAAGAAAATGTTTGGTTTACAAACCCTCCAGATGGCCGGAAACAGCACTTCCCGAGTGTTCTAAGCTGCATGTACCCAGATCAACTTGACAAATGTGTGTGTGTGTGTGGGGGGGGGGTGAACATACCTTTAGCCCCTCACTTTTTTCATTGGGGCTGAGTCCCCAAGCCCCCTCCCGGTTCTGCCGCCACTGGAAAGCATCCCCTTTCGGCAAGAAATTACTAAGCCTTTGGGCTTTCTGGTTTATCACTTCACTTCCGTTACTGGGACCTAATAAAAACGACCTACTACTTACGCTATCAAGTTGAAAAGCGAGGTCTAACTTGCTCCACACAACACAATAGTGTGGGGAAAATAGTATCTAGATGTAGATAAGCTTCTCTCTCAACTGTTGGAATGTCCTGTGACTACTCCGTCGACCTGTAAATATATGTCTAGGCTGATTTAAATCTGCCATGTTGAGCTTGATGACTAAACAGACTTAGGATGCAAAATGAGACAAGAGTGCTGTGAAGTCGAAACGAACCCAAGCATGAGAAACGATCGTGTTTAACTGTTCAAGGCACGAGTTCAGATCTTCAATGATCAAATATACAAACACTTTCGATTGATATCACTATTCCATTTATCAAAGAACAAACGACACAGGGAGACATGATATGAAACTGACGTCACGGTACGAGATACTGGGTAGTGAAGACGCGCAGGTGTTCAGTGAGACTTTTTGAACTCGGGGCAGTCACATACACCTCATTATATTCTCATCTTCAATCGTTAATTAAGGTAAGTTTGTCCGTTCTTTTAATATAATGTTTTTTTTTATTCTATATCGATGCCAAATTTGTACCGACTTGCTTGTAAGCTACACAGTGATTGGAAATTACACATTTTGCACAACACTGTCTGCCCGCATGTGTGTAACATACCAAAATGTTACACACATGTCAAATCCCTTAACGTTTTGTGGTTAAACACAGGGCAGGATTTACCTGGCCCAATAATGGAGGTAACCTGTAGGTAAGTTACGGGCCCACGATATTTCTACTTTTGGCCACCCCCGCAAGAAAATTCCAATACACGAGTGTCATTTTTGGCTAAGCTTCCATATTTACTTCTAAAGGCTACCGCACACTGCCCCGACCCGACTGCGACGCGACAAAACTACTCACGACTGGCCGTCGCAAGTGAGTCTTTATGAGTTTTTTACAGTCGCGTCGTGTTTCAGTCGGGTCGCATGTTACCCGCACATTGAACAGACCCGACTCACACAAAACTGCATTTTTTTTTAAGAATTCGGGCACGCTTAGGAGTTTTCTGTGTAATTAAAGTGTAAGTTTTTGATTCAAAATGGCTGTCCGAATTTTTCCAGACCCCTGCACGAAATTTCGGGTCTTGTGGAAATGGGGGGGGGGAGCGGGAGGGGTCAATCTGCACCCCGGACAGGCTCTGCATTATGACAATAAATTCGCATTACACACAGTGTATACTTCTTAAATAAATTAGGCTGCGGTTACGTTGGAGTAAAGCCCTGCCGTCAGTGGCGTAACCAGACTTTTTCATTTGGGGGGGGGCTGAGGGGGGCAAGTGTTCAAGTGGTGGGGCGAGAAGAAATGACACCATCTAAGCGGAGCACCACCATCAGTTGGCGCGGAGCGTACAGACAATTTTGAAAAATCGCGACCCCTCAGACGGCCGGAAATGGCATTTCCCAGGCTTGTAAGTAGAATCTAAGCAGTCCTTATTTTGAGCTTTCGTTTGCAATAAAATTTTCACTTCAACAATAAAATTGAGCAAATTGCAAAATGATCAGAAAATTACCAGATAAAATGTACCACTGCCATTGGATGAAATGTGGGCTAATCATTGGAAAATGAGCTTGTATGCGAGGTCGTCGCATAAATTAACACTAAAAACGTTTCTTCCTCGAAAAACTGTCGAGAATTGTAAGTTGCGTTTTACGTTTCTCCGCCATAATTGTTTCTAATCGTCAGATCGTAGCGTACAGAGAAAATTTTGGCTAAAATGCCTCTCAGATTGCAGGAAATGGCACTTCCCAGTCTCTCTTTATACTAAAAATCCATACTTTCAAGGGGTGATTTTGAAGGTTTTGTCTTAAACACACTCTGCCCAATATTTTTTTTTACCTTCAGATTTCATTTGGGGGGCAAGCGGGGGGCAAGGCGTTTGACTGGTGGGGCTCCCGCCCCCCTAGCTGCCCCCCTCTGGTTACGCCACTGCCTGCCGTGGGCCATATGCCATGTGAGCTATGGCATAGAGGTTTTGTACATGACTCTTAAAGACCGAAAATTTGTTATTTGTTATTTCATTGTTTTGCAGTTTTGGTCAGCTGCTATACGCTTCATAACGTACAAACTTGGTGAAGGCGTGACGGAGCTTGATGTAGTCTAAGATTTTTCAGTCATTACGTAGGCCTACACAACAACTTCATCCAGTTTGCCGTGTTTTCCCTGTGTATTTCCTCAATGGAAAAGGTACACTATGAAAATCCCCGGAGGGCAATTGTCCCCCCTCCCCTCAGCTGTGTACAGCCTTGAATAACGTTCATTCTGTCACTGAATAGGCCTAACGTTACTGTGGATTCTCGTTTTACTTTGTCGACAGCCATGCTATACAAAGGACAGCACTGTACACTGTATTAATTCACAGCGGAGGACCTCCCGCGATAACATAACCATAACATAACAGCACTGGGGGTGGGGTGAGCCAATCTCCATAAGTTGTACGTCCCGGGAACCCGGCTATGCAGTGTAATAATGGTGAGCCAACCCCCCTGAGCTACGCGTCCCTGGAACCCGGCTATGCAGCGTACCACCTTTATACCTATTGTACTCAACGGTCCCAGCCAACATGCCCAGCTGGGCCCCAGCTGGGTTTTAGATGGGAAAGCTGGGCTTAGGTGGGCTGACGGATGTAATTGGGATATTGGTGTTTTGAACAAGCCAGACTTGCTAATGGCACGATGAGAATGTGGAAAAAGATTTTTTCGTTATTTCTGTAATCTTTTGTCCGAAACTGTTTTCAGTTTTTTCCGGGTTTTAGCTGGGTTTTTGCTGGGCTTCCCCACATTTTGGAGCCCGGCAATAGCCCATTTGGGGCACGTTTGGAATTACATGCCCTCAATTGAATTTTTTTTGCTGTTTCAGACAACGTTGAAAGTTTTCTTGAAAATAAAATAGCAAAACAAAATAATCCAAGTTTTGTAATTGGGCTAGAGCTGAGATATTGATGGGTTTCCCAAACCAGAGGAGCCCAAACAGGACCCGGTTGGGGCCCAGCTGGGGAAACACATTCATGTATGAATGCTATTTCACTCTTTTAAAATTCCTTTTGTTAACTTTTCGTAGTATTGGCGCTTTTAGGTTAAAGGTAGGCATACGTATTTAAAATGAAGTTCATCTTCGAAGCTTATTTTGTTTTAATGGGCTCTAGCCTGGCTAAAGCTGGGCTAGCCCAATATGTTTGGCCCAGCTGGGGCCTAGATGGGCCCAATTAGGAACATAATTTTAAAACATAATTTCATTGTGGTGATTAACTCTTTTTGCTTCAGAAAATGTATTTCCTAGGTATTTTATCATAAATCTTTTTTTTTAACTAAACATGTGGGAATTTTTGGCAAAGACAATTTGAGAAAAGTATATGTTTAAAATGATGTAAAATTATAGTGGAACACCAGGTTTATATACCTTCCATCTTAATGGAGCATTCCAAATTTTTCAAAGGAAATTTGTGTTTATCACTTAATGCGGGTCTAATTGAAATAAAGTGAAGCTGGCAATGGTGAATTCTTGCAGAAAACCATGTTTCTCAATTGTTCAATACAACATTAAGAAGGAGAAATTGAAATATCATCAAGAAAATTGCGTTCTCAATCGTTAATAATAACAAACAAGTGTCACTGAATATATATAAATAAGAACTTTCCAGCAATATCCTTCTACCTCTGAAAGTGGCTGGCATTAGCAATGCCGGCGGAGCTCCCAAGCTTTTGGAAAAAAAAAAACGCTCCCAAGTGGGACCTGTTCTATTCAGCCAGTCTAGAACGGGACCACTGTCGGGTGGTGTCAGTTAAGTTAAAGTTTGTCCCCTGGGGACGTTGTTACTCCTTCGGGGAGCAGAACTCCTTCGGGAGTATTGTTTGGTTTTCGCCCCTGGCTCTTCGCCAGAGAGTCAGGGGACTTTTGAAAAAAAAAAGCTTTTAAGGCTTGTAGAAGGAAAGTTACCTCAGATTTTCCATTGAAGCCAGTTGGACCCCCAAGTGGGACCAACCTCAGCTGGGGTAGCCCAGTTGGGGCCCACATGGGAACACCTGACAAACACGGATTTGCCCCAGCATAGGCCCAGCATGTAGCCCAGATGGGGCCCTACTCCAGCCCATTTGGGGCGCCCAACCGGGAACACCTGACAAACACGGATTTGCCCCAGCATAAGCCCAGCATGTAGCCCAGTAAGGGCCCAGATGGGGCCCGACTCCAGCCTAGATGGGCTACCCCAGCTGGGGCCCAACCGGGAACACCCGACAAACACGGATTTGCCCCAGCATAAGCCCAGCATGTAGCCTAGCAGGGGCCCAGATGGGGCCCGACTCCAGCCCAGATGGGCTAGCCCAGTTGGGGCCCAACCGGGAACACCTGACAAACACAGATTGGCCCCAGCTGGGACCCAGAATGTAGCCTAGCAGGCACCCAGTTGGAGCCCACCTGGGAATGTTGGCTGGGGTAGGCTAGGTTAGGCTATGCCGCCAGTACGCTGTCTAGTTAAACAATTATCGGTCAATCATTTCTGAAAAGCATCGGCATCCTTTTACCTTCACAGTTCATAGCAGTTGCTATTTCAATATATGCCCGTGATTTAACGGTCTTATTACTGTAGTGTCGGTGTCCGGCGTCATATAAGCATGGCACCGTTTGCCACAATTCGATTAGTTGGACCTCTTGGTCCTCGGTCCATGTGGGGGCCGCCATTTTGTCATCCGGTACGGTCACCTGATTTCCAAAACGCGTCCTCATTGGCTATGGAACGCCAGTCGCGTCGCAGTCGGGTCGGGTGACCAGCGCACACTGGCCCGACCCGACTCAACTCAAACGCGACGGCTAAAAACTGTGCGACGAATATCAAACATGTTTGATACGCCCGATTTCCTTAAAACTCATAAAAACTGTCGCAAGTGAGTCGGGTCGCAAGCAAATTTTGCCGCACACTGCACCGACCCGACTCAAACCCGACGGCCAGTCTTTATGAGTTTTGTCGGGTCGCAGTCGGGTCGGGGCAGTGTGCGGTAGCCTTTAGGAAAGAGAAATTCTGCCCTAGTTTTTACAAACTAGAAGAAAACACCCTTATGGCGATGATGTATTGCAGGAGAGTGTGTTTTTAAACTGGCTGTTGTATTTTGAATGTGCCAGGGAGCTGTTTTTGACGTTTGATATTCGGGGTGTGTAATTCTGCGAAATGCATAGGAAAAATTTAGGGGGAGGGGTGTATCGCCCCTCTTTTTAAGATGCACCATTGACTTCCACTTTTCACACAATAAATTTGACTACAAGGGCCTTAATTTTACCTGCTCTGCTCACTTTTTCATCCAAATCTCCACTACCGGCGTCATACACGTTAAACTGCTGTAGGCTATGCTGATGTTAGCACGAGAACATATTGCGATTTGGCGAGCTGGTATGAGTATGAGTTTCGCCTACAGAACTAGGGCGGGGCGGGTATCTTCTGGCCAGGGGGACATGTACGCCCCCGAAGATCATTTGATCTGGCCCACAAGCCAGTTCAAGAGTGTACTTAAAGTCTAAAGTAATTTTGTTTTAAATCTACCATTTAACCTGCTTTCATGATTTGCTGAATATTTTACTTCGGCCTACGTTGATGCATATACCCTACACTGTATTCTACCAACTCTAGCCATCCGTTATTGAGAATCCTGCATTCTGATTGGTTAAATACTGACCTGTTATTCCACAAAACACGGTAAGTAAACGAAGAAACTGATAAAAATGAAGTTTTTGACACATTTTTGGTGGTAGAATAGGAATAAACCACATTTGTCGGACTATAATTGTCTCATAAACCGTCTCGACTCCAAATTTGGCAAAATAACGGACTCAGCTTCTCCTCAGCTTCGTCTCGTTATTTTGCAAACTTTGGAGTCTCGGCGGTTTATTCACCAATACTGTGCGCCAAATGCGATTTATTCCTTAAATAACCTACTACGTACAAGTAACGGAGCCAACTACATCACACACTAAGTACCATGTAGCATGCATCATGAGCTGGCCGGCATGTGAGAACTTTTTCGGCCGCCAAAGTGATTTTTTAAACATCAAAATGATCCTTTATGAGAAAAAAGGCTCCCTACCCTGCTCTAGGGCCTAAACGAACGTGAAACCATGTTGAGTACGCACCTTACCTTCCGGTCATCATAATTGTCAGTTTGCAGGAAAGATATCAAGAAAGAGACAAATAGGCCTATCAAAGACAGGTATTTCTTCTCTAACTTAATGTACTCAGTGGCGGAGAGTCTACACAGTCAGGGGGTGGGGGTAATTGCTTCCCTGACGGACTCAAATCGACTGCTCTGGCTTCAGCTCTTTACCACGCTTAAATTTAGGCCCCCGTAACAAAATGCTCAAAAGGCAGTCATTATCAGCAATTTATGCTAGTACAAAGAGTCATTTTCAGGGAGCTAGAAGGTTATTAGAGCCAAGACGGACTAAATGCGACGGCGAACTAAGATTTACAGATTATGCTTCTCAGCAGGGTCCGCGTGGACCAGAATCAATTGAAAAACGTGACCTTAGGGAAAATTGAGTAGAAAGGGGACATGCCGATGATTTGAATGGCTAAAGAGTATTGGACTCCGATTTGATAAGAAGTCTTTTTTTCTTTTGTTCATTCGTGGCTCTTACATGATCTTAATAAATAGCCGCTCCATAATTACTTACCATCGCATGAAAATGCTTTCTTTTTTAGTCTTTAATTCACAGATGCCAGGAAATCACATCTTAGAGTACTTAATTTCCGTCAAGTTTTTCCTTGGCCCGGAAAAAGGATTGCTGTCTTTGCTTTTTATAACAATATCTGTGATCAAAGCATGGCACTGACAGGCATATTCCAAAATATAGGCCTGTAGCCATAGGGGGGATAACAAAGGTTGGGGGGGGGGGGCACTTACCTCACCCTTACTTACTTCAGACATTAAAAACAAAAATAATCTTAAAACTATGAGCGTAACGGAGCGAGCCAAGAGAAATTATGAGATAATTTTTAATATGATGGATAAATTTTGCAATGTGAAATTAGGAATATTATCATAGACCGTACCATTAAACTTCTAGAAATATTTTTTTCTCCCCCAGACGTCATGAAAAGTAAATAATACAGTGGCGGAGCGCAAAGGTAAGGGACAATCGTTACTGAAAAAATTTGTTTGGTACCTTAATCAAAATTTCTTCCAAAGACTGGGTGCCGACTCCCCTCTACACTTTTGTGACTTGTAGCCCTAAATAAAGGTCCTTGATAGTTCTACGTACGTCATTACATGCACAATGGTCCTTGCATACATAAGAAAGAAACCTACACGTGGAAAGGGAGCTGTCCTTCTCAATATTTTGTTTCTGTGTGCTTCGCGAAAGCCCAGTACAAATAGGTGTTCCATTAGTGCTGCTGTCCGCAGAAAAAAAATGAAGGTGGAACTGCCTCGTTATTACTACCTGAAGGATAACTTGAATAAATAACAATTTTCAAAATCTTTGCAGCCCTTCCCGCTGTTCATATCCCCACCAACTACCACCATCCTCATAAATTGGACCGACAAACATTATCTTAAATTTGCAGCGATCATAATTTAGGAAAAGTTCAATAGAATTTTAAATTATACCGGGAGGGGGGCAGGATTTTCTCTGAAAATGGTCCAGAATGGCGGCAATGCCATCAACTTTAAGGAGTAAACTCACATGGGAACTTACCCGCAGACGGTGTTGCGAACTCCAGACGTCCCAACCACACCCATAAGCGTATGAGAAAGGGGCAGAGGGCACTGCATCTTCCCCCAATTTTTGGAAAATCCCAGAATTCGGGCAGAATCTGCAGAACTTTGGGCAGAATCTGCAAAAATTCGGGCAAAATCTTTCTAAAAGGCTAAGAAATTCGGGCAAAAAATCCTTGTGCCCCCAAATCGAAATAGCCCCATACGCTTTTGACCAAAGCCATTAGAAATGACAGTGTTTTGTCGTACCACACACGAGTTAGGATTCTTATAAACATGCAAACACTTAAATAAAATGCTTCCTTTCTTATCTTTGGGACAGACATAGAGATGTTGATATGATACAAAAAACGTCCCCATGCTATGAGATAACTGGGTATTACGTCAGCAGATGGTCAATGAAATTGTAATCAGACAGCACATCCACTATACACGCACAGACGTAATTGCATTGTTATCATCAATTATTTAGGTAAGTCGGTCGATTCGGATACTTGAATATTTTAGACATTTATTGTATTTAAATTGTTTTACACATGTTATGCAGACTTCTTGTATACTCTTAACAGAGTATTTTGTAATTACAGCTTTGCTAAACTTTTTTTTAATGATATACGTAGGCGATAGGTGTCAAATTCCTACTGTTCTGTACCAAAACGTTGTGAATGCGTGAACACATAGTGTTAAAATGCTAAACGCTAAAGTGGGAGGGGCAAACGAAGTCTTCAATTGCTAAAGTTACGTGTTTTTACTGTTTGAAGTTGCTTGTTCATTGACAATACTTTCTTAAAAGAGAAACGATCTTTCATGTGGGTTGGTTACCAAAAATGGCATAGCATCTGACAAGTGCAGGAAAATATTTAGCTACAGAGGAGATATTACAGCTCTAAACAATGGATAAACATTTCAAGTGTATCTAAATTCTCACATTACAGGTAAATACATAAAAGAGGTCAAAAATCACTTTCATTGGCCAAACTCCCATTTTGACTGCTCAT
This sequence comes from Holothuria leucospilota, assembly GCA_029531755.1. Taxonomy (NCBI): domain Eukaryota; kingdom Metazoa; phylum Echinodermata; class Holothuroidea; order Aspidochirotida; family Holothuriidae; genus Holothuria; species Holothuria leucospilota. Next base: position 38,317,413 of record CM055982.1, read on the forward strand.
TCCACTGCCGAAGTACAAAGTGTTGAATTTATTCACTTGCCGTTATTTGAAATAGTCAGATTGCGTAACAGTTTGTGATGCCTTTTTTTGCAAAACTCGCACTTCCCTCTTTTGAATATTTTCAAAAAATATTTTATATACTCCTTGAAAACTTTATTTTTTCTTGCAAAATCATAATTTGCGGTGAAGGCTTGCACAACCATACCACCTTATAACAATTATATATCACTAAACACATCTCGGAACAAGTTATAACATCTTTATGAAAATCAAAGAATGTATTCTCGTCCGTAGGACTAGAGTGATATCACAAATTATGGCGCAATGAACTATTTTCCACTTAGTATGTAAATTTCGAAGTTTGATATCTCAACACAAAAGAATCCCTTGAAATTTGAGCAGTGAGATTCTGCATTGCATTTTGTACCTTTGAAACTTATATATATATATATATATATATATATATATATATATATATATATATAAATATATATATAAATATATATATATATATATATATATATGTAACGCTAATTCCCACCTTAAGGGGAAATTGTTATATCTGCTTGTACATAGGGCGAAAAAAAGATAATAAAATACATAAGAAATAAATTCGCCCTAACGTCTAAACATATAATTAACGTTATTTCAATGGCCAGCCATCCGTTCGTGTTAACAGCTGGGTGTCCGTAAATTTGACAACTTTGAAGTAATGGCATCTAGTTTGTAAATTTAAGAGGGCGCCCTTGTAAATTTACGTATTCCTATAGAAGAAGTGTGTGGAAACGTTAAGGCGAAACTTATATTTCACCCGAAAATTTTTTTCCCCTTAAGGTCGACTTTTCAACAACAACTTTCCCCCTAAGTGCCGAATTAGAGAAATATATATATATATATATATATATATATATATATATATATATATATATATATATAACAAAAAACTAGAAGTTCCTGTAGATCTACCCAATTTCCCATGCAGAAGACTGTAAAAAACAGGACGTTTCGGATAGTTCTGCTATCCTTGGTCACCAAAAAACGAATAAAACTGAGCATAGCTGCTCCACATAGGGCCGTAATACGAACAAAGAAAAGCCCAAGCCAAAAGTTTAAGAAAAGCGAACGAACCAAATCGAAAAGGTTAAAAAAGAGGATTAACTCACGGTACGCACATCTTTTACATTGATGCCCACCGGAGAAAGGCTGCCAAGTCTATAAATCCATCTAAGTTCTATGGCCTCCCGTTTCTGTTTGGATGCGTTTACAAGCGATTGAAGCCCGATTAAATCAAAATTTTTACAGATTTGGAAGTGCTGGCCCAGAGGAGTATTTCCTTTTCTTATTTCTTGTCTTTTATATTTATATATATATATATATATATATATATATATATATATATATATATAACACTAACTAACTAACAACTAACTAACTAACTAACAAGTACTGGCGTAGCCTTTATGAACAAGGGAAAGAACAGAAGAAGTAAATCAGAGATAAAATTAAGCCATGAGCGGAAGCCATATATATATATATATATTGATCGGCTCTCTTTCTCTGTCTCTCTGCACCCTCTCTTTCCCTGGGTAAAAAGCGCAGGTCACACTAGAACGATTTCGGATAGGATTACGGTCCGATTTTGTGAGTTTTAGTTAAAATCTTCTCCATCCCTGGTCGGAAAGAGCCAAAAATTTGCCAACCTGTGTAAATATATGATTTGCATCAGAGGATTAAGAAAATGAAATGTAAACTAACTATTTCGTGACGTCACATCAGTAGACAGCAATTATCGGACGCGCCTGCAGAAATCGGATTTTCTAGCAAATACCACTTTGTTGAGCGGTATAAGTTATATATAATGGTAGCCGAACAATTTATCGTGAGACAGACTAGGATCAGTTTTCGATATAGCGTGACCATCCTCAGAACGAAGTCTGAATAAAAAATTATTTAAGAAAAATTCGGATCGGATTTCGGTTTGAAAATTGCTGTAATGTGACCCTCCCTTACGTGTTAGAACCACGCAAGTGAAGCACGACCGAAATCCAGTAACTTCCCCAGATTTTTAGAGACATACCTCTCGATCAGAAAACCTATAGAGAGGATTAAAGGGAAATGTAACGTTTAAAATGCACCAACATGGCATACAAAGAATACAGCTTTAATCATCATTAAATCATTCAGTCTTACCAATAAATTCCAGCAACTACTTTTTATCTCCTCAAAATGTTATATATTACAAGTACGGAAGTTGCATTGTTTGAATTTTTGAAAGTTTGGAGAAATTCTTCTTGAGCAACGAAGAAACGAATATCCTTTTGTGAGAACCTAAAAGAACGCTTCAGTGCTGCCTTATTTTGAATTAAATATCATTCTGTATCTATTGCTGTTGGTTGTTTTCTTGAAATTTATGAAAATTTTGTGTAAAACAAAAGGAAGTTTTCTTTAATTGAATAGTCACTCTTTTATCTATGCTATACAAAATACTACCCCACGTGCACAATTGTTCTGGCCTCGAATTTTCAGACCTTCAGAAGTTTAAACAGCATTTGTCTCTACTCATAAGCGTACGAGGCGGGGGGCAGGGGGCATATTCCTTCCCAATTCGGACAAAAATAGTGGATCCATTCGGGCAAATGAGACAGCCAAGAAAATAAATTAGGCCCTTTTTCAACCCACGCAGAGGTATCAAAATTCGGGCAACTTGGTCCAAAATTCTAAATTCGGGCAAAAATTATCCCTTACCCCCTAGAAATATTGACCCCGTACGCCTATACGTTACAAAGATCAATCTCAGTTGATTTAACTGTACACTAATTTGTTTTTCAGAACTAACGGTGAATCAAAGGAAAGCTTTCTGGGCAAGAAAATTTGTATCAGCCATGTGAAATTTAAGTAAACTTTTCCAAAAATGGCACAGAGCGTTAATAGGAGTTTTCGCGAAGACTTGGTACATTGCGTTATTTGCTCAGAAGACTACAATGAACCTACGTTGCTTCCGTGTCTTCACAGCTTTTGCCTCAAGTGTTTGAAACGATGGGCTAGTAACAGCCAGGCACAGCCATTATCTTGCCCCACATGTGGATGTACCGTTGATTTGCCCGATGCAGGTGTAGGCAGCCTACCTCAAAACGTTTTCTTGGTCAGTCTTGCGGAACGTGTAGAAGAAGCTGGTCGACTTTCAAAGCAACGAAAAGACTGTAGCTGTGACATCTGTAGGACTAACATTGGTGCAATGTTTTGCCTAGATTGTAAGATGCATATCTGTTCTGATTGTTTGGGAACCCACGAACGTTTAAGTAGAAGCAGGGATCATAACATGATCCCGTCTCATTCATTGTCTGACCAGACCTACTTGAAAAAGATTATGTTAACCCAAGCACCTTATTGCACTAAACATAGACAAGAAAAGATCAGCTTCTTTTGCACACAATGTGAGCAGTTAGTATGTCACGTGTGTGCACTTGTTTGTCATATAGGCCACAATCTCCAGGAAGCTGAAATCAAAGTAAAGTCAGTCAGGGCCAACATGCAGACAATTTTAAAGGAAAGCGAAATTGAAATCAGTAGTATTTTAGACAAGTCCAAAGAAACAGAGAGATCTGCTGAAGAAATAAAATCGAAGCTGTCAGCACTACTTTGTGATGTGGACGCTCGTTATGAACAGATTGTAAGCAAATTACAATCTGACAGGAAACAGTTACGACAGGAACTTTTCGCAATTGAAAGGCGGAAAAGTGAATATTTGCAATGTATTAATGCAGATATTTCTATGTGGTTTAAGAAAATGGAAAATAACCTTGAAACGATTCGAAGAATTTTAGAAGAAAAAAACCCTTGGGAAATGGTACAAATGGAAAGAAATATCATTTGGTCATACAAAAAATTGCAATCAGATAAAAGTCGAGTGGAGATGTTTCCACTGCCTGGAAAAATTGCTTTTACATTTATTGCATCAGATCTTGGCAGAGTACCTCACGAGTTCAGAGAGAAAAAACCGAGAAATTCCATCAACGAGAACTTCTTGGGGAGTCTATATAAAACTTGGGTTTAACAATTTAATGGACCAATGGAATCAGGATTAAATTTTGTTTTAGGATTTTTTCTTCCAAGCGATTTCCATTTATTTTAGAAGTAGTAGAGTGTACACCGCTAGGGCACATGTGAACGGATATAGCGAACCTGTGAACGGATATAGGGCAGGGCGAGGGGCGTAGATATAGGGCAGGGCGAGGGGCGTAGATAAAAGGCATGCGTAGATAAAGGGCAGGGCGAGGACGTCGATCGATGTTGTGCAGGCGTTGATATAGGGCAAGGCGAGGGGCGTAGATATAGGGCAGGCGTAGATAGCCCTATATCTACGCCTGCCCTATATCCACGCCCCCTCGCCTTGCCCTATATCCGAGTTAAAAAGTGCATTGCCCTATATCTGAGTCCTTGCCCTGCCCAATATCAACGCCTGCCCTATATCGACGTCCCTCGCCCTGCCCTATATCTACGCCCGTCCTATATTTACGCCCCTCGTCCTGCTCTTTATCCGTTCACAGGTGCCCTAGCGGTGTATACTCTACTACTTTTAGATTTTTCACTGTGTTTGAAGAAATTTCTGAGTGGGTAAAGACAATGGAGACTGGGTTAAGGTTTTCCACTTTATTCTTATTACACTTATTCTGGTTTTGTGTGTATGGTAAACTCCCTCTGTGCCATGTTTTATTGGAAAAAATATACAATTTGTTATTGTATAATTTACCTTTGTGTTTGGGTAGAAGGGTAATTTTATCTATTGACTAGGTGTACTATCACCGAATATGTTCTCAGTTGTGCATTGTTAAAATTTTTTAAGGAAATTAGCAGTTTGAACTGAGTTTTATCATTTTTCACTATTTCAGTAACAAAGTCTACGAAGAGTTTACTTTTCAAAGCACTAGCATTTTTAGAATACATCGGGCTATCAATGTTTGGTCTTGTAACATAATTTTTCGCAAATTTCCTTCCTTAATGGAAAATCATGATAAGTAACATTTATTACAAAAAGGACTGCTTGTAATTGACGCCACGCGAATGCTTCTCTTTACACCTTAAAATCATTTAATTTGCTAATTTGACCCTACGTTAAGGTTAACGATGCCAAATTAGCATCAAATCCGTAACTGCAGACATTTGTAAGCTTATTGAAAAAGATAAAAATACTTCTATATGCAGACACATTAGGGGCGTAATGGAATATGCAGAAAAGGTTGTGCGGCTAATTTCTGTTGATATTTTCCTTTACGGTGAATTTTGTTCCTGGCGTTAAGTGTATTTGTGTTTGGTTATGTCGAAAAATATTTCATTAATTTATTATCCGTGCTTAAAAGAATATTTTCAACCGTTTTATTTGTGTTCCTTGTAGTATTTATTTTGTAAATGAAGATAACAATATCCAGTTCTTGTAAGGTGACTAAAAATTCTTAAAGGTCTGTGTACATGCAAATGTCATTCCCTCCTATTTAATGTAAAGCATGGGAAGCGTTTGTTACTCGAACTTCTCATCAAAATCCATCAAATAGTGACCATTTGACAAGACATTTAATGTTTTTGCACTTCCATCATGAATATACATGCACGTTATATGCAAATTTGAGACGTGTAAGAGAGACTCATTTGCTTCTCTAAGGGTAACAATGTCAAATCAATCTGCACCAAGTCCATAATTGTAAATTTTGTTACTAGCAAAAAAAAAAAAAAAAAAAAAAAAAAAAAAAAAAATGGTATGCTGACATCTTCCGTGGCGGAAAACCCTTTAGAAAAGGTGGTGGGCTACTTTTCGTTGATGTTTTTCTTGACATTGATTTTTTCCCTCACATTATGTATTTATTATTTTTTGGTTGGTCAGAAAATGTATTAATTATTGGTGCTTGAAATACATTTTCAACCGTTATATTGGTGTTCCTCGTAGTATTTATTATGCATTGCGGTTGCACTTCCCAATCATTGCAAACTGATGCTATAAAGTTCATACTAACTAGAAAAATTTAATAACAAACGAAATTACCTTTTTAAATGTATTTATTCTTAATTTTGTTAGACCCTGTCAAACTGTGCTGTAAGCCAGTCAAGGTACCGAAGGGGCGAAAACGCTTCCAGGGGCCAAATATTTTTCAAGAAGCGAAGTGTGGAAACCCATGAAGACAATGGTAACTTAAAATTTTCTTGGGAGGCGAAAATTCTCTATGGGGTACGGTCCTTGGCTATGGACTTGTTTTCAAGGAAGTTCTTGTGCACACTATATGCAAGCTCTCATAATCCGTCTCGTGTTACTTTGGAATGGAGATGTGAAATTTGTTTCATGGTTTCACCCGTTGTAGGAGATATCCAGATTTTTTTTTTGCAAATCTCAAACTTGTCTTAAAAATCACGCAAAACCGACATTATGAAGACGTTCTAAATTGTAGCATTACTATGGCTTAGTTGGGTATTGAATGGACGCAACTTTACAAAAAGTAAGAGCTCAACAAACAAATAAATATATAAATGGCTACAATGAAAATTTTTGGCCATTTCTCCATCATGGGAGTTCCCCCCACCCACCCCATCCCCCGAAGCTTGAAAATAAATACCTAGATACGAATATCGGGTATCTGGTCCTATACACGCACCGTTAATTGCATCACATCATTGTGTTCTGTTGAAGTGCGGCGGTTCTTAAAATAGTGACATTCGATATTTCTCTTTGAAACTAGAATTCATTTCAAAACTTGAGTCTAGTTCGTAACCTTACACACAAAAAATATGTTTCGAATGGGGGTCACAAACTCACGTTAGGAAGCTAAGAGCAACTATGGCCAGGTAAGTATCCACAAAATTGACCAAGGATGGAGGGAGGGGGGTTTAAAGTCCTTCCGCAGGGCAACTTCAACATTGAACAGTTTAACTGTGTTAGTCTGTTAGATGTGATTTCGTGCTAGCGGTTCCGACAGTGGGTACGGAAGGGATGTTTTGGGGCACTTTGTAGTTAGTTAGATACCCCTGCAACGTTATAAATACCCTGCTTGTGCAACTTTTTTTCCCCTTTGGCAAAAATTTGCGTTTTCACTCTGTCTGGGACCTTAGCGAGGGGATGGCATTGCGCTTTCCAAAGTGGGGGACACTCATTAGTAAATAGGGCCCAGATGTTCAGTGACATTACAATTTGCGCCATTGAAGCACTTAATTAACAAAGCATGGGTCTAGGGTTTTTCTGGGGGGGGGGGGGATTCCATAAACTACTGTCGGGGCCTTGGGAATTTTGGAAAACAAGCCCTATCCGGGCTGTCACAGCAATGGTATTACACATAGCGCACTAAACGTTAAGATGACGATTTCACAACTTCATGTGTTTATATTCTACTATGCGAAAAGGAAGGGCCCTCAAGTCGGTTTGCCCTCATCAAGACTTGGTTATGGGAGTAAGGGGATGCCACAGAAATTGTTGTAAGCCCTGTGAGCGCAAAGCTAGCTAAATGTTTCTCCTACCCATATAGTACAAGAGGGAGAAATAGGGTTTAGTTAAAAAATCTTTAGTGACAGGGGAGAGGACTGGGGCATTTACCAAACGAAGTGCCACCGCCGGTTGGCATGTTGCATACTATGCGACACCAAGGACATTTGTGCCCAAAATGCCTCACATATTACAGAAAATAGCACTTTCCAAACCTGTTAATTGCAGCCAAACATTTTATATCTTGAAAAGTCTGTGTCATGAATTAACATTTACTAGCAAAACGAAATTACTAATTTAGGTTAACTCACATTACTTGTCAGAATTGCTACACCATTATTAGTTATGGTCTGTGTGCTAAGGGATCTCATAGGAGAAAAATAATCCGAGTAAATGGGCTAAGTAACGGATGCCACCATGTAGAGGGCGCTTTCCTGGAAAGGGAACTAAATTTTCTGTTCATTTAAGGAATCATAGATTCAAAATCTTACTACCTTTGGAATTATTAACGTTTACCTAAAGGCTGAAGTTTCAAGAAAATATGTTACAAAGCTTGAAATATAGCTCCAAAATGGTCCAACTCCTAGCTTTACTGAACATTCCTTATTCACTCAATCTAAAATGGTAGATTGAGCAATAATTTGTGATGTCACTCTTGTACTTCTCAGCATGGGCGTGGATTCATCTCCAAAGGTGGGGGGGGGGGACATTTCAACGCTTGTGAACCGCCATCCTGGGGGAGGGGTCAAAGGGGAGGGGTGTCCCCCCTCCCCTTTGAAAATTTTTCAACCACCAGGTATCCTTAGACGCAATCTGGTGCAATATTTTGCATCTTTTGACGTCATATTTTTCCTCCAGAAATCTTAGTTTCCAGGTAAGTAATCCAACATATTTTTACTTCCGGACGACTACTTTTTTTTTTTTAAGGGAAATTGGAAGATGTCTATGTAGCAAATGGTGTCATATTTGGGCGCGATACAGCTTTTAAAATGTAGTATCAATTCGTAATCTATGTTATATTATTTACACCCTTTAGGTAAAAAGTTTGACCCTGTCATCGTCATGTCTCAATCCAAAATCAAAGATGTTATTGGCTGGGGTGGGGTTCAAGAGGAGGGGGTGTCCCCCTCCCCTTTGAAAAAAGAGGGAATTGCAAGGTGTCTCTATGGCAAATGGTGCCATATTTGGGCGCACTTTAGCTTTCATAATTTAGTGACAATTCTTAATCTATGTTATATTTATACCTTTTACGTAAAACGTTGGGACCCTGTCATCGTCATATCTCAATCCAAAATCAGAGATCGTATTGGCTGATGTTCAGTAAGTATCGTCAAAACGTACGATCATGAAAAATCCCATGAAAATCATCATTTTTGGCGGTGTTTAACCTAATAAATACCACGTTATTTTTTCATATGCGCTTAGATACTCCTCTGATCGAAAAACATTTGTTTTGTACTATCAAAATGTGCCTGAAAATATTGATTGGTGAGATCATTTAGCTCCAAGCCGCACGGGGTGCACAGAAATGTCACAATTTATTCCCTTCTTGCTACTCGTACTACGATCAAATCGCCTATTTTTGTACCCTAACAGTTTTAGTTTTCATTATTTTGCAAAGGTGGGGGGGGGGGGACTTTTTGGAAATGTACCCCCTTCCAAAAAAGTGAGGGAGACGCCTCCCCCCGTCCCCCCATGATACACGCCCATGCTTCTTAAAATACCGTTTTTGTTGCTCTTTGTTTCTGTTTTGGTTTTTTCGATAGCCACAGCACCTTGTGCCAAAATGTGATCATTTTGAATGTCTTGATATTACATGGTGACTTGACAATACAATCCATCTCCGAACAACAAGCTATGCAAGAGAACTGTAAATAAAATTTTCAAAGTCATATAAACATTTTTAATTTCAAAAGGAAACAAGAGCAGGTAAATATATTTTGAATCAGAAGGACATCACATATTTTTGCGGAATCGACTATTTCAAATTAATTGAATATCTTTCAACATTTTATATCTCAGCAACAAAATAAGCTATGAAAATATGAAAATGGGAGTTGGATGAATGAGATTTATTTTCCAACCTCTAAAATATATATTCTTGTTATTCTAGACTTAAGGCTTTGAACTGATTGTATTTTGAGAAATTCTCACAACTGGTGAAATGGTAGTGTTTTCTAGACTGCTAAAGGGAGGACTAGGGGAAGCGTGATATCTCTTCCCTTTGAAAAACTTATATCAGGTGTCGTAGATGAAAAACGGTACTTTCCTTGGCAAACTTTGAGCTGATCATATGGTATGAAGTTCTCATTACTTTGTAATCTTTTGACTGTCACATGACAGCAATCTATGTAGGTTGGCACCACATCGGACCGGCGTCTGGCCCCTGGTGGGGTGCAGGGCCAAACACCCTTCAAATTTTAACGTAACTGCTCAAATGAGGACCCTAGCATTATATTTTGAACAAATGAGGCTCCAGGAGAGTACACCAATTCCACCAAACTTATCTCAAAAATTGTAATTTTACCAATTTTGAACGATAATCGAGATAAACAGAATGCGATAGGGAATTTGGGGAAATAAGTATAACGATAGGTCACAGGGTTAAACAGAAAGTTTCAGAATGCTTATTCTTTTTCAATGTATTAGTAAGCAATCAATTACCTTTGAAAAGTCTTTATTGAGAGTAACTTAGAATCATGTTAACCCAAGCCAGTCAGACAAGGTAGTGAAGGGGGCGTGATATCTGGGGCGAAAATTTTTCCAGGGGCGAGATATACTAAAAAGTATTAAGGCAATGGTAAGTTTGATCTTCTAGGAGATGGAAGGATTTTTCCATTCGGGGACCCCCCCCCCCCCCCATTAACTACGGACCTGCGTTGTGTTAACCTTGCTACAGATATTACAATACTCACCTAAGACTACATAATCATTTGAAAATCTTCATTTTTTTCGAAAATGCTTTTCAACATGGTCCCAAAGGTATTCGATTATTCATCGGCGAGGGTTCTACATTTAGCGAATTGTTCCTGTGAATAGACGTGGTTACAGAGGAGCACAACATTTCAAGAATGAGAAGCAAGGGACTAATTTCGTCTTCCCTTACTCTTGAGAACACATTTGTTATGAGCACTGGAACCTTTGACGATTTACCATGTAGCAGACTCGTATTCTAAATGGAAGACACGTTTCAGGGGAATCAATAGTGTCTCAGTGCAGAATCATCGTGCAACAACATTGTCATAGAAATGAGTCACTTGTATTGCAAAATTTTGGCGCAATTCTCACAGTCTGTCGTGCATGGTTTTCTCTCTATATCTTATGACCAAAAGTAGAGCAAAATACGGCGGAATTTAAGTTTAAGTTGAACGTTTGAGGGTCAGGAAGCCAATTGGCTCATCAAGGACCCTGTAACAGAGTGAGCATGGATGAACACAGGTGAGATTCGCCTTCTCTTTTCGACTAGTGCTCAGAGGTTAATTAACGAGGCAGGCGTGTACTTATCGCTCCCAATTCTGCTCCCGGGACCGTCATTTAACGTTCCCATCCGACGGACGTGAGTGTATGCCCAGTCGTTAGCCACTTTCTCAAAGGCTGGGAGGGGTGGAGGTTCCTAGCTTGCTCTGCTCGCACGACTGCTCGACAGCAAGCTCACAACTTCCTGAATCGGACAACTTCCTGAAACCGACAATCAGATATCCAATTAAAATTCACCAACTTTAACCCCCTCGGCATCACTGTAAACAGCTATGCTGAACAAGTAAATTCTAGTCCCCAGAAAATTTCCAAATGGTTCCACCGGGATTTGATCCGGGGACCTCTAGGTGCAAGGCAGTACACTCAACCACCAAACCAACCCCACCCACCCACCTACTTCACTGACATCCATTATTGTTAGATGGTGAATGTTATGTTATTACATGTACATGCTTCCTTTTCCACGACCCTTTGGTTATTCCCATCCCCTTCTCGCTTCATGTAAGTATTGCCATTTTGTAATTACCCCAGAGCTCTCCTATACCAGTTTCATGGTACCAGCTTTAAACAGACTGTAGAAGGCGCCAAATGACTTGAAATACACCTGAAATATCAAAACGTTTAAAGAGGCAAATATGCGAAGCTGAGAAAACAAGATATCTTTAACTGATAAATTGTTGAGAGACCCACAAATTTAAAATAGATTCTACGGAAGCTTAAAACTGCCTTCAAGATCACACGCTCTTTTCCCATATAAGTTGACATTTTTCAGACAAATTTTCAGATCACAAGATAATATCTTCACAAAAAACAGAAAATGATGAATTGCCTACTTCGAAAGATCGTGTGATTTCAACAAGTTTCTTCAAAATGATGACTGACTGTTTCCAAGATCTCGTAAATTCAACAGTTCTCAGCAAAATGTGTAACTGCTAACTCTTTTCCGACTGAAAAGTTCATCAATATTTATTATGCGAAATGATAAAATACCAACTTACCCATTGTCGTGATATCAACAATTTCTGCAAAATTTCTTATTGCTGTCTAAGTGGGTAATTGAACAATTCGCCTAGAAATGATGAACTGGCAGTCTCTAAGATATCGTGATTGCAACAATTTTTTGCAAAATGATTGAATGGTGGCCTAGCAAATGTAATCATTTCATCAATTTTCTACGGAGATTCTGGGGAGACATTCCGTTCTCAGGCTGCAAACAAGAGATATTAGAGAACTCGACGAACTTGTCCATTTACCATGATTTAAGTTGTTGGATTATACGAGAAGAAGACGAAACTATTAATTGTTGTCATGGTGCTTTCATGGTTTGCTGAGCAGAAATTTGCCCCAGTACTAGCTCGACGGGGGGGGGGGGGACAAAAAATTATTCAACAATAATGCCGAATATTGCAGTAATATCGCGTAACCAGGATTTTCCAAAGGATGGTTCGCTGGGCTGGATCAGGGAGATGGACGAGAAATTACATTTAAAGCTCCAAAAATATAGTGGCAAAGAAACGGAGGAGGGGATACGGTGGTGCCAGGATTTGACCAACGATGGATGACAACTTGAGGCCCCTCTAGGTGTCGAGAGAACCAAGACAGGGAAGGGAATGTGAAGAGCAAAATATTAAGAGCAGGTAAGAGTGCGGGATGTAAACTGTAAAGTTAATTGGGGATGGGAATACTTTTTAAAAACTGTTCAAACGACATACCGTATGTCTTGTTAAGCCACTGGTTGGGGGTTCTTTTTATCGGGTAATGAAATCAAACTATGAAGGAAAACGACTAATGTCTACAGCTCGAGAAACGCTCGCAAAAACTTTTATGATTGTATTTTTGGGGTCGTTTCTTACATTTGAAGACAGAGATGGAAGAATTTAATATATACCCTTTATCGGGGATGACATGTATTGTATCCTACCGGGCTATTTAGCCAAACGTCCCACGGCGATTCTCTTACCGTATACTATTGGCGTAGGAAGCTCTTCTCAACTGGGGCGGCGGATGAACGTTGTTTCAGACCACCGTCCTGAAGAAAGGGTCTAATGGGTGTCCCCTACCCCTTTTGAAAATTTTTGGATATTTTGGGGTCGTTTGATGCAATTTGGTGCGAAACATTGTGCAAATGTTGAGGAAAATTACGGTACTGGAAATTTTTGGCATTTTTAACAGAGGGAATAAATGAGGGTTTTGTCCTCGGATAGAGGGGGCTGAAGCATATTCCGCCCCACCACATTTTTACTGGGGGCTAAATCCCCCAGCCCCTGCTTCCTATTCCTGTACTGTATACTGATATCAGCCGTATGCTGATAGCGATGAAGTTCCCAATCTTTTAATGTCTTAAGGAAACTGTAGGTTATACCTAAAGGGAACTTGGTAGCTTGGGAGGGGAGCTTGCACTATTTAGGCTATATTTAACGGAACTATACTTCGTTAAGGATCCCCGACGAAGCTCAAAAATTTCCCTTCTCGGAGGCCGTGATCCCCTGTTCCAACCTTGCGCCACCCCACGAATAATATGCCTTGCTTTGCGTCCAAGGTTATGTCCCGAGATATGGTTTCCCGGGTAGACTACTGTAGGCTACCCACGCTTGACAAACACAAGAGAACAGCTGGTCCCCTTTTTGGGGGACAGACGGACTGGCAAAACCCGATTTTGGTGTAGTGACGAATCTGTTTCTGTTTCCAAGTTTACATAGTGATGAATGTTCTCTAAATTAGAGATCCTTTGCCAGGTAAATCGTTCCTTTGTTTTCAATTGTAGAAAATATAATATATTACATTGTCATTCCAATTTTAATGTTGAGATAAATAGGTACGGACTAAAATTGCACTCGTCACCACGCCAAAATGACCAAGCAATCACATTTGTCACTATGCAAATTTCAAGGTTTCGCCTATTAGTCAGTACGCCAAGAAGGGGACAAGCTATGCGACTGAGGATGAAATTCCCATCCTTTCCAGAAAAATATGTTACCTATAGATGTCTACGTACGCAACTTGGTCAGGATGTACTATTTATGTATATGAAACTTAAGTATGGAAAAACGCCATGAAACCAAAGCGCGCGAACTGCGTCCCCATTTTTTTTTGTAGCAATAATGAAAGGTTGCCACGAATGCAGTGAAAAGGTGATTGAGGCGCTCCGGAAAATAGCCTTTCTGTCACCATAAAGTGTTGGCAAAGTCGTGTCATACTCTCAGTTGCAGGCCTATAGGCTTAAACTACCAGTTATATTAATAGGAAATTCCTGAACAAAATACAGTGTTATTTTACTTTTGTATATGGGACAGCGTGATACGCTTACATTGCACCATTTGGTCAGCGAAAAAGGGGACACGGCCCCTCTGTGCCCCTTGGATCCTCGCCTGAAATACATTCATTATGTTAAAACCCTACCCAACCAAAAAACGCTGGCTGACCCCCTGATGTATAGCTCTGTGGAATATGCACTACAAAGAAGGCTTTTAGAAATACTAAAAATAAGAACGTTTGATTTGCAGAATATATAGCAGTTTCACAGAAACCATACAATCTAATACATATAACGAACATCAACACGGGCCTCCATTAATCCATTTGTCACGGTGCAGGCAAGTTACCGTCCACAGATGATTGAGTGCCAAGCCAAGTCAAATGTCCCAAAGGAACCGATTGATTCGTAAATACAGCATGTTTCCCCATTGCTCGATATTTGCTTAAGAATGCATAAAATACGTTCTTCTCATTTGGCTCCAATAGCTCTTTTAAAAACACGTTATGAAAACTTCTCAAGGAGTTAGAAATATTTTTATGTCTTTAACTTTTATTTGTATTATGATAAAAACTAAACTCGGAGAAGTTTTCATGTAAATAGAATAAATTGTGCATAAAACGGTTTGTTTACAAATTTTGAATGGGCATTTTTGAAGTTGGTCTTCTGTGTCGAACCTTTACACACTTTTATTGAGGAAGGAATCATAGTAAATAAACATAATAATTATCCTCATGTTTTTTTTTTTTCGTTTTACATCGTCGACCTCTTATTCCTAACAGACAACCAGAACGTAAACCTCTTTCATCCTTTAAAAGCGCAGGTTTTATGGCAACGTTCGAAGCATGTTTTATGTTTGGCAACTGGCACCTCCTTGAAATGTTATAGTCGCTGTGACTAATCTGGAAAACGTCCTACTTTTACAGAGTCGTTCCTGTCGATCGTCTGTCCACTCCTTTTTCCTCCGTTTTCCCATAATAATTTTATCTGCTGAAAGATTTTCTGATTGATCGATGAACTAAACGAGACTCAATCGACCCATGCTTACTTTCTGTTTTCAGAAGCAATGCATTTCGGCAAAAATGTCCTAAAGCAGGATACTAGGTTCTATCTTTAATTTTCCAACATAATGGTGTGCACATTGGACAGTCTACAAACAGACCTTTCTCCACAGGAGTGGATCTAGAGTGGTAGGGCCTTTTCCGTCTCCAGTCCCCGTTTTTCACCACAACTTTCTTATTTTACATAGTGACGAATGTTCTCTCAATTGTAGATTCTTTGCCTAATTAATCATTTCTTAGTTTTCAACTGTAGAAAATAAAATATAATACATTGTCATTCCTATTTTAATGTTGAGATGTGGGCTAAAATTGCATTTTTCACAAAGCAAAATGACCAAACAATTACGGTACATTCGTCACTATGCAAATTTCCAGGTTTTGCCTATTCGTCAGTACGCTAAAACGGAGACGAGCTATGAGACTGAGGATGAAATTTTCTACCTTTACTGTAAAATGTGTTACCTATACATGTCTTAGTATGCCACTTAGTCAGGGGAATACTATTTTTGTATATGAAACTAAAGTTCGAAAGAAACACAATGAAAATAGAGCGCGAGAACCGCGCCCAGAATTGCTGTGGCAGTAATAATAAAATGTTGCAACGGATACTTTTAAAGGTGGGCTCAAAGTGCACCGAACAATAGCCTTTCTGTGACCTTAAAGTGTCGCAAAGTCGCCTCATACAACCAGTTGTAGGTATAGACTTAAATTACCAGTCATAAGTAGAAAATTCCTGAACAAAATACCAAGTGTTATTTTACTTTTGTATGGTAAAGCGTGCATACGCTTACATTTCACCATTTTTGGCCCGCGAAAAAAGGTGGCACGCGCTCCTCTGCCCCCCTTTGGGTTCAAGTTTTATGACCATTGAGGGTTTTTTTTTTATTGTTTGCAAAATCTGGCACACAGTGTACACAGAGTTGTAATCGAGTCACTAGATTCGTGACTCGAGTCACCAATTGTCAAACTTTTAAGTGACTCGAGTCGAGTCATTGACTCGATTCACTGTACTGTTTCAATGGGGAAATTACTCCTGAATTCTCTCGAGTCACATACATAGAGCACTTTAAGGAACTCATATAGGAGGCTATGCTTATGTTGAGAAAAACACTTGTCGGGAGGATGGCCCGTATCCGGGATAACACGCGCTGTGTCATAACTAACGGTCCTCCCGACAAAGTGGTTCGTACCTTCTTTCACCCCCTGTGGGCTGGGGGTTGTAGAATATGCCCACGGTATTCCCCGCCTGTCGTAAGAGGCGACTAAAGGGGAGGACTTGAAACGAATTTATCTAGTTGACACTAAATAACACATTCGTGTTGGTGTGTCGTTAAATATTATCTAACTAACTAACTCCATAGTCTTTCACCGAACATTGTTTACGATAATTAAATGTGAACACTATGGATTGATCATTTCTGGCCGAGCATGGAAGAATATTGCTTTGGTTAAGTTAGGCACAGGTTACACTGGGCTTTTCCGGTTGTTGGAAGGATGAGGAGGGCTTCGAATGACAAAGGAAAGCGTAAAGTAAGTCATATGCCAATATGGCATGAATAGGCTTACTCACATTCTGTGACGTATTTGGAGAGATATGTCAAATTGGACAAAAGCTTTTGCTTCCCGTTGAACATCACATCAGGGTCAAAGTCATGAACTGTGTGAACACATAGATATTAACTGGCATCAAGCGCATAGCTACAATTGTACATGTTAGTTCAGGCTGAAATCACCGAACGTTGCCAAACATAGACTCTGGA
Source organism: Holothuria leucospilota (assembly GCA_029531755.1). Taxonomy (NCBI): domain Eukaryota; kingdom Metazoa; phylum Echinodermata; class Holothuroidea; order Aspidochirotida; family Holothuriidae; genus Holothuria; species Holothuria leucospilota. The sequence continues at coordinate 38,334,423 of CM055982.1, forward strand.
ACTCGGGCTGTAACTGAAGTTTGGGGTCATTAAGACTGCCATATTGGTCCCCTTTTGGAGGTCCCGTGATAAGGCAGAGGGCAATGCCGTGTAAACTTTGACTATATTGTGGGCATCAGAATGAAACTCACTTTCCTTTTGAATGGCATTGCACAGCACGCGAAACACGCCAAAAAAATGTCACTGACCTGTGGGAGAATCTGTGCTTAATATGGACAGCGTATAGCTGATCCTATTTAGGAGTATCACAGATTTTAATTTATCCACCCCTTCTGCCAGTCGAAATGGTCAGACCCCCAGACTCGTTTACCATACCAACAACCACCAACAGATATAGGAGAAGAGAGAGTGAGAAGTTAAATTACCGGTTTTCACAGAAAGCCGTATAGCTACTGTTTTCTAAATTATTTGATAACCGGAGGATGGGATTGTTATACTTTCCTAATATGAAACCAAACAATTTATGAAAATCATTTTTGGAATTGTATTGAGAGATCTCTTTGAGGAACAAAACAACACCACGGACCCGAGACATTTATACTCCTCCATTCTCTCGGCGACCCTAATTTACACAGAAATCGTATTATTTAGCTATAAAACAAAAGCTTAACTATAAAAGAATTACAGTACAGCTCTACAACGCGAGAACCTGACCGAAATTTTTGCATCATATTGAAAAATCTGACCTCCTAAAGAGCATACACAGGTGATATATTGAGGTAGCTGTGCAGGGAATGTGGTCCCCAACGACGGTACCATGTTCAGGTCCCCGACAATGAGACTTCTAAAGGTTCATTCCTTTTGGAAGTTTAAAAGGTAGTGGGCAAATTTGAACCTGCAGGTTTTAGTATTTTGGACTTTAATATGATGAGTTTCGGAGCAGGTTTTGGGAAGTTCCATGTTCAAATTACTCACTAGCTACGCGCAGACATTTCAGCACCCCTTTAACAGACTTTCGGCAAGGATAGCATATGTATTTCCAGAAAAGTAACATAAGTTGGATAGGCTGTAGCGTCGTTCAAGTGACAAGGAGGTGCCAAAAAAGAGAGTAATTCCCCAACTTTCCCGAACCTTGAACTCCCATCCGATACACGCATTTTTTTAAGACTGGAAAGTGGGTTCTATCTTGATGAAGATTTGGATAAGGACCTTCCATCATTTCGTGACTGACTGTTTGCATTTTGGTGCCGGCGGGTCCTTTTGTTTATTGAGAGAGTTTATTTTTGCTTACTGTAGAAGCTTAATGCCCACCGTAGATATTCCTATTAAACATTTTGTTTATCTTATTTATTCTTTTAGCTAGAGGACAGTTCATGTAAACTATTCTTCGGGTGAGAATCCCTTAGACGTTCCTGCAGCATAACATTTGACAGGTGGGTGCAAAGAGGGATGAACGGAGGTTGCTTAAGGGAAAAGGGAGTTCGCTGGAAAGGGTGTTTTTCCGAACCCAGGTAACCTTTCTGGTTATGGGCATGACTGGAATTTTTGCATTGTGGTGTAGTTACGTGGTATAAAAAGATGGAATTTTGGGCCTGTTTTATGTAATGGAAGTTTTTTGCCGTTTAGCTTGTTTGCTCGTTTTTACTTGGAAAAGTCGAAGAAATTCGTTCGAGACAGCAGGTTTGGAAAGGCGTTTCGAGATTTTTTGCGTTTCGGTTGCGTTCTGCTTTTTTTTCGGCCGTCTTTAAAAGTACGGACCTGAAATTTGGTGCGAACATGGACCATGTAACGCAAATTTTACCTGTAAAAATTTGTGCAGATCGATGGTTATTTGGAATCTCTGGAGCTAAGTTTACTAGTTTTGGCCCTAATTCTCTTCTTCTACTAGTTATTTTTATATTTGTGCTCTAAACTTTGCTCAGTCGTCCACAGGTTGTTCATGTACAAAGCTTGTTCGAAAATAATCAATATCACGTAAAACGATGTTTTTAGGGGAGAATTTTGAATTTAAAATTGACTGTTCCGGGTTGGAATGATCGAATTGCTCCTATCAGGAACAAAAGATAAAAAATCAATTGATCTCAGTTGTCTTTAAAACTTACTTATCTACTCTCGTTTGATTTGATCAAAGTATGGTGGAGAAACTTCTAATAATAAAATACCTTCTTTTTTGTCCGAATCAATTGATCTGCCGGGAGCAAAACATTTATTTGACGTTTTGACTTAAGGGTGAAAGCCAAGACAATTTCAGGATAATCCCAAATGAAGTCATGTGAAGTTGGTTGTATTGTTACCCGTATATAAACAAAGCGCGTTGATGCATCAGCACAGCAGGGACAAATGACTGACGTTTTGTCAACATCACATTTAAGCCCCGGTCACACCATGCAACGATAATGAATCCGATACGATAACGATTTTAGCACAGAAATAGTTACCGTACAATTTCAATAGAGTGGTCGCAGCAAACCGATAAACGAAACGGCAATCGTCACAATATCGTTCGAATTTTTTGAAGAGCGAAAAAACACACCACCAAACGATACGATTAAATTTCTTAGTCAGTCAGTCAGTCAGTCAGTCAATGCCTTGTTCAGTGAGCTTTGTTCCCTCTCCTCTCGACAAATGACGACAAGCCGTCATTGTTGTAAAGCTACATTGTGCACACACTGTATAACCGTACAGGGTAGAAATTGAACGCTGCATGTTGTGTAAACTTTTTAGGCGCAGGCCTGTCTGCGATACTCTGATTTTAGAGGAAGAGCCCGTTTCTGTAGGACAAACAACCATATGCTATGGCTTCACAAAGTAAACAAAGTGGAGCGCCCAGATGTTTAGAAAGTAAGTGGTATAGTCTACATTTGTTTTATAATGGTTGACTCGTTATTCTGTAAAGCTTGTGTAGTTTGTTTACTGCAGGGGGCTCAGGTACTTAGGCCTAAGCCTCGAGGATTGGCTGTTTAGTTTTTAAATGGCGCAATGAAGTTGCCCGTATCATAATTGACCTTACTTGGAACAAGTGGACTATGGGGATTGTGCAGAATACTGTAGTCCACGGGGTTTCATTGTCCGTTGTAGTAGTTTATGTTACCTCCTATACTTAGTTTGTCTGGCTTCGCAAAATTAGCATTAACGGACACGATACCTGCCATTAATATAGTTAGGGTGTAACCACTCGCTACAGAACTATAATCAGAAAAAATCGTTATCGTATCGTATTCGTTATCGTTGCATGGTGTGACCGGGGCTTAATTAACTCTACAAAATAGTCACTCTCGTACTACAAATTGACCAAACTAACAGCTTAGTGGCCAAACTGAACACACTGAACCCACAGTCCTCATATAGTTATGAATTGTATGCTCGTGTTTTTCAGCTGCCATGCTTATCTCGTGAAGGCGTAATAATTGCTACCCTGCAGGCCGTGTCATAAAATTGCGTGCAAAGACGGAAGGAGAGAGGGGGGCTTCGCTGAAGTGATGAGGTGGTTTGAGGGAAAGGGGGGTTCACCCGAAGCATGAACCCGCTGGATACACACATGATTTTTTAGGTGAATGGTCACTGCAACATTTGGCCAACAAAGACCTAACATCTGTGACGTTATCAGTGGGACACGTAGGATAGTTCACCCTCGGAGCTGATCCTACCTTTTTCACGTCATATACTGTGGTGCCGTCTTAGGGAGGGGTCTAAAGGGGTTATCCCATTTCCTTCGAAAAAGTTTGGTTTTACAAGGTGGTTTGGATGCGAAATAGTGCCATCTTGAACAATGTTTTGAACTGATGTTATGTTTAGAAATTCTGTTTATTTAGTGATTTTGTCTTATTGTTTGGTTAAGTGTAAGGGAAAGGGTATCATCTGAGTGGACGGGCGGCAACCCCCCCCCCTCCTTGAGAAATTTGTGTGTGTGTGTGTGTGTGTGTGTGTGTGTAAGGTGGCCTTGATGCAAATTTGTGCTATCTTTGGCAAAGCTTTGAAACTGAACTGATAATGTTTTCTTTAGAAATTGTCATTATTTCGTGACTTTGTGGCTGCGGCACGGCACCCTTCCAAGGCTGATAGCCGGGATACGTCGCCCAGTCCCTACCCTTAGTGCTCCACTGGACGTGAAACATATGAATTCCCATTCTCAGCTCTGGGCTCAAGTTTGCCTACATAGTAGGCCGTACGGCATATTTCTTGTTCAGTTATATATTAAACTGGACATGCTATGTGTATCGGGTAATTGTTTAGGAAAGCTTAAAGAAGGGCTGAGCAAACAGAGTCCGCGGTATAGGCTCAGGTTGACGTTTCTGAAATCCACGGAACACTCAATCTCCTACAATGAATCGACCATTACATTAACGTGACGGTTACAACCGAGAGTTGCCACTGGTCTAGTGGTTACTGCCTGGTTAGGAATGTTTACCAAAACTCGGATGAGTCTACATCAAATCATTTACTCTACCAACAGATGCACTTGCAAAAAACCGATCTTCTTATCAAACTTGAAGAGAACAGTAAAAAAGTATACCTATGTAGGGTGGGCCCAAGAATTTTTCAAGCACCCTACATTGCAGAAAACCGCACTCAATGAACAAAATGTCCCACCACACCTCCGCCTCTTTATGTTTCTATGTGTATGTCGATATTATGGAAATAAAGTTGGTATCCGAAGCCCTAGAATGCAGGAAATCGCACAAATTTGTAACTACCTTTTTGCCTCTAAAATGGGTGCGTCAGAAAACTCTCTAAGGTGATCAGCAATCTAAAGCCCCTAAGTGTGGCGAGGGGGCAGCGGGATGGAGAAGGTTGAGGGGACACGATTAGTCGGGGATAGGAGGAAGAAACCTTGTATACACTACCATTCCATATCATAGCACATTTTGCACAAGACACAAGCTTTATACGTACCGAGTTAGTGTTAGTGGTGGTTGAGTGTTTTGCTTGAAAATATGGTCCGCAGAGCTCCACAATGCGAGGACCGCGCTAAAATTTATATGAATAAAATGAAGGTTCGGTCCTCATTGAGAGCCAAAATAGATTATAAGTCGGTGCTGACCTCTAACGGGGATAACATTCATTGCATCGCATCCACCAGTCTGCCCTACGTGTGCAGTTTCCTAGCCATTAACCGTAAGCTACCATTCGACAAATACAAGAGCCTAAGAACAATCATGTGATGGAGGATGAAATTCTACATCGCCGACAATTTAGAGGTTGTGTTGAAGAATTTGACTCCTTAAGAATTGATTAAAACGTCGGGGCAACTGACTGTCCTCTGTAATTACCCTATATCGTGCTCACAGTAACTCAGCTAGGGAAAGGGGGATGCTCTCGTTCCACCTCCACCCCCATGGGGAAGGGGGAATTTTTCTTGTTTCTTTGGTAGCCTTAATTGGTACAATGAAGTATGTCATCCCTGACCCCACGGTTAACTTCATTTTGCTCTAAAGAAGGGAAATTTCTACGATAAAAGCCCAATATTTTCTAATGTCCTTCAATAACAGCCGAAATATCTTCCGCAAAACCCCAGAATCTTCAAATTTTCTCCAATGAAAATCCAAAATTATCAATTCTTTCAGTAAAACCTAACATTTTCGGGGGGGGGGGGGGGGAAACACGTGCCAAAAATTTTGCATTTCTACATTAGAATGATAGTAGACGTAATAAAATATAGGAGACTCCCGTTTCTGAGACCCCTTAGAAGAATGGTGGGATAGAAGTTACATCAAGTGCAAAAATTGTTGACAAACTTTCTGGACACCTTTATCAGGTGTAAATGCTTTGCACTGTGTATTAGGGAATAGTACAGTCGGAAGGAAGGAGGGTACCTTTTCATCTACTTGTGGTTAGCGCTATTAGTCAGGGACGTTTTGGTTTGTTGCATTTTTTTGCTATATTTGGTAAAACTTTGATAAGATGTAGAGTAGACATCAGACAATCAAACAACTATGTGCTCCATTTTTTTTTTCATGTGCAAGGGGGATAGCCAGCCAATTCAAAATGACTGCCATTTTGATCATTTTGGCTGATTTGGCTCAAGAAAGGCTCTGTTGTGCCAACGTTTGGGGTCTAAAACTTTTTTAGGAGTAAAGGTGGTAAAATAAACACAGTCTCCCACTATATACTAAAAGTTTGTCCCAAAATATTGATCCGTTTTGTTGTAGTGACCTGTCGAATATGGCCCTTTTTGCCAAAAATTAGCAATTTTTGCAAGTTTGGCGCCGGGGGACAAATTTGAATACCAGATTCTCTCAAAGTGTGTATTCCAACGACCTTAACTTTCGTTAGTGGGTAGTCTTATAACCAGGCAGTACGTGGGGAAAATTTAGACTCCCAGATTCAAACCTACATGAAATGAGTGGTACTGAAAATTCGCAATTTCTTTGTATTTCGTCGGGAAAGTTTGTTCTCTGGGATCATTTTTTTATGCCCAATATTTCCTTCAATTGAACAACTAGATCTACCGATCTCTTTGTTATTAAAGGAAAATTGGATGTCCATTCTCATTTGAGAGTCAAAATTCTTTCTGTGTACTACCAAGGCACAAGGCTGATTATATCGTGAAGATGAGAGCACCTTGTATGATACTTACAGAGATATGACAGCTCAAAAGTGCCCCTAAACCTATCTTTTGCAAATAAAAATGAAAAATCGCAATATTTGGGTTCCTTAATTTCATTCCCATTCTGATTTGCGAGTCGAAATTCTTTCTCTTTACTACTGAGGCACTAGACTGCCCATTTCATGAAGATGGGAGCATCTTGTGAGGGAGTATCGGAGATATTACTGTTCAAAAATGCCCTTTTACCCATATTTTTTACTAAAAAATGAATAAATTTCAATATTTGGGTTTCTTTTATTCAATATTCCGTTTTTATCTGTTCGTGTAATTTTTTTCTGTGTACTACTGAGGCACTCGAGTATGGCAATTTTGTGAAGATGAAAGATCTTGTGTGGCTCTAAAAGAGATCATTATTGTTCAAAATTGTCTTGTAGTGCCAAACCTTGTATTTTTTATTAATGAAAAGGAAAATATTAATGTTTTAGCTGTTTAGGGTCTATACCAATGGAAAATTTGTTTGCTTTTTAAATGTTCAAAATTGGTGTGTGTCTTAACAATCCGCATTTCTTTTAATAGCAGAGAGATCAGTAGATCTAGTTGTTCAATTGAAGGAAATATTTGGCTAAAATGATCCTAGAGGCCAAACTTTCCCGACGAAATACAAAGAAATTGAGAATTTTCAGTACCACTCATTTCATGTAGGTTTGAATCAGGCAGTCCAATTTTTCCCACGTACTACCTGGTTATAAGATTACCCATTAACGAAAGTTAAGGTCGTTGAAATACACACTCGAAGAGAATCTGGTACTCAAATTTGTTCCCCGGCGCCAAACTTGCCAAAATTGCCGATTTATGGCAAAAAGGGCCATATTCGACAGGTCACTACAACAAAACGGATCAATATTTGGGGAAAGACTTTGAGTATATTGTGGGAGACTGTTTATCTTACCACTTTTACTCCTAAAATACTCAATACACATAGCATGTCCAGTTTAAACTGATCTGTGTTACAGAAACTGTAACACAGCCTAAAAAAGTTTTAGACCCCAAATGTTGGCACAACAGAGCCTTTCTTGAGCCAAATCAGCCAAAATGATCAAAATGGCGGCCATTTTGATTTGGCTGGCTAACCCCTTGCACATAAAACAAATGGAGCACATACTTTTCCGATCGTCTGATGTCTACTCTACATCTTATCAAAGTTTTACTACATATAGCAAGAAAAAATGCAAACCCCCCAAAAGCTACGAAATGGCCTGGACTATATACCTTGAACTATGAAATGGTAATTTCCAGCCTCCATAATGAATATTAACAAGTGGCAGGTACTTCTAATTCGAAAACTTATTTAAAAATTGACTGAAACAATACAGTATTTCACACATTTTCGCGCACTTGGTAGCTTAGCAATAATCACTATTTCATCTGGAAACTTGAGAGTAGTTTAGGGTAATGCGTACGAAATATCAGTAAATACTAGAGTGTACAACAAAATATCACTGACAGCGGTGTAACCAGAGTACCTTTTTATTTGGGCGTATGGGGAGAAAAAGAGGCAGAAAAGAGTTCGATTGGGGTAGGGCATGTATAGACCATATGCGCTGACGTCACGTGACGTCATTTTGGATGTAAACAATGAAGCATGCTATATAAGATGTATGACTTTGGTACACTTACTGTACGCACTGTACGTGGCCTTCGCACGAGCATGTACACAGGCGCGCACGTAGTCGCCCGGTTCACCAATTATCTTTCCGCATTTGGGTTGTGTAAGTTGCAGTGATACGCGGTTGCCTCCATCGAGGGCACACTTCGTTCTGTGACGTCATATGCATAAGGTCTGTGCGTATTCCTATACGTATACCTTCTCTCACAGGTAAACGTATGATTATTCGTATATATGATGCCTGGATATACGTAACCGGCACGTACATGTATAAACTATATTTGACTGTGTATGTATGGCTGCCAGGAATTACGTGATAGGTGATCGCGAAGTGTCCCAAGATAGCATTTCTGTCAAAGAAAGGGTTTAAGCAAAACATTAATTTTCATATGCGGAAGAGGAACTAAATATATGCAATTTGGTGAAATTTCTATTCAAATCAGATGTGTAGTTCTCGAGCTATCAGCAAGGACTTACTACATTTGTGACCCAAAGTGAGCTTGATTCAAACAGGGGCCAGGTAGTTGCTAATAGCAACTCCCTGCAGGGACTGTATCACTTCCTCACATTGATGAGAGATACTTTGTTTCCTTTGTTTTTCAGTATGTTGTGTTGACCTTGAAGTTAATAGTCCCATGCCTCTCATGCATTCACATTCTGATAACATGGGGTTATAGAGGAGCAAACTGATTGTAAAATTTAAAGAAAACAAAAGAGGGTTCATTAATGTGAGGTTATGACGTCATATGTGCTTGTTTCCAGTTCACTTTGCGTTCAAAATGTGACAACTTAACTGCTAATATCTTAAGAACCACAGATCGGATTTCAATACAAATTTCACCAGAATGCTATAACAAGTACCTTTCTAACATATCAAAACTTGATTCTTGGTAGGACCCTTCTTTTAAAGTGACATTATGGCCAATCCCCGTGCATCCCTACACCGACCGGCCGTAAGTCTAGGTCAGGCTACTATGAAAAAATGATCAAATTGTAATATTTGATGTCTTCCTATTAGTGCACATCAAATGCATTTGAAGATATGTTAAATTAACTCGCCCCTGGACACACTAAAAATGCCCTGAGACGGGTCAATCCATTTGTCCTCCAATGATTTGTTTTGTCTACCAGTGGCGTCCTAAGGGGAAAAGTTCAACCCACGTAACAGCTTTGGGGAGGCAATGTCACAGCTAAAAAGTCTCTTAACTATGAAAATTTCCAGACATATAATCAGTTCAAAGTTTTGCAAAAGATATCACCATTTTGCATCTAAGCCACCTTACATGAACAAATCTTTCTCATAGGGGAGGGGTGACACCCCTCCCCAGGGTGCCAGCTATCCAAGGTACGCCGCTGCAATTATCAAATTCAAGACTTTGACCTCAGATGAAACAATGAAGTGCTACCATTCTTCTTTCCCTTAAAACACATTTCAGCAATATTTTAGCAAACAAATTTAGCAAATTGTAGAAAGTACTAAACACGGAAATAGATACCGTATTCCAGTAAAATTCAGTGTTAAAGTGCGTTCACACCAGAACCGAAATCTGCTGCGTTTTGCGGGCGGGACGAGGAAAGTTTTTCCCAGGAAAAATAGAGGAAATTTTATTTCAATGAAAATTTGGTAAATTTCCCCATTCGTTCTAAGATAACAAATTTCGCTTCCCGCCAGCAAAAGGCAGCAGATTTCGGTTTTGGTGTGAACGCACCTTAACATAGTAAAAAATCTGAAAAATTAGACCAAATATGTGGGTCAAATGTCAAATTTGGGTAAAATGTAGGTGTAAATACCACCATTTTACGTGTAGCCATCATTAGAATTCAAAAATTTCTTACAAGAGAAGGGGAAAACCAGTGCTTTGTTAAAGCTTGCTTTAAGTGACATGTTTTGATGTGAGGGGTGTATGTTGTTTTGAAAACGAGTGGTGGCGCTGTTTCTACATTCTTAGACGCGAGGAGATTCGTCGTTTGTTTATAATCAAGGCCGTTAGTGGCTGCGGCGATCTCTTCGGGCGAGTAGTTTCTAGTAAGAAGTCTCTCTGTAAAAGAGTTTCTTTACTCTAGGAAATCGGACTCGTTACTGCATAATCTGGCGTATCTTAGTACTTCACCTTTAATAAAGCCTTTGAAAGTGGCAAGTGGGTGTGCAGAATTACGATTGAGGTATTGAAAAGTTTCAGTGGGCTTGGTATAGACTTTCGTGTAAAGAATGCCGGTGGATTGAAACTTGTTACCTTTAAAGATTTTTAAATCCAAGTAGGTTACCTCAGTTTTGGAGATTTCCATGGTGAATTTCAGAGAGGAATGAATTATATTCATTTTGGCCACTAAGTTTGAAAGTTCAAATTCCGTTCCCTTATATAACAGTAGAATGTCATCCCTATAGCGGAGCCATTTTAAAATGTTGGAATCTGTCGGTATGATTTTATTTTCAAGTCTATGCATGACAATATCGCAGATTTCCGGCGAAGACTGGCTGCCCATTGCACATCCAATTTTTTGTAAGAAAAATTGGTTATTAAACTCGAAGCAGTTCCTTTCGAGGATGAGTTTAATCAAGGTGCGGAGGGACATAGGGAATATTGGTTTAATCCCGTATGAGTTTAGGGGTGCCTTCTCGTAAGCTTCTTGGGATGCATTTAAGGCCTCCTCTTGGGGAGTGTTAGTATACATGGATACCACATCGAGCGTTGCAAGTAAAACCTCCTGGGGCAGGGGGGTTGCTTCCAATATTTTTAGAATATGGTTAGTATCTTTTACATAGGTGCTCTGTTGCGTAACAATGGGAAGCAAAAAGTAGTCCACGAATTCCGATATTTTTTCGGTAGGAGATCCGTTCCCGCTAATTATTGGTCTACCAGCAAATTTTGAGTTAGCCGGCGGTGCTTTGTGAATTTTTGGTAGCACGTATATGACCGGGGTACGGATTTTGTGGTTCTGTGGATTGAGGTACTTAAATGTTTGCTCGTCAATTTCATCTCTGTGAACAAATCTTGAAGAGTACTCTTGACCATTTGTACAGTCTCTGGAGTTATGTCACTCGGAATCCGTTCGTAGTGATGACTTTGCAGTTGCCTTTCAATTTCGGCTTGGTAGTCTGAACGATTTAAAATAGCAATACCTCTGCCTTTGTCAAAGGGCTTAAAACAATTAGGGAAAGATCGTTCCGAATTGTTTTAAGCTCCAATATTTCCGCTTTTTTTATATTGATCTTAGCATTGCGGATAGGGAGGCTTGCTATTTCAGTCAAGGTAGCTTCAAGATAGTTTTCAAGATGATTGCTATATGCAGGTCGGGGCATCCATGTTGAGGGTAAACGGAACTTAGAAATAGACCCACTTTCTTTGTTTTGAAAATTATAGCGAAGTCTCATTTTACGTTTAAGGTCTCTCATTGACTTTAGGAGATCGCTACGTCTAGGCTTTTCAGGGGTCATTATGAACTTTAAACCTTTTCCCAATGCAACTATATGAATTTCTGACAAAGGTTTGTCGGAAAGGTTTTTAACGTATTTATGGAGGGCTTTTGCTTCATTTCGAAGGGCTTGGGCTTCTAACTGGCTACGTATAGCCGAACATTCCCTTTGTCTCTTGGGAGATCTTTGTCTGCTTTTGGTAGCTTTTACTGAACGGTCAAATTTACGCCTTTTAGATAGCGGGGGTGGGGGGTAACAGAGTTAGGCTCTGACTTAGAAGAAAACACACAACACTTTTTAAGCATGTTCGACAGAGAGAAGAGTCTACTCTTTCGGGAAGAATTGGTGCCCCTTAAAAGAGCCGTTTGGTTTTAGTTCCGGTCTCAACGTCTGTACGGGTGCCTTCTGGGGGCTTTCTTATGCCGTAATCTGTCCTCCTCCTTCCTTGCCGATGATTGAAGTAACTTCTCCAAGAGCTTTTTGGCTGGTTCTCCTTCTTCCGTTGACTCTATGTCTGTCCTTTTTAAGGAAGCGTTGTTTCTGCCTCTTAGCCTGGCGGGACAGCTCCTCACGCCAGACCCTACAAAGTCCCCTTCCTGCTCGAAGGACCGCCAAACCCAAGAATCCGAGAAATCCTGGGAGCAGTTCAAGGACTTTGGGGGTCTAGGCGGGTTTCTATAAGCCCGTAGGTGCTGGGGTATAGTTCTCTTTTCGAGATACTTGTCGAGATTTTATCCCCTCTGTTAGGGCGATGGTAGCAGCCTGTAGTAGTCCCAGTGATTCAGCGTGCTGTCGTACTTTTTGGTAGATTTCTTCTTTCAGAAGAATTTTATCCTTTCTAGGAGGAGGGGTTCGTTGTCCACAGGTTATTTGCTCTTCTTCAGAGTTAATGGAGTTCGTTGGTGAAGCTGGTATATCCGGAATTATGTCCATTCTAGTTCTATGCCAGAGGCCAATCAATCAATCATTCGACTCGAAGGTTGTAGCTGATCCACCCGAAGGTGCTGCAGCAGGCTAAAAGCCGGAAAATTTGAGTCTCCAAAGGTAAGTGATGGACGGAATATGTAAGCCGGTCAGGGTGAAACATCACAGATGAACTTCCTTGCTGTCGATGACTTTTAGTACTGGTTCAGATGTATCTGTCTGGGTTCTTCAAGAGTTTCTTTAGATTCAATGTTCCGATGTGTTGTTTCGAGTGTTGGTTGTTAATTATCGTTTCCGTTCCATTGTTGTACGGTGATATCTTGTAATGGTGTGTCTTGTAGTAAAAATCTTCGTTGTTGTAGCTGATGGTCGATGAAGTTGTGAAGGATGTGGTTTTCGTCTTGGCATTTCCGTATGAATTTCTGATGTAAATCCTGAAAACGTTGTTTTATCGTTGATGTGTTGGCAATCGTAAGTAATTCGTTGAATGGATGTTGTCTTTGTAGATGAAAAGCTATACGGCAGGCTCTACGTTGTATCTTCTCAAAGTCTTGGAGATGTCGATCGTCGATGTGGATGAGTGCTGGTGCAGCGTATTCCATGATGGAGCGGACCATAGTGTTAAAAATTTTCATCGTGGTCTCGGGTGATGCCAGGTGGTGTTCGTGGTTGCCTGCAATTCGGTAGAGTGAAGTGACGGCTTTGCGGGCTGTTTTTGCCGTGATTTTGTGCTGATGTGTCAGTTGAAGTTTATTATCGATGTGAATTCCAAGATATCTGACTTGTCGGTGCACAGGAATTACGGCGTTATCGAAGATGATATGTGGTTGCCTTTGTAGTCCTCTTCCTGCCTTGATGTAAAGAACTTGCGACTTCTGCGGATTTATGGTGATTCTCCAATCGTTGCACCAGGATTGTAGATGATTGATGTACGCTTGTATGTTTTGTTCGGCTCTTTCTGGTATATTCGATGAAGTCCACACCGCGATGTTATCAGCAAATTGAGATAGGTGAGTGTTTCTGAGGTTGGGGATATTCTCCGGTTGAGGAATATCTGCGACGTAGAGGATAAAGAGAATCGGGCTGATTGTGCTTCCTTGAGGTGTGCCTGTTTTGATGTTGAGTGGAGTTGAGAGTGCTGTTCCTATTCTGTATTGCGTCTGCCTGTTTCTGAGAAAGTTGGCAATCCATCTCGTGTATGTTGTCGGGATGTTGAAGTTCCTCAGTTTGAGCAAGAGACCTTTATGCCACATCCTGTCGAAGGCTTTCTCTGCGTCGAAGAAAGTTGCTATGATTTGTTGACGTTTCCTTTGTAGTGAAGATGTACTTTGTATTATTTTGAAGAGTTGGTCTGTTGTGCTTTTCTTTTTTCTGAATCCGGCTTGCGATGGTGGGAGAATGTTGTTGTCTTCTAGGTGGGTAGATATGCGATGGGCGATAATCTTCTCTAGACATTTTCCTAGAGTCGGAAGCAGGCTGATAGGTCTGTAGCGTTGTGGTGATTTGTGGTCTTTTCCTGGCTTTGGTAGTAGTATCGTAGTGGCTTTTTTCCAAATGTGTGGGATGTATCCAGTGTTAAGAGATGCCGTGTAGACTTTTCCGAGTTGATGAAGAAGAGCTGGTGGTCCGGCTTTCAGATGCACATATTGTATGCCGTCTGCTCCTGGGGAGGTGTTTGATGTCTTCTTCAAAATTTTTGTTATGTCATCTGCAGAGATGGATTTGTTGATATTTCTGTCATCATTGTCTTCGTTGGGATTGATGTCTTCTTTCGGGAAGTAGGTTTCAGGGTAGGCCTGTTGGATGTTGCTTGCGATTTCGTAGATATTTTTGTTGAAAGCTGGTTTGTCTGGTATTGAGTGAACTGTTTCGAAGTAGTTCCGGAAACATTCGGCTTTGTCTTCGTCGGTGGAGGCTACCGTTTTATTGTATTGTAGTGTTGGTATGCGTTGATTCCGTTTATTCTGCCTGATGATTCGTTTTACTGTTTTCCAGAAACCTTGTGGCTGCTTGTTGTTCGAAAGTTGTTTGCATCTGTTGTTATGTTCTTCTTTGTAGTGTTGTTTGATAAGGGTTGAAGTTTTTCTCGATAGGTTGTTGATGAGAGTTTTAACGTAGTTGTTCTTTGTGCGTTGATAAATTCTGCGTAGTTTACGGCGCTGTCGGATGGTTCGTAGTATATGTGGTGGAAGTTGATATGGTTTTGGTTTCCACTGAATTGGTATGGCTATTCTGCTGGCTTCTTGTATTAGCGATGTCAATTGCAGAGCAGCGTCGTCGATTTCTTGTATGCTTCTAGGGTTGTAATCTCCTATGTTTTCTGATATGTGATGTCTGTATTTCATCCAGTCGGCATTCCGTAGATTTTGTCGTGGCAGCCTTACGATGAATTTAGCTTATGATGCGAGTTGAAGTATCTGAGGTCTGTGGTCGGAGCCGAGGTCTTCACCAATCTTGAAATCGCATACCAGACGGTAGAGTGATGTTGAAAGAAGACAGAAGTCAAGTTGTTCGGGTGCGACATTAGCTTGGGTTGGTATCCTTGTAGGAGTTCCGGTGTTGAGACATGAGATATTTTCTGTTTCGATGAGATGTAAGAGTTGTTCACCAGCGTTGTTGGTTATGTTGCAGCCGAGATCGACATGTTTGGCGTTGAAGTCCCCAAGTATGACAATGTTATTGAATTTACGGATGAGTTGTTGGTAAAAAGTTGTCGGAAAGATTCTGCCATTGGCCGGAATTTGATAGGTGGTAACAAAGGGGAGCTTCTTAGATGAGGCGAGGGTAACTTGTATTCCAATTGTTTCCCCATTTGGGTTGTTGATGGATGCGATGTGTGTGTATTTGATGTCCTCTCTTACGGCGATAAGAACTCCCCTTCTTCTGGTTTCATTTTGTCCGGTGTAATGATGGTGTAGCCTTGGAGGTAAGGAAGCCGACGGTTTGTTGTGTGACGTGTCTCATTAAAGCATGCTATATGGATGTTGTTTTCGTTGAGATAATGCAGTACTTCAAGAGTTTTGTTGTAGATTGAGTTGACGTTGAGATGAAAAATGTTGATCGTATTCATGATGACAACCTAAGTAGCGGTTGTTGGATGGTGTCGTGGAGTCAGAGGTTCGGCTTGGTAGGTGAGGTATCTAACTTCTTTTTGAAAGTGTTGTGTATCTGGCCGGGTGACACGATGAGGCCAAAGTGTAGGCGGACGAGATGCGAGATTGTCTTTACTTTTGATTTGCTGGTGAGGTCGTTCTCTCCGTGTTCTGGTGTGACTTGTAGCAGTACTTCGGATATGAATTCGATGACTTGTTTCTTCATTATTTCGATCTGTTTCGTTGTTTCTTTGATAATTTTGTGAAAGGTTTCTTTGTCTGCTTCAACCTGTTGTCTCTTGGCTTCTTCAGTGTCGTGATGGTGTGTCTCTTTCAATTTTGCGATCTCCTCCTGGTGTGCCTTGGTAACCTCAGCGATGTCTGTTTGGCGGTTTTGCTTCTTGGTGGGATGCGTGTCCTGGGGCTCCGACTGCATAATCTTCTGTCCTTTCTGTCTGGTCTGTAGGTTGTGAAGTTCACGCTGGTACTTTGAACATCCTTTGTAACTGGCTATGTGGGTTCTATGGCAGTTGGCGCATTCTGGCTCGTCACG
This sequence comes from Holothuria leucospilota, assembly GCA_029531755.1. Classification (NCBI taxonomy): domain Eukaryota; kingdom Metazoa; phylum Echinodermata; class Holothuroidea; order Aspidochirotida; family Holothuriidae; genus Holothuria; species Holothuria leucospilota. The sequence goes on from CM055982.1 coordinate 38,350,560, forward strand.
TGGTCGTGTGCATTCGTGAAGACTGTGTTTTCCGGCGCATCTCAGACATGTTTTCCGATGTGTACAATTTCCTGCAAAATGGCCGAATCTTTGACAATTGTGACATTGTATCGGTGCCTTGGGTTGGTGAATTCGTTCTACTTGGTGGTGTTGGTAGCCTATGTTGACCCCTTCCTTGATGGTTCTGTTCATCTCTTCCTGGTTGTTGAATGTTATGGCAGCTTTCCATATCGGTGTTTTGGTGCCTTTCTTGAAGAATCGTCTAAATTCGGAAGTGGTGTATCCTTGTCTTTGTAGTTCTGTATGTACCTCGTTGTCGCTAACACTCGGGTGAAGACGTGTGATGATTGCCTCATTTTTCTTGGTGATGAGTCGTTGCGTGCCCGGAATTCTTGGTTTTGGTTGACGTCCATCAATGGCTTGCCATGGTTTCATAAGAATTGCCTGTGACTGCTTGTTTTGTGCCGCGATGAGTAGGCCTCCTGTTGCTGTATGTCGAGCCATGATGACTCCTGCTGAAAGGGCCAGGACAGATCTAGAGTCAACGGAAGAAGGAGAACCAGCCAAAAAGCTTTCAATCATCAGCAAGGAAGGAGGAGGACAGATTACGGCATAAGAAAGCCCCCAGAAGGCACCCGTACAGACGTTGAGACCAGAACTAAAACCAAAAGGCTTTTTTAAGAGCTACCAAGTCTTCCCGAAAGAGTAGACCTTTCTCTCTGTCGAACATGCTTACAAAGTGTTGTGTGTTTTCTTCTGAGTCAGAGCCTAACTCTGTGACCCCCCCCCCACCCCCGCTATCTAAAAGGCGCAAATTTGACCGTTCAGTAAAAGCTATCAAAAGCATACAAAGATCTCACAAGAGACAAAGGGAATGTTCGGCTATACGTAGCCAGTTAGAAGCCCAAGCTCTTCGAAATGAAGCAAAAGCCCTCCATAAATACGTTAAAAACCTTTCCGACAAACCTTTGTCAGATATTCAAATAGTTGCATTGGGAAAAGGTTTAAAGTTCATAATGACCCCTGAAAAGCCTAAACGTAGCGATCTCCTAAAGTCAATGAGAGACCTTAGACGTAAAATGAGACTTCGCTATAATTTTCAAAACAAAGAAAGTGGGTCTATTTCTAAGTTCCGTTTACCCTCAACATGGATGCCCGACCTGCATATAGCAATCATCTTGAAAACTATCTTGAAGCTACCCTGACTGAAATAGCAAGCCTCCCTATCCGCAATGCTAAGAGCAACATAAAAAAGCGGAAATGTTTGCGCTAAAAACAATTCGGAACGATCGTTCCTTAATTGTTAAGCCCTTTGACAAAGGCAGAGGTATTGCTATTTTAAATCGTTCAGACTACCAAGCCGAAATTGAAAGGCAATTGCAAAGTCATCACTACGAACGGATTCCGAGTGACATAACTCCAGAGACATCCCACACTATCTAAGCGGAGCATCAAGTGGCGTGCCTACAGATAGTTGACACCCAGGGTGGACCCTTCCTTATTCACCTGTGCATAAGTGCCATCCTGGGGGAGGGTGCTTTGGGGAGGGGCACATTTAAGGCCTTGTGCAGGTGCAAAATTGTGCTATCGTTGGCAAAGCTTTGAACTGATAATATTTTTACAAATTGTCATTAAGTTGGTGATATTCTTCCTGTTTTATGCTGAGCGTAAGTCAAGCGGTGCTCTCTAAGAGAAGGGGATGACACTCTATATACTCTGAGAAATTTTCCTGATTGTGAGGTAGCTTGGATGCAAAATGGTGCTATGTTTGCTTAAACTTTGTAAAGCTTTAAAATGATTATATGTGTAGAAATCCTCATTATTTAGTGATTCAGTGTTTACTCAATGTTGGTAGGATGTGACTGATGGCGATGGAGGGGATGGATGACACCCCTACTCTTTGAGAAGTTTTCCTTGTGATCAGTTTAACTAGATGCAGTATGAGTTACCTCTGGTAAAGCTTTGGACTGATAACATGATCTGAAATTTTAATTCTGTACTGAAATTATTCGGACGTGGCATAGCACCCTACAAGTCTGTTTCCCAATTCAGACTCCTCCCTAGCGCTCTTGGAAGGCCACTCCGACTGCTGGAGTAATCATCGGTGAGCTTTTAGCCGTAGCGTCTACTGCCTTGCAAGAAAATGTTTGTTAAAAATGTTTTCCAGATGGGAGAAATGACACATTTTACACTCTAAACAAGGTGGTTAAAAACTCTCACCAACACTGGGCACGTATGTGAAAATACTGAAATTGGGTAAAGTTTGCCTAATAATTGATAATTATTTGGGTTATCTGTGAGGCAGGTTACCGAATTAAGTGGTAAATAACCTCTTGATAAACCCATTAATCAACAATTATTGGGCAAACTTTACCCAATTTCATTATTTTCACATACGTGTCTAGTGTTGGTGTGATTTTTACCCAATTGTTTTTAGCATCTTGAACATTCTTTACTTCTAGATTTCATGCTTTAGAGACAGAGTTAGATTTCAATAGGGAACGTTAAATTTGAAGTAAGGGAAAATACAGTCACCCCAATTTGAATGAGTGTACCCTGGTATCCTATGTCATGAATGGCTTTTGAGAATCATGTTACAATACGTTTCTCACTGAGTTGTGTAATTCACGTATAGAGTAATTCCTTGATTTGCCTTGAATATGTAATATTTATGTCTAACATATCATGAAATACTTGAAGTGAAATGAGATGATATTAAGTTTGTGAGATTTATATGTTGTTTCAAAATATGTTTGGGGCGACTGCTTATGCCCGTTAAATCAAAAGTAGGCCAACTTTCATTTACGATTTGAAAATCTCAGTAATACTGCTCCATGCCCCCCCCCCCCCACAGGCTACGGCACTGTTAATCCGGTGACCCTTTCATCATCTCTGCCAAACATGAACCTATTAGTAAAGACCTCACGCGTTTTATCCATCAAAATGTATGGAGTTCCCAAGTCATCCCTAGCAAGGCGTCTTTCCAAAGGAATACCTGATAGTATGTCTGCTTCTCGACCACCAAGAAGAAGGGAGATGGTAAAAAACGTCGAGTCACACAAGCTCGGTGTCTCACCGCTGATGAAGTATTCAACATGAAAGTAGAGAAGCAGCAAAAGAAAATCAACGAAGCTGCTGCTAAAGAAGCATGAAGCAAGAAAGAGAGCGGAAAAGGCAAGAGAAAGCCATACAGCAACAGCAAAGGCAAATCCAAAGGTTGTTGAAGCAAAAGGAAAAGGAACAGAAACAAAATTTGCCATTGCAAAAAGCACAGAAGAAGGGGAAAGGGGGGGAAGGAATGTGACCGTGACAATACAGGCAATTATTGTGCCCTCTGTGAAGGTTCCTATGGAGATGATGAGGACGAGGAAGACTGATGGCAGTGTAGACAATGTTATGAGTGGTTTCATGAGATATGTACAGCGATTTTTGAGAAACATTTACTTGAAATTGTGTGTGAACACTGAAAGCCTTGAAAAATTACATGGACTGAAAACAGGAGTGCAAATGTTGATTATGACTGAGACTTAGGTTCTTTCTCAATTCATGCTTTAAAGACGATGTGGCATTGATTTTCATGGCAAACCACATTGGTTAGTTTTTATACTGTATATGAATGTATTAAGTTCTCATAAGTCACCAATACCAAAGAGTCTCAGTTGATTTTAGTGTAGAAATGCCTTGTCCCATTTACCCCACACATTGGTGTCCCACTTAATTACCTCGTGCTGTTGGGTTAAGTGGGACGCAAATTTGTTTTCTTATTTGGCCTATCCTTTGAAAATTATGTGTGTCAAGACCTCGACATTTGAATGCCTTTTCCTGAACTAGTTGTGCTATCAAAATATATTGTAGTTTTTTGTCAGAAAAAACCTTTTGTATGTTTTTGCTTTAAAAATATGCTAAAGTGTCCCACTTACCCCATTTTACCCCATCAAACATTAAACTCTCCTACGTCCTTCTCAGCCACATTACTCTGGAGTCTGCACTGCACAAAAGTGAAAAATCCAAACACTACCGTGCAAAGAACCCTATTAAATGCCGAACTGCCATTATTCTCCAAGCAAAAATCGCGCCGCTCCCGTATTGAAATCAGTCAGAAATGGATCAATTCGGGAGCCACTGTCTTTCCCTCCTTGTGTTTTTCAAACGCGATCTCACCAGGGAGTGTCAAATAGCAACTCCCTGCCCTGACATACTTTAGAATGTTGCATACAGGAATCGATTTGCGATTGTATCCAGCGAACTTCTCGTCGGCTTTCGTAGTGAACGTTCCTTAGAAATACCAGGGAGCTGTTATTTGGAGCTCCCTGGAAATACGTTTCGTTTTCGTCAACATTTATTCGAGTCACTTTTTAGGATTTTATGCAAAGAAATATATATTTATATATCTATATATATCTATATATATATATATATATATATATATATATATATATATATATATATATATCAGACAGAGATGAAAAATGACTCAGAAGGAACTCAGAGAAAGCTCCATGGAGCTTGTGGTATGAGCCCTCCTTGTGCAAAAATACAATTACAATGGATACAAAAAGAAAAAGAAAACAGTACATACATAAAAGAAAAAAGAACAAAGTCACCTATATTTGTTCATTAAATGAAGTTTTAGATATTTGTTAAGTTACAGACTTGAAGTTTTGGGGGAAGGGAGTTCCATAGGCAAGGACCGGTGAAGCGAATTGATTGTTGGGAAGAGGTGAGTCTAAAAGCGGGAATAGAAAGGGAGTTCCTGGCGCGTGTGAGGTGAGAATGAGTTTCATGACGGAACTGAAAAGTGGATCGAAAGATATTGGTATTCTGTATCCATGAATACATGAAAATACCAACTTGATAACGATAAATATCGAAAACAGGCAGAATATTAAGCTTAGCGAAACAGTCACGAGACGAATGTAACAGCTGAATAGCTCTCTTCTGAATTTAAGAGGGGGGGGGGGGGTAAATCTTAGAGCAATAGGAACCACCCCAAAGAAGAGCACAATAAGATAAGTACGGATTAATTAGAGTATTATACAGAGTAACCAGGGTCTTTTGGGGAAGATAATGTCGCAGACGGGCAATGATTCCAATATTCTTAGAAACTGTATTAGAGATGGACTGAATGTGATCATTCCAAGTAAGATGGCTGACAATAAAAATACCAAGGAACTTGACTGTGTTAAAAAGTAGAACATCAATTCCACAGAAATCAATATTACGAATGGATGTATTTGGAGTACAAAAGAGAACAGATGCCGTTTTACTTAAATTGAGTAATAACTTATTGACACAAACCATTCACAAACCTTGTGTAGTTCATTATGTACAATTTTCATTAAGGTCACGGGATCTTCATGAGAACAAAAAGTATTAGTATCGTCGGCATATAAAATAAAATGAAGCTTACCGTTAGCCTTGGAAAGGTCATTTATATATATATATATATATATATATATATATATATATATATATACTACATGGGATGCGTTCCTATGACGTAACAATGGAAAGCTTGACTCGACAGTATTTAAGCTCAGTTGACCGCGTTCTACCACATAGGCCTCAATGGCTCAGTGGTCAGAGCATCCGCCTTGTATGCGGGAGGTCGCTGGTTCGAATCCTGCTTGAGGCTAAGTTTTCCATTCACATATGAATATCCTCTTTCAGTATAAGGCAAGTGCTTTGTTAGAGGAAAAATGGCCTAAGGTCTCTGTGCGACTATTTAATACAACGTTGATTTGACTCGTATATATATACACACACACATATATATATATATATATATATATATATATATATATATATATATATATATATATATATATATTATATATATATATGTATATATATATATATATATATATATATATATAATGTACAGTAGTGGTCTGGGAATGGAGCCTTGTGGGACACCACACTCAATAGGTAAGAAATCTGAGTTTACATTGCGAACTACAACGTACTGCTTTCTCTCATTCAAATAACTCCTAAACCAGTTTAGTAAGCCCCCCGTACACCATAGTGCTCGAGTTTACTTAACAGAATATTGTGATGGAGGCAGTCAAATGCCTTGGGGAGGTCGAGAAAAGTTCCCGAGACATAACGTTTCTTTTCAAATGCATCTGTTAATAAATCAGTGAAGTGTAAAAGAGCATGAACTGTCGATCGCCCAGGCAAGAAGCCAAATTGAAAATCATATAAAAGTTCATACTTAACAAAGAAGCTATATAAACGAACAAACATTAACTTCTCGAGAATTTTCGAAAAACAGGGCAATACAGAGATAGGTCTATAGTTACTGACGGCGGGAATTAAAGTTCCCCTTCTGAAATACTGGAATAACACGAGCGATTTTAAGAGCAGCGGGAACGACACCTTGCTCGAAAGATAAGTTAAAGAAATGGACCGAAGGATCACAAATAAGATGACCAAGGCATTTCCCTAAATTTGCGGCTACTGCATCGCAAAACGCAGCAGAATTCGGTTTTGGTGTGAAAGGGCCTTTATCCGCTTGAGTGGTTTTCTACCGAACTTTACGTTGGCGACACTGGCTGAATTCGGATCTTTTAAGGAGGTATGTAGAGCGATGGCAGGATACAATTAATCTCGTCTCGACTAAATGTACCTTTGTCCCCCCCCCCCAATTTTGCCACTCCAAATAGATCAGAGGAGCATTTTACTGTAAGGGTGGTGAAGCAGGCAGGAAACTCAAAACATGGACTCCCGTCCCCCCATAAATGAGCTTGTGGCTACGTGTCCAGTGCCCCTCCATACTTAAAGAATTTGGCAAACATAATCTTATGATTAAATGCGATTGATGGATTGAGATTCACAATTATTGTTAGCCAGTGAGAGTTTCGGGACCCATTTCTAGGGGGCGAAGTATGAAGTTTCAAGACTGATGATAGATTGCCCCCAAGAGGTGGTGGATATTGGAGAACTGTACCAAACGATGGCGCCATTAGGGGTTATCCTCAGGGTCCCTGGTGGTTCCAAGTGCAACGCCTCAGTCGGGACTAGAGCGCCGTTTGGAATATTTACAAAATTGTGGGGATAAAAAAGAACATGTAACTCTTTCAAATGGCATGTGATGATCACTAAACTGACCACAAATCACAGTTTAACTTTATTTTACGGAAGCTTTACTTGAACCAACGGTTGGTCTAATTCAATGGTGCAGGGCCTGCGACCTCGACCCCACCCCTCCCGATCTGATTCTGTAGGTGAAATTAAGTGTGATGAAGTTAAGCCGATTGTAAAAACCATTAATTTTCTCAACATAACATTATAACTATATGCCACGGAAGAGCAAGCTTTGTGAAGCTGTAGTTCTGTTAAACGTAACTGTAACTGTAACAAGAAGATCAACCAGTATATTCCTGGGAGATGCCAAGACGCACCGAATAGCAAAAGCTACTAAAATGGCTACTTTAAAAAGGAAGTAAAAGATTTCGTGCCTTCACATAGGACAGTACAACCGCTTGGAGTCAAAACGCATGAGTTGCATGAGTTCTGCAGTGGCAAGCACATATCTGACTCTTTAAGTTAGTTAGTTAGATGAGGTTTTACGGCTCAGTTTCTAACCAATTGGTTTAAGTCGGGCCGGCCACGGCCTTTTTTGCAGTTGTGACTCACTGAATTGTTTTCCCTACTCCATTGCTTATGCTGAACAGCAAGCACAATGGCAATAGGTTCCATTTTTAAAGTCTTTGATCTGACTCTTCAAAAGTAAACAATTAGGGTAATAGTGAAATTTGTATTTGTATGTATTCTAATCTTTGGAACGTAAACATGGAATTATTAGTATAGTTATGGTTGTGGTTCGTGGTCGTGGTCCTGGTCCTGGTCATGTCCATTATTACTGTCATTGCTATTATATTATTGTTGTGCTTGTGGTTGTAATTGTGGTTGTGGTTTTGTTTCTGGTTCTCGTTCTGGCTATGGCTATTATTGTTATCGTTATCGTTATCACTATCGTTATTATCATTGTTATTATATGCTTGATATTATCATTGTTATTATTATGAATATTTCTATGGTCATGGCCATCTGGTGGTCATCGTCATCATTATATTAATTATTTTTATGACATGATATGCAAACGACGCTTGATGTAGGTTTCTGCAGACACGAAGACTTTCATCAACAGAGTTTGTGGTTAGTGAGAACAAACGTCGTTTTCACATTCAACAAGGGAACTTGGGTCTTTGTTAAAAGTGGTACAGTTTTCAAACATTTTACACACCTATTCAGGCCCACAGCTAGAGAAGGTACTGAAGGGGGGCGAGATAGCTTTCAACAGGGAATTTTTAGGGGGCGACTCGAGATATACTACAATGCATTAAGGCAATGAAAATTCTTGATCTTCTAGGGGGCGATTTTTTTTCAGGTGGGGCTGGCCCCTTTTGGCTACGGGCTTGCACCTATTGTATCCAGAAGGCCTTTATTGCTATATCCAAATAAAAGGTAATGCTTCTTATTTTGGAGTACTTACGTTTCTGAGGTTACTTTGTTTAAACTGAAACCAGCGTACCAAAGTCTTCGAGAAAAGATTCTCATGAATAAATTTTGTAAGAACAAAATTTACATTATACCTATGTAATAGCAATATTTATACAATGTGGTAGCGGTGGATTACGTTATATTGTCTACGCCACATCTACGTTTACTTGCATACTGTATGTTCACTTGACTACAACTGCACCCTCGTTAGTCGTGACCACAAATAATAAATTCTTTAATTTAACCTCAAAGTTAAATTTAATCCCCCAAAATACAGCTTAAACTTTTATCTGTTTTGATCACCAGTTTTTGGTGGTCACGTCAACACCAGTTGTGAAGGAAGACAATTTTTTTGATCTTTGAAACAATCAAGTTAGATATCCCATGAAGTTTTCTTACAGGATGTCGACGTGAATTATATCAGATTTGTCAACAAAACGCTAATTTACAAATAGCTCAGAATTTTCATTTGAGTTGAAACTATTATCAAACTGGTACACCACTGGAGGATGTTTAATTGAATGCAAATCTTTTTTTCAGGAGTGAATGGGAGTACAAAAAGTAGCATTCTGGGATAATTATTTCTGCACCCGAACTCAATGAAAACTTTTCCAGAATGGCTGAAATTGTTACACAGAGTTTTCGCAAAGATTTTGTTCATTGTGACAATTGTGTGGGGTCTTACAACGAGCCTACGATGTTATCGAGTCTGCATAGCTTCTACCTACAGTGTTTGAGAGAGTACGCTAGTAATAGCCATGCTCGGTAATTATCATGCCCGACAGGTCGACGTACCGTTGATATGCCGAATACAGGTGTAAACGGCCTACCTGATAATTTCTTTTTGGTCAGTTACAGTGGCGTAGCCAGCGGGGGGGCAGGGGGGGCAGAGTGCCCCCCCACAGAAATTTTGGGGACGCGATGGGTGGTGTCGAAAAAAATAGAGGAGAGCAAAAAAAAAAAAAAAAAAACGACGAGAGGAGGGAGGTATGATAAGTTGACGGAGTTGGGGATGGGGGGGGGGATTGTAACAGGGAAACATGGCTTCACAAGTGTGATCCTTTTATGATATTGAAAACTAATACGAAACAGATTAACAGCACAATTGAGGCAAGGTGTTCATAAAGGTGTGAAACTGATTCGAGGTTTCGATTGGCCATACATGCCCCTGTTGCTTATACGTAGTGCCTATACGAGTATGCGGCTAGGGTATGGAATCCTCAGCAAAACGGTCGGAATATTTATTTTCATGCAGGACACATTGGCAATAGGCCCCCGAAAAGTCAATCAAAACCCTGGATATTAATGGTGTCATCTCGTCTGGAAACAGTGTTCCGGATTTTTTCTTTTAACAGATTATGCCTAGGGGACTGAACCCTAGCCCCTTTTCGAACCCTGATCCTGATTTTGAAACAAAACAAATAAATCCCGAAAAAGTATTGGTTGTCAATGTCATTTTCACTAGGAGGGCGGGCCGCCCCTCCAGGGGTGGCGCCAGGTGGGACGGGGAAAGGGGACCATGGCCCTCCGTCAGGGAAGTTTTACAGTTTCGTCGGGAGTTTTAGTCGATACGAGAAAGCTTGCAGACCTCGAAGGGGACAGTTGCCATAACGGTTTACCTGTTTTTTGCTCTCAAGAGGACAACTTCTAAATAATGAAAACCCAAAATTTTCGGCGCGCTTCGCGCGCTGTAGGACCACTCCATTTTCTTCAATATTTCGAGTCCACATACAGTAGCTAGATAGCCCAAGTTCTATCCACTTTACCAAGTAACATGTAGGCAGAGTACATAGCTTATGTAGAGGTCGTTAATTTCATCCCATATCGCAATGCCTAGTTGCTATTCTCTAATGTGTGTCATGCTGTTCGGTCAGTTAGTGAGCGAGTCCAGGTGGTTTCGATACAATGTATGTTATCCCCGATACGGTCTTCAACCCCTACTGCCTTCTTTCTTTTTTTTTGCTCTTAATGATTAAATATGTTTTTTGTGGAAGTCTATCAAAAGTCTTCGCGCGTTTTGCAGTATCACAATTCAGATTCAAAAGAACGATATAAGTGGGCAACTTGGCTTTTGAAGTATTAAGTGATACTATGCAAAATATGCCCTGCAGTGGCATGGGATAGTTAGGTTCCTTCAAATCCCCTTCTCACCATGCACCCCCCTCGACTTAGTGGGTTGTCGGAACTTGGGGTGGATGGCATGACCCGGACCCCGTGTGGGAAAATTCTGTCGCCACCCATGATCGGTTTACTTATTTTGGCTTTCAAAAGGATCATTTCTGAGATAAAACCTAGAATTTTCCTTACGCTTTGCCCACTCTTCCTCAGTTCCATTACTTATAGCTTAATGTCGTACAATGTCATCTCATTTCCGTAAACCTAGTTAATGTTCTCATATGTCTGTCGTAAGGTACGGCTAGTCACCCGAGGAGTTAAGTAAATTGTGTGTTATGTCTGATAGGTTCCACCTGCCCGAACAATTGACCTATATAAGTTTTAAATAAGTACAGATTCTCTTTAGTGTAGGCTGACCCAAAAAATCTTCGCGCGCTTTGCAATTTCACAGATTCCGGATAAAAATGGTAAATCGATGTTCCTCTAGTATACACAAATGTTATGTAATATATACCCCGCAATGGAATGGTATAGTTCACAGGTTTTCTTCAAATTCTCCCTCACCAACCGGAGCTGTCGGGGATTCGCCGGGTCCCTATTCTCCCCGTCGGGGAATCTGGCCCCCTTCGGGCAAATCCTAGCGCCACCCCTGCGCCCCTCTAAAAACCCCTGTGGATAACACTGGGATCTAGTATAAAAAAGAAGCACCATTTTGCATCTAAGCCCTTCCAGACAGCAAAAAATTCCCCTCCCCCAGGACTGTGGTCAAGAATGGGGACGATGAGTCGACTTTGCCCCCTCACACCAAAAACCTGGCTACGCCCCTGGTCAGTTAAAGGGAACTTTTAGAACAAGCTAAGCAACTTTCGAAGCAAAAGTATGCATGTGATTGTAACGTTTGTAGAAGTAAATTGGGTACCATGTTCGGCACCGATTGTGAGATGCATATTTGTCCGGATTGCAAAGTCACACACAATCGACTGACCAGAAGCTATCATCATCCTATGATCGCGGCTGAAAAACCATCTAATGAAAGTTACTTGCAAGAAGTGATTTCTCCCAAGACTCAACACTGTAAGATACTTAAAGTGGACCTAAAGTCTAAAATTACAAGAATATGTATTTTAGAAATTGGAAAATGAATCTCATTCATCCAACTCTCATTTTCATAGCGTACGCCCTTGCTGAGATATAAAATGTTGAAATTTTTTCACTTAATTTGAAATAGTCGATTGCACAGTAACTTGTGAAGTCCTTCTTGTACAACTCACATTACCAGCTTTTGTTTCCTTTTAAAATTAAGACGTTTACATGACCTTGTCGTATAGACTTTCCTCCGGGCGACTGCACGCAATGACAAGTTAATTCAAGGTGCACGTAGCCAGGTCAGCAAAAGTGAGAAGATGCCCGGAGCAGGAAACATAAGAGAATTCCTTGGACCATTTATCTAAGCCCTAAGCCCTACACACCTTACCAATAGACTGTCTCAAACATCTGGTGTCCCTTTAATGCATTTCTTAATAGAAATATTCTAAAACTTATCCAGGAACCTTAAGTAGAGGTGGATTGTTGGGGTGTTGGTAGTTTGGTCCCGGCCGGGCAACTGTGTACGAAGAATGATCTAGGTCAAGAGCCCTTCCTCCTCCTCCTCCTCCTCCTCCTCCTCCTCCTCCTCCTCATCTTTAATGATCAGATTGTGGTGTTTTTATACGATCAGAAGAGGTAATTGATGGGTCACACATGTGAAAATCTGTTATTCTTTCATCGAGGAAACAGCTTTGGAAACGCTTAAGAAGAATTTTCTCCATGTCAGTAACAACGTTGTAGAAGGTTAGTAACTTTACAAACACATAGTGCTTGCAAGAGATGGAGGGTTTGCAATATAGTTTCTGTAATAATTTAACCTGTTGTAAATGGATGTGTCTTGTCATGTCAAAAAAAAATTCGATCGTTTACTGCTTCGTATTGTACATAAAAGAGGACATCGCTAGTGTAGTGTCCTGCAGTCACGGTTGTAGGACTCTTTCTCACGGGCACGGACTCGGTTCCGTGTGTTCCGGGCACATGACTCGGTCATGAAATCCCTGAGGCTGGCTCGAGACGGGTAAAAATGTGTGTTATTTCATGCATCTGCCCGTCGTCAAGTAGCCTTATCCTCCACAGTGTCGTACATCTTAGTAAGATATCTTTCGTACGTGGACGTACTACGCGTTTACTAGTGTGGAACTGGCTTGTTCGTAGAAGCTCTTCATAAAAGCAAAGAGCTGTAACATCTCACAGCTCCCTGATAGAAGCATATTTGACCTTCGTAAGTGTGTACTGTGTGTATAGTGCAAGACGATTGTCTCCCCCGTCCTAGCCTAGTCCCGTCATGTTGGCGATGTTGGATACCGAAGTCAAACCCCACTTCCATCTTCACACTTCCACTACTCATTCTTCTTGTGGGATTTCATGTCCTATGAGAAGTGTCAAGTATTTCAGTTGCGTTCAAAGTGAGCTGCCCTGCAAATGGAAATAAGCTACTAAGATTACATTCATCCGTTAGGGACTGGACAATGTACATACCATGCAAACCGCGGTTTTAAATGCCAGGGATCGTGGTCAACGATTTATATCCGTCAAATCTCAAGCTGATCTTCTCATTTTGCGAAAAAGTATATTGTGAACGCCTGCAGAACCGTATTCCCATCAGGTTTAGACTTACTGGATGAGTACCTGCATACGAAAACTTGCGCATGTGTAATTAATGACATCAGAGGTCAAAGATGTTAAAGGACAAACTTCCTCATCCCAAACAGTTCCAATTCTCCCGACTAAGTTATTTCTAGCCCTTCCCAAAACTGTTTTAAGCTCCTCCTTGTGCATTCGCAAACCTAGTTTATTGCTTAAAGGCATTTTCCAGTGACTTTCCTTAAAGGTCTTATGTAAAAGAGAAAAAAAATCAGTTCATGCCCTTCAAACCCCGTAACAATACTCGTTTCCTAACTCGAGATATCTCATAATAAAGAGCACTTATTTTTATCAAAAAACACCTCCAGTTCCCATCAAGACCACAGAATGTTATGTTAAGTGGGCACATTGCCTCAGATTCCTTTTGTTTGTCTTTATAATGGAATGTCCTGTTTGTCCTTGAAATTTGATACTGTTGGAACGTCTGAATGTCTTTCCATGCAGATTTAGCACAAATCAAAAGTACACCATATGTACGGCATAACAAAAAAGGGTTGCTAAATATTTCCTACAGCAGTGTCACTATTGTAAAGAAATTCAATGCTCTGTCAAATTAATGTGCCGCGATGACATCACAGATTTCCCATAATGCAATTTATCTTGAGAAAAAATGCATTTCTTTGAAAATTAGTATCTTCCAAACGCTACAAGCTATTCAGATGGGGTTTTTACCTCCTTAAAGAGAAAAGTGTTTTGCATTTTTTTAAATGATTGAATTTTGTCTCTGGCAAATCCCTTTAAGGCCATATCTTGATGATCATCCCAAATATGTAGTTAGAACACACTCCTCCTGCATGCTGTGAAATGTGAGCTAATCAGCATCGTTTGAATTTTCCGACTTTCAAGGAACAGTCACCAACTGCCTATATTAGTACTTAATGCGAGGGCTATACGAGGACAAGTATTGAGCTCAAAACAACTCTATTGTAAATTTTTATAAGTCAAAAGGTCCTTAAGGGTTCCGCATTTCCTTCACCTACCCTATACTTCAAACGTTTACTCTGCCCCCAAACACGTGAGTGAATGTCTACGCGCTCCACGTCCCTCTTCATAATCAACGCCTATTTACTGGTTTGGTTATTACGAAAAACACATGTAATTGATTGTCCATGATAAAATGTTTAAGCATTCAGTGCTGAACACTTATCGTGACAAACATAATTATAAGTAAATACGATGAATGGATTCAGACTTACAAAATGTAGGCTAGGTAGTGGCGGATTCAGGACTCAATTCTAGGGGGCGAAGTATGAAAGAAAAGTTCCCACATTGAAGAAGCAAAGCGCCCGAGAGGTGATGGATGTGAAAGGGGTGTATCAAATGATGGCTTCGAAATTAGGAGTCCTTCTATCCCTAGTGGTTCCAAGGGCAACGTCTCAGTAGGAGGCCATGGATAGAAGTACATGAGAGTTCTGGGATATTAAAAAAGTTATGGGGATAAAAATGAAACATTTAACCCTTTCAAATGAAATTTTACGAGCCCAAAACTGATCACAAATCACAACTTTACTTTAAGAATAGCCTTATTTGGACCAAAAACTGGTCCACATTCATGGTGTAGGGGCAGTATTATGTATTTGAGGATGCATGATGGCAGGATTTACATAGAGTTCGAGAACAAAAACACAGTCAAGCTGTCCTACATCAAGTAACCATTGGACAAGCGCATACCATGAGTGCAACCGAAGAATGCCGAAAAAACTGTTTTTGTTGAATATTTCAGAATTCCCCCCCCCCAACAATAATTTTATCGAAAGACGTTTTTAATAAGTACAAGTAGCCTAGCTACACATTTGTTCAAGTATCAAACTGAGTTGGGGAAACAACGAGGGCCAAGTGGAAAATCTGGGATAAATTCCTCCTTCGTGGTCTCGCTGAGTCCCCACTGGGTATCCCATCCCACACCATGCTTTTTTTTTCAAATTTCCATTACAACAGTAGGTAGGCCTAGATTTGAAGCAAGTTTGACAGGGAGTAACAGGGAGTATTCTTCACTCCGAGACCTACGACCAGTATAATGTATTACGGTACTTTTCCCTGAAACTGCTAGGGCTGTGAACGCCCCTGTGCTCAGTTGGACCCTTGTCTGTAAGAGAAATTAAATGTGTTAAAGTTAACCCGATCGTTAAACCGTGTTATTAATTTGCTCCACATACATTATAACTTAAGACTGTGGAAGATCAAGCTTTGAGTTGTAAAATTTTGTTACATGTTACTATAACAAAAAAGTACACCAGTATATTCAAGGGAGATGCCTAGACACACTGAATCTATCAAACTGACTACGCTGAAAAGAGAATTAAAAGATTCCGCGCCCTTCAAATACGACAGCACAAACAATGAAATCAAAAGGTGCTACTTCTCAGACTAAAGTGGTAAGCACATGCCTGACCAGGGAGTTGTTGTCCGAATTGAGGTAGCACGAGAAGTTTAATTTATGCTAATACTTTAAGACCTACGTATTTAAGTGTTAAAGGATTACCAACTGTTAGCTGGTGATAAGACTATTGAGGACTTGGGCCCTTTACTTAATGCTTTCAACTTGATTTCTGCTACATCTGCTACATCATTTACCTCTAGTAATATTTTATAAAGGGACTTAAATTGAAACTGCTTTGATGTGTAGGTTTGTATACCGCCATCATAAGTAATGAAAGGGTTTTTAAACTCAAAACGACTGTTTAGTAGAACTAGATCAATGCAAATGCTCCTACTCCATCTAAAGAGACCATATGCAATGAGCTAAAGAGACAGAAGCCATTCTGAAAAGTCTCCTCAAGTTTCCTAAAATAACTGGACATATATCTATGTTCATAATTTTTACATAAAATTAAGCCGTTGTGCGTGGTGTCACTGGCGACACCAAGCGACAACAGAGAGAAAATATAGGCCTAATTATTCTCCAGGCGACTGGCAATGCTATGGCAATGGATAAAATCGACATAGTTCTACTCCAGATGTAGCAGACGACAAATCTCTATGTGTAAACTTTTAATCCAGCTTAATGCTTATAGAAATCTTAAGACCAAGGTAATTGAATGATTATTAGGTGACCTTGAATACGCAAACCATACTTTAAAGGAAGTTTTGGCGAGCTATCTCCAAAATGTTCATGTGTCTGTATTCTGATCTTCGGACCGTATGTTTCGGACCGTATGCATAACAATATAAGTAATACTAGGCCTATCATGACATGATATGCAAACGACGCATTGATAGATGCTTATACAGACACGTAGTCTTTCAGATTTAGAGTTTGTTATAAGTAAGACAAAACTCATCAAAATACAGCCAAACCCTACACTGTAAAAAAAAATTTCTGTTTTTTTTTTTTTTTTTACAGATTTTTTCTGGCAGCAGAGTTTCCAGACTTTTTCTGTTATTTCAAATTGCAGGAATCCTAGGTAAAATTTACAAGGAAAAAGTGTTATTTTTACAGATTTTTTCTGGCAGCACCGTTTCCAAGATACTTCTGTAATTTCACATTACATATAAACTCTGTAAAAAAACAGTCGCAACTTAAACTTATAACCACTACAGTGTTTGCCTGTAAAAATTTGATTGAAGCTGCCACTTTATATACAGACCGTGGTTTACAAACATGTACGGGACTTCATCGTCCACGCTGTATAACTACCCTTTGGAACATCCCCTTTCCTCTCTGGCGAAAGAGCCGGGGCGGTAGCGGTCCATAATTCTGAACATAGGCTGAGAGCGATATGCGGAGTGTGTTATGTACCACGTCTACGACACGCTAGTTATAGTGAAAAATGTTACTACATATTTTTACAGAAATAAAGTTCATAATCTTAATATTCTTTACCGATATTAATAAACTACTTATCTTTTCACTAAAAAGTGTCTTTTGCTACAGATCTGATAAGTGCCTGCTATTAGCGTCAATTCACAAATTTTATTTCAAATTTTGGCCACGCCCACTTTATTAACTAACTTTCCCTAAAAATGACTTTAATTTAGTCTACGCTCAATTCAAGGTTACGCAATGCTTCATTATGATATTTCTAATAAACTACACCCCGGAGTGTTTACACTGTTATCTCTTAACCAGTTAGATCTATTTCTAATTTGCATTTGCAAAACAGAATTTTCCAGTAAACTACGGGAAATACGTAAAACCTCTGTTAAATTTACAGAATATTCTCGTAAATATGAAAAACAGATATTTTCTGTAAATTATCTTTAAATTTTTATTCGTATGAAAATACAAACTTATTCCGTAAACCATGTGACATACGGAAAACTTCTGTAAAAATCACAGAAAATTTATGTAAACTAAGAAATACAGAAAAAAATCTTGAAAATTCTACAGACTGAACTTAACTGTTAATTTACAGAAATTTTGTACAGTGTACTTTGTGGTGATGTTGGTGGCGTATAATGTCTAATAGATGTATAGATATTAAAAATATATTTCAATACTAGGTTAAATGATAAAAAGTAGACAATAACACTATGATTTTGATGAAAAGTTATTTCAAGTAGGTTGCACTTAAGTTGGTTTGAATTGATGAAGGGAACCAAACTGCATAATACAGCTAGGCAAATATTTCATAAAAGGTAGTAGCAATTGAGAAAGACCTTTTGCCGTAAATACTGATTCTAGTAGAAGGAGTTTGTAAAAGATCTTGAAAAGTTGAAAGTAGCACACAAGATTGGGTAAAAGTTTGGAAGTTTTCATTTCAGTAAGATAGTTTGGCGACATGTGATTGAGAAGTTTGACGGTTAATGGGGTTGTCAAAGGAATTTTCTGTGATTTCATGAGGCTCAGTGTTCATTGTTTTTACTTACTATGAAGGATATTCTGTTTCATGAAATAAGGCCATCATACTGCCATACTTGTGGGTTCATGTCTTTGGAACTTACTGTTAGCAGTTAATATACTTGGGCTTGAAATATATGTGCATATTTGATTCAGAAAATAAGAGGAAAAAATTTTACCAAACGGGACGACCAAAATGCTTGGTGATTCTTTGCCCGTAAAATATTTTAAGTTTTTTTTTTACGTAAAGAAATCCTAAGCTTTAGCTCAAAGTAGCGTTTCAATGCAAAGACGAGCGTCAAATCGTTGCTGGAGAAGGGTCACGTGCCGCCTTGATGTAGTTGTATGGGAGGTATAATATTTTTATGCACCCAATCCTGCGCACGGAGCGCTGTTGTTCTGAAGCGTATGGTATCACACCTCCATTGATAAGTACATTAATGCGTCCATTTGTTCTCCCTCACAAATAACACCAAGAAGACACATTGTGACAACTTTTGAGATATGATACGAAATGGGATGGTATTTTGTCAATTCGATATGAAAGTAGACTAGATGAAGTATCACTGGTGCCAAAATGGGGTCAATTGACGCAAATTTGGGGAAAGTATGGGCTTAGAAGCTGGCGGTCGTATAACAGGCTTTGATTGAGTAAAATGGCCTGGGTAAAGGTACGGACTGCTTTGGTATAGTAAATTGAAATTGCCATGAGCAGCAAACTTTTCAGCTTTCTTATAAGGGGTAGCTTAAACTTGGCAAAAAATCCTACAAGGTTTTAGGAGACACTTTACTTTTTCAAATTTAAGTGTAAGTTAATGGAGGATTTATTGGGGTATGCTAACGTATGAGGACATGGAGCATGCTGTTACATGTAAACACTGGTCAAGCCTGGAGGCAAAAACTAAGAAACAATGTGCCGAGAGAGAATTGGCTTATGATTTTTAC
Organism: Holothuria leucospilota; assembly: GCA_029531755.1. NCBI lineage: Eukaryota > Metazoa > Echinodermata > Holothuroidea > Aspidochirotida > Holothuriidae > Holothuria > Holothuria leucospilota. The sequence continues at coordinate 38,369,635 of CM055982.1, forward strand.
AGCTTACTCTCTCATAACTACGCTACGTACTCGACGCATAATACCGTAGATAAGGTTGTAAGCAAAACTGCAGTGACAATACAACCAATTTGTGTTTGCGACTGTTCACGAAACATGACGAAGTGGTGGTTGTAGGCAAATGGGGGCTGTTTATTAATCACTAGGGCCCAGGGGCAGATACAAAGGGGTGATGAGGTGATCACCTCCCCCACCAGCTTGCTATATTCTTTTTATCGTTTACATTTATTTAATATGAGGATAGATCATAATATGAAAGTACAATTGGGCAATTGGACACATGTACACGCCTACATCTGTGCACCAAGAGATAATTTTCCCGAACATCAAATGTTTCTTTCAATTGTGAGGGGTTGATCCAGGATCTCATAAAAAGAAGGGGGCTAACTTTATGAGTGCAAAGTTGCGCCTACGAGAGTCACATGTAGAAAGCCACGATGGGAGGAGGGCTCTAAGGAAAAACTCGAAATTTAGACAGAAATGGCATTTCATGACGTATGGCAATCAATTTTCTGATTGTTCTGTGTATGATACTATTTTATAGCCTGCAAACTTGATACTAGCTTATGTAGGTAATCACCAGTTATGGAGGGGCTAAGAGGAGGGACCTGGGGTCGTCTTCGAGGAGATAATTAAGCTTTCCACTACAATGGCCCAGGCTGGCTTTTAAGTATGCAGTTACGACAGTGGTAACTGGTAGGTAAGGCTGTGCTAAATAACGGGGAGAGGGCTAACTCACCAAAAGGATAAGATGTGGCAAATAAATATTTTCAGGATCAGAAACTACCCGTGTTGTCTCAACACTCATTACGTAAAACAGAGACGACTACAGAAATTTATAATTTCTGTACTACTACTTTTGTACTACAATGGCTCGTTATGCTGATCTTGGGGTTAGTATCATGAGCAGATATCTGAAAGGTGCATGCATTCAAGTCAAACCTGATCGTTAGGACTTGGGACTCTATATGGACTAAACATGGCTTTAATCTGGCTCTGGAGAATGTATCTAAGGTAACTGTTGAACGGCAAATTACTGGTAAACATTCGGTCATAAGTGCACCAATCACACTGGGATATTAACAAGGTGACACAGTTTGACCATGAAGTGAGTGATAAGGATAGTCCTAAAAGCTACTCCACACTGGTTGCAAACACCTGAAACTACGCCCAAAAATGAGTTTTAGCCCTGGATGGACACACTACTTAAAAGGCGGCATCAGAAAGCATTCCCATGGTGGAATTTACCTGAATGGCTTCAACAGAATAAAATCAAGCGAGACTTGTCTTGAATAGCTTTGACCAACGCAAAGTCGCCTGATTAAATTGTCTGCCCGAGGACGCTTCGGTCCAGCACACAACCGACTTTACTTTCAGCTGCGTAACCAGTTTTGACGGCACTCCATGCCAAGTTGCAATTTGTAAGAGAGCCAGAAGACATAGAGAAATGCCCATACCATATATCCAAGTTTCTGCAACTAACCAGTCTAAATATCTTCGGCTGGATGCTGAAGGACGAAAACGAAACGTTACTCCCCAACAGGTTCCCCTCCTCAAAGGAGTTGCGTCCCGGATGAGACACTTCATCATTCTTAATAGTAATTCTTCAAAAGTCCCCTCTGGTCGACGCCGAAGGACTAAAACCAAAATGTTACTCCCGAAAGGGTTCTGCTGACAGAAGGAGATACGTCCCCAGAAGGAACACTAAGACTAAACTGATTAACCTCTTCATCTTCAAACTTCTAAATCATTTCATTTCATTTCATTTGTTTCATTTATTTATTTGTCTATACATACATACATACATAATTTACAAAGAAACAAGCCATGATGTAGTATAAACAGGACACTAGAAAAAACAAATAGATGTTTATCAAAGCTAGTGACCTTACAGGAAAAAAGAAAGAAAATTTAGCAAGAACACCCCCATTCCCACCCACGCACCCCCACCAAACCCCCCAAAAGAAAGAAACAAGAACAATGACATACGCAATATGAAGGAAAGTCAAAAATGGCATAGTCTCAAGCAGAGTAATTTTCAATTAAATAAGCTTTTAGTTTCTTTTTAAAAGTTACATAAGATTTAGAAAGCTTAATATCATTAGGAAGATCACTCCATACTTTAAAACAGTAATTATTCAGAAGGAGTTTCCCGTGTTTAGAATTGTGCCTAGTAACTGAGAATAATGCATTGCTCCTTGTACAGTTTATATGATATGAAGGCATTCAGGGGTTAACGATGTTACGAAAAACACGAGGCAGTATATTATTTACATATTTATAGATAAAAGTACCAATTTTAAGAACATGAATATCGCTAACCTTAAGAACCCCTAGTTTACTGTGCAAATCATTGGTAGGATGACGCCGGTGTGAAAAAGTGATCGTTTTTAGGATTCTGTTCTGGAGGACTTGTATAGGTTTCAAGATAGAGGCATTGGCCACGCCATAAATTTCCATTCCGTAAGATATCTTAGAGTAAACAAGAGAATAATACAACTGAGTAGCAACGCCGAGTGGGACTGAGTTCCTAAATCATGGGTCTTTCGCTCATGGTTTTATTCTATACTGGATGAAAAGAACAGACACTAAACATGATCTTCGCCAAAATGCCGAGAAGCTCTTTTTCCGAAATTCCCCCGACTCTTGGCGAAAAGGCGAAGGGCGAAACCAAACGTTACTCCAGGAGGAGTTCTACTCCAGAACTTTATATACATTTTCAAAGTTCCTTCGACTCGCTGGCGAAGAGCCAAGGGGCGAAATCAAACGTTACTCCTAAAGGAGTTCTGCTTCCCAAATAAACTAAGTCCTCGAAGAGACAACAAACCTTACTGATCAACCTCGCAGCCTTCAGACATCTACATCATGGGTTTTCGTGCGTGATCCCTTTCTAGACTGGTTGAAAAGAACAGATAATAAACAACTGAGTGCTTTTAACGTGCTTAGAAAAGGACAAAAACGAAAGCAAAAACTCGAACAAAATCCAGACCGGACCACAAACACAATACCAAAACTATCTACATGGCGCAATAACAAACGAAAGGGTCTATTTATTACAAGTACGCCATTAAGAAACAACAGTGCTTGCATGCTCGCAGCAATATTTACAACTTGCATGAGGGTACAAATCTACATTATTTACATATATACAAAGTGGAACAAACTAAAGGTGCACTATCAACCGACCCCCTCGCTTGGAGACCAGGGGACGCCACCGCCTGCCGAACGTCGTTCCGGACACAACCGAGTGCTTTTCTAAAGTCCCCTCGACTCTTTGAAGAAGAACCAATCGTTACTGCCGAAGGCCGAAGTTCTGCACGTCCCCGAGAGGAAACCAAACTTTAACACAACAAATGTCACAACTGAGTGCTAATGGACTGAAGTATGATCGTGTGGAATGCTTTCCAAACAAATGTGAACAACGTCCAATATGTATAAAGGTGTTCAAACTTTTAGCTGCATGTTTCATCTTCCCAACAAGTTTTCAAACGTTTGTATGACGGTGTTCATGGAAAGATGTGTGATCGTGTAGCTTATACGCTCTGCCTTCTTTTATGAACGATTCCATTATTGATAGGGCGGAAATCCAAATTCGACTGATATTTGTTAACTCCACAACAGGATTTTTTCATGAGAATGAACATCTGTGTGAAGTAGGTGTTGTAATGAAATTTGAACAAGGGTAATTTCTTGTAAGCCTTACTCTTCTCATTAGCAAAGCTTAACCAATTTCTTATTTGGCTGTCGTTACTTTAAACAAGTCAGGGATCCATTCTTGAATGCAAATACTTTTTCTAAGGCATATCATGTTATTGTCTTATAGCTAGGTAGTAGGTAATTACTAGGTCACCGGTACGTAACTACACCACAGGAGTAAAAATTTTCTTCAATGGCAATTCATATCATTTTTCTTAAGCTGCGCACAACGTTTATGTCCTCCTCCCCCCCCCCCCTTCTTATTTTACTCTAATTAATTCTTGTTTCACAAGAGCAATTATAAGGGCAAAGTGATATATTGTGTGGTGGGTGATATTTTACTGTTTTTAGGCAGCTTAGACTTTAGAAAATAATTACTGGGCTTGAGGCAGGGGTAGAATTATGTACTGTATTAGTACCGATGGATAATAACCTGGAACCACAAATTTCATAGGTTTAGGACTGTCCCATTGTTGTCATGGATGAATTTGTGTTTGTTTTATGTTTAAACAGATGATTATTTCCGTTTAATACGACGTTAACTTTGTCGAATTAATACATGAAAACATCCATCCCAAGTGTGACATACAACCATCCTGTTTTACTTTCTCAAGATACCATGACCAAGATTTTCACAGTTTGTCCCCTGGTGACACCATGGAAGTACTAGTACTTCCATGGTGACACCAACTGATCTTTAACCTCCATCAAAATCAACAAGGACCTAACATTCAATATGGATCATCCAGCAGTTAACAATGAGATCCACCAAGGTTACCTTACAAAGGATATCGCATTTAACAACTTTTTTACCTTTTCACCTCTTGTTATCCCAACTGACTTCTAACTTACCAAAAATAATGGATTTCTTGTGCTTGATATTGCATCTTAAAAGCATGGTCTGGTGACCAAATTTGATGCTTTCAAAAAAAGCAAAAAAATTTTCTGTGTTAGGCAGTGAAAACCCCATCTCAATAGCATCTTGCATTCGAAAGATACAAATTTTTGAAGAAATACTACATTTTCAGTTTCCCAAGTGCATGATGGGAAATTTGTGATGTCATCTGGGCAAATGGATTTGATGTAGCTTTTGTATTTCTTTATAATGTTGATATCACTATATTAAATATTCCATAACTTTATTTGCTGTCCCATAAGTATATCACAGTTTTTCACTATATCTACACAGAAAACTATATAAACATTCCAACGGTATCAAATTTCAAGGACAAACAAGGTAGCCAATTACAAAGAATAACAAAAGGAATCTGAGGCAATTTGCCCACTTTGGATCACGTTTTGTGACCTTGAGGAAACTTGGAGGTATTTCTTATTAAAAGTAACCAATCTTTAGTAAAGGATATCTTGAGTAAGGAATGGAGTTTTGATACGGGGTTTGGATGACATGTAATGAAAAATTTTTATCTTTCATATAAGACCCCTACAAAATGCCACCAGACAATGCCTTTAATATGCTAAGTATGATGTCTCTTTCTGTTTCCTTTCTTGCACTGTTAAAAATGTAAATTGTAAAATGTCAATACAGAAAATAAAATAAAGAAATACAAAAGGAATACAGAAATGTTCTGGTAATTAGTTTCCAGACAATTTCTGTAATTCTTATTTATTTCTTTGTTTTATTTCTGTAAATTTACAGACACTTTTTACAGTGTGAGATACCGTGCTTACGAGCAGTTGACAAGATTTTCGTAGATTTACCTCCCGTGACCTCAGATAACCTTTGAACGCCACTAAAACAATAAGGCTCATTTACTGACTATAATGCATTTACATGCAGGTGTAAAAACTATCCATTGTTCTTATGTTAAGATACCTTGTTTACAAGATTTCTGTCTTTGACCTTAGTAAACTCATAAGAACTGACAAAAGCCTTTGCTTTTCTACATTTTGCTTAATATCATGAGTAGAATCTGTTCTTTTCAATCAGTCTAGAACAGGACCAAACACGACGGACCCATGATGTACAGGTCTGAAGATCAAGAGGTTGGTCACATTCAGTCTTGTCAAAATCTCGTGTATGTAGCTGCTTTGGGGAACAAATTTTGGTTTCGCCCTTCGCTATTCGCCAGAGAGTCGAGGGGAAGTACCTCGCCAAAAGCAATAGGCTGCTTTCCCTTAATATGATTAAGCTATGCGCTGTGTGTAAAAATTACCCATTATTCCTATCTTGGGAAATAGTATTGACAAGCTAAGCGTCACAAAAACACACATTCACGCATAACCAAACACACACGCGCCGTCTTCATTACATCTATTAGATTTCTTTCCTCTTCGGCAAAGAATCAAAATGAATTTCACTTCACAAAAATAATTTATGATCGTGATGCAGCTTATCGGTGGGGTAAGTGCTTTGCCTTAGCTTTTAAAACTTTATAAGCTTACTTTGAAGGACATGATCGTGTTTAAGATTTGATACTTTGGGTGTGCCGTAGTTAAGAATTAAGAAATGCATGGTATATCTGAAGAGAAGTCTTTGGGGACAAAGTTCCTTACAAGCAAGTTCTTCAGGTGGAAAGTAACAGTGAACATAACAAGAAAGTTGCAAACATCTTTTGTATCTCAAAAAAAAAGTGTCGTCAATAACCACGTACCTTGGTGAAAGATTTAATAATGGTACGGTAATATACCCTTAAAAACTGTCACGACAGGCAGAGGGCTAACTATGACGAGGAAATATGAAGTAATTAGTTTTTCCCAAAAGCAAACTCAGTTTATTAGAGACAAACCAATCATTAAGATTATTTAACGTATGAATTTCTTTCTGGACAAACTAACACAATTTCCGTCAGATATATAGGAAGACAGGAAAATATTGGTATCATCAGCAAAAACGACGAACAAAAACACCAGGTACAGCACTTACTTTATGTCAGTTATGTAAACGAAAAACGATCAGTGTTTTATGAAATAATCTTGGGTAACTCCAGTGGAGCCTTCTGATTAACTGGATGTTGTATCATTAAGATATAAACACATTTGTTATACTGTTTCAGGTAGCGGAAATAACGCCAGGGGCTTGTCTACGAATACCATATTTAAATAACTCATCTAACAAAATACAGTGGTCCATACACTCTAAAAACATCCTGTTTAAATTTAAGTAGTACCGGGGTCAATAATTTTCCATACATTTCCTGGTTTAAATAACCGGGAAATCCGGGTCAAAATTGAAATTTTTCTTGTTAAATTAACGACTGGTTAGAAATCCTGATAAGAATTTAACATTTTCCTGGTGAAATTTAACCACGATTTCTTTTTTCACTTTTCACTTTTAACCAGGAAATGTATGGAAAACTATTGACCCCATCCTGGTTAAATTAACCAGGATTTAACCAGGATGTTTTTAGAGTGTAGTTACTATCAAGAGCCTTCTGATGATGCAGACATTAACCTAGTATTCTTTAAACTTTCAAAATTCGAACAAACAGACTTGACCGCTTCTAGAAAAGTAATCAGTAGGATAGCCCTCCTTTATACAGAACTGATGTTGTAGAAACAAAGGTCACGTAAGAAAGTGCCTGAAACTTATTTCAGTAACTCATTCGAAAATTTTTCTCTGCAGGGTAAAAAGATTCTATGACTATAGTTTACAGGTATTCCATCATCGCCCCTCTTGACTACAGGAACTAATTCTGCAATTTTCAAATCATAAGGATAAATACCACTGCGAAAATCATAGTTAAAAAATTGAGCTGAGACTGAAGCGATTAAATGTTTTGCAGTCGTAACACTTTTGACTGGAATGCCATCCAAGCCAGATACTTAACTAAGTATCAGAGCATTGGTACGGTATGACCTCACTCAACGTTACAATACCTTTAAGAGACAGGACTATAAAGATAAGAAGATTAGCCTATTCATAATAGAACGGATGGTATCATTTTGCTTTTACAAATAGACGAGATCAAAATAATCCCTTAAAGCGTTAAGCAACGTCCACATATTCAGATTGATTTGACCCATAACAACAGATATTCCGAAGAGCTTCAGAAATTGTATCGATTTCCAGTTTACAAATATTTTCTTACTGAACTGGCACGTTTGTATGACAGACTTCCAGAATGCGCTGAATTTGGTATGGTGTTATTGCTTTAGTTTCTTTTCTCAGTGTTCAAAAATCTAGACGAGCAAATGTTTATCTGCAGTTTGAAAAAAGTAACGAGCAATTTGACTGTTTAACCAGGGAGTTGTTATGAAGAGATACAAGAACCAAATCTGTCAGACAATATGTACTTGAAAATGATTTAATTCTTTGCAGGCACTGCCATTTCATTGACAGGTCTCTGTTCCTGTTGTTAAGTCTATGTTGACTAAACTCTTTTAATAATTATCTCCTCCTTTCTTTTCCAAGTAAACCCGAAACAAAGCCCATTGTCTATACATGCTTTGGAGTAAGGTTTGTTTCCGCCAATGAACAAACTTTCATCGGGATTTTCAGTAAAACGTTTAAATAATGTACTTCAATTGAGCCCCCCCCCCCCACCCGATTATAATTCGTCACCTGCTAGAAACATTGCTCAAGCCTATACATTTCTCCTTGTTTTAGCAAATTTTCCCACCATTGAGGAACATAATAAAAATAATAATAGTTGATCTAGGTTTTGAGGTAAGAATTTTGAGAAGAAAGGCAAGATAACTGTGGGGAACGAACATTGCTACAAAGAGTGTACAGAACGTTACACCTCCTTCCTGACACCCCCTGGTTTAACTTCAACTTGCCAAATATCGCAATAGTCTGACTATCCGTTGTAATACAGTTCCCGATTTCTTTACACCTCTATTCCATCCCCTTTTTATTAGTTTTTTACCCATTCATGGTTTATGCGTGGATGAGGGGAGGGGTGGGGAAGGCCCGTAGCCAGGCGGGGGCACGGCGTCCCCCGTGTGACCACTGTGCCCCGCATAAGGAAATCGGTCGGAAAAAAAATTAAGAGGCCTACCTGTAAACGGTAGCCCCGATATGACACCAGGCGATTTTTGACCAAATATGATCCTAAACGCGTTTAATAATGATGTATTTTGTTTTCTGTGAAATGTTTTTTCTAGAATTACAAAACTTTTTGGACCCTATGCGAGCTTTCATCTTCAGTTACATATAACTCTTACAGCCATTCCAGATATACGTTGGCTTTATAATCATGGTAAAGGTTCCACAACTAAGCTATTGTTCTTCCACGTAGGCGTGAGGCTGGAAAATACAAAATTGAATCCATGAGAAGTTTCGTCCTCTTTCTCTTACCATTTGCAAGATCCTTAATCCAGACCCAACATCATGGTGACCATATTTTTTTAAGAAACGTGGAGTATCTCAATGCTGAGTCCAGGGGTGGTGGGAGGGGCATCCCCCCGCGACCAGTCGCCCGGCGTCTTAGTTTTGCTCTTAAAGAAAGACACTCATCACCCCAAATACATTTTTGGTTGGGAGAAAGCAAAATGCTCAATTCTTCGATTTCAATTGGTGAATGCTCTTTGATTGACATAAAAGTCAAAATATGCAGTGTAACTCACATTCCACAGCATGCACAGGGAATGATCTGCTCACATATTATGGCCTTGTATACCCACCAGGATATGACAGCAATAAACTAGGTTTGTGTCTGCACATGTAGGGGTTCGATATCTAGGTAGTTTTGGAGGAGACTAGGAGTATAATTACTTAGCTGGGAGAACTGGAACTGTCAAGGATGAGGAAGGGGGCAGATTTTTCCACAGAAACCCAAATTTTCTAACTTTCCATGATAAGAACCAAATATTTTCAATTTTTCTTCAACAGAAGCCCGATTTTTTCGGAGCGCTTTGCTCTCCGAAAATTCGCGTTCGGCATCCTTTTGGTAACCCGTCGCTTCTGGCGGTTCTTCTGGTTACTGGACCCCTTAGGGGAGGTTGGTCCCCTCATCGGGCTTATCCTTTCACCACCCCTTGCTGAATCTGCATACAAGTTTTACCATGGTAAATAGTTTACCTGCAAAATTTCGGCGCGCTTCTCGCGCAATCCTCACGTTACACGTTGTCTCACCTATGAACATCATTAGCACAAAAAGTCCAGTGAACTATTCTAGCCAAAGCTGGGTGAAGGATCAAAGTTACAAGACGGGCCTCAAGGGGTTTTCATGATCTGACACCTTGAGTAACATTCGTAGCGTGATGACTATATGTGGTTTAATTGAAGCTAAATTTACTTATTCCACAAATTTATTCAAAAAGCTAGCCAAATTTTTCTGTTCATGCAAAATTTTGTTCAAAGTAGAAATTACCATCTGGATTGTGAACTGTGAAGAGAGCTTGGTGTGCTCTCACTGTCATTTCAAAGTCCTACTCAAAGCACCATGCTAGTGTTCCCATTTTGTTGATTCCTCGGACACTTCGGTCAAGTTCCCTCTGGATCCTATCGAAATCATACTGGACCACACTAAGTTTGCCTAATGGCAGTCGCTGGTCCCCTCACTGTTCGCAAAGTACTCAACTCCTCATCTGCGCTTGCGGAGCTGAAGAAATTTCATCGTGATCATAGGCTTGTTTCCTTCCGTGTAGAACTTTCCACGTCTCTGTATTCAGTGCAAGAGGAGGGGGAAGATTCCCACCAGAAGAGCAAAATTTTCGCGCTTCGTATGGGCACACAAGCCTTACCTTTACCTTTAAGCTATCTGTGGTAAGCTTGAGATACCATCCCCTGTGGTTTCCGCAAACTGGTATCATTACTGACTACAAATAATCTTCTTCAGTGCCCCCTGTGCATTGCTGGTGGGCCCATATCAGAATTCCTGGCTACGGGCCTGGGATGGGGGAGGGGGTCCGGTTATCTAATTTCTCGCTCCCCTTCGCGAAACGCCTGTCCCTTACCACGGTACCAGAAATGTCACTTTCCGTACCTGAAAAGTTGTAAATCTGTAAATTTACACGGATCTATGGTGATAAAAATTTTGCTTTGAAATTGGGGGAGGGGGAACTTCCCAGTGTTGTAACAAGTCAAGTCACTGACTCGGACTCGAGTCGACTCGAGTCGCATATTTGACTTGACTTGGTCATCAGCCAAAATGACTTGACTCGAGTCTGGATCCCTAAATGACTTGACTTGACTCGAGTCACCACCTAAAATGACTTGACTTGACTCGGACTCGAGCATAGCATGACTCGAGTCCAATTGAAGACTCCAGTCATGGAAAATCACTCGAGTCTCCTTCTGCGACCCAAGTCCTTCGATGCGACTCTGATGTTTGTAAATGTACTCAATTCTGGGCTGTGCAACGTGCATGTCGCGAGGTAGACGTGGCCTCAACACACAGCGCACGTGTGAAATTAATGCCAGCACTGCATGCCTACAGTATAGTTGTCACTTGACAACAAACAGGCCGCGGTAGTTCGACAAATCCGCACTCACTGCTGCGGAAGCATGTCATACCATACTATGTGCACAGCAGTACAGGAATGGACCATTACGAACACCAGCCTCAATGGTTTCTATCGGAAAACAACATGTTGCATAGACAGGGTTGCCATCTGCTTGATTCTTGGTCTGATTTCAGGAACTTTCGTTGTACTAGATTTTTACCCATGGGTAAATATTTCAAAATGAAATTATTAAAATGTGAGTCTGTTCATTTTAGCTCTATAATAATTTTGTTGCCTCTAAAAAAGAGTATTCAAATAATATTGCTTGTGCAACTCTGATAGAAGTGGTTTAGTCCTCAGTAAAGGCATGTGGGTGGGGGGGGGGGCATTCCACGAGACCGAAAATCAAAAACAAGAAGGGTCCACGAGATCGAAGGTCCGAGACTGACCGAAAGTGATCGATAAAAGGTTCGCAAGACCGAAAATAAGAAAGGGTCTGCGACACCGAAAGTGAGAAAAGATTTGCATATAGTAGTAATTATCACGTACGAATACGTTTTTTTATAATAATGCGTACGTACGTAATAAATAGTGGCCGCCTACAGTGACGTAGCGAGGGTTTAATTGGGTCATGGCCCAACCCCTGGCAAGAATAAATAAAGCCAAATTTTACTTCCAAAGTTTTCACCCGCTCACAAAATTATTTAAAAATCATCTCAAAGGAAAGGAGAGAATCCTCCCGTTAGACGCCTTCCTCTTTGACGACGCTCCCGGAGCATCGTTCACAAAGTCACTATCCCCCTCAGCTGAATTCTGGTTACACAACTGTGCACGTACGTATATCCTTAAAATTCCGGTCTCGCGAGCGGTTTTGAATTTCAGCCTCGCGGACCTTCGGTCTCGTGAACCCTATGTCATTTTCGCTCTCGTGTACCCTATTTCATTTTCGGTCTCGCGGATCTTATTTCATTTTCGGTATCGTGAACCCTATTTCATTTTCGGTCTCGCAGACCTTTGGTCTCGTGGACCTTTGTTCTGGTGGGCTGTAACCGTGTCTGGTTTAGCCTGTCGCCCATAGGCGATAGCTCCCTACATATACATGGTCCTTACAACGACCCATTAGAAATCAGGGGTCTTCGACCAGCACAATGCTGGTCGAAATTGATTTTGTTCTTATAGCAAAGCTAGGACCTTAAGTCCTTATTTACTGCGATAACATTTCCTTTTCAACTCTGTAAATAATATTGCAGTTGTTTTGATCCTTTTCAACCTCTGAAAAGTTCCGAAAATTTGAAATAAATCAATAACTTTGCCACTTCATAAAATTTACTGTAGGCTGTTGCGTTCGAAATATTTGTTGATATCAGAATGCCGTGTGGGTAACATCGTGACATCACACAGAACATTTTACTATTGTAGTTCCTTTGCATACACATGACAACTGCCTCTACAAACATTCCATACTGACGTAAGAATGTAGCTTATTAACATACTGATGTAAACAACGTTCCTTAGTCACACAGTAAATATTAAGGCACGAAAAAGTTGCTGATTTCATTTCAACTTTTTGGCCCTTTCAAAAAGATCTCAGTGATCAAAAAAAAAAAAAAACTGTAATACTCCTGTAAGATCTGGAGAAGGACAGCCATGGTGGTAAATTAAGATTTTACGTCCAAAATTTGCTGAGAGAAGAAAGTCAATTTCAACATCATAAAGAAGGCCGATCTCCCCCCCCCCCCCCCCCTCCGATCTATTTTCAGAGGTCGTTGTAAGAACTGTGTATAGTGAGCTTCCAGCGAACGACAATACAATCCTTTACTGAGGACTAGGACTGGTTGTAATTTCGCAACCCCGTGTAAAGCATTGTTCATCAGGTGGCGTTGTCAGGGTGATATCCACAGTACACAGTACCGACGATAGCAGTCCGAGCCATGCATGCTATGTACGCGCACATGCATCCATCAAGCAAAGCCAACTGTCGTTGTCATAGATGGGATCACGGGGGGCAATGGGGGTACTTGACCCCACTTTTTCCAGAGCTTAAAAATAATGAAAAAATAAAGAAAAAGCGAAAGGAAGTGAGACAAGAGAAACTTTAAGAGATTTTTCAATAGCCTATTTATGATTAAATTTTGCAATGTTAAATGAAGAGAAACATTAGAATTAAATACCATAAAAATGCTAGGAAGATTTTTCTCTGCGCGTTCCCAGCGCAACCCCAGAGAAAACTGACCAATACAATTGAAAACGTTGTCTGGCACCGTAAAATTTCTTTCAAAACGTGGGCGTCTCCTATTCGCCACACTATTGGGGCTCTGAAATAAGTCACTGAAAGTACTGTACGTCATAAAAATGGGTCCTTGCAAACAAAGTCCCAAACACTACCCATGTATAGGGAATCACAATTCTCGATAAATTTTTCGACGTACTTTGCATGAGCCTCGTATAAATTGGTCTCATTGGCACTGCTGTACGGCTGCTCGTAGGAAAACTTTGGTGGAATAGCCTCGTTATTATTTCCTGTAGGACAGCTTGAGAAAATTACTTTTTTCAAAACCCTCGCCACACTTCTTCCTGTCCACTTTTCTCACCAACTGCCAACATGCATCCTCAGCAAATTGACTTACGGTTACTATCTTAAATTTGCGATTCTCATAAGAAACCTATTTCATTAGCATTTTAAATTACAGATGGGGAAGCAGAATTTGTTCAAGGAATTGTCCAGAATTGCTGCAAAAGCCGTCAAATTTTAGAAAAAATACTCAGTCTCCAGCCTCCGGTTTTGCACCTTTGGCGCTCTCCGTTAAAGGTTTCGCCGGCCACAACTTCCAAAGTTGTAGCCTCCTATGAAAATTACTTCCCTGCATGGTATTTAAACTGCCGATGACCTTGGCCATGTCCATGCAAAAACTACCCGTAAAACATTTCATTGTTTTTTTTTAAATTATCATAATTATACTCTATAACCTGAAAACCTTCAAAATCGACACTAAATTATTTTTCACACTAATAAAAACGGTTGAAGGGGATCATCCCAGACCATCGACAAAAATGAAACATGAAAGAAAGAACCATAGATATAGGGCCCTGTATCCTGCTTTATGGAAAGAACGGGTACCTGGGGAAAGTAGGAATTTTTTACAGTAATAAACAATACTGCATTTAAAATCAAAGAAAAACAATAGGAAGTCTCAATGTGTTTTCTTCGGAGCGCTTCACGCGCACCCGTTTTAAATATTATTTTGGGATTCCAGGTTACTTTCTGTAGAACATCTGGCTTTTCATAGCTTCGTGCATACTCTTCCATTATCTTTGAAACCCTTGAATTTCCCATGGCCTTACGCAGTGGAGGGGAAGTTCCCCTCCCCCAGAAATTTTCAAAGCAAAATTTTTATCACCATTGATCTGTGTAAATTTACCGACTTTTTGAAGATTGTTTAGATGCAAGTTGTAAGGGGCGAGAAAGTGCCATTTCCGACACCGTTATAGGGGACAGGCGCTTAGAGAAGGGGGGGGGGTGCAAGAGTCCTCTCCTTGAAGATACTTTTCTTAGCTTCTTTACTACTCATATCGCTAAAAGTCTAAAAATTCGATTTTTTCAGCGCGATTCGCGCAAACCTACTCTGAGTTCTAGATCTCACATTTATAAAATTATTGCTCCAAAGTCCCGCCTTCGGCGCCTCATGGCAGTCTACAAAGGTTCGTACAAAGCTATGGCAAGCAGGATGTTGTACGGAAATTAACGCGAAGCGCGCAGAAGAAAACAGCGTTGAGACGGTGTTTCAGATATTTAATTGTAGCCTATTGTTCTTCTTTAGTTTTATATGCAGTATTTTTATTGCATGAAAATTTTTCCTTTTTTCCTCGGGTGACTGTTTTTTCCATTAAGCAGGATATGGAAACCTATATCCTGTTCTATGGAGGCTTTGTTTTAAGCCCCTTGTACACTATCAGCATTTAAGGACACATGTATCGACACATGTTGCTGACACACCTGGACACAGAAATTTTGACCTTATATACACTAGACACATGTCGCGGACACATGTTGCGACACACTTGAGCAACATGTTGTCAAAATAGAGCGGGAAAGCAGGATTTTGGAAGGAAGATGGAGGATTCAGAAAGAAAAAAGATGTGTTTTGGGAGCAGTTGAAATAATATTGGCAATTGTACACGGGGTCCACGTTCCCCGAGGGGTCCAGCAGTTTCCCTCCCCGACGTGCGCCTCACCTACCCTCTTCACCAACCAGGGGTGGCACCAGGATTTGCTCGACAGGGGGCAAAGCTCCCCGATGGGGGACAGTAACCCGAAGCCTCGATAAGGGCGATAGAGTGCCGAAACGATGTTTGAAGCGAAATTACATATTTAATCGTATTCATAACAGATCCCCGACAAAACCGGACAATTTCCCCTATTGGCAGCCTTCCCAAACGGGGAGCATGCCCCGCCCCCACCCATTGGCGCCACCACTGATATCACTACGTACATTTTTTACGTTTTCGTTTTTCCCTCTCTCCCTTTGATCTTATTTTTACTCTTTGAATGTTTCCGTCACGAAGGGAGGGGGCTAGCCACCTGGGTCCGCAACTAAGGAGGGGGAGGGTTCTGACAGGCAGTTCGGAGGGTGGACTTTCAATGAATTTGATGGAGAGGGAATGGTGGGGGAGGAGGAGGGGTAGTCGACATGGGAGCCACGAGATGAGAGTTAACATTGGGGAAAAGTCCATATATCCGGTCGGGCCCTCCTCAATTTCCAGACGAGAACGACAAACTTCACCGACGGGGAACAGGCTTCCCCGACTGAGCATAGCCCACAGGGCTCTCTGGCACCACCCTTGATTTTTAGATGGTTGTATAGAAATACCATTATTCAAAAGGAGGTTTTAGTTGTGTGGTACTTTTCATAGGAGGGGCAAAAGACTAATTTTGAAATTAGCTGGGGCGCGCCGCGCTGTTACACCAACTGGAGAACACTGATACATACTCTTGCCCAAAAGTGGAATATTTCCAATAGGGTATCAGGATCCCCCTGGACAATTTCCCACCTCCCTCGTCAATTCCCCTTAGGCAATTACGCCGGTCAAATTTCCCCCTCCCTTTATAAATAGCTCCATGACAATCACCCAATTGAGTGACCTGCCCGGGGCTAATTTCATAGGCCTACGAGAAAGCTCACGAGAGTGCCTGAAATGTCTTCAATTTTCTCTACTTTTGCAGGATGAGTACCTCAACTCTTTTCCTACCGGATACACATCACAATTGGAACACATCTTTGCAGTAACATGACCTAAATGTCCCCCCCCCCCACCCAAAAAAAAAAAAAAAAATCTAGCGTGTTAAATTCGTAGGGTGACATCCTGAGCGGATATTCCCCTTGAATTAGTGGTGCGCTACCTACAGGTGGCTCAGCTGCTGATTCAAATACGATTTCTGATTGGTGAGAGCTTGGACATATGTTGCCGGAAAATTGATTTTGAATTATTAAACAACATGTGTCGATACATGGTGGGACACGTGTTGCCAACTTTTTTTGCTCTGTACACACTTTCAACATTTACGGTAACAAGGTGCTCTAGCAACTTATGTCGACACGTGTCCTGAAATGTTGAAAGTGTACACAGGCCTTTATGTTACATTTTGTAGACGGTCTGGAACAAATACACCTCAACATTTTTATTAGTGTAAAAAATAGGTTGTGTCGATTTTGAAGGTTATAGTCTATGTGGTACTTAAAGAAGTCAAAGACATCTTTTGTGGGGAGTTTTTACATGGACATTGTCAAGGGCATTGTCAGTTAAAGTGCCATGGAAGTTATTGGCGATTGAGTAATCGGCGATAAATTAGTTCGATGTGTAGCCCAGGGACTTGTCAAATCGCGACGGATCGAATGTATTAGGGCCCAAAGTTTTCCGCTTTGTAAATGAGTGAAATCCGCTTTCTTCTGCTTTATTTATAAGTGACAAAATCCGTTTTCTTGATTTAGGCATCTTCAAATTTCATACGCCTATTGTTCCTCAAAAGCCTTATAAAACCTCAAACTTCCATCTTCTAAAGGATATGCCGAAACAGGCTACAATTTTGAACAATACTTACGGTGGTTGTACAAAAAATACTTGTTCGATCGACCGCGGTTATAGGGTGTTGTGTAGGGACTGTGCGTCATGATTTTATTACGCGATTCAGGCTGTGATTTACTTTTACATAATAGAGAGGGTAAATTATTATGCTTTTTCACAATTTCAAACAATTTATTCTGGTATTTATCAAAACCATTTAGATAACTTAGGCCTATATAACCACTATTTTGATAGTAATTTCCTGATTTATTTTTGCAACTTTTTCAAATCTTCGTTTTCCGTTTTCTAATGCCAATTCCGCGATTTCCGCGGAAATTCCGTTTCGCGGAAACCTTTGGGCCCTAGCTTGCATGTGTAGCTGCGCCTTAAGGATGACTATGGGGTTGGTCGGTCATCCAGGTCTTTCCCCGTTACCTTAGCGACTTTGGAGTGAAAACAATTACTGACTAAAACAGTATGACCATAAGGGAACGCTTTACGCGCAATAAATTGTTTTCACTCCAACACATTGTTGTCGTGCGGAAGTCACGACAACAAATACGTTGGAGTGAAAACAAAGTATTGCGCGAGTGTGTTCCCATATGGTCATACTGTTTTAGTCAGTTGTTGTTTTCATTCCAAAGTCGCTACGGTAACGTAGAAAGACCCGGATGACCGACCGACCCCATCATGGGCGCAAATCAGGGGGGATGGGGGATATATCCCCCCAACATATGACTAGGGGGGATGGCCCATGTAATCCTCCTCCCCCCCCCCCCCAATGTTTCAGTCTACAGACACGTGTATGATAGAAAGTATATTTTATTCTTCAATTTCGTAAGAATTTTTTCAATCTCGCTTCACTTTCTATCACAAATGTTTCTCAAATGCTTCCAACCTTACTTCAGTGTCACTCATATTATCAATATCTTCCCATAGCAACTTTCGGAGAAGCACAGCAACAAAACGTTGAAAGTTTACGAATTAATAGGTAAAAGACTGGCTTATGGCAGTGGCATGTAGGTTTTGTTGGGTAATTGAAAGTGTCTCGATGTAGAGTCTGAATGCAGGTTTTGTAATGGAAATATTATTCGTCACTGTTTACACTCCATGTCATGACCATTATTAAGGTAATAATACACGAAACTGTTCTGATCACAACACTTTCCGAAGAACAGACATACATCTCCAAACATCTGTGGGGACCTCGCATCAATATGGGATCTTTCAATCTAATATGTAGCATGATGTAGGAGGTTGAAAGTACGCATATGTCGTTATAGTTTTCAAAAAAATTTACCAGAGCTTCGCCAGTTCGCACTGAGCCATTATCGGTATAGATGGTGATTGTTAATACACTTATGACGAAAACACCACTCTGCAACGCTCTTATTAGTCCTTCACCCCTTTTGCTACACCTATCAGGGAGGTCTAATATCACCACCCCCCTGCATCTATACTCTCCCTCCCTCTCATTTTCCCTTGCTGGCAGCTGTTCGTCCGGATTTTAGTTCAAAAGTAGTAAAAATACGATGGTTGTGAAGTGTTTGGAGTCGTACTCTATATTATCATTTGGATGTCAGGTAGTATACGCATTGTCATTGCCCCCCCCCCCCCCCGCCCCAATTATTATGATTAATGCAGAGCTTCCAGGAGGTCCTATTCAGGTATCTGCTAGCCTTAGATGCCCTTTCATTATGAAGGAAAGGACATATTTCGTAATAACTCAAGAATGTTTCTGTGGACTCCACGCACATATTTTGTGTAAAAACTTTCCCGAAATAGAAGGCAGTAAAATAGACAGTAGGGAGGGGGCTTCAGGAGATTTGTTGACAACGTATCTGTCTCTTAATAGACAAAATATCCTCCTCTTTTACCAAAATTAGCATTCACTAAAGTATGGACATTTTCCGACCATTTATGATCAGTTCCAAAAACATCCCAAAGATAGCACCATTTTGCATCTAAGAGACCTTACTTAATTAATAAAAAAAAACTCTTAAAGGGGAGGGGGAACCCCTTTCCCAGGACGACACCTTTATGTAGCGACAAACGAAAGCTCAAAACTGCTGTATGCAAATGCAGGAACGCATGAAAAATAAAGGTGTAATTTACGCAGACTTGGGGGAACTGAAAAATTATTACGACATCATCTATGATGCCCCCAATCACAAAAAAACCTGGCGACGTCACTCATCTCAAGCCAACTCACAGCGGGTCTTGTAATAATCTCCGAATTCAAAATCTAGTTATCTGGGATGACCCTATATGTTGATCCCTGCCTTTTTAAGCTTAACAGGACATTGTTGCTCTTGTACAATTTCAATCCAGTGCAGCTTATCAACGAGTTTTGTGCTCAAAATAGCATTTCCCAAATGAATGAATATACCAATAGCCTACCAAAGAACATTACCACTGAACTGAAATTAACCCTTTAAAACAGTCTTCCTGGCACTTCTGAGACATTAAAACCCAGGAGCTTCCGGGGGCTTCAGCCCCGGACCGCCACAGGGCTTTGCCCCTGGACCCCACCAGGGCCGGACCCCACCAGGGCCGGGCCCCAAGGCGGGCCCCTGGACCCCACCCGTCATGGACTCGCGCTTCGCGTGCACATTGTCCACATTTGCGATAGTTCACCCCATCCCCCAAAAGTTGAAAAGAAATCTACGCCCCTGGACCCCATAGGCTTAATTTCTTGATTTTAATTGCCGTGGCTTCGTGGTCAAAAAACATTTTTCAACACGTCTTTACTACCACAAAGTCCAGACTTGTAGTGCGGGTAGCCTACAATGTCATGAGTACGAGTACAAGGGCAGTGTCCATGTTGTGAGTACGAGTATAGAACCAGTCCTTTTTCATGAGTACGAGTACAAAATTTTGCATTAGCCCCTATGCAGAGCTTTCAAAATCTGTGAGTACAGGCAATTTTGCAGACCCATGAGTACGATTATACAAGTGTGCCAAAAATGTTACCCACATACTTCGTCCGTTTAGTGTATAGATAAACCCTAGCCGATAACGTTATGTATGCACTACATGCTGTACATGATTTCCTCCATAGCGTTCTATCTCCTGTTATGTGCTTCGTTTACGTCACTGTACGTGTATCCCACACATATCGATGACGCATATCGACGCCATTCAACCGACCTCTAAATTCACGTAGCCTAAATTTTCGTCAAGAGTGTGAAATCAACAAAGACAATGTTAACCTTACCTTTTGACATTTACTGTAGGCTCATTGTGCTATAGTTTGTAAAAACAACTGACACAACGAGAACGTAAACAGGTAATGATATTCACCTTGACAAACGTTTTCTTTGAGATTGTATTCATTAGCCTACAATTTTCTTAGGCAAATCGTTAGGTTTAAACATTGTATTGTATCTATGTTATGTACTATGCTATGTAGTGAGGAAACTACATTTGTACTGTGAAACCAACACAGAAAAAGCTACGTATGTACTTGAACTATGGTCGTAAGCCACTCATGCGCTTTGCCATCGGCCATATTTGTTAGGCGACCGATGACATATGTGCCTTAAAGCATTTTACTGTACAGGCGCGGATCCAAGGGGGGAGGGCTTTCCCGGGCCCAGCCCCCCTTTTCGCCACATCAACAATAACAAATACACAAAAATTAGCATAATTTATCTAGGAGAATATTCAAGGGGGCTTTCATCCCCCCTTTTCGAAATTTCTGGATCCGCGCCAGCTAAAGGTGCCCCCCCCCCCCAAAGTGCGAATTGCTCGTAACTTGAAGTATAATGTACTCCTATGTTACTTTCAATAGCTATGCAACAATTTTAGCATCTTAGGTTTAGATTTAGCTGGTTATTAGTAACCAGAAAATACAGCAAATTTTCTAAACATATCGTGTAGCCTATCTGGAGTTGGTCATTGCATATGTTTGCGATCCTGCAAAGCATCACACTGTACGTACTCTTAGGCCTATATTAAACGGCTAAATGGCTAATTATAGCTGATTAGTGGTGATGCTAACATGAAGACACTGGCCATATACCTTCAAAATGCTCAGAAATTTTCCCACTTTTTCTCAAATTTGATCACATCCTGAAAATAAACTGGCGATTGTTTTCAGTATGGTACAGAAGTAAAGCTTGCCAGCTCACAAGTCTCCCAACTTTATCAAATACTGTAGTTCCAAGATTCATAGGCGTATAGGACGGTATTTTGGAGTGGGGAAAGAAATGACAAGTGTCGTGGTCAGTGCCCTCTTCAAGGTTCTGCCAGTCTGTGACACTATCTATGCGGACCACTACCATTAGGGAACGCGTAGCGAACCAAGAAATTTTCGCTCAAAATGACTCCCGGATTGCAGAAAGTGGCGCTTCTCAGACCTACATTTTGAGATTTCATGCTGTAAAATTTTTTACCAATGCAAAAGAAAGGTAAAGTAACGTTTCATTACAAGAGGGCAATCAAGGAGTTGCTGATCTCATCCCAATACATTCTTTTGCTTCTTCCGAGTCTGGTGTAGCAGTCTGGAATTTTATTGTAATGGGAACACTAAGGGGAAAATCGGATCGGATTCCGATCCGATTTTTGTGAGTTTTTATTAAAATCTTCTCCATTTCGGGTCGGAAAGAACCCCAAATTTGCCAACCTGTGTAATTATATGAGTTTTATCGCAGGACTACGAAAATTAAATTTACACGAATTATTTCGTGACGTCACATCGACAGACAGCTTTTATCGGACTACGCGTGTCCGATAAAAGCTGTTTGTCGGTGTGACGTCACGCAAAAATCAGTTAACATTTTTTTTTCATAGACCTCTGATGCAAATCATATATTTACACTGGATGGCAAATTTTGGTCTCTCTCTCTGACCAGAGATGGAGAAGATTTTAATAAAAACTCGCAAAAATCGGATCGGAATCCGATCCGAATTCGTTGTAGTGTGACTGTGGCTTTACTGTACCCGCCAGCTTCCGGTTCTGATTGCAGTGTATTTACAGCACACACGCACAGCAAAACTATAGGCCTAGATACTACTGTGACACAAGGGACGTGTGCCCTTCAAAACCTCTAGAGACGCGCGATCTTGCCCTTCAAAAACCATAGAGACGCGCGATCTCGTGACGCCGTGAATCCCCTCTATAGACCTTATGCATTGACATCACACTGACGTCATTTTGGGTGAAAACACTGAACTATATGCTAGGAAGGATCATTCCACAATAAGGTTTTTTAAGCCACCATGGAGGGTCACGTGATGTAGGTTAGTTTGCTTAAGTCGATTCCACCGCGTATCTAGCGCTGATGCAAAGATGTACATGTATATGCTACCGCACCGTAGCGGGCCTTAGCGTCTCTTCTGCCTCTTGTACACTAACTTGCGCGCTATCACGCGTCAGTGTACACACCATTGCGCCGCCTCAGCAACTTTATGAAAAGGCTTACATCACAATTGTCGTATAACATGCAGAGCACCAAACGCGTACCGTGTAGGAGGATTCGAGGCACATCATTTTCCAAAATGAAAGCGTGCATGTGCACTAACGTTTCACGGTATACCAGTATTTTTGTGAGTACCGGTATGTACCGGTACCGATACGGTACGGTACCACCAATTACAAAGTACCGAAGTACCGCGGAGGACAGTACCCGACAATACGTCAAAACAAAAATCTAAAAATACTGCAATTGAATGGAATATAACTGAAATATAAATACTATAATCCATATAATAACTGCCTTGTGTTCCTTTAAATATAAAAATGTAACCATGAAACGTTCATTCTGTAACCATTTTGCATCATTTCTGTCACAAATTTCCCCTCGTAATTTCGGAAATTGCCCTTTAACTGTTATGTATGTAAATTACCACGTGTAACGGGAAATTTCGCCCAACCAATACTTCCCACACTAACTTGTGGCTTGCTTTCTTTCGACATTGTGTGCAGTTTTTGAACGATCGGTCGTTATCAGCACATACATTTGTATTATGTACTAATAGCAGTTGGTATCATTCACTTTGCCTAGATGCTTACACAAGGCATCGTATCATTAAGAAATTCGTTGTAAGCTTACGAAGAATCATTGCATCGCTGGCTCTGACATGAACGTTGTTTCAACGATTTCAAACACAGTAAGATAATGGGACTTCTCCATTGGCATAACTGTGTGTGAGAGAAATCTTCGGAAGAACGTTCTTTTCAACAGTTTGTACAGTGAGTCAATGGGACTTGTCCATTGACTTAACTGTATGTGAGACAAACTAACACAGTAAAATCCCATGAAACGTTGTCGTCGTGGTCGCGTGAATTCAGACTTGCTTAAGTCGATTTAGATTTTTGAGACAGTAGTACGGCGTTCTCATATTTTCGTGCAGTCCCAAAGATCGTACAGAACGTACCTATATCGTTAGGCCTACCTCTACGTGAAGCTGGCCTATCTGCACGAAAATAGGAGTCCCCATCCTACGAGTGTTATATCAGTAAATGATTTACGCGGGTGAAAGCTAGCTAGATTGCGGCGCGCCCAATTTTTTTTCCCACGAGGTTATGGGCAAATCTGATTTTCAAAATTTTTTCAAATTTGTTTCTAAATCATGGTTGGGGTTATTTCTAAGGTTAGGGTTACGTGGACTGGGGTTATTTGGCCTGTTCTTTCATAATCTGGCGTCAGAATTACAAAAAAATGGTTCAAAAGCTCTCATTTTGGAATTAGGGGTGTGGCCTATTTCCAAGAAGCTGATTGGTCCATTGGCATGATTTGCCCATAACCTCGTGGGAAAAAAAATTGCGCTTGCGGCGCTATCATACTGTTAGGCATCTTGAACTCAAAACATGAAATGTTGCAAAAAATGTTTTGATAGTAATAATTGCGGTCGGAAATAGGCTTGATGAACCAATATTTTATGGGAATAATTTGGAAAAAGTTCCACCTAAAAACTTCAGGTGATAATTTACGAAGGCGATTTTCATCATTTTTAGAAATTATTTTCGTAACTGTAAGTACAGTTTTGAGTGTTCTTTCGGGACTTTCGGGTTCAAAATCGCACTCCGCTCCCCGTGTTTTTCGGACGCTGGCTTTCGGCGGGTTTCACTTTTTGCTTACCAATGTGTTGAGTGTACATAATTCAATAACAGTGTAGCGGAAGGCAGGGATGATCAGAACACGGCACGTACGTTAATACCTGTTGTTTTTCCGGGTATTTTCTTGTTTTTAAAGTCAGACTATTTTCTCTTTTGGTACCGGTACTACGGTATTACCGGTACCATTTGTAGCGGTATTGACGGTACCAAATTTTTGCGGTACCGTGAAACCTTAATGTGCACGCGTGGGTTAGCTTTCCTTCATGCGCCTTGGTGTTTTTGTGTCAAAAGGACGCTTTCAACGCGTTGTGCAGAACATCTGTGCACATGTATGGACAGCCTGCTATTTAGTGACGGTGCTCTCGCGAATGTTTCAAAGTCAACGAGTCTCGACGTATTCGAAATGTGGTCACACGCTCTGTCCTTCGAATAGGCAGGACCACTCCTAAAATCAAGAAAAGTTTGTGAAAAACAATCTTTTGATCACACAATCATAGTGTAAAGATTCCCTATTAATTACAACAAAACACTAGAGACCTAATGAGTATAGTAACAACGGATTGCTTTAGCGTGTACATCAATGAATCTGCGTTACATTACTTTCACTTCTAGATACGCGTCTCTGGGACAGTGGAATCAACTTGAGTAAGCTAACCTACGTCACGTGACCTCCCAAGTCGGCTTCAATTTCGAGGCGTATTCCGTATTGAGGTGCGTCCTCCAGTTATATAGCTCAGTGGGTGAAAACAACGAAGCACATGTGCACGAACGAGGTGGATTTCGGCTCACGTGTAGTAGACTTACGCGCGTATACGATTGGTTGACAAATCAGCTGTCTGCATTTATTGGTGTAACTTGCCATGATACGAGCTTTTCCGCCATTTTCCTCCAAAAGAGGGAGCACTTTCTCCATTGTGACATCATATGCATAAGGTCTATATTCATTGGTCAGTTTGTATGGTATCTTTATCGGAGTAACGCACTTTTATATGCGCGTTTAATTTCTTACGTGCAGGGGCGGCGCCAGGGTGGGCAAAGCATGCTGGGTCGGACCCAGGTTTATTGTTTGGGGGGGGTGCAGGCATTGAAGACTTCCGAGCCTCACCCTACCTCCCCCCCCCGTGTCAGAACCTGCATTTTTGGCGTTCTCATTTTCTTGGACTTTATTTTTCTCTCAAGATCGTACGTCCTTTTTGTATTGAAGGGCAAGCATCCATTGTGTCGCAGCAGTATCAATGGTTATGCCGTGCGCGTGAGTTGTAAATTCGCTTACTGCTTGTGCGTTTTGCCCTTCAGTGTATTTACAGCACACACGCACAGCAAAACTATAGGCCTAGATACTACTGTGACACAAGGGACGTGTGCCCTTCAAAACCTCTAGAGACGCGCGATCTTGCCCTTCAAAAACCATAGAGACGCGCGATCTCGTGACGTCACATGACGTCACATGAAATCCCTCATAGAGGGATTTCAAGTGACGTCATGCCCAATGGATTCCCAGGACACTGAAGGGCAAAACACACAAGCAGTAAGCGTTTTACAGCACGCATTTGGCGGACGAGGCGAAACCGAGTCCGTTATTTTGCAAATTGGGAGTTCAAACGGTTATGAGACAATAACAGTCAGACAAATGTGGTTTATTCCTCTTCTACCACCGAAAATGTGTGAAAACTTCATTTTTATCAGTGTGTAGGTTTACTGACCGTATGTTGTGGAAAAGCAGGTCAGTGTTTAACCAATCAGAATGCAGGACTCTCAAAAACAGATGGCTAGAGGTGGTAGAATCCATGATAAACGTATAAAGATGCAATTAGTGAGAGGCATAAGAGGCGAAGGGGTGGGGGTTGGTTGACTAAAGCCTACACCGTCAAAAATGTGGTGGGCTCCTTCCCCCTCATTTCCAGGACAAAACGCTCTGTAAAATGTCAAAAATTGCAGTCTTATTGCTTAAAATTTGATCAAATATTGCACCAAGTGCATAAAATACTTTCTAAAGGAGATGGAACCCCATACCCTTGGGTTCTTCTCCCAGGACAACATTCCGAAACAGTGCACAGTCCCCACCTCAATGGATCGAGTACAGCTTCTACGTCCATGAGTTAGTCTGTTAGTGCCCCTTCCCTGCTCATTCATGCATGGTAGTGGGAAGGAAGTTGCTCTTTGACCCCTGGTTCATATCAGTCATATAAGCAAATAAAATGCTCGGGTTACTACAAAGAAATCTCCACTCTTGTAGCAAAGGTGTCAAGGAAACTGCCTACAAAACGCTATAGTCCGCTCAAAGCTGGAATATTGTGGGGCCATATGGGATCCTTACATCAAAAAGTAACAACACTCGAGAATGTTCAAAGACGTGCAGCCCGTTTTGTTCTCAACAACTATAATTACAGGGATAGCCAGTGGCGTAGCCAGAGGGGGGACAGGGGGCGGTCGCCCCCCATAAAGCCTCCGAAGGCCTCTGTCGGAAATTTCTAGTCTCTGTCGGAAGTAAATAAAAACAATCCACTTGAAACACAACACTTTTTATGTTTTTAAGCAGAATTACACATCAAAACGTCAACGTGAAAATCAAAAGTCAGTCTCAAAATTGCCCGAAAAGCAAAAAAAAAAAAGAAAAAAGAAAAGGTCCCCAGAATTTTATACGCCAGATGATGGTATCATTACCTTAGGATAATTATCTGTCGAAAATTACTTGCATTTGCCCCCCCCCCCCAAAAAAATCTAGCTACGCCACTGGGGATAGCGTCACCAACATGTTAACAGATCTCAAATGGGAACCACTTAAGAGCGCCGTACCAGACTTCGTCTCATCGCTATCTATAAGGAGGTTCATAACTCCATTCCCCTCACCATCCAGTTGCAGAGTAACCATAGTAGGACCACTTGACATAATCAAGGCACCCACATAATTGTTCCCCCTCCTTTTAGTAAGAGATGTTATCAATACTCGATGTACTCAAGAACCGCTCGTGAATGGAATTTCCTTCCACCAAACATACTTGCAGCACCTGATGTTTGCTCTTTGAAATCTAGCCTAGCCAACGTTAATCTTCGAAATCTAGTATCTAAGGCTCACTCTAAAATCTAGGCAACTCCCCTTCCACACTGACCTGTGCGTGATAACCGATTTTGGACTCGGGTGTTTGCACAGTATGAAGCAGAAGCAGAAGTGTGTTTGTGACGTTATTTGCATGGAACTCGGAACTGCTGTGATGTTAGTTAACTTGGTTACTTACAAGCCAATATCAGGTGTGCATAGCACTATTGCACTACGTACTGTACGTACGGGAAGGGAGGGGGGGGGGGGTGTATGCTTTCACACTTACTCACGTACATTGTGTATGAACAGCCCATATGATGGAAATAGCTAACCACGTCCCAACATACTCGTTTTTTTTTTGCTATGTCAGGCTGGCCGGTCTATGTTCTACCGCACTTGAAGGGAAGTAGTAGTGCATTGCTGTCTTTAGTAATGCATTTAGGGCCATATATCATTTATCAATGAATAGGAAATAGCACCCGAAAATCCCAAAGTAACACTCGAAATGGAATTGGGGGGGGGGGCTATTTTTTTTTTTTTTTTTGAAAATAGCACCCGAAATTGAAAAAAGTGTCTCGGACCCTGGAGTACAGTCAATGTGGGTGCAGGAGCAACACTAGCCTAGGGTACCTAGGCCTAGTTCTCACGTACTGTGCTCCCTGAACTAGGCCTAGGCTATTGCAACACAAAGTTTTTCCCGCGTTTTTACTGTGAGAGTAATATCGTCTGCTTGCGTTTCTGCAATGATTGTTGTATGTGCGTACATGATTGTAACCATAGCTATGAACTATGTCACAATTGAACAGCAGTGCGTGCTATACAGCATACTGTACAATAGTGTGGACGTCCTAGTAACAAGATTTAGAATGTTTTAAAAAACAAAATAGGATCGTTTGTATAAATCAAAACTTTTGGTCTCTTTTTGGAGACTGAGTGCTAGTATCCTTAAAATGACGGGTCTTAAACATATAAATGACCCATAGAGGTCAATTACCCAGGAGTATATGTGAATTTGAGAAAGACTGAGACCATTCAAAATTTTTGATGGTGCGGTAGCCCAATTTTGACAATGGGTATATTGCTGGGATATTTAGGGATAAATCAAAAGTGACATTGTTTTTATCTGTGAATTTCCTGCCAGATCAATTAAGAACATTTCTAAATCTACCAAAGATCATTCCTAAACCTAGGAACAACTTCAGCATGAAGATAGGAATGAATTCTTCCTAAGTCCAAGATAGGAATATTTCTAACTTTTATGAAACAGAGCCCGGCCCCTGGTATGGGAATCCCCATACTAGGTCAGCAGACTGCGGACTAGTGCAACACACGTCTGCCGGGCGGCCAGATCAAAGGTAGTTCTCACGTACACTTTGCTCCCTGAACTAGGTCAGCAGACTGCAGACTAGATCAAAGGTAGCCTGCATGATTCACACGGTCTATTTGTGACGTCATTTGTTTGGAACTTGGCGCTGCTTACAGTATATGTACACTGTATCCAGTGTACTAAAGCAGCGCAGTCACTCTCACACCATACCGACTGTACTTGCGTGCGTGCATTGCGTGTGCGTGTGTGAATTGAACTTGGCCCCTGCGATGCACACGTACGTCGTTGTTGCCATGTAAGCGATGAAGAATATACAGTAGTTCTTCAAGAAAAGGTAAGCAACAGAGTTACAGACAGCCAAAATTCCTTGATGAGCCACAGTGCTCACAAAATTGGTCAAAGTTCTTAACCAGGTGTGTATCTCAACTAAGCCTGTTATGTTAGGCCTAGGGCCTACCTAGCTTTTTAGCGTTATTACAGTACTATTAATAATTTAGCGTAACCTAAGCCTAACAGTTAGGCTTAAGTTAGGCCTAGGCCTAACATCAGTTCCACCGTGCGCGTACTTAGTTATGCTTCATACTGGGACGCGCTTGGACTTTTACTACGGTGGGGACACGCGTATAGTTTTACTTTAATGGCGCCAAGAACTAACGTTTCACGGTATACCAGTATTTTTGTGAGTACCGGTATGTACCGGTACCGATACGGTACGGTACCACCAATTACAAAGTACCGAAGTACCGCGGAGGACAGTACCCGACAATACGTCAAAACAAAAATCTAAAAATACTGCAATTGAATGGAATATAACTGAAATATAAATACTATAATCCATATAATAACTGCCTTGTGTTCCTTTAAATATAAAAATGTAACCATGAAACGTTCATTCTGTAACCATTTTGCATCATTTCTGTCACAAATTTCCCCTCGTAATTTCGGATATTGCCCTTTAACTGTTATGTATGTAAATTACCACGTGTAACGGGAAATTTCGCCCAACCAATACTTCCCACACTAACTTGTGGCTTGCTTTCTTTCGACATTGTGTGCAGTTTTTGAACGATCGTTCGTTATCAGCACATACATTTGTATTATGTACTAATAGCAGTTGGTATCATTCACTTTGCCTAGATGCTTACACAAGGCATCGTATCATTAAGAAATTCGTTGTAAGCTTACGAAGAATCATTGCATCGCTGGCTCTGACATGAACGTTGTTTCAACGATTTCAAACACAGTAAGATAATGGGACTTCTCCATTGGCATAACTGTGTGTGAGAGAAATCTTCGGAAGAACGTTCTTTCAACAGTTTGTACAGTGAGTCAATGGGACTTGTCCATTGACTTAACTGTATGTGAGACAAACTACACAGTAAAATCCCATTGAACGTTGTCGTCGTGGTCGCGTGAATTCAGACTTGCTTAAGTCGATTTAGATTTTTGAGACACTCAGTAGTACGGCGTTCTCATATTTTCGTGCAGTCCCAAAGATCGTACAGAACGTACCTATATCGTTAGGCCTACCTCTACGTGAAGCTGGCCTATCTGCACGAAAATAGGAGTCCCCATCCTACGAGTGTTATATCAGTAAATGATTTACGCGGGTAAAAGCTAGCTAGATTGCGGCGCGCCCAATTTTTTTTCCCACGAGGTTATGGGCAAATGAGATTTTCAAAATTTTTTCAAATTTGTTTCTAAATCATGGTTGGGGTTATTTCTAAGGTTAGGGTTACGTGGGCTGGGGTTATTTGGCCTGTTCTTTCATAATCTGGCGTCAGAATTACAAAAAAATGGTTCAAAAGCTCTCATTTTGGAATAAGGGGTGTGGCCTATTTCCAAGAAGCTGATTGGTCCATTGGCATGATTTGCCCATAACCTCGTGGGAAAAAAAATTGCGCCTGCGGCGCTATCATACTGTTAGTGCAGTGCACAGTCCCCACCTCAATGGATCGAGTACAGCTTCTACGTCCATGAGTTAGTCTGTTAGTGCCCCTTCCCTGCTCTTTCATGCATGGTAGTGGGAAGGAAGTTGCTATTTGACCCCTGGTTCATATCAGTCATATAAGCAAATAAAATGCTCGGGTTACTACAAAGAAATCTCCACTCTTGTAGCAAAGGTGTCAAGGAAACTGCCTACAAAACGCTATAGTCCGCTCAAAGCTGGAATATTGTGGGGCCATATGGGATCCTTACATCAAAAAGTAACAACACTCGAGAATGTTCAAAGACGTGCAGCCCGTTTTGTTCTCAACAACTATAATTACAGGGATAGCCAGTGGCGTAGCCAGAGGGGGGACAGGGGGCGGTCGCCCCCCATAAAGCCTCCGAAGGCCTCTGTCGGAAATTTCTAGTCTCTGTCGGAAGTAAATAAAAACAATCCACTTGAAACACAACACTTTTTATGTTTTTAAGCAGAATTACACATCAAAACGTCAACGTGAAAATCAAAAGTCAGTCTCAAAATTGCCCGAAAAGCAAAAAAAAAAAAGAAAAAAGAAAAGGTCCCCAGAATTTTATACGCCAGATGATGGTATCATTACCTTAGGATAATTATCTGTCGAAAATTACTTGCATTTGCCCCCCCCCCCCCCAAAAAATATCTAGCTACGCCACTGGGGATAGCGTCACCAACATGTTAACAGATCTCAAATGGGAACCACTTAAGAGCGCCGTACCAGACTTCGTCTCATCGCTATCTATAAGGAGGTTCATAACTCCATTCCCCTCACCATCCAGTTGCAGAGTAACCATAGTAGGACCACTTGACATAATCAAGGCACCCACATAATTGTTCCCCCTCCTTTTAGTAAGAGATGTTATCAATACTCGATGTACTCAAGAACCGCTCGTGAATGGAATTTCCTTCCACCAAACATACTTGCAGCACCTGATGTTTGCTCTTTGAAATCTAGCCTAGCCAACGTTAATCTTCGAAATCTAGTATCTAAGGCTCACTCTAAAATCTAGGCAACTCCCCTTCCACACTGACCTGTGCGTGATAACCGATTTTGGACTCGGGTGTTTGCACAGTATGAAGCAGAAGCAGAAGTGTGTTTGTGACGTTATTTGCATGGAACTCGGAACTGCTGTGATGTTAGTTAACTTGGTTACTTACAAGCCAATATCAGGTGTGCATAGCACTATTGCACTACGTACTGTACGTACGGGAAGGGAGGGGGGGGGGGTGTATGCTTTCACACTTACTCACGTACATTGTGTATGAACAGCCCATATGATGGAAATAGCTAACCACGTCCCAACATACTCGTTTTTTTTTTTGCTATGTCAGGCTGGCCGGTCTATGTTCTACCGCACTTGAAGGGAAGTAGTAGTGCATTGCTGTCTTTAGTAATGCATTTAGGGCCATATATCATTTATCAATGAATAGGAAATAGCACCCGAAAATCCCAAAGTAACACTCGAAATGGAATTGGGGGGGGGGGGGCTATTTTTTTTTTTTTTTTTTGAAAATAGCACCCGAAATTGAAAAAAGTGTCTCGGACCCTGGAGTACAGTCAATGTGGGTGCAGGAGCAACACTAGCCTAGGGTACCTAGGCCTAGTTCTCACGTACTGTGCTCCCTGAACTAGGCCTAGGCTATTGCAACACAAAGTTTTTCCCGCGTTTTTACTGTGAGAGTAATATCGTCTGCTTGCGTTTCTGCAATGATTGTTGTATGTGCGTACATGATTGTAACCATAGCTATGAACTATGTCACAATTGAACAGCAGTGCGTGCTATACAGCATACTGTACAATAGTGTGGACGTCCTAGTAACAAGATTTAGAATGTTTTAAAAAACAAAACAGGATCGTTTGTATAAATCAAAACTTTTGGTCTCTTTTTGGAGACTGAGTGCTAGTATCCTTAAAATGACGGGTCTTAAACATATAAATGACCCATAGAGGTCAATTACCCAGGAGTATATGTGAATTTGAGAAAGACTGAGACCATTCAAAATTTTTGATGGTGCGGTAGCCCAATTTTGACAATGGGTATATTGCTGGGATATTTAGGGATAAATCAAAAGTGACATTGTTTTTATCTGTGAATTTCCTGCCAGATCAATTAAGAACATTTCTAAATCTACCAAAGATCATTCCTAAACCTAGGAACAACTTCAGCATGAAGATAGGAATGAATTCTTCCTAAGTCCAAGATAGGAATATTTCTAACTTTTATGAAACAGAGCCCGGCCCCTGGTATGGGAATCCCCATACTAGGTCAGCAGACTGCGGACTAGTGCAACACACGTCTGCCGGGCGGCCAGATCAAAGGTAGTTCTCACGTACACTTTGCTCCCTGAACTAGGTCAGCAGACTGCAGACTAGATCAAAGGTAGCCTGCATGATTCACACGGTCTATTTGTGACGTCATTTGTTTGGAACTTGGCGCTGCTTACAGTATATGTACACTGTATCCAGTGTACTAAAGCAGCGCAGTCACTCTCACACCATACCGACTGTACTTGCGTGCGTGCATTGCGTGTGCGTGTGTGAATTGAACTTGGCCCCTGCGATGCACACGTACGTCGTTGTTGCCATGTAAGCGATGAAGAATATACAGTAGTTCTTCAAGAAAAGGTAAGCAACAGAGTTACAGACAGCCAAAATTCCTTGATGAGCCACAGTGCTCACAAAATTGGTCAAAGTTCTTAACCAGGTGTGTATCTCAACTAAGCCTGTTATGTTAGGCCTAGGGCCTACCTAGCTTTTTAGCGTTATTACAGTACTATTAATAATTTAGCGTAACCTAAGCCTAACAGTTAGGCTTAAGTTAGGCCTAGGCCTAACATCAGTTCCACCGTGCGCGTACTTAGTTATGCTTCATACTGGGACGCGCTTGGACTTTTACTACGGTGGGGACACGCGTATAGTTTTACTTTAATGGCGCCAAGAACTAACGTTTCACGGTATACCAGTATTTTTGTGAGTACCGGTATGTACCGGTACCGATACGGTACGGTACCACCAATTACAAAGTACCGAAGTACCGCGGAGGACAGTACCCGACAATACGTCAAAACAAAAATCTAAAAATACTGCAATTGAATGGAATATAACTGAAATATAAATACTATAATCCATATAATAACTGCCTTGTGTTCCTTTAAATATAAAAATGTAACCATGAAACGTTCATTCTGTAACCATTTTGCATCATTTCTGTCACAAATTTCCCCTCGTAATTTCGGAAATTGCCCTTTAACTGTTATGTATGTAAATTACCACGTGTAACGGGAAATTTCGCCCAACCAATACTTCCCACACTAACTTGTGGCTTGCTTTCTTTCGACATTGTGTGCAGTTTTTGAACGATCGTTCGTTATCAGCACATACATTTGTATTATGTACTAATAGCAGTTGGTATCATTCACTTTGCCTAGATGCTTACACAAGGCATCGTATCATTAAGAAATTCGTTGTAAGCTTACGAAGAATCATTGCATCGCTGGCTCTGACATGAACGTTGTTTCAACGATTTCAAACACAGTAAGATAATGGGACTTCTCCATTGGCATAACTGTGTGTGAGAGAAATCTTCGGAAGAACGTTCTTTCAACAGTTTGTACAGTGAGTCAATGGGACTTGTCCATTGACTTAACTGTATGTGAGACAAACTACACAGTAAAATCCCATTGAACGTTGTCGTCGTGGTCGCGTGAATTCAGACTTGCTTAAGTCGATTTAGATTTTTGAGACACTCAGTAGTACGGCGTTCTCATATTTTCGTGCAGTCCCAAAGATCGTACAGAACGCACCTATATCGTTAGGCCTACCTCTACGTGAAGCTGGCCTATCTGCACGAAAATAGGAGTCCCCATCCTACGAGTGTTATATCAGTAAATGATTTACGCGGGTAAAAGCTAGCTAGATTGCGGCGCGCCCAATTTTTTTTCCCACGAGGTTATGGGCAAATGAGATTTTCAAAATTTTTTCAAATTTGTTTCTAAATCATGGTTGGGGTTATTTCTAAGGTTAGGGTTACGTGGGCTGGGGTTATTTGGCCTGTTCTTTCATAATCTGGCGTCAGAATTACAAAAAAATGGTTCAAAAGCTCTCATTTTGGAATTAGGGGTGTGGCCTATTTCCAAGAAGCTGATTGGTCCATTGGCATGATTTGCCCATAACCTCGTGGGAAAAAAAATTGCGCCTGCGGCGCTATCATACTGTTAGGCATCTTGAACTTAAAACATGAAATGTTGCAAAAAATGTTTTGATAGTAATAATTGCGGTCGGAAATAGGCTTGATGAACCAATATTTTATGGGAATAATTTGGAAAAGTTCCACCTAAAAACTTCAGGTGATAATTTACGAAGGCGATTTTCATCATTTTTAGAAATTATTTTCGTAACTGTAAGTACAGTTTTGAGTGTTCTTTCGGGACTTTCGGGTTCAAAATCGCACTCCGCTCCCCGTGTTTTTCGGACGCTGGCTTTCGGCGGGTTTCACTTTTTGCTTACCAATGTGTTGAGTGTACATAATTCAATAACAGTGTAGCGGAAGGCAGGGATGATCAGAACACGGCACGTACGTTAATACCTGTTGTTTTTCCGGGTATTTTCTTGTTTTTAAAGTCAGACTATTTTCTCTTTTGGTACCGGTACTACGGTATTACCGGTACCATTTGTAGCGGTATTGACGGTACCAAATTTTTGCGGTACCGTGAAACCTTACCAAGAACTAGTCATGCTTGACACGCGTGATCGCAGTTCACTCTAGGCCTGGGTTTCTACTTAGACTAGAGGTGGTCAAGTTTTGAGCAAGAGAAGCTTAGATAAGTGTGCATCTGATCATGTCATTGTGTGGCTTTTATGGTGGGGTTTGTTAAACCGCAGGTGAAAACTGAATTTTGAGTGTCAGGAAAAGACAGTGATCAATGTAACGGATCATTTACCTTTTCTTTCAGTGTTTACTGCCAAATTTAAAAAAAAAAAATTGCTCTTTTGAACATCTTGACCTTTGACCTCTGACCTTTGACCTATCATGCTGAGGGTACTGGAGGCACAAATTCCAAGGACTGTGCACCCCCACACCAAGTTTGGGGTCAGTAGTACCTTCAGTTTTGAGTGAGCGCACGGCACACTTTTGACCCCAAAATTGTCGTTTGACCTTCTGACCTCGTGACCTTTGACCTCAGAAGGTCAAGTGTAAAGTTGCGTAAAGTAGGTGTCCATCAGAAGGTTATGCGAAGAAATGAGGATCGTTAAATGTTTCGCTCAGCTTTTACAGCCAGATTTAAAAATTTGCTTATTTTGACCTATCATGACCTTTGACCTCTGACCTTTGACCTATCATGCTGATGATATTGGAGGCACAAATTCTAGGGGCCATGCACCCCCTCACCAAGTTTGGGGTCATTAGTACCTTCAGTTTTAAGTGAGTGCGCGTCACACTTTTGACCCCAAAATTGTCGTTTGACCTTCTGACCTCGTGACCTTTGACCTCAGAAGAGTAAGTGTCAAGTTGTGCCAAGAGCGCTTCAATACGAAAGCTATGTCAAGAAATCAGGGCCATTTACTGTTGCATTCAGGTTTTATAGCCAGATTTGGAAAATTGCTTATTTTGACCTTTTTTGATGGTTGACCTTTGACCTTTGACCTATCATGCTGAGGGTATGTCAGGCACAAGTTCCAAGGACTATGCACCCGCCCACCAAGTTTGGGCTCAATCTTGTTCTTAGTTTAGGAGGAGTTCGCGACACACTTTTGACCTTGTGAATGTCATTTGACCATCAGAGCCTTTGACCCAAATTTTAGGCATATTTGGTCACATGACCAGGAAACAGGACCTTCACCACTCCATTTTGCCCCACCCTTGAGTAGCGGTCATAAAGCCCCAAATTTCCCTACCATGCATTTCCATGGTTATGGTTGCTATGATGACTGGCAGGGGGAAACGTGTGCACTTTTCAATGGTAAACGAAGCACAATATCTCATCCCCCACATACTACGTATGTGGGGATGAGATAACAAGAATGATCGCGGGTAAGGAAATCTTCCTAAGAAAGTTAGTCTCCTTGGACATTAATAGCATCATTCTAGTGGACTGACCTTGGGATAGTCTGAGAGCATGGGCGTCAATTCTGGGGGGCGGGGACGGGGGACACGCCCCCACATTTTGGAAATGCACCCATTGACTTAAGATTTTGCACAGTAAATTTTCGACAGAAGTGGCCATGTTCCTCACACATTCGAGTAAAGATTGACGCTACTCTCTGAGAGGAGGGATATTCCCCCTCCCTTGGAACGGTTTTGCCTTTAGAAGGACTTAGATGCAAACTTTCGCTATTGTTATTTTATTTAATCTACTTACGTGTGCCTACTAGAAGTTACCAATTTTAGTGTCTCGAAACCAACATATTTTGTGAAACGAGGCAAACATATTTTGGAATGACCATATAACACCATATGCTGTCTAGCATCTATGGGGAGCCAAATATAGTGGAAAGGAACGTTAACTTGAAATCAGGGTTCATGGGGGCTGTCACCTTCTCCCCTTAATCACCCACTGGTCTAAGATATAAATGGGCATAACACCATGGTGGCCATCTTCTGAAACTTTTCATTACACAGAAAAGAAATTACACTGCACAGAATGGGTGTGCTAAAGTAAGCAAATGTAAACATAAATCTCGTTTTGCACATCAAAGAAAACCAGATCAGTGATAACGCGGAAAAAACAGATGATGAAATAATGACGAAATAACTTATTATGTCATCTAGGTATTCATATGCAATTATTTAATTTGTAACAATGTGAGTGTCTGCAAATTCATACGTTGGGACGAACCATCCCTATTTTACAAGGATAGTTCGACATCAGACGGTGGTTGGTTTATAAAAAAAACGAACCCATCGACGTATCACTCAAACCCTCCCCCCCTTCCCCTTCATACCGGCCTGCAAGCAAAGTCAGCTATTTAACTGGTTCGCACAAGTGCTTCAGAAAAGGAGCACAATTAACTTCACTAGGTGTGTCACAGACCTTGCCAGGTGGGAGGAAAGGGTATCGTTTTATCCATCAAATGATACCCTTCATGAGATACCGTATTAATGGGGTTAACACGGCCTGACCTCTGTAACCCCAATGACTTTTGACCTCCACAAAGCAATAGAGTTCTTTGTCTCAACATGGAGGCATTCTTATGCTAAGTATGAGATCTATCAATTACCACTTTTAAGATATCTTTGTAGGCACTTTACAAGGTTTTCACCACTTGCTCTCCAGTGACCTCAGATAACCTTTAACTTTTACCAACACAGAAGAATGTATCTACTGACAAAAATGCATCCACATGTTACTTATGAAAACTATCAGTGGTTCCTCTCTTGAAATTTAAATTTTACAGGGTTTTCATTTTTTAAACTCTAATGACCTCTGACCACCTAAAATGACAGGATTCTTTCTTTTTTCTCTTTTCCGGTTTTCAAACAAGTTTTTGAAAAAATTCAACAATCCCCTGTCTCCTCTCAGTATACGGAAAGAATTACGGAATTGTGCATTGTAGTGTAGTAAGACGAGGGAGCTGCCATTCAGTACGGTATTAACTGATTAAGGAAGATTCGTTTGAAAGGATTATGTTACCCGAAAATATTAAAACATACAGCACAATTTTCCTTCTAGACGCTGAGGTTTTTTCTTCTAAATTTCCTAAATGAGGGAATCCTTCGCTCCTTCCTGTCAAAGAGTTGCTAACAATTCGTTGTTCCTGTTTAGCCCTTTCCAGGAAGGCAGTTAGGATTTTAAGCAAAGCTCCTTCAAAGTCCGTAGCCACGGACGACAATGGCGCTATTTCGGGGCAATGATTCATACAGCCTATGGCATGTAAGAGAAAATGATACCATGAACCTTACTAATCAACACATTAATGCCCCACTTCGCTTCCCCTGAGTATTATCTAAGCACGAAGCCAGAACGTGTTTTTGTATCTAATTATTGAAAAACAAATTACCCGGACCCATTAGTTGTAAAAGCCAAGGCCACCTTATTAAACTCGTTGAACTTCAATTACCTTTTTTAAAATCATGAATGAACAAAGCATTTCAACAAGTACTGTAAGGT
Source organism: Holothuria leucospilota (assembly GCA_029531755.1). Classification (NCBI taxonomy): domain Eukaryota; kingdom Metazoa; phylum Echinodermata; class Holothuroidea; order Aspidochirotida; family Holothuriidae; genus Holothuria; species Holothuria leucospilota. The sequence goes on from CM055982.1 coordinate 38,408,261, forward strand.
ACGGTACCGCACCTTATCTCTCTCCGTACAAAGTAATATCAACTAGTTTTCTAGATTTACCCTCCCTCATTAGAGCCGTGTATTTCTAAACTTCAGATCTCAGAATAAAAAATACTACAATGTTACTTCTTTACAAACTATCACTATTTGTGATATTCTTCCTATTTTTTGTCCGGGCGTAAATTAAGAGGTGCTCCCTAGAAGAGAAGGGGATGACACCCTATGTATGACACTCTATACTCTTTGAGAAATTTTTCTTTGTGGGTGGCTTGGATGCAAACTTGTGCTATCTTTGGTAAAGCTTCGTAAAGCGTTAAACTGATTACATGTTCTGATGTTCATTATCCAGTGACTTTTTCTATTATGGTAGCATTTAATTGAAGGGGATGTTGCCTCAGGGGAGATATGAAACCTCTTCTCTTTTAGAAATTTTTCATGTTCTAAGTTTTCCTAGATCTAAAATGGTGTTATCTTTGGTAAAGCGTTGGACTAATAACATGATCTGAAATTTGAATTAATTGCCGAATCTTTCGGCTTTGGCATGGCATCCCCACAAGGCTGGTACCTGGTGCGGACTTCTCCCTAGCGCTCTTTCGACGCCACTGGGGAACCATCATCTGTTGGCGCGTAGCCGTAGCGTAGGCCTGCGGAAAGTGTTCGAGTGGAATGTCCCCCAGGTGGGGGAAATGACATATTTTAGACCTTAAAAGTTGATCTACACCTTCCTTTTCTTTTAGATTACATGCTAAGAAACGAATTTAGATTTCAAGAAGAAAAGTTAGATTTGGCTTAAAGGGATAATGCAGTCGAACTTTTCGTACCTGTCACATATTTCAGCATATCTACCCCTCCAGCCTCATTCAATGTTGAGAAAACAAAGGGTTCGCGTTTTTCTTTAGGGCCCAACTTTCATTCGCCTTCAAAACCAACGTTGAGTTAAGGCACGGGGATTTGTCCCAGATATTTGTGTCCAGGATTGTAGCTCGGAATTAGTACCAGTCAATTTGATGATTCTAGAGGCCCGTAGGCAGGGGTGTGTTTTAGGGCAAATAGTTTTTTCCGATGAGCGATGAGCAACATTCCGACCAGGGATATGTGACGCTCAGAGAAGGCACATGGAATTAATCTATATCAGGCCTTTAACTACAGTATAGGATTTTGTAATGGGGAAGGGTTCAAATTGAAATGATCCAACTCTGCCGAAGGCACCAAGGGTATGGGGTGAACTCTTCTAGAGGCAGTGTTGTAACAAGGCAAGTCACTGACTCGGACTCGAGGTGACTCGAGTCGCATATTTGACTTGACTTGACTTGGTCATCAGTCATAATGACGTGACTTGACTTGAGTCTGGAACCCTGAATGATTTGACTTGACTCGAGTCACCACCTTAAATGACTTGACTTGACTTGGACTCGAGCATAGCATTACTCGAGTGAGTCGAGTGCAATTAAAGACTCGAGTCAGGAAAAATGACTCGAGTCTCCTGATGGGACGTTTGTAAACGTCCATATCGCGAAGTAGACGCGGCTGCAACACACAGCGCCCTTGTGTAATCAATACCAGCACTGCATGCAGCTGATGCGCACTGTCTCGTAAGGTATTTTTTGATTGGTTGATGGTATTGTATTGTATCGGTTGTATGTATCGATTGTATCCATTGTTAAGGTTAGGGATTAGTTAGGGATTAGAGTTAGCGTTAGCCAGTCATAAAAATTTTTCTAAGACAATGCGCATCGTCCCACTGTATGTCTATAGTATAGTTGTCACTTCACAACAAACAGGCCGCGCAGAGCAGTTCGAAAAATCCGCCCTCACTGCTTCGGTAGTATGTCATATCCGAATACTGTATGGGCACACAGTATGCCAGGCTTTATAGACCACTGCGATCACCGATCTCGGTGGTTTCGATCAAAAAGCAACATGTTGCACAAACAGGGTTGCCATCTGGATGATTCTTCGTCTGATTTCAAGGGTCTCAGGGACAATTTGTCCACTAAAATTTTGTATTGATCGATAGTTATATGAAGTCGCTAGAGCTTTGAATTTGCTTGGCCATAAAACCTATCGTCTTCAAGGGATTTTGATTTTTGTGCCCGAAACCTTGCACAGTTGTTTGCGAGTTGTTAATGCTCATAGTTTGTACAGGAATAATCAAAATGACGAAAAACGATGTTTTTAATGGGCAATTTTTCATTGAAAATTGACAGTTCCGCGTTGGGAGGATTTACCCCTGGTTATAGTAAAAAGTAAACAATTAACTGATCTCAGTTGCTTTTAAATCTTGACAGTAATCTTCTCTGTGGATTTCACTTCGTTTCATCTACGTATGTGGGAGAAGATCCGAAATAAAGATACCTCCTTTTCGTCCGAAGCAATCAATTCTGCCCAGCGTAAACATATATTTGGCGTTTTGACCAGGTGCAAGTCAAGAAAATTTTAGGACAACGCCAACTGAAATCATTTGGCATTCAGTTTTGCTGTGTATTTCGTGCACGAATAAACTAAACGAACAACTTCACGGCTAATTAATGTACCCACGATAAGAACAAAGGGCTCGTTGTAGTCAGGGAGTTGTCAGGGCATTGTCTTCACTTGTTCGCAACACTCCGTTTACATAAAGCGAAGTGTCAGTGGCGACATGAGAGTCGCGTGCACGGGGGACATGGGAGTCGCGTGCCCCCCAGTCGATTTCTGAAAAACATTCAGAAAATTATAGCATTCTGGAGGGGCTAGGGTGAGGTGTGTTTTCGACCGAGTGATTGATTTATTGTAATCATTGTCTGTCACAAAGGGTGCTCAAACTATCAGAATTTTCGCAAATCCTTCGCAAACTATCACAATTTTCGCGCGCTCCCCGCGCTTCAAACCTTACCTCAGTATTGTTCTTATTATCAATATCTTTCGATTCTAACTTCCGAAGAAGCACAGCAGCAAAACTTGAAAGCTGTTACGCGGAGCGGACTTGTTTGTTCGTCTCCTCTTTAAAGCTGTCCGGGTTGCTTAAAACGATTCAATTTCCTTTCGAATATTGTCTTTGCCTTAAAATGCTGTATCAGTTTAAAATACTTACAAAGGTTTTTACCAAATTGTTTGGCTGTATATCCCCCTTTTCGACACCACTCATTTAGACGGTCCCAAAAGCTTCTTCACAATATAGTGTTATTTTAATTGCCAGATGTCAGAAACACCGTTCAAATGTATAAATTTCAAGTTTTTTCCATAGACTAACCACACTCAGGGGCGGGATTTAATGTCTGAAAGTGGGGGGGGGGGGGGGCAAAGCCAGGTAGACCGTCAAAAGGCGCTGAAGGAGCCGGCGAAGCGCTCCCCCTGACGGCATGGGGTCCAGGGGCCAGCCTTAGGACCCTGGCGGGGTCCGGGGGCAGAGCCCCGGTGGGTGTCCAGGGGGAGAAGCCCCCAGAAGCTCTGGGGTATTTACGAAATTGTAAGCATTAAAATGATGCACTTTAGTTTCAACATCAAATGACATAAGGTGGGCAATCAACGTACCACAAAATCACAATTTGACTTCTTTCAATTATATTCTTACTTCAAACTTCATACTTCCCTGCTTGAAAACTTGCATCTAAACAATCTTTCAAGAGCCGGTAAAATTACACTGATCGATGGTGATAAAAATTTTGCTTTGAAAATTTCTGGGTGAGGGGGAACTCTCCCTAGGCTGCGTACGGCTATGGGGGAATTGGTGGTCTTAATGACAATAGAAGAGTTTGTACAAAGCTATGGCAAGCAGGATTTTCATAGGAAGTAACCCCGAAACCTTGAAGCAATATTTAAAACGGGTGCGCGCGAAGCGTGCAGAGAAATCAGCGTTGAGACAGTGTTTGAGACATTTAATTGTAACCCATTGTTTTTCTTTTAGTTTTAAATGCAATATTTTTATTGCATAAAAAAATTCCTACTTTCCCCAGGTGCCTGTTCTTTGCATAGAACAGGAGATGGGAACCTATATCCTGCTTCATGGTGGCTTTCATGTTTCGTTTTGTCGATGATATGGGACAAGTCCCCCTCAACTATTATATAAGTGTGTAAAATAAGGTAGTGTCAATTTTTAAGGTTATAGACTATGTGGTACTCAAAAAAGTCAATGAAATCTTTTTGGGTAATAATTACATGGACATTGTCAAGGGCATCGGGAGTTAAAGTGCCTGGGAAGTATTTTTTTTTTTTGAAGGCGCGATGACGGACTAAGGGTCCTCCCCCAAATCATCGTTCTTAAATTTGACGGCTTTTTCAGCCATTCTTGAACATTTCTTGAGAAAACCCTGCTTCCAACGCTTATGAAGTAAACCTCATACGATGATCGCAAATTTAAGATAGTAACCGTCAGTCAATTTGCTGAGGATGGTGGTAGTTGGTCAGTCAATTTGCTGAGGATGGTGGTAGTTGGTGAAGAAAGTGAACAGCGAGAGGTGTAGCCAGGGTTTTGGAAATGATAATTTAGCCAAGCTGTCCAACAGGAAGTAGTAACAAGACAATTTCACCAGTTTTCTTACGCACAACAGTACAGCAGTACTTATTATACATCGATATATATATATATATATATATATATATATATATATATATATATATATATCCGCACTAGCAAGCGGGAGGTCCCGAGTTCGAATCCCGGTGGAGTCAACATTGCTTTTTCACCTCGCCCAGATTTTTCAGCTTTACCGACTCAACTCTATATATATATATATATATACATATATATGTAAGGCTCATGCGAAGCACGCCGATCTTTTTCTTTTTCTATTTTCTCTAGAACTGCGGCGGTTTCGTATACATGGGTAAGGTTTGGGACTCTCTTTGCAAGGACCATGGTGCATTTTTAACGTATATTAGTTTTTTCTGTGACCCTTGTTTCAGAGCTTCAAGTCACAATAGTATGGCGCGTAGCGAAAGAAATTTTACGGTGCCAGACAAAATTTTCAATTGCATTAGTCAGTTTCCTCTGGAGAGGCGCGCCAAGCGCGCCCACATAAATTTTCCTATTTCCTATTTTCCTTTATGGTTTTTGATATTAATATTTTCCTTCATTAAACATTGCAAAATTTAATCATAATAGGCTATTGAAAATCCTCTCATAGTACCACACTCCTCTTTCGAGGCTTCGCACAGTTGGCGGCTGCAGGTGCAAAATTTGCCCTTGTGGAGTTAGTCTACCTCCGTCCCTTTCGTTAGTGAAATCTTGGGTGCGCCGGTCGGAGTTTCCACCATTGGTAGTCTAGTTTACATTTAGACCGATGTTGGTAGTATGCAACTATGCACTCAAACTTAAAAGTGGGATAAACAAAATGTCTGACTTGACTTGGCTTTTGTCTTGACATGACTTGAAAATGTGCTTGACTTGACCTTGATTTGAGAATGTGACGAATGACTTGACTTGTGACTCGACCACCGTGGACATGACTTGACTTGTGACTCGACCTAAGAGCGACTCGTTACAACACTGCCTAGGGGTGTGATTCATTTGAAAAAAATGGCACTGGATGCGAACTAAAGAGAACACGAAATAGAAATTTGACGCTTAGTTTTTGTAATAGCATTTACATCAACGGCCGGTAGATTTGTTGGTGCAAAGGAATTGTGGGTGGGGAGGTTGTGTGATAGACTAGTTGGAGTTGCACTGAAACCAAAGTACTACACAAGCTGTCCAAATGGAATTGAAAATAACGGAACTATCTTTGATGGGTGCGCGCTAAGCGCGCCGAAAAGATACTTTTTAATGGCAGCTTAGAATGTTGTGCTTCATTTTACACAACAAAAGTAATGAAACTAAATTACATGCTATTTCCTCACTCATTTATATACTCCATCCACGTTGTCTCTAAGCTCGATGATTTAGCTGTCCTTCCATGTTAAGCCGTAAGGCGTTCTTTTCCTGGTAAATACGCTCCGCTTGTTGTTCGGTGATGGCGGGAGTTGTATGGGGCTTTGGAAGAATAAAACCTCCCAAAGGGAAATCCATCCAGTACAGAAAGTTGTTCCCGACAAAATAGACCCAAGGCAGAACGTTAATTTTAGGTCCTTTTGAGATGTACATTACTTATGTTAAGATAATCTGCTGCAATGTGGATGTGTATGGAAGAGGACATGCTATAATGTGCGAGGTGCAAAATTGCGGAGAATTGAAGGTGTTTTCGATTTTTCCAAAAGTGGTCTAGAAAAGATGTAAAATTCTGGCCCATTGTGCAGTACTACGGGCGGCTGTAAAGCCTCCTTCATCCCCTTCCAGCTCAAAATCTAAATGGTCATACTATGAAAAATTTGTAGTGTCATGATTTGCCAATTCATTAGCTTTCATTTGACAGTAGCGTATACCTCAAGCTGGTATATAGCAAGATAACTACACACTTCCGCTCGCGGAAAAAAACAAAACTTGTTTGAAGACATTTAAGTTATGTTTAAGCTTTACCTTATACAACTCTAAAAGTTATCCATTTAATAAGCGAAGGAAATAGAGGAAAGCGTACTTTTTTGTAAATACTTTTGAAAATTCCAGGGGGTGTATTCCCAAGGCCATCCCCCTAGTCAGAAAATTGGGGATTTATTCATCTATCCCCCTGAAATTTGTCAGAAATCTGAAGTTGTGTGTGTCTGAGTGGCTGAGAGTGTGTGAGTCTGTGTGTGAGCCAAAAGTCTTTCGCAGAATCCCCCTAAACCTTTTGTCCGATTTAGATGGACCTCGCTAAGTGGGTACCTGACTACCAAACTTGTGGATGGGTCAATGATGATGTCAGACAGCAAAGGTCAATAAACAACGATTGACCTTGTGATTATTGTTAGACAGTAGGTTAAAGATAGTCATGAAAGCACTTGAAATTTAGAAAACTATGAAAAATGAAGTCGTACTTTTTGGCTGCTCAGGGTCGAGGTCAAAGGTGAAATGTAGGTCAAAGGTCAAACAGTGTAACGAAATCCTCCTAAACTGGAAGTTCAATCAAGTTGAAATTTGGTAGGTAGATGCCTGACCCTTGAATATTGTGCATGCGTTTCAAATGACATCATAGGTCAAAGGTCAGATGTTAAAAGTCATGTTTTTAGCTGATTTTTTGCCGTTATTTGCTTGTCAGCATGTTATCGGAATTCATTAAAACACATGAATATAGAGAATGGTGAGGCAAATTCAAATAATATTTTTGGTGGCTGCGGGTCAAGGTCTAATGTCTAATGTAAGGTCAAGGCCACAATGCCCTTCATTAATTGAATAGAAAATGTCAGAGGTCAAAGCTTAGATTCAGAAAGCTGACCGGTATTCTGGAAAACTTCATCCACAAAATATGTGTAGAAGTTAAAGGAGATGAGATTCGGAACTCCACGGATTGCCTCTTTGTTACAACCAACGTCGGGCACTTATGTAATTTTGTTTTTCGGTTTTCAACCATGTTACGAGGCCCTGCCAAGAACAACAGAATGCTTGGGGCAAACTCCTCCATCACAATCTCCTGGAGCAGCCATTTGGCATACCCTCACAAAGTATGAGCATATTTTAAATCCTCATTGCAAATATTGTAGTTTTGCAGCAAATTGGACATTAAAAAATAGGTGATGCTTCCTTAAGAAATTTACAAACATTTCAATATACAATTTTACCTATGCCCTATAAATTGTAGAGCTGTGAACGCTCACATGCCCATGGATCAGCCTTTTTAGGTGAAAAAGGCGTATGCTGAACTTAAGCTGGCCGTTAAAACCTTGTTATTGGCTTTGCACCCCACAACATCATCATTTTAAATTATAAAAAGGACTGTCATGCCAAGACGAGCCCACATCGAGAATTGAACCAAAGAGGTTCTACAAGGTAGAACCTCCTTGCTTGAACGTTACATTCTCGGACAGCGTTACATTCTCGGACCAAAGTAAACAAAAATGACCGTAGGATACAAAAGCAGCCTCACACGGTCACACAAGAAATGGGCTGTTTACTTGTAACCTCCTCCCTGCAGTCTACAATAACAAAGCCATAGTACTGCACGTACACACTCACGCAACACAACAACAAAGAAATACGTCATAAGTCATTCACTAGTAAATCTTAAGGGAGTCCGGGTGTGAAAGAGAACAGCCTGTTTCTATTCTGCACCTGCAGATGTAGTGAGTCATCACTATCCAGTGCAATCGTGCGTGAAATACTGATTCAACTCGTGCGTCTGCTTCGACTTCTCATGGTAAGGCTTTGTGAAGTTCTCTAACACATAACGGTGCTGGGAAAATCAACCAATAATTCAAGGAAGATAATTGTAGAAATAATAAAGATACTAAATGAATAAGCTGTGAAATAAAGTTAAAAAATTGCCTCCTTCAAACAAAGCGACCTCTTGAAATCAAAATTAATCAGCTCTGCAGTGCTACCAATATATCAGGTTCTGCAAATATAAACAGTTAAGACAATAAAGTTTTTTATTTGAATATATTTTGATCTTTGGACCCTAGGTGACAATATTGTTAATATCAAAAAATGATACACAAACAACGCCATATTACAGGTTCTTTAATCTGCAGACATGTAGACCTTCAGCTATACAGTGTGTGATATTAAAAAGGACATCTTTTCCACATGCATGTAAATACATTTTCGTCTTCGTTGATAAAAGATTTACTGATCGTAGATACCTATAGCATCTAGAACATTGCTTTAGTTATTGTGTCTAATTTTTTATGAGTGCCAAAATTTCCTTAGATGTTATTCAGAGGTTGTTTTGTAAATTCCGAAACTTCATTAAATAAACACTCCACGCTTTCTGTACGTACTTGTAGTCAACCGTTTTCAAATAGCCAAGCACAGACTATGGGTTGCGGCACACTAGGTAACTTTTCTAGTGTAAAGATTTTGTAATAACAAAAGTAATGTCATTCATTAATGTAAATTCCCCACAAAGTTTTGAAATTTAGCGGTAATGGATGAACACTGTCTACATTTCATCTCCCTTTAAGTTTCTTTAACGTTCACTTGACTGATTGACAGACTCCATCTGCAGTCTTGTGGAAAGTTACCATAAATGTATGCATGGTTTCTTACGGGAACACGGAGAAAAGCCAACTAAAAAGAAGCACCAAATCCCTAACAAAATGGCCATACCTTCGATAAGTTTGATCAGATTTCTCTGGATATTGCTGATAACGTTATTGTCAGCACTGTGTAGGATGGAAAGGGTAGGGAACGTTTCGGTAGGAGTCCTTTCCGTGACACTCTGTACAAAATGCTTACTTGAAAGATCAAGCCTTACACAACAAAATCATGCATCACTAAGAACTCAGTTGTTGCTTCATTTTTTTTTTTTTTTTTGCTTTTTCAGGGCTGATCGGGTAACAAAGGAAGATCGTCAGGCCATGCACATCTTTATTTGTACCAAGAAAGCCGTATGAATTTAAAAGAACATTTCCAAAATGGCAGAGAATGCATTACAGAGTTTGAGTGAAGACTTTGTACATTGCACCATTTGCACAGAACCCTACAACGACCCCAAAGTACTACCATATCTTCATAGCTTCTGCCTTCAATGCTTAGAAAGATGGGCTAGCAATCGTCATGATCAGCCGTTTTCTTGCCCAACATGTAGATGTGCTGTAGATGTGCCAAGTTCTGGTATAGGAGGATTGCCTAGCAATTTCTTTTTAGTAAGTCTAAAAGAACGGTTGGAAGAAGTCAGCAGACTTTCCAAACAAAATACAGACTGCAAATGTTATATCTGTAAAAGCAAAGTTGACATCTTATTCTGCCTTGATTGTAAAACGCATATTTGTAATGGCTGCAAGGAGATACACGACCGCTTTACGAAAAGTAACAGTCATCCCCTGATTCCATCTGACAAAATGTCTGACGAGAGTTACTTAAAAAGAGTTATGTCAACTCAAGTACCGTACTGTAACACTCATGAACAAGAAAAGGTACGTTATTATTGCACACAGTGTAGCCACCTAGCGTGCCAAATATGTGCAACCGTTAACCACCAGGGCCACCAAAGTTTACATGAAGTTAAGGACATAGTAACATCAATCAAAATCAAGTTGAAAGACCTTTTGGAACAAAGCAATATTGATTTAAATACTGTTTTAGACAAGTCAAAACAAACGGCAAGACAAACCGAAAAAATAAAGGAAAAACTATTGGATCTTCGTTGCAAAATAGACGCACGATATGAAGAACTTGTGGCAAAATTAGAGTCTGACAAACAGGAACTACAAGCGCACTTAGACACAATTGAGAATGAAAATTGTGTAAAGTTGGACGATATTGATCAAAACATTTCAAAGTGGCTCAGCGCAATGGAACATTTTCAAAAAATGACTGGTACAATCTTGGCACAAGAAAACTCATGGGAAATTTTAGAAATGGAAAGAAGTATCGTTGAATCAATAGAAAGATTACGGTCAGAAAAAGTTCGGGTAACAACATTATCGACACCTACAACAATTAACCATGATTTTCTGCCCTCAAAACTTTCCGTCTTAGATGAAAATGTTACAAAAACTAACATATCATCAAAACGTTTATCGTGGACAGATTATTTAAGACCTGCACGTTACCCTGCACGGGAGCAGGAACTAGAAAAACGCATAAAAGATCTTAATGAGGAAATGCGCCAACTGAAGTTCAGAAACGATTCGTTAAAGCAGTTAAACGAGGTTAATATCTTAGGAACATTTAAACCTTTAATGTAGCCTGTTGTAAAACAGTTTATCGTGAGAGCAAAGAACGAGGAGTGTCGCCAAAGGGGAGGAAAAAGGTGCTCGGGGATTTTTGTTTCGTCCGGGAATTTTAGTCGACTCGCTCCGATAAAGTTTGCAGGACCTAATCCCGGATAGCAAGCGCTCATTGACCTTTTTGTTGCTCTCAAACTTACGGCAGATTTTTCAGTACCATCTGAAGAATACCTGCTCTCATCATGCGGAAGGTTTGTTGTTTTTACTTTAGAGTTTCATTCCATATTTTTCATTATTTTGCCTTTTCTTAAAAACGAGTGGGAGTCCTGCTGACTCGTCACTGGAGTTATTCTGTTTAACTTCCACGTTAGTCCGTTTAACAGTTACACGTATGTTCAAGTTTGGAACGTAACTGACACATTCATCGTTCTGACCATGCATGTTTCGCAATTATTCCTGCAAAGCAATTTATTGACAGTTTTTTTCTAACATGGAAATGTGACTCCGCAACAGCGGCATCCTAAAAAGGCTCTGCTATTATTTCGCTAGCCTAACCACTGTTCAGCATACAGCAACTCGTAGTCCAAGTTTTTGGTGTTAACCGATTGTCTATGGCTTTTTTTCACGGCTTTTCCTGTTCGTCTTGTACGAAGCGCTCGTCTGCTGCTGAATTAAGTCTCTTTTTAAGGATCTCTATCGCTTTCATCGAGTTCACCCATCGTTGATTTTCCATACTTCTTGACGGGTGTTTTCAAGGTTCAGTTAGGTGTTGCCGAATGTTGAATAGAGAAAGCGAAAGCAGGTTGTCGACTCTCAACTACAACATGCCGATAAGAGGTAAAACTGATCAGCAGCAGAAGGAGGACATGGTTGTCACGATTTTAAAGTCCTTGCTCGAAAGCCAGACACTTCAAGAGACTATTAAATCTGACGTTGACGATGCCATCAAAGCCTCAGTTGACCGAATATCTATAAATATGGACATCCTGGAAGGACGTATTCACGACTTAGAATGCAAGCTTGAAAAAAGGGAGACTGAGTTGCTTCACCTTCGGAAAGAAAATCATGACTTCCAATCAAAACTCCAGCAGTGTCTCCTTGAAAATAAAATCCTGGAACAGTATTCACGGCGTAATTGTCTTCGGGTGTCGGGGTTACCTAAACAGCAAAATGAAAACACCGATGTGTTGATCAAGACGTCAGCGTCAGAAAGCTTGGAGTAAACATCAATGATGACGATATCGACAGAAGCCATCGAGTAGGGACTCCAAACACAAAGGGAATTCGAGCAATCATCATCAAGTTCACCAACTATAACGCTCGCTCCCGATTTATTAAAACGAGAAGAAAACTCAAATCTACTGGTTTTTCAATCCATGAAGATTTAACAAGGAACAACCTCGCTCTTCTCAAACGAGCTAGGTTTCACCAGAAAATCATATCAGCCTGGTTAATTGATGGACGCATCTATGGTCTCACAAAGTCTCAAAATGGAACAGAAATTAAATTCCGTATCTCGGGCACCAAAGACTTAAAAAAGTTATAATATCTATAAACAAATGCCTGTCATATAGCCTTTGTGTGTTTTCCTGAATGTTGAGTTTGTTTTACTTGTTTCGCAGTGGTTCATCTCCACCTTTCCATTCTCCTGTGGAGCCTTCCTTTTTGTGTGTTTGTGCAACTATTACTTTCCTTTGTTTTCGTAAGTGTATTGTTTTTGTCTTTCTTTTGTTTATTCTAAATGCATATAATATCAATGATGACTGTTTACAACCTGATATTTTCCTGACACTATTTCGTAATGTTACTAACGATGATTTAGAAACTATTACATTAGGTGCCACCAGCCAGCATTTTAGTAATGACGACACTTTTGTAAAATATCTCGAAAACACGGTTAATGATTGCTTTACTCCAGATCAAGTTCTAGCAAATACTGCAACAAAATAGATTTCAACAATTTCATCTCCAACAAAAATGCATATCTCTCTGTCTTCCATCTTAATATCACAATTTTGCCTAAAAAACCACCCACAACTTATTACCTTTCTTTGAAATGCTTCGTTTTAAGTTTGATAATTTAATTCTCACTGAACTGGAATATAATAACCTCGATCACTTTAGTACGGTAGCATTTTAACAGATTATCAGTGGCGGATCCATGGGGGGGGGGGGGTCGCCGACGTCCGGACCCCCCTCAAATTTTCCAGTGTGCCCTTTTTCAAAATTGGGTTTTTCCACACTAGCCTAAAAAAAAAACAGTTTCACAGGTAATGGCAGTTGTCCAATTCCGAGGAGATTTTGGTTACCCCCACCCAGTATCGATCAATCCATCCGTAAAAGTCTAGCAGAAACTTTCGGCAATATATTTGACTACGGTAGCCTATATTGCCCTCCCCGACACACGAGCAGTGCAATCGTTTTACAGAGAATGTGACTACAGTATGTCTTACTGCCTGCGTGACAGTCAGGCATTCTAATCACTTTTCGCTTGGAACCACGTGTGGCGTGCTTGGGCATTCAAAGTAATACAACACACGCAGATATTACGTCATACTCACTAGCTAACGCTTTATGCAACGTATTACTGTTGGGTTTTAATATTGATTCCAAAAGGTCACTGCTAGTATTTTGGTCTTACAAAATAATGATCTGTTCACACTCTCTAAACGCTACATCTACGAAACCTTTCCACCACCCGCTAGTATCCCTCCTCTCATGAACAAGAGAGAGTATGTAAATACGTTTCGCTATTCGTGGTCTGGAATTACTCTCTTCTTTTATTGTGTTGCCCCAGCGATGGGTATAAAAGGCCAATCTTAGGTTAAAGTCCACAGTCAAGAGTTGACCAGAAGTCACAATAGACGAATCGATGTTGTTTCATTTTAAAATTACTATATAAAATCACCACCAGGTCAAATAACGCAATGTCAGTCGGTTCAATTTTTTTTTTGACGTCTTTGGACCGATGACTGGTCTGCTGTCGCAAATAAAAAGCACACATTCGACTTCAGTCATCTGCTCTGACAGAGTATTTTTGCCAGTCACGCCGCAACTATATAGGGAACACAACATACAGCATTTTAACCCCCTCCCCTAGTCGAGATAGCGGTGGCGCCAGGTGGGGGAAGGGTTCTTGCCCCCGTCGGGGAAGGCTGGCCCCCTGTCGGGAAATTTTACAGTTTCGTCGGGGAGTCTTAGTCGAAAGTATGCAGTCTCCGACGACAACTAGTCGCCCCGACGGTTTACCTGTTTTTTGCTCTCAAGCGGATAATTTCTCTACTAAGAACCCAAAATTTTCAGCGCTCTACGCGCGCCGTAGAGGCACTCTGTTTTCTTCAATAGTTCCATTCCACATAGCAGGATAGCACAAGTCCTGTCCACCTTACCAAGTAACATATAGGCAGCAGAATACATAATTTATGTAAAGGTCGTAACTTTCATCCAATATCGCAAAGCCTAGTTGGTGTTCTCTTGTGTGTGTCATGCGGTAACAGCGGTACAGTCAGTTGGTGAGCAACTTACGGAGCAAAGTTTGGCTATTTCATCGTGTAGTCCAGGTGGTTTCGATACAATACGGTACATGTTACACTCGGTACGGTCTACAGACCTTACAGTTTTGTTTTCTTTTCGTCATATGTTTTATGTGTAAGCCTATCAAAAATTTTCGCCCGCTTCGCGCGCTTTTCAACTTCACGATCCAGATTTAAAGAACACTATCAGTGCGCAACTCGGATCTTGGAGTATTAAGCGATATAATGCAAAATATGCCTGCAATGGCATGGGATAATGAGGCTCCTCCATTTGCCCTTCTCATCATCCCCTCGAAATAGGGAATGTCGGAACTTGGGGCAGCTGACATGGCCCGTCCACCTGTTGGGAAAATTCTGCCGCCACTCATGGTCGCTTTACTTATTTTGGCTTTCATCGTTCATAAGGGTAATTTCTGGGATAAAAACCAAAATTTTCGGTACGCTTTGTCCACTCTTCCTCAGTTCCGTTATACATGTAGATAAATATAGTACACAACCCTTTCCACCTTTTCAAGTTAATAACTTGAATACATGGATTTATGTAAATGTCTTGAATTGAATCGCATTTCGCTAACCTGGTTAAAGTTCACTTGTGTCTGTCGTATGGTACGGCTAGTGACTCGAGCAGGGAAGTACTATTCAGTTATGCCCGATAGGGCCCAACTGTCCGGACAATTGTTCTATATTAAAGGGGCACATCGAGTTGGTTCATGAAATTCACCAAAATTGCCAAACCTGTTAAATTTTCTTCACATACTAATGACAAATGGTCAAACTTAAACAATCCCCACATCTTGCGTACAAATAAATGTTTCATAAGTGAGTAATAAACAATTCAATAAACAATATTTTAATTTTTTGCCTTCCTTCACATTTCCTACTATAGTAGCTTACAATAGTGCTACAATTAGTGACAACATCTTTGTCAGACTTCCCAATGATCTTATCGACAATGAACTCTTTTCTGGTAACTTTATTACCGATCTAAATGACAATCTACCCAACTTTTGCATTATTCAGGGCAAAAAGGAGAGACCCTTAGTTAGACTTTACAGTGCAAGAAATTACAATAACTTCGTTACTGCCTTGGAAGCTACTGGTATCTCACCTATGTACAACAGTAATAATGTCAATGTTTTTTATAGTTTGGCCAAGTGGCCAGAACATCCGACTTGCAGCCGGAAGGTCTAGGGTTCAAATCCTGGCCGGGTCATACCAAAGACTTTAAAATGGAACCTATTGCCTTTGTGCTTGGTGCTCAGGAGAAGCAATAGAGTAGGGAAAACAAGCCAGTGAGCCACAACTGGAAAAAAGGCCGTGGTCGTCTCGACTTGAACCAATTGGTTGGAAACTGGGACGTTAAACCTCATCTAACTAACTAACTATCTTATAGTTTACTTAGCAACATTTTGGAGTCTCTTCACAATTATTCCTTCCCTCTTGTTAGATTGTCTAGAAAAAAAGATAAGTGATAAACCGTGGATAACACCTGGTATTAAGAAATCGATTTGTTATAAGAATGGGCCTTACCGTAAATACATTAATAACCGTAACTCTATATCTAAAAAACTGGTTGGATATCGTCGGATCCTTTATCGTATTATTTGATCCACACGGTCATCCTGCAATCACTCTGTATGAACAACCAGAAAGAGTTTATAAAAAAAACAATGGACTTTAATCAATGACCTCTTCAAGGGTAAAACGAATCGTCAACCTAAAGTTGTTCAGCCTGTCTTACACAATGGGTCAAAACCTTCTGATAATACCTATATTGCTAACGCATTAAATGATTACTTTCCGACAGTTGGTGAAAAACTTAGCGATACCATCCATTCTACCGTCAATCCCCTTTTTTATCTTCGTAATCCGGTTTTCTCAGAGTATTTTCCTTATCCCTGTTACTCCGAGTGAGGTCCTTAATTGTAATAATGCTCTTACTCTAGGTAAAGCACCTGGCTTGGATGGTATTTCCGCCAATTTTATCAAGTCGGCCAAGCATGTAATTACCCCAGCCCTGGTTCATATTTTCAATTGCGTTTTTTCGCATTGGCTTTTATCCTGATGATCAAAAATGGCAAAAGCAATTCCTATATTCATGTAGTAAAGTGGAATTTTGACCTGTTTGGCGTTCCTTGGGTAGAGTGAGTTGTTACGTAATGAAGCCTTTGTTCCATGCCGTTGAAATGTGAGTGCATAGAATGTGTAGTCAGACCTGTATGCAGCCGTCGTGTTTGGCAGATGTGCCTTTTGGCAGTTTCCGGCGATTCGTCGTCGTGATCCCGTTTTGTATTGTAAAAATTGTTACTGTGATGTCCGAGATGCCGGGACAACCCCTTTGGTATCCATCAAAATATATCTGGAGCTGGTTAAATCATTAACTGGACTGGTTAAAGTCATTTCATGATGACACCATACGTAATCACCCGGACTGGTGACGAGATGTACCTGAGACAGTGTTCCTGTCCGGTAGGCTGTTGAGCCTAGCCCGGTTGTGGTGATGGAGGTTTGCCGAGTAGCCGAGGCCCCTCCGGTTGAGCTCAGACTTTCGCGTTTCGCGATTCCTCTAATGATGTCCGCGTTCGCGTCAAGATTTTATACGCGACTAGTGAAGAACCAGAAGATGGCGACCAGTTAAGATAATTGATTGTTAGTAATTTTAAGTGGAATTCAGGGTCCCAAATTTGAAACAATACTTAGAAATTTTGTGTGTTATGGCCTTAGCCAAGGCTAGGCCTCCGTTGAACCCAGTTAAGACATCCTGTGTATGTTAGGCTGTTGGCGTGGGATCAATGAGAATTCTGCAGAATGTCTAGAGTAATTGAAGCTCTTATGAATGGAAAGTTATCTTAATGTTGTGTGAAGTATTTTTAGTCATTTGATGAATGTATTTGTATGCTGAAGAAATAGTGTTGGGAGAATTGAACAAATTTAGAGTGAGGGTTGAGAACAAAGGGACTTCATTGTTTAGGGCCATGTGGTCTATGGAGGGCGCTATGTTGTTTTGGTCAATGTCAGCTGTTATATAAGTGGTGAGTCATGGGGATAATGAATGGGAGCTATTGTTTATTGTTTGCAGAGGCAGAGCAATGAGAGAGATCAGGGCTTATTCTTAGTGCTTTGTATTCAGATGGTGTTAGGGTTGTATCTGAGCTCAGTGCTTTGGGGGAAAGGGTCCTCATTGACGGTAAATGAGGTGTATCATCTTAGCCTAGGCCGAAGGCATAGGGTGTCAAGCAGGATGGCTAACAAGCTGCAGAACCCATGCATTTGAGTTTTATCAGTGTTTATCTCTGAATATAAATTGCTAGAATTAGGCTGACCTTGAGTATTATTTTGTACACTTGCATCAATATTATAGTGCCCATTGTGTAAGAAGTTGTAATGAGTTTTACTGTACATGCATGGTTATCACTGTACTTAGGTTGTGTCATTTAGAAGTTAGTCACTTAATGAGGGTTTATCTGAGTAGTTATGTTATTCTGCTATTGTGTTTTTATGAGAAGCTTGGTAATGTACTAATGCTCTTTTGTCCTGAGGTGAAAAGTCCTCGTATCTATGTTTATATATGGTTAATGTACTCTAGAGAGTGAATTGAGATGTTATTGGGTATATGAGGTGCAAAGGGTCCCACATGGAGGAGAACATTGGGGTATAGCATTGCTTTTCATGACTTCTACAGTTGTATGTTAACTGGAGATTACTGTGAGATGAAGATTCACATTTTGCATTACATTTCATATTGAGTATAAGACGTTTGGGTAAATTTGGGTTTAGATGGAGTTTGGGTTATGTTACAGTCTTTTGGGTTATCCTTGGCAAGGTTGCCAGGTGGATGTGTTCAATGGTTGAACAATGGTTTAAGACTGGTATCACTTGTGGTCTCTCTATCCCATACACTGTGTTTTTTTATGAATTGTACTGTAGAATTACAGTGATGAGTATTTGGAATTTTTATGCATTAGTTGAATGCAGAGAGAATAAGTGCCCTACTTAATGTGTTTTGATGAAAAAGAGTTGACCTACATTCCATTGTTGTATGTATGAAAGGAAGATTGTTCCCTAAATGAATTTAGTGTAATGTAATGTAATGAGCTTTACAGACTGAGTTCTGTATGTCATATGTGTGTTGCCTAAAAAGATGTTCCCTCGTATTGTATGCTTCTGTAGTAACCTTATCGTAAGCCA
This sequence comes from Holothuria leucospilota, assembly GCA_029531755.1. NCBI lineage: Eukaryota > Metazoa > Echinodermata > Holothuroidea > Aspidochirotida > Holothuriidae > Holothuria > Holothuria leucospilota. The sequence goes on from CM055982.1 coordinate 38,426,641, forward strand.
GACTTTATACTTTCACATATTGTGATTTCATGTTGTATATATTCACCGCTCACCTTTTATATTGAGAAAGAGAGAACTTCAGCTGAACAATAAACAGATTGGTCGTTGTTCCATCGCAAGAAAACTCTTGCTGTCGTTATTTATAACTTATAACGTCGGAGCCTAGGGACCTTAAATCCTGCAGCGTGCATATTGCCCTACCCCGCCAAATACGGGATCGCTTCATTTAAGAAGAGAGATGATGGAACACCGGAAAACTACAGACCTATAAGCTTATCACCCTGTATAAACAAACTTATGGGAAAGGGTTTCTGAAAAACGCCTCAGACACTTTCTTAACAGTAATAATTGTTTTTCTGACTATCATTTTTCTACTAATTTTGCTTTACTAGAAACAGTGAACTCTATCTGCTTACAACTTGATAATGGTAAAAATGTACTTGGTATAAATTTAAATATCAAAAAGGCTTTTGATACTGTGGACCATTCTGCTTTATTAGAAAAATTATTTATTATGGTATTCGTGGAAGAGCCCATAGCATTATATCGTCTTACTTAAAAAACCGTAAACAGCGTGTTTATGTAAATAATACCTTCTCTAGTTATTCAGGGGTCTCCACTGGAGTTCCCCAAGGTTCTGTTCATGGACGTTTACTGTTTCTCGTCAAATAAAAATGGTATAGATAATGCTGTTCCTGACACTTGTACCCGTCTATTTGCCGCTGATACGACTATCGTCCTGTCTGATAGAAATTGTACCGGTTTAATCCAAAAAGATGCTCATACATTAAAAAACTTCATGATTGGTTTAATTCTAATAAACTCACTTTGCATCTGGGTAAAAACCAGTTACTATATATTTCATTCTAGTAGTAAAGCCCACTCATGTTGTAACAGTTGTGTTTTTAAGGAGAGTACCATTAATGTTTTCTAGCAAAAAGTACCTAGGTTTAATTATTGATGAAAGATCTTTGCAATTCACTTGTTACGTACACTGGTATTTTTTTGTACATACGTAGATATATAAATGAATTCTGGTAGAAGGCACTGCGTGCCTCTTACACCAGCTCTTCTTCTACACCAGCTTCATTTTATGCTTCCAGTGTTGGTCAAGATTCTTTTCAAAACTTTGAACAGATGTGACACTGACAATGCCCTGTGGCAGACTATTCCAAGCATCTATGGCTCTACACGTAAAGTTATTCTTACGAAGATTTAACCTTGATCTCTTTTTGTAGATTCAATAAGAGTGACCACGTGTAGAAGAGTCTGATAACATTGGAAGAAACTGGGAAACTGCTTCATCGTATTTCCCACTAACAACTTTAAAAACCTCAATCATGTCCCCACGTAGACGGCGATAGCTAAGTGTTGGCAAGCTCAACAGCTCCAGTCGCTCCTCATAGCTAAAATCTTTCATTCCTGGAACCAGTTTTGTTGCTCGTCTCTGGACACTTTCGATAAGATCGATGTGCTTCCTCAATTGTGGATTCCAAGCTTGGTTTGCATATTCCACATGTCGGCGTACAAGACTAGTATAGAGCAATCTGAATGTCGTGCAATCCATATAGGTAAAACATCTTCTAATCAGAAAAATTATTGAATTGGCTTTGTCTAATTTCTCTGTTATATGATGGTCAAATGAAAGTTTATTGTCCATAATAGCACCAATGTCCTTCTCGCTCTCTTTATGTTCCAAAGCCTTATCATTTTTAGTCAAGCAGTAATCAAACACATCCACCATAGAGTGTCCTATTCCCTTTGTCTTGCACTTATCCGGGTGTAATCTGAGCATCCATGTATCAGACCATTCACTCAGTGAGAAAGTATCTTCCTGAAATCTAATTCAGTCCTCCCTTGTTGTAATTTCATGGAAAACCTTTGTGTCGTCCGAAAAGAGATATGGAACGTTATTGTTATGGATAGATGATGGAAGATCATTGATGTAAAGAACAAACAAACACATGGCCCAAAACAGAACCTTGAGGAATTCCACTTGTAACAAACGTCCAACTGGATTCTTTCCCATTAACTCTGTTTGCTTCCGAAAGGAAAGGTTCAATCCAATTTGAGTAACATCCACCAGTATTATATAATTTGAGTTGAACAAATCTTTTATGTGGAACTGTCTCGAATGCTTTCATGAAATCACAGTATAATACATCTACACATTCACCACTATCAAGAGTCTCAGTCCACTCATCCAACACCCGCATCCAATAAGCTGCAAGAACGTAGACCGTCCTTCAATAAAATCAAACTGCTCGTCACTAAAAAGATTGTGTAATTTCATATGTTTCACTATATTGTCGTATGCTTTCTAAGATCTTGCAAACAATACAAGTTAAGCTGACTTAACTCTGTACTTGCAAGGATATTTTCGATGTCGTTTCTTATAAAGGGCTAAAACACTAGCATATTTCCAAATATCTAGTAATAAAGTACTATTGACGGAAGAATTGAAAATAATATAGAGAGGGAGTGCTTACAGTGCTATCATGGGCGGCTCTAAGAAATTTTGTTTGGGGGGGGGGCAAACTCAAGTCCGTATTCAGGGAGGTTTGGAAGACCCCCCCCCCAGCAATATTAATGGTCAGCTCCGGATAGTAATATAGCCTCAACAGGTGTATGCATAGGCGTAGGGGCCCAAGTTGATGGGGGGGGGGGGTTGTAACGATCTGCCCGAAAGATAGAAACAAAAATTTCCGACCGCTCCGCGCGCGTCCCAAATGTTAATGTACATATCATATAGGCATGCGTCCGTTATCACACCGCATGCCAATTACATACAATAATTTGCCACGTTACTAGCTATTCCATATTGGTTATAATTCTGGGGGAAGTCGTTACAGAAATGCTGCTAATAATTAGTGGTGTAGCCAAGATTTCTCTCATGGGGGTGGGCAGGCACTATGTTGTGTGATCACCGGCGTGGGGGAGGGGTCTAAGGGGAGGGGGTTCACCCTCCCCTTTGAAAATTTTTGGAAAAATTAGGTGTCCATACATGCAATCTGGTGCCACATATGCTACCTTTGAAGTAAAATTTTGTGTTTTAGTTTAGGTACAAAAAAAAAAAAAATCGGCGTCAGTGACGGGGGCATGGCCTAATGGCTCCTCAAATACACCACTGATAATTATAATATATAAGTTTAACCAATTAAAAACACACTGGTGAGTTAATACCGAATATATAGGTACTGGTGCAATCCAAATCAAAACTATGTTTTAATTACCAAGGAAGTTTTTTTTAAAGTGGCCATGACACGTAAATTTGAGTAACGGGAGACTATTTTAGCCTTAAGTACACAAAAAGCTCTTTCTTAAACTGTTTTTATCACCCTTACACCCTTGAGCATTAAAAAGAAATTAATGTTTCAAAAAATTGCACCAAAAAATAGACTGTTGAAAATGAGATTTCAAGCCAACACAACAATGACGTCATTTTAGGAACACCAGCCTCCGTATACCGAACCTTGCGTACAGCATAGCCTATACATACGTAATGATTGTAATTCGCGGCATGTCTTGAATTTGAACTTTTTTCTGTCTGTTTGGAGAGTGGTGTCGGCCTGTTATATTTTGGGGCTGCAGTAGGCTATTACTAATAATTACAAATATTCTTGATTCATAACCGAAGAACGAAAAAACTCGGCAGTGTACTGTTCGGTTCAGTCTGCAGTAATACGTACAGTGAGTGGACTGGCAGCAGCCAGCGAAACACTGTGCACACTCGAACATAGGCTAGTTCCACGATTTCCACTGACACTTGTACGAAAGTAACCTAAAGTTCATATTTTGACTGCCTACATAAAACTTTCCAAGCTTAAGTCCCTTTCAATTGCTCCAAATGCTTCTCATGCTCGAATTGTGGTGTTGTACTTTCACCTCACCTAACAGTCTCAAATCGATACGGTTCTATGCGCCGTAACGAATTACTCACCCCATCTGCATCACTGACGTCTTGTTCAGTATCGCCTTCGCTTTTCTGATTTCAAATCCAAGAAAACTCACTTTACCGACAGTCCAACATTCCTGTCCGATCAGGGAGTTGTCATTAGATGGCAACTCCCTAGATCGGATCCGCCATTCCAAAGAAAGTATTAAACTTGATTTCACATAGTACCTACTACGAAACAGTGCTGGTGATACATTGTGTAGTATCAGGTATGCTGTGTACTGTACCCATGGAAGTAGTACTTCCATGCTGTACCTATGCTGTTGCATTGTGAAAGTTTGTACATGCAGCTACTTATCATGACACCAGGGAGTTGCTATTTGACAAATAGCAACTCCCTGATGACACCAAGAGGAAAAACCTGCGTGAAATGCATTTAACTGACTAAAACAACTGGTAAGCACGAGAAAAGGGATAACAATTCCAAAATTTACAACTTTTCACGCAGGTTTTACATTGTATCGACCTTGGTAACCGGTACAATGGAATGCAAACACTGTATCAAATGTCCGAAGGATACCACGGCAAACAAAGATCAGTTCCTAAAGTGACGTCACATGACGTAACAAGATTTTGAAAACTTTCGGGAAGACTAACTTTTGAAGGCTGGAAGAGGGTGTCTTTTTTCTCAATTTTCGAATGGAAAAATAAGTTGTAAACAAACAGAATGGTTGATTTTCGTTGTAGGAAACTTATTCCTAAAGATACCAAAGGGTTTAAACCGTTAATTTACACGTGGCATAGCCACTTTAAAGTATCGACTTCCGTTAAGCTACATATTGCATTATTTTTCTTTCAGTAGGTGCCCGAAATATTCTCAGAATATTGCCCGAATTTTAACAAAAATTTTTGTTGGTGGAGCTGCAGAGCCCAGCCCCCTGCCTCCTACGCCTATGGGAGTATGGTTATTATTGTTATGTATTACAGCGATGCCCCATGTAGTTTTCAAAAGCTCTTCACAAACCATAATGATTTCAGGCAATTAGTCATGAGCTGACTACTTTTAAAATAAATACAACCATATAAACCTGTCGCTACCGTACTACCATAGGGGTGGAGTAAGAGCCAGGTGAAATGGGCAAAGCGGCTTGATCCATTTGTATAAAATGAGCCCCACCTTTAAATATTTTATTGTTTCTTTCATTGTGCCACAATATGTTTCAGCTTTGCCAAGAAGCCATAAAATGTTGGTTTTCTGGATTGTTTTCATAAAATAACGAAAATTTCGAGCATGAAGACACTTGAAAACGATGAAATGATAGCACTAGGATTTTGGATCTCAGTACCGTTCCGAAACGAATTTTTTTACAGGGGGAGGGGAATTCCCCTAACTCAGAACGACGTCTCATCCTATATACAAATAGCTAGGCCACTAGTCAAAAGTCTCATCACACTGAGCTTAGATTGACTGTTTGGTGTGTTTATTTTAAATCAATTGAAACGGTATACACTTTAGCACAGAGGTAAAGAACTTTTTGCTTATAACAGGCCATTTGACAGTCATAAGACCGCTCGTGGGCCCACGGCGCTGTCATTTTGGACAAGGGAAGGAAAACCTCTCCTTCTATGGGAAACACAATACTTTTAGACTTCATGCCCGTTACAACTTTTTGTAGACAGATACCTATGCTAATCTGGCCAGGTGACACCCTGGCAAAACTGCTTTTAGTCGTGGATGATAATCAACACGGCTAATGGGTTGTGTATCTAATGACCCCGAAAGCTCTGAAGTGTCTGCAAAACTATGGGCATTTAACTCCAGCATTACCGTTACACTCTGTAAATGACATTATGATGCCTAAGCTAATCAGATTACAAATATCACAGCGTGATATTTGTGATCATTTGTTTGATTACCTTAGCTCGCACTAACGGCAGGTCCATTTGTGATGTCTGAAGTATATATACGGTAGTAGCAAACAAGCAACTGAGAAAACGCGTGCGAAGCGCGCAGAAAAAATGGCGTTTTGAAAGCACTTTATTAATGTTTAACCTTCGCATTGCATTGGAAAGTTATTCACTCCTTTAATTTTAAGCCCACTCAAGGAAAAGGGAGGGCCTAACCCATCTCGAGTTACATGTTTTTTATTTATTATTTTTATTTTTGAAAATTGAAGACCATGATTTGCAAACTTTTTTTGGGGGGGGGGAAGTGCCCCCCGTGCCCCTATGGCGAGCCGCTAATGAGTGCTATAATGTCAGCGAGTTCCTTCAAAATCCGAGGATGGATTGAACTGGTCCTGGAGACCTGTCAATTTTCGACTTCTCAAGTTTTTTTTATAACAATATCCTCGGTGATAATAACTTCATCAATTCCGGTACCATCTTATTTATCTGAATGTCAGGAAGATGTTTCCCACCTTCCACTGTAAAGACTGAGGTAAAACCTTCAGCGAGGATTTCCGCTTTTTCCTTATGACAAGGGGTTACATGAAGATTAGTATTATCTGTATGAAGGTTTGATACTGTGGCTTTGGTTTTCGATTTACTGTGAACGTAACTCCAGAAGTTCCTAGGGTTTTCCTTCTCAGTTATGGCAATGTTCTTCTCCCTTTCTTTATCAACTAAGGATTTGCTCCCCAAGAAAACTGCTTTACACATATACTTTGCCTTTGTTTTTTCCAAACTTTGTTATGCTGTTGAAATTTACGGTACCGCAAAAGCAGCAATTCTTAAAAGCTCGTTCAAGTTCTTCAAAATAAGCTTTTCCAGTTTGTAACTGATAAACCAAGACACCACCCCACCAAGCGGCTGTATCACGAGTATAAATTATTTATGTTAAGTGACATCCATTTGTACTGTATGTGTCGAATAACCTATAAACATTTCAATAATATGCTACCTAATGCAATTTCCATCGCTATCTTCCCTCAACGCAATTCAGTTCACAATAGGACTACAACTGTAAGTACCCGCAATATACACCACATGGTAGAATAGTATTGAATAATTACTGATACCGATAATGGCAGGACATACCGCCCAACGTAAAATCATGCAAATCTCCATATCCTTTAACATTTTCCTAAATAGAATAAACATTATATCCTAAGTAAGTAACTTGTTTTTTGCGCTGTGAAACTGAATTCACTTACCTTTCTTTTCTTCAGTATGCTTGGTTTATGGGTTCCTAAACATGTATTCTTTCCTATATGTTATTTTAAATTTATTTATAGTTTTTGGGTCACTAGCCTAGTTAACAGGTTTCTGTTTTTCTAATGTCCTTCAAATGATTTCTTGCTATTTTGTTATATATATCAATGTTGTTTATGTACTTTTTGAAGTCATTTGTGAAATAAATGATTCCGGCTGATCTTCACTGAGGATCCAGGCTGATGTTCGTTACGGTCAACATGCGGCAGCAAATACGGTGTCAGAGCTAAAGCACACTATTTGTTAGACGAACTTTGGTTTAATCCAGATGTATTCCAGTTTCGACTGTACCACTTTGAAGACGGAAATCCTTAGAAGCCCATCACATCGTCAGAGGTTAGTGACTGTTAAAGGAGAAGAGCGGTGTTATAGCAGAGATAAAAGTCTGCACTCCTCGAGGACGTAAACATGGTAATACGATCAATTTTAAAATGGCACGGTCACAAGTAGGGCTTAGTACGGTGATATTTCCTAGAGAATAAAGTTTTACTCTGGGTCGATATTAACAATACATAAAAATGTTAAGGCTGTGCAATTCACACATTACCGACCATGCTCCCATACAAGTCATTTTACCTCCACAATAGGTGACACTTAAAATCGGACACTTGTTTTTTCTCTTTTGAATAAGTTTTGTTGGGATACTTTTAAAGCCAAGTTTTACAATTTTAATATTCTGCTGTTGTCTTTGACTAAACTCACCACTATGTCAGTGTAAGGAGTTACTGAAATTACAAAGAATGCAGCATAGTCTAAATTTATACTGTTGATTTATCAAATAAGGATACCATACATGTTTAATTATATATATATGAATATCTATATGTGTACATCTTTTACTCTTGTACTCTCTGGTCGAAACGCGCTTGACAAGCACCGACAAAGGATCGTCTTTAAATATTTTTGTCAAACACTTATTTTTGCTTACATTCAGAAAAACTTATTTTGGCATTCAGGAATTTATTTTGGCCTACACAATCTTAGTTTGGCATTTAAAAAGTTGATTGTAATTCCAAACCTCATTTTGGCATACAAAACGGTGTTTTAGGATGAGCAAGATTATTTTGAACTACACGAAGTTATTTGACATGGAAAACTTTATTTTGAGGTTGCCTTTTCTCCTCTGATCGAGTAACTTTGAAAGAACTTCATTATTTTTTCTTTGTACTTGTACAGATGTGGAGAAAAATTAGTATTTTTAGTAGGTAAATACTGAATGTAGTTTTTTTTTTAAATTACTCTTTTTTGGTTATTTTAGAAATGAATTTTTATGTTGGTGGATGGTACAATTATAGAAAAGGGAGATAATCTATTTTGATTTTGAGTATTTCTGTGATATAAATTGGATGAACTTTGATGTTTGTGTGTTTTCCTTCGACACATTTTTTAATAACGTACTTTTGGTTTGAAATGAAAGTTCAACATTTACTGTAGAATATATGAAATTTGCTTTTCAAGTTAAATTTTCTTTTTAATTTGTCTTTGTAAGTCCATGTTTTTCACTTTTGTATTTACTCTCTTTTATTTTTGACTTTGCAACCAAAATGTTTTATTTTTCATTCGATCCTGCTTATTTCCTTTTATTCTTAGTGTAATGTTGTTTATATAATTTTTTTCTTCTCAACTGCTCAATTTTTCCCGTTTTATTTGGTTATAAAATTTAGTCTTGAAAAGATAAATTGTCAAATTAATATAATATATTTAATAATAAAAACACCTTTGAATGAGATGTCTTTCTTGTCCCGATCGCTGCCCATAACATGAGGTATACATTTAATACAGGAAGCACTTTCACTATGAATTTTCAAAATACGGCAAAGACAAAAGTCATGTAATTGACTGTTTTTGAACATTTATCTACAGACCATGGTAAGCTTCCTCCTACTCACTGAGGCAAAAGCAGCATGAATGGTTAAAGAGATTTAATTCTATGCAGTAAATACAAACAAGAACAACAGAACAAACAGGAAAGGAGTGGCAATGTAGCAAAAAAGCAACAACAACAAAAGACAGACAGTTAAGACCAGCAACAAAGGGTCGCTGTAGGTAGGTAGCCCTGCATCCTCATTCCGTGTGCAGAGATTCTAGCCAGGGCAGGAGGAGGAGGTTATGGTCAAGTGGTTAGAGCATCCGACTTGCAGCCGGAAGGTCTGGGGTTCGACTCCTGCCCGGGTCATACCAAAGACTTTAAAAATGGAACCTACTGCCATTGTGCTTGGTGCTCAGGATAAGCAATGGAGTAGGGAAAACAAGCCAGTGAGCCACAACTGGAAGAAAGGGGGTGGCCGGCCCGACATAAACCAATTGGTTAAAAAGTGAGCCGTAAAACCAACTCTAACTCTAACCCTTCTCCAACTCCTTTCTCTGCACAACTTTTTTTGAGATGGTCTCAGAGCTGCTGTTCATATATATATATATATATATATATATATATATATATATATATATATATATATATATATAAATATATATATATATATATATATATATATATATATTGTAATAATTGTGTGCCAGGAATACAATTAAAGTTTCATAATGTCACCTTTTACCCAAGACCTTCCTATCGACGGAGGGGTCGTATATTTCACGCTCGTAGGTGCACACTTTGTGCTCATGGAGTTAGCCCCCACCCCTAACCCTTTTGTGAAATCCTGTTTCCGCCCCTGTAAGGCAACAGAGACATTTCGTACTGTGTAAAAAATGCAGATGATCTATCTTTAATGGAATTAGATAGCTTTTGTGTACGAGCTGTTTGAGACGGTCATCTTCCAACAAAGCGAAAAGAGGAACTTTAAGGGAAGCTATAAAATTGCGAATGGGTAATTCTTACGTACTGTACAAAGTTGAAACAAAGGTGAAATGATTGACAAGCCAAATTTTAATGATACATAGCTACTGTAAATTTTCCAGGCAAGAAATATTAAGAATCACATGTTTTTCATTCAATTGCCAAAAATTTGCCACCGAAGCCCAGTACCGCTTTATAGTAGTAGGAAATCACACCCTTGATAACAAGGCCTGTCTCTGAGAACTAAGGTCCTCGGCCTGTCTCTGAGGACTAACGTCCTCGTTGATATGAAATACCCGAGATTTTGAGGAGGTTTCGATGGAATTTGTTTCTAATATATTGCGTCTTGATTCTTACATTTATATTTCCGATGCATTTACATTATAGAGCTTGTGTAGTTTTGGTGCAAACTGAATCTAGTGGAATGAATTTATTACAACCTCAATTTATTCTTGTTGAAGTTCGAGAGTCCAGTTGAACATTTTTTAGCGTGGAACTATAACGTTAGGCATTGGCCAAGCCAGTAATGTATGCTACACAGCTACCCTTTGGTAGACTAGTGGAAAATGAAGGGTTTCACATGAAGCTGTTATGATTGATCTTGCTACTTTTGGAGTTGATGAACTTTACATTTTGTTACGTTATTTATAGAGCTTTTCCCTCCGGGGAGATGTGTGTATGTGATTCCTTAAGTTTGCTATGTTTCTCAGTGACTGCCACCAAATATTTCATTGTCCACTGTATCTAATTGGTAAGCAATTTGATGTCAATTAGCCATAGGGTTAAAGGACTGATGATGTGCTAGTTGACATTTTCACAGTCCGTCTATATTATCAAAGTCTTTTGCTGAGTTTAACTATGGGAGTCAATATTCAAACATTCTTGTATTTTCTGACAATAAATCTTTCAGTACCTTATTTTAGGAGTAATTTTGTTGCAGTTGTTGTGTTTACTAAACAGCAGACAGTTTGTGATATCTGTTGTATATAGATTCTAAATGTCTGTGGAAAGATTCAGTGGTCTGTTCAGTACTTTCACTTTCGAGAAGTCTCAAAGACCCCTCAAGAGACTGATGTGGCTATGTCTGACTTTAAAATAAATTTTTGTATTGTTGCATTGCTGGTGACGAATATGCAATACGTTTTTAGTCCATGAAACCATTAGTAGCAGGATTTTGTTGTAACTTCTGGGAATGAAATGTGAGGATTTCTTTTAGAGTTACGAGTTTCTTAATCCTGAAAATCAATACAAGCAGTGTACTACTGTGATACATATAGTATGTTTAATTAATGTTTTTCTGAGTACAATTGAGTTATGCGAAATTGTGCTTTGTGTGTTTGAAAGAGAAATCACAGAGTGCACAAACATATACCAAGCATTGTTCCAACACAAATACACTCTTGCAAAATTTTGCGGTTCATTAGCCTGCCCCACAAAATATTGGACCGCTTTAGACTGTTAGAAATAGCGATTTCTATGTTGCTTGGCCAGTTAGCTTAAGAGTGCACATTTTAGTTACACAATTGCCATATGAGGGGGACAGTGACGTCACATCGTTTTCATCGGCAACGTCACCTTTGATCCAAATGCTCGTATGATCCATTGACGAATTCTGTGTTGTTGATGTTCGAACTTATGGTCCATAGAACATGATGCTGTAAAAGGGAAAGAACTAATACTGAAGTCACCCTTTATACTCTGCCTATTAGTTACTATGCACCATTAGATAAGATTGATAAGGTTGTAAGGGAATATTAGCAGTTCATTTCAACTTGTAAGTGATGTCAATCTTTCAACAATCTGCACTGGGAATAAGTTAGGATTCAGACTTAAGTACCTGAAAATACAAGCTCCACGACTTTTGCACTTCTCAAATATCACATGGAAGTAAATCGACACGTGTTAATGGCATTCATTAAGTGGCCTAAACTATAAGAAACAATAAGATAGTAAGTTAGATTTCTTAAGAACAGTTCATTAGATTTAGAGGTTTAATGGCCATTTGAAAGTAACAGAGGGCGCCCTTCACTTCCAACAATCTTTTTTCTCTATTTTCCCCATAAAATGTGCGCTATTTTGGTAGGACAAAAAAAAAATAATTTATGATAGGGTGAGATAAACATCAGGCTCACTGCAAACTTATGTTGCTTCCAAGGGTATACTACCGAAAAAACTGAGACAAGGTTTGCCCTATACCCCACGGACTACAAAAATACATTTTGTGAAAGTTAGCTTTGAACCAAGCTAATATAAATCTCAATTTGTTATTCATATATCAGCAGCCCTACGTAAGTTAGAATGTTGAAAGAAAATACTTGTAGCATCAGCAAATGCAACGAAAGATGACATATTGGGATCCCTCTGAATATGATTAATATACTTTTCAAACAAGATCGAGCCAAGCATGGCTCTCTGTCACCAGAATGATAAACGTTTAAAGAAGAATACTGTGGCTTACAGTATGAAATACCTTTAATAAATCATAGAAGGCCTTCACAATGAGATCCGTCTATGCACCTCATTGACGAAGATTTTGGCTAAGTCAATAACGATATCGTTGGTGTTCTCATTTGGTTGTTCTTTTATCCAAAGCTCCGTAAACATTACGTCGAAAATGCTCTTCTAATTTTATTTTCTTTCTCACGGAATCGAGATCCGAATTACGTTTTAACTATTTCCAACTTTTTTCTGATGTTTTCAGTCACATTAGTCTTACTTCCCAAGATATTTCCAGTATTTTCTTCAATGGTCTGAGACATTAGTTCCAACTTATCTGCCATATTGTTAAAATTCACATTCCTCACAAGCACCTTAGTGAAGCTCATGAATTCTCCATTTACTAGTAATTAGCCTTTTATGACGGGCGTGACGAGCTCTTGATCCACTTCGAAACTTGCGCGTTGGAATTTTGTTGTCATGATGATGACGCTTTGCTTGGTGTCTTAATTTACAATGTGTGCCGTGAAGTTTCAAGCGCTTCCCCGACAAAGTCCCATTTTCCTGGATGGAAGTTGACCCCCCTGGTCCCCACTTGTGCTACCCCTGGGGCAAGGTCACTGATAGGGTCAGCAACTCGACGCCCTAGTAGGGTCAAGTGGGCTGCCGAAGTATAGTAGCTGTAAGAGACAATAGCGAAGTGTATGAAAGAAAACACTACACCTGTCACTGGAATAGTATTTTTGCGCATAGTATACACACTTGATGCATCGACTTAAGTGCCGCATAAGTGAAATTTTTGTGGCATTTCTTAGTTTGGGAATTACTTCGTGCAAAGGGGCGGTAAGATTTTTACGTACACTTATGAGATTCATACACATTTAGGACAAAATAGATCATTGGACTATCTGGCTGCTAATGTCCATTCAGCAAAGGTTTGATTTTAAAATTTTATTAAATAAATTTACTAAATAAATTCTTTTGATCGCACTATGGCCCTGCCATTTCCATCACTGAACGAATTTGTGGTAACAAGTTGTTTTCTGCAATGCGTCCAGGCTGTGGAAATTTTTGCCTCTTCGTGTTTGTGCCGCTCCGAACGTGCATTGTTACAAAATAATACTAAAAATTCATCTTTTCCAGAAAAACTACACCATTGGCTAATGCCTTTCAGTATCGACACATTTCCTAACCTCTTTTTGTAGTCATGTGTACGTTTTTCGTTCATGTTTTAGCGTTCTTGTTGGTTTTTTTTTTACTGTTTTATATTTCTTTAAGTCCTTGCTTTTTTGTATTCTAAATGTAATTTTAAGTTTTGTACAACTCTGTTGTCTTAATGGAATAGCGCCTTAAAAATGCCTGGTTATAACACTAATAACATGCGTTGTGTTCCACTCAATCTGTCTCAATTCATTAAAATAAATTCGAGCCAAGGGCGGATCCAGGGGGCAACTGGGGCAGTTGCCCCCATGACCAATCTAGCGCCCCTAAATACAAGAAAAATGGCCCCTCCTGGGTCCTAAGAAATTAAGTAAAACTACAACTTTGCTGGTGCCCCCCTTTTCAAATTCCCCCCTCCCATGAGCTAGAGGCTGGATCCGCCCTTGATTCGAGCAAGGCGTCGTGGGGAGGCTGCTGGACATTCGCTGATTTAATGGTTTTGGCATTTTCCAAGGAAAGTTTTGGTCGTTCAAGCACGCAGTCAAAATCAATTTTTTAAATAAAGGCTATAAACAGAAAGTAATTGAAACTTCAAACTACAGTCCTCAGCCTCATGCAGTTCCGACCGCTGTAATCCTAGAAAACTTTGTGGGATAGTTGTAAGGAGAGAAAAGGGGAGGGGTTACTATATTATCTACATGTATGAAACGAAATTATGAAACAAAACGCAGAGACTGTTCCTCGCGGAAAAAAGTTTGGACCGCCCTGGAGAAATCTCGCTCCTCCTCCTCTTGCATCAAAGACAGGTAAAATGTGGACTGGTCTGGTTGGCGTTTGCAGTCATCTTTGCAACTCAAGCTCTAGACGAAATTAAAGAAACTTTCCCAGACTTTCCAGACGAGGCAATTTCCCGCTTGTCCGATGGCTTGTAGCCGAACATTTATTGTTAAATTAGTACTATAGGGTTAAACGTTTCTGAACATGTCTTTCTTTCCTTGGGGTATTATACTCCTTCTACACTTAAAGCGTCACTGGGTATGAATACTACTAAAAGATTTCGCACGTATTGAAAAATTGCAAATACTTAAGGAGAACTTGGTAAACATGTATATTAAGTGATGTGCATAAGTGGTCATGAAGAATGCCAATAAGAAGAATACCATAAGTTATCTCAAGAATGGACCGTGCTTACATGTTAATTGTACTAATAGTCGTCGTGCATGTCGGGTGAAAGGTCGAGTGACTAGCTCGCCAAGACCACGCATTCTTAATATTATTTCATGATAGAAAACTGCATGGCAGTCTCTGTACTTTTAGAAGTCACGAGACATGATGTTCTGAACACCTCGCCTAAAGCAGTGATAATTTCGTCATCCCATGTAAAAGTATGTAACGAAATTTACTTGACACATTATTTGCCAAGAGTGATATCTAGCCAAGAACTTTAATATACATTAAGAGAAACGGGTTTGTTATTGCGTTCGTTATTGCGTTGTACAGTTCCCTGAAATTTTGACATCTTAGATCGTGAATCATCTAGCTTAAACAACACTAGAATGAATCTGAAATGACAAGTAATGGTATCAAAATTATGCAGGATATCTTGTATAGTTTACAGTGAATACATTGCGTCAATTAAATAAAATGTTGAATCAAATGATGAAAAATACTTATGCATATAACCTTCTGAACGCTTAGTCAAACATGTCTTAGTTTATCGCCCCTTGATTGAAAGGTAATTTCCCTTGTCCGGGGGGCTCACTCGAAATAAGACCATACGTTCAACCTAAGTTAGGCAGAACGGTACTTTAATTTTAATATTAGTTTGTTACCGTTCCCGAGGTGACAATCTATTAGTATTATCGTGTTTTAGGAACTCATAGACTCTATTATCAAATGTTAAGGGGATATTCCCCTCTGTAATTTTTGCCATATTGAAGGAGAAACCACTAAAAACTGTTTTGGGAACGTCATGTCGCAGAAAGCTTTCTTTTGGAATCCGAGCAACTAATTTTTGGTACAACTGTTTTATTTTAAATGGATTACTTCTTTGGCATCAAAACTTTATACTCCCACACAATGAACTTTTTCGTTCTTCATTGTAAACATATTTTGCTCGTAAACTCGATATACCTTAACCTGATTCTAACCGGTTCTTTTGTAAGATGAAGGTTATATTTAAGGTGTAAGAAATTTTGCCTCAAAGCCAAGTACTTCTCATAAACAAAAGAGGAAAAAATTGAGGGTTTGAAAAATACTTCTCACCTCCTGTTCTGTTTGCCTGACTATCGATCTTGGTCATTTGTAACTTTACAAATGATCATATATTATGTCTATTTTGTATGCAATCCATATCTTTTGTGAAGACATGTTACATTTACGTTTATAATACTGCTCATTTGAAAATAAACAAGATACAGAAAGATACCTTTGGTTGATGACCCAAAGATCTTTAATTAAATTTAGGTGACATGTTAATATTATGTTGTTACACTGTAAAAATTGATTAACACTTTTTTGTAACAGATAATAAACGCGTCTTGGCGTTTATGTAACAGAAAAAACAATAAAATACATAAGCAAAGTAAACGTCTAAACCGCCAACTTTAACACATGGACGCCACTTCAACGCCATCTCGTAAACACGTTTATGCGTTTATTTCATGATTACTGTAAACATCAAGTTGTTTTTAATAAAGAAAAATTAACATATATATAAATCATGTAAACGTGTTTGCGGAGTGCACTTTAATTGACGTCATTATTCTTATCATATGTTAACATTCGTTCAGTCATTTACTGTGCGTATCCATTTTGTTGTTCGTTTTCTAATTCTTAAACGCCATATATGTGTTAAAAATGAAGACGTCTGTTTTTACAGTGTAAGTTAATTGTTTCAATTTTTGACATTTTAGAACGTAAATAATCTCAACTTGAAATTAAATAAATGTCAAATATCTTGAATGAAAAATAATACAGTATATATATTATGTGTAACAACATGTACTTTGTACCGTGAAAAAATGGCACATGTCATTGAAGAAGTTGAATCCAAAATGAAAACACCTATGCATATTAAAATATTTATATTTCACCGACATAACCAGATAACGTTTAGTTTTTTCCTATTCTATAAAGCTCCTGCCTAGTTAAATGTGTGATGGGCAGAAGGATGCTTCCACGCCTCCAATTTAAGAACAAAAACTTCTTATTTGTTCTCGCCGTAAAAATGTCAAGTATTTACAGTAATTTCCTCCAAAACTTGTCCAATATGCAGCCTCAAATTGCATCTACGGACCCTGAAATATCCAAAAAGGTACACCTCTTCTTTTGACCCCTGTTCCAGAAGAGTCTGTCCGAAGTATTTTTCAGCCGCCACCCCGTCGAGAAGAGCTTTCTACACCTATGCTTTACGGAAAATTCATAGAAATTCATACACTTACAAAAAATTGTGTGGCAAAAGTTCCAGTACCACACGCCAAATACTGTGTTAAACTGTAGAAACTGTGGTGGGGTGTGAAGAGTTGTGAAGCTTCAGATCTGTATGTTTTACATGAAAACGTGTGTCTTTAATAAGCAATTGATCAACTTTTCCAAAGTGCCATACATTGACCTGCATTTCGACAGGTTGGACATGAGGTAATGTGTGGAAAACAAAGAAAAAAAAAAAACAAAACAAGAGGGCAATCCACGGAGCTGCTTATCTCATCGCTAGCACACGCATTAAGCCATATAACTCACAGGAAGAACTTTCTCTCTTCCTTGTGGCATAAGGCCTACACATAACTGCAGGGACCGCTGAGACGGGAGGCTAAGGGGCTTTAGCCCCCACACTTTTTCTGCCGTGGGTATTTTGGGCCGCAGTAAACTGCATTTATTTTATTGAACATATTGGGCGGCTTCGATTATTAACCCCCGCTCTTCAAAATTGGCTCCCCGGTCTCTGAATAAGTGCACTTGAATATGAACGCACAATGAGTGGTTTGAATTGAAGCTCATAGTCTATCCATATGTATGTCATTTTCTATGGTATTTTTAAATTACTCACTTTAATATCGGCCTTTAATTTTTCACGCGCTCACAAATGGACTTGCCCCAAGTCTCTCACGTTATTCTTCGTCTCTTCAACCTGTCACTTTTTGCCTGTTCCTTCTCTCACAGTGGCTCCATCACATTGTACCGCTATACACTAATCTCTGCCTGCTTCCTACTATCCCTTGCCGCAACACGCGCTGGCGCTAGGCTATAGCACTTGTTTCAAATAGCTCCTGTCGCTCCCACACACACACGTAACGTAGCGGTCTGTCAATCGAGCGGCTTGTCGTGAGAGACTTGTATCTTTTGGTTCTGCTGACGTCATCATTTTAAACTTGTTTATTGTTTTATTTCTCCAAAATTAAGGATGAATACGTTTGAAGAAAATTAACTGTTATCATCCAATCAGCTTGGGTATTGTATGACATTTGCTGGATATTCATTAAGATAAATAATCACATCTAGCTACGAACGTTGCAGTTCATTTTGGGCGTTGAGTTGTTTACATATTGAAAACTCATTGGCTACAGAGATCTTGAATAATCATGTAGAATACCGCTGGCTAAAAATGTGACGCCCACCTAGACCAAAAGATACAAGTCTCTTGCGACAAACCTGCTCGTCGTGTAGCGCAGTGTATAACGACAATACAATGATTCGGTGTATACAAGCGGGAGCGTGGGAAATTCTTGCGGGCAAGCCCCGTTCGCTGTGTGTAGTTCGATACGGGTGAGCACTGTGTATAACATTACAATCATTCGGTGTACAAAGCGGGGAGTGTGAGAAATTGTTGTTGTGCCTGCAGTGATGTAGTCGGAGAGGCCTGAGAGGAACAGTGAAAGAGGAGAGAACATCGCGAGAGACTTGCTTACGCAAGCTGCGTTGTTCTAACAATGACTTTTTCCGTAATGCGTGCCTATTATAGGCACATCACCGAATAGAAAGGCGCGTATGTCAAATCCACTCTGCCGCCCTGATATTTGCATCTCCATGCGCCCTTTTGTTGTGCAAAAAGGACGAATTCAGTGCGCTTCACAGAAAATCTGTCCACACAATATGATATGCGAAAGGCACATTCATCATATGTGCGAAATTTCATGTATGTGGAATGTTTCCTTCTGGAGTTATACTTAAAATACTAAAAAAATGTGATTTTTTCACAAAAATTGACCTTTGACCTTATTTCACGAGACCTTTGATCCCGGTCGCCATAGCAACCATATATAATGGTAGCATTAGGCAGGTTCATCATATATGCGAAGTTTCATGTATGTGGAATGTTTCCTTCTAGAATTATACTAAAAAAACTAAGAAAATTTGATTTTATCAAAAAAAAATTGATCTTTGACCTTGGTTGCCATGACAACCATATATTTTGGTAGCATTAGACATGTTCATCATATGTGCAAAGTTTCATGTACGTGGAATATTTCCTTCTGGAATTATACTAAAAAACTAAGAAAATGTGATTTCTCACAAAAATTGATCTTTGACCTTGGTTGCCATGGCAACCATATATTCTGGTGGTATTAGGCACGTTCATCATATGTGCAAAGTTTCATGTACGTGGAATGTTTCCTTCTGGAATTATACTAAAAATACTAATAAACCGTGAATTTTCCCAAAAATTGATCTTTGACCTTGGTTGCCATGGCAAGCATATATTCTGGTGGTATCAGGCACGTTCATCGTATGTGCAAAGTTTCATGTACGTGGAATGTTTCCTTCTGGAATTATACTAAAAATACTAAAAAACCGTGAATTTTCCCAAAAATGGAATTTGACCTCTGACCTTTGACCTTCTCTGCCGAAAGCCACGGAGACACAAGTTTAGACTCTGGGGTACCTACCCACCAAATTTCAAAAGAATCGGTCTAGCCCACAAGGAAGAGTTTATGGAACACTTTTTTGCTTAAAATGGAACGACGTGCGAGAGCGGAGTTCTCGCCGGCTGCACCGTGTCCTGTTCAGGACATCCGTGTCTGGAGGGCGGGCTGCTTGCCAAGGCAGGCACGTGCAGCCGCGCGAGACTTCTCATTGCAGCGACGGAATTTTCGGGCAGCTACGCCAGTTTCGAGCTCCGCGTGAGCTAGGAAAGACGTGCGAGAGCGGCGCTCTCGCCGGCTGCACCGTGTCCTGTTCAGTACATGTTGCTGAGTGCACCCATAGCCGCAGGATCGCTCACACACCGCGGGTGCACCCATACTCACCCTCGCTTCCTTAGCGGTACGCGGGAAATGTGCCGGTAAGGAATTCGCGGGATTTTGGCCTGGCTGACCGCCAGTTTCGAGCTCCGCGTGAGCTAGGAAAGACGTGCGAGAGCGGCGCTCTCGCCGGCTGCACCGTGTCCTGTTCAGTACATGTTGCTGAGTGCACCCATAGCCGCAGGATCGCTCACACACCGCGGGTGCACCCATACTCACCCTCGCTTCCTTAGCGGTACGCGGGAAATGTGCCGGTAAGGAATTCGCGGGATTTCCCCAAACTTCTCATTGCAGCGACGGAATTTTCGGGCAGCTACGCCAGTTTCGAGCTCCGGCAGAACGGAGCTCTCGCCGGCTGTACCGTGTCCTGTTAAGGACATGTTGCTGAGTGCACCCATAGCCACACACACACACGGACACGTTTTGACCCCTCCGTTATGGACTTTTGGTCACCCTGGGGTACCCCACCATGGGTTTTGAATTTAGACTAGTAACTTGTGAAAATTAACTGTTACCATGGCAACGGTTGTTATTTCTGCTGGCATTGCCGAATATAGCCCAACAGGTCAAGTGACTACAATATCTCATTCTCCTCACGGTGCGATGAGATAAAAAAATGTTTTGACACAGGTAACATGTGGCAAACTGGGGTAAAGTAGGTATTGTTTGGAAATGTGTGGAGAGGTGTGGTGCTGAGTAAACTCAATAATAGATTTCTTTACTGGCTTTGCCACATTTTGCCCTGGTTTGGTACATGTGTTAACTTGACACACTTTTCCCCCACTTTGACCCATATTTCCAGATGTGACAATCATACAGGGATTGGTTCCAGTACCACATGTATCACCACTCATGACCACAATTTTTTTCTTATGCATTTTTATATGCCCTGCCACATGTGATTATGTGTGTACACACGTTTTTGTAATGGTACTGTTATGACGTTAAAGTATAAGGGAAGGTGTGGGCTCAAACAACAACCTTAAAATCAAATAAAGGTGACACTCGTAGGACTTTTTTTTTGTTTTGATTCTCCTGAGTTTAAATAGGGGCATGTAACCTTAAGAAGATAAGATTTTATCACTGATTGCTTTCTAGGGATCATGAGCGTTAATTGGTAGCCTGTCTGAATTAGCTTGGTAATGAATTTCTAAAACCTGATCGTTCCGCTTCCTTTGTGTTATGTCTAAAGATAAAGTATCACCAAAATAAATTCGCCGAAGCCTAGATAAAAAACCTTATCACAACTCCCTTGGCTGTAGAGAAACAACACTTAGGTAGCAAGATATTCTTCAAATACCCCATTTAACACTGGTGTTGAAAGAGGCAATCAGGTTTAAGTGTCATGCCTTTGAAAAAATGATTAGATAAACTTGTAATCTGATTAAATATCCAAGCAGTAAACGTAGAATCACAAGTTCTTCACCTCGCCACTTGTTATAAGAACGCTATCTGATAATCGAAACAATTGTCACACAAACAGGAACGTTCGTCTATCAACTATTGCCCGTTCCAAGCTTAATAAAGATAAAAAGATGCTGATAGCAAGGAAACATGTTAAAAGGAGGGAACTTTCACTGTTTCTCAACAATAGTGTGGTCATCAAAGCAACCTTTGGGCTTCTAGAGAGACGGCTTCTCCCTAACTTTCACCATCTACCACACGGGTGGTGGTAGGTTTGGACTGGTAGTGCCTGTGTAACAATTCTCCGGGTGAGTAGAATCTCCGATCGGATAAACTACTTGGTAGTGGAAGTGCCGAACGGAGAAACTACTACCGAGTAAAGCATCAGCGGCATCTGTAGGTTGAGTTTAAAGATAGGTATTGATAGAACTCTAAAGAGATCAAATTTGTAAGCAAACATGATGAAAATAATAGACAAAAAGATAAACCTCTGTTTAAAAACTAAGTATCCATTAATACAACCGAGGATCTATTATTTTACAAAATTGTCTCTGATTTGTGAGAGAAATGCCCGAAATTGAAGGCGCAATGCTTTGAAAAGATTTGCGGTACTTCTCAGTGGGAGGTCTAAGATTGGAAGTTGAATTTTATGGCATTTGGCAATAGTAATAATAGGTAATAAAAACAGCTGTTTTGCGATGAACTCGTATAATTATTTTTTACTGTGACCATTGCAATTTTGGAATAGAAGCAAAGGTTGGTGACAGGGTTTGCCTAAAGGATGGTGGGGATAGCTTTTCAGAGGGGGCATGCTAAACTATTTCACAAAAAAATCCCAATTAGAGCTTTTGCATACTTACTATACAAAGTACATTTCAGGCGTCTTGAAGGTATTTCCACTTTATTGTAGGAGATATAGCCTGAACAATTTCCGAGGAAAATTCGAAACTTTCAGAAGTAAACTGGAATTGTTTTGTTTGGAAGTGGTTCTCATTCACAGAAAAGATTATATTTTATACAAGAAATATGAACATGTTAACTGTCTTATGAGAGTGTGGACACCGAGGCACGGTCCCTCAGTTTTGTAAGAGTAATAAGAAAAAATGTTTTAAAAGTTTATGGCACACGATAATATTGCAAGTTAAAGCACAATTCTGCAAGCGTTTCCATTAAAATTCCAAAACGAGAGCAGTCTTTCTCTCCCTTGTGACCTTCTGCAGCAGATCGTTTAAATTTTTAACAAACTTTCTCCAGGTCCCGTTGCCATGCTGAACATTGGCTACATTTCAAGGCAATGTTACCTAGATTTTATACTCCCTTTGATATATGAAAAAGCTAACATGAATTTAACAATTAATTAAACATCCATGAGTATATTAACAACGATGGCACGTGTTTTTATATCGCTTTATTAACGTAACAATTGGACAGGTATTTGTTATTGTCATGACTTTGGGCCTAGCTGAGACAACCTAACGTTGGAATCAAATGCAGGTTCTACCATATGCAGTGCCAATTAAGCAACAGACGTACAGAACAACTGTAAACAGTAATAGTGAACTTTATATTCGTATATATTCTGACCTTCTGACGATACATAGCAGTCTTATCACGACATGATGTGGAAACGACGCCCATGTGACAGGTACCTCTAGACACGTAGTAGACTTTTAAATACATTTTCTGTGATTAAAAGAGGACATTGTTGTAACAAACATGTAAGGACTATTTTGTCTTTTTTTTTATTCGGTACTCTCTGATTGCATCTAGTATAAAGTAGTGTCTAAATTTCAGTTTCCACAGATTTTGTACTTCACTTGCATTGTTAAAACTGATACAGCTCAGGTAAGTTTTTCATGCTTTCTAGACATTTCAGTTGTGAAAACTTTTTTAATAAAGCCACGTACACTTTGGTGGGTTGCAGTTCACTAGCTATCCTGTCAACATAAGAGTTGTTTGATAGCAAAAATCAAAGTTTGTTAAAAGTGCAATTCTGGTAGGTAGACAAAGTGGTCACAGTAGAGGACAGCGTCAAAACAGCAAAGCGTCAGTCCTTTCCGATGTATATGTAGTTTGTCACAAGAACAGGGAAAAATGTAGCCCAAGAGTAGCACCAAATATCTGAAAACAATGAATTAATTTTTGTGGCTACTTTAATCAGACCTCTCTTGATATATGTGGCCAAATCAACACCAATAAATAGGGGAGAAGCGCATCTGTCTACATTAGACATCATGTGGTGCGCTGAGAGCGTTTACTTACTACTACGTATACATGGGGTTTTCCACATGTAGGGGTAAGCCATTTACCCCTAATTTATCGACATTTTACAAAAATGTTAACTTTGTCAATATACACTCCGCAGTCTTCATTTAACCACTAAAATTTCTTACAAAAAGTTATGTCCAATTCCACCGTTTTTGGGTGGGGTCACATTTGCAACCATTGGCCAAAGTTCTCTTTATTTTAATTTAAAATATTTTCTGGTATAATTCAAACCCTGTATTTCCCACCCTTGAGGTTTTCTCATCGTGTTCATGATATCCACAGGTACTTCAGAAAAGTAGCTTGAGTAGGTGGGCTCTTTTATTGCCTGAAATAATTTTTTGAAAAAATAACGGACATTTTGGCATATGCGAGCTTTCTTTTAAGATGGGTAAAAATCGTCGAAAATGACTAAAAAGTGCATATTGGAAAAAAAGTCATATCTCCACAACCGTAATTCCGATTATGTTCATTCAAAGACCGAAGTGGCTTCTACAAGATTCCTTACAACACAGAAGACGACAGCGTCATATCGCCGCGGGTGAACTGTTACGTGAGTACAATGTACATATGTAAACCTAAGGCTACTATTTACCATTAGGTCTAATGTTAGGCTGTGCCTACGTTGTAGTCATGTAATGTTGATGATTTGTGTCTAGTATCTTTTGTCATTTTACCACAGATTTGTAGAAGATATGTTTCAAACAAAAGGGGAGGGTGTGGCCAATATGCCCCTGTACCATAAAACACAAAGTGAGAAGATTTGCATGTGGTTTTCAAAGAAACGCAAACAACCGGTATATGCTGCGCTAATTTGCATATTTGCATACATAAAGACCATATTTCTCAAAAATAATATGCTACATTGGACCCTCAAACTCTGAACTTTCCAGTGAAAAATCTTCTAAATGCACCAACATATCGACTAAAGTAAGGCCCCTATCCTTCTGTATATACTACCTACTATGGAAAAGGATGGATTCCACCCTTTTGGGGAATGTAACTCTTTCTCAAAATGACATTTGGGTCTTTTGATAAATACCAACTAGACCCAGCCGTATGGCATCAGTAGTAGCCATTAAACCATTGGCTAGGTTTGTCATAAAATTTATATGCAGCTATGAGGTTGTACCCGCCTGTTTCTTCCCTATTCTCTGGCAAGAAAAAGTAAAGAAAATAATATCAAAACCAAACAAATTTATAAAACTGACGTCATTCGTATAAATTTGTGCATGCTAATGAGCGAGTTGTCATATGAATATTCACGTTATAAGCTTTCCATTGATAATTAGGTCACAATTGTTCATATTTTTTTATTTGATTTACACCTAAAGTGTACCTAAAGTTTAAAATTTCAAAAATATATGTTAAAAAGCTTGAAAAAATGCTTCCAAATGGTCTAACTCCCATCCTCACAGGACATTCCTCAGCTAAGATATAAAATCTTGAAGCTTATTTACTCAATTTAAAATGGTAGATTGTGCAACAATTTGTGATGTCATTCTTGTACTACTCAAATTACCATCTTTGTATTTCGTTGTTTTTGGAAAGCCACTGCCCTTTGTGCCGAAATGTGAGCACTATCTTATTGTTATAGGGTGACTTGGCTATATAAGTCCTCTTCGTACAGCATACTATGCAAGGGAAGTAAAAGTTTCAAGGTTGTATCTTAATTTCAAAAGGAAACACAAGCAGGTAATGTGAGTTGTACAAGAAGAACATGACAAATTATTGTGCAATCGACTATTTCGATTTAAGTGAATACATTTCAACATTTTGTATCTCAGCAACAGAGTAAGCTATGAAAATGGGAGATGAATAGATGAAATTCATTTTTCAACCCCTAAACTATATATTCTTGTAATTCTAGACTTCAGGTCCACTTTAAATCATGAAATCATATTAAAACAATACCTCGAATATCATTAATGTAATAACGTAACAAATGGAGAGAGCCTAAACAGTTAATAAGGAGACAATAAGACCATGGTAAACTTAGTAGAACAGGAGTGACAACTAATTTCGCATCATACACTTATGAAAGTTTTACAGAAATTAATATATTTGCGTTCGTTGGAACCTTTACAAAAGATGCGTGGCATGCTACATCTAAACACACATAAGCACATGTGACAGGGCATACGAAAATGCGTAAGGAAACAAGTTTGGTCAAGAGTTGTGGAACCAATCAAAATATCCTTTTTCCTGCATGATTGTCACACCTTGAAATCTGGGTCAAAGTGGGGAAAGCTGTGTCAAGTTGACAAATGTTGCAAACCAGGGCAAAGTGTGACAAAATAAGGACAGTGAAAGAAATCAAATTATTGAATTTACTTTACTCAGCACCACACATTTCCACACTAAACTTAGTTTACAATAGTTTGCCACATGTCACCTTTGTCAAAATGTGTTTTTTTTTTTCCACACATTGCCTTATGTCCATCCTGTCGAAATGCAGGTAAATGCATGGCATTTTGAAGAAGTGTTTCAATTGCTTATTGAAGACACACGTTGTCATGCAAAAAATCACAGATCTGAAACTTCACAAATCTTCACACACCATCATAGTTTTGCACAGTTTGACACAGTATTTGACGTGTGGTATTGGAACTTTTGCCACACAATTTTTGTAAGGGTATGAATTTCTATGTCAAATTCGATGAATATTCCAAAAAGCATAGGCGTACGAAGCTGTTCTCGACGGAGTGGGAAGGGAGGCTGAAAGGTGTTTCGGACCGACGTCCTGGAAGAGGGGTTAGGAGGAGGGGTGTACCTGTTTGGATATTTCAGGGCCGGTAGATGCAATTTGGTGATGCATACTGGACAATTTTTGAAGGAAAATTACTGCAAATATTTGACATTTTAACACCGAGAACAAATATGTGGTTTTTGTCCTTGAATTCAAGGGGATTGAAGCAAACTTCTATACGCCACACTTTTCACTGGGGAGGGGGCATTAGCTCCCCTGTCTCTTACGCCTATGCCGTTAAGCACAAAAAGGATACTTGCCCAGCTGAAAATTCCAGTTGAGTCCAGTTCAAATTTGAACTGGACTAGCCCATATTTGAGCTGGACCCAAATGGACTTCAACTGGACTGCATTGGAACCAGTTGATTTTAATAGGACTTTTTCTTTTATCACGATTACATATCCAGATTGCTTAAGGAACTGGACTGGACTTCAACTGGGCTTGTTTCAGTAACATTTCGAATGGACTATCGCTAAAGAAAGCGAGAACCATTTCAATGGACTCTTTTAAAGCAACTGAATTTGCTGGAATGATGGAAGTTTTCTTAAATTTCCATCTTTTTTCCTCTTTAGTAGAGAATTGGTCCTGTACTAAAAGCTCTTTTGAACTGGTGCTGTAAAGTCTAGTTAAAATTTGCATGATCAAGTCTAATTGCACTGGTCCACAAAAGTCCAGTTGAACTAATCACTCTAAAGTCCAATTGAACTGGTCCAGTAGAGCCCAGTTGAACTGGTCCTGTATGGTCTAGTTGATCTGATCACAGTAAAATTATATTAAACCGGTCGTGTAAAGTCTATTTGAACTCGATCACTGTAAAATCCTGTGGAACTGGTCCTGTAAAGTCCAGATGTCGTGATCAAAATAAAGTCCAATTGAACTGGTCCAGTAGAGTGCAGTTGAACGGATCACAAGAAGAGCCTATTGAACTGGTCTAGGAAAGTCTAGTTAATCTGATCACAGTAAAAAATCTATAGAACTTGTCTTTCAATTATAATTAAACTGATCAAAATGAAGTCCAATTGAACTGGTCTGATAGAGTCCAGTTGAACTAATCACAATACAATCTTACTGAACTGGTCCAGTAAAGTCCATTGCAAATTTAAAGTCCAATTGATCTCGTGCAGTAAAGTATAGTTGAACTAATCACAATAAAATCCAGTTGAAAAGGTCTAGTACAGTCCAGTTGAATTGATCACAACATTTAAAGTCCAGTTGAACTGGTCCCGTAAAGTGCAGTTGAAATGGTTACATAAATGCCAATTGAAGTGGTCCTGTAAAGTCCAGTTGAACCAATCAAAATAAATCCCAATGGTACTGGTACAGCAAATTTCAGTTGAACTATTTACAATTTAGTCCTATTGAAAGAGTCCAGTCAAGTCCAGTTTAAGTAACCATAATAAAGTCCAATTGAACTGGTCCAGTAAAGTTCAGTTAACCCAATCACAATAAACTCCACATGAACTTATCCAGTAAAGTTCAATTGAACTGGTCACAATTAAGTCTTATTGAATGGTTCAGGAAAGTTCAGTTGATCTAACCATAATAAAGTCCAATTGAACTGTCCAGTAAAGTGCAGTTGAACCAATCACAGTACTGAACTGGTCAAGTTAAGTTCGGCTGAGCTGATCACCATAAAATCCAATTGAACTGCATGGTCCATGATAGTCCAGTTGACCTAATACAATGAAGTTCAATTGAACCCAGTCGATCACTGGTCTAATAAAATTGGACTAGCAAACTCCATCCGAACTGGTCCAGAAAAGTCCAATTGAACTGTCCAGAATGTCCACTAAACTGGTCCAGTAAAGTCCAGTTGAACTGATCCCATCAAGTCCAGTTGAACTCATCCGTAAAAGTCCAGTTGAATTCAACTGATTTTATCCAATTTGCGTAATCGAGCTAAAATGCATTTTATCAGTCCATACCTATTGTAGAATGGTTTACCTCATTTTCTTTTTTCAAATTCATTCCCAAAATGTGCAATTTATGCACTTAAACAATTTGCAACAGGATTAGCCCTTCATTGAATTGTTTTTATCATTTTTATTTTGTAAACTATATTTAAATCTCTACATGAGTAAATACAAACGTTTTGACCCATTATTACATTAGCCATACACTACATGCAATAACGTAGGATGGATGTTTCGGGCTTGCTTCAAATGCATTTTGAAGTATACAATTACACCTGAGATACCCTTCAATGAACCACACTTGTGTGGTTAAAGTTTTTAAGTGTGCTCATTTATGCAGGAGACTTACTTTGATATACCAGTTGATTTTCCAACTGGACATGCCCAATTTCCAGAACAGTCCAGTTAAATGGTCCAATTCAACTGGTCCAGTTCAGTCCAGTTCAACTGGACCCAACTGGAATTTTCAGCTGGGTGATTAATGCATGAAAGTAGTTTTGCATTGCAGAAGAAGCAGTGGGTTTTTGCATTGATGATACACACTTTACTTAGTTTACCACAGTTTGTCACATGTTACCTGTGTCAAAACGTGTTTTTTTGTTTTCCACACATTGCCTCATGTTCATCCTGTGGAAATGCAGGTCAATGCATGGCACCATGGAAAAGTGTGTCAACTGCTTGTTGAAGACACTCGTTGTCATGCAAAAATCACAGATCTGAAACTTTACATCCCACCATAAAATTTTCACTGTTTGAAACAATAGTTCAATTTCACATGTGGTATTGGAAGTTTTGCTACACAATATTTTGTAAAGTGTCTGTGCCCCCTAGATAACAGTTCTTAAAATATTAAAAAGTCTGAGTTTCGTTTAGTGTAGTTGGATTCAAAATATGTTTGCGAAAGCTGGATACTTACGCTGAAGTCAGTCAGACAAGCTTCTTCATGTCGCTTATGTTTTATTGTTGACACATTTCCTCGATTACTAGCTAAATTGTACTGTACCATATTTATATCACACAAATGCATTTCTTGACCAACCTATATGTT
The DNA here is from genome assembly GCA_029531755.1 of Holothuria leucospilota. Taxonomy (NCBI): domain Eukaryota; kingdom Metazoa; phylum Echinodermata; class Holothuroidea; order Aspidochirotida; family Holothuriidae; genus Holothuria; species Holothuria leucospilota. Next base: position 38,455,755 of record CM055982.1, read on the forward strand.
TTCCTCATGATAAGAATTCATGGCAACGTAATACATACATCACTTACATATTTTCATTTCTTATGACTTTCGAAGCACACATGCAATCAAGCTTTATAAAACTAAGTTGTCAAATTCAGACTGAGAACATGACAATGGTATCCATGTAGTTACATCTGTGAACAGGTCCCTAAGATATTAATGTTTGAAAACATGTTGTACACACGTTTTCCACGTTTATAATCATGGCGGCTTACAGAAAATCTGAACTTCCCGAAGGTCTTGTGAATTGGGTAGTAAAACCAGATTGAAATTTTGGGCAGAGGTAAAATTTTAAATATAACTTTGTAGTTAGACGGTACTATCCTTAAGACGTTGCAATCCTACAAAATATATAACGGGCCGATGAATAAATTGTTGGCACAAAGTTTATTTGGCCATGGTTTCCCCAATTTATGTATTATGTTTACAGACTTGAGCAATCACAGGACTAGTTATCAAAGAGTTTCTACTTGAAGTCACCTGTGTTTCATATTATTTTGTGCTCATTTAAGGCATCTGGTAAAGTGTTTAATTCTATGGTGTGGCAACCTTTAAATTATTTTAGAAATGTCCTAAATAGTTTATCGTATGCTATTTTGTTTTAACAAGAATTTGGGCTATCATGTTGTTATGTTATTGCATCCTTTCAAGAAATCAACGGAAATGACAAAAAAGTTGAGAAAAAATACAGTTATTAAGTACAATGTCGTATCATGTAGTGTACACTGAAATTGTTTAGTCACTTGTTTGCTACAATACATCTTGTTATACGAAATACATGCTGCTGGTGGAGCACCACAAATCTCGCCCATGAACGTTGTTATCAAACAGTGATAAACCGTTGGTTGCCACATGCTGCATGTCTTATTGCATATTCATGTCGAGAGTACGTTACAAACCAGTACTACATTTTCCCATTTTATCCAAACATAATTATACATGGTTCTATAGCTGAACAATTTTAGGAACGGTGACTGCAGTATTTTGTTGTATTCCATTTTTGTGTTTTATTTCCAGCCAAAGTTATTGAAAAGACAGAGAACTACGTCACGAAACTTCAGTGAAGACATAAAGAAAAAGGCATCTTTACGGGTGTACTATACTCACTTGTTCAAAATGGCACAGAATGTATTTGATAGTTTGAGTGAAAATTTTTTGCATTGCTCTATCTGTACTGAACGATACCATGAGCCAAAGATGTTACCATGCCTTCACAGTTTTTGTCTCCATTGTTTAGAGGAGTGGGTCAATAACCAACACCATGATCAGCCATTATCTTGTCCAAACTGTAGATACACCGTTGATTTGCCACATTCTGGTGTAAACGGATTTCCAAGTAATTTCTTCTTGGTTAGTCTGATCGAGCGATTTGATGAAGCAAGGACATTATCCACACAACATCGCAATTTTAACTGCAATATTTGTAGACAGGAAAATAGCATCTTGTTCTGTCTTGAATGTAAGATCCATAGTTGTCGTAACTGCAAGGGGATACATGACCGCTTGGCGGGGACTGCCGAGCATCCTTTCATTCCATTTGACAGACTTTCTGATGAGAACTATGTACAAAAAGTGATTTCATCTCGATCATTGCGTTGCCATTCACATAAGGAGGAAAAACTTTGTTATTACTGTACACAATGTAGTAAGTTAGCATGCCAAGTATGTACCGTAGTAAGCCATCAGGGACATCAAAGTTTACAAGAACTTGAGAGCAAAGTAAATTCGGTCAAAGCTCAGTGGAAAGCTTTTTTGGAAAACAGCAAGACCGAAGCAAAACACTTGAGAGATAAGTCAACAAAGACAAAGACAAATGCTGAATCTATAAGAAAACAAATATCATCACTTTTAAAAAACGTTGACGCTCGTTATACTGAAATTGTTGCAAAATTGCAATCTGATAGAGAAAAGTTGAGACAGGAGCTTGAGGATATCGAGAACGAAAAGTGTACAAGTTTAAAAGACGCTGATAACAAAATTTTAAAATTGCTAAGGCCAATCGAGCATACCCAAGAACTGACTCGAAGAATTTTGGAACAGAATAATGCTAGGGAATTATTAGAAATGGAAACACATATTGCTCAAACATTCCAGAGATTACAGACAGATACACTCGGAGTAGATAAGCTATCATTACCAGAGAGCGTTGATCTTAGTTTTTTTACTTCCAAACTAATCGTCCTAGATCACGAGAAAGAAGAAATACTCAGAAATGCCGAACTGATAAAGAGTGAGCAGTCGTCACATAAAACCAGAGGAGCTGCAAAGGCCGAAAATGAGCCATTAGAATACCTTAAAGATCAGAATTGGCTTGGAAAATTTTTCAGTTACAATCGATTTTACTCTATTATGACAGAAACGCTTCAAAAATGGAAGCAGATAATGACAATGTGGAAACCAAAATAAACTTTCCATTTTAAGCTGTTGCCAGAAATTCACTGGTTTAATTTGTCTCTTAAATTGAATTTTCTCATTCATTACAGGCGACGTAATTCCTCTTTCAGGTTGTAGAGTATTCATATTTTACCTATCGCGGCCAATTTGTGAAGCATATGAGGTTCATTTTCTGCAATTGTGATGTGGAAAACATACCAGAATGTGACTGAAAAGGCTATATTAAACGATAAGTTAAGTGAGACACTGAAGATTCTACAGTTACATTGTAATTTGATACGTGATAATTTCCTTTTCTCCCGTACTCTTTTTGTATTAGTTTCTTAACCATTTCTTCAGAAATTCTGTTCTTTTGTGGTGGGGCATAATTGTTCAATTAAAAAAAATTAGCAGCCCTCCAATACATCAGTCAAGATTTCTAATACTATATATCTTTGATTTAGGCTGTAGCTGTTTACCCTACCCTATACGCTATACGATGTTTTATGCTGGTTACAAGAACTATGACAATGCTGATCAAAAGCACCAGCCTAAGTATTTCGTTTGTATCTATACATGGAAACAAATTTGGTTGTTACACTGTTGTTGTTGTTTGAAAATCATTGTGTTAGTAAATAAACCTTGGTGCCATGTCTGTGGGTAAAATGGGAACAGACTGTGACGTCATGGGGTTAAAAGACTCCGAGGGCTGTCAACTTTTAGTCATTGGTGAGAGTGAGATTCGCTGAGGGACTACTGACCCGGAGCGCGACCATCGGTTCGCGCGGAGCGTCCTGCCAGGGGGACTTTTTGCCAATAATACCCCATGGGCGGGATTTGATGTCTGAAAGTGGGAGGCAAAACTGAGTAGACTATCAAACGGCCTCGAAGGCGCCGCGGGAGTGCCAAGCGCTGTCCCTAAAGGTGTGGGGTCCAGGGGCTCGTCTTAGGGCCCCTGGCCGGGTCTAGGGGCAGAGTTCCGGTGGGGGTCCAGGAGACGAAGCCCTCGGAAGCTCCGGGGAAGAAAAGAAATTGTAGGCATTAAAATGATTCATTTTAGCTTCAACTTCAAATGACATAGGGTGGGCAATCGGCAATCAACATAACACAAAAATCACATTTTGACTTTTTTTTCAATTATATTCTTACTCCATGAGACTAACAGTCAGATAGGACAGATAAAGCTGAGGGCTTGAGGAAGTAGGGGAGAATGGGTTATTTGGAGGGTTTTCCGGGTCTTTGGAACAATAATTTGAAGAATGGGAGATCTAGTTTCAGTATGGGTGCGCTATAAGTGACCTGAAAAAATCGCATTTTTCATATTTTTTAGCGACAAGAGCCCTCTCCTCAAGGAGAGGGCTCTTACCACCCCCTTCGCTAAGCCCCTGTCCCTTATTACGATATCAAAAATGACACTTTCCGTGTTTCACAACTTTTGGACTGCGGGTCCTTCAGAGAAATCTTTCTTAACTTTGATGGCTTTTGAGACCATTCTGGACCATTTCTTGAGAAAAACCTGCTTCCCCTAGGTGTAATTTGAAATGATAATGACGTAGTTTTCATATGATGATCGCAAACTAAAGATGGTAACCGTCAGTCAATTTGCTGAGGATGGTGGTAGGTGGTGAGGAAAGTAAAAAGCAAGAGGTGTAGCGAGGGTTTTGGAAATGGTAATTTAGTCAAGCTATACAGGAAGTAATAACGAGGCAATTCCACTAAAGTTTTCCTACGCACAGCAGTACAGCAGTACTAATGAGACATCGATTTATATAAGGCTCATGCGACGCACGCTTATTTTTCTTTTTTTTTTTTTTTTTTTTTTTTGAGAATTGTGGTTCTCTATACATGGGTAGGGTTTGGGACTTTGTTTGCAAGGACCATGGTGCATTTTATGACGTAAATTAGTACTTTCAGTAACCCTTATTTCAGAGCCTCAAGTCACAATAATGTGGCGGATAGGAGGAAAGAAATTTTTGGGTGCCAGACTGTATTAGTCAGTTTTCTCTGGAGGTGCGCGCGAAGAACGCCGAGGAAAAATTTTCCCAACAGTCTATGGTTTTTGATATTAATATTTTCCTTCATTAAACATTGAAAAATTTAATCACAATAGGCTATTGAAAATTCTCTTATAATTTCTCTGGTCTCGCCTACCTCTCGCTCATTTTTTATAATTTTTGGTTTTTAAGCTCTGGAAAAAAGTAGGGTGGCAAGTGCTTCCGCTTGCCCCCGTAATCCCGCCTATGCCTATAGATTGCAGAAAATGGCACTTCCCGTGCTTCATTACTGCATGGCCAGAATGTTTCATGTTCCTGGAAATTTTTTGTGAGGGTGATGGCCAAATGGGGCGCCTGGAATGAGATCGAGGGACGCAGAGGAGGATCTCTAGCTTAGAAAGAGGACAATAATTGGAAAGAACAGTGAGAGCCATACTTGAGAGTCTCCAAGCTGTACCTACGTCAAACAGAGGCAGAGGTAACAATTTTTGATAGGGAGCGGTTCCTTCAGAGGGCAATCTACACGTTTGCAGTGTACAACAGGAGCGACCCGACCTCATCCCAACTATGGTTAGGGCTGAGGTCTAAAATGTTGCTTTCCATTGATAGCAGGAAATCGCACTCTTAATCGCATATTGGCCTCTTCAATCAGGAGTGGCACTCGGTGACGGCAACGCTTCCCGACTGAACGGCTGGGTTGCCGAAAGATGGTAAACGTAAAATTTTGGCACGCGCTTCGAAAAGTTTGGGGTTACTATTGAAGAAACTATGAAAATTTGCGGTTTTTATTGAGCAATCTGCCATGCTTAGGGCAAAATAAAGAAATTCGTTGCAGCAGCTGGTCGTCGTTGGGGGATTACACACTATTGTACCGTTAAGGCTCCCCAACGAAATTGGAGTTTCTCCGACGATAAGGTCTTAGTCCCCTGCACCTCCCCCACCTGGCTCCACCCCTGTATACAAGTTTGCGTCTAGCAAGCGTTAGTTACCAGTATGGTCATTTTGATGTTTTTCATGTTTCAGTTCTGTATAGGAGGAACATTCTGTATAGGAGAAACATTTGGCATTCCAAACTAAGTAGGTTGCCTATGAAAATCGCACTCTGCAATGGATGAAGTCACAAGTTCTGCACTTATCCTGTGTTAGCTGGTTAGTGGCTAACCTGAGGAAGCTCTTGAATTATTCTCACCCACGGTCAGGTAGAGAATTGGATCTGCTGAGTTCGAGGACAGCTTTCCATTTAACAGAGTTGAGGAAGCAGCAAGCTTAAACAAAAAGTGGCAAACACATTGTCAATACCTAAAGATGACTTGCAGAAGTTTTAATTTCAGCAACCAATCAATACACGCAAAAGCGTTGACAGCTTTACAAAAGTGGGGACGGAACTAATTCAAGCGCAAATCGCAAAGCCCTAGCAACAAGGGACCCAGGACCTGCTTGAAGGCCCCGATAAAATTCGATTTCAGAAGACCTGAGGTGTAATCTGAGGCATTTGCCCAACATCAAGCCCGAAAATGGTGGACACAGCCATTTAAAATCCATTAATTGGCTGTTTCCACTATTTTCGGGCTTGATTTTATTACCTCAGCTGTTTCGTAAGCTATGGAATCTAATATGTACCTGCTAGTTCTGTTCGGGATCTGGACTGAGCTTCGTCACTACAAATACAGCTACTCCGGAATGCACCACTGCATAATCATATGCTACCATGTGCATAACAAGATCGTCACCGGCCAACACGGCACACGAAATAAGTCTTGGCTAGCAGGGCCGTAGCGAGCGGGAGGCGTGGGGGTCTCAACTCCCAATAATTTGGTCGCCGTCTTCATATTTCCAGTCTGTCGGCAAAAAGGGGAGAGCCTGGGAAGGATAAGAAGAGGAAAAGAGGAGAGGTGGAGAAGAAAAGAGAAGAAGGAAAGTGGGAAGAAAGAGAGTGAAAGAGAAGACGGAGAATGGAAAGAAAAAACAGAAAGAGAGAACGGGAGAGCGCAGCTAGTATGTCATCGGCTATTTCGATTTTCGGCTCTTCATTTCGTTTACCCATTTAAGTTGAAGGCCGGTCGGCAAATTGGTCATGCATGTGACGGCTTATCAGCGGCCGTCGGGGTGTAATTGGACGAGTGACCGAGTCCGTCGGCAACTCGGGGTAAGAAAGGGAATCAAAGGCGTCCGTATAGGCGCAGGCTATTTTGGGTCTTATGAAAAAACACTTTCTGGACATTATTCCCCACTTTTATGATTACCATGGCATCAGTACCCTATTACCCATAGAGAGGGTATCCTAAGCCCGTTTGCTAACCCATAACCTTGACGTCAAACACATTGTGCAAACTCCCGAGGATCCGGTTTACCCACAAGCATCCTGGGAAAAAATAATACGTGCCGCGCGTCTTCCATTCACTGCAAACTCAGGCGTTCAACTTTAGAACGCACCAAAATGTAACAGATACAGAACGCATCCTGACGTTCAAAGCAGGGGCGGAGAAATAGGATGTTGGGGGTTATAACCCCTCCAGTTTTTGACAAGGGGAAGGTTGTCCAACACAATTACCCCCCACCCCACCCCCCAGTTTTCAGGTACACTTTCTAAAAATAATTCATGAAAAATTGAAAAAAGCAAATGAGATGATAAAAATAAGCGACCATTTGTTTTAACTACTCCCATGTTCCTAGACTATACGCAACTAAACTATCACTAATGTTAATGATCAGTCAGTTGTCAAAATTGTACCAAGGTCCGATACACCTCGAGCGGTGATGGAGTGAAGTGTACCTTTGCAATGCCCTCAAATGAGAATGTATACATATCAGTCAGTTTTGATCTATGAGTAAACCATATAAATATGTACCTGTATATTGATCCCAGTTTGCTGAGGCAACCGGTTTGCCTTAGCAAGCTGGGAAAAATAGTTCATACAATGCATAATTATATGTCTCCTTATGCATACAAAATACAGTATAAAGTATGCAACAAAACGCATATCTTCACATTAAAAAACAAAAAAGCTTCACACCGTGCGAGGGGGAACACCCCCTCTAACACCTTCCCTCGCGCGCTCTGGTTTGGTCGCTTCGCTCCCTCGCCTTGCCAAGTATGCTTGGGACATAGTTCGCCCACCCATGTATTCGATAGGCCAAATGTAAATAACAACTAGTTCATCGTCCCATATCTATACGAAAAAATCATGCGTTTTTTTCCAAGTGGTATTGTTCTAACTAAAATATTGATGAAAGAAGTGGGAATTTCCCAAAAATTTAAAACAGTTTTAGGCGAGAAATCGTCCGAGCGGGGAAGAGTAAGTACTGACTTGTTTAATTGGGCATTAGCCAAAATACGGGTTCATACTGATTGCGATGGTTCAGGCCCAGGTCGGGCTCACATATAATTGCCATTATCAGTGTTTAGCAATCAGAAAGGGTCTTAATGTTGTGTGAAGTAACTAAGACCAATTTTTAAAATGTAAATACAGCAAATGCAAAGCTCAATCTCTAGCCAAAAATATCGGTGTTGTATTGATCAATCAAGAGCATCTAAGTGTTTTTCATTTTTGATGTTTTGCGGGAAAATGTAATTTTCAGCCAAAATTGTTGCTTGAAATTAGGAAGACAGTAACAATTCACAGTCTTCCTAGTTCCAGGCTACAATTTTAAGTAACCTTCTCTATGATCTCATATGTTAATTGCAGACTATGTGCAAAACTGAAAATGGCACCTTTCTTGATATCCCATGATTTCTTCATTTCCCCAAATTAACAATATCGAAATGGAAATCGACAAGAAAAAACACTAAAGTTTTGAGATTATTGTAGCACCAAACAGTTAATACGCACCTCCAACAAGGTGTTTCCTCATTGGTAGTTCAAGTTGTGTAAAATTGAATTCATTTTGTTCTTTGTAGGGGTTAGGGATTAGGGCATTAGCCAGAAAGGGAAATTTTTGTTTAGAGGTGCGCATTGGTCCGCACAAGATTGCATCTAGGATGTTTCAATATTCCAAATTTTCCAAAGGGGACGGGAACACTCCCTCCCCCAGACCCCTCCCCCATTTGCAGTCACCATTACCAGATCTGTTGGCAAAACATAATCTCATAATCTCTACACCCCAAAAGATTACACCTTCGCTACGCCCCTTTTGGCTAGATATGACTGAACAATTAATATGCCGTACAGCCTGGTACGTAGGCAACCTAGCACCCCCTTCAGGAGAGCGAACTTGGAAGAACTCAAGTAGTGACTTGGTTACATAATATAATTTCCTACTTAGCCTAGCTCCATTTTGTTCATGTCGAATATTTTTTCTCAAAACGTAAAAATCAATTCAGAGGCCCCACCGACAGGACCTGAGGGCCGCATGCGGCCCCAAGGGGCGCGTTTGAGAATCACTGATATATACTGTATACTGCAGTACTGTCACCTTACTTTAGACTATGATCAGTTGGAGAAGGAACTCAGGTAGCGTGATAGCTTGCGTTTTACCGACACCCGACACATCGTTGGCGTTATGAGTGGAATTTTTTACACCTTATTGAGACATCGCGTGAGATACTGATGCCTCGTCGTGAGAGCTTGAGATTGCGCCGAAATGCGTGACTCACGCTGAATGCTTGAGAGTTGACAGCCCTGGACTAGTGGGGAAGCCGTGAGTCTCCTTAACTCATAAAGTAGTTTAAACTTTATTGTGACTCTGGCATGTCTCATGCAAGAATGGAAGCGCGTAACTTTTTTATGCACTAGTTCCTGTGTGGTAAAGATATACAGGTCGTAGGTGAGTTCATATTGAAACAAAGTACAAATAAATACTTGGACGAATAAATACTTGGAAAACATGATACCTTGGAGATCCTATCTTCCCTCCAGGGCCGTCGCGACCGGGGGGGGGTGTCTCACCCCCCCCCCCCCCCCCCAAAGTTCGTCAGAGCGCCGATAGTCGGAAAATCTGAAATGCCAGTTGGAATTTCTGATATCTCAGTCTAGCACATTTTTTCGACTGAGCCTGTGTCAACTTAGAATATATTTTCCAACTAGACCAAGTGAGAATAATACCAAACGTTATTTTCCTCACGTAAAATCAAACCAAAGCTGTCCTTTTTTCGCAAGTTCTTCTCAAACTCTCAAAATTTTCGCGCGCTCTGCGCGCTTTAAACCTAACCTCAGTGTTGTTCTTATTATCAATATCTTCCGATAGCAACTTTCGGAGAAGCACAACAGCAGAAGTTGAAAGCTGTTTACAAATTACCAGGTAAAAGACTGGCTTTTGAGTGGCATATTGGTTTGTTGGGCAACTGAAAGTATCTTGATGCAGATTCTGAATGCAGGTTTTATTATGGAAATCTTACTTAATGGAAATTTGGGCGCGCTTCGCGCGCATGCGTCACGATTTACAATCAGTCTCATGGACATTATTAAAGTAATTATACCAGACACAGTTCTGTGGGAGCTAGGGCGCTTAAGCCCCCCTCCCCAAATTTTTCCGAGCCCCACAAAATTGCGCAAAATTTCATATAGACTAATATTGGTGAAGACATAGATATACTCAGAGAATATTCCAAACGTCTATTTATCAGGCCCGTAGCCACTAAGTTCTGTAACGATTCTTTCTATAACTTCAAAAAATTTTCGCGCGCTACTCGCGCTTTCATCTATAGTTCTATCTAGTGGTAACGCCCCGTTTCAAGCGTATTGGATTTCAACGTTTCCACAAATGTTGTTCTTCCGTGTAGGCGTGATTCTAGAGAAACACATCGTTGCGAAGTTCTTTCCTCTTTTTCCTAACTTTTGGAAGATTCTTTCTTCAGCCTCGCCATCGTGGCAAACATATTTTGTAAGAAAAAGATCTTTCAGTTTCGTAGCAGATCCTTAATGGGTAAGATAAAGAATGTAATCCCCGACGACGACCATGCAGTCACCCGAACAAATTTCTTGGTTTTTGTCCAGATTCTTCAGTAAAAGCCCAAACTTTTTCAACTTTCCTTAATGAAAATTCAATATAACCCCAAATTTTTCGGCGCGCTTCGCGCGCCTTATATATTTTGAGTTCGGTAACCCATTGCATCTGTCGGGACTTAGAGTAGCTGGCCCCAGTCAGGGCGCTCCCCCTCCCATGTCGGCAAATCAAAGCACCACCCCTGGCTTAGCTTGCGTGCAGGTTTTTCATTTTGGCATTGAAGTATACCCCAAATTTCGGCGCGCTTCGCGCGCAATCCTCACAATCCACGTTGTATCACTTATGAGCATTATAAGCACAACGTACCAGTGAACTTTTATAGCATAAACTAGGTGTACATTCTGAAAACGTGCTTGTTAGTCCTAAACCCCTTTTGCTATACCTACCTGGGAGGTCTAGTATCATTTTTCTGCACCTATACTCTCCCTCCCGCCCATTTCCCATTGCTGGAAGCTGTTCGTCTGGATTTTCGTTTAAAATTAGTAAAAATACGATAGATGTAAAGTGCTTGGCGTCATACTCTATATTATTATTTAGATGCCGGGTAGTAAGCATTATGTCATTGCCCCATTTTTTATAATTGATCCAGAGCTTCCAGGAGGCCTATACAGGTATATGCTAGCATTAGATGCCAGAATAGAAGGCATTAAAGTAGTCAAAGGGGGGTGCAGGATGTTTGTTCACAATGTATTCTTCTCTTAGACAACATACTTTCTACTTTCACCTAACCAAATCTTAGTATTCACTAAATTATGGACATTTTCCAGCCATATATGATCAGTTTCAAAAGTATCCCAAGATAGTACCATTTTGCATCTAAGCAACCTTACCTTAGCAAAAATTTCTCAAAGGGGAGGGGGACACCCCCTCCCCTTAGGCCCCTCCCCCAGGACGGCATCTTTATTTAGTGACAAAGGAAGGATCCCCACTGCTGTATGTAAAAGCAGGGCGCATAAAAATGGTGCGATTTACGCGCCACCATTCAGTTGGAAAAAATATCCATCCAGTCGGCATTTGGTACCTTCACACCCCCCCCCCCCAAACATATGACCCTAGCTACGGCCCTGCTTCCCTCACTTTGGTTTTGTTGCTCGCTTTACAGTTGTCATAGCCTAGGCTAGGCTTATCCTACATCCTGTGATTTATTCACGAAACGCAAGTCCCTGTCTAGCGTTACGTTAACAAAACACTGCATTACTGCTGAAAGACATATTCCTTCGCCAAGAAGCCGAGTAATTTCCATAAATAAAACCTCAAATTGAATTTGTATCTACGACCAGGGCCGTAGCGAGCGGGGGGTGTGGGGGGTGTCACACCCCCAATATTTGGTCGTCCGTCGGCAAATTTTCGGTCTGTCGGCAAAAAGAGGAGAGGGAAAGTAAAAGAAAAGGAAAAGAGGAGAGGAGGAAAAGAAGAGAGAAGAAGAGAAAAGAAAGGGAAAGGAAGGGACGGAAAAGGAAGACGGAGAATGAAAAGAAAAAAGAGAAAGAGAGAACGGGCCAGTCTGTTATTCGCTATTTCGATTTTTGGCTCTTCATCTAATTGGCCCATTGAAGGCCCGTCGGCAAATTGATTATGCATGTAACGGCCTTATACGGCCGTATCAACGGCCGTCGGTGTAATTGGACGAGTGACTAAGTCCGTCGGGAACTCGGGAAAGAAGGGGAATGAACGGTTTCCGTATAGGTTCACTTTTTCGGGTCATGTGACATTCTAAAACCACTTTCTGCACATTATTCCTCACTTTTATCATCACCATAGGGGGGGGGGGCAGCACCCTATTACCCATGGAGAGGGTATCCTTAGCCCGTCTTCTAAACCCTAACCTTGACTTCAAACAAATTTTGCAAACCTCTGAGGATCCGGTTTACCCTCAAACATCCTGGGAAAAAATAATGCGTGCCGCGCGTGTCTTCGCTTCACTGCAATCTCAGGCTTTTAACTTTTGCACACCGAAATGAAACAGATACAGAACCCATCTTTAGATCCTGGCGTTCAAAGCATATTTTGAACGCTTGTGTGTTAAGATTCTGAACACTTTTTCTCCCTTTTTGAACGCCGGATGCCAATCCACTTATCGTATTTGAACGCCTGACGCGTCTAGTATTTTAGTGCTGAACACACAGTGTTCCAATTCTGAACGACAGGTTCAGCTCCTGAACTATAGTGGCATGACGGGAGGAATAGCCTAACACATTAGAATTAACCGGAATCTTTGTATTGGATAATGCATTATGAACCAAAATGTACCAATCCTGCATGAGACTTAATTTTTTACCGAGAGATTATGCTAAAACCTCAGAGCTTCCGGGGGCGAAGCCCCCACGGACCCCGACCAGGGGCCCTAAGGCCGGCCCAGTGTTTTAGCCAGCCCCTATTTGTGGGACAATGTCGCATTAACACATTCTGACAAGCAAATTCTACCCCGGTGTAAATTTTGAGGTTCCTCATTAGGGCAGAAATCCACTCAAATATTGCACCATTTGCGATCTAGGCACCTTTCAAATTCCAAAAATTTCCAAAGGGGAGGGGGACACCCCCTCCCCTTAGATCCCTCCCCCAGGCCACAGATCAGTAAATGTCGCATTGAGAAAACGTCATAGCTAAAGCACTGGCCTCTGGATCCCAACCGCTTAAAACTATAGCGGCCTGACGAGAGGGATAGCCTAATACATTAAATTAGTGGGAAACTAGTTTGCATTTGATAATGCATTATGAACCAAAGTATATCCATCCTGTGGCTTGATTTTTCACCCACAGATATACTTAAACCTCAGAGCTTCCGGGGGGTTCGCCCTCCGGAATCTACAGGGGCCCTAAGACGGGCCCAGTGTTTTAGCCAGCCCCTATTTGTGCGAAAATGTCGCATTAACCGGAGACAAATGTCGCACAAAAAAATCTGACAAGCAAATTCTACTCGTGTGTAAATTTTGAGGTTCCTCATTAGGACAAAAATCCACTCAAATATTGCACCATTTGCAATCTAGGCACCTTTCAAATTCCAAAAATTTCCAAAGGGGAGGGGGACACCCCCTCCCCTTAGACCCCTCCCCCAGGCCACAGATCAGTAAATGTCGCATTGAGAAAACGTCCTAGCTAAAGCACTGGCGGGGCTCTGGATCCCAACCGCTTAAAACTATAGCGGCCTGACGAGAGAAATAGCCTAATACATTAAAATTAGTGGGGAACTAATTTGTATTTGATGATGCATTTTGAAACAAAATATATCCATCCTGAGACTTCATTTTTCACCCAGAGGTATACTTAAACCTCAGAGCTTCCGGGGGCTGCGCCCCTGGACCCACCAGGGGTCCTTAGGCGGGGTCCTGGACCCTACCCGCTAAAGCTCGTATTCGCACTACGCATTACCAGATCCGTCGGCAAAACAATCTCCACACCCCCCTAAAGATAACACCTTCGCTACGCCCCTGTCTACGACCAGCCAGGAGTTTCTTTACTTTTCTCTTATAATTTGTTTTCATGTAGTAATAGTTGTCCTTCCATCTTACCTAGTTATCTTGACGTACTTAGTCGTCCTTTATACGTTTTGTTAAGGTTGGAAAGGTCATGTTAAATTGCATGCTTGTTTGTGGCATGATATAAAGCAAAACATGACGGGGTTATCCCCTAAAGAGACAGGTTCTAGTTTTGCTTACCTTCCATACAGAGTTTTCGACATGTATGCCATATTTGGCAACCTTCGCAGTTCTCCAAATCATATTTTTAAAAAGCACTGCATTAGCACTACACTGCTACGATACAGGTTGTGTCAGTGGGGATGAACTGGGCTGGTCAGATTAGGACGAAATATTGTTCATTGGTGTAACGCTCTGGCAGACCTCTGGCCAAGGTCGTGCAGAGTATTTGGGGAGAAGTGGCGGAGCACTGCGGAGCGACTCCGCCGAATAGGAATCACCGCATGCTGGTATGCCACTGAAGAAGTACAATTATATTATTTGAAACAAGTAATTACAAAAGTAAAAATAAAAACAACCAAAATTTCAAGTTAGGATCTAGCTTAGCTTTAAATTATGGTTTCCGTGAAAGATTTTTGGTGGTATCTTATCGAAAGGACCAAACTGAGTGAAGTTAAACAGTATAGCATGATAACGGTATTTTAATATTGCAAGGGACACTTATAGCAAAACACGCATATAAATCATTACCAAAATAGCAGTTAGATTACACAAGATGTAGGATAATGACTGCTAATATAAAACGGGGCTCTCAGCGTGCCACATAGCTTGTCATGATGGTGAGATAATTTAGCTGACCAGGACGACATAATACCGGTAGGACGTTGACATGGTGAGTCAATTTATGTCCACGACTACAGTCGAATTTGAGAAGTCGACATGGGCGTAGGAGCCCAAGTTGATGGGAAGGGGCTGGAACAACTTGCCCGAAAAATATAACCAAAAATTTCCGCACGCTCAACACACGTTCGACATGTTAATTTACATATCATATAGGCATGCATCGGTTATCACACCGTATGCCAATTATATACAATATTTCGCCGTGTTAATACCTTCTTTATTGGTTTTAATTTTGGCGGAAGTCGTTAATCGCCGACCTGGGGGAGGGGGTTTCCTCTTTCCTTTGAAAATTTTACATGCAATCTGATGCCACATATGCTCCCCTTGAAGTAAAATTTGTGTTAAAACATCCACGTATTTTAGGTACTAAAAAATTCGGCATTACCCACTCCTCTTTGAAAATTTTTGAAAAATTAGGTGTCCTTACAAGCAATCTGGTGCCACATATGCTACCTTTGAAGTAAAATTTGTGTTAAAAAATTTACGTATTTTAGGTAGAAAATAATTAGCATCAGTGAGGGTGGGGCAAGCCCCAATGGACCCTCAAATACAATACTGGTAATCATAATATATGTTCAACCATTATAAACACACTGATGAATTAATACGGAATGTATAGGTACTGGTGCAATTCAAATAAGAACTTTATATTAATTACCAAGGAAGTTTTTTAAACTATTAATACCCTTTAGCTACGTCATTGCATTATTTTTCTTTCAGTGGGTGCCCGAAAAATTTTCAGCATTTTGCCCGAATTTTCACAAAATTTTTGGTTGGGGGCTGCAGCCCCCTGCCTCCGCCTCCTACGCCTCTGGAAGTCAACATGAATGTATCTGAACATATCGATATCCTAACTTACGAAGTCGACATGGTAAGATAATCAATCTGCCCAAGTTGACATGCTTCATTTTGGGAAGTCGACATGGTAAGCAACTTTATCTGACCAAGATGACTTCCTAAATCAGGAAGTAGACATGGCGTGATACTTTACAACAAGTTTATGGAACGCCGTTTGGGAAATGCAGTACAAGCACGAGCAGAAGGACAAAAAACGGTATGTAGGCAGTTGCCCCACTAAACGTTTCGGAAAAGGAGGCATAACGTCCCGTCGGATGGTCATACCAACATGTAGGATTAACCAGCGCCGAAAGCGCCGTTGCAATGACAAGCTCTTCTCTGTACATGAGGGGTCTCAGGGGTCCGTGATGTCCAGAGCAATGTCTCCGCGATATATTATGTAAGACCAAATAGTCATTTGATAACTTTCACATATTTCCCTTTTCAATATGGTCCCAAACGTTTTCGAATATTTATCGTTGAGGGTTCTAGATTAAGCGAATTGTTCCTTCGAATAGACGTGATTACAGAGGAGCACAACATTGTAAGAATGAAAAGCAAGGGAGTTCTTTATGCTTTTCCTCACCCTTGAGAACACATAGGTTATGAGCATTTGTTACAACCGATAATGTAAAAATCAACCGATAATGTAAAAACGACCGACAATGTAAAAAAAATTTACCGATAATGTAAAAGCAACCGATAATGTAAAAAACTCTTTGAACCGATCATGTAAAAAAAAAATTACCGATAATGTAAAAAAGTTCGTCTACCGATAATGTAAAAAAAATACCGATAATGTAAAAACTGTTCTAAGAACGTTTTCATATGGAATTTGAAACGTGGAATTTTATCAAAAAGGTCATACGTTAATTCAGAAAGATCAAAGGTCATTCCCCAGGGGAAGGGGCTCTCACCCCTATTTCACAGCGCCCTCTTGCAGTTATATTTCCCTTCAAAAGGTACATTGAAAGACAGCAGAAGAATTAAAGGTCACTTTTTCTCAATTTTCTAGGTCAATACATAATGCTATCATATTTCTCCTTTATATACTTAAAGCGCCCTCACTCCTCTGTTGTTCCGCAAGCTCACCAAAAAGAACATATCTACGATAAAAAGTATCATGAAAGGACTGCAACATATTTTATTACATAAAGGTGGGTCATATTGATGGCACAGCTTATTTGCATAGGTCTATGGCTCAATAGAGGGCGCCCTCTAATAAAAACCAGATATTTCAAAAACTAAAGAACTGAAAATTATATTTTTGAAATGAGCATGTCCGAATCCCAGGAGTGTTATTACCGTTGAAGGAAGGTCATCCCTCTCACCCATTCCCCACCCCAGGGGAAGAAGGGGATTAAATCGAAGCTACTCACGCTTGATAAGAATTGGTCCTAGAGGTTGTCGACCACGCTGATCAGAGATCCGAGGTCAGTCATCCCGTCTCTCGGTCGTAGTGGGATGTGCGGGCCGTCAAAAGAGGCCAGTTTTAGTGTCAGTTATCCCAAGAGCAGATTTTAAGAATTACAAAACACCCAGTTTTCATACTAGATGGTTACTAATTAAAATTTAGGAATATCATTTCGATTACATTTTGTTAAATGTGGAGTGAAAGTTTTCCCTTCCATATGGAAAAACTTCGATTTCATCCCCTTCTTCCCCTGGGGTGGGGAATGGGTGAGAGAGATAACCTTCCTTCAACTTTAGAACAACGATAATAACACTCCTGGGATTTCGGACATGCTCATTTCAAAAATATACTTTTCATTCCTTTAGTTTTTGAAATATCTGGCTTTATAAGAGGGCGCCCTCTATTGAGCCATAGACCTATACAAATAAGATGTGCCATCAATATGACCCACCTTTATGTAATAAAATATGTTGCAGTCCTTTCATGATATTTTTTAGATATGTTCTTTTTGGTGAGCTTGCGGAACAACAGAGGAGTGAGGACGCTTTAAGTATATGAAGGAGAAATATGATAGCATTATGTATTGGCCTAGAAAATTGAGAACAAGTGACCTTTAATTCTTCTGCTGTCTTTCAATGTACTTTTCTAAGGGAAAAATAACTGCAAGAGAGCGCTGTGAAATAGGGGTGAGAGCCCCTTCCCCTGGGGTATGACCTACGACTTTTCTGAATAAACGTTTGACTTTTTTGATAAAATTCCACGTTTCAAATTCCATATGAAAACGTCCTTAGAACAGTTTTTACATTATCGGTAAATTGTTTTTACATTATCGGTAGACGAACTTTTTTACATTATCGGTAATTTTTTTTTACATTATCGGTTCAAAGAGTTTTTTACATTATCGGTAATTTTTTTTTTACATTATCGGTTGTTTTTACATTATCGGTAATTTTTTTTTTTACATTATCGGTCGTTTTTACATTATCGGTTGATTTTTACATTATCGGTTGTAACAGCACTGGAACCTTTGACGATTTACCGGGTAGCAGACTCACATTCAAATTGGAAGACACATTTCAGGGGAGTCGATAGTGTCTCAGTGTAGAGTCTTCGTGTACATAGGTGTAGGAGACGGGGGCTGAAGACTGCAGCCCCCAACCAAATATTTTTGTGAAAATTCGGGCAATATGCTGAGATTTTTCGGGAACCTACCGAAAGAAAAGCAACGCAATGATGTAGCTAATAGTAACCAATGGTTTAAAAAACTTTCTTGGTAATTAAAGGTTTGATTTGAATTGCACCAGCACCCATATATTACGTATTAATTCACCAGTGTGTTTTTAATGGTTAAACTTATATTATGATTATCAGTAGTGTATTTAAGAGGCCGTTGGGCCATGCCCCCTCACTGTTGCCGATTTTATTTTTTTAGTACTTAATTACGTAAATATTTTAAAACAAATTTTACTTCAAAAGGTAGCATATGTGGCACCAGATTGCACGTAAGGAAACTCAATTTTTCAAACATTTTCAAAGGTAAGGGGGACACCCCTTCCCCTTAAACCCCTCCCCCCAGGCCAGCCATCACAAACGTACTGCTTGCCCTCCCCACCCCCATGAGAGAAATCCTGGCTCAGCCACTGATTATTATCATTATTATTGTAACAACTTACCCTAAAATTATAACCAATATGGAAGGGTAGTACGGTAACACGGCAAATGATTGTGTGTAATTGGCGTGCGCTGTGATAACCGATGCATGACTATATGATATGTATATAACATGTTGAACGTGAGTATAGCACGCGGAAATTTTTGATTATATTTTTGGAGCAAGTCGTTACAGCCCTCCTCCCAAATCAACTTGGGCTCCTACGCCCATGTTCGTGCAACAAGATTGTCATAGAAATGAGTCACTTGTAACGCGAAATTTTGGCGCAATTCTCACAGTCTAGTGGTTCTCGCTCTACATCTTATGACCAAACATAGAGCAAAACACGGCGAAATTTAAGTATAAGTTTAACGTTTGAGGGTCAGGAAGCCAACTGGTTCATCGCGGACCCTGTACCAGAGTGAGTATGGATGACTACCGGCGAGATTCGCCGTCTCTTTTCGACTAGTGCTCAGAAGTTAACGAGGCAGGCGTGTACTAATCGTACCCAATCCTGCTCCCGTAACCACCATTTAACGTTCCCATCGGACGGACGTGAGTGTATCCCCAGTCCTTCGCCACTTTCCCAAAGGCTGGGAGGGGTGGAGGTTCCTTGCTCTATACCACTACTCGACAGCTGAACCGAACAAAGCTCACAACTTCCTGAACTGACAACTTCCTGAAATGGACAATCAGATACCGAATGCAAATTCACCAATTTAAATCCCCTCAAGATCACTGTGAACAGCAATGCTTAACAAATAACTTTTAGTCCCCAGAAAATTTCCGAGTGGTTGCACGGTGATTTGATCCGGGGAACTCCAGATGCAAGGAAGAACACTCATCCACCAAACCAACTCCACCCTCATATACTATTCTGACCAAAACAAACTTAGGAAAATGACAGGTACATCTTATAGGGACCGCTCATCAACATGGTGTCAAAGAAAAGTGACTAACATCATGAGTATAGCCTATGACAACACTTGTCAGATTTGTATTATAATGTGAAATATTGAAAGCATACATTTGTCGTTAAATAATTTCAAAAGCAATTTCACTTCTTCACTGACACCCACTAATGTTGGATTGGTGAATGTTATGTTATTACATGTACATTCTTTCTCGGCCATGGCCCTTTGGTAATTCGTATTCCCTTCTCGCTCACTCCCCATTGCACGCTGATCGTCTGAATTCTCAATGCTTATGTTAGTATCGCCATTTTGTAATTACCCCAGAGCTTCCCTATGCAGGTAACAGCCTTAAACAGGCTGTAGAAGGCCCAGATGACTTGAAATACACCTTAAAATACCAAAACGTTTAAAGAGGGAAATATGTGAAGCTGAGAAAACAAAATGTCTTCAACTGACTTAAGTAGATGAGAAACCCACAAATTCAAAAATGATTCTACGGAAACTTAAAAGTGCCATCCACATCACACGTTCTTTTCCCATGTAAGTTGACATTTTTCAGAAAAATGTTCAAATCACAAGATAATATCTTCACAAAAACAGGAAAGTGATGAACTGCCTACTTCGAAAGATCATGTGATTTCAACAATTTTCTTCAAAATGATGATTTGACTTTCCATGATCTCGTGAATTCAACAGTTTTCTGTAAAAACTTTAATTGCTAACTTTTTTCCGACCGAACAATTCATAAATATTCTGAAAAATGATTAAATAACAACTTATCCAATGTCATGATATCAAAACTTTTTGGCAAAATGTTTAATTACTGACTGCTTTGTGAGTGGGTTATTGAACAATTCGTGGAGAAATGATGAACTGACAGTCTCTAAGGTATCGTGATTGCAATAATTTTCTGCAAAGTGTTGAATTACAGACTGCATTCCGTGTGAACAATTCAACATTTTTCTGAAAAATGATCAACTGACGGTTTCTTAAATCTCGTGATTCCAATATTAATTTGCAAAATGCTTACCTACTGACACCCAATAGTGCAATGCGACATTTTCTGCAAAAATTGAAATAATGACTCATCACATCAGATCGCGTGATTTCAACAATTTTCTGCAAACAAATTAAATGGTGACTTAGTAAATGTAATAATTTCATCAATTTTCTATTGTGATTCTGAGGAGACATTGTGTTCTCTGTCTTCTACTGGAAATAATTGGCATTTTTAACAGAGGGAACAAATAAGGGGTTTTCGTCCTCGGATAGAGGGGGTGGAAGTATACTCCGCCCGCCACATTTTTTACTGGGGGCTAAAGTCCCCAGCCCCGGCTCCCTTCTCCTATGCCGAATACCATACAACAAATTCAAGGAACAACTATGCTGATAGCGATGAAGTTCCCAATCTTTTAGTCTTAAGAAAACTTTGTAGGCTATACCTAAAGGGTACTTGGTAACTTAGAAGGGGCGGAGCTTGCACTTTTTAGACTATATAGAACGGTACTAAGGAAGAAACTGAAGCAACAATGAAACTCTACATGGCGAGAAGCGCAGAAAAATTTGGGTTCCATTCAGTGAATCTGCTCTCCTTGAGAGCAAAAATAGGTAGGCTGTTTGGATGAGTGATGGCACTTCAGGGATTACATACTTTGTTATATAAGGGTCCCCGACGAAGCTGGAAAATTTCGCGACTCGGAAGCCATGATCACCTGTTCCAAACATGCACCATCCCACGAATAACATGCCTTGCATCGTGTCCACACGTCCTAGGAGTTGGTTTCCCGGCGGGTTAGACTACTGTAGGCTACCGATCGACAAGTACAAGAGAACATGCAGCTCGTCCCCTTTTTGGCGTACATACTGACGAATTGGCAAAACCCGATTTTGGTGTAGTGACGAATCTGTTTCCGTCTGTTTCCAAGTTTACATGATGACGAATGTTCTCTTAATTGCCAGCTTAATCGTTCCCAAGTTTTCAATAGTAGAAAATGAAATATAGTTCATTGCCATTCCAATTTATAATGTCGAGATTAATAGGTTCGAACTAAAATTGCACTCGTCACATCAAGACGGAACTCCATTTATCACTGTACAGGCAAGTTATCGTCCCACTGATGATAGCGTGCCAACCTACCTGTCGTTAACATTCTTCTCGTTTGGCTCCAATAGCTCTTTTGAAAACATGTTATGAAAACCTCTCAATGAGTTAGAAATATTTTTATGCCATTACCTTTTATTTTTATTATGATAAAAACTAAACTCGGGAAGTTGTTGTGTAAACAGAATAAATTCTAAATAAAACGGTTTTTTTATAAGTTAAGAATAGACAGTTTTGAAGTCGGTCTTCTATGTTAAACCTTTACGCATTTTTATCACTTTTATTGAGGAAGGAATCATAGCAAATAAACATAAAAATTTTCCTCAACTTTTTTTGTTTCGTTTTACACGGTTACACCGTCGACCTCAATTCTTATTCCTAACAGACAACAAGCAAGTAGACCTCGTTCCTCCTTCAAGAACGCAAGTTTTATGGCAACGTTCGAAGTGTATAGGTTTAGTGTTCGACAACTGGTACTTCCTCGTAACGTTAAAGCCGCCGCTGTGGCTGATCTGGAAAACGTCCTACTTTTACAGAGTCGTGCCTATCGAAGGTCTGTCAACTCTCTTTCTTCTCCTTTTTCCCATAATAATTTTATTTGCTGAAAGGTTCTGATTGATCGATGAACTAAACGACACTCAATCAATCCATGCTTTACTTTTTGTTTTCAGAAACAATGCATTTCGGCAAACATGTCTTTAAGCATGATTTTAGGTTCTATCTTTAATTTGCCAACATATTGGTGTGCGCATTGGATAGTCTACGAAGAGAACTTTCTCCACAGACAGACAGATCGGGAGGGGCCTTACCGGCTCCAGCCCCCATTTTTCGCCACAACTTTCTCATTTTACATAGTGACAAAAGGTCTCTCAAGTGGAGACTCCAGGCTTTGCCCAATTAGTCATTTATTAGTTTTCAACTGTAGAAAATAAAATATAATACATTGTCATTCCTAAATGTTGAGATTTGGGCTAAAATTGCATTTGTCACAAAACAAAATGACCAATCACATTCGTTACTATGCTAATGTCAAGGTTTTGCCGATTCGTCAGTACGCCAATACGGAGATGAGCCAATTTTCGACCTTTACTGTAAAATGTGTTACCTACACGTGTCTTGGTATGCCACTTGGTCAGGGGGTTACTATTCTTGTATATGAAACCAGAGTCTGAAAGAAACACAATGAAACTACAGTGCGCGAACCGCGCCCATCATTGTTCTTGCAGTAATAATAACATGTTGCCAAGAATACATTGAAAAGTGAGCTGGAAGCGGGCCGAAAAATAGCCTTTCTGTGACCGTAAAGAGTCGACAAAGTCGCCTCATACAGCCAGTTGTGGTAGGCTTAAATTACCAGTCATAAGTATGAAATTCCTGAACAAATACAAAATGTTACTTTACTTTTGTATGATACAGCGTTATAGTCTTACATTTCACCAATTTTGGCCCTCGAAAAAGGGAGGAACATGCCCCTCTGCTACCCCGGGCCCTTTGTCTTCGCTCATGCAAGTTTTATGATAGCTGTATTTTATTGTCTGCACAATCTGACACACACTGTACATACATAGAGCGCGCAGGGCACCAAATGTTTAAGGAACTCGTATAAGAGGTTATGCTTACGTAGATGAAAACACTTGTATGGCGGCTGGCCCGTATCCGGGATAACACGCATTGTGTCATAACTTACTGCCGTCCTCCCGACAAAGTGGTTCGTCCCTCCAACATCTTTCACCGAACACTATTTACGATAATTAAATGTGAACAACTATGGATTGATCAGTTCTGGCCGAGCATTGCAGAAAAATGCTAAGGCTAACTAAGGCTACAAGAGGGTGTGGCTAAGCAGACTCCTCGGCGCGAGGAGCTAGCGGAAAATTATGCATTAAAGACTACCAAGACAGACCCACCGAGAGTCGATCCGAGCGCGAGTACAAAAATTTAAAAACTGGCCTTTTTGGGTTGTCGGAAGGATGAGGAGGGCTTCGAATGACAAACGAAAGCGTAAGGTAGGTCATATGCCCATATGGCATGAATAGGTCTACCACATTCAGTGACGTATTTGGAGAGATGCCAAATTTGACAAAAGCTCTCCCGGTAAACATCACATCAAGGTCAAAGTCATGAACTGTGTGAGCACATAGATATTAATTGGCATCAGCACATAACTACGATTTGTACATGTTAGTTCAGGCTGGAGTCGAGGAACGGTGCGAAACAAAGACTCTGGAACTAGCGCTGTACTCGAAGTTTGGGATCATTAAGACTGCCATATTGGTCCCCCTTTGAAGGTCCCGTGATAAAGCAGAGGGCAACGCCGTGTAAGCTTTGGTTATTCACAATACTGCACTCTTAAAACAATTTGGTCAAATTGACCAATGACTGGGTCAACTATGCACCGAACCAAATATGGTCAAATAGGTTGACTAAACTATGGTCAAATTTGACCACTTATTGGTCAAATTTGACCACTTATTTGTCAAAGTTGACCATAGTTTAGTCAAACTATTTGACCATATTTGGTTCGGTGCATAGTTGACCCAGTCATTGGTCAATTTGACCAAATTG
Organism: Holothuria leucospilota; assembly: GCA_029531755.1. NCBI lineage: Eukaryota > Metazoa > Echinodermata > Holothuroidea > Aspidochirotida > Holothuriidae > Holothuria > Holothuria leucospilota. The sequence goes on from CM055982.1 coordinate 38,479,887, forward strand.
TTTTTAGGGTGTGTGGGCATCAGAATGAAGCCCACTTTTCTTTTGAATGGCATTGCACAGGACGTGAAGCATGCCAAAAATTTTTACCGACCCAAAACGTGGGAGAATCTGTGCTCAAAATAAGGGCAGAATAGAGCTGACCCTATTTAGGAGTATCACAGATTTCAGTTATCCACCCCATCTGCCAGTCGAAATGGTCAGACCCCCAGACTCGTTTACCGTACCTACAACCACCAATACATACAGGAGAAGATATAGTGAGAAGAAATTAAATGACCGGTCTTGACAGAAAAACGTATAGCTACTGTTTCCTAAATTATTCGATAACCGGAGGATGGGATTGTTATACTTTCCTACATGAAACCAAAAAATTCATGAAAAGCGCGCCGAACATTTTGGGATTGTATTAAGACATCTTCTCTTTGAGGAGCGAAACAATACCACCGACCAGGGATATTTATACTTCTCAGTCCTCTCGGCGGCCCTTATTTACACAGAAATTGTATCATTTAGCTATAAACAAAAACTAAACTATAAAAGAATTACAGTACAGCTCTCAAACGTGAGAACGTGACCGAAATTTTGGATCATACTGAAAAATCTAACCTCAAGAGCAAACACAAGTGGACTATAGAGGTATCTGTGCAGGGAAAGTGGTCCCCAACGAGGGTAGTCCTACCATGTCCCGGCCCCGACCATGAGACTTCTAAAGGATCTTTCCTTTTGAAAATTTAAAAGGGAGTGGACAAATTTGCATTTGGTCTTTGTATTTTGGCCTTTAATATGATGAGTTTCGGACGGGAACAAGTTTTGGGAAGTTCCTTGTTTATACTACTCACTACGCGCAGACATTTTAGTACTCCTTTAACCGACTTTCGGCAAGGGTAGTTTATGTAATTCCAGAGAAGTAAAATAAGTTGTATAGGCTGCAGTGTCGCTCAAGTGACAAGGAGGTACCAGGAAAGAGTAGTTACCCAAACCTTAAACTCCCATCCGATACACGCATTTATTTAAGACTGAAAAGTGGGTTCTCTCTTGATGAAGATTTTCATAAGGACCTGCCATCATTTCGCGGCCGACTGTTTGCATTTCGGTGAGAACCCCTTAGACTTTCCTGCGAGCAGCCTTTATTGAAGAAGCACCAGACGATACTCTATATCCCACCAGTGAGCGGCGACCTACCAGTTGAGAAATATTGGACTATACGATAACCTAATGCAAAATCCATGTACCATGACGCATTGCATAGTCACAGAGTCGATTTGAATTGACATATAATGTGGACGTTAACTTGATTTTGAAGACATGCTGCATGGTTCAACAGTCGGAGAGATTCTCCCGTTTGGGAGAAAATCAAAATTCTCCCGAACGGGGGAAAACTTATGCAAGACATTGTATAGGCTAGCTAGCTTAACAATAACAAGGTTAAGCAAGAATAAAAACATTCAAGATCTATTACGACTGTAATTGGGTTATTGTCTTCTTTCCTTTTGTCTTTCTTCACTTGTGATTTTTGCGTTTATTGCAAATAATCTATATATAAAATTGTATCTTCATTGAGAGAGTAAATAAAAAAAAATAATAAAAACCACTCAAAAACTCAAAAAACGGCGTGGTGAACCACCGATTAGGACGTGGCTTGTCTGTAGCTATTACAGTAAACCTTCCGAATATACATTTAATTCCATTAAATTAGACGGACAACTTTTGCAAGGAGGTTCCAAAATCCATTCGCCGCTGGCAATGTACACAGAAAAGCGTAAGACTGTGGGTAAAATAGACAAAATGGGGGCGCCCATGACCAATTTTTCTCCTGATCGGGAGAAAAGTAGATTCTCCAGAATGGGGGAACCTCCCGAACTGTTCAAGTATAGAAAAATAAAATAAAAATATTAACACACTAAAGAAGCCTAGACTCGTGGGTACACACTCTGATTACTAACATTAGTACACCTTAATTAATCTGAGTCAGGGGCACCGACTTTTCAAATTCTGTGTGTTATATAATTATTTAATTCATTGCATGAATCATTGAATGTATATTGACAGTATATCGAATATTTTACATTATGAAGAGAGTCTTGGAGTACCACCTTGAAGAATTTTCTTACTACTAGTGTGCACAGCATCAGTTCATATAAGAACTGATAGATATTGTAAAAAAAATCATACCATACAAAACTGTTTGATGATCATAGGCACAAACTGAATGAAACCTGAAAAATTTTGAATGGGATTATTGGTAAAAGTAAAGTCTCTAGTAGTGCAGAATTCAAAATTTTAAAAGATGGTTTTGAGATCACTGATGACGTAGAAGGTGCTGATTGATTCAATGATTACTTCTCCAGTATTGGTAACAGTTTAGCAAATAGCATTCCACTCGTTGACGAGCCCTTGTCTAAATTTCTTAGAAGCCCCTTATTGTGAACTAAATGTGTATTTTCCTACCTCTTGCCACAAAGTACCTCCTCCACAGGAACGAATGGTATTTCTATTAAAGTTCCCACAGTCGCCTGCCCAAATCTGGTTTTACCACTTACATTTATCTGCAATCTTTCTTTGTCCACCGGAATAGTACCCGTTCCATTGAAAGAAGCTAGATATTTCCTGTATTTGAAGCCGGCAATTCAGTTTCAGTTTATTTTCCACATCAAAAACCATAAAAATCATACAATAAAATTCCAACAAGAAGGTGGAGGAGGGTTATAAATCATATAAAGGTTTAATAATGTAAGAATGGAAAAAAACAGTTGAAATGTTGGAACATAGTATGTCAATGTGATGCTTGCAGGTGAGATTAGAGTCTTTGTAAATACCAAGAAATTTAGTTTCATTAACTGTGGAATTTTTTTTACTGTCAATAAATTGATCGCTTCTCCACAACTACAGACCTATTTCAATTCTACCTGTTATCTTTAAGGTCCTAGAACGTATAATTTATGATAGACTCTTAATTGTTTTGGAAAACATAATATCATTCATTCTAATCAATTTGGTTTTCGAAAAAAAAAAATGTTTCAACGTACATTGCGGCTGCCGACATTGTTAAGTATATCACTGATGGGTTTAAATAATAAAGAGATTAGTATTAGTATTGATGTTTTTCTAGATCTATCCAAATCCTTTGATACCGTAAATCACTTTATTTTATTACATAAATTAAATCATTATGGTGTTGGTGAATTGGCTTGGACTGGTTTCATAGTTACTTGTCTGACAGAAAACAGATTGTCCGCATAAATAATAAGTCCTCTAGTATAAGTAACATCATGTTTGGCGTACACCAAGGTTCCAATCTAGGGCCTCTGTTATTTCCTATTTATTTAAATGGTTTATTTAACTGCTCTCCCTTACTCCATCTTACCTTATTTGCCGACGACAATAGTATTCTTTAAAAACATAAAGATCTCACAACTGGGGCCCAGGTAATAAATAGCAAATTAACTGGTTTTCTTATGGTTTAAAATCAACAAATTATTCCTGAACATTTCCAAAACCAATATCGTAATTTTTCACCCTCCTCGGCGCCGAATAGACAGTGTTGACATATTTCTTGGTTGAACGGAAGTTGCCCTTGATAATAAAGCCAAATTCCTCGGCATTCATATTGATCCAAGCCTTACCTGGAAACACCATACTGATGTACTTTGTTCCAAAATATCTAGAGTAACTGGAATGCTGTTTAAAACAAGCTCATTCGTTCCTTCTAACATTATCCAATATCTGTATGACTCACTTATACATTCCCATCTATCATATTGCAATCTGATTTTGGGGAATACTTATCCATTTAACTTAAATCCTTTATACTTACTCCAAAAAGGCCAGTTCGAATAATTACCTTTTCTTGATTATTATGCTCCCTCAAAGTACCTGCGTTTTACGCAAAGAAATCTGAACGTTTTTGACATTTGTGAATACTAAGTTCTGTAGTATGTTTAGGTATGTAAAAGGAGTTTTACCTTCTAAATTCGACACTTATTTTTCTTACAATCGTGAGTATCATTCATACAATATTAGGTCTTCTCACAGCTTTCGTATTAATCTTTCGTCAAATGCAGTATCCCACAGGTTATTTACAAACAGTGGTAATACCCTTTGGAATAGTTTAGGTGATAAAGGTAAAATTATGAACAATATTTCCTCTTTTAAAAACAGGATGAAAATTGTCTACTTAGTAACTACCTCTTGTAAACTCATTATCTTTAGGATTATTATATTTTCTAGGTTGTCTGTTGTAGTTTGTTGCGTTGCTTTGACTCGATTCATTTTGTGATCACTCTTTTTGCCAAAGGGGGGACTGCTTGTATTAGTTATATCCTTTTTCATTACTCCCCCACCTCTATGTTTAACTTATTTTTTCATTTTGTACAGGTTGCATTATGTGGAAATAAATTCTCAAATAAACTCAAACTCAAACTGTCTCTTCGTGCAATAGAATTTTATAAGGAGGAGAATCCCATTGTTATAAGAATTAAGCTTGCATGTTAGGAAGGCATATAACAAAGTGTGTATGTGGATTTTCTTGGCAGATTTAATGTATCTGATGAAGCACCAGCTTGCCTGAGATTATCAGATTACACGGAAAGGCAACTAGAAGACCATGGGCTGGATGAAATAAGTATGTAAACATATTAAAAGCGCGTAAAATTTGGCATTCTCCTACAGGAAAATGCTAACACAGAGAACGAGAACGCGAAACATCAAGCACTTCAAAAATAATATATAACTTTCATATTTCTGTGTAAATTTCACATATCACTCATGACTGTTTCAGTAACCCTTGAAATGACCAGGGAGTTGTTAGGAAGGAGATGCAACAATCGACTCTGTCGGACAATATGTACTTGAAAATGATTTAATTCTTTTCAGGCACTGCTATTTGATTGTCAGGTCTCTTTGTTCCAATTGTTAAGTCTCTGTTTACTAAACCTTTTAATGATGATCTCCTCTTTCTTTTCCAAGTAACCCCGAGAAAAGGCCATTGTCTATACATGCCTTGAAGCAAGGTTTCCTTCCGCCAATGAACAAAATTTAATCAGGATTTTCAGAAAAACGACTGGCAACAAACGTTTAAATAATGTACTTCAGTTGTGCCCCCACGATTTCTATACGTCACCTGCTGGAAACATTTTTCAAGCCTATACATTCCTCTTAGTTTTTAGCAAATTTTCCCATCATTAGGAAATATATTCGAAAAGGAAGTTGTAAAGAAATTCTTAGCTGACTTTAAATGAAATATTTAGTGTAACGAATAACGACGAAAGGTTAAAATTTCACATTTTTGCATGACGGCTGCCAACGAAAGGTTAACGAGTTCAACGTAAGACGTGTGTCTTCTCATTGTCATTTTGACAATGCATCACTGATCCTAGTTGATCTAGTTATTGAGACAAGAATTTGCAGAAGAAAGGCAAGATAACTGTCGGAAAAGAACATTGCTTCAAAGAGACTATAGAGCGTTGGATCTCTTTCCTAACACCTCCCTGAAATGACTAAGCTTACATTCATTTATATATCCTAAATATATACTCATTGAATGGTTAAAATGAGAATAATAAGGAATGTAGTAACCAGAAACGTCACACTAGTTGTGCTTTTGACCGGTAAATCCGCAAAGCTTGGTATCCGGCCCTGAAACACTGTTTCAATTTTACACTTTATACAGATTGACGATATATGTTCAACCTTAAAGAAACAAACATTGCTCATCTTGTCTGATCTGGGTATACATTACAGTCGAACTCAAGCGAAATTTTACTTATTCGGCTAATGAATCTTTTGCCTGAATCTAGTATTGGAACAATGACAACGAAAACAAAAAGAGGAGAGTTCGCTAGAGTGTCCTCAAAATGATGAACTATAAAAATGGAACGAGTAACCTTTATCAAGTGCTGGTAATAACACCGGCTAAGCTGTCAGTTTTTCATTTGACAAGTAAATAAATCAATTTTGGTGTAAGATATTGACCGTCAAATTTAAGACAGAGTTTAAATTTCTGCTAGGTTAAAATAATTTTTTTGCAGCAATCTTGTTCTAACTTTCGGTTCGTAGTTTTTGAATACCCAGACTCTGCGAAACTAAGAAAACCAGACAAGGGGCTTGATGATTCCTTGCCTCTGAAAGTTATTACTCTGACTTTTTAATTGTCACAATTGAATTATGAATTACTCTTCATGAAAAGTCTTTCAGGCTTTGCCAACTGCAGAAAAAAACACCTGAAGCTATTTTTAAAAGGAGTTACCACTCTTCATTTACATGAAAACTTTCAAGAAAGAACCCATCACCCTGCATTTCTTCTTAAAGTCCCTTCCGCTGGAAGCTAAAGGGCCATAACCAAACGTTATCCCCATCAAATATCCTTGCATTAGTAAGGGCAGGAACTAAGTAACATGGCTTCAACAAATTACAAGATAGTGTATTTCACGTTACATCTAAAATATATATGAGTCACCAAAAGTTTGTACTAAAGTAAAGTTAACCTTAAAGTAATTTTTAAACCATTCTTAACTGTCATATTTATCCCCTGGCAGAGCTTGGTAAACCCCACGAAAAATTGACCAGCAAATGGAATGTAAAAGTTACTTTCTAAGTCGTGCTGTCGTGAAATTTAGGTCACATTTCTTTCTTCTAAGACATGCCTTTCATTTTTCCATTCGGTGTTGGGTTTTAAAACCAAACTCAACTGATTACTTTGTCAACTTCAACTGTAGACTTCGTTCATGACTAAAGATCGGCATTTCCCAAAAACTCGTGGTAATTACGAAATTGTGTATACTGCTACCACTTTCGCTTCTTTAAGTCGGTTCAAGTGGCATTCCAAATGAGTTTGTGAAGCACCTTTTCTATCCCTCATCGGAACCTCTCCTCTTTCCACTGGCACATGAAAAGTTTTGTTTTCCACATGAAAGGAATAATATGTGTATTAGTCACACATTGTAGCAAAGATTTGTGCAAAAATTGAAGGAAGAGGGGAGGATAAAGGCAAACTCGAAGCAAAAAGTTAAAGCCAATGGTCGCATCTCCAAAAAGTGAGGGATATATACTCCTCGTCCCCAAGTTTCCATCTATGCTACTTGTATTTTATAATTATATAAATCGCATATAACTTCATTGTATACATGGGCGTCCGCAGAAAAAAAAAACGATTTTGGGTGGCAAAACGTTTAATTGATCAAATCAGGGGAAATGTTTTACTCCCAGAAAAGACCTTATTTGCTAAATGTTGGCGCCTTTTACAGGGGTGCAACCAGGAATTTACCAGGGGGCGAAACCTGTAGGCAAACCATCTAAGCGTAGAGCCACCATAGTTTGGCACGACGCGCCAAGAAAACTTTGGCTGAAATGCCTTCCATATCGCTGAAAATGGCACTTGACAGGCCTTGTGAGTTGCTTCTAATCATTTTATATTTTGAAAGCTCATGTTCTAGAAATTTTCTAGCGACATCCAAAAAAAATTGATACTTTTTTCAAGTTTTTTATTTGCCGTGGGGGCAAGTGCCGACCTTTCCCCCTTCCAGACGCCCATGATTGTATATCCATCTTGCAATCAACAAATATGTAATTTATGTAAATCCTTCTTTTTTGTGGTGAAGGGTAAATATTTCAGGGTTGGAAAACAAACTTGTTGCCGATTATTTTTTATTCTTATTTTTACTTTTTATTCAAGGGGACTATCCTCCGGTTCTGCCGTCGCTGGGATAGAAGAGTTAACACAAAATAAAAGTGCAGTCGAATCTGTAAATGAAAGTCTCCTCCACCAAAAGGAATACCAAAATTGCGAATCAATGTCGATTTAATTTACCTCTTACAATATTTCGAACCGCTGAAAAGAGGTTCTCTTTCTTTAGTTCTCCCAATAAATTTGTTTTCATTTCATTCTCTGACGAACTACTCTCTCCTCCGGATTGTTTACCTGCCTCGTCTTTGCCAGAATCTGCGACAGCCGGTAGTTTTGTCGGACAGAAATCAAGATCCAATTGTCCTGAATGACTAAAGGAACCCAATTTACCCTTTTCTTTTAATAATTTTTCTATTGAATCAGTTATGTTTCCTTCCATTTCTAATATTTCCCAAGGGTTGTTTTGATTTATAATTTTACGAGTCATGTCTTGAGTACTCTGGGCAGTCTTTAACCAATTTAAATGTTTTTCTTGAAGAGCTTCTGGATCCTTACATTTTTCACTCTCGATCCTTTTAAGCTCCTCGTCCAACTTTTGTTTATCAGATTGTAATTTTTCTTCAATTTCTCGGTAACGAGTGTCTATTTTGTTGCTGAGCTCTAATATCTGACGTTTAATTTGTCTAGTAGCTGTTTTTATCTGCATGGATGTGTTTCTTACCTCGCTGGCCTGACTTTCAATTCTCTGTAGGAGCGTTGACATCTGATTTCTCACGGAAGATACTTTACTTTCAACTTCTTGCAAAGTTCTGTGTCGTTGGTGACTTACAGTTGCACACACTTGACATGCAAGCACGCTACATTTTGTGCAGTAGTAACGCACCTTCTCTTGTTTATGTGTGACACAATTCGGTGTTTGGGTATATATGATATCTTGCAAGTATTTTTCATCCGAGAGTTTTTCAGATTCCATCAATTGATGATCGCTGCTTCTCGTCAAGTGGTCGTGCGTATACTTGCAACCTTGACAAAAATGAACTTTACAATCAAGGCAGAACTTGGTACCCATTTTATTTCTACAGATGTTACAACTGTAGCCTCGATGTTCCTTGGAAAGTCCGCTAATCCCTTCTAAGCGTTCCATAAGACTGACCAAAAAGGAGTTCTTTGGTAAGTCGGTAACTGCCGTTTTTGACAAATCAACAGTGGAATTACATGTTAGACAAACGAGTTGTTTCCTGCATCCCCAAATCCGACCTTTCAAACACTGGAGACAAAAGCTATGAAGACAAGGGAGCATTTTGGGCTCTTTGTAAGGTCCCTTACAAATTGCGCAGCGTAGAAAATCTTCACTTAAACTTTTGATAACGTTCTGTGCCATCTTGGACAGGATAAAATCAATCGATGTAGATTTAATCCGAGAGGTCCACTCGCTTACTCTTGAAAACTTTTCTCACGTCAACAGTTCTTCTTATGGCTTGAAAAAGAAAGTAATACTTGTTTCATGTATGTACCCCTAAAAATCTTTCTAAGTTAGAGTAGTCTTTGCACATGGAAAAACTTTAATGGGGGCTCACATTTCAATTCCAGAATGAACAATTTGAACGACCATTACAAGTTAGTAATGTTGCTTATTTTGATCGCCGGAATTTGGTAGGATCCAACTCTAACGTTTCACAAATGCTTTCGTCATTGACTTAGTGAGACAATTTCGGCCAATTGCTCTGGAATTTGCTGCTACCTTGCTACTTGTAATGCTCTTACTAAGGACCACGAAGTTCATACCTTTTACCGCACTCAGATACATTTAGGAGAAAACGGTGAACTTCATTTTTTGTACTATGAAGAAACTTTACGTGTGGACACCACCACAAAGATGACTTAGTACTTCATTGATCTTTGCTATTTTAGTAGGTGAAAAATATACAGTAGAATAGGAAAATATGTTATTTGTGAAACCCAATTGGGTCAACAAGAGGGGATTACAACTTGCACCTCAGTTCGCTCTTGTAAAAAAGGTATACAGATTACAGGAGAAATGCGCACTCCTAACTTTAATCCTCCAAAGTTATAACTTCCCCACTTGCTCCCCTTTCCACTTTTTCAAATCCTGCCAGGGCAACTGGTGACATTTGCTTGCAACTGCTTAGTGAAGTCTGTACCAAAAGGACGTTTATGTATAAGACGCTGCAGGTAGTTACGATGTAAGTTGTCGTAGCGAGTACGTAAGGTAAACATGACAGCTCGTTTCACCCCTTTAGCTATTGCTTCCAAATTGTACCAATATTATTAACAAAGCTGTAACTAACGAACAATAGCCTACATTTAATACATTGAAATCTCTTCATATGAACTAAATACTAAAGATAAAATCGATACGGTTGATATCATTACCTAGGCGTTGTCTCTATCACGTTTACAGAATCCGGAAGGAAACCTGCTTGCTTTCAGAATATATTGCTTTATGCTGGTATATTTCCCGACTGATTACAGAGGTAAGTCGTGTTTAAAGGTCAGTATACCTTTAGATCAAGTGTATTGATTTATAAGGTTTAAATGCAGTGGAATTCATTGATACAGGAGTGGCTGCAGTTCAGTTGAAGGTGCTTGGGCCAGGCATTTCATCGAGGCCAATTTTTGAAGCCTTGACCTCGGGTTCAGGCTTGGGGGCGATTTTCCTTCGATCTAGGGCGTCTAGAAAGCTAAATTATATGACCTCAGCCCCAACCGATTTAGGACTGAGGACAAGATGCTCCTATATAAGACACTGTAAAAGTGCAGACTGCCTTCTTACAGTTTAAAGGAACAATTTCCTATGGAAATTTCTACCTCTGAGGCTCCGTCACTCTTTGGCACACAGATACAGCTTCGGGCTCTCTTATGTATGGATTTCTTTCTCGGGTGTCCTCTCTCTAAGCCTGAGATCCACCCCTGTGACCCTCGACCTCCCCCAACCTATGTATTGGCCCTCACCCACAGAATCTTTAAGAATGACTAATGTAGCTGGTCCTTACACTGCTGTGGCACCTGACTGTCTAACAACGCAGGTCGACGATAGTTAAGGAATACACAGTGTTCCTTGCATGCACAATTGAGGAACCTAATCGGAAGCTATACGCAATCTACATAAGAAAAATATAAGGTGGGACCTGGGTCGCGCTAGCAAGTGGAGAGCGTCCCCTCCAGCAGCCCCTTCTCAATTTCAATAATGGTTATCAATCACCACCTAATTTGCAACCATTGACATCATTGGCAGATACGAAGGCATTACGCCAAACTCCTCAACCGCTTGCCAACACAATCGCAGAACCTTGTCACAACTGTGGTAGAAGCAAAAGTATTATTTGAAGAATGTAATCTGCCGGAAAAGTTTGTTGTATGCCGAGGCACAAAAATCTTTAGCTACTCCATTAGCCACCATCCAACGGCACTGCACAGTCATACAGATATTGGGTTTTGACTGGTCGAACTTTATAATGGCCATGCACTAACCATATCCCAGACTATTGTTGTAGACAGTTTTATCCCTCCCCCTCTTCGGGGAAGCTACCACACCCTAGTCGGGCATATCTTGGCAACACCCACACGCCAGCTATATAGGATATAACAAACTGGAAAGGTTAGACTAGGCTCTTGCATTGTAATATATGGTAACTTGGCCTCGGATTTAATTGGCCTCAAGATTTGTGATCGCCTAGACTGCAACACTGCTCCATATCTACTTCTTGATTTGATGAAAGCTCTTGGGGGTGTTCCCTTGAATATGTTGAAGAAAACCACTTTAAGATGCAATTTCTCCACCTTTGGCAATCACGGTAAATATAAGAAACATTTTATGAAAGCTTATATCATTATGCAGTTAGACCACCCTACTACCTACAAGCGTAAAGTGCAGATAACGACGGCCTTTGAGTATTTTCTAATTAAACCTCAAAATGACACGATTAAATCATGTTAATTGAAAAACGTGTAAAAAATAAAGCGAATATGCAAATACACATATAGGCCTTTAGACCATACATGTAACTATACACCCAGTAATAATACTCTTGTGTAGCCTACGATAAGATTACCATGTATCATTACTCACATGACATGCCTCAGTAACAGCTTCCTAATTGGTTCATCTTATCAGAAATTCAAGCACACGAAAGTTTTTACCCATATCACATAGAGATTAAAGAATTAAAAGGTAGTTACGTACACTTGCTCCGGGCAACGGGTAATCGGCAACGGCCCGCAAACACGGCAACGGCAACCCTGCTGGCAACGCAACGGTAAACGGCAATTCCGGTAAAAGTGTACACCGTGGTACGGCAAAAAGTGATTACCGCCAAGGACGGTAAAAGGTGCCAGGGAAACAGTGGGTCATGTCAAGTAGACTTGTCATTCTGAAGGTTCAAGTAAAATGGTATTGATGGGGCTACAGTTTGGGAGAAAACGCCGAAAGCGAACAGGGACGGTACTCTAAGAGGGATGAGTGGAAGGTGCTTGGCATGTATAAATTGATGTGTTGAGATTATTGCATAGACCCCCAACCAGCACTGTACTTGCGATGATTTAGTCCAATATGCTTATGTTTAAACTTTAAAGAAAATCCCGGCGCGTAACGTTAAATTTTCGAAAAAAAAAAAACGTAAAATACACCAAACGGTTTTCTCCTTGAAATTGCATTCTCATTTGACAGACAGCTTAGTGTATCTAGCCTAGAGGAGAGAATGAGCATTCACGCTCCCCCCCTCCCCCAGCGTCCCCAGTGAGTTTAAAAGTCAAGAGTCAAATGTCAAATTCCTGACTTCTCTGTCTCCTTTAAAGGCCTGCGGAATATGTGCTCTTTTCATTTTACTGTTTCCCAACAAAAACCGTAACTGTGATCTTTGGGTAAGTGGAAATGACGACGATACACAGTTAAAAGGTCCCTTTGCGTAGAGTGTAGCGTATTGCTGAGTTTTGGTTGCGCCATATGTGTCATTTGTGGTGATTGGTACCGTTTGTTGAAAAAACACTAGCCTTCTTCATAAGTCTACCCTTTCACATTTTCGAAAACATGCCAAGTAATGGATTGGAAGAAGATTTCATACAGGGGTTTGGGACTCTAACTGAGAGGAGGTACAGTTGGAAGATTAGAATAGGATAGACCTATGGGGTGTCTTTCTAACCGGCCAACTGGACCAACTTAAAACTCTTTTCCAGCACAAAAACCGTTTCTCAACTTACAAAAGGAAGTTGCATAACAGGGGTCAGGGCGTACCCCGCTGAGCAGGACTCTGTTTAAAAAGTCATTCTTCCAGGCTTCCCCAAAACAAGGGACACAGTAAGGGAACTGAACAAGAAATACCACAACCAACAGTCAGGGGTCGCGCCAGTGTATTTCGGATGGGGGGGGGGCGGGGGGCAAAGCACTGAGATGGTGATCGCCGTCCTGGGGGCATAGGGGTCTAAAGGGGAAGGGGTTGTCCCCCTCCCAATTGGGGAAAGATATTTGTATAATGTAAGAGTTGCTGAAATGCAAAATGATAATGCTGTGGTACATATTTTGAACATGATCATATATGGCTGGAAAGTTTATAATTTAGTAATTTTAGTGTTTTGTTTTGGAAAAAAAAGATGCTTCGATCTGGGGAGGGCGTTGTCCCCTCACCTTTGAAACATTTTTTGTATTAATATAACGGATTGCTTAGATGCAAAATGGGTGATATCTTTGGCGTATATTTTTGAACTGATGTCAATTATGGAAAGAAAGTGTTCATAACTTATTGAATTCTAATTTTTGGTTTTGGGGAAAGATGCCTTGTTCTGGGGAGGGGTCTAGGGAGTGTGTCCCCTCCCGCTTTGAGAAATTTTTATCAATTTAAGGATGGCTTGAGATGCAAAAATGAGATGTCCTTATAGTTTTGGAAGCTGAATGCTGTATATTGGCCTGAAAAGTGTTAATAATTTATTGAGTTTTAAGTTTTGGTTTTTTTAGTGAAAGAGGACAGTAGCCTTTGTTGTCATAAGAGAAGGGTATGTAGTCAACAAACCCTCTTTAAAGTCCAAACCCTTGTGTATGGAAAACACTCAAAAAAAAAAAAACGTGCAACGTCGTAGTGACGAAAGAAGCACTGAAACTTTTACGTAACATTTTTCGGTTGATTTTCATATGGATATAAAACAGATAAAGGGCGTAAACTAAAGGGTCTCCAGTTTTCGGAAATGGGTGCCTATTTTTGTTGGTAATAAAATGTCATAGTTGGTCCATTTTGTCCAAATCAATTAAACCAAAAGATGAAACTGTTGCCGTTCAACCAACTTTTAACAAGGGAACCTGGAGTGGCAAGTGCTTTGTCGTCGGGGCACGTTCCCCCTCGTGCCACCCCGTAGCTACGCCACGCCCAAAGTAAAGACAGTTTTAAGGTGTAAATTTCAGAGATAATGTTTCTTGGAAACTTGGTTATATTATTAGACATTTAGGGACTTTAGGCTATTTTGAGCACAAAATTCCTTACGAGAATATCAAAAAAGGCTACAAAAATTAAATGGATTATATTGCTAGTGATGAAGCTCCGCTATTATAATACGCATGAACGGCATGAGAAGCAGAAACCGGCCTAGCTCCGTATCGTTAAGGAATCAAACTCAATCTTCTTAATAATTGACCTTGTCCAAATATTTTTGCTTATCCAAAATTGCCCTAAGGTCCCTCAAATATTCAAACAATTTTCTAAAGAGCAAGGAGAACACCATTTCCTCAGACCCTTCCCCCTTTATCCACGCTTACAACTCGTACAAAGGGCGTAATAAAGCGTTTGACAATTCCATCAGTCCTAAAGATATACAGTTTGAATCAATTTTGTCTTCAGGACCGGCTTTCATTGGTGTTCATTGGCACTTTTAATCATATTTCAGGGGCGGGATCCAGGATTCTGAAACGTGGGGGCGGGGGGACGAAGTTGTTCGACCTGTGATTGGACGGTACTTATAGACCATCTAAGCGGATGCGCCACCATTCCAGTTGCGCGGAAAGCGTATCACAAGAAAATTTTTGTACAAAATAGACCTCCCAGATCGCCGGAAATAGCACTTCCATGTCTAGTTTTGCATTTTCTGCTTCATGATAATGTCATGTCTCAAACATCTCAATCACATAATTTAAAATGTGTCCACAAGTTATTAACAGGAAGACAGTTATTCATAGGCCAACCAGTGCCTTACTACAATGACATCCGTGTCAAGGGGGGGGGGGGGGGGCGTCTAATCAGATCTTTAGTCGTTCATGTTCTAACTAGGTGAATTATTGAGGGACTTCCTTGAGAAATCTTGTGACCCATATCTTAGCTCGAACTTGATGCCAGGACCCAGGCCCCCTGGTACCTTGCACTGACATGTAGGCGTAAATGTACGTAGTTATCACGTGCATGTTTCCCTGCCTAATTCTTCTTTTACGTGGACTCCGTGAGAAAGTGAAAAAATGATCCAAAATGCACGAGACTTGGCAGCCCTGTCATTGTTTTGGGGGTACGTCCAGGGAGTGTAATCATGGTTATTATTTGTAGGCCTTAAATAGTATCAGAAAACTGAATGACCGAATTTTAATGATTCCGACCACTATATTTCTAAATAAAATTTTTGTTGGTGACGTACAACTGTAGGCCAATCTTAACAGTCTTTCAGAGACAAATACGACGGGATTAATTAACTGACAGAACAAGCATATTTGGTCATTTTTTGTTCATTGATTATGAGTTATACTTAGTTGATTGCTGATTTTTACTTAATTTATAATTCTCATTTTTCCTAGACTTAGGAAATTTACTTTGTACGGAGACGTTCCCCTCACTGAAAATTTTGAGGGGAGGGGACGTGTCCTGCCCCGTTTCCCGCCTTTCTTCTGCCTATGCATAACATACCAGAAAAATTGGAGAACAAATCACATCCCAGATAGCCGGCAACAGACAACATTCCAAAGGCCTTCCTCATTTTTTCCTTAGGAATTTATTTATGGAGGGGACGTCCCCCCCTCACTGAAATGTTTGGGAGGGACGTGTACTCCCACCCCTGCGTCCCCCGCTCCCGGTCGCCTGTATGCGTACTAGCATAACCAGACAAATTTGGGTAAAAGAACATTCACCAGATAGCCGGAAAAGGACACTTCGTAAGGCCTTATTGTAATTCGCATGATTTTCCATTTAATTCTCTTGCAGTTGGCTCGTAGTTTTAGGATTTTGTTGCTTGCGGGAGGGGGGGCGGGGCTCCCGTTTACTATCTAAAGCGGAGCGTCAACCATAAGTTTGACGCGAAAGCCGTACCAAGAAAATCTGAGATTTTATAATACATCAAGATCTGCCGAAATAGCACCTGTGCCTAGGCTTGATAGGCAGCCATCAAGAAGTGCATATTTTTGTGGGAAATCAAAATATAAAACGTTTCATTTTATTTTAATAACACATCTCTGTGAGCGACGGATTAGTTCAGCTAGGGGGTACTTTTGGTCCAAGGGTTTGCAAGGGTTGCAAGTTTTCAATCCCGTTTTAATCAGTTGGACGTTACCCAGGGTTTCTCGTCACGGCGGGAGGGGGGGTGCAGTATTGTTTCGGGATCGTCGGGCCTGGCGGAGGGGGTGTTAAGGGGAAAAATTAGGTGTCCTTACATGCAACTCTGGCTTCGACTTAAACCATATGCTATCCTTTCGAAGTAAAAATTTGTGTTCAAAAAAATTGACGTATATTTGTGGGAAAACTAAAAAAAATATAGGCATTCCAAGTGAGGGGCGATGGTCCAATCTCCCACAATCCCCGTCTGTGTACGCCACTGCGTTCCGGTTTCTCTCTAAGTGGAGGCGCCACCATAGGGTTGGCGCCGAGAGGTTCCAAGAGAAAATTTGAGGTTTTAATACATCCCAGATGGCCGGAAAATGGTACTCGCCAGGCTTGATAGCAGCCCATCCCAACTGGATGCTCACTGGCGTCGTTAAGGTGTTTTTCGATTTGCTGATGGTATTGTATCGTATTGATTGTATCCAATCATGTGTAGTAAGTGTCAGTATGCGCTAGTGAAACCGTGCCCCAATCGAACGTTCAAACTAATACTGCTCGTGCGCTATGACGTCCCATGCTTCGAGGAGGTTGCTAAATTGCAGCTTAATTCTCTATCACTCCACTCTCTGTCCTTCTCTCTATCCCATTCCTCCTTTCCATTTTTTGACTCTCCTCTTTTTTTCCCTTTCATTTTTCTTTTTTTTTTTTTTGCATTTTCAAAAAAAGGGGCCGGCGGCCGTGGTCGCCCCCATGATCTGCCCCATGATTTTAAAGTTGTTCAATGTGAACTAAGCAATTGACCTGAGATCATGTGCAGGTACAATTTGACCTAAAACGAAAAGACGATGGCAATGATCAATCGCAGAATCCAGAAACTCCTCTTCCCAATCAAACCAAATCCCCATTCCTCTTCAAGGTTAACTTTTTCAACGGTTGCTGTGGCCTGTATGAGCAGCACGATTCTAAACCGAAGGAGCCTTAGAATATTTCGGGCATAACAACTATTTCCTTCATTGTTCGGCAATGAATCTTTCCCCGACTGCATTAAGTGCAGAGCTTAATGGATTGAATCGCCGTTTTTGAGTATTTTGTTAAATCCTCAAAAAATAAACGCGGGTTACTGAAATCCTGCTCATTAAAAAATGTCAATAACACAGCGAATATGAAAGAGTCGAAACGAACCTCTAGAAACAGGCATGTGAAAAACCATGTGTCAGTGTTAATACAATATCATATTTCCCAGACGACAACGCGGTCATAACACACAGACATTGCCTCGCAGCTAAGCTTTGTTGCGTACATACTGTCAGTAATTTAAACTTAACGAAATTTCCTACCAGGTTAACGTTATAGTATTTGAATATGGAAGGACTAGTGCTTTTGTTTCTGGTAATTTGTGGTAGGAAGAAAGGATTTCGGGTTTTAATCAGAAGCAGATTTGAAAACTAAGATTAAAAAGATGACTCGTTTGATGGAAATTTTTCGGGGGGCCCCTTAAAGTCCGGGTGGCCGCGTAAACCTACAGGTTACCACGATTTAACTGCGGTAAATCCGGCTATGGTCTGTATATCTAAGCGCCCAGCCGCTGAAGAGACAGTAGGTGTACTCGTATAGTCCAAGTCTGATGAAATCAGTTTTCTTCAAAGAGCCCCAAGTGACTCGTGCATGCAAGTAGGCAAACCACAGAAGGGTTCCGTGTTTAGGGGCCACACATTCGGTAACCTAGGCCAAATTCATATAGCCTACCTATCTTTCCCATGAGTCACAGGATTAGACTTTGTTTGTTCCTATAAAAAATGTGCGGTTCGATGTATAGTGCAGTATCAGTCCTGAGAGAGAGTGGAGAGAATTCAGAAACTGTGCACCCTCTTTTTTTTTTTGAGAAAGGGTTCGTGACCCTTCAAGTGACCCCTGCGAAAAAAAATCATGGCTACGCCATTGGTCCTTCGGCTTCTGAGACCTATTAAAAAACCCAGAAAGCTTCCTGTGGCTTCGCCCCTGAAACCCCAAGCCGTATGCACTCCACTCTCCACACTCATTGGAACAGGTGGAGAAAAAACAAATTGCACCATGAGTGTTGCAGAAAAACGATTGATAATATAACCATTCGACACACACTAATAGTTCACGTCTTATATAAGATGTGTATAAATATGATTACATTACCACGGTTATTCTCTCATCATAGTGTGTGAAAGGTTCTACCATAAGTTATATTAAGCTCTTAATATAAACGTGTCGGTTGGAGCACACGTGATTTCAATACAGGCCTATACGTGAAAAATAATTAAAGTACCTTTTTGTTATTGTTTTTTTAAAAGACTTAGGTCTACATTATCGATATTGCGATATGCAAACGGTGCATTTGCATCATGCGCAAGAACAAAAGAGTAAATCACTATAAAAGCATCAGCCTCCTCCTCATAGGCACAGAAGGTGAATCGCAGTTTTTTGTTTGTTGTGCTAATATTGCCTACAGCCGAGACAATAGAAGACGTCCGGTGGGAAATTCGTTTCTAAACTATAAAACTCAAACGTTTTCAAGCCAAGACTGGAGGGTTTTGAAACACAAAACTTAGTGCAACGCAAGGTCAACTACGCTTACTTAAGCTTGTAACCCCTTATACTTATACTGCGATTACGCATGGATACAAGTTTGGACCTTAAGTGGTGGGAATCTAGGCTAGGCTAAGGCTGCAGTCGTAACGTTAGATCTAACGTAGATGACAGATGCCAGTACCACGCTAGGGCCTACAACTTAGGCTTTAACGGACGTTAGTCGTCTATGTCATGGCAATCATAAGGCCTAACGTAGCATTATGTGTGGTGTCCGTGGTGAAGCTTCTCATACTACTACTACTAGTGTATGTGAAAACTAGTCTCGTAGGAAGTGGGCTAGCCTACGCATTATCTAATCTTACACTGATAATATTTGTAATAAAGGTAGGCCTAGGCTAGCGTTAGTCTACATTACTAAGCTCAAGCTGCACTATAGGCCTAGGGCCTAGGCCTAGATATGGAGCAGATCTCAGACCATAACGTATACGGCCTCTGAATGAGCAAGGATGCATCAAGAAATTGTAACCTTAGGGTCCATATACTCTATGTTTAGATCCCCCCAGAAAGAACGGGCAAACGCCGCGTGCTAGAGACACAAAACCATTCAGACTAGGCCTGCCCTACAAGTAGTTTTCGCCAAACGGAGAACCGCTCGGTGAGTTAAAACAGCCAATTAAAGGCCTTGCCTGATGTAAAAATCAACTATGTCGCTAAACTGCTATTGGTACTGGTAATATGGGAGCCCAACGGGAGGTCCGCAGTCAATCCTTACCTATCATCTCAGGATTTCCCAGGGAATCCGAAATTCTAGCACCATGTTTAACTTTCATTTTTTGTTCCATAGCGCGTAAAATAGGCCATGTTGGATTATTTCATGAGCGGATTTCCTCTTCCTTCTGAGCTGTTGTCCTACTAATTTAGTTTTCTTTTGAGTCAACGGTCGTATTTAGTTTTTGTTCGTTGTGGCTTTCGGTTAACTATTCTTTTCAATGTGTGCGTGTTGTATGTTGTTTGGTTCTTTTTCCTGTTCTGCGTTTTTGATTTTGTCGTTCTACTGTACATTCGAGACCTCTTCCTCCTACCTTTTCTTTTTATGAAGTTGTTAGATCCTTGTTTTTTTTATTAAGGATAATTTTTCGTATGGCAACCATTTTTCTTTTTACGGTTTTTATTGGCTTTTTTTTCAAATGAGTCTTTCTTTCTATGTTATTGTTCTTTTGTGATGCTCAACTTTTGGTCGTTTTTTTTTTTTTGTTGATCGTTTTACCTATTTTTTTTTTTTTTATGTTTCTATTTATTTCATTTTTATGTTCCTTTGAATAGCGTCTGTTAATTTTTTTTATGCCGTCTCATTTTTTTTTGTCTTGTTTTTTGTTTCTTGTCTTTTGATTTTATCAAGCCCTCGATTATCTACACTGTAAAAATCACAGAGTAAAATTTCAGGTTGCCTGTTGCCGCTAAGGGATAATTAGCACATGGCAACCATCCGGCAAACGGCAAATGGAGTTCGCTCCAGGAGCGATTCATTTTGCCGCATGAACGTTTTTCATCAATTGACTCGTAGTCGCATTGCCGTTGCCGTGTCAGTGTGAACAAGCCTTCATTTTCCTACAAGAGTAAAATTTTTGCCGTTGCCGCAGGGTTTGCCGTTGCCGTTGCCGTTACCGTTGCCGGACAAGTGTGAACGTACCTTAAGACTCGTATTGCAGTCTGTGTTTTGGTAGGTAGAAATCAGTTCAGAATTGCTCTTTAGCGAATGTGAGACTAATACGTTGAAAAGGATCTTATTTTAAAGTAATTTTCGGGGGTGGAGGGATGGAGCTAAAAGTTAATATATCGAGGACCCGTAACCTAAGGTTGCTTCAGTCATCGGGTTAATTCAGTTCTGTTATTCCTCGATCGAAGGGGCACCGATGATAATCGTGAATCTTGTTGATCAGATTTTGATAAAATTGATCCTGATTGGATAACTTTAATCAAAATGTGGTCAAATGAATGATCTAGATTGTGGGTCATGAGTTGAAAGATTGAACGTTCTATTTAACGAGACGAAACCGAGTTGAATAGAACGTTAAATCTTTCAACGAATGAAATTATTCATACTATCGTACAAATGAAAAACATTAGTTCTTTTTTATATAACACCTTATAACTTTGATCTAGTCGGTGGTTCAGTAAATTTGGCAGTCACTTTATATAGTTCGAGTTTGTCCGTGTGGTAGCTCCATGATTTTTCGCTACGCGTTCATGTACCTATTACTTACATACGACATGCAATGTGCGATCCTCAAAGCTACATTGATTTGCTGAGTTGCGGCATAGTTTGTACGTACCGCAGTGATAGCTGACGTCACCGTGTATTATACTAGACTATTGCACGATGGATAACACAGGACAGTGATGATATTACCGAATCACCCATGGCATGTGACCAACAATCCTCCAATCAAATGTAGAGAAATTAATAAGGTGTTATATAATTTAGTATAACACACGACCACACGGTCGTGTGTTATACTAGTATAACACACGGCGATGATGTCAGCTATCACTGAAGTATGTAGAAACTATGCTGCAACTCAATAAACCAATGCAGCTTTGGGGATCGCACATTGCATATCGTACGTGATCGCCCGTCTCTTTGGTTTTGAAGGGCAAGATCGTGTGCCTCTACGGTTTTGAAAGCCAAGCGTCCATTGCGTCACAGTAGTGTCGATGGTTATGCCGTACGCGTGTGCTGTAAATACGCTTTCTGCGTGTGTGTTTTGCCCTTCAGTCCCTGGCAATCCCACTCTCCTGGCTTTACATGAAATCCCTCTACAGGTACATAAACGCACAGTTAGCAAACGACACACCGTGGACCTATCACACGGACAAACACGAATCCATAGTGACCGCTAAAAGACAAATTTAACCAACGACTAGATCAAAGTTATTAAGGTGTTTTATAAAACAAATACAGCCTGTAATGAAAGTTTTTCATTTGTGCAATAGTTTGACTAATTTTATGAATTGAACACGGTCAAGTTGGCGAAATCTGGAAAATGGTCAACAATTCCACTTAACGAAATAGTCAAAATAACTGCTTGGCTGATGAAGTATGCTGGTATATTCGTAGTAATAGTGTTTATATCCGTACGTAGCGCACTGAAAGAAATGCACCCAGCAAAAGAAGGCGCAATTCCACGCCCGTGACAAAATTCGCAATTCCAACAATCGAAGGCTACAGCTTCGATTAATTCGCGCACCTAACAGAGGCCAACTGCCCTTTACGTGCCATGGTCAGGCAATTTGTTGCAATTACTGTAAGTTTACGAGCTGGGGTCTTACTAGCATACAATCAAAGTAGCATCTTCAGTGCCGGATCCAGAACCTAATTCTAGGGGGGGGGGGGGGGCAAAGCATGCGCAAGAAGTATGGGTCTTTGGGGCTGATTTTAATTTTTCCCTTGCTCTGAAAATTCTACCTTTGCCCCCCCCCCCCTTGGATCCGGCACTGATCTTAGTAGGCTGAATATTTTATGTTATCGTTTTAAGTAGCAGCTTAGAATATTCCGGCATCCATGTATTAATTTGCCACTTACAGTATCAAAGAGGTAGCGAAACTTGCTACAAAGTGCACAGCATCGAGTAACTAAAGCAGTAAATTCATTGTATCTTACCATTTTTTACACTCCCACCAAAGGACAAGTCACAGTCTCTGGAAAAGCACGGTACCTTGGTACAACAACTCAGAAATATCACTTGGGACTGCAGACACGGGTGAAACTTTAGGTCTATAAGAGTGCTTACCTTGCGATCGAGTCAGTTATGTCTAGAGTTATTGTCCTACTTCCACTGACAACTATTAAACACAAATATTTTGAGATCACGAAAACCTTTTGAATGGATTGGTTGTTCAGGTTGTATTTCATGAGTGTTCTCTCAAATAAATATAAGCAAACAAGAGGGGATCACATTCCTCCCCAATGAAGCTTGTAAATATATACACTATACATTTGGTACTGTATAGTGGTTCCTATAAAGTAAAACGTCATAGAGCAGGAACTTAAAAGCTATACAAAGGAAACTGTGAAACAGTCTAAATTTCAAGGTGCCTAAAAGAGCTGCTGCCTTCCGAAAAAAACTGTGTTACTGCGGTAAGGTAAACAGACAAAAGCTTCATCTCAAGCCATAACGATTTTTAAACAATACTAAGTATCGTCTTACCAATTTCTTCAGTTTCTGAAAAAAAAGAAGGTATTTCATGCAACTGACCTCTTAAAGTCAGAAGAGGTCTCTTTAGCGCTTGTAACATTCAGATAAACAACACAGGCATCGACTTTGACTTTACAGATGCTTTGCTTACTTTATTTATTAAAGATAACCCGAGTCCAATAGATGTCCTTTGAGAATGTGCATCTAATTTAATCATACAATTCTTTTCATTTGTTAGTTAAACGGTTGACTAAAATTTTACAAACTTTTCGTTCATGTTCTTAGCTTTACTGATATTATGAAGCAAATGTGATAACAGATGTTATCTATGAAGTTTCTGCTTCTACGGTACAGGCTTTAGCTTACTGTTAATGCATACCTCACTATGGCAATTTTGTCACAATCTGTTAAGATTCAAATTAGCTTTTTTCCAGAATAGGTCTACACATAGTTTTCTTAATTGTGCAGATAATAGAACACTAACTTGAACCTGGTCCTCCCTGATTCGGAAAATGTTTTGAGGTAATTGGGAAGAAACTCGTCATACACGACACAGCTGGATAAATTATCAAAGTTACAAACTTTTTAATGGAAACATAATGAACTGTCCCTTAGTGCAAGGTCATTATTAGTGTTAAATCAATTTTCGTTTCTTTTACAGGCCTTTTCAAGGCAATACGAGGATCTTCTGTGAAGTGGAAGCCCTACACAAGTTAAAAATTACTCTTTGATTAGGAACGTATCACTTCATTTGCTGATCCTTCTTAAATGGCTGAGAATGTTGAAAAGAAATTGAATCAAGATTTTATACGTTGCACTATTTGCAAGGAGATTTACAAGGAACCTAAAATGCTCCCATGTCTTCATAGCTTCTGCCTCCATTGTTTAAAACAATGGGTTACTAACCACAAAAGCCATCCTCTGGCTTGTCCCACCTGTGGATGCACCGTTGATCTGCCAAGTAAAGACGTTCACAGTTTACCACAGAACTTCTTTTTGATAAGTCTTATTGAACGTTCAGAAGAAGTAAGAAGACTTTCCACTCAATATAAGGACCAGGACTGCAACATATGTAGAAATGAAGTAGGCACTACGTTCTGCTTAGATTGCAAGGTGCATTTTTGCCCTGATTGCAAAGGAACACACGAACGCTTGACGAGAAGTAGCGATCATCTTGTGATATCATCCGGAAAAGTTTCTCACGAAAACTGCTTAGAAAAAGTGATATCTTCGCAAGCACCATACTGTCATTCACACAAGCAGGAAAAGGTAAACTACTACTGTACACAATGCTATCAGTTGGCATGTCAAAGGTGTGCAATCGTTCTTCACCAGGACCACCTTGATGTACAAGAGGTTGAGAGCAGAGCATCTTCAGTCAGAAATGTATTTGAAAGTCTTCTTACAAAGAACAAGGCCCAATCAGGAGAAGTATCTGACAAGCTACGGCAAACAAAGATAACTACTGAAACAGCAAAACGTGAAACATCAGATCTTTTAAGTCAGGTAGACGCTTGTTATGACGAAATTATTGCAAAATTAGAATCTGACAAAGAAAAGTTGCGAAATGAAATTCAACAAATAAAAGAATCAAAATGCACGAAGCTGGGAGATATGGAATTAAAAATTTCTACTTGCTTAAAAGCCTTTGAGAACGCACAAGAAATGATTCACACAATTCTTGAACAAAACAATCCATGGGATATAATAAAAATGGAGACAAATATTGCTAAATCATGTGAAAGTTTACAGGCTTATAAAGATCGAGTGTTCAAGTTATCAATAGCCGGGGATGTTCATCCTTGTTTTTTGCCCTCGAAACTTATGGTCTTAGATGACATCAAAGAGAACAAGTTGAAAAGATATATCGAAAATGAGTGGCCATTCAGAAGACCAGAAATTATTGGCTGGAGATCACCTTTATCAGTATGTTTGAAAAAGGAAAATTTCATTGGAAAAATCAAACGTTAAAGTATTTATTAAGTTTTTACGAAAGATAAAAGCTGACGTGGAGTTTTATTTACTTCGTCTCTATTGAGGATATCTTGTACAGATTGTGTTCTTTGTTTTGCTTTTCCCATGTTACGTGTTCAGATGTGTAATATAAATATTTCTTATTTACGTGTTAGGTTTTGTTTTCTGGTGCAATGATGTTCCTGCAATGACCTCCATTTAGATCCTAAATGCACACTAGATTTTGGGTGTTGTTAACTTTACGCCACGACACCGAGTTTCCTTACTTTTTTGGATTTGGACAAGAAATTTCTGTCCACTGGAAAAGATTAAAAGTTGGATGAAACAAGAAGCAGATAGGAAGAATCACCACCACTGCATGACTTGAAATTTGAGCTCACATTAAACTTCGGTAAAAATCAAATACTGTAATCGTAACTGTTTACTCTATAAAAAGGGATTTAAACGTAGAAAATTGACTACTTTACAAGATAGTACTACACTAGGCGGTTCGTTTTTTCTTGCATTCTTAGGAGATAATTGAAATCTCATTAATGACCCTGCTGATAAAAATGTCTCTGGAGGCATTAGAGTTACTCGGTTTGATCAAGGAGCTGTCTGTTACAGTTCTCTGGCTTGGTGATTAATATCCATGTGTGTCATCTTAGCAGCTAACTACCGATGCCTTTAAGTTAACTTTGTTGGTAAAGAAGTTTCTCACATGATTTACAAGTTCCTCAGAAAGTTAGAAAAGTTTGGGGACGATACGTTTTTATTCAAGGTTTGTGAGGAAGAATTTAAGATGTTTTCATCGTTCTCTTTTTTGTATATCTTTGTCTTTCTCCCTTCTTCGTCGTGTTCTTGGCATATTGCAGTAATTGCTAAGCTCATTTTCTAATGTTTGAAGTTTTGTAAGGTGGCTGCTGGGTCACGCCCAATTTTGTTTCAAATATCTTACAATTTTCTTTAATCTGTATATTTTGTAAATGATTGTGGAAGAAAAGACCTTCAACCAATCAAATTTCCATTTCGTGTAATTTCATACAATTTTCTTAGAGAATTATTCCATTTGTGAGAAACTGAGCATTTCCGTTATCCGGTTTGTAGAATCCTGAGATCCCGTTGACATTACCTTGGTAGTTTACTTATTGTTTAAGGTTAAGTTCATGTTAGGGCCCTGTTAGTCTCCTTCAGCAGGCAGTAAATGTCCAATGACAGATAGCTTAAAAACCTGGGGAAAACTACTGATGAGCTTTTTGATAGATTACAGTTTAGTTAAAATGTCTTTCCACGGTCTAAATATTATCAGTTATTTACAAGACTAGTGTTAACGGATTGTAATTTAATTTTGATTAATAGTTAAGCGTCTTCAAAGGAAGTATTTTGCGGGTTAATTAACACCTGTACAAGTAGCACCTCAGTCAAAGTTGTTTTAATACTTGCTAGTTTTACAAGTGAATTTAAACTTTTTGGAACGTTGATACCTAGTTAGCACATTGTGTTTTGCATTTGCAAACATCAGTAAAACAGTCATTCTTGGGTCTCATGGAGGTAGACATTTTTATGCTCCTTGTATTTGCATAATTTCTCTTCGTTTTGTAAGATATGTATAGGCCTGTCACCAAGAATGGTCTACACGTACACTGTAACAGTGAGCAAGACCTGCTCAGATCTTCGTAAAACAACTCCCGGGTCATTAAGTCCTGAGGCTATCGACCTCATCATTGCCACCAGAGTGAAGAAAGCGGAAAAAAGGGTCGAAAGGGGTAAAAAGGCAACGGACACTCTACATTTTAACTATTCCCATTTACCGTGACAATTCTCCATTTGTAGTTGGACTTACCAGTTATAATCCTAAATTAAACAAAACCTAAGTTAAAGGTTGATTATGATTCTACCACACGAAACGAGGGATTACATGTGAAAGCACGATTAACTATCCACAGCTCAGTATTGAAAGATTTTCCCATAAATATTTTGTCTCGGGTGGGTGCAAGCAGAGAGCTGTCCTAACATATTTAGTATATAGATTTGTCACGATGTAAGGAAGAACCCAATTGTCTTTGGTGGTGATTAAAGGTTATCTGAAGTCACCGATGGTTAAATTACGAAGACCTTGTAAATTGCTTGTAAACACGATATCTCAAGGTAGCAATGACATACACTTTAGATATTTCCCGTTTAGATTTGTCATGTTGAGAGAAGGAACCTTATGGTTTTTGGTGGACTTCAAAGATCGTTTGAGGTCACCAGAGGCCAAAAACTAAAAGCCTTGTTAACATGATATGTGAAGATGGGAATGACAAACGCTTTTCATACTTTGTATATAGATTTGTCATGTTGAGGGGAACCATATTGTTTCTGGTGGAGGTCACAAGTCATTCGAGGTCACTAGTGGTCAATAACTGAAATTTTGTAAACATGACATCACAAGGGAGGAAGCACAGACACTTGTCATACTTAGTGTGTTGATGGGTCGTAGTGAGTAGAAGAAGCCTATTGTTTTTGAGGTGTTTCCCCTTTGAAAATTTTTGCCTATTTCAAGGACTCCAGATGCAAAATGGTGCGAGATTTTCCATTTTCTCTGCCTATATTTGTATTTCAAAAAAGCTGGCCTCGTAATAAATTTTTCCTCCTTCAGTGCAAGACCCTTTATTGAAAAAAAATCGGGGGACACGTGCCCCTCCGTGCCCCCCGTTGCTACGTGCCTGCTCAAGGTAGGTGGATAGGGTATGAAGTACCTTCGAGGTATAGTACACAGTAACCAGGATGAGAGAAACAACCCTATTTGGGGGGGGGGGTGGAAGTCAGAGGTGACTTGAGGTCACCAGAGGAAAAATTGCAAAAGCTTTTTATACTTGGTATCTGCTTACATTACATTAGACAAAAGAAAGGTCAAAGGTTATCTGAAAAAATCTCAACATTTTCTATACGGCAAGGAATCACAAGGCTTTTTGGCCTTCTGGTTATTTAAGTAGAAAGTCATAATAAAAGGCTCTGAGTTAAAGAAATAAATGTATACAGGCATACAGTGATCTTTTTCAGTACTCATCTTTTTTGGCTTGGTATTCTCTCGCCACGGATTTTCTGTTGTTCGTTAAGGTATAAGAGTTTTTTTTCAAGACTATTCTAAAAGTAACTTCAGCCGGATGCCAAAGGGTGAAAACCAATTGTTACCCCCGAATGGGTTCTGCCTTTCAAAAGAGCTACATCCCTGGTATGTTACTTGACTAAACGTAGCCTCCTCTCAGCCGTCACTCACACTTAACTACATCATGCGTGACACTATTTTAGAATACATACAGTGTCTTACATAGGTGAGAACAAAATCTGACGTAAATGGCTATAACAAACCCTTTTTGATTCTTTGCCGTTGGCGATTGTGTGTGTTTGTGTGTGTATGCGTGCGTGTGTTTGTGACGCTTGACTTGTAAACACGATATCTCAAGATAGCAATGATAGATTATTTTCAGACTTGGTATATAGAATTATATAAGGAGAAAGATCCCTGTTGTTTGTTGTAAGGTCAATGTTCATGTGAGGTCACCAGAGGTCAAAACACTTGACCTGTCTAAACTGAGACGTGATGTCCATAGATGATTGTAATTTCATGTACACGCTCATCCCGTAAACTTGACTGGTCGTGTGGGCGTGACCAATGTTCTGTTTACCACTGCACACACGTGTTCGCTGCATATACAACGCGCGCTCGGTGTAGACGTCTGTGGCGCGAAACGGTCGCGTTGTTCACACGTCACTTGGCGTCTTTTCATTGGTGCAACACTTATGCAGATACATATTTGTGTATGTTTATATGTAATTTGGCCTGGTCCCTATGTAGGAGTGTTGAAAATTTGAAAACAAAAGTTACCATTAAAAAGTTTACATGATAACCAATCCAGCAATGCATGAACATCGGCGATCCAAGCTTGTTTGTACAAACAACAGTAAGTCAAAAGTTTATAGCTATTGCTTGCCATGCAAAAAGATGCCTTCGAAATCTGTCCAGGTCCCTGTGCAAAAGTGAAATATTATGGATATATTTTTATGTCATGCAAAAACTGAGACATAGTAGAACAAAAAGCTGAATAAACATCACTGTAAGTTTGCTAGGCAACAGAGCACGAGCGATCGAAAATTCGTCTCCGTACTGTTTTCCACAAAGCGCATTTTCGTTGAGTGGGAGACGCTAACAGAAGCTGTATAGGGTTTAGTAACAAACAAATTGATATGGGAACCTTGTAAACACGATATCTTTAGGTAGGAAGCATGGATGCGTTTTATACTTGGTATGTGGATGCGTTATAGTCGAAAAATAAACCTTATTGATTTTGGTAAAGGTCAAAGGTTATCTGACGTCACCGGAGGTGAAAATACGAAATTCTTAATAACTGCGTGTAAACACGATATCTCAAGACAGAAATGATGGACAATCTTATTGCTTGGTATATTAATTTATCATATTAAGGGGAAGAAGTATATTGTTTTCAGTGGGGGTCATGTAAAGAGATGAAACATAACAAGTCCAAAAAAGAGATGGAGATAAATTATAAGTTCTGGATCCAGTAACGTATATTACACTTGAAAAACTAAGAAAAACATAAAGAAGGTTGTCTCCTTGTTGACAATTACAAAATAGGATTGAGAAGTGACGCTGTAGCACGTGCCATCCTTTCATATTCACACAAATTCGCAATACGTTTGGTCCATGCATAAATGTGACAGTATCAATCTGCACAAATAAGAATATGCATGAACTACAAGCAAATAAATATCACTGTGATTTCCATATGAATAAACATCACATTACATCCCCCCTGTTGACTAAGGGGATAATACATAATACACTCTTTAAGGCACACTCATCAAACACACAAATAATAATATTAACTATAAATCTAAAAATTTTCTTGGGATCACTCTACGACCTGCCCTGGTACGATAGTACTCATCGCTTTCAAAAACTTGTCCCTGTGTGTTTGAATCCACACTGTCAGTATCTGAACTATCATCACCATCCTGATATTGTTGGTCCTCAAATGAAACGCTTCTCTCCCCTACTTTTACATGCCTACGAATTCTCCTAAGTATCTCTCCAGTAGGAGTTTCAATATCATAGGATCTTGGCTCTGATCTCTGGCTAACTATTTTACCTGGAGACCATTTTCCAGTAGTTTGGCTTTGGACAAAGACATTCTGTCCTGGGGACAGGGAACTGAGACCTTTAGTGTTACGGTCATGATAGTGCTTTTGTTTATTTTGTCTTTCTTGCAAACGTTGTCCTACCTCGTATCTATTATGGGACGTATTACCAACTTTAACAGGAAGGTTTGCTTTATGTATACGACCAGTTAATAACTCAGCTGGTGATGACTACTTTGCATCAACAGTAGTTCTTGTTATGTATGTTTCGAGGTATGATTTAGTACACGTTTGGCGTTCCATGAACGGAGACCGGAAATAAAGCAGAGTAACATGGCCGCTGTTAGCCACGAATATTCATTGCGTTGTCGGTGTCTTCTTCTTTGAAGATAATACCCACGTATATAACAAAGTTTTGGCGACGAAGATGGCTTCAGAAGGAAGTACATCCACTGATGTAAGTGGGAACACAATGACGAATTTTCGGCAGCCTACACAAGCGTTCCTTCCAGCATTTGATGCGACCTACAATGGTGAGGAAGATTGGGACTGCTACGTAGAGCATTTTGAACTGTTCCTAACGGCTAACGGAGTGGACTTGGCAGATTGTGACAGAAACCCTCGGGTAATTGCCATGTTTTTACACGCACTAGGAGCCAAATTTTATGCAATTGTTAGTAACCTAGTAGCTCCAGAGAGAAACCTACTGCAAAATCCTACAGTGAACTTAAAAGTACATTACGTAAACATTTGAAGACAACTCCAATGGTTGTAGCAGAACGGCGAAAGTTTCTAAGGCGTGACCAAGTGCCTGGAGAGTCAACGACAGATTACGTTGTTCAGCTAAAGAAACTGAGCCTTCATTGTAGTTATGGGGACAAATTGGACGAAAATCTAAGAGATAGATTCATTAGTGGGTTAAGGGACGAGCCAACAGCCCTAAAGCTAATGGAGAAAGTAGGAGAACAGGACAATTTGTCATTCAACAAGGCAGTGGAATTTGCATTAGCCCGGGAGAGTACAGCAGAAAGTACCAAAGCTATGCGAGGTGCAGGTGACACTACGAGTGCAGCAGTGTCTACAAATGTAAATACATTAAAACGCAGTCAACGCAAGCAACCACGTAGTCGTAAACAGTGTTATCGGTGTGGAAGAAACCACCCGCCGGAGGATTGCTGGTTCAAATCAACCGAGTGCAGAAGGTGCAGGAAAATAGGACATATTGAAATAATGTGCCGTAGTGAAGAACCGAAAGCAGAAAACAAGAAAAGGTGCCAGTACGGAAAAAAAAAGAACTACCAGAGGAAATCAGGGAAAAGGAATCCCAAGTCACATCAAAGACGGTAAACAAGCTTGATGAACAGTTACAAAATGAAAACCCTAAAGAACACTCAGATTCTGATACCATGTTAAAATTACATAATGAAGGAAAGTTCACAGATACAGGAGCCATTTATGTGCCAATAGAAATAGAAGGAACTGTGGTAAACATGGAAGTGGACACAGGATCAGGTGTTTCGATGGTACCACTAAAATTTTATGAGAGACATTTGAAACATATTCTATTACTTGCAGGAGATAAGTCACTTAAGAGTTTTACAGGACAGACCGTTAAGGCCTCAGGTAAAGTGTATGTTGATGTGCGCTATGGAAATTATGAAGGTAAACTAAAGCTATATGTAATGGATTGTACAGAGTACTATTTGTTAGGAAGAGAATGGCTAGGAGTGATCCCATTAGATTGGAAATCACTGATAAGCCAAAGACCTAAGCCTGAAAAGGTGCTCAAGGTCAGTGAATTAGAACAAGTTATTAACAAACATGCAGAGCTCTTTGAAAAGGGTCTTGGTAGATTAACAGATGCTAAGGCTAAGATAATACTAAGGGAAGAGGCTCAACCAGTTATGCGTAAGCCAGTCAAGGTACCATATGCCTTGAAAGAAAAGGTTGAAGCAGAATTAGTCAGACTAGAGAAATGTGGGGTGATAACTCCAGTGTCACATAGTGAATGGGGCTCTAGTATTGTCGCAGTTGAAAAGAAAGATGGGTCAGTGAGAATTTGTGGAAATTATAAGAACACCCTAAACCCAGTGCTCAAGCCAGTAGCTCCACCCCCGATAAATGTAGAAGATATCCTGGCAAACTTGTGTGGTGGGGTGGCCTTTTCCAAATTGGACCTTGCCCATGCATACAACCAGATGGAAGTAGAGGAAGATTCAAAACAGTTCCTCACTCTGTCTACTCACAAGGGGTTATTCCAACAAAACCGATTAGTGTTTGGGATAACCACAGCACCTGCAATCTGGCAAGCAGCCATTGAACAAGTCCTACAGGGGTTACCAGGTGTTCAGGTATATCTGGATGACATATTAGTCACAGGTAGACAGGCGCGGATCCCGGGGGGGACCTGGGGGGCCGGGCCCCCCCCCCTCGCCACGAAAAAAAAACGAAAGGAGAAAAAAAAAGAAGAAAAAGAAAAAAAAAGAAAAGAAGAAAGAAAAATTAAGAGCAAAAAATGAATAAAAGTGTCTAAGAACGTATTCAAAGTATATATTTCTGTAGGGGTTGGGTGAAGCTATCGCTGGATTATCTCTTTATATATCTTTCAAAGTGGTTGGCGACGAAAGGAGCGCTACAATGTTCGAAAACAGGCGAATAGCTGAGTAATGATCCTTGACTTAAGATCTAAATAAGTAAACATCGTGACATACGTAGTATGGGCTCGGCTAGCTGCACTGAAATTTAGTAACAATTTTGTGTTAAAGAGTGAAATTTTTTGTAATCTAGAGGGATTCAGAGGCAAGTTTTCGCCATACGGACCTTGCAGAATGAATACAGAAGACAAGCTGTCAGGTGACCTGCTATTATGCACAGTGGCACCAGCTGTTGCAGGCAAAGTAGCGGCGTGCATGATACCCTATTCGATTTTGACACTGTCTGAAAAGTTTTAAAATGAACTCAAAAGGCTTTTAAGCTACAGACAGTGGCGTCGGCACAGTGGGCAATGGGTGACGTGTGTCCCCCTTCCCCATCGATTCTTGAAAATTTTTAAAATGGTCCCAAAAGTCATTTTAAGCTACAGATTTCTGTGGAGGGTTTGGGGTGAGATGTATTTTTGATGACTGGTTTATTTGTTCTAACCATTTCCTTTTACAAACTGTTCTCAAACTATCATAAGTTTTGGAAATTCTTGACAAATTCCAAATTTTCGCACGCTCCGCTAGCGTCAAGCCTTGTGTCAGAATTGTCCTTATATCAATAGCTTTCGGTAACTACTCACGGGGGAACAAAGGAGCAAAAGTGCTTTTTAAGAATTCTCAGTCAGAAGATTCGTTTCTGAATAGCATAGGTTGGTGGGAAAGTGTCCGATGCAGGTTCTGAAATGCAGGTTTTGTCATGGACTAATATTTTATTCAAAATTTCGGCGCGCTTAGCGCGCATACGACAGGGTTTACACCCGATTTTATATACCATTGACAATGCTTTGACGCAAGAAATTATTCCAATGCAACATTTTTCTAAAAGGTACATCTCCTTCTCTGTAGGGCTCTCATCATTATGGGATCTTTGACTAATCTAGTCTAACACATGATTTGAAAGATTGAATGTACGTAATTGCCGTTGCTTATTTTCCGGTCAAACATCTTACCGCGACGTTCAATAATGACGAAAATCTTTTCTGAAACGAATTTTGCCTGTCCACCATTCCTCTTGCTCTACCTAAAAAGAAGGTGATATATCATATCTCCTCCCATATGGATGTCGGGTAGTGAGAATCCCGTTGGTCCCTCTTTTGTATACTGTAACTAATTTAGAGCTCCCGGGAGGCTCTATACTGTTCTCTGTCAACCTTGGATATCCTTTTAAAATGTAAAGGAAAAATTTTATTATAGTCCAAGAATGTTTCTGTGGACTCCACGCAGGTATAATTGCGTGTACAAGTTTCCCATGGGCGTTGATCGTGGGGGACGGGGGGACGCGTCCCCCTCACTTTTTTAGAAGGTGGGACATCGTCAAAAAGTCCCCCTCACTTTTTCAAAAATAATGGAACAGACTGCAATTATGCCTAGGAAAACGAAATTTTTAGAAGAAAATTAACCTAAAAATCGTACACCTTTGTTGCACCAAATCGCATCTGAGGGCATTCAGTTCTAGAAAAATTTCCCTTAGACCCCTCCCCCATGCCGAAGATCACAAAACTTATTGCCTCCCCGTGACGCAAATTCTGGCTACCACCAACTGCTTCTTCCACGCCACAGGACGGTGATTCACAAATGTGAAAAAGGCCCCCCCCCCCCGCACACACTTTTGGAGATGGATCCACGCCCATGATTTTTCCTGGGACTTAAGGAGGTTTGAAGACAATATTTTAACCGTCTCTTACTCCCCTTTTTCACCCGAACAAAAGTTAGAATTCACTAAATTGTGGACATTTTCTAAACATACAATCACTTTAGAATGACCTATAAAGATACCACCATTTTGCATAAAGGCCCCCTAAAATTAAAAAAAAAAAAAAAAGTCTTCTCAATATTTCTTGATTTTTGCTTGATCTGCGCACTGTTAGCCTTGAATTGCTCCTTTTACTATCAATAAGGTCCCAAACGTATTCGCATTACTCATCGGTGAGGTTCTACTATAAGCCAATTATTCGTGTGCATAAACTTGATTTCAGAGTCAGCATTGTAAGGATGTAAAACAACTGATATTCATTTTTTCACCCTCTTCTTCTTATGAGAACTGAAAATTTAGTATCGAACCCACCTTCTAATTGATAAAAACACATAAAGGGAATTGACACCGTTAGTCATAGCAATGGTTTTAAATGTAATTTCAAATTTTCGGCGCGCTTCGCGCGCAATTGTTTCATCTGACGTCCTATACCCGAATACCATAGAACGAATTAAAACACTCATTATGGCAAAAATAATTTCAAGTAACCTTCACCGGGCTCATAATGTTGGCGTGTAAGTTTTAAGATACCTTAGATTCTCCGTAACTTCTGCAGGTACATATAGTAACTTAAAATGAGCCATACACATCAAATTCCATGCAACATGAAAAGGTATAAAATCTCACTGACATAAGAACTGGAGCCGATTTCTGTGCTCTTAAAATGCAATATTGCGAGAGCTTCCGGGGGCTTCGCCCCCTGCACCCCCACCGGGGCTCCGCTCCTGGACCCCGCCAGGGGCCCTAACGCGGGCCCCTGGACCCCACGCGTGGGGACTCGCGCTTCGCGCTCGTGGCGCACCTTCGGTGCACATGAGGTTTTCCATCTTGGCCCCCCCCCCCCCTCAAAATTTCTGGATCCGCGCCTGCAGGTAGAACTAAAGAAGAACATTTCAAAAACCTAGATCAAGTGCTGACTAGACTTCAAGAAAGGGGACTTAAGTTGAAGAAGGAAAAATGTGACTTTGTAAGAGATTCACTTGAATTTCTAGGACATGTCATAGATGCAAAGGGTGTACACAAATCAGGGGCCAAAGTAGACAAAATAAAGGCCATGCCAGAGCCAACTGATGCAAGCCAGTTAAGGAGTTACCTAGGCATGCTTAATTATTATAGGAAGTATTTACCCAACTTGGCAACTATATTGAGCCCATTAACGGCTTTATTACAGAAAGGTCGTAAGTTTGAGTGGAGTGCAGGGGCAGCTAAAGCATTCCAAAGGTCTAAAGAAATGTTGTGTGAATCAGGTTTCCTAGTACATTTTGACCCATCGTTACCAGTGACAGTAGCTACTGATGCTAGTCTAACAGGGGTAGGTGCGGTTCTGTCTCATGTGTATCCAAATGGTGAGGAGAGACCGATTCAGTTTGCATCCAGATCACTGACAAAGGCTGAACAGAATTATCCACAAATTGAACGTGAAGCCCTTGGGATTGTGTTTGCTCTTAAGAGATTTCACATGTTTGTCTATGGGCGTAAGTTCACCCTTATCACAGATAATAAACCCCTAACAGCATTTTTGGGCCAAAGAAAGACTTACCAACATTAGCAGCAGAGCGAATGCTAAGATGGGCCATTTTTTTTTTTTGGCTGGATTTGATTATGATATCAAATATCGTAACACAAAGGACAATGGAAATGCAGATTGTCTTTCGAGATTACCAAGTGGTACAGAAAGCATGAAAGAAAATGGTACGGTGGTGTCAATTTGTCATGCAGATATATTACCTTGTTCGAGAGAGGAAATTAGGAATTACACACGAAGGGACCCTACATTGTCCAAAGTGGTAAGATACACTCTAGATGGATGGCCTTGAAAGTTATCTGAGGATAAAGGTACCTTAAAGCCTTTCTTCAATAGGAAACAGGAACTTACATTAGAACAGGGAATTCTCATGTGGGGAATGCGTGTTGTTATACCTTCAAGGTGCCGCAGTGCTGTATTACAAGAATTACATGAAGGACACATAGGTATAGTTAAGATGAAATCAGTTGCAAGGAGCTATATCTGGTGGCCAGGAATTGATGAACAAATTGAGAAAATTGCAGCATCATGCAAAACGTGTCAAGTGGTTCAAAATAATCCAAGAATGGCACCATTCCATCCATGGATACCTGCTTCAAACCCATGGGAAAGAGTACACATGGACTTTGCTGGTCCATTTGAAGGTTAACCTACATGGTCATGGTAGATGCATATTCAAAGTGGCCAGAGGTGTTTATTATGAGTAGCATTACTACAGAACGCACTTTAGCTGTGTTGCGTACTGTTTTCAGTCGAAATGGCATACCACAGATACTAGTTACAGACAATGGTAGTCAGTTTACATCACAAGAATTTCAAGAGTTTGTAAAGGCTAATGGTATAAAGCACAAACTGAGTGCACCATACCATGCAAGTACAAATGGACAAGCTGAGAGGTTTGTTCAGTCATTAAAGCAGGCTATAAGGGCATCTAAGCAAGATGGTGGTTCACCTCAAACAGAACTAGATATGTTTTTGTTAGCCTATAGAAATGCTGCACATTCAGTCACAGGTGAAACTCCAGCTATGCTATTCCTTAAGAGATCTCTCCGTATTAGATTGGATAACTTAAGACCGAATCTGGAGATTAGATACAAAGATCAGTTGTTTAAACAGGCTAGTTACCGTACGAAAAGGGCAAAGGCAAGGGAATTTGAAGAGAATGATCTGGTCCTTGTAAGAAACTATTTGGGGAAGCCTAAATGGGTCCCAGGGGTGATCATAGCTACAGAGGGTCCACTGAATTATCAGGTGAAAGTTGATTCAAGAGTTTGGAGGAGACATCTGGAACAAATCCTTCCCAGGTATGAATTAGAAGCTAGTGAGGAAGACATGCAAACTACCAGTTCAGAGAATAGTCTTGAAAAGACAAGTACTATGTCTGATAGATTGTTTGATATTTCACAGGGACTATTCACACCAACTGAGTCAAAACAAGAACTCGTTCCAAGAGATTATCAGTCTGTAGAGTCAGAAGTTCAGAGTCCTAAAACGATAACTCCCAAACCAACAAAAGATGTCCAAGCTGGTGATAGTTCAAATAGTAAGAGAGAGTTAATGATAGAGGGAGAAAATGAAAAGTCTGATCATGGTGAGAATTCGGTCGTCTCAGAGTTAAGTCAGCCAGTACAAGGTTCAGAAAAGAAAGATAAAGAGATAGTGTTGAGGAATCGACCAGAGTTAGAAAACCAAAGAAACTGTTTACATTGTAATGGATTCTTCTCACGTTTTATTTCTGTATTCAGTAGTCAAGCAGGAAACAATTTTAATCATATTGATTACATTAACTGTACATACGTTCATGTTTCAAAGTAAAAGAACACAAAAGGTTTGCAAATGCATGTTACTCTATGTTGAATTAAAAGTAAAGGGTAAGCAACAATTTTAGAGTCATACTTAGCAATGATATTGACAGCCTAACTAATTAATTTTTGAGTGGTAGGGGAGAGTTGTTATGTATGTTTCGAGGTATGATTTAGTACACGTTTGGCGTTCCATGAACGGAGACCGGAAATAAAGCAGAGTAACATGGCCGCTGTTAGCCACGAATATTTAATGCGTTGTCGGTATCTTCTTTGAAGATTATACCCACGTATATAACAGTTCTAAGTGCAATTAAGGCCATACTAACTCTGTTTTTCACTGCTTAGCTTTGCGAATACAATTTTAACAATTTGTACTTGGCGTTCTATGAACCCATTCTACTTTTGATATCTGGGGCTTGACGTTACATGATAAAATGACCACTCCTCACTGAAACGTTTGAAAACATTGCTTGCATACTGACTCCCATTATCAGTAACCATTTTTTTCTGGCACCCGATTCTCTGAAAACATCTGTTTGAGCATTTTAATGATAGTGTTGCTACTTGATTGACCCTTGGGTACCTCCTTGACCAGGAAGAATTTTGAGTAGTAATCTGTGACTAAGAGGTGTTCTGTACCATTAAGATAAAATAAATCAGAACCCAATACCTGCCAGGGCCTTGTTGGAATTTCAAACTGTTCTGATGGTTCAGGTAGTAATGAGCTGCCATGCTCTTGACATATAACACACTTTTTCACTATACTCTCAATATCCTTATTGATATTGTTCCATAATACACGTTTTGGCTCTGAGATAGCTCTTAACAATACCCTGATGGTCAATATGTATCTTGTCAAGTATCTCTGAATGCATACTCTGCGGAATTACTAATCTATCACCATTCATGATGA
The DNA here is from genome assembly GCA_029531755.1 of Holothuria leucospilota. NCBI lineage: Eukaryota > Metazoa > Echinodermata > Holothuroidea > Aspidochirotida > Holothuriidae > Holothuria > Holothuria leucospilota. The sequence continues at coordinate 38,518,569 of CM055982.1, forward strand.
TTCCATTTTCGATTGACAACTCATCTCGTAAAGCCAAATATATTTTTGGATTGGCTTAGGGACAGATCGTCTTTTTTCGGGCCATCCATCAATAATAATCTCCATGAGACTACTAAGCTCAGGGTCAGACATTGTTTCGTTCTAAAGGTCTTTAACCTTTTGCTCTGAAATTGTACAAAATTTACAACTACTTCTCCTTTTCAATTGGTTCAGCTTTAAGTGGGTTTAACCTAGAATGGGCACCAGCCATTACCATATCCTTCCCCGGTTTGTACCGGATAGTAATGTCATAGATTTAAAGTCTTAGTAATAACCTTTGTAATCTGGGTGGAGCAGCACTCAGATTCTTAAGTTTGATTATTTCCAATGGTTTGTGATCAGACTCAACAATAAAATGGTCACCATATATGTAGTTATGAAATCTTTCACATGCATACACAACGGCGAGCCTTTCCCGCTCTATGTTTGCGTACCTCTGCTCAGTTTCAGTAAAAGCTTTTGATGCAAAATAAACTGGTTTGCTATCCGAGTTAATACAAAGGTCATTTGAGGTCATCAGAGGTCAAAAATCGAAACCTTTGAAAAACACGATATCTCAAGACAGGGATGATGAATCCTTTTCATGTTTGGTACAAAGATGTGTTACTTTAAGAGGAAGAGAACCTTTTGGGTTTTTCGGAGGTCAAAGGTCATCAGAGGTGAAACTACGAAAACTTTGTAAACTAAATAGGCAGTGGGCGGTACCTCCAAATTGTGTCCGGCGTTTGGTTACAAGCGAAAAGTTAAGATTGAATTTTTTACCATTCCAAAGAAGTTATATAGAAAAGCTTTTACTTTTCTCACAAGTATTACTGTTACAGTAACAATTCTTACTTGAATTACCTAATTTAATATGAAAACGTATAAAGATGCCGTGACTATAGGATGATTAGAAATACTATATGCTGAACGAGTTCTTTGTGGATTAGAGCTCGGTTTCTCAAGCAGACGGTCTCAGGTACAAATTCCCTCCTGGGACATGTTCTGTTTTTTATTTTTTCGTTATTCACTTTTTGGTAGGGTTCAAAGGTCATATGAGGTCAGCAGAGGTCAAGATATGAAAACATCGGAAAAAATGAAAAAGTCAAGATGTGTAAATTTAAGGGATTAACCGAGTCAGTGCAACAAATTATTCCCTTTCAGCAACGAATGACACAGTTTTTCTATATTGCTGTATTTAACTAGGGAGTTCTAATTTGTAAGGAGATACACCGCTTTGAAGTGAGGTTTGAACCGCCTAGGTCTCAGAGTAATCTGTCCCTTGTATCTTTCTTGGCATTTCTGCAAGACTTACACTAGATTAGGTAGTTCAGACAAAAGGTATTTGTTGTCTACTGCATTTACAGTTAGACTGGGGCGGTGGGGGGGGGGGGGGGTCTATTCCACCATAGCATTGCCAGTAGCTGGGAAATTAAAAACATATTGCATTTTTGGGCGCTCGGTGGAGTGGATGAAAGTAATGGCCTTATGTAACAATGTGAACACGATTCTATACCTCATCATGTCAAGAAACTTCCGGAAACTTACCGAATTGTTGTGACAAATATTAGACTTCTGCCTCAGCAGCTCATTTGCAAGACGTTTGTTTTTTAATGAAGGGGCAGACCTCATTGATTTATTTCAATATGATGGTCGTTTCGAGTTTTGCAGCACCTGCCCCTAAATTGGTGTCCTGGGTAAGTCAATTGTGATAGGATTACTAGACCTGAATAATGTTGCTAACATATTGATATGAAAAACGAAGCCAATGAATAAAGGAAGGAAATCTCCATTAGCCGAATAAGTAGCTTATCATTGAGAATCTCCACGGGATTTAGATGGTCCTAGAATATTGCATAAATTAAACTTTTCGTTAAAAATTCTTCCGAATAACAACTATCTCTTCCAAGCGCACTCTTACAACCTTCACAAAAATTGTGTGGCAAAAGTTGCACTACCACACGTGAAATACTGTGTCAAACTGTGCAAAACTATGGTAAGGTGTGGAGAGGCGTGAAGTTTCTGCAAATTTTTGCATGACAATGTGTGTCATTATTAAACAGTTGACACACATTTCCAAAGTACCCTGAATTGACCTGCATTTCCACAGGTTGGACATGAGGCAATGTGTGGAAAACCAAAAAAAAAAAAAAAAAAACGCGCTTTGACACAGGCTACCGAAGGCATACTGGGGTAAAGTAGGCAAAGTGTTGAAATGTGTGGAGAAGTGTGGTGCTGAGTAAAGTAAATTCAATAATTCGATTTCGTTCACTGGCCTTGTTTGTCACACTTTGCCCTGGTTTGCCACATGTGTCAACTTGAAACAGCTTTCCCCACTTGGACCCAGATTTTAAGGTGTGACAATCAAGCAGGGAAAAGCGTGGTCCTGTGTGTCAGATTGGTTTCAATACCACATTTGTCACCACTCATAACCACACTTTTTTCCTTATGCATTTTCATATGCCCTGCCACATGTGATTATGTGTGTTCACATGAGGTATGCCACACGTTTTTTGTAAGGAAACGTGCCCCTACGTATTCCACTGTTACTCTCCCCGAGTTTGCAATTCTCTAGCCAAAAGTATAACAGCGAGAAACGGTGACGCCAACACTTATTGCATGGGGGCTAGAGTAAGCCTTACAGTTTCTGATCCAAATTTAAAATGATCCAAAAGAAGTTTAAGCAGAACATGTCAGAGATGTGGTAAAATGTCGTTAGAGATTAATAATTGAGATATCATGTTTTCATAAACTACCTAAACTTTGGCGCCTTTACATTCATTTCAATTCTTTTCGATTTTCTTCTTCAATACCATCTTAAAAGTTTTTGCTTCACTCAGAAGTCAGTGTTCCATTTTTGCTATTCTGCTAGCGTAGGCTTGATTATTCAAGAGTACAGTTTGTTACTTGTGCAACAGGACACTTCAGCCGGCAGGTTGCGTTATTTCAGTATCAACTTAGTTTAATTTTGTGGAGGAGTTTCATGTTTTATTTCAACTACATTTCTGTAAAATTTGTTTCATTATGCAAGTTAATTCAAGATTATATACCAGTTTACAGTAATTCTACTCATCGGAGTAAGTTTTCTGGTATTTTCGTCGCTGACTATGACCTGACCGATTAAAAGACAATATCTCGGACCAAGATCTTCACCCTGCTGGCCTTAATGCTACCTTCCTGAAAGTAACACCCCTATATCCGTTATAATATAAACTATTCTTAACAGAGTAACTGGAGTCGATTTTCTGTGTTATTATTATCAGAGCGTTGTTACGGAGGGAAAAGGAGGGAGATGTGTTTGTACTCCATCCGTAACAACTCCCTGTTATAATGCACTTTTTCCATCGCGTACGAGGGCTTTGCTCTTTAGACTCCTACAGGGGGTCATACGGACTACCTAAATTCTAGTTCCCTAGTTAAAATTAATTCTAACTTCACAAAATAGTATATTACTGTGTCAAAACTATTTGGTTTTCTGGCTTTCCGCTGGTGGTAATACTTTAGGAATTATTTCAATATATGCATGAAAGCAAAAGCCTATTTTGTACTCTAAGTCTCCTCAGTGTGTTTTGGAAAGGGAAAGTACTATCAAAAGCCTTATATCCTTAAAATCAGCTCTTGGAGTAAAATTTATGCACAGGACCATCTAAGCTGAAGCGCTACCGAAACCGCCATAATGTACATTGAATGCATGTACGCTCCACCCCTTGGGATCATAGTTTGTGCAACAAGTGACTTTTTCATTTCAAAGACTATACCATATTGAAACAGGACTTGCTTACCAGCGTGACATTTGCTGCAGTCGTATAAGCATTCATCACTTGGATTTTGTCTTGTACAAGGAACTTATTTTGTAGTTTCAATTTGTTCGCTATATCAGTATTACAGTTACACACTAGGCGATCCATCGCGTGACTAAAGTTATGCTTGCCATGTGAAGTGCACACAAGTTCTGGTTTATTCTGATTACTTCAACGATAAAAGCAAGTTCATAAATGTACGTGGCAAGTTTTTACTTGCCACGACGTTTACGATAAACCAAAGGATTTAAGCTCATCGAAACTAACATAAAATTCAAAAGGTGATGTTGAAAGTGCTCAGCAAGTCCCACTAGAAATCTTTGCGCATTTGCTTACAACAAAACTTCATAAAATAATAACACAAGTGTAGTATTTTGAATGTTTTATCAGGAAGGTGTTATATACACGCAGATGAGTAATTCCTATCATTTGGACGGCGCTCACATTTATGAATTTATCTAAATGTTATAAATTTTATCTTGAATTCCTTTCGAATGGAAAAGCGACCTACTTCAGTTAAACGACCTGGTTGCGAGCCTGAAAACTCATATTGAATGCCTTAGCATCCTTTGAAAACAAAATATTTACATGAACTTGAGAGAATTATTGTGTTAAAAAAAGATTGTTATAGCGACACTTTATAACAGTAAGGCAGTGAGTCACCTTCGGTAAAAGGGACAATGGCTTAGGAAAAAAACATAAGAGAAAGACAGCCTTTTGGGTAGTAAATAGGCTAGGATTATCGGTTACTCATTCAAGTCAGGTCCCAGTGGTGTAGTACTCATTAAAGTCAGGTTCCAGGGGCAAAGCTCAGTTGAGAGACTAGGAGGCAAATCCTCCAAAATCTCAGGACATCAGAATGAAGCAACAAACTAATGATCTTAAATGAGCTTTGGAGACGCACTAAACATACCTTACCACAGTGAGCATAACTTAGAAGTTAACGAGGAGAGATGGTCTTTTAAGTAGATGCGCTGTGGACCGAACCCAAAGTAAGATGCAAACCAGTCCAAAATATAAATACGCTCGCTAACCATCAGATTCTTCCAAAAACACTATACAAACTGTTAGTCGTGAAGCAGTGGACCAAATAAAAGTAAGACACCCATTCATGCAAACTCTTGCTATAATTTTCAATTCCCTGAGCGGAGCTGGCCGTTCTAATGTCAAAACACTTTTTACTTTTACAATGGTCTCCAAACGGGGCATTAACAAAAGTAGCTACAATTAGAGAACCTTACACAGAGAAGTATTTGGAAACCTGGGGAGGTCCCCTTACCCTTCTCAAATCAAGGTGATAACTTCAAGAATTCGCATTTTTATGGATCAGCTCGAGTAAGAAACAGCCTGATTCGAGCAACCCTGTTCTGCACCTGCGCAATTTCAATACTAATACGAGTCAAATTTCTCTGAAACGACAACTTGAGAAATTTTAATAACAATCTAAATGTTGTTAACTTAGCAGCTGATCAATTTGATTAGGGAGGTGTTTACTTGACAGCAGACACATGCGTAACCTTGAAACACTTTCTCTGGACCTCACTAGTTGCCGGCATTAAACTTTCTTTTGTGGTAATCTTCCAGATGCAACAGGCATAAAAGAAGAAAAAACTAAACACAAATGTTCATGTCGTACAGGCAAGGATTAAGCGGGGGGGGGGGTGTCAAGCCCCCCTCGCTGCGAAAAAGTGAAAGGAGCAATTTTAAAGAAGACAAAAGGAAAGAAAAAAGGAAGAAACATATGAAAAAAATTGAGCAAATATGTCTGGAAGGGTTAGGTTGGGTTTTTAGTTGGTCGTCTCCATACAATATTAAAATGGTTGACGACTAGAGGAGGGCTATATTGTGCGGAAACAAGTGAATGGCCAAGCAGTGATGCTAGTCTCTAGATCTATGAACGTAAACATGATGAAATTTGAGGTTGGGGGTCGGGCACGGCTTTCTGTATTGTACTGAAGTAACAAATGTGTGTTAAGGAGAGATAATTTCTGCAATGTAAGAGGACTGAGATGCCAAATTGTCACCTTACAGGCCTTTCTATGATGATTTAAGACGCCAGGCTGGCAAGGGGTTATGCTATCTTGCTCAGTGCCGCCTGGCACTAAGCATCGGAGAACGTGAATTCAAGCTCAAAAGACGTGTAAGCTATCAATTTCTCGTGGAAGGGGGATCAGGTGTGTTTTCTACCGAGTGAAGAGTTTACTTTAATTGTTTTCTATCACAAATTGTGTCAAAAAGTATCAAAATTTCTGCAAATGTTTCGCAATCTAGAAAATGTTTGCTCGTTCCTAACGCTTAAGCCTCATTGATGTACTTGTTACCCAGTTATCAGGAAGGTGGTTTTTGTATTTTGGACTTTAATATGATGAGTTTGGGACGGGAGCAAGTTTTGGGAAGTTCCTTGTTCATATTACTCACTACGCACAGACATTTTAGTACTCCCTTAACCGACTTTCGGCAAGGGTAGTTTATGTATTTCCAGAGAAGTAAAATAAGTTGGATAGGCTGTAGTGTCGCTCAAGTGACAAGGGAGAGCCAGAAAAGAGTAGTTGAACCTTGAATTTCCATCCGATACACGCATTTATTTAAGACTGAAAAGTGATTTCTATCTTGATGAAGATTTTGATAAGGACCTACCATCATTTCGCGGCCGACTGTTTGCATTTCGGTGCCTGGTCCTTTCTGTTTATTGAGAAAGTTTATTTTTGCTTACTGTGGAAGCTTATTGCCCATCGTAGATATTTCTGTTAAACATTTTGTTTTTCTTATTTATTCTTTTAACTTGAGGACAGTTCATGTAAACTATTCTTCCGGTGAGAACCCCTTAGACTTTCTTGCGAGCAGACTTCAAGGCACACCAGACGATACTCTATAGCCCACCAGTGAGCAGCGACCTACCAGTTGAGAAATAGTGGACTATACGATGACTTAATGCAAAATTCATGTACTATGACGCATTGTATAGACACAAAATAGATTTGAATTGACATATAATGTGGACGTTAACTTGATTTTGAAAACATGCTGCATGGTTCAAATATAGAAAAATAAAATAAAAAAATAACACTCTGACAAAGCCCAGACTCGTGGGTCTTTAGGGTCATACATTGATCTAAGTATGGGCACCGACTTTTCAAATTCTGTGTGTTATATAAATATGTAATTCATTGCATGAATCATTGAATGTATATTGACAGTATATCGAATATTTTACAATATGAAGAGAGTCTTGGAGTACCAGCTTGAAGAATTTTCTTACTACTAGTGTGCACAGCATCAGTTCATGTAAGAACTGATAGATATTGTAAAAAAATCATACTATACAAAACTGTTTGATGATAATAGGCACAAACTGAATGAAACCTGAAAAACTTTGAATGGGATTATTGGTAAAAGTAAAGTCTCTAGCGGTGCAGAATTCAAATTTTTAAAAGATGGTGTTGAAATTACTGATGACGTAGAAGTTGCTGATTGCTTTTATGATTACTTCTCCAGTATTGGTAACAGTTTAGCAAATAGCATTCCACTCGTTGACGAGTCCTTGTCTAAATTTATTAGAAGCCCCTTATTGTGAACTAAATGTATATTTTCCCACCTCTTGCCACAAAGTAGCTCGAACTATAAGTGATTTTAAGAAAAGCTTCTCCGCAGGAACGAATGGTATTTCTATTAAAGTTCCCAAAGTCGCCTGCCCCAATCTGGTTTTACCACTTACATTTATCTGCAATCTTTCTTTGTCCACCGGAATAGTACCCGTTCCATTGAAAGAAGCTAGATATTTTCTGTATTTGAAGCCGGCAATTCAATTTCAGTTTCAGTTTATTTTCCACATCAAAAGTCATAAAAAATTATACAATAAAATTCCAACAAGGTGGAGGAAGGTTATGAATCATAAAAGGATTTAATGATGTAAGAAGGGACCAAGCAGTTGAAATCCTGGAACATAGTATGTCAATGTGATGCTTGCAGGTGATATTAGAGTCTATGTAAATACCAAGAAATTTAGTTTCATTAACTGTGGAATTTTGTTTTACTGTCCAAAATTGATCGCTTCTCCACAACTACAGACCTATTTCAATTCTTCCTGTTATCTTTAAGGTCCTAGAACGTGTGATTTATGATAGACTCCTAATTGTTTTGGAAAACAGAATATTATTCATTCTAATCAATTTGAAGTTTTCGTGAAAATGTTTCAACGTACTTTGCGGCCGCCGACATTGTTAAGTATATCACTGAAGAGTTTAAATAATGAAGAGATTAGTATTAGTATTGATGTTTTTCTAGATCTATCCAAAGCCTTTGGCACCGTAAATCACTTTATTTTATTACATAAATTAATCTTTATAATGCTGGTGGAATTGGCTCGGACTGGTTTCACAGTTACTTGTCTGAAAGAAAACAAATTGTCCGCATAAATGATAAGTCCTCTAGTATAAGTAACATCATGTTTGGCGTACACCAAGGTTCCATACTAGGGCCTCTGTTATTTCCTATTTATTTAAATGGTTTATTTAATTGCTCTTCCTTGCTTCATCTTACCTTATTTGCCGAAGACACTAGTATTCTTTACAAACATAAAGATCTCATGATTTTTTACCCTCCTTGGCGCCGAATATGCAGTGTTGACATATTTCTTGGTGAAAATGAAGTTGCCCTTGTTTATAAAGCCAAAGTCCTTGGCATTCATGTTGATCCAAGCCTTACCTGAAAAAACCATACTGATGTACCTTGTTCAAAAACATCTAGAGTAACTGGAATCCTGTTTAAAATAAGCTTATTCGTTCCTTCTAACATTATTCAATATCTGTATGATTCATTATACATTCCCATCTATCATATTGCAATCTAATTTGGGGCAATACTTATCCATCTAACTTAAATCCCTTATACTTGCTCCAAAAAAGGGCAGTTCGAATAATTACCTCCTTTTGGTTATTATGCTCCCTCAAGGTGTCTGCTTTTTACACTAAGAATTCTGAACGTTTTTGACATTTGCTAATACCAAGTTCTGTCATTATGTTTAGGTATGTAAAAGGACTTTTAGCTTCTAAATTCGACACTTATTTCTCTTACAATCGTGAGTATCATTCATACAATGTTAGGTCTTCTCACAGCTTTCGCATTAATCTTTCGTCAAATGCAGTATCCCACAGGTTACTTACAAACAGTGGTATTTCCCCTTTGGAATAGTTTCGGTGATAACAGTAAAATTATAAACAATATTTCCTCTTTTCAAAACAGGATGAAAAATCGTCTACTTAGCAGCTACTTCTTGTAAACTCATTATCTTTAGGATTATTATATTTTGTAGGTTGTCTGTTTGTTGTAGTTTATTGCGTTGCTTTGACTGGATTCATTTTGTGATCACTCTTTTTGTTAAGGGGGAGGGGGTTGTATTAGTTATTTGCTTTTTCAGTACTGCCCCACATCCATGTTTAGTTATTGTTTCATTTTGTACAGATTGCATTATGTGGAAATAAACTCTCAAATAAACTCAAACTCAAACTGTCTCTTCGTACAATAGACTTTTATAAGGAGGAGAATCCTATTATTATAAGAATTAAGCATGCATGTTAAGAAGGCATATAGGAAGGTGTGTGTGGGTCTTCTTGACAGACTTAATGTATCTGATGAAGCACCACCTTGCCTGAGATTATCAGATTACACGGAAAGGCAACTAGAAGACCATGGGCTGGATGAAATAAGTATGTAAACATGTAAAAAGCATGTAAAATTTGGCATTCTCCTACAGGAAAATGCTAACACAGAGAACGAGAACGCAAAACATCAACCACTTTAAAAATAATATATAACTTTCATATTTCTGTGTAAATTTCATATATCACTCATATCACTGTTCAGTAACCCTTGAAATGACCAGGGAGTTTCTAGGAAGGAGATACAACAGTCGAATCTGTCGGACAATATGTACTTGATTTAATTGATTTAAATTTGTAAATGATTTAATTCTTTTCAGGCACTGCTATTTGATTGTCAGGTCTCTTTGCTCCTATAGTTAAGTCTCTGTTGACCCTTTTAATGATGATCTCCCCCTTTTTTTTCCAAGTAACCCCGAGACAAAGGCCATTGTCTATACATGCCTTGAAGTAAGGTTTGTTTCCGCTAATGAACAAAATTTAATCAGGATTTTCAGTAAAACGACTGGCAACAAACGTTTAAATAATGTACTTCAATTGTGCTCCCCCCCCCCACAATTTTTATACGTCACCTGCTGGAAACATTTTTCAAGCCTATACATTCCTCTTAGTTTTTAGCAAATTTCCCCATCATTAGGAAATATATTCGAAAAGGAAGTTATAAAGAAATTCTTAGCTGACTTTAAATGAAATGATATTTAGTGAAACGAATAACGACGAAAGGTTAAAATTTCACATTTTTGCATGACGGATGGCAACGAAAAGTTAACGAGTTCAAAGTAAGAGGTGTGTCTTCCCATTGTCATTTTACCAATGCATCACTGATCCTAGTTGATCTAGTTATTGAGACAAGAATTTTGAGAAGAAAGGCAAGATAACTGTCGAAAGAACATTAAGAGACTATAGAGCGTTGGATCTCCTTCCTAACACCTTCCATTTATATATCCTAAATATATACTCATTAAATGATTAAAAATGAGAATAAAAAGGAATGTAGTAACCAGAAACGTAAACAACTATCCCTGAAACACTGTTTCAGTTTTACACTTTATACAGACTGCCCATATTTGTTCGACCTTACAGAAACAAACATTGCTCATCTTGTCTGATCTGGGTATACATTACAGTCGAACTCAAGCGAAATTTTACTTATTCGGCTAATGAATCTTTTGCCTGAATCTAGTATTGGAACAATGACAACGAAAACAAAAAGAGGAGAGAGTTCGCTAGAGTGTCCTCAAAATGATGAACGATATAAATGGAACGAGTTACTTTTATCAAGTGCTGGTAATAACACTGGCTAAGCTGTCAGTTTTTCATTTTACAAGTAAATAAATCAATTCTGGTGTCAGATATTGACCGTCAAATTTAAGACAGAGTTTAAATTTCTGCTAGGTTAAAATAATTTCTTGCAACAATCCTGTTCTAAGTTTCGGTTTGTGAATTGTGAATACCCAGACTCTGCAAAACTAAGAAAACCAGACAAGGGGCTTGATGATTCCTTGCCTCTGAAAGTTATTACTTTGACTTTTAAATTATTACAATTTAATTACGAATTACTCCTCATGTTAAGTCTTTCAGGCTTTTCCTGAAAAAAAAACACCTGAATCTATTCTTAAAAGGAGTTACCACTCTACATTTACATGAAAACTTTCAAGAAAGAACCCATCACCCTGCATTTCTTCTCAAAGTCCCTTCCGCTGGAAGCTAAGGGCCATAACCAAACGTTATCCCCATGAAACATCCTTGCATTGGTAAGGGTAGGAACTAAGTAACATGGCTTCAACGATTACACCTTGCACCTGAAATATGTGTGAATCACCAAAAGTTTGCACTAAAATAAAGTTTACCTTGAAGATATTTTTAAACTATTCTTAACTGTCATGTTTATCCCCTGGCAGCGCTTGGTAAACCCCAGGAAAAGTTGACCACCAATTGGAATGTAAAGTTACTTTCTAAATTGTGCTGTCGTGAAATTAAGGTCACATTTCTTTTCTTTTAAGACATGCCTTTCATTCTTTTATTCGGTTACAACCAGATTCAACTGATTACTTTGTCAACTTCAACTGTAGACTTCGTTCCTAACTAAGATCAGCATTACTAGTGGTAATTGCGAAATTGTGTATACTTTCGCATCTTTCAGTCGGTCTCAGTGGCATTTCAATTGAGTTTGTGAGGCACCTTTTCTATCTCCCATCGGAACCTCACTTCTTCCCATTGGCACTTGAAAAGTTTTGTTTTCCATATAAAAGGAATAATGAGGGTATAAGTCACTTATTGTAGCAAATATGTGTGCAAAAAAATGAGGGAGAGGGGAAGATAAAGGGAAGCTCGAAGCAAAAAGTTACAGCCAATGGGTTCATCTCCAAAAAGTGAGGGAACATATGTCTCATCCCCGACATTTCCATCTATGCTACTGGTATTTTGTAATCATATACATAGAACGCATATAACTTCATTGTAAGTCCACCTTGCAATTAAAATATATGTAATTTATGTAAGTCCTTCCTTTTTGTGGTGAATGGCAAATATTCGAGGGTTGGAAAACAAACCTTTAGCCCCTCATTTTTTACTTTTTCTTCCAGGGGACGATCCTCCTGTTTTTCCACCGCTGGGATAAAACCGTAAACACAAAATAAAAGTGCAGTCGAATCTGTAAATGAAAGTCTCCTCCACCAAAAGGAATACCGAAATTTCGAATCAATGTCGATTCAATTTACCTCTTACAATATTTCGAACCGCTGAAAAGAGTGTCTGTTTCTTCAATTCTCCCAAGAAATTTGTTTCCATTTCATTCTCTGACGAACTACTCCTTCCTCCGGATTGTTTACTAGCCTCGTCTATGCCAGAATCTGCGACAGCCAGTAGTTTTGCCGGACAGAACTCAAGATCCAATTGTCCTGATTGATTAAACGAACCCATTTTGCCCTTTTCTTTTAATAATTTTTCTATTGAATCAGTTATGTTTCCTTCCATTTCTAATATTTCCCATGGGTTGTTTTGATTTATAATTTTACGAGTCATGTCTTGAGTATTCTGAACAGTCTTTAACCAATTTAAAAGTTTTTCTTGAAGGGCTTCTGGATCTTTACATTTTTCACTCTCGATCTTTTGAAGTTCCTCGTGCAACTTTCGTTTGTCAGATTGTAATTTTTCTTCAATTTCTCGGTAACGAGTGTCTATTTTGTCTCCGAGCTCTAATATCTGACGTTTTATTTGTCCAGTAGCTGTTTTTATCTGCATGGATGTGTTTCTTGCCTCGCTGGCCTGACTTTCACTTGTCTGTAGGAGGGTTGACATCTGATTTCTCACGGAAGATACTTTACTTTCAACTTCTTGCAAAGTTCTGTGTCGTTGGTGACTTACAGTTGCACACACTTGACATGCAGACACGCTACATTTTGTGCAGTAGTAACGCACCTTCTCTTGTTTATGTGTAACACAATACGGTGTTTGGGTATATATGATATTTTGCAAGTATTTTTCATCCGAGAGTTTTTCAGATTCCATCAATTGATGATCGCTGCTTCTCGTCAAGTGGTCGTGCATGTACTTGCAATCTTGACAAAAATGAACTTTACAATCAAGGCAGAACTTGGTACCCATTTTATTTCTACAGATTTTACAACTGTAGTCTCGATGTTCGTTGGAAAGTCTGCTAATCCCTTCTAAGCGTTCCATAAGACTGACCAAAAAGGAGTTCTTTGGTAAGTCGGTAACTCCCTTTTTCGACAAATCAACAGTGGAATTACATGTTAGACAAACGAGTTGTTTCCTGTATCCCCCAGTCCGACTTTTCAAACACTGGAGACAAAAGCTATGAAGACACGGGAGTATTTTGGGTTCTTTATAGGGTCCCTTACAAATTGCGCAGCGTAGAAAGTCTTCACTTAAACTTGTGTTAACGTTCTGTGCCATCTTGGACAGGGTAAATCATTCGACGTAGGTTTAATCCGAAAGAGGCTCACTCGTTCACGCTTGAAAACTTTCCTCACGTCAACAGTTCTTCTTATAGCTTGAAAAAGAAAGTAATACTTGTTTCATGTATGTACCCCTAAAAATCTTTCTAAGTTAGAATATTCTTTGTACATGGAAAAACTTTAATGGGGGACTCACATTTCATTTCCAGAATAAATAATTTGAACGACCATTAAAAGTTAGTGATGTTGCTAATTTTGATCGCCGGAATTTGGTAGGATCCAACTCTTACGTTTCACAAATGCTTTCGTCATTGACTTAGTGAGACAATTTCGGCCAATTGCTCTGGAATTTGCTGCTACCTTGCTACTTGTAATGCTCTTACTAAGGACCACGAAGTTCATACCTTTTTATTGTACTCAGATACATTAAGGATAAAAGGGCGAACTTCATTTTTTGTACTATGAAGAAACTTTACGTGTGAACTCCATTGACCGTACAGAAGCAAGCCATATAAAAGTGTGTAAGAGGTACATACAGGGAGCTATATTATTTGGTGAATCATATAAGAAATGTAAACAATTATATACATAAAAATCTGAAGATCGTAATGAGCTTTATATCATCGAACCTTTGTATACTGCCTATCATCCAATAATTTGTTGATCTACTATTTCTTTTCTGACAACTGAGCAAAGTAATGTGGCCGTAGCACCACCCGGACTGTCCCTCAAATTTAGATTCCCGAAAAGGAAAACTTCTAACGATTGAAAAATACTTGAACAATTGTTATAAACATTGCATAATTAAAATGAGCATTAATTCAAATTACCCTTTATTCCACGTTAAAACAGAAGGGCAAACAATCATTTTAAGATTACGGAAAACAAGTCTCAACACGCACTGGACATCCTATTTAAGAAAATATCTTTGAACAAAGATGACGTAGTACTTCATTGATCATTTGCTATTTTAGTACGTGAAAAATATTCAGTAGAATAGGAATATATGTTATTTGTGAAACCCAGTTGGGACACCAAGAGGGGCTTACAACTTGCATCTCAGTTTGCTCTTGTAAAAAAGGCATACAGATTACGGGAGAAATGCGCACTCCTAACTTTAATCCTCCAAAGTTATAACTTCCCCACTTGCTCCCCTTTCCACTTTTTCAAATCCTGGCAGGACAACTGGTGACATTTGCTTGCAACTGCTTAGTGAAGTCTGTACCACAAGGACGTTTATAATGAAATACATTTCATTGTATAAGACGATGCAGGAAGTTTCGAAGTAAGTTGTCGTAGCGAGTACGTAAGGTAAACGTGACAGCTCGTTTCATCCCTTTAGTTATTGCTTCCAAATTGTACCAATATTTTTAACATAGCTATAAGTAACGTACAATAGCCTATATTTAATACAGTGGTTCTCAAACTTTTTAGACTACCGCCCCTTTCCATCTTGAACGGTCCCAATGCCCCCTACCTCCTCCCCTCGTCCTACCATTCATAGTCGGACGCTCAACAATGTTTTTTTTTTTCTCAGATAACTTTTTCTATTTGCAAGAACAACAAAAACCTGCGGAAGGCAGGCATACTGTGAAACTGGTATAGAGAGCACAGTAGTTCAGTCAGTGTGAAGGGTGAGCTTGGTGTAACGCTGCGAGATACGAACGTCTGGTTGCATTTTAGTGAGAAGCGGAGGGGAAGAACTGGCGGAGGGAAACAGACCCCCATGCCTTATTGTGCCCTAAATCGCTGCGGTGATCTTTCGTAATCGCCAGGGACCCCCAAATCAGCGCCAACGCCCCCATTCTCCGTGTACTGTGTGGCGCCCACCTGAGACTTCCCAACGCCCCCCGGAGGGCGGTAGGGGCCACTTTGAGAACCACTGATTTAATACATTAAAATCTATTCGTATGAACTAAATGCTAAAGATAAAATCGATATGGTTGATATCATTACCTAGGCGTTGTCTCTATCACGAGGCCAATTTCTGCAACCTTGGCCTCGGGTTCGGGCTTGGGGGGGGGGGACGATTTTCCTGGGATCTAGGGAGTCTGGAAAGTTAAATTTTATAACCTCAGCCCCAACCGTTGTAGGGTTGAGGACAAGATGCTCCTATATAAGACACTGTAAAAGTGAAGACTGCCCTCTTACAGTCTAAAGGAACAATTTCCTATGGAAATTGTACCTCTGAGGCTCCGCCACTCTTTGGCATACAGGTACAGCTCCAGGCCCTCTTAAGAATCTTTAAGAACCACAAGTATAGCCGGTCCTTACACTGCTGTGGCACCTGACTGTCTTACAACGCATGGTTAAGGAATACACAGCGTTCCTTGCACACATAATTAAGAAACCTAATCGGAAGCTATACGCAATCCACATAATAAAGAAATAAGGTGGACCCTAGATCGCGCTAGCAAGTGGAGTGCGTCCCCTCCAGCAGCCCCTTCGCAATTTCAATAATGGTTATCAATGACCACCTAATTTGCAACCATTGACAGCATTGACAGATATGAAGGCATTACTCCAAACTCCTCAACCGCTTGCCAACAAAATCGCAGAACCTTGTCACAACCGTGACTGAGGTAGAAGCAAAAGTATTATTTGAAGACTGTAATCTGCCGGAAAAGCTTGTTGTATGCCCCGGCACAAAAGTTCAGCTACGCCATTATGCACCATCCAACGGCACTACACAGTCATACAGATACTGGATTTTGATTGGTCGTACTTTTTAATTACCATGCACTAACCATATTTCAGACTATTGTTGTAGACAGTTTCATCCCCCTCCCCCTCGTCGGGGAAGCTACCACACCCCAGTCGGGCATATCTTGGCACCACCCACACCCCAGCTATATGGAATATAACAAACTGGAATGGTTAGGCTAGGCTCTTGCATTGTAATATATGGTAACTTCGCCTCGGATTAAATTGGCCTCAAGACTTGTGCTAACCTTGACTACAACACTGCTCCATATCTACTTCTTGGATTGATGAAAGGTCTGGGGGTGTTTCTAAGAATTTGTCGAAGAAAACCACCTTAACATGCGAATTCCCCACATTTGCAATCACGATAAATACTCAAAGAAACATTTTATGAAGGCTTATATCATTATGCAGTTAGACCACCCTACTACCTGCAAGCATAAAGTGCAGATAACGACGGCCTTTGAGTATTTTGTTAATTAGTCCTCAAAAGTGGCACGAATAAATCATGTTAATTGCAAAAAGTGTAAAAAATAAAGCGAATATGCAAATACACATATAGGCCTTTAGAGCATACATGTAACTATACACCCAGTAATAATACTCTTGTGTAGCCTACGATAAGATAACCATGTATCATTACCCACATGACATGCCCCAGTAACAGCTTCCTAATTGGTTCATCTTATCAGTAATTCAAGAACACGAAAGTTCTTACCCATATCAATTCAAGAACAGGAAAGTTCATACCCATATCACATGAGAGATTAAAGAAATTAAGACTCGTATTGCAGTCTATGTTTTGGTAGATAGAAATCGGTTCAGAATTTCTCTTTTAACTCAGTCAGAAGCAGATGTTAGGCTAATACGCTGAAAAGGATGCTACTTCAAAGAAATTTTCAGGGTTATCGGGTTAATCCAGTCCTGGTTTTCCCCGGTCGGAGGTCACTACCGATCCGGAATCAGTATCATGTTGATCAGATTTCTATAAAAATGATCCTGATTGGACAATTGCGTAACTTTAATCCAAATTGGTTACATAAATGGTCTGGATTGGTGATCGGTGCCTCCTAACCTCGATTAGGTTACCGGCCCCACAGCTCGATGCTTAGTGAAATGGTGTATACTTAGTGCAATGAATACCCTAAACAAGCACATATGATTTAACTTAGAACACCCTGTTTCCACACACCGTAAAAGTCCAGAGATCGGATGGAGTCTTAAATTGAAGAAGAGATCAGTTTGTTGCTGTCTTTTAATTGTTCTGTGGATTGAGATAATGGCAACAATCACTTTATAAAGCGAAAGGATAAGATATTTTTATGACGAAAATATTCTAGAAATGCTTTGTGAACGCTCATACTTTGACGACAAGACTGTAAACTGATATTTTCAAAGTTGTATTTAAAAAAGGGTTCAATAATGTTTTAATAAACGTGAAGTGTTGTGCAAAAGGTGATATGTGGGTAAGTTTTGGCACAAAGCCAAGTAAAATAAGACAGTTTGTACTGGCAGGCAAAGTACAGATTGACGAATAAAGATTGGAATAAAAGGAAGATCAAGATTTCCGATCACGTAAATATTGCTTACGGTACAAGAAAGGGAAAACGGCCTGTCATGCTTTTTTCTGAGAGCAAAATAATCTGCTGCCAAATTTTCAAACCACCGGCACACACTATATGCAAGAATCTTCCAAGTAGGCAACAGACGGAGACAAGATACTTCTATAGTTTCGGGCATTTGCTCATTTGCAGCTAAACCTAAACGTGAGACTTTCGAACCTAAGAGTATTTATTGACAAGAGAACAAGGTCTTATGTCGCGTTCCTTTGGCTCGGTGATCACGGTGTGCACGAGCATTATTTTTTATGCAGAACAGATAAGAAGACATAATTTTGAACTATCAGTTTTGCAGAAAAAAGAAATGCGGTGCTCACCGACCGCAATGGAACGCCGTATTATACGTGCCAATTTAAAAGCAAGAGTTAGGTCCAAAATGGTTTAGTCTCCGACAGTCAGTCGTTGCGCTGTGCACAGTCAATGGGCGAAACATGAGACAACATTTTGGTGCTTTTCGTAACTTAAGAAGAGGTATATTCTCCCTCGCAATTCCCTAAAAGTGAAGGAACAGCAATACTTTTGTAGCTGTAGGAACACTGTTTTACCTTTAGTTCGATTATGTAGGAGTTGACGCTACAAATTAGTGGCATGTCGCCTATATATGTGATTTATTTTCAACTTTCAGAGCCTCAAAGCGAAATACTAAGTTGCCTACTGAGCCGCCTCGCTTACGCATAGACTGTGCAATCCTTAACGTCAACATCTGTCTACGTTTGACACATTACCACGACATACAGCGTTAATGTAACGCTAAGGCAACAAAACGTTACCTTAGGAACAGGATTCACTACGAAACCGAATGAAGGCTGTTGTCTTCTAACCCAGATAATACACACTGAAATAGATAATAGACAATTACCGTCGTGTGTCTCCTTGAACAACAAATCCTAGGCTAAATATTTAAAACGCCAAACGTACAGAATTTCACACTGCCTGAGTAGAAAGCTGCTTGTAAGATCAAAATATGGAAAGAGCATACTTGAACGTGAACGCAACTTAATTCTGCTGAAACTTGTACGTAGGCTATGACAAGCAAAAAAAGAACGCGCTCGTGAGCACCTGCTTCGGCTTTCATAGACAAGCGTATTTTTGTTTTGTTAAAGACGGGCACGCGTATACGCACAGACGTTATCCGGCTGTGTACAGCGCGTCGACGCGCTGCACATAAGCTGATAATATTTGGGCGCGCACTAAAGTACTTGTGCTGTATTTAAAAGGTGCCTTTTATTTCTGTATGATTATGAGACCCGATACGGCGTGCACCACATACGCAGGCAAGCCCCATAAATAGTAAAGTGTTAGAGAGAGTACACGCAAGGAAGAAACGACTTGGCCGAGACACTGCAAATTTGGACCTAACTTTGCCTCCATGGATGGACATTTGGCCATTTTGACCATGGTCTCCAGTCAATAGATACTCTTAGGTTCGCACTAATTTGTGTTAGAGATCACTTTTATAAACATACGAAGATTTTTAAAGGTGCTGTCGGGCTCCAAACACAGAGTTAGCCTGTGGAATTCACATTAGTGGAATTCAATACTGGAACTATTTTAGCAGGATCACACTAAGTATTTGACAAATTAAAAGAAGGTCTATAAAATTGCGTAATTTTTTTCCATCTCGTTTATTCCATAATAAGTTTGCCAAGATTCGTAAATTTTTTTTTATAAAGGCTATATACAAACATGGAAAAAGAAAACAATGTATCGAAAGCAAGTAATGGCGAAGGCTTTTTAATGCCCTACGCCAAAAACGTCGAATCTCCAAATTTGTCTACTCCAACCTGGTGGAAAATGTTTCTTTTCCTCCAAAGGCTTTCTCTAAATGGAGTGAAAACTTAAGATTTTGCGATGTTACTTGGCAAAGCATTTTTATGCCCCTGCCACTCTGTCAGAGAGAGAGTAAGTTACAGTATTTTCAGTAGAGATTTCTTCAGCAAACTCTAGGAACTAACCACCTGCTGTTTTTGATGAAAATTCGTGTAAATCATTTGTGTTCGTTGACACTATTGATCACCTATTGTAGGGATGTCAAATAATCTCGTATTTCTGGTTAGAAGTGGAGAAATGTCTTTTAAAGGACGGTTTTTCCTTTCAAAAGAAGATATTTATTTTGGTTACAAGCTATTGAGAACTCACTCATATAATTTTTGATCTTCAATGTAAAATTTTATATTTAGCAACAAAAGCCATGCTCTCCCTAAAGTTGATATTTTTTTTCAAATTTAAATTTTTTATAGAAAGGGAAAAAGTACTTCGAGAAGCAATGGTGGTATGACTAAACCTTATGTTTCTATCAAGAGTTAAAGGAAACCTTCGCCGTTCGTGATATTACTCTTAAACGGTTGCGCAAACATTCTAACCAACTTTATACCAACGCTGGGCACGTATATGTCCAAACCAATTCTGGGAATTTGCCCAACAATCGTTGCGTAATAGCTTTACCTTGTGGTTGGATAAACAGTTTGACCAATAAAACGACCCTCCAAATTACCCAACAGTACCTTTCCCCAATATTGGTTATAAAAAGTACCTTTTATTGGTAAAATTTAGTGATATTAGGTGGGCAAGCATTTTTTAATGGGGTAATTTATGGCTGATTACATGTATGCCCTACTATATTGCATAAATCTCAGATTATCCTAAAGAATGAAAGATTGGAGACTCGAAGATTGTGTTGAAGTAAATATGAGCACAACAATATCGTGTGCAGAATTCAGTGCTTGTATCGAACTCATAATCAAAAGGATCAGGGAAAACATGATGCTGCTAGTAAGCTCAAACCCAATTCTTTAGGCTAACCGAGTCTAGGCTAAAAAAATTACACAAAATTACACGTTTAAGTACCCTAGCCTAAGTAAGGCTGGCTAGCCTAGCCTGGGTGGGCCTAATGATTTGAGCTTGGGTTCACTTGCGGCACTAGTTCTTCCTTAATTGATTATAAGTTCGATATAAACATCAAGTAGTGCTCAAAATACATTTTGCTAATGTTTACTCTCAAACCCAATCTACAACCCTCCAACCACCATTCCTCAAGGTAATCTGAGAACTCCACCATCAGTCTGTCGTCGTTCCATGAACTACTATGACTAGTAGACAGTAAACGTGAGATACGTAATTTCGCACGTAACGTTCACAATACCCATATGTTCAATGCTTTTATCACATTCACGTATGCGGATTGCGCAAAATTTGAGCGGGAACATTGCCAGTTGGACAAGAAACTTTTCTTTATAATTGGTCGATCCCTTTTATTGTGTTTTGCTTAAAAAGCCTTATGTTGGTAGAGGGAATACCCAACGCTGGTCATAAACACAAGTGCCCAACCTACATTACCCAACTTTTAAAGATTGTATGTTCTTCGGAGATAATAGGCCTAATTAGCATTTCATTTATAGGTTCTGTTACGCCCAATAGAAATTAACTTGTAAAATTGCGTTAAGGTTTATCATTGTTTTCGAGATAAAGACTGTCTAACGGTCTCAAATGGGCTGTCAATGAATATTAGAATACGGTCATGTTGGCCAAATCAGGAAAATGGTCAAAAATTTCACTTAACGGAGTAGTCAAAATAACCGCTTGGAAAATTACGTATGCCGGTATATTTGTACAATCGTGTTCATATCGGTACCTATCGCAGTGAAAAAAATCATACACCCAGCCACAAATGAAGGTGAAATCCACGTGACAAAATGCGCAATTCCAACAATCGAAGCTGTAGGCTTCGATTAATTCTCGCACCTACCAGAGGCCAACTTTCCGTGCCATAGTCGGGCAATTTGTTGCATTTACTGTAAGTTTACAAGCTGGGGTCTTACTAGCATACAAGCAAAGTAGCATCTTTGTAGGCTTAATACTTTATGTTATCGTTTTAACTAGCAGCTTGGAATATTCCGGAATCCATGTATTAATTTGCCACTTACTAGTATCAAAGAGGTAGCGGAACTTGCTACAAACTACACAGCATCGTGCAACTAAAGCAGTAAATGCATTGTATCTTACCATTTTTACACTCCCACCAAATGGCAAGTCACAGTTTCTGGAAAAGCACGGTACCTTGATACGATAATGCAGAAATGTCACTTCGGGCTGCCGACACGGGTAAAACTTTATTCTATAAGAGTGCTAACCTTGCGATCGAGTCAGTTATGTCTAGAGTAATTGTCCTACCACTAAAAACTATTAACACAACTATTTTGAGATCACGAAAACCCTTTGAATGGATTGGTTGTTCAAGTTGTGTTTCATGAGTGTTTTCTCAAATAAATATGAACGAACAAGTGGGGATCACATTCCTCTCCAAATGACGCTAGTAAATTGACATCAAGTTACCTTTTGGTACTGTTAAATTAAGTGGTTCCTATAGTGTAAAACGTCATAGAGCAGGAATTTAAAAGCTACGCTTTGCGAAACAGTCTAAATTTCAAGGTGCGTAAAAGAGCTGTTGCCTTCCGAAAACACCCACGTTACTGCAGTGAGGTGAACAGGCATAGGTTTCATCGTACGTCATAACGATTTTTAAACAATGCTTACCAATTTCTTCATTTTCTGAAAAGTAATAAAGATTTTTTATACAACTGACTTCTTAAAGTAAGAAGAGGTTTCTCCAGTGCTTGTAACATTAAGGTAAACAACAAAGGTATCGACTTTCACTTTACAGATGCTTTGCTTACTTTATTTATTAAAGATAACCTAAGTTCAATAGGTGTCCTTTGGGAATGTGCATCTAATATATTCATACAATTTCTTTCATTTTTTAGTTAAAAGGCTGACTATAATTTTACAGACTTTTCGTTAATATTCTTAGTTTTACTAATATTATGAAGAAAATGTGATAACAGATGTTATCTATAAAGTTTCTACTTCTACCGTACAAGCTTTAGCTTACTGTTAATGCATACTTCACTATGGCAATTTTGTCACAATCCGTTAAGATTCAAATTAGCTTTTTTTCCACAATAGGTCTATACAAAGTTTTCTTAAATGTGTAGATAATAGAGCACTAATTTGCACCTGGTCCTCCCTGATTCGGATAATCTTTTGAGGTAAGTAGGCAGAAACTCGACATAAAACGACACAGCTGGTTGAATTATCAAACTTACACACTTTTCAATGGGAAATTAATGCTGTCCCTTAAGTGCAGCGTCAACATAGGGAGCTGTGAGAGATGGAGAAACATCGACCAAATCTGCCAGACAATGTGTACTTGAGAATAATTTAATCCTTTTCAGGTAGCCAAATTTGATTGACATGTCTCTTTTTTCTCATTGTTTGACGTTTGTTGACTTTTCTTAATGATGATCTCCCCCTTTCAAATCGCAGTAATCCTGTAACAAAGACCATTGTCAAGATGTTGCTTTGAAGATAACTGCGCAGCCGATAAATGTGAAACGTTTTCACCGTTTTTTGATCAAAACGACTGTTCACCCACTCTTAAGTTGCACAATTCCATTATCATTCTAATTTCTCCATTAAGAAAGGAATATACCTGATTGAAAACCAAAGGGAGTCTAAAGTTTGATGATGACATTTCAAACGTTTCCGGAGTGTTCCTGAAATAGCGAACAATGTATCTATGTTCAAAAAGTAACAAAAAGATAACCTGTACCCTTTTAAAGCGCGGCACCTGGGGGCACAAGCTGAAAATTTTCGGCTCTTCCTGACTGCTGGCAATGTGTTACCAATGGGGGAATCATCCTATGAGCTCCCTCAGATGCAGCAGACGACAACAACAGTTGTCTTTACTGTCTAATTTCTCTAACTTCTAGAGGAATTTTAGGAATCAGACAATGCTAATCTGAAGTGTCGGCAAAACACCTAGTTTCAAAGGAGGAACAAGTGTTGTTTCTCCATCCCTTACAGCTCCTTGGTCAACATTAGTGTTAAATGAATATTCGTTTCTTTTATAGGCCTTTTCAAGGCAATACAAGGATCTTCTGTGAAGGGGAAACCCTAGATGGGTAAACAAATTACTCTTTGATTTGGAACGTATAACTTTATAGCTGGTCCTTCTAAAATGGCTGAGAATGTTGTAAAGAGATTGAATCAAGATTTTATACGTTGCACTATTTGCAAGGAGATTTACAAGGAACCTAAAATGCTCCCATGTCTTCATAGCTTCTGCCTTCATTGTTTAAAACAATGGGTTACTAACCACAAAAGCCAGCCCCTGGCTTGTCCCACGTGCGGATGCACCGTTGATCTGCCAAGTAAAGATGTTCACAGTTTACCACAGAACTTCTTTTTGATAAGTCTTATTGCACGTTCAGAAGAAGTAAAAAGACTTTCCACTCGGCATAAGGACCAGAACTGCAACATATGTAGAAATGAAGGTACTACGTTCTGCTTAGATTGCAAGGTGCATTTTTGCCCTGATTGGATATAACAAGAAGCAGATGGGAAGCATCACGTGGAATTTAAAGGAGCTGGGTAGTGGCGTACTTCCGAAATGAAAACGTCATACCAAACGAGATGTTTACCCTCATTGTGAGGCTTATATTGAAAATATTCCTCGTAATACGTTTTAAACTCTCATTTTAGATAATTTTTGCAATGTAATTTAGTGATATCGTTCCTATATGTTTTCCTAGATTTTTGATTTTCCACTTGCAAGATATTAGATAATTTGTTTTTTGAATTTCTAGTTCGTTACTTTTTCTTCTGGGACAGACATTTTTGAATCTTTTTCATTTGTAACGGTTCTGATCGATAGCTGTGCTAACTTTAACCTACTTAAGTTAGCGGTAGTGCCTAGGTCTTCCACGAAAAAAACTCCATTGATCGGAAAAAACAGTTTCTGTTACCTGCTAAATTGACAATGTTGTTCATGAACCTCCAGCAGATGATGAGCAAACTAGGCTTGTGTCGTAATTCGTTTTAAGTTAAATTTATCGCACTGAAACACGCAACTCGAATATACTACACACATATGTACGTTGTGAGGTGTATACTGTGCTAAACACAATGCATTAATGGATTCATCGGTTTTGGATCAAACCGATAAACCAAGAATCATAACCAGATGTGACGTAACGAAGTCGGCGGGTCCGAGAATTTATTCTGTTTTGGCGGCTACTCAGCTCCTTTAAGCTCACATTAAATTGCAGTAGAAATCAACTACTGTAATTAAAACTGCTTACTCTATAAAAAGGGATTTCGACATAGAAAATGGACTATCTTACAAGATAGTACTACACTGGGGGTTCTTGCATTCTTCAGAGATAATTGAAATTTCATTAATGACCCGGCTGATAAAAATGTCTCTGGAGGCCTGACAATTACTCAGTTTGATCAGGGAGCTGTCTCTTATAGTTCTCTGGTTTAAGGATTAATATCCGTGTGTGTCATCTTAGCAACTAACTACCGATGCCTTAAAGTTAACTTTATTAGCAAAGAAATATCTCACGTGATTTACAAGTTCCTCAGAGAGTTCGAAAAGTTTGGGGAGGTTAATTATTTCTTTGAGGTTTGCGAGGAAGAATTTACAATTTTTATCGTTCTC
This sequence comes from Holothuria leucospilota, assembly GCA_029531755.1. Taxonomy (NCBI): domain Eukaryota; kingdom Metazoa; phylum Echinodermata; class Holothuroidea; order Aspidochirotida; family Holothuriidae; genus Holothuria; species Holothuria leucospilota. Next base: position 38,543,787 of record CM055982.1, read on the forward strand.
TTTTTTGTATATCTTTGTCTACCTCCCTTCGTCGTCGTGTTCTTGGCATATTTCAGTAACTGGTAAGCTCATATTCTTATGTTTGAATTTTTGTAAAGTGGCTCGACCTTGATCAGCTTTGCTTCTGTTGGATCACCTCCAATTTTGTTTCAAATATCCTACAATTTTCTTTTATCTGTATATTTTGTAAATGATTATGGAAGTAAAGACCTTCAACTAATCAAATTTCCGTTTTGTGTAATTTCATACAATTTGCATAGAAAATTATAACATGAATTCCATTTGTGAGAAACTGAGCATTGCCATCATCCATGTTTTAAAATCATGAGATACTGTTGAAATTACCTTGGTGGTTAATTTATTGTATAAGGTAATAAGGTTAAGTTCATGTTAGAGCCGTGCTAGTCTCCTTCAACAGGCAGTTAATGTCCAATGGCAGATAGCTTAAAACTTGGGGAAACTACTGATGGAGTTTTTGATAGGTAGACTGCGGTTTTAGTTAAAATGTCTTTCCACGGTCTAAATATCATCAGGTATTTACAAGACTAGTGTAAAATGCACAGATTATTATTAATTTATCTGCACAGCCTACAACGTATAGCTCATAAAAGTTTGGCATAAAAAAGCTAGCAGAAAAATCTTTCAGAAAATGATCACGGCATGTAATTCAATTTTGGTTAATAGTTAAGCGTCTTCAAAGCAAGAATTTTGCAGGTTAACACCTGTACAAGATTTGTTTTTAATACTTGCTATTTTTATCTGTTTATAAGTAAATTTTGAGTTTTTGGACCGTTTATTTCTGAAAGTACATTGTGTTTCGCATTTGAAAACATCAGTAAAAACAGTCATTCTTGAATCTTTTGGAGATTGCCATTTTTATACTTCTTGAGTTTGCATAATTTCTCTTCGTTTCGTTAGATATGTTTAGGCCTGTCACCAAGAATAGTCTACACGTACACCGTAACAGTAAGCAAGACCTGCTCCATCTTAGTACAATAAAGCCTGGGTCATTAAGCCCTGAGACTATCGACCTGATCCTTGCCACCATATTTGTGTTTTTAATTGAAGAAAGCAGAAAAAGAGAGGGTTCAAAGGGGTAAAAAGGTGACGGACACTCTACATTTTAGCTATTTCTATTTACCGTGATAATTCTTCATTTGAAGATTGACTTGCCAGTAACAAACCTAAATTAAAGAAAAACTAAATTAAAGTTTAATTGGGATTCTACCATTATCACACAAAACGAGGGATTACATGTGAAAGCACAATTATTATTCACAGCCCAGTGTCAAAAGATTTTCCCATGAACATTTTATTTCTTGGGTGGATGCAAGCAGAGAGCTTTCCTAACAGCTCCCTTGTGCCAGTAATAGCCGTTTCGAAGTATTCAAGTCCTTTTAGGCCCGGCAGTCACGCTATTTCTTCAACTCAACTTGGAATAAAATGCAAGATATTTTTTCTGTTAGGTCCCAAAACAATATACTAAAAGTCGCACAGAATACTAGTACCGGAAGTGTGCCTAATTTGCATAAATCTAAAATGGCCGCCAAATGTAAATATTTTGCCCTTAAAATATGCCATGACAAATGGATACGTTTCATACTTCGTATACAGATTTATCATTTTAGAAGGAAAAATCAACTGTTTTAAGTGGAAGTCAAAGGTCATTTGAAGTCATCAGCGGTCAAAAACCCTAACCCTACAAACACGATATTTCAAGGTAGGAAGCACGGATACATTTTATACTTACAATGTAGATGCAATTTGGTCAATAAAAGACTCCTATTGTTTTGGAAGAGGGCAAAGGTTATCTGAAGTCACTGTCAAATATTGCAAATATTGCAAAACTGGTGTACTTTGACACATAGACTTTCAACCAAAAGACTCTCAGCCTACATCAGCTACATACAGTTTAATTGTTAAAATGGTGGACTGATATGAATGCACAAACCTCAGAAAGGCATTTACTACCCTGCCCTGTCCAACAATTGCCCTAAAAACGCTGCTCTGTCGAAAAGGATGCCCATCTACTCAGCCGAACTGCATCCCGCAGAGAAAACTCCAGTATTTCAGGCGCCCGACATGTCAACCTGTCGAGTTGGAACCAATTAACCTTGCGCTGAACCCCCTTGCAAGGTAATCCATTAGAAGATACGGAAGTGGTTGGACGATGATGAGTCCTTACCACACGTGGTTGTTAATATTGAAAACAACAGGTAGGAACTCACACTTTTTGTCTGTTGTAAATGGATCGGAACCTTCTTCAATGGTCTTCCCAAAGAGTAGTGTCGTTAGTAGCGATCCACTTCTTCAACAATGGTGCCACAAAAGTGGACTACCTACCGTAAATGTTTTGAAAGGAGTAATGCAATGATCAGAATGTGATAGGCAGAAGTTTTCGAGTGCTGCGTAACCTATTCCATCTTTTCAACTTTATATATTTTGTGGAAGCTTTTGGCAGGCACTGTCAAATTTTATACACCAGAAAGCCATAAGGCTTATTAATTCCTCCCCGAAAGAAAATGCTTAGGCAAACCGAAGTTAATCTTTCAAAGTTATCCATGGGATATAATTTTTTACGATATTTTCACATTTTGACCTCTGTTGACATCAAATGACCTGTGACCTCCATAAAAATAATAGCAACCTTCTCCACAATACGAATAATCTACATACTCAGTATGAAAAGTATCTATCATTCCTCTCTTGAGATAACGTATTTTCAAGCGGTTTACAGTTTTTTTTTTAACTTTTATCTCTGGTGACCTCAGAGGACCTGTTCTGTTAACAGTAAAATTTTGGCCCTGTTTAGTGCCCTTGTTGAGAATGATTTGAACATATTTTATATACATATAGGTCGAAACTTCGAAAGTGTAAAAGTAATATATTCGATCTTGAATTTTATACCAATCCTAAGATAGAGCATAGCCCTTATCACAGAAGGAAAGGTTCACAGAAAATACCAGAGAGAAAAATTGATATATATATATATATATATATATATATATATATATATATATATATATATATATATATATATATATATATTTCTCTAATTCGGCACTTAGGGGGAAAGTTGTTGTTGAAAAGTCGACCTTAAGGGGAAAAAAATTTTCGGGTGAAATATAAGTTTCGCCTTAACGTTTCCACACACTTTTTCTATAGGAATACGTAAACTTACAAGGGCGCCCTCTTAGATTTACAAACTAGATGCCATTACTTCAAAGTTGTCAAATTTACGGACACCTAGCTGTTAACACAAACGGATGGCTGGCCATTGAAATAACGTTAATTTATATGTTTAGACGTTAGGGCGAATTTATTTCTTATGTATTTTATTATCTTTTTTTCGCCCTATGTACAAGCAGATATAAGAATTTCCCCTTAAGGTGGGAATTAGCGTTATATATATATATATATATATATATATATATATATATATATATATATATATATATATATATATATATATATATATAGGTATATATATATAGGTATATATATATATATATATATATATATAGGTATATATATATATATATATATATATATATATATATATATAATATTAAAACGATAAAAAGTAGTCAACTGCAGGTTTAAAAGTTGTAAAATGCATCTCAACACGGAGCTTTCGTCTTTCTAATCATACTTCTTCATCGTGACTGTACAAAGCAAGTTAACGCAAATATATATGTAAGAACAGTAAAAGCATAGAAACAGGTCGTCAGAGCACGTAAAAATTCAGTAACCAAGGAACTTAAAAGTCTAAACCTTAAATCATGATAAATCCTATTGAAAAACACCCTAGATGGAATGGGAGAATAAAAGTACCAATGCGAAAACGTTGTAGAGACCGCTCAAAGAAGTTCAAGAGAAGTAAACATAAGCCTGCGAAGTCATTCCACCCTTTTGGTAAGATACCTGTCCAAAGTAAACAGATACCTGTCCAAAGTTTACTTTGGACAGGTATCTTGCCAAAAAGGTGGTGGAATGACTATGCTACCAGTACCTGAACTCTGAATATAAAGTTACATAGAAAAAGAATGCGTAGTATGGCTTGGATAAAAAAAATTAAATTTTTAAATTTTTAAATTTAAAATTTCAATTATTTTTTTTTTTTATCCAAGCCATACTACGCTTTGTAATTCGATCTCACACGCATTCTTTTTCTATGTAATTTTATCGTGCTTCTATTTGATCTGTACCTAAGCTTTACAGACATTTGTGCATTTTATTCTGACGTAATAATAGTCTGCGTCCGATTCTATATATTTCTATACGCCTTGTAACTTTAACACGCTTTCATTTTTACGTATTAACAATAATATGCGTCATTTTATCTGTAGCCAAGTTATCGTACTCAACTGTAATTCACGCACATTGCTAGACGCGTCTTCTTGATTGTAATTTTCGTTTAAATGTACAGTCGTTTAAGCCACTTTGATAAAGGTCTATGACCGAAACGTCAGTACTTTCAACAACCTGGTATGGGGTCTTCATTTAACTCCTGTTATATATATATATATATATATATATATATATATATATATATATATATATATATATATATATATATATATATATATATATATATATATATATATATATATATATATATATATATATATATATATATATATAAACCTTCTAATCCTGCTTGAGACTAAGTTTTCCATTCACATATGAATATCCTCTTTCAGTATAAGGCAAGTGCTTTGTTAGAGGAAAATGGCCTAAGGTCTCTATGCGACTATTTAATACAGCGTTGATTTGACTCAGTTATATAAAGTCGCTACGTCAATCTCTCTCTCTCTCTCTCTCTCTCTCTCTCTCTCTCTCTATATATATATATATATATATATATATATATATATATACTACTATTTCACCTTCGACCTCCACATTCTAACTACGATCTACCAAACTCGACATATTATGTATATATATATATATATATATATTTATACATAAATATATATATATATATATATATATATATATATATTTATATATATATATATATATATATATATATATATATATATATATGCACCCAATCCTCCTAGCTTGTGTTGTTTATATATATATACATAATAGGTAGAGTTTGGTAGATCGTAGTTAGAATGTGGAGGTCGAAGGTGAAATAGTAGTACATTCGATGTGAGTTGAAACCAACCCTAAGATAGAGCATAGCCCTTATCATAGAAGATTAGAAGATGAGGTTGAAAGAAAATACCAGAGAGAAAAATTGAACCGCACCGAGGGTTTTAACCCGCCATCAGCTGCTTTCCGGGCAGCGTCTGTTCCACCAGGCTAACACGGCTCGTGATTTCCAGACGAGAAAAACAGGCTACAAATACCCCGCGCGACTCAATTTTCTCTCCTTGTTACCATAGTAGTCCCGAAGCGGGAATGAATATTCAATAGGTCGAGTTTGGTAGATCGAAGTTAGAATGTGAAGGTCGAAGGTGAAATAGGTGTACATTCGATCTGAGTTGAAACCAATTCTAAGATAGAGCATAGCCCTTATCATAGAAGGAGAGGTTGAAAGAAAAAAAAAAAAACCAGAGAGAAAAATTGAACCGCACCGAGCGTTTGAACCCGCCATCAGCTGCTTTCCGGGCAGCGTCTGTGCCACTGACAACAGGGTACAAATACTTTTACTAAATCTTCCTGAGTGTGGGCGTTTTATTCGAATATTGTATAATCAGGGAGGAGCTACATTGTCCCTGTATTATCTCGATAAAAATGGTTTTTAGGTAAGCTTCAGTGTGCCTAATGACCCAAAAGAACATAAGAAGTGACAGTGCATTTCGAACTGTGAGCACAACTTTACGTGGAAAAACGTACCCCCAGCTACGCCAGTGATCCCACGGCCCTACATGTTTTCACACATCACACATCACATCACACATCACGGGGCTGAACAAAGACCTCGGTGTTTTGAATCAGCACACTTTCCATCAGATAACGTAATTGTTTATTCCACTTATTTACACCTTTTCATCACCTATCATCTTGTGTTTTTAAGCTGTATCACCGCTGTTGGCTAAGTTAATTATTCTACTCACTTCACTGTCTGATCTCGCTGACGAAGGTTCCAGGAGAACCGAAAATTTTAAATTAAATCTTGGATTATTTTGTACTCTTTAAGTCAACTAGTTATGCATTTATTTGTTTCCTGTTTTACGATTTATTTTCTCGGAGTACACGTGGAACTCTCCTCTTTGACTATAATTAATATATATATATATATATATATATATATATATATATATATATCTATATATATATATATATATATGTAGATCGAGCTGTGAATAGGTAGGAAGCCCAGTACTTGGGATTGATTTAACTTTCATGATCGAAACAGTTTACATAACTTTCGACCTATTTATATATATATATATATATGTATAGTGTAAAAAAGGTAATAAGCGATAATGTCTTTTTCAACCAAAAAACTTTATTATCCCTCAAATATTTCGGGGATTTAAATCCATCTCCTTCCTCAGTCAGTATTAGACGCATAATGAAGAAGTTTACATCTAGTACATACATACACTGAAATTCAAAAAGCAACAGTTACGTAACAAAGCGATTACGTATGGGCGCGCGCGCTGAATAATTAAGCCGTATATAAATGCGCGTGAAACGTTAGGGGATTATGACTTGAAGAATGAAATACCGCTTACTAAGCCGAGATCTTTATTAAGGCCAAAGATGTGCGTTTTAAAGTGGAGGATATTTTCAACTTCTTTGCATTTTCTATCCGAATCGCTTTTGAAATTGCCTTTGATTATGAAGAATTTAACATTGTCACTCAAATGATTGGCGTTGTTAAAATGATTGGCGACAGGCAAGCCAGTGAAGTTACCAAGGATGCTGCATATAGGTGGTTGTTAAATCTGAACCTAAGTTTGGATTTAGTCTCCCCAATGTACACAGCATTGGGGCACCTGTCGCAGTATATAGCGTAAATTACATTAGAAGATTCGCACGAGAAATTCTGAAGGCAAAGTTTGAGTCCGTTGATAGTAACATAGTCACTAGTGTCTATGTGATCATTTAACTTACAACGTGGTCTTTGACAAGGGCGGTTGCCTATCAGGCCAGGGGTGGCGCGAATACAGCTTTTAACCCACAGGTTACGTAGATTTGATGGCTGTCTAAAGGCTTGAACAGGGGGCGACGAAAAACACTGTAATTATTTGCATTACAGTGTTGATAAAAGCTCATTCTGACGACCAAGCGACTTAATAGTATGTTCATTAAATCTGTCTAGAAGCCCTCTGGTGCTCTCACCCACATAGACAGAATCACAGTCGGGACAATTAACTTTATGAACCATATTAATTGAATAACTTTATCCGAATCTGTCTTGGAATTTAATAAGGAAGATATTTTCTTTTGTAAGAAGGTGATACTCACATCAGCTTCAACTTTAAAAACACTACTAATGCAATTTCTCAAGCTTTTTGCAATTTTATCACTGCTTAAGTCAATATAAGGCAATCGTTCATAAATAGTTTTATTTGGCTGAGTTGTATCAGGGTCATAGATCACGAGACCCATTCCAAACTGGGATCGTAGTCCGCGAGTATACGATTTAATTTCGCGCAACATTCGTCTGGGATATCCATTAGACATCAAAATGAAAATGAACTCCAAAACAAATAGTTCGTCAGAGGCACAGAGTCTGCATGCCCTTTTTTGTAACGCTTTTACCACTCCAACCTCATACGTTTTGGGACACCAAGATTTTCAGTTAGGTGAAAGACCAGTGAAAGTTTGTTTAAAAAAAAACAGACGTTATAACACTATCAATGGAAGTGCTGTCGACTAATCTAGAAATGGTAATATCTAGAAAGAAAAACGACCACCCTTTTCAGTTTCAAAGGTGAAATTGACATAACTATGAAATGTTATATTGGACTGGCTTGATTAACGAAGACGGGAGTAATCCATGCGATCGTTATTTGGGGTTTATGGTGTGTGTGTGTCACTAAGTCTTTGCGTGTTTCTGACACGTTGCTTGTGGAAACGATGAGGTATCTGGAGATCGGATATATATATATATATATATATATATATATATATATATATATATATATATATATATATATATATATATATATATATATATATTTATGCTCGTGATGTAAAGATTCGTTATATGGATAGAAAGAACCCTAGTGCATTTAGGGACTTCAAATGTAATCTGAGGTCAACAAAGTTGAAACTTAGAAATCCTTCACTGCCAATAACTATGGTATTTCAAGCAGAGTAATAGTAAGTGATTTCATACTCGGCCCCCATAGAAACGTATCGCTTTTGGTGCAGGTCAGAATTCATTGGGATCACCAAGGATCAAAAGATGGATATTTCATAAACACGATATGCCATGAGGGAAAAGCTTTATGGGTCCCATATATATTGGGATAGGTGAATTGCGACTGCCTAATCAGATATTTAAACGAAAGCCAGATCCATCTAGCGTAGATACTGGAGTAAAAACTTAGTGCACCTCTACTAAGATTTTCAGGCTAGTGCGTTTTTCAGGAGATCAATATATAACCAGAATGCAAAAATGCATTGAGGTTACGATGATATATGTTCTATTCTAAGTAATGCCATAATGTCCCAGTTCTTTCAGTCTCACGTCAAATCCTATCTTAACGTGTTGGAAAAATACAGTTTTGTGTTCATATTTGATCTTGGAAATTCTTGGGAAAGATTGAGTTTTGACCTCTGTTTTGATCCCAGATGACGATCTTGGGAATTCTTGGGAAATTTTGCTTTTTGACCTCTGGTGACCCCAGATGACGATCTTGGAAATTCTTAGGACATTTCTCTTTTTGACCTCTGGTGACCGCATGGGACACTCAAGGAAATTCTTGGGAAATTTTACCATTTGACCTCTGATCCCATAGGATGATCTCGGGAATGCTTGGGAAATTTTGCTCTTTGACCTTTTTGACCCCAGTTGACCTTTTACCTTCACCAAAAACAAAAGAGTTTTTTTCGCTGACCTTAAGGCATCCACGTACCAAGTATGAAATCTATCAAAGCTTCCTACCTTGAGATATCTTGTTAACAAACTTTTAAGAGTTTGGCCCCGGTGACCCCAGATGACCTCTGAACTCCATCAAAGACGATAAATAACTTCTTCTTGCCATAAGGCATTTACGTGTCAAGTATGAATCTATCCAAGTTTCCTTACTTGAGAAACCATATTAAGAAGGTTTTGAGAGTTTGATCCCCGTGACCCCAGATGACCTTTGACCTACATCAAAGACAATATGATTCTTCTTCTCCCATAAGACATCCACACATCAAGAAGGAAACCTATCCAAGATTCCTACCTTGACAAATCGTGTTAACAAGGTTTTCTTGTTTGACCCCGGTGACCCCAAATGACCTTTGACCTCCACAGAAAACAACAGGGTTCTTTTTCTTCTTACCATTAGGCATCCACATACTGAGTACGAAATCTATCTAAGCTTGAGATGTTGTGTTGAAAAGTTTTTTCAGAGATTGACTCCGGTGACCCCAGATGACCTTAGATCTCCACCAAAAAAGATAGAATTCTGCTTCTTACCATATCACATCCACATACTAAGTATGAAATCTATTGTAGCTTCCTTTAAGTTCGGACGTACACATCATGATGCATCTCACTAATGTAATAGAACTTGAATTTACTTTGCTTTATCGTAAAAATTTAATTGATCTTTCTTTCTGTTTATCCATTACTTTTCTCTTAAATTGGCCTAGTGATAATCGCTACAAAACAAACAGTTCCTCTACTGCTTCGTCTTTGACCCTCAGAGCCATTTTTCATAAGTTTGAGCTTAAATTTTTCGACAGCATTACCCAATCTGCGTTTTATGTCACTTTTACCCTCCTTTCACTCCAGGACTTTGACTTACAATCAGAGAGATGATATAGGAAATGAGCTGTTTAACTACCCGGATCTGGTGTCAAGCCTGTAGCAGGGGAGACAGACGGCGGTGCCCCAAGAAAAACTTTCGCCTCTTAGAAAAATTTTAAATTACTGTTACATTTTAACACATCTCCCTCTGAAATATATCCCCCGCCCCGAAAGCTATTTTGCCTATCATTGTTTTTCTGGCTACTGGCCTGCCGGGTGTTCATTGTCTACGTCAGCCACTATGTACAGTTCCCCCTTCTTTGATTTAAAATAACCTCTTTAATCAATACACTAAATGAATCTGCAGTAGAAACACTCTAACCCCAGAAAACTGCTACAGTTTCAAGAGTATCTTGGTTTGACCAAGGGGAAGAGCACATCCTTACAGTGAAAGTTTCCATCTATAGACCCTTATAAATAGGAATTACAAAGGATTGTGGGATATAGTTTTGGTGTGTGTTGTTTTTGTCCACAGTAAAATGCCATTGACAAAAACGACCAATACCAAAACTCTATCCCATAATCCTTTGTAATTGCTAATTGGAAAAGGGTCTATTGATAAGAATTGAAGTAATGGGATTATATTTACACAGTCTTCTTCCGTTCTTCATCATCTCCAACCATCTGATGATTCTGGGCCAACTTCAGAAGGATATGCTGCTTTTGCAGCCTTTAGTGTGTTCCTAGTATGACTACAATCCTTCACGGTAGACTGTGAGTCGCGTGACAAAATTATTCTTGCATTGTTAAGCGCAAATAATGTCACACAATAAAGAATTTTCGAAGCTGCACAACACGATCATAACTTGGCATTTGCAAATTTATTTAAGCAGAAGGAGCTTGATAAACAAAAGGTTAAGTTCAATGAAACTATGTCAACTTAGTAGAATATCTTTGCAAAAGTATTCCCAAAGGAACAAGTTTTTGATGTATTCCAGGGCTTTTGCTCAAAGCGTCTTAAAATGCTAAATATTCAGAAATATTAGTTAACAGCGCTTTTAAAGTAGAATGGAAGGAGACTTTGAACATTTCATGGTGTAAAACTGGCGGTGCAAAACTTTGAATGGAGAACACTGTAATCAAAACAGCTGTAGTCTCATCTACACCAATGTGCAATCTCAAGCCTGAGCAGGAAATCTAAATACACCGTTACCATGATTTGATCCTAGGGATTTCAACATGCACGTACACTTCCAACCATGAGTTGAAGAAATAAAAACAGATATCGTGTTAGCGCTAGCAGAAGCAGGTAATAAATTTTGTCTTCGTTTCAGTTGGTGTGGTACATAATTGTTTCAGTAAGCTATTCTGTGTCATAAACTCTTTACAGATATTGTGTCTAGTTCTTTTAGTATCTAAGTTTCCATAAATTTTGCAATAAGGCTAAAACCTCAGGTCAAACTAAAGTTTCCTTCAGGAAACCGTGTCCATTCCCCATGCGTATTACCTTTTCAAACATTGGTTCATAAAGCAATGTTATTTGATTGGTTGCATTTCATCAGGATGATTGCTGAGATAAAACTTTTTTTTTTTTCAATTGCAGCCACAGTTTATTCATACAATGTAATTTTGCCTTTGCATTTGTTGTTACAGTTATTTGATGATATTATTATTATACCATTGCTGTCACATGATTATGAAATATGAAGCTAAGAATATTTTAAACATATAAGGGTATTAAATCTCAATTTTCGTAAGAAAGACCGTAAAGGTTAGGAGAAGTACCCCAAGTCGTGTAGCTTACGGTGATTTTTAAAGAGTTACAAATTAGGTACAAATACAGTCATAGGCGGGATTACGGGGGCAAGCGGGAGCTATGCCCCCATTTTTCCAGAGCTTAAAAATTAAATCAAAATAATAAAAAGAAAGCAAATAAGTAAAAAGTGAAAGTAAGCGAGGCCTGAGAAACTGCAAGAGAATTTTCAATGGCCTGTTATGATTTAATTTTGCAATGTTTAATGAAGAAAAGTATTAATATCAAAAACCATAAAATTGCTAGGAAAATTTTCTCGCCGAGCTTCGAGCGCCTCTCCAGAGAAAGCTGACTAATACAATTGAAAATTTTGTCTGGCACCGTAAAATTTTCTTCCTCCTACCCGCCACACTATTGTAATATGAAGCTCTGAATTAAGGGTTGGGGTTACTGAAAGTACTAATGTACATCATAAAATGCACCATGATCCTTGCAAACAAAGTCCCAAACCCTACCCGTGTATAGGGAACCGGAATTCTCTCTCTCTCAAAAAAAGAAAAAATAGAAAGAAAAATGGGCGTGCTTCGCATGAGCCTTATAGAAATCGATGTCTCATTAGTACTGCTGTACTGCTGTGCGTAGGAAAACTTTAGTGGAATTGCCTCGTTATTACTTCCTGTAGGACAGCTTGACTAAATTACCACTTCCAAAACCCTCGCCACACCTCTCGCTGTTCACTTTCCCAACCAACTACCACCATCGTCAGCAAATTGACTGACGGTTACTATCTTAATTTTGCGATCATCATATGAAAACTATTTTATTATCATTTCAAATTACACCTGGGGGAAGCGTGATTTTCTCAAGAAATGGTCCAGAATGGCCTTAAAATCCGTCAAATTTAACAAAGATTTCTCTGGAAGGACCCCAGTCCCCTGCCCCCTGCGATCGCGGTTAAAGGCTTCGCCGGCCACAACTTCCCAAGATGCAGCCTCCAATAAAAATTACATTCCTGACACTTTGTCAAGTAACTGCCGATGACCTTGACAATGTCCATGTAAAAACTACCCACAAAAGAATCCATCGACTTCTTTAAGTATCTCATAGTCTATAACCTTCAAAATCGACAGTAACCTTATTTTTCACACTAATAAAAAGGTTGAGGGGCGCTCGTCCCAGACCATCGACAAAATGAAACATCAAAGAGAGCCTCCATAGAGCTACCCTGCGGAGCGGACTCTGTTTGCTCATCACCTCAGCATGACTGAGCAAGGCATATGCTGTACAGCCTGCTACGTAGGCAACCATAGAGCAGGATATATGTTCCCATATCCTTCTCTCTGGAAAGAACATGCACCTGCGGAAAGTAGGAAATTTTTATCCAATAAAAATACTTCATTAAAAACTAAAGAAAACAATAGCCTACAATTAAAAGTCTCAACGCTGTTTTCTTCTGCGGGCTTCGCGCACCCGTTTTAAATATTGCCTCCGGGTTTCGGGGTTACTTCCTGTAGAACATCCTGCTTGTCATAGCTTCGTTCAAACTCTTCTAATATCATTGAAGCTACCAATGCCCTCATGGCCGTACGCAGTGTAGGGGAAGTTCCCCTCCCCCAGAAATTTTCAAAGCAAAATTTTTATCACCATCGGTCTGCGTAAATTTACCGACTCTTTAAAGATTGTTTGGATGCAAGTTTTACGGCACGGAAAGTGTCATTTTCGATACCGTAATATGGGACAGGCACTCAGTGAATGGGCAAGAGCCCTCTCACTGATGATACTTTTCTTTCTTAGCATTTCTATTACTCATATCACTAAAAAATATGAAAACTGTTATTTTTTCAGCGCGCTTCGCACGCACCCATTCCGAATACTAGGTCTCCCATTTTCAAAATTATTGTTCCAAAGCCCCAGGCGACCCTCAGAATAATCCATTATCCCCTACTTCCTCAAGCCCTCAGCATTATCGATCCCATCTGACTGTTCGTCCCATGGAGTAAGAATATAATTGAAAAAATTCAAATTGTGATTTTTGTGGTTTGTTAATTGCCAACCTTATGTCATTTGAAGTTGAAGCTAAAATGCATCATTTGAATGCCTACAATTTCGTAAATACCCCGGAGCTTCCGGGAGCTTCGCCTCCTGGATCCCCACCGGGGCTCTGCCCCTGGATCCCGCCACGGGCCCTAAGGCGGTCCCCTACACCCCACGCCATTGGGGGAGCGCGAAGCGCTCCCGCGGCGCCATGGGCGCTGTTTGACAGTCCACTCAGCTATGTCCCCCACTTTCAGACATCAAATCCCGCCCCTGAATACAGTGGTTTTAAGAATACAAGGATTTTGGTGTAGTGGCTGTTGTAACAACTTAGCATATATTATGCGTAACGTTTTTAGATTCTTCATGGTTAAGGCATGTATAGCTCTCCCTTGATAAGAAAGAAACACAATTTATTTAATAAGTTGGGAAGGTCTTTTGCATGGGACACCCATGATCACAGATGTTTTAACTCTAATTCTCGGGCAAGGGCGTCAGTCCGTATTGAAATGCGGGGGGACATACATGACTTAGCACAAACCAAGCCTTTTGATTTTGAAGAGGGGGTGTCTTCCTATAGGCATTTCCCTGTTCCCCTCTTATGATGACTAATTTTGCCCTGTTCTAATAAGAATAAGGATTCAACAGTTCAGTGGCACCGCCAGGGTTTGGTGATGGGGGGCACCACAGATGACGTCGTAAATTGTACCTTTTTATGCGCTCCTGCCATTGTATACAGCAGTGGGGATCCTTACTTTGTCATACATGGTGCCGTCATGGGGAGGAGATGCCAAATGGTGCTATCTTTGGGATATTTTTAGAACTGATCATATATAGCTGGAAGTATCCATAATTTAGTGAATTCTAATTTTTGGTTGGGTGAAAGAGGAGAGTTTGTTGTCTAAGAGAAGGGTATGTTTTCAACATACTTCCTGAAGTCCCCATATGGCTACTTTACTGCCTTCCATTCGGGGAAAATTTTTACTCAAAAATACGTGCGTGGAGTCCACAGAAACATACTAGGACTATTACGAAAATTTTCTTTTGCGTCGTTGTGCATTATAAAAGGTTATCTAAGGCTTGCAGGCACCGGTACAGGACCTCCTAGAAGCTTTGGATAAAATAATATAAAATTGGGCACTGACATGATGCTTATTATCTGACATCCAAATGATACTGTAGAGTTGGATGCCTAGCAGTTTACAACTATCGCATTTTTACTAAAGTCTGAACGAAAACCCAGACGAACAGTTTCCAGCAATGAGAAATGGGAGGGAGAGTATAGGTGGAGCGATGTGGTATTAGACCTCCCTGATAGGTATAACAAAAGAGGTGAAGGACACACAAGCACGTTTCAGACAGGCGGGTAGCCAAGAATTTGCCAAGGAGGGGGCGAAGCCTGTAGGCAAACAATCTAAGCGAAGCGCCACCATAGTTGAGGCGAAGCTTACAAGAACATGTTGGCCAAAAATGCCTCCCAAATCGCTGGAAATGGCACTTCCCAGGCCTTTTTATGCTCAAGGAGGGGGTAGTTGTCACTTTCGGTCCTCCCCTTGGCTACGCGCCTGGTTTCTGAATGCGTTTTCGCCGTAAGTGTACGAAAAATCACCATCTATACCGATAATGGCTGCGCGCGAAGCGCTCGGTAAAAAAATTTGAAAAATGTTTAAAGCCAAATACGTAAGTATTTTCAACATTCCACATCATGTTACAACTTAGATTGAAAGATCCCATATAGACACGAGGCCCCCACAGAGGTTGGACATGTACTTCTTTTTTTTGGGAAAAGTGTTGTGATCAGAATAGTTGCATGTATTATTACCTTAATAATGGTCATGAGATAAAGTGCAAACTGCGAAGAATGCGCGCGAAGCCCGCCAAAATTTTCATTAAGTAAGATTTCCATGACAAAACCTGCATTCATGCTCTGCATCGAGACACTTTCAATTACCCAACAAACCTATATGCCAATCACAAAGCCAGTCTTTTACCTAAGAATTCGTAAACAGTTGACTTTTGCTGCTGTGCTTCTCCTGGAGTTGATATCGGAAGATATCTGAACAATATTGAGGTAAGGTTTGAAGCGCGGGGAGTGCGCAAAAACTTTGATAGTTTGCGAAGGATTTGCGAAAATTCTGATAGTTTGAGCACCATTTATTCATTCGTTTATTTGTTTCTCCACTACAGTATACAATAAAACATAAAAAAAATTACATTTATACAGTTACGGAGGCAATTTGTCGTAGAAGGAGCGGAAGGAAGTGAACTGCAAAACCCTGTTGGGCTTGACATCAAAGGCAGAACACTCCCTTGAAAAAATAGAGTAAAGTACTAAAAAAAATAATTGAGTACCAAGGAGATGACACAAAACATGGTGATTTTAAGCGCAGAAGGCACTGTAAAGCAATTGCCTAAAAAAAAACCCAACCACCCGCCCCACCACTAAAAACCTAAGCCACGCTTCTAAAATAAAGGAGAAAGCCCTAATCATAAACAGATAAAGGATTCATAATAAAAAAGTAAGTAATTAATACATTCCAATGAAATAATTGTGTAAGTTCCTCTTAAAGCTGAAAATAGGTTTCTGTTTTAAAATGTCTGGAAGTGAATTCCACAAGGTAAGTGCACGGTAGCGTAATCCCCTCATTAAAAGGCTTGTGCGACGGCTAGGGATATGCAAGTAATCAGATTGTCTAGTACAGTGGTCATGTGTTACAGAATTGGTAATGAAAAGTTCGTTCAAAGAAGGCGGCAGTTGATTGTGTTGAGAGTGATAAACAAACTTAGCCATATTCAGGCTTATGAGGTCAGAGAATTTGAGCAGATTAAGAGACTTGAACAAAAGGTTGGTATGATTATAGTAACCTGAGAGAGTAAGATGTCTGATGGCTCTTTTTTGTAGAACTACTAACTTATTCAGATACTGATGACTGGCGCCTAACTAGACTATACCACAATATGTAAGATGGGGCATAATTAGTGTTTGATATAAAGACCTTAGAACATGTCTTGGTAAAATGTGTTTTAACGGGTGACAATACACCTACACCCTTTGCTACCTGTCTTGACAAATGATTGATATGATCACTCCATGAAAGTTTGAAATCGATGTAAACCCCCAAGAACTTAACATAATCAACTCTCTTCAAATAAGAATCATTAATTTTAATACTGAAATTACTTAAATTACTCTTCTCGTTAAAAATAATGTAATTACTTTTAACGATATTGAGCGAAAGCTGATTAGCCACAAACAATTTAATGTAGACATTGAGTTCCTCGGTAATAATACGTTGGAGTTTGTTAACATCGTTATCACTAAGGAAAATATTTGTGTCGTCGGCAAAAAGTACCACTGAAGCTTTGGATGAAAGATTACCCATATCGTTAACATAAATAATAAAAAGGAGTGGACCTAGGATGGAACCTTGTGGGACACCACAGCTAGCTTATTGTTCGTATATCTGAGTTATAACCATTGAGAAACACATACTGCTGTCTATTAGATAGATAACTTTTAAACCAGGACAACAAGTTCCCAAGAATACCCCAGTAATTAAGCTTATGGCAGAGGATGTTGTGGTCGATAGTGTCAGACGCTTTTGATAAGTCGAGGAAAATACCGGCTGTTGTTAATTTTTTGCTCATTGAATTTCTTAGTTTTTCAACTGCATCAGAAAGAGCCATTTCAGTGGGAATCCCGGAGCGAAAACCATACTGATGCTTAAAAAAGAATATTGTTTTTATCAAGAAATTTCACAACACCATTTATAAATAAGGCGTTCAAGAAGCTTTGAGAAGCAAGGCAAGACCGAGATAGGACGAGAGATTTATGATAGAAAATGATTACAATAGATTCATCACTCGGTCGAAAACACCTCACCCCACCCCCTAAAGAAATCTATAGCTTAAAAGTCTTTTGGGATCATTTAAAAAATTTCAAAAACATTTTCTGAAATCCATTGGGGGCACTCGCCCCCATGCCCCCGTACCGGCGCCACTTCCAAAGTTAACATGACAATCATAGGTGATCTTTCAGTTGAAATACGCGGAATTGCTTCAAGATGTTATTTTTATCATGTCCCAAAATTACTGAAACTACGCTCCGCAGAGTGGATCACTGTCAGAGAGCATGGAACCTAACATAAAATAAGGGCCATTGACGTGCATTCCATTTTAAGGACGTGTGTCACCAACATGATAGGTGCAATACATTCCTAAATGCCAGGAAGCCCAGGAATCCCAAGGGGTTTCTCCGGACGGGCTTAAAGTACCGCCCCTTCTCCACTAATGCAAAAGACATGCTCAGTCGAGGCTAGACAGAGCTATTTGACAATGGTCCTGGTAAATTAAGGCCTCATATGACCTTTGAACTTACCAAAAAGTGAATAACACAAAATGAAAAAATATGTACCAGGAGGGAATCGTACCTACCGTCTGCGTGAGAAACCGAGCTCTAATCCCCTCCGCCATCAAAGAACTCGTTCAGCATATGGTATTTCTAATCATTCCTTAGTCACAGCATGGAGCTACTACTCCATCCAAGTATTAGCTTCGTGGTTGGAAGTAACTCAAAGAGTTTTGTAGACTCAGCATATGGAAATTTAGTTTTGTCAGTACAGTTGTTGATATCTGGAATGGCTTACCTGGAAGTGTAATATTATCTACTTCTGTGAATCAGTTTAAGCGGGCTCTGGATAGGTTATGGGCTTGTCTAGAGAGTCCGTGACTATAAAAGTCAGATCTTCAGGCCCGTAGCCAGACAAGGTGCTGAAGGGGGCGAAAAAGCTCCTGGGGGCGAAAAATTTTCCAGAGGGGGCGAAACACACTAAAATGCATCACGGCAACGCTAATTTTTGATCGGGGGGGGGGGCGAACTAAGGTACGGGTCCTGGTGTGAAACATTGGAACAGACCCTAGCCTGTGGCGTAGCCAAACTTTCTTTCTCATGCATGAGAAAGGGAGACAATTATCTCTAGGAACAATATTTGACACTAAGCGGAAGTAGTGAGTAGGAAGTACAACACCAAGGATTTTTTTCCAAAGGCACCTTGTAGATTTCCGTAAATGGTACTTGACCGCCCTGTATCTTACATGTCCAGCTTCTTAACATTTGAAAAAAGCTTCAAATTTTCTTTAAAGCCTCTTCTTTATTCATTGAGTTACACAGACACTTGTAAGCGATAGTATTTTGATAGGCAAAGCATTGCTAAACGAAACACAATTGAACTTATTCTTATAATGCACGAAATAATTCGGCATAGTATGAAAACAATGTAAAACGATACACCATGGATTCCAATATTTTCAGCCGTTTGATTGATTAAATCTGCGCTTACATAGTACATGTCACATCCCAGTGGCGAATTTAGAATGGGACAACTTTCGATGGCGTAAAAAGGCCCGAAGCCAGACAAAGTACTGAGGGTGGATGAGATAGCTTCCAGCGGATGAACTTTCTTTTAGGGATGGGGCGACATATGTATAAATGTATTATGGCAACAGTAGTATATAAAAATTTGGTGGGTTACGAAAAAATTAGCTACGGGCTTGGGCCTAGGGCCCTGCACTCTCAGAGGAATTTGAAATAGCCTTGCGAAAATGAAGCAATTTTAGCAGTATGTAAAATGGCTAATAGATTCAGTCTGTAAAAGAATCTTTATAATTTCCTCAAATTTTGTGGAAATTCCATAGAATTTCTGTAGAAATCTAAAGGCTTTTTAAGGAATTTCTGTAAAAATTACAAAAGAATCTCCATAAAATAATCTCTACGACGTTTATAAAATAACAATTTCTCCAAAGAACTGATAAAGAACTCGAGAACTTATTTGCATATGTAAATCCTACAGAAAACTTCGTAAATCATTTACGGACATTATAGGGATTCTGTCTAGAAATTCCCTGTGTAAGAGGGATTACAAACCTACCCACTACCCGCAAGGCATTGAAATCTTATCTAGCCAGTACTTTATCGTTTGTCTATCCCACTTCTCATCACGAACAGGGTTCATGATTGTACCTGATGTACTCGATGCGAAAAACACACGGACTTCGAACGGGCAAGTATAAACTAACATACCAGACTAGTAAAATTTTTATTTTTATTTTTTGGCAAGGATAAGTTGTAATAACCAGCCGTTTTGTTGAGGAACGGAGTAAATGCAGACCCGTAGCCAGACAAGGTATTTGCAGCGTTTTAACCTTGCTACATATTCTCTGGAACGTTTCAGGCTGGGCCAACTTCAACGACGAAGAAATGTTTACAGTAAACGAGGCCATGTCTACCGACCCAGGTCAACATATTGCCAACGTTAGCGTATAGTACATACAGATACAGTACATGCAAGGCAGCAGTGCATCGTGCTCGAACTCCCGTGTCACGACTGTTAGTGTCAAAGGTTACAGCCAATAAATGCAAAACAACAGCTCAAAGTTCTCGTTTCCTGATTTGGTATATTTGGTTAAGAAAACATACATACTGTAGATACTGTTCTGGTTCCCAAAGAAATGGCGAAAATATTGCCTTTAACAGCTAACACGTGAAAGAAATACGATACAACACAATAAGTCTACAACTGTGTCAACACCACGTCTCTCGCTTACTCTCCAGCCCTGCTCCACAAGTGACTCCCTTGTTATGCATACAACTAGTGCATAAACGTGAGACCCTGAATCCCAGGGCAGAAACCCGTCACTGACCTTTGGCCCGGGCCTGACATGCACTCAATACATATTCAGTAGCACGGGACTACAGGTTATACCAAACCCTCTGCCGCTATAGTACTGAAGGGGGCAAGGTGGCTTGGTGGGGGAGGGACAGGGCGAGATATGAAAAACTGTGTTTACGTGATTAAAAGGTTTAAATCAGGCGCGTAGCTACAGGGGGGCCTGTCCCCCCAGATGTTCGCTAGGCCCCAAGAAATTGTGTGTGTCCTAATAAAATTTGTAAGAATTAATGACGGCGATCAATGCCGTGACCCCCCATTGTACCTAGGCCCCCCTAAAAATTTCATCCTAGCTACGCCCCTGGTTTAAATCTTCATTACTGAGTGAACTTTCCGATTTATTTGCAGGGTGATAATAATGGAGTACCCTTTGAGAAAATTTTGCATATGAATGATGGCTTTGGATGCAAAATGGAGTAATCTGGCAAGATAAGAGTTTTAACTTATTAAATGTTTATAAACTATTATTATAATGGAGTAAGTAGTCACCCCAACTTTGGTTTGAAAAATCAACAAAGAAACTCAACATGACCAACCTCTAGTCCCTCAGACCTCTAGATCATCTACCTGTCAAGCATGGCCCAGTTCTAGAATCGCTGAAAAAGAAAACAGATACTAAACATTACCAAAAAGGCCGAGAAGCCTTGCAAAGCGGGCAAGAGCTATCTGAACATCTCTAGCAATGCTAACTGCTCTATAATCCCCTCTAGATGTGCTGTCCGTACAGAGGTTGCGATTTTTTCGGTCAGGTGTTTGGTCAGAATAATATTCCGGGTAACCATTGCCCTTACAATGGTAATCAAATCTGAGTGCGAAAAATGACGAATGCCCACGAAGCGCACCAAATTTTGCATTGAAATTATTTCT
Source organism: Holothuria leucospilota (assembly GCA_029531755.1). Classification (NCBI taxonomy): domain Eukaryota; kingdom Metazoa; phylum Echinodermata; class Holothuroidea; order Aspidochirotida; family Holothuriidae; genus Holothuria; species Holothuria leucospilota. Next base: position 38,565,043 of record CM055982.1, read on the forward strand.
GTGACAAACTTGTGGCACCCAAACCCTGCGCCGAGGCACCATTAATTGCCCCAAAAGATGCCAATCAGAATGCGAGTCTGCCATCAGTGCCTGGTACTTCATTAAAGATCTCATTTTGATAAAATGTCTCTCGATTGAATAGTAGAGGACGGTGGAAAGAAATGCCTTGCTTTAAGTGCTTACAAGATTGTGTTTCCAGGCTCTTCAATCACGTCTATGCACACGAAAATTGGCTTAATTCTAGAAACCTTATCAAGGAATAATGCTAATACGGGTGATAGGAAGCACAGCAATAAGGCCAACAGCGCTAGAAACGCGCGAAATTTTGATAGTACGCAAATAATTTATTTGTGACGGAAGATATTATATTTATCTTTTGGTCTAAATACACCTCACCCTACCCCTTGTAGAATCTATAGCTAAAACGCTCTCAACACTCATTTTAAAAATTGTGAGCAATTTTCGGAAATCCGAGGATTGGGGACATTATATCACGTACCATCTCCAGCCTGGTGACTTCAATCATCCTAGAAAACCTGTATGGTGAAAACTTTGGCATTAGAATCAACTCCTAAAAATGGAATTGTTACGACAGTTCAATGCAGCAAACCGTGCCCCGGCATCCCTCCATAGCGTAAACCATTATGGTCACGTTTATACATTTATAGACTAGCATCAATGTCCATCCATTCATCTGTTTTCGCACATTGTAGCCCTCTTCTCGTCGTCAACCACTTTAATGGATTTCTAAGACCACAAGCTCCACCCAACTCCAGCCTGCAAAAAGATATATTTCGAATAGGTTTTAGAACAGGTTTTCGACAATTTTGACCCTTTTACTTTTTCTCTTCCTCTTACTCTTTTCTTCCTTTCTTTTTTCTTTTTTCTTTTGTTTTCTTTCCATTTTCAGTCTTTCCGAAAGAGAGGCCGCTAACCCTTCTAAATCCGCTCCGGATCTAAATTAAGGTAGCTTTAATTTAAATTGCGTGCGTTCCCGCACTTTCAAGAGTGGGTCGTACTCTCTTCGCCCCGCGTTGTCTCACTTTTCCTAACCCTTTGTCAACATTTCCTTCCACAAAACACCTATCCCGTTTATACCCTCAAGTTGATCACCTTACATTTTCATTGCCAATTTAACCATGCAGCAACACATTCCGTTTCTGCACGGCCGAGTTATAGATGACTGTGTTTTGATGGAATTCATAAGAGATTTTGGTATTTATATACAAGTCACTAGGAGGGATATGGACCATTAGCTGGATTGGCTCAGACACATCCTTTCTTGCTAGACAAAAAAAAAAAACTACTTTTAACTGATTTCTGATTACTTTCATCTCTATCCTCAAAAGAACATGACTAGCCTGTTGAGTGCTCATAAAATAAAGACAGTCTGGCCAAGTAAGATATCCTTAACTGAGTTGAAAAAGGGTATTATGTTTACTGATCCCCTTCCCCAGTGTTCTATAGCATCGTTTGGGTAGAACCCCCTTCTCCACTACCCCGCCGAGCTGTTTGCTCAGCGGCCCCTCTTTAAGGCTTCCCAAACACCGACAAAACAAGGACTTTGCCGTACAGCTTGCTAAGTAGGCAACTTCTCCACTTTTGGAGTCCCTGCCTGCGTACCAGTATGTGGTCTCTCACTAAAAGTGTTTAAGATCCAGTAGTTCTTAAAGGGGGTCATTGATATGATGTCAACTATTCTGTGATGAGGTTGAAGGAAATCATTGCATGACAATGCTTCTAATTAGCCTCGTTATTCATGTATCACTTCCTATAGTTATCGAAAATGTGAGAAATTGTAGTTTTTGTGAAGAGGGGTTGCATGCTGTATGATTAATACCAAATGGTAAAAAGTGTCTGGTCACAAATTTGTAATAAATGATTTTAATCATTTTTAACCTATCATTGCCAGTTCAGTTGTATGTGAGAAGTGCAGAATCTCTTAGTTTGACCATTTACAGTTAAGATGTGAGTAAAACTCAGCAGGTGAGAAGAAAATCATAAATTTTGTAACAAACTCAATAAGCCCCTTTAAAAGTCTACAGGTGATAGCAATAAACCACCGTTCCTCAGGGTATTTGTCACTGTCTTCATTCTTTTATATAACTGGTCGAAGATGACGAGCAGAGACTTCTTTTGAAATTATCCAGAACCGCAGTCTCGGATGAAACCTTTCTTAAGGAGCTCTTACGCCTCACCTGTACTGCATGCTTATTGTTTTGTGGATCTGTTGTGGAAACACCTTTTTTTAGTCTGATCATGGGGCTATATGGATATTCAAAACTGCACATAGCTGAGAAGAACTAGAGGATTACCATCAATGCAGATCCTCGAAACACCTTTTGTTTAAAGGCACGTGGTTTTAAGGGCGGTAAAAAGGCCGAAGAGGTGGATGAAGTCAAACTGAATGAACGACAGTTTGTTTGCAGCTGTGTTCAAGTAAGACCTGCGTCATCTTTTAACCTTGCATTCAGTTCCATTGACTTGGGAAGGTTTTCGAAGAAAAGAAGTTTTTCTGAAGACACAAATGAAGAGAGAAATTTCTTACAAGATAATCAGCTTTTAGCAAGGAATCCTTAACCTTTGGTTTTTTACCGTTGGAATCATTTTACTCTTCATGTGATTGTTATTTTCCTGGTGTGGTCAGTAATCATCACGCTGAGAAGCTGTGTGAAGGAAGAAGAAAGGCTCGGCACTTGTCCAGAGATAGCCGTTTTTCTCTTGCACACTCGAACAATTTCCTTATTGGGCCGACGTTTTTTTCGATTTTTGTCCAGAATTTAACCCGAAAGAGACAAAGACGTTTGACGGTTTATCTTCTTATGAAATTTCGAGGTAAATTTCCGTAAGTTTTCGAAATTTTATTCAATAGTGTACAAATGACATGGCTACTTGAATTTTCCATAAAAATTGAACAAATCTACAAATTATTTGTGATGGAAAATTTATTAAGATGCGAACTGATATGCTCTTTAGTGTGTTCACAGCCAGCCATATGCCCGAATATTGTTGTGTAACGGAAAACATTAGTTCAGTACCAAAGTTTTGAAAAGCAACTTTCCTCACCCCAACATAGCACGCATAGCAACTTAGAGTCAAGGATTGTGGGAGCATTAGAACAATTCATGGTAAAAAGATCGCCTTTGGCAGAAGAACATAATTTTTGCTGGTAGCCTATATGTTAGTGTGTGGCAATCCCCCTCCATAGCTGGTGGAGGGGAAGGAATATTTTTCACCCCACAATATTTTGGCTATATCAGTAATGTTTGCTGACAATTGTGTGAAAACAGTTTCCAGGGACTGAAATTTCTTGTCTGGTTTCTTGCACACCATTTACCCTTTAGTTGCTTCATGATTACCAGACATTTAAACTCATGAACAATTATATGCGTTCAAAGTACCGTTCCACAGAACTAGGACCCCCCCCCCACTTTCACTTCTCGAATATAGTCCTGACATGTTTCCTATGAAAATGTCTTTTTAAATTTTGTGATAAAAGTATCCCAAATCCTTTAACTCTACTGTATTTTATAGTTTGTTTAACTTTAAATTTTATATTTTTTACCTGAATGGGAAATATTGAAAACTGATAAAATCCTCGGGACTTTAAGGGTATTTAAAGTGTAAAATATTATTCCTAAATTGTTCTAGACTTCTCGGATTCCAACGAGTATTTTACAATGTTTATTACTTAGCGTCTTCTTTCCTTGCTTAAAAGCTTGAAGAAAATTTATTTTACTTAGCGCAGCACACCCCTATCGGCCATGACTAGTAGAAACCACTGGCGTATTAAGCGGAGTGGGGGATTGTACCCAAAATTTCTGGACAATTAAAATTTAAACAGAATGTTAGGAAGATGGGCAAAATTTGGTCTGAAAAGGCATAGTCATAAATAGTGCTAAAAAATCTTGTGCCCCCAAATTCAAGTAGTGCCATACGCTTATGAAGGAAAGCCCAAACTTTCAGTGGCCAACATGGCCTTTCTAAAGTGTTAAATGTTGGAGGTATCCCATCGATCTGAACCAACTTGAAATTATTAGATGGGACTATGTCTTACTCAGAAATATCAGCAGATGTTATGGTAGTTGACCACATATTGGTTAAAGGGGAACCGGATCATTTCAATACCAAACAAGAGGGCAATCCATGGAGTTGCTTATCTCATCGCTAGCACACGCATTAAGCCATATAACTCGCAGGAAGAACTTTCTCTCTTCCTTGTGGCATAAGGCCTACACATAACTGCAGGGACCGCTGAGACGGCTTTAGCCCCCACACTTTTTCTGCCGTGGGTATTTTGGGCCGCAGTAAACTACATTTATTTAATTGAACATATTGGGCGGCTTCGATTATTAACCCCCGCACTTCAAAATTGGCTCCCCGGTCTCTGGATAAGTGCACTTGAATATGAACGCACAATGAGTGGTTTGAATTGAAGCTCATAGTCTATCCATATGTATGTCAGTTTCTATAGTATCTTCAAATTACTCACTTTAATATCGGCCTTTAATTTTTCACGCGCTCACAAAGTGAAAGCAACTACCAGCGCGTTCGTCGATGAAAACACAGAAGTACGTGTGAAGTATTCTAGATAAAAAGACAGGCCAACTAATTTCTGCGCGTATACAATGCTTACGCAAGCTGCGTTGTTCTAACAATGACGTTTTCCGTAATGCGTGCCTATTATACGCACATCACCGAATAGAAAGGCGCGTATGTCAAATCCACACTGCCGCCCTGATATTTGCATCTCCATGCGCCCTTTTGTTGTGCAAAAAGGACGAATTCAGTGCGCTTTACAGAAAATCTGTGCACACAATATGATATGCGGAAGGCACATTCATCATATGTGCGAAATTTCATGTATGTGGAATGTTTCCTTCTGGAGTTATACTTAAAATACTAAAAAAATGTAATTTTTTACAAAAATTGACCTTTGACCTTATTTCACATGACCTTTGATCCCGGTCGCCATGGCAACCATATATTATGGTAGTATTAGGCAGGTTCATCATATGTGTGAAGTTTCATGTATGTGGAATGTTTCCCTCTGGAATTATACTAAAAAACTAAGAAAATGTGATTTCTCACAAAAACTGATCTTTGACCTTGGTTGCCATGGCAACCATATATTTCGGTAACATTAGACATGTTCATCATATGTGTGAAGTTTTGTGTATGTGGAATGTTTCCTTCTGGAATTATACTAAAAATACTAAAAAAAATGTGATTTTTCACAAAAATTGACCTTTGACCTTATTTTACGTGACCTTTGATCCCGGTCGCCATGGCAACCATATTTTATGGTAGAATTAGGCAGTTTCATCATAAGTGCCAAGTTTCATGTATGTGGAATGTTCCCTTCTGGAATTATACTAAAAAAAACTAAAAAAAAATGTGATTTCTCACAAAAATTGATCTTTGACCTTGGTTGCCATGGCAACCATATATTCTGGTAGTATTAGGTACGTTCATCATATGTGCAAAGTTTCATGTACGTGGAATGTTTCCTTCTGGAATTATACTAAAAATACTAAAAAACCGTGAATTTTTTTTTCCCAAAAATTGAATTTGACCTCTGACCTTTGACCTTTTCTGCCGAAAGTCACGGAGACACAAGTTTACACTCTGGGGTACCTACCCACTAAATTTCAAAAGAATCGGAGTTTATGGAACACTTTTTACTTAAAATGTTAATATCACATGACTTTTGACCTTGGTTGCTATGGCAACCATATATTTTCGTAGTGCTAGACATTTATTATATGTGTGAAGTTTCATGTTAATGGGATGTTTTTTTCTTGGCGTTATTATAAAAAGAGTGATTTTCACATAATTTGACCTCTGACCTTTGACCTTTACTTCCGGGAGTCAATGCAGAACTGGAGTTCTACCTAGGGCACCTTCCCACCAAATTTGAAGAAAATCGGCTTTACCGTTTTGGAGATATTAAGAAAACAAAATTGGAGACACACACACACACACCCACACACCGCGGGTGCACACACACACACACACGGACACGTTTTGACCCCTCCCTCCGTTATGGACTTTTTGTCACCCTGGGGTACCCCACCATGGGTTAGGACTTGAGACTAGTAACTTGTGAAAATTAACTGTTACCATGGCAACGGTTGTTATTTCTGCTGTCATTGCCGAATATAGCCCAACAGGTCAAGTGACTACAATATCTCATCCTCCTCACGGAGCGATGAGATAATAATTAGAGGAAGCGGCAGTGGTTGCGCCAGGTGGGGGGGGGGGGGCAGGGGGAAATTTTCCGGTTTCGATGGGGAGCTGTTATGTATACGATAAAAAATGTAGTCCCCAACAACGGCCAGTCGCTCTTACGATTTACTTAATTTGGGTCTAATTAGGGGGAAGTCTTCAATAAAAAATCCAAATTTTCAAATTTTCTTCTTTAAAAATCCAATTTTTTTCAAATTTACCATACAATAATCCCGTTTTTTCAAATCTTCTTCAAAAAGAGCCCAAATTTTCCTTCAAACATCGTTTCGGCACTCAATCGTCCCCGTTGAGGCTTTGGGTTGCTGCCCACCGTCGGGGAGCTTGGCCCCCTTGTCGGGCAAATCCTGGCAACACCCCTGGGAATCGGGCGAGAGGGCTAAATTCCCCAGTCAAAAACTGTGGACGAAAGCATGTTTCCGTCCCTCAATGCAAGAACGTAAACCCCTTTTTTGTTCCCCTAAAAATGTCGAAATTTTGCAGAAGTTTTTATAACATTTGCCCAATATTTTGCACTAAACTGCATCTAAGGACCCTCAAATATTCAAAAAGTTTCCAAAGGGTGTTCCCCTATCCTTAGACCCCCAGGAGGGCAGTCCGAAGCAAGGTTCACCCCAGTCGAGAACAGCTTCCTACGCCTATGCCCCAGTCCCCTATTACTGCCGCCCCTGGACTTGAGAATACTCTTCATGTCATTTTAATATCTACTTCCCAAAACGTCAGTCCTCAAGCAGTTCATATCTAAAAATATTGTTATGAAATAGGCTTGTAAGTGATACTTTGACATAAACTAAATATCAATCTAAAAAGCACAAAATACGTGTTACAATTCTCCAACCAGTGCAATTTTAAGGGCAAAGTTTTCAATGTTGATTTTTCACTTGATTTTTCTTTCTCATTCCCCACCTGAACAAGAGAGATAGGAGGAAACGGTGGTTTTCGGGTAGGATCAAAGGAAAAGGGATCACATCATTGCTAACGTAAAGTGGCTCAAATGACAAAATAGTAATGCTTCTTTACAAATTAAAACTTTCACAGTCAACCTCATTGTTTAATGAAAGGGTGATAACCTATTTCCTTGATAAAGAAAAGCGGGAAAGTTAAGGTACTGGACAAGATCTGAACACATGCTTATCTTAAAGGGATTTGCCAGTAACAAAAATCAATGACTCAAAAATGCAGAAAATTTTTCTCTTCTAGTAGGTGAGAACCTCATCTCGCTTGTAGCGTTTGGAGAATACTAATTTTCAAAGAAATGCAATTTTTTCTCAAGATGAAGTGCATTAAGGGAAATCTGTGATGTTATCGCAGCACATTAATTTGACGAAGCATTGAATTTCAGTATGATATTGACACTGTTGTAGGGAATATTTAGCAACTTTGTTTGTTATGCCGTACATATGGTGTATATAAATGCTACATTTTAACAGTATCAAATTTCAAGGGCAACAGGACATTCAATTATAAAGGAAAACAAAAGAAATCTGAGGCAATGTGCCCACTTTTCATAACATTCTGTGGCCTTGAATAGAACTGGAGGTATTTTTTGATAAAAATAGGTAGTCTTTAATACCTCGAGTTAGGAAAAGAGTATTGCTACGGGGTTTAGAGGGTATGAACTGATTTATGTTCTCTTTTACATGGATCCTTGTGAAAAGCCACTGGAAAATGCCTTTAAAGAGTGACATATGTTGGAAGGTAAAAGTTGAACGAAAGATAGGGATGGGAGAACAAAACCAAAGAGAATGTACAAAACGATAATTAAGAGCGCCCTATACAATCTTGGAAAGGCAATATCATAATACGACTTATATGTAAATCAGGGTAGAAGAGACTGGTGAGCTCTTTTATTTGATCATCGCAGCTAACTAACTTTTGTCTGATTCAAGGAGAATAAATTCCCAAATCTTTCGTGTGGTATTCAGTCCTGGGTTAAGACGTATACAGTTCAAGATTTCAGAATCTTTAAAGTACATTTCAGGGGTCTTAAAGATATTTCTGCTCGTGGTAAGGGATTTAAACTGCAAAGTTTTCGAAGAAAATTCGACACTCTCAGCAAAGTTCTGTTCTGAAGTTATTTTTCATTCACAGAATAGATTAAATTTTTTATATAAGAAATATGCACTCTAAAAACAATTTGGTCAAATTGACCAATGACTGGGGTCAACTATGCACCGAACCAAATATGGTCAAATATTTGACTAAACTGTGCTCAAATTTGACCACTTATTGGTCAAAGTTGACTATAGTTTAGTCAAACTATTTGACCATATTTGGCTCGGTGCATAGTTGACCCAGTCATTGGTCAAATTGACCAAATTGTTTTTAGAGTGTGAACATGTTTCCTGTCTAATGTGAGTGTGGACACCAAGGCACGGTCCCCCAATTTTCTAAACGTACCGGTAATAAAAAAAACTGTTTTAAGAGCTTTATGGTACCCGATAATATTGCAAGCGATAGCAAAATTTTGCAATCTTTCTCATTAAAATTCACAAACGAGAGCAGTCTGTCCCTCCCGTGTAACAACGTAACAATTATAGGTATACCAGTACATCCGCTATAATATGAGCACACCCGCTACTTGCCATGACTTTGGGCCTAACCGAGACCACTTAACGTTGGTTGTACCTATATCAAATGGATAAATACGGGAATAGTTTACGTCCAGGTACCTTTGTGAAAACATTGCATAAGCACATAGCCTTTTATTACCTTCCTGTATTCCCTTGCAAAGTAATTTAAGCGATTTTTGTTTTTGTAGAAATTACCTTCTCTTGTAGAAGCTTATATTTCTAAGACCTGAGATTTCACACTAATGTAACAAGTTAATGTAACTTAAGAGGTATTTGAAGTATTGGCAAAATAGTCGGGTAGATATAGGGTTTGACCCTAAAAAATTCCTACAAGTAAGTTTTATGCAGTTTTGTATTATTTGAGGTGTATAATGTACTCAGGGAAAATTCCATCAAAATCCACCTATGGAAAGGGCCGAAATTAGGTCAAATCCAAAATGGCGGCTTTTAAACTTTTTTTTTCCTATTTTTGTCAAAAATGTGTATGTAATGTAGGTTTTATTTGCAAATTTATGCGTGAAAATGTTTCTATGACTATCTTGAACTAAATGTTTTAAGTTATCTTGAAAAAAATAATGATGACGTCACAATGACGTCAATTGATGACAACTTTCCATTGAAGCTTTGAATGTCTTCGTTTAATGGTTTTATTATAGAAAACTGCAGAATAGAGACGCAAAACTTGAACGCTTTAAAGAGTTTATGTAAATTTGAATGATCCTTGTGATATATTTAGTTCTGAAGCTTAGAGTTTTCATAAGTTAAAGATCTCAGAAAAGTAATGCACAATACCATGTTCTCAGGGAGAATTCGATGTCAAGCTGCATGACTTATCTCATTTTTGAATACCTAGGCATTTGAATATGTAATTTTTTACTTCTTAATTTGAATTTTTCAACTTGCATTGATTTGCGGGTCCCTTACTAATTATTAGATGGCACTTATAATTAAGCTGACTTGAAGAACATTTTTCCAGGTCTATAAGCCATGCAGAGGAAGCGTAATCATTTTGTGCCTCTAATTAATAAGGGTTGAGGTCCAAAACTGGTTGCTTCAAAATATTTCAAGGTAACGTCTTAAGCCTTGAGTCGCCAAGCAAAGGGACATGGGAAGGGCAAAAAAGACTTAAGCGGTCCTGAACGTGACGTTTAAAGTTAACCAATTCCTTATGAAACCAAGTATTTTAATTATTTAAAGTCATAATTATAGCAGTTGCTTTCCAACTTTCAATCAAATTGATAACAGTAAGAGTGAGATTTAGGTCCCGTTCTGTAATCCAAATGTAAAAGTATGACATAAATGATCAACTTTTTGAGATTTTAGATCAAGATAATGAGAATTAAGGTTAAAAGTTGGAATTTGAAAGTACAAATTGTAAGATAATTGTAGGTATTGAGATTGTAAGTCAAAATTGTGACCGTTACAGGCAAAGTTACGATTTTAGAAGTTACAGTGTAAAAATTTTTTTAAGGCAATTCTTGACCAAAAAAGACGGTTTTACGACATTTTGCGTTTTTTCCTGCTCATATACCTATGCTACCTATATCTTGGGTCTTAGGATTCCTAGGCATCCCTTGCAGGTCCCAGCTGGTTAGCTGCCTACCGTTACTCTTTGTACTTTTACAGTATCTAGCTTTAACAACTCTTATTGTGTGTATTTACCTAAGTATTTAAAGAGTTGATTTTTCTAAAAGCATTAGTGTTCTTCTTGAGCACACGATAGCTTACACTTAAAATCTTATTTGTTAGTTATATATGGTTAAAAGTCTTAAGTTCCAAAGTATAGATAATCCATTATATTCTAAAACTAGACATCCATATGTGTCACTTTCAGTAAAGGTTTCGCACTGATACCCTATTTAACGTTTATGATTTAACCTCAGCAAGTTTCACCCTATTTAATGAGCCTTCCTTTGGCCACTTGCTTGCAGTGGCCCACCAAGGATGGGGGATATGCCCCCCTCTTGCCCCGTCTATTCCTGCACAAAAATATGCAGTTTACAGGAGCAATGTGCCAACATGTTCCCCCATTCCTGCTTGCTGACCACGTGCACTAAGTGTGCAACCCCATCAAATGTGTTGATAACCGTCCCGACTAAAAGGCAGCTTTACTTGGGTGTCACATGGCCGGATCACCATAGGTGTCTGTCTACAATAAGCTGTAACGAGGACGTAGTCTACACATAATGTGCCCTGTCCCTTTCCCACACTTTTGACATCCTCGCAGCCCGCTTTTAGCTTGTGGCATACCACGTTAATATGATTGTACCGAGTTTCTCCTCAAATTCTGCTTTTATTATGTTTAAAAATGAACCTGAACAAATAGGTCGTAAGCAAAACCCAGTACTTTTTAGGTCCAGTTGCCAAAATCAATTTCTACCATGCATTACCCGCTAAAAGTTATATCCTACTAACCTTGCCACCTAAATGCCAAAACATAAGAAGACCAAGTTCACTTCACACATTTTCTGCAGGGAAGGCAATGGGGGGTCGATCATAATTTTCACAATTGTGTTTAGTTATAGGTTATTTTGGACCGCCACAGGTCAACTGTAATACGGGTTTTAAATTCAAATGTTGTTCAAATGTAACGACATTTAGTCAATCGAACATGAGTGGAACAAATTTCCTGTGATCAGCAAAATGTGCAGTTTGTATTGTCCTGCATATTCATGTCCACCTTAACATCAGCAATTTTGCAAATGATTCATTATCAATTTTCTTGAACAGATTTTGGTAAACTTTTGAATTGGAGAGGGTTTCAACGAGTAAACCGTTAAGGACATAGAGTTAGTCAAAGTTTCATCAGAAGTGGCTCTAATTTGTAAGGGACTCAAGAAGTTTATTTGACTGTCAAATGGAAGGCCAACACTGTCAAAACTGATTGAAATCCTCGTTACATAAATTGGGAGGCTGGGGGAAGATGGGTATATTTTGTCTCAAAGCTACTCAACTATAGTCGCGAGGCTATCTCAGCAGCGTACAGCGTGAAAGTAGCAAAGAGCGAATCTACCACTATAGCTAACTATCCAGACTCCAGTGGCGTAGCTAGACTTTTTTCCGGGGGGGGGGGGGGGAGGCAAGCACCTAAATTTCCGATTTTTCTTAAGTGTGAGCATTACTGTATTAGGGAACGTTCTGCATTGTGCAACGTAGGTTACAAACATTACGGATTACATGTAACAAATACCAAACACATAAGTGAAATTATGCAAAATGTGCCTGACCGCCAAGGCATATTTTGCATAATGTCACCCAAAACTTCAAGAGCCGAGTTGTGCACTGATAGTGTTCTTTTGAATCTGAATCGTGGAATTACAATGCGCAACCGCGCGAAAACTTTTGGTAGGCTTACACAAAAACCATATGTAATCATAAAGAACAGAAAGGAAAATAAAAAAAAAAGAAAAACTGTAAGGGTTGTAGACCGTATCGGGGATAACATACATACCTGGACTACCCGCTGAAATAGCCAAACTTTGCTCACAAACTGACCGTACGCATGACACACACAAGAGAACAGCAACTAGGCTTTGCAGGCTTTGCGATATGGGATGAAATTTACGACCTCTACATAAACTGTGTACTCTGTCTACATGTTATTTCGTAAGATGGACAGGACTTGTGCTATCTAACTATGTGGAATGGAACTAATGAAGAAACTGGAGTGACTCTACAGCGCGCGTTGCGCGTCGAAAATTTTAAGTTTATATCAAAGAAATTGTCTTCTTGAGAGCAAATACAGGTAAACTGTCTTAGCGACTAGTCGCCGTCAGGGCCGGACTGCATACTGCAAACTTCCGAATTTTTCATTTTCCAGAGCCAAGAGGGCAATTCCCCCCTGCCCCCTGTAGCCACACCACTGCCAGACTCACAATGACATCACCATCAATAGCACATGGAAGGCCAGGCGTTGAAATGACACACTCAAATATTAAACTACTCTAGGAAAAAAACCGTACAGTATAACCACTAGCTGAATTTAGGGCCACTCGGGAGGGGAATGAAACCCCAAATAATTTTCAGTGTGAAGATGTTTTGTCTAAAAACAACAAAAAGAGTAGCCTGCTCTTAGAAAATGTCAAAACTCAGGAGTTGAATGGTCTAGCCACCAATCCTAGAAAGCTCCAGATAGCAGGTACTGCAACTGTAGATCTTAATAACTTTTGTGACTGCATTTTGTAGTTTTTCACTGCTAATTTGATTGTAAATGGATGCGACCAGACGGGTGAGCAGGTTAACCTAGCGTCTTTTAATTTGAAATGTTCGATGCCATGTATTCTACTGTCGATGACAAAATAATTTATGTACCGTATATGTAGGCTAAAGAGTATCCGTCTAATTAAGCTGTTACTGCACTTAACAGGACTGCTTTGCCCATTAATTGCACATGTGATAGCCTATGGTAAGGGCGTAGGGTAAACTCTACTGGGAAAGGCTCATATAATTATACACAGCAAACAGCGATGCTACCACTTGAACTGACTTGAGACTTATTTTCATAGAGAAGCACAGCTTCATGACAATCAATTGTGAGAAAATTAGAACATTTGAATATTCAACAATAAACAACCCCAAATTAACTGCTAAACGCTAAAACAGTCACTGCTGTCTTAAATTGAACATTACATGAGACGTAGGTCTGATTGTAACGTTTTTGAAAACAGACAAGGACAATCTAGGGGTGGTTCCAGATTGGAGCAGGGGACATGGCCCCCATCGGGGAAGGCTGACCCCGAGGAACTTTTTTAGTTTCGTCAGGGAGCCGTTATAGGTACGATAAATATGTAAACTCCGAACGTCCACCCCCGACAATTTACTTGAATTTGCTCTCATGTAAAGCAGATTTTTCGATACCCCGCATTTTTCCAATTTTCTTTCCTAAAACCCCCAAACTTTCAAATTCTCTCAAAATAAACCAAACATTTTCGGTACGCTTCGGGAGCAAAAAATGTTGTTTTAAATATCATTCCGGCAGCTCATCGCCCATCGCCCTCTTCAAGTCTTCGGGTTTCCCCCTCCCGTCAGAGAGGTGGGGCTCATGTCGGGCAAATCCTGGGGCCATGCACCCTGCAAAAACCTGTTGATCAACGAAACCACAATTTGCTTTCTCTTTCCAGTGCGTTCTGCCACTTGCTAGCTATCTACATTATAAAAATGCTTCAGTAAAACACTATACCCCTGGAAACCTAAACGCAAGAAACCAAGAATACTCTTTTATCTTGCATGTATTCTATAATAGGCAAAGAACAGTCTTTTTCGGTGGTTTTTGTTACTCAAGTGTAAGATCATAGGTGAATAATAAAAGCTTCAGGTCTACAGTAGTACTGTTGGTCAATTTAATCATAATACCATCATGCGAAACAGAATTTAAGTACAGCAAAACTTCCTGCACACAGCAAAAAGTGTTATTTTAGATGGATTGAACAATCGTTTTCGGTGGTGTTTCTTACTCAAGTGTAAGATCATAGGTGAATTATGAAAGCTTCAGGTCTACAGTAGTACTGTTGATCAATTTAATCATAATACCATCATGCGAAACAGAATTTAAGTACAGCAAAACTTCCTGCAAACAGCAAAAAGTGTTATTTTAGATGGATGTACCTTTACAATGACGTAAAAACAGCCATTTTGGAAATGACCCATTTAAAGAAATATCTCGTGAACCGGTTTTGGTGGATTTTAGTATGTTGTTCCCACATCAAAATCTACCAAAGACCGCTAAATCTCACTTGCAGGAATTTTTTTAGGGTTGAGGTACATTTTGTCACAAATCTACTTGACTAATACATTTCCTTTGAAAGTACATGGAAAGATTTCTTTCGAAAATGATTGGTGAATTTAAACTTATAAACGTCGATGAAACAAAATGTGATAAAAGGTGATGTAACCGTTAAACCATTACTTTTATTTGCCCCTTACGGCTATTAATTTGTACAATGGGAAATCAAGGTTTTGAAATTTCCTTACATGTGACTCTGTATTATAAAGTCCAACTTAAATGGGAAGGTGGGGGCTATTTAAACACAAAAAAGGTAAAGCTAAGAAAATGACTAAGCTGAAGAATAGTTTGTAGAGCTCGTAAAAATAACTCACTCTTTAGCTGTTTCATACGGCATCGCAAAAGAGAAACGAAAAATGGAATCAAAATGCAGGTTCTCTCATATGCAGTGCTAAGACGTACCAAACAACTGTAGACAGTAATCGTGAACTTTAAATTTGTATATATTCTGAACTTTAGACAATACGTACGTAGGAGTTTTATTGTGACATGATTTGCAACTACCCCTTGTGACAGGTCTCTCTCGTTACGTTGTAAACTTTAAACCAGAGGCGGACTGGGGAGGAAATTCCTACTGGGAAATTTTAACCATAGGGGGCCCCGACGCACGTGATTTAAAACAACCAAAATCGCAATTAGCATAATACACATAATTTTCCTCTTAATTGTGGATGCATGGGGGTAGGGGTTATAAATGTATAGCCTGATAGTCCTTTCGATGATGCATCACAATTCTCACTAATTTTGATCGTTAAAAACATTTTCAAACAACTTAAAATCTACCTTTTGTCTTCCTTAAAAGATTATTTGATTACTATACGTTGCCACAATCCACAGCTGATATAAATTGCCAAACCCTAATTACTTGAACCTTGTCTATGATGTTTCTTGCCGGCATCAGATCCATCAGCGGTGGGAAAGGTTCAATTTCTTAGACCACTCAAAGACATGAATAAACACTTGAATTCTTAGTTTAATTGGGAATGATGTCATTAAGTAAAATGACCTCAAGAAGATCTTTTTCGATACTCATAAGCATAAATGCTTCCAGATTTTCCGCAGAGAGATTGTATCGAAGTCTTGTCTCTTTCACAACTCACCTGAGAAAATTAGAGGGTTAACAAATACTTATAGACTTTGAAAAGAGAGTTGTAGGCAGATGCATTGAGTCCGTATACCAGTGACCTATCCAGGACTATTTAAGGGAGGCCAAAATATGCCCCGACACTAAGCGGAATGAACTGAGAAAACTTTGACAAAAATGCCCTCCAGATTGCAGGAAATGGCACTTCCTACACTCTTAAACGGTTGGGCAAATATTCTAACCAACTATTTACCAACTCTGGGCACGTATATGTCCAAACCAATATTGGGCAAATTTTGCCCAACAGTCGTTGGGTAATGGCTTTACCAAGTGGTTGGGTAAATACTTTAACCAACTATTTACCAACTCTGGGCACGTATAAGTCCAAACCAATATTGGGCAAATTTTGCCCAACAGTAGTTGGGTAATGGTTCTACCAAGTGGTTGGGTAAAAAGTTTAACCAATAAAGTTACCACAAAAATTACCCAACCAGGGACCAACGGTTAGGTAAAACAAGCCACCCATCGGGGTTAGAATATCTCAGAAAAGTTACCTCTACAAGTTTTAAAAGCTACCGGCATTGCTAATGCTAGCCCCCCCCCCTTTTTTTTTCCAAAAGTCCCCTGACTATCTGGCGAAGAGCCAGGGGCGAAAACCAAACAAAATACTCCCGAAGGAGTTCTGCTCCCCGAAGGAGTAACAACGCCCCCAAGAGACAAACTTTGACTTAACTGACACCACCCGACAGTGGTCCTGTTCTAGACTGGCTGAATAGAACAGGTCCCACCTGGGAGCTCCGCCGTCGTGATCACGGATACTCCTACGCCAGGTAAGTATCTGCTAGCCACTTTTAAAAAAAGCAGGATTTTAATTTCGAGTTCATATATAAATGAATGCTATGGTTTGGCTATTATATATATTTCAGTTAGACTTGTTTGTTATTATTAACGATTAATAATACAATTTTCTTCACTATATTTCAATTTCTCCTTTTTTATGTTGTATTGTGCAACTGAGAAACATAATTTTCTGCAAGAATTCACCATTGCCAGCTTCAATTTATTTCAATTAGACCTGCAATAAAGGATAAACACAAATTTCCTTTAAAAAATTCGGAATGCTCCATTCAAAGGATAGGTATATAAACATTTCACAGCATTTTAAACATGCCGTTTTTCAAATTAATGTAGCAAAAATTCCCACAGTGTAAGTAAACGTTTTGCAAAATGTTAATTGTGAATGTAAAAATTTAGAAATAGGTGTAACTAAAAGAATTAATTGGCGGTACGTTTAACCAGTATTGGGTAAAGAAATTCACTTAAACCATTTCACCAATAGTTGGTCAATAGGTTTTTCGGTTCTTTTGCCCAACATTGTGAAAAATTTAACCAACTCTACATTGCCCAAAAAATTTAACCCAACTTTTTAAGAGTGTAGGTATTTTAAGTTACATTTAAAAATTCCAGATTTTGGTATCTCATGTTTTAGAAATATTCAAGTGAGAAAATTTATACTAAAAATGCGACATTTGTGAGAGAATAACTTGGATTTTAAATTACTTCATGAGCTCTGTTTTTAGTGTTTGTTTCAAAGGCGTGGGGAAGCTTTCTTTCGACTTGGTGGGGGGCTGAATGTTGTTCCGAAACACCGTCCTGGGGAGGTATCTAAGGGGAGCCTCTCCCCCTTTGGAAAATTTGTCAATATTTGAGTGTCCTTAGACGCAATTTGGTGCTATATTTTGCAGATTTTAAGGATCTAGTTTTGGTCTTTGCACTTTTGCGATGATCGTTTCCGCTATATATGTAGGCGGACAAGATTAACAACTTTTTCCATCTCGTTGCTTCAGTGCTATCAACGTGGAGGCATTGCACAAATTAATGAATGAATAGTTATGCATTTGTTCCATAAGTTGAAGAGGTCAAACACTTTTAAGTTATACAATTGTGAAATTGTTAAAAGGAAATGTACAGTAACGTATCGTTGTCACTGACAATGCTCAGAACATAGGAAAGGACCGACAAAAATACATTAAACACAGGAGACAATTGTCACTCCAAAATGAAGACGTTATTATACTTGTATATGCAAGCAACAGGACGCAACCCAGACTCGCGGGATTGAAGATATAATAGCGTAAAAAAGAGTGGCGCCGACAGGAGTTGGTGATGGGGGGGGGGGATACTACAGAGGATGAAGCCTTGAGCCCACCCCATATGAATCCAGAGGGTCAGTGTAAATTGTGCATATTCGTATCGGTGGCAGTTTTTCACCTTTGAGAAATTTTTGTTCATTTAAGATAGCTCAGATGCAAAATAATGCTATCTTTGACCAATTGAAAATTATGTAATAGAAAACTCAAAATTTAGTAAATTCTTACTTTTAGTTGACTGTAAAGGAAAGGTGTGTTGTCTAAGTAGAGGGAGTTGGTGGAGGGGTATCAAGTACTCAAATTCTTGTTTAGGTAAGGTAGCATAGATGCAAAACAGTGGTATCTTTGGCAAATCTTTCAATAAATTAGGTGCTTGGAAATCATTATTTAGTGACATTTTGGCTTGGCATTGCACTCGTTATAAAAAGAGTAACGACAAATACATGCTACAAATGTTACCGTCTATCCTACTCATGATATTAGATTACTCTAAGATTCTCTATTGATGCAGAGTCATGGCCAAAGCCTGCTGGGCTTCCCTGGATACGGCACTGTCCATACCAGTAAAAATCTTGTAACAGCAGGTAAAGCAGTTTCTGAAAGCTTCAAGTGCTCTCTTTTAGGGAAGAGCGCCCAAATGCAGAGTGTGTACCACGGCTTTTCGCGTGCAAAATCAGCTAGCGGAAAAAACGGGTCTGTAGCTTTCCCCATATGCGAGTAATGATTTATAGTTTGGGCATGTATTCTGGCCCCAAATCGCACTTTTTGGGGTGGATTCCACATTCCGTTCGTCCCCGCTAAGGGGTTCCCCAAACTATAGGTCACAAAAGTTATTAGTTAATCCAACCCCACAAATTGCTGTATAGACTATATGGAATATGACGAAAGGGCCCTCAAAGGGGTGGGGCCCCGGGAAATTTCCCGCTATTTCAGTGGGCCAGTCCACCCCCGCCTTAAACTGCAGTTTCTGTTACTAAAAAGCACATTGTTGTAACAAACATGTTAGGACTATTTCGTCTTCTTTTCATTGGGTACACACCGATTGCATAGTACAGGGTATTGACTCAATTTCAGTTTACATAGATTTTGTAGTGTGCTCAGTTTGTTAAAACTAATACAGCTCAGGTAAGTTTTTCATGCTTTCTAGACATTTCCGTTGTGGAAACATTTTAATAAAGTCATGTTCAATTTGATGAGTTGCAGTTCACTAGCTGTCTCGTAGACATGAGAGTTGATTCGTGCAATTTTGGTAGTTGGACAATGTGGTCGCGGTAGAGGACCCCGTCAAAACACCCTGAAAGCGATGGATATATCTTGTGGATACTTTAATCAGACCTCTCTTTATCGGTGGCCAAATCAACGTACGGGAGAAGCACATCTCTCTACATGACGTGGTGCGCTGTGAGTGTGTACGGGACCTACTATTACCCGAACATGATATACATGATGTTAGCGAAAGCGTAAAGAAACCTTTTTTTTTTTTGGGGGGGGGGGGGTGTAACTCTTTCTCAAAATGACATTTGGGTTTTTTTTTTTTTATAAATACCAACTATACCTAGCCGTGTAGCCTAGCTCTTTATGACTGTACGGCTGTAGTGGACTTTAAACCATTGGCAAGGTTTGTCACAAACTTGCACATTATAAGCAAAAAAGACGCCATAAGAAATCTACATGTTCTAAACTTTCAATTGATAATTAGGTCTAAATTGCAAATATTTTTCTAATTTGATTTAAAACATGCATCAGTACCTCAGAGAACATGAATGCAATAACTTAATGAAAGAAGCCTTCCTATACGCTTAGGAAAGAAGGAGAAAAAGACACTGGTAAACTTAGGACAAGAGTGACAACTAATCTCGCAAAATGACAAACATTTATGGAGATTTTTAAACATGTTAATGTGTTTGCGTTCGTTGGAAGTGGCTATGCACCTTAGATAACAGTTCTTAAAATATTAAAAAAAATTTTGGCTTTCGTCAGTGCTACTGGATCCAAAAAAAGTTTGTGAAAGCTTAATAAATGATATGCAGTCAGTCAGCCAAGGATGTTCATTGTCGCGTTTGCTTCATTGTTGTCACATTTATGCGGTTATTTGTTAAACTGTACTGTAAAACATTAATATCACGTAAACGCGTTGCGTGACCAACTGCCTCATTTTCCCCACGATATGAAAACATGGCAACTGTTACGGCTGGGTATAATACACAGACCCGAAACAGCGAAAAGATGCAGAAGAATGAAATTAAGATTCCAAATTGATTATCATTTAACGCCAGTCTCCTCGATACTCTTACAAAATATACTAAAACTTTCACTTATGCCTTTATTGAAAATATTTAATCTCTAGACGTTAATTGACTCTCAAAGTAGCTTAAAATTCTCGGCGAAGTGGTAAACCTCTGTCTATCTTAATTGGACCCCTTCTGATACCAGTGGTGTAACAAATCCCTATAATGTGTCGAAGATGTTAATGGGGGGTGTTCATGCTTTTGATAAGGGGAAAATAGGACCCTTACGTCTTCCAGATAAGTATTCGAGTGGTTTAAGTTTAGATTTATGTCCAGGGTAGAGGTATCTTTAAGTAATCCGGAGTGTTGTTTTGAATTTTCTCATTTTTGTCAGTAAAAGTTCTTAATCCAGAGTAGAGTCCCATTACTTGGTGAAGGGGTGGCATAACTGAAAGGCGCCAGAAGTTGGCAAAGTCCATTTCCGTTATGTTTTTAATCACAAAAAGGAAGGAAATTCAAAAAATTAATAATCGTGTACTGAACTACGTTGCTTCAATGCAAGATAACTATAACATAAAAATCTCAAAAATATTGTTTATTTAAAAGAATGTGTAATCATATAACCACATTTTTTCGATTTGCTTTGTTCTTCCATATAGACTATGATGAGAAAGGATCTACTTTGAAAGAGCTGCACCCTTTCCTCAGAAAAAAAAAAAAAAAAAAGGATGACGACCCTCCGCTCAAGAAGGGCTGAGATCGAGATTGACTTTAGTGAAGTCCAGTAGTTCACAAAGTGAATAACAATAGCTGGATAAATTGCAAATCAGGCTAATTTTACGGTCTGGCCGTCGGAAGAAGGTCCCAATTCATTAACAATTTTATCGGTAGACTAAAGGAAACTTTTCCAGAATGGCAAAATATATTATTACAAGGTTGAGGGAAGATTTCGTACATTGCACAATTTGCACCGAGCCTCACAATGAACCTAAGATGCTTCCATGTCTACACAGTTTCTGTCTTCCGTGCTTGGAACGATGGGCTCGAAATAACCACAGCCAATCTTTCTCTTGTCCAAAATGTAGACGCAAAGTTAATTTGCCACGTGATGGTGTATGCAGCTTGCCTCACAATTTCTTTTTGGTCAGTTTGATGGAACGGTTGGAAGAGATAAACAGACTTTCCAACGAACATCAAGACTACAACTGCAATATTTGTAGAAATGGAAATGACACTATGTTCTGCCTTGAATGTTAGATACATATTTGTCACGGTTGCAAGGTGACACACGACCGCTTAACGAGGAGCAGCGATCATTCCTTGATCCCGTCTGATAGACTCTCTGACGAAAATTATGTGCAGAGAGTGTTATCTAACCAAGCACCATTTTGTGACAGCCACAAAAAGGAAAAGGTTCGTTATTACTGTACTCGGTGTAGTCAGTTAGCATGCCAAGTGTGCGCAACTGTTAGTCACCAGGGCCATCAAAGTGTTCAAGAAGTTGAAAGGATGGTCCCTTCAGCCAAATCCCAGTTAGAAAATCGCTTGGAGACAAGCCAAATATCAGTGCTTCGAAAGGAGGTTGACTCTCATTACGACAAAATTTGTAGGAAATTAAGATCTGACAAAGAGAAATTGACAGAAACACTACAAAGCATACAAGAAGAGCAGTCAGCACCTATAAAGAATAATGAAAGAAACGTTTCTGACTGGTTAAATGCAATGGAAAATACTCAGGAAATGACCCGTGCTATCCTACAACAAAACAATGCGTGGGAAATATTACAAATGGAAAGTGAAATTGTTGCATCATTAGAAAGATTAAATGAAGAACAAAATAACGAGAGTATACCACAGAAGAAAAAAGTTAATTTTCATCCAGCAAAGCTTGGTGTAGTTGATGAACTCTTAAGCTTTGCATTATCTTGTTTCTGAATTGATCTTAAGCTTAAGGGATTAGGCAGTAAAGGAAATTTTTCTTGTCGTCTGCTACTTCTGAGAGAGTTTATAGGATGATCACCTACTGGCATCACCCACTTATTAAAAGGTACAGTGTATCTTTATGTTACTTTTTGAACAGATATCTTTTTCCTGCTATTTCAGAAACGATCCGGAATCGCTTGAAATATCCTCATCAAATTTTAGACACCTAATGGTTTTCAAAAGATTGCATTCCTTCCTTAATAACTAAATTAAAATAATACTTGAATTTTGCAACTTAATAGTGCATGAACAGTCGTTTTGATCTAAAACGGTGAAAATGTTTCGCATTTTTCGGCTACGCGGTTATCTGCAAAGTAGTATCTTAACAACAGTGTTTGTTTCTGGATGACTGGATTTTGAAAGAAGGAGATCGTCATTAAGGGGGAAAGTCAACAGTGGCTACACAATAAGAACAAAGATACGTATCAATCAAACTTTGATACTTGAAAAGGATTCATCAAGTACATATTGTCTGACAGAGTTGGTCGATGTTTCTCTATCTCTCACAGTTCCCTGTTCAAACTAACCTTGTTCAAACAGAAAAGTCAAAGACCCACAATTACCTTAAACGGAGTAAATACTTAATCAGAAAAAATAATTGACCACTGAGACTGTGGTTTGATGATTATGGTGCATTTTATATTTTATATGTATAACTGTAGTTCATTCTTATTAACAACATTAAGAAATATAGAATTTTGAACTTTTTATGGGGAAGTTTAAAAAATATTTAAAGCAAAATCCATTGCCTTTAATTACTCTTGGTTGTAAATTGTTGGTTTTGAATCATCTCGCATTGCCTGAAATTCAATACACAGTAAACGTTTCATGAATTTTCAGTTACGAGAAAGTTGTTTAATATCCACAAAAATTATTAACAGCAATTAATAAGGTTTTTGACAGAATATTAAAGGAGCTGAGTAGCCGCCAAAGTAGAATGAATTTTCGGACCCGCCGACTTCGTTACGTCACATCCGCTTATGCTTCTTGGTTTATCGATTCGATCCGATACCGATACTTATCAAAGCAATGTATGCAGTGTGTCTGGTGTAACAGTGTACTTGTTACTGTCGTTAACAGTAGGCCTACTAACGTTAGCCTAACTTAGGCTAGCGTTAGTGCCTAGGTCTACCACGAAAAACAGTCAAACTCATTGATCGAAAAAACAGTTTCAATACCTGCAAAATCCACAGTGTTGTTCATGAACCTCCTGCAGATGATGCGTGAAATAGGCGTGTGCCTTGCCACTAGTAACGCTAATATACTACATACCGTACGTACGTATATGCATCGATCAGAACCGATACAAGTGGAAACGATTCAAAATTGCCGGTGCCAGAAGAAAAAGTAACGAACTAGAAATTTCAAAAACAAATTGTAAAATATCTTGCAAGTGTAAAATCAAATAACCCAAGAAATAGTATAGGAACGTTACTGCAAAATTACTTGCAAGATTATTTTAAATGAGAATATAAAACGCATTAGGATAAAAATTTTTAAACTAAGCCCCACACAGAGGGTAATCATCTCGTTTGGTATGATGTATTTATTTTGGAAGTACGCTACTACTCAGCTCCTTTAAAGCCCGTTCACAAACCAAAGAGAGGACTATCTCTCACACATTGTCAGAAGCTTATCTGGTTCGTTGATAGAATATTGGGGGAATAAAGGGGGTCCGTCTACTAATCACATTATTGGAGGCTCATGACAGAATCCCCTCCACGATTGCCGCCCGTGAGCATGGGCGATACACGGGAATATATTTTGCTTGTGAATCTATTTTGATTGACAGATGTCAGAGACTGCCAAGAGTGTCCAGTTGTAAAATTTTCCTCAGACCCCTCTCCAATATAGGCTTCGCATGTCTAACGCTCGTGGGTTTAAACTCTGTCTTCACAAATTTATCTCCGTCCGTCTTAAAATTCCACATCCACCCTTACATCCCTTTTTTGCGGCACGCTTCGCGAGCAACTCATATACGTGTGCATGTTAAGCCGAACGCATACAGACGACAGAAAACGTGAAACACGAAACAGAAAACAAGTTTCGTGTTTTCTCACGTCCGTTTGCGTTGGACAAAAACAGAAAACAGCGTTTTGCAAATCAAGCACTGCTTATTTCACGAAGCAAGTGTTTTAGCTAAACAAGTGTTTCTTCTCCAGGTCTCCAGTGTGCTTGGCCTGTTTAGCGTTTCGCGAAACAAGTTGCGAGGTACATACGATCACCGATAGGGGTAAGGAGGGGATTAAAAGAAAGCCTTTGCACAATATAATTATACTAGGGCCCGAAGTTTTCCTCGGAAATCGCGGAACTGGCATTAGAAAACGGAAAACGAAGTTTTGAAAAAAGTTGCAAAAATAAATCAGGAAATGACTATCAAAAGAATTGTTATAAGTTATCTGAGTGGGTGTAATAAAAACAAGAATAAAATGGTTGAAAAAACATCGTAAAGGAGCATAACTACCCTCTCTATAATTTAAAAGTATATCACAGAGTCGCGTAATAAAATCATGACGAAACAGTCCCTCCACGACACCCTAAAACCGCAGTCGATCGAGCTAGTACATTTTGTACTACCACCGAAAGTATTGTGGCAATAAAG
Organism: Holothuria leucospilota; assembly: GCA_029531755.1. Taxonomy (NCBI): domain Eukaryota; kingdom Metazoa; phylum Echinodermata; class Holothuroidea; order Aspidochirotida; family Holothuriidae; genus Holothuria; species Holothuria leucospilota. Next base: position 38,589,691 of record CM055982.1, read on the forward strand.
CATTGTATTCCGGCATATATATTTTGAAAAATGGAAGTCTGAGATTTTATACAGCTTTTGAGGAGCAATATGAACTTTTAAAGATGCCTAAATTAAGAAAGCGGAAGCAGTCTCGCGCCATTGGCCAAAAACCTTGACATGGGAGAGTGGGACAGGTACAGCGCTTCAGTACCGTAGCTTCAAGAGGTGAAATGACTATCATTGTTTACTGTTTTCTATATGCCAGCGTTTCTAAACCGGTAGGCCGCGGCTTACCGATTTCGGCCTGCATAAGGGATAAGTGTATCTTTCCGTCATTTTCAATAGCTTTTCTTATCCGACACAGTAAAAATTTTAGTTGTACCATTGTGTACGTTGCTTTGTGTTGAAACTAATAAAAGTGCAATCTCATTTCAATAACTGTTCAAAGGTGGTCCTCCAGTAATTTCAACAATCACGAGTGGGCCTCGAGTTACAAAATGGCAAGAAAGCCGCATGGTATAATCAAGGAGTTTTTCTAATGGAACTCGATGGCTTGTACGGAGGTGGCCTGCCTTTCTGATTCCGTAGAGGTAAGTACGAGACATACTTATTTCTAGAAGTCTGAGGTCACTGCTAGCCTTCTGCTGGAGGGTGTTACAACCGATAATGTAAAAATCAACCGATAATGTAAAAACGACCGATAATGTAAAAAAAATTTACCGATAATGTAAAAACAACCGATAATGTAAAAAAAAATTACCGATAATGTAAAAAACTCTTTGAACCGATAATGTAAAAAAAAATTACCGATAATGTAAAAAACTCTTTGACCAATAATGTAAAAACTGTTCTAAGGACGTTTTCATATGGAATTTGAAACGTGGAATTTTATCAAAAAAGTCATACGTTAATTCAGAAAGGTCGTTGGTCATACCCCAGGGCAAGGGGCTCTCACCCTATTTTACAGCGCCATGTTGCAGGTATATTTCACTTAGAAAGGTACATTGAAAGACAGCGGAAGAATTAAAGGTCACTTTTTCTCAATTGTCTAGGCCAAATACATAATGCTGTCATATTTCTCCTTCATATACTTAAAGCGCCCTCACTCCTCTGTTGTTCCGCAAGCTCACCAAAAAGAACATATCTACGATAAAAAATATCATGAAAGGACTGCAACATATTTTATAACATAAAGGTGGGTCATATTGATGGCACAGCTTATTTGTATAGGTCTATGGCTCAATAGAGGGCGCCCTCTTATAAAAACCAGATATTTTAAAAATTAAAGGAATGAAAATTATAGTTTTGAAATGAGCATGTCCGAAATCCCAGGAGTGTTATTATCGTTATTCTGAAGTTGAAGGAAGGTTATCCCTCTCACCCATTCCCCACCCCAGGGGAAGAAGGGGACGAAATCAAAGCTACTCACGCCTGATAAGAATTGCGTCCTAGAGGTTATCGACCACGCTGATCACAGATCGGAAGTCAGTCATCCCGTCTCTCGGTCGTAGTGGACTGTGCGGGCCATGAAAAGGCCCACTTTAAGGGTCAGTGTCCCCAAGAGCAGATTTTAGGCATTTCAAAACACCCAGTTTTCGTACTAGATGGTTACCAATTAAAATTTAGGAATATGATTCCGACTACACTTGTTAAATGTGGAGTAAAAGTTTTTCTTCCATATATCACCCTTGAGGGTTGTTAGGGTGTACCCCTCTTACTAGATACAGGGCGCATTCAAAGCTGAAAACGCATGTTTGCCATGGAATGCTAACATTAATCCAAACCCAACCAGCCTCCCAAACGCGTTCCCTATGTTATACAGGACAGACACATAGGCCTATCACCTTTCGAGTTTTAAGGGGTAAATTAAGTGCTGGTTAGAGAGAGGCACCTTCCCCGGGGGCAAAGCGAAGCACAGCCCCAAGATTAGTGTCAGCATATATGGAAAAATGCGTTTTTTTAACTTAATCCTATGTTGGACACCTCTTCAGTTTTAAAAGGAGGAGTATTTTCAGGAATTTTTTAGTTAATTTAGAAGCATATTCTCTGCGAGAACCTACATATCATTGTAAAGAGCAAAGATGGGGAATTTCAATGAACATTTTATTTTTGTAAACTAATCTCATTATGTATGCAAATATGCAAATTAGATGACGTCATACGGTTTTTTCATAGAAAATCGTAGAAAACCCATACAGATCACTGTTATTTTGTAATTTATGGTGCAAGAGATTGTTTGACTTCCTTTTTTCTTTCATTTGATACCAAATTTGAGGAAATTGGACCAAAAATGGGGAAGATATGTCCATTTTTCTCTTGCTATACTGCCCACACTGAACTAAACACACACTGACCCTATGTGACCTCTACACAGAATGCTATGGCTGAGTGCACAGTGGAATGTAAACAACTTTGGATCTAAACCGAGCTGCGTGGGCTTCGTAAGGTAGCCCTAAATGGACATTTTAGTGAGTAGAAAAGTCGGAGGGGTGTTGTGGGTTATAATTTTTGATATTGGGAGGGGATTTTGGGGTCAGAAATGCATGTTTTGGGTCAAAATTGACGCATTTTTGAAAACTGAATATGTTTGGACCTTTGAACCTCTGTAACTCACCCTACCCTTGTCATTTATGCATATCTTTTGGTATTTTTGCGTAAGGAATCTTGTAAAGAACATTTTAGTGTTTGAATGAAAAAGATCGGACTTTCCGTTGTTGAGTTATGGAATTTTTTATTGGGTCGGAAATTGGGCTAAAAATGTAGATTTTTGACCGAAAATGACGCATTTTTTGAAAATTACACTCGAAATATCTCTAAATTCCCTATACCTGGCATCTAATTACCTCTCATGGTGTTTTCTTAGGTTCTAAGGTATTCAGGGAAAAAAAAGTGAGTAGGGTGACCTTTTCCTAAGTGCCTGAACTCGATTTTTTAAAATTATGACGTCATTTTTAGCATTTTTGGAGCATTCTTTGAATGTAAACAACTATATTTCGATGTTTTGTGAAAAATTTTCAATTCACAACCTCCCCAAAAAATGGTGGCATTGCACAGAACTTTTTGTAAGCTTTATTTTGGTGGTTGAATGAAGGCTGAGGAGTGTATATTGACAAAGTTATAATTTTTTTTAACAGGCAGTATATTCTGGGTAAAGGGTATACCCAAGGTTTAAACAACATACAGCGTAGCTAGTAGAGAAAAGGACAGGATGTGACTCAGAGGAACGGAATGCCAACGTAGTGCAAGGCCTTTTGAAGGGGGAATCCCCTTCCCGCTATCATCTCAGAGATAGGAGCTTTCTCCGGAGGTAAGGCGCAACTCGACCCCTTATTAGTGAAGCCATATATGGAAGGGAAAACTTTCACTCCATATTTAACAAATGTAATCGAAATCATATTCCTAAATTTTAATTGGTAACCATCTAGTATGACAACTGGGTGTTTTGGAATGCTCTAAAATCTGTTCTTGCGATAACTGACCCTAAAACTGGCCTTTTTACGGCCCGCACATCCCACTACGACCGAGAGACGGGATGACTGACTTCCGATCTGTGATCAGCGTGGTCGATAACCTCTAGGACCAATTCTTATCAAGCGTGACTAGCTTCGATTTCATCCCCTTCTTCCCCTGGGGTGGGAAATAGGTGAAAGGGACGACCTTCCTTCGACGATAATAACACTCCTGGGATTTCGGACATGCTCATTTCAAAATATAATTTTCAGTTCTTTAGTTTTTGATATATCTGGTTTTTATAAGAGGGCGCCCTCTATTGAGCCATAGACCTATACAAATAAGCTGTGCCATCAATATGACCCACCTTTATGTTATAAAATATGTTGCAGTCCTTTCATGATATTTTTTATCGTAGATATGTTCTTTTTGGTGAGCTTGCGGAACAACAAAGGAGTGAGGGCGCTTTAAGTATATGAAGGAGAAATATGACAGCATTATGTATTTGGCCTAGACAATTGAGAAAAAGTGACCTTTAATTCTTCCGCTGTCTTTCAATGTACCTTTCTAAGGGAAATATACCTGCAAGATGGCGCTGTAAAATAGGGTGAGAGCCCCTTGCCCTGGGGTATGACCAACGACCTTTCTGAATTAACGTATGACTTTTTTGATAAAATTCCACGTTTCAAATTCCATATGAAAACGTCCTTAGAACAGTTTTTACATTATCGGTAACTTTTTTTTACATTATCGGTAGACGAACTTTTTTACATTATCGGTAATTTTTTTTTACATTATCGGTTCAAAGAGTTTTTTACATTATCGGTAATTTTTTTTTTACATTATCGGTTGCTTTTACATTATCGGTAAATTTTTTTTTACATTATCGGTCGTTTTTACATTATCGGTTGATTTTTACATTATCGGTTGTAACAGGTGTTACGCTCCATCACAGGTTTGTGAATTTTTCGAATTGCCCAAGCGTTCCCCGACAGAAACGCCGGTAAATTTCAGGATCCTCAATACCTTGTTAGGTCCCCCCCTCCAGTCTTTGCCAACGGCTTCAGTGATCGCACCTACACAGTCCGGCCCTTAGCCAGACGAGGTACCGACAGGGGGCGAGATAGCTTCCAGGGGTGACATATTTTATGAGGGAAAATGTACAAAAAATGCATTGAGGCAGTTGTATTTTTTATTTCTAGAGGGGAACATACCTTATAATGGGTCGTCCCTTGGTCACGAGCTTTCAAACAGTATCTTTTCTCCTCCGACGCATGGAGTAATCGGCTACTGCAGTTTACCAGCTGTACCCTTACAAAAAATAGTGTGTCAACCTGTGTCAGTTACCACGCGTGATCACACGTGAAAAACAAAAGAAATCACGCGTGTTCCTGGGTGGCAAACCTGTGTTTTTGGAACCCTCTGGACACAGGTTTGACACAGGTTTGACACAGGTTTACAAACCTTTTCTTGCTTTCAATTTTAAGTCACAGGTTTTGACTCAAAATTCTTTGTCAATACTATTTTTAATTGCCACGCATTTTGCGTGTCAAACCTGTGGCAAACCTGTGGTTAACCTGTGGCAAAGTGTGGCAACTGGCAAACCTGTGTCAATTTCACGTGAAAACATAGGTTTCCCTGCAAAAACCTGTGAAAACCCATGGCAGACACGTGAGAAAACCTGAGGATTTGGAACCAATTGACACACGTCTTTTTGTAATGGTACTAGTAGAGATTGAAGTAAAGTTACAACGTTCCCAACCAAACGAAATAAGAGGGGAATAACTCTTCGTTCCTATGACCTTACTTATGAATAGTTAATATTTCTAAGAATTTCTTGTTATTCATTTAAAGCCGAACGTACATGGACGACAGAAAACGCGAAACACGAAACAGAAACACGTTTCGTGTTTTCTCAAGCTGACGTCCATGTGCGTTGGACGAAAACAAAAAACAGCGTTTCGCGAAACAAGGTGTGCTTGTTTCGCGAAACAAGTGTTTAGCTAAACAAGTATTTCGGTCTTTTGTGTGAGTTGCCTGTTTAGCGTTACGCGCAAAGAGTTGCGAGTTACAACCAATCACCAAACGAGGGAGGATTGGTTTATGTAAATTACAAAATGTCAACCTATATGAAATCCAGCTTGCAAAAGCAAGCGGGAACAATGTGCACTTTTTTATTGAAAAAAAATAAAACTCGCAAAATTTCAGGGGCGTAACTGTGAGAATATCAACATATGGGCCGGGAGCGTTCATTTACTCAGCGACAGTTCCGGGAGCAGTGCAGCTATCGTCTCGGGGTAAAATGGATATTGTAGAATAACTTCTCCCCCTTTTCATTAATGTATATTTCATTCTGACTGGTTTGTCGGAACAATGTGCAGATTTTAATTGAAAAAAAAAACTACTTCTCAGAGTGTCTTAAACCACCAAACCACCCTGTCTGTTTCTTATGGTTTTCGTTGTTTAAAAATGACGTCATCGCGTCCTTGCTCTCAGAGGTCTAACAGCTGTAAACGTCGAGCGCGCCAGTGACTGATACCTGTTGAATTCTTCGCTATTTTATCATTCCTTGTTTGTAATATCAAGTCTTTTTTGCATTGAACAAGAGCTTACAAAGTATGCTTCCATTATCTATAATACTTGACTCGTTTTGGTGTGAATCCGCCGAAGACAGGCAGGTTTAATTCTTGAACTATCGTTGCCGAAGCCCAGGAATGGCGTTGTAGTGGAACAGTCCATTTACAAAAATGTGAGCTGGAACTGCATACTTGGCGTAGTGCGGGACTTATTGCATGAAATGGTTAGACCTAGGCCTATATGTAAGTATTTTTTCTTGAGGTGAAATTTGTCACAATCATATCTTAGAACCTGCACAGGATCAAGGATGTTGACAAGAGTTAAAGTAGGCCCAAAGCGATATGTCTAAAAAGAAATGCATTCTTTTGTAATGAAAATCCTCTGGTGAATAATCGACTAGCCCACATTCCTTCCACAGAAGCTGCTTTCAGGCGTGGAAGAGAGATAAACCGTAAACTAGGGAATGCTGCACAGCAAAATGGTCAGTTTCGAAATGGTCGTTTGAAGCCGCTGTGTTCCGATATGGCTTCATAGCCTAATGTTATGCACAACCTATGCGATATTATGTTAGGCTGTACATTCAATGTCACTGACACGAATTGTCAAACTTGAACTCCCTCTACCCTAAATCAACTTATGCAGAAAATATGAAGGTGTGTACCGAAAACACGCACCCTGCTGACAACTACTTGTCAAGAATGCCTACTCATTGTGATCGATCCTGGGCCCTGTGCACGTATATCAGACTCAACTTCCAATACAGTCGTTCCACTACATTTTACCTAGCCCTTGAACAGGGCTGTGCATTACGTTACACGGCCGAGGCACATTACACTACACATGTGTAATGTGCCTAGGTCATGTAACGTCATTATGTGACATGGCCCTGTTTACGGGCTACGCTGTACCTTGCCATTTTGTACTATAGATTGCACTATACATAAACATCATGATTAGTCAGGGTAACCTCCCGGAGGTAACGTGTTTGCATTTGGTCTTTTCACTTACACGTCGACGGGGGCCGGGTAGCGATTTTTTTTTTCATAGGATGGAAGTGGAAGAATCTTGCCAATGGACGGATCAACTTCTTGGAAATTGGCCACACCCCTAATTCCAAAATAGCAGCTTTTGGACTAATTTTTTGTAGTTCTGACGCCGGATTATGAGAGAACAGGTCAAATATCCCTTGTCCACGTAACCCTTCAGCTTAATTTTAACCCCAACCATGATTTTGATACAAATTTAAAAAATTTTGAAAAACCGATTTTTCTATCGCCATACTACGAAAAAGAAAACTATCGGCCGGGGATAAGTGAAAAGACCAAACGTAAACGTTCCCTCGCGTCAGGGTTACCCTGACTAGCACATGATATGGGTGTACACTCAGCTCAGACACTAAGCATGTAATGCACAGTACAGTATGCATGCTGAACATAGAATGGTGTACGTTCCATTGGGTCGGTGCGCACCGCATTTTTTCTGCAGAACAGATAATACCGCTCGTGCACACCGTGATCATCGACCCAGTGGAAAGTTGTAATACAGTGCATGTACATTAATGTAGCTTGCTCAAGCACTGGTTGAACTACCGTGCATGCAACTATGTCAGACATATGATTTACGTATCAGCCGTTGTTGTAACCCCAGATAAAGATCTTGGTTTTCAGCGTTTGATCCCCAGGGCCCAGATGATCTTAGACACCTACCAAAAACAATAGGGTTCTAAGTATCACCATAACGCATCTGTATACGTATGAAATTTATCCTAGCTTCCTGTCTCCAGATATCGTGTTAACAAGGTTTTAAGAGTTTGACCCCGGTGACTCCTAATGACCTTTGACCTCCACCAAAACAATAGGCTTCTTTATCTCATCGTAAGGCATCTACACATAAAGTATGAAATTTATTCAAGCTTCCTAACTTAAAATATCGTGTTAATATGGTTTTCAGGTTTTGCCCCCCGGTGACCCCAGCTAGATGACCTTTGATCTCCACTAAAACAATAGGGTTCTTTATCCTACTTTAACGCATCAACACACTAAGTATGAAATTCATCCAAGGTTTCTACCTTGAGATATCGTGTTAACAAGGTTTTAAGGGTTTGACACCAGGTGACCCCAGATGATCTTTGACCTCCACCAAAAAAAAAAACAGGGTTCTTTCTCTTACCATAGGGCATCAATATTCTTAGTATGGAATTTATCCAAGCTTCCTGTCTCCAGATATCGTGTTAACAAGGTTTTAAGAGTTTGACCCCGGTGACCCCTAATGACCTTTGAACTCCACCAAAACAATAGGCTTCTTTATCTCATCGTAAGGCATCTACACATTAAGTATGAAATTTATTCAAGCTTCCTAACTTGAAATATCGTGTTAACATGGTTTTCAGGTTTTGCCCCCGGTGACCCCAGATGACCTTTGATCCCCACCAAAACAATAGGATTCTTTCTCCTACTTTAACGCATCAACACACTAAGTATGTAATTCATCCAAGGTTTCTACCTTGAGATATCGTGTTAACAAGGTTTTAAGGGTTTGACACCAGGTGAAGCCAGATGATCTTTGACCTCCACCAAAAACAACAGGGTTCTTTCTCTTACCATAGGGCATCAATATTCTTAGTATGGAATTTATCCAAGCTTCCTGTCTCCAGATATCGTGTTAACAAGGTTTTAAGAGTTTGACCCCGGTGACCCCTAATGACCTTTGAACTCCACCAAAACAATAGGCTTCTTTATCTCATCGTAAGGCATCTACACATTAAGTATGAAATTTATTCAAGCTTCCTAACTTGAAATATCGTGTTAACATGGTTTTCAGGTTTTGATCCCGGTGACCCCAGATGACCTTTGACCCCACCAAAACAATAGGGTTCTCTCAGTATGGGACATCTATGTACCAAGATTGAGAACGGTCGGAGTTACCCTCTTGAGATATCGTGTTAACGAGCTAAGCGTCACAAACAAACACACGCACACACACCCATGCGCACATTCATTGCCTTACGGGGTACTAGGAAAGGACCCGGTAAGGAATGAGCGAGGAAAGACGTGCGAGAGTGGAGGTCTCGCCGGCTGCCTATGTACTCGCTAAGGAGGTGTCTTTGAGTGCACCCATGCCCATATCATGGCTTACACAGCTTTGGATCACCCATGCCCATATCATGGCTTACACAGCTTTGGCTCACCCAGACTTCTCATTGCAGTGGCCGAATTTTCGGGCAGCTACGCCAGTTACGACCCGCGCGTGAGCGAGGAAAGACGTGCGAGAGCGGAGGTCTCGCCGGCTGACTATGTACCCGCTAAGGAGGTGTCTGTGAGTGCATACATACATACATACATACATACATACATACACACATACATAAATGAGCTAGGAAAGACGTGCGAGACCGGAGGTCTCGCCGGCTGCCCATGTAAACAAGACTTCTCATTGCAGTGACCTAATTTTCGGTCAGCTACGCTAGTTACGAGCCGCGCGTGAGCTAGGAAAGACGTGCGAGAGCAGAGGTCTCGCCGGCTGCCCATGTACTTGCCTTCCAAGGCAGGCACCTACGCTAGTTACGAGCCGCGCTACGCTAGTCCTAAAAAAATTATTGGCCAAAGGTAATTCCTACATTGTAGGAAATGGACCTTCCCACTTGCTTTAGTGCCAGTAGTGACGGCCTTTTGAGTAACATGCAAATTAGACCTTAAAAATACACGATTCGATCCTGATAAATGAAAACAATATCAATAATACAGCGTATATGCAAAAGCACGAACATCCCTTCAGGGCACTCATGTAAACGTGTACCAGTATTAATACAATAGTATAGCCTACACCAAGTTTACCATGCATCATTAATCACAAGATCTGTCTCAGAAATAGCTTCTTTGGTATATCTTTTCAGTAATTTCAAATGCACGTAGCCCAATTGCCGACCATACATCTTTATAGATGAAAGAATTAACACTAGGTGTGCATAGTTTGTAGTTTGGTAGGCAGAAATCAGTTATTCAGAAGCGGATATGAAAGCTACGCCAAAAGGATTCTCTCTATGGAAATTTTAGGGGTCCAGGGTTTCCGTCAAGGGGGAAAGGGGGATTTGTCCCCTCTTTTAAGAAGGAGGGTAAAATATACTCCCTTTTTATTTCCATAAAAATAAAAAAAAAATGTCGATATATTCGTTTCTTACTTAAGAAGAGGAAACTTCGCAGTAATGTTTGCATTTACATAAATAATTAATGGCCTTTAAAACCCTTCAAATTGCACCTTTTAAGGGCCTTAGAGCAAGCTTGTGTCCCCCGAACCACTTGCAACTTTTTGAGTTTCTGGTGGAATCCCTGAGGTCCCCTTAAAAGTCAAATATTAAAGGACCGTAACCTGCAGGTTAATTGCCCCGATTATTGGGTAAATCCAGCCATGCTTAGTGGATATGTGAGAAAAGGTGGCTTGTTTAGTCAAGTCACTCTATGAATTGACCTATGTACCAAAGGATTGTTAAAAGCATGGTCTGGTGACCAAATTTGATGCTTTCAGAAAAAGCAGAAACATTTTCTGTGTTAGGCAGTGAAAACCCCATCTCAATAGCATCTTGCATTCGGAAGATACAAATTTTTGAAGAAATACTACATTTTCAGTTTCCCTAGTGCATGATGGGAAATCTGTGATGTCATCTGGGCAAATGGATTTGATGTAGCTTTTGTATTTCTTTATAATGTTGATAGCACTATATTGAATATTCCATATCTTTATTTGCTGTACCATAAGTATGGAACAGTTTTTCACTATATCTACACGGAAAAACATCTAAACATTCCAATGGTATCAAATTTCAAGGACAAACAAGGTAGCCAATTATAAAGAATAACAAAAGGAATCTGAGGCAATCTGCCCACTTTGGATCACGTTTTGTGACCTTGAGGAAACTCAGAGGTATTTCTTATTAAAAGTAACCAATCTTTAGGAAGAGATATCTTGAGTTAGGAATGGAGTTTTGATATGTGGTTTGGATGTAATGAAAAATTTTTATCTTTCTTATAAGACCCCCTACAAAATGCCACCAGACAATGCCTTTAAGTAGGTAGTACAGAATTTTCTTCACAAAAAATCTCCCAATACACCTTTACATATGGAGCTTCAATTACAAAAAAAAAAAGATGTACGTGGTAAATTGTAGACGAGTTAGTTGTGTACACCAAGCTCACGTTCTCAAAATATTTGAACTTTTGACTTTCTTTTAGTGTCATTTAAGCTTGAAATCAGTTTTTGAAATCTTAACAACCAGCATAAAGTTAAATGGAAAAGCTTTTGCATCCTCTGTAAAAGAACTTGTTTGATTATGCTTCGTTGTAAAATTTCCGAGGTTAACTAATTAAGCTGCATCGCAAATAATTTATCTAACCCAAATGCATTGCGTGACCAACTATTTACATTTCTCCTTACGATAGGCAAACATTGCAATATTATATAAACATCACAAGTATATTTTTACTTCTTATCATGTACTAAGTTGACATATAATTAATATTTGAATTTACTTGTTGTTTCATGTGGACTCTGAAAATGAGATGGTAACTGTATCTGCACGTAGTCCACAAAGAAATTACTTTTCAGAAAATATACCGTACACATATCGTTCATGATTCAAGTGGTGACTGCAGTGTGGAGCTCAGTTTTCGGAAAGAACGTCAAGACAAATTGAGCAGAGGTAAAATCCTTTGAAGTATGATTTTCTTAGAAGATACTGCCGTATAAGTTTAAGTGGCGCATGTAGCTATTGCGTGTTCCAGGTTACCTGGCTATGTTTTGCTTTTAAGTATCAGGGGAAATGCTTAGGCTATAAGATAAATCATCGGGTAGTTTCCTCTTGGTGTTATCCGTAATGCCTACCTTTAATCAATGGCAGATACCTTGCCATATCGTAATTTAATTCTATTCTATAAAAACTTTTGAATTGACGTAGTGACTTCCTAAATAATGTTTTCATGGCATTTTTACCTGGTCATTGGATTTCTATGTGTAATATTATTGCAACCGTTCCAAGAGCACGAAGCTGTCCGATTAGTATAGTTTAACTATTTTAAAATGCCATAACTTGAGAGTTGAATGGTTCTGTCACCCAATCGTACAAACGTTCCTACGGTAATGAGACATAATTGAGCATTTGTAGTACAGTGCAGTAGCGTAGTAGTTGATTAGCTAAAGCAGATCTGTTTATGCAGAGTACATGCAGCTCGTGGACTTCGTAGCATTCGACCATGACCATTGTAATGAGCATGGGCGGCTCTTAGAAATTTTGTTGGGGGCAAACTCAAGTTCGTAATCAGGCAGGTTGCCCCCTCCCAGTCAATATTAATGGTCCGTTTGGGACAGTACAATAGGAGTATGATTATTATTATGTATTACAGTGATGTCCCATATAGATTTTAAAAGCTCTGCAAAAACCATGTCAGGCAGTCAGTCATGAGCTGATTACTTAGTTTAAAAGTAAAGACAACCATAACAGCCAAGCACTACTCCATGGGAGCAGCGGTAAGAGGCATGGGAAACAGGCTAAGCGGCTTGATACATTAGTATAAAATGAGCTCCACCTACAAATATTTTGTTTTTTCTTTCATTATGTCACAATATATTTCAGCTTTACCAAGAAGTCATAAAGTGTTGGTTTTCTGGATTGTTTTCCAAAACTAACGAAAATTTCGAATATGAAGACACTGTGAAAACGATGAAGTGATAGCACCATTTTAGATGTCAGTACCGTTTCGAAACAAAACCTTTCAAAGGGGAGGGGAATTCCCCTAACTCAGAACGACAGTCCATTCTATAAAAATAGGCCACTAGTCAAAACTCTCACCACAGCTTTGATTGACTGTTTGGTGTGTTTATTTTAAATCAACTGAAACGGTGCACTTTATGACAGAGGTGGAGAACCTTTTGCTTATAACAGGCCATTTGACAGTTGTAAAACCGCTCGCGGGCCAACGGCGCTGTCAACTTGGACAATGGAAGGGAACCTCTCCTCCTATGAGAAACACAATACGTTTAGGCTACATGACCGTTACAACTTTTTGTAGACAGATAGCTATGCTAATGTGGCCAAGTGACGCCCGGGTAAAACTGCTTTCAGTCGTGGATGATAATCAACACAGCTAATGGGCTGTGTACCTAATGACCGCCGAAAGCTCTGAAGTGTCTGCATAATTGTGGGCATTTAACTACAGCTTAGTACCGTCACATTCTGTCGATGATATTATGAAGCGCGAAGCTAATCAGATAACAAATATCACAAGGTGAAAATTTGTTTTAATTATTCTTACTCTCAGTAATGGTAGGTCTATTTGTGATGTCTGAAGTGTATCTATAGCAAACAAGCAACTAAGAAAGCGACCGCGAAGCGCGCCGAAAATATGTCGTTTTTAAGACCACTTGATTAAGGTTTAATCTTTGCATTGCGTTTAAAAGCTCCCCTATTAGACAGTGTGACTGTCACGAGTATGCTTGGCACAAGTCTAAAAGTGTTGTGCTCAAGTCTATCGTGCAGCTGTTGAAATTTACTCGATGAATATTTATATGCCTTTTGTGTGCACACCATGTTCGCTGCAGCGACGATCGAAAATTTAATGCGCTCTGTTCGCCTTACCGATTTTGCTACGTGTGTTTACTAGATCTCGATGATGTTTCTTTAGTTAAATTTGCATAAAATGCAGCGTTTGAGAGGTTTTAAGAGGGCCAGGTGCAAAAAGCTAGGGTGTGACATTGAATTTCGGTTCTGGTTATGTGTGGGTTGCTGTGTGAGCCCGCAGTTGTCATTTCAGCCCGATAGCAGTTGGACACGATGTCAGTTGGGCGTTAGCCCGCAGCAGTTACTGGCGACTTCGTGAGCTAGTTTTGGAGTTTGTTAGGGAATTGTGGCTCCCCGTGGTTAGTTTTTCGTACAAAATGTCTTAATCACCGTCTTTTAATTAAAGCCTGGCGTCCTCGTTTCAAAAGCCGGAAAATTAACGTAGTTCTGGTTTTAATGTTAGTGCAATAAACTAGTGTAAGGCTAAAGGTACGTCTGCTTTCGTCATTCGTCTGGTCGTTTCTGCTTCAACCTACCCGTGACCAGGCGCGGATCCAGAAATTTTGAGGGGGGGGGGCAAGATGGAAAACCTCATGTGCACCGAAGGTGCACCACGAGCGCGAAGCGCGAGTCCCTACGCGTGGGGTCCAGGGGCCCGCGTTACGGCCCCTGGCGGGGTCCAGGGGCGGAGCCCCGGTGGGGGTGCAGGGGGCGAAGCCCCGGAACTCTCGCAATATTGCATTTTAAGAGCACAGAAATTGGCTCCAGTTCTTATGTCAGTGAGATTTTATACCTTTTCATGTTGCATGGAATTTGATGTGTATGGCTCATTTTAAGTTACTATATGTACCTGCAGAAGTTACGGAGAGTCTAAAGGTATCTTAAAACTTACACGCCAACTTTATGAGCCCGGTGTAGGTAACTTGAAGTGGTTTTTGCCATAATGAGTGTTTTATTTCGTTCTACGGTATTCGGGTATAGGACGTCAGATGAAACAATTGGGCGCGAAGCGCGCCAAAAATCTGAATTTACATTTAAAACCATTGCTATGACTTACGGTGTCAATTCCCTTTATGTGTTTTTATCAATTAGAAGGTGGGTTCGATACTAAGTTTTCAGTTCTCATAAGAAGAGGAGGGTGAAAATATGAATATCAGTTGTTTTACATCCTTACAATGCTGACTCTGAAATAACGTTTATGCACACGAATAATTGGCTTATAGTAGAACCCCACCGATGAGTAATGCGAATACGTTTGGGACCTTATTGTTAGTAAAAGGAGCAATTCAAGGCTAACAGTGTGCAGATCAAGCAAAAATCAAGAAATATTGAGAAGACTTTGCAAAAATCGTGAAAGATTTCAAACGACTTTTTGGTAAAAAGTGATAAAAATAAATCCATCACTCAATAAAAACGTACCTCTCTCCGTAATCGTAAACCATTGGGCGCGAAGCGTGCCGAAAATTTTCGGTATAGTGCGTCCCGGGAGCTCTGCATTAATTGTACACTGAAAAGGAGGACCAACAGGACTCTCACAACCTTATATCCATATGGGAGGAGAGATGATATATCACCTTCTTTATGGACTTCTGAAGGGTATACCCTTCAGAAATCTATGACCGATGGTGCCGGCTGGAGTTGGTGATTGGGGGAATCGCAGATAACTGCTAAACCGTGCTTTTTTAGGCAGTGGGATTTTGTATACGCTATATACAACAGCGGGAGAGCCTTTTCTTATTAGTACATGAGAGTGCAATCCCAGGAAGGGGTTTACCCTCCCCTTTGAGAAATTTTTGTTAATTTTAGGGGGCCTATATGCAAAATGGTGGTATCTTTGGGTCATTCTAAAGTGATTGTATGTTTAAAAAATGTCCACAGTTTAGTGAATTCTAACTTTTGTTCGGGTGAAAAAGGGGAATAAGAGACGGTTAACATATTGTGTTCAAACCTCAAGTCCCAGGAAAAATCATGGGCGTGGATCCATCTCTAAAAGTGTGTGCGGGGGGGGGGGGGACCTTTTTCACATTTGTGAATCGCCGTCCTGTGGCGTGGAAGAAGCAGTTGGTGGTAGCCAGAATTTGCCTCACGGGTAGGCAATAAGTTTTGTGATCTTCGGCATGGGGGAGGGGTCTAAGGAAAATTTTTCTAGAGCTGAATG
Organism: Holothuria leucospilota; assembly: GCA_029531755.1. Taxonomy (NCBI): domain Eukaryota; kingdom Metazoa; phylum Echinodermata; class Holothuroidea; order Aspidochirotida; family Holothuriidae; genus Holothuria; species Holothuria leucospilota. Next base: position 38,605,383 of record CM055982.1, read on the forward strand.
CCCTCAGATGCGATTTGGTGCAACAAAAGTGTACGATTTTTAGGTTATTTTTCTTCTAAAAATTTCGTTTTCCTAGGCATAATTGCGGTCTGTTCCATCATTTTTGAAAAAGTGAGGGGGACTTTTTGACGATGTCCCCCCTTCTAAAAAAGTGAGGGGGACGCGTTCCCCCGTCCCCCACGATCCACGCCCATTGGAAAATTGTACACGCAATTATACCTGAGTGGAGTCCACAGAAACATTCTTGGACTATAATAAAATTTTTCCTTTACATTTTAAAAGGATATCCAAGGTTGACAGAGAACAGTATAGAGCCTCCCGGGAGCTCTAAATTAGTTACAGTATACAAAAGAGGGACCAACGGGATTTTCACTACCCGACATCCATATGGGAGGAGATATGATATATCACCTTCTTTTTAGGTATAGCAAGAGGGATGGTGGACGGGCAAAATTCGTTACAGAAAAGATTTTCGTCATTATTGAACGTCGCGGTAAGATGTCTGGAAAATAAGCAACCGCAATTACGTACATTCAATCTTTCAAATCATGTGCTAGACTAGATTAGTCAAAGATCCCATAATGATGAGAGCCCTACAGAGAAGGAGATGTACTCTTTAGAAAAATGTTGCATTGGAATAATTTCTTGCGTCAAAGCTTTGTCAATGGTATATGAAATCGGGTGTTAACGCCATCGTATGAGCGCGAAGCGCGCTGAAATTTTGAATAAAATATTAGTCCATGACAAAACCTGTATTTCAGAACCTGCATCGGACACTGTCACTTTCCAACCAACCTATGCTATTCAGAAACGAATCTTCTGACTGAGAATTCTTAAAAAGAACTTTTGCTCCTTTGTTCCCTCGTGAGTAGTTACCGAAAGCTATTAATAATAAGGACAACTCTGACACAAGGCTTGACGCTAGCGGAGCGTGCGAAAATTTGGAATTTGTCAAGAATTTCCACAACTTATGATAGTTTGAGAACAGTTTCTAAAAGAAAATGGTTAGAACAAATAAACCAGTCATCAAAAATACATCTCACCCTACACCTTCCACAGAAATCTGTAGCTTAAACGACTTTTGGGACCATTTTAAAAATTTTCAAGAATCGATGGGGAGGGGGACACACGTCACCCATTGTCCACTGTGCCGACGCCACTGTCTGTAGCTTAAAAGCCTTTTGTGTTCATTTTAAAACTTTTCAGACAGTTTCAAAATCGAATAGGGTATCATGCACGCCGCTACTTTGCCTGCAACAGCTGGTGCCACTGTGCACAATTATAGTAGGTCACCTGACAGCTTGTCTTCTGTATTCATTCTGCAAGGTCTGTATGGCGAAAACTTTGCCTCTCAATCCCTCTAGATTACAAAAAATTTCACTCTTTAACACAAAATTGTTACTAAATTTCAGTGCAGCTAGCCGAGCCCATACTACATATGTCACGATGTTTACTTATTTAGATCTTAAGTAAAGGATCATTGCTCAGCTATTCGCCTGTTTTCGAACATTGTAGCGCTCCTTTCGTCGCCAACCACTTTGAAAGATATCTAAAGAGATAATCCAGCGATAGCTTCACCCAACCCCTACAGAAATATATACTTTGAATACGTTCTTAGACACTTTTATTCATTTTTTGCTCTTAATTTTTCTTTCTCCTTTTCTTTTTTTTTCTTTTTCTTCTTTTTTCTCCTTTCGTTTTTTTTTCGTGGCGAAGGGGGGGGGGGCCCGAGCCCCCCAGGCCCCCCTGGATCCGCGCCTGCCCTTGACAGTGACATTTTATCATTTTTATTTAACCCAAACTAAGATCACCTCATTGAAGGAGCTGCATACGAGCCTGAAAATAAATTGAAATTATGACAACTCTAATACTTTTAATTCACATGACCAGCGCTCGAAAGACCCAACAAACCTAGGCTTAATCTTGGAATAATCACAAAATACATATTTGACCATTACGGAGAAATGTTGCAATAGTATATACAACTTCAAAAATAATAAATGACGTTTGTGAGATATAAGGGATGATTTCGTCCAAATCAGAAATAGGCCTCCTTTTTATTTAAACCATCTCAAATTACATGTTTCATTTTTTGGGAATATTGAAGACCATGCTTTGCAAAAGGTTGGGGGGGGGGAGTTTTTGCCCGTGTCCCTACGGCGAGCCATTAATGGCAACAAGACAGATCTATAGTTTACCACATTATTTCTAGTCTCTTTGCCCGTTCATATTTTGAATACGTTAAAAAACAGTAAATGAAACAATACCTTAGGCTCGGTTCATTAATACTTGTCATTTCGGAGACTAGAAAAAAAATTACGTCGATTTTTTATTTTTGAAATAAGTATATCAATAAACTAGTCTTGTAGTATAGAATATTTTTTTTATTCCTCCAACAGAAATTGATGAGTCATTCTTGCTTGAACTCATGATAAATTGGCACTGATTTTTGTAACGTCCACAGAGAACAAAGAAATGTACACAATGACCCTTTAAAGGACCAAAATACCGGCCGGTTAAATTACAGCTTAAGTTACCGAGTACACTTCCTCTCTTCTCTTCTGCTAAATATGGAGTCATCAAATTTATGCTATTCAATTAAACCATATTCTTAACTGCTTAAGGGGTTATAAGATTGTTACCTTTTTCATGAGTAAACATTTGCTTAAAATAGTGTAAGCCCCCCTTCAATTGTCCTTTTCCTTATTTGAGTGGGGGTCAATATATTGATCTGGACCACGATGCATTAAATTAATACTAAATAATACAAAGTTAAGCATGCGTCTTCACTCCATATGGTCCGTAATCCAGGGTTGCAGTCTCCCAACTCTTGTGAAACGCAGGCATGGTAATCCCTTCAATAACAGCCCCCAACTCAAGCACAACGTAAATTGGTACACTGTATAAGAGATTATTTTAACATGTTCCCAGTATATTGTGTACTTCAAACGCTTGACAGTTAGGCACGTCATGACCCTTATATTTCACCTCCACTATTTCTGAGAAGCGACGTGTCACGCCCAGCCACACCAGAAAAGTAATAGCCTGCATAAATGGATTTTTGAGTTGCGTTATAACTGGCAAACAATTCCGACGAACAGCAGTTGCACTAACATAATTTAAACAAGTCCATATCAAATAATATGATATAATAACTGTATATGACAGCATAAACCATAAAAAATCTTACTAAAGCACATACGACGTAATGACTTTTATTAGGCTCTTATCACATGCGCCAGCCTTGAGCACGTGAATAAGAACACTACTCTCTAGATTCATACCTGACGTTTTCTTTGAAACCCATTTGTGATAATCCCCGTTTCATACTGTAACAGGTGGCGCACCATGGTAATAAATCCATCTTTTCAACCTTCCAAGCACCCTTAGTTAGCTTCTCAACAATGAACACTTACTTGTTCTTCCTGGGAAAAGCATGAAATTTCTTCAATTTGGCATGCGCAAATCTTCTTCCACGGGGTCCTTCTATTGACCCCCAGTACTTTTGGACCCCGTGTACAAGGGTGGTGCCATCGGGGGGCTAGGGGGCCATGCCCCCCCCCCTTGTCGGACAAATTTTCCCATTTCGTCGGGGAGCCTTAATCCGTAAGATAAAATATGTAATCCCAATGACCTTCAGTCGCCCAGACAATCTGCTTGATTTTGCTCATAGAAAGGGCATATTCTTCAATAAAGATCCCAAATTTTCCAATTTTCCTTAAAAAACCTTAATCTTTCAAAGTTTTTTCCATGTAAATCCAAATTTTCAAAAATTTCTTTAATAAAACCCCCACATTTCCAAATTTTTGTAAAAAAAGCCAAAGGGGCACGACGTCGAAATTTTGTGACCCTCATCCCTTTGTCAACTCATCGCCTTTGTCGGGGCTTTGGGTTGCTGGCACCACCCCTGCCCGTGTACTACAAAAAAAATAAGAGCAGTTACTTAGTGAATATAAATCACTGACTGCTCGCTACCAGTGATGCCTGAAGGACTCTATCCTTTCTCGTAAAACGACGAATATAAATTCGGATGCGAAGAGAACCCAACGGAACACAGGTTACTGCCAAGTTGTATCATAGGTTATCCAAAATCTTCGACAAAAATGATGAGACAAAACAAGCAAAACAAGCAACAGTAAGATCACCATGCCCCTATCTGCATCCCCATTCCTCTGTTCAATGTTGCGGCAGCCCGTGTTCTGAGACTTCATCATTGATACGGGGAGCGGGGTTTGTCCCATGCACTTTTGTCGACGATTGCCTGTAGCCTTTATAACCCTTACAACACCTGTGACAGCAGTGTTTCCTTGTCAACGACATGTGCAGCAGTGAGCAGACAGTCCACACCAAGTAAAGAACAGAGCATCCCTGGAATGCATTCCTTAGGGTGTATTTACACTAGATCCGGATCTGATCGCCTGCGCGGGGTCAGATCCCCTGCTCGAGATCAAATTTGTAGTGTAAACGCAGATCAGATCCGGATCTGATCGCCCTATTTTGATCCTGGTAAGAGGGGAGGATCAGACCCCGCGCAGGCGATCAAAACTTGTAGTGTAAACGCTCCCCGGATCAACGGTGACCCGAGATCAACGGTAATTCAACGTAAATTATTTGGAGGTCACTTCTGCAAAAACACTCATTATGCAGGGAGGTGGATCAGAGTACGAGACAAGTGTAAATGCACCAGGATCAAGCCATACGCATAATTCGATATGCTGATAACATAGGGCGATCAGATCCAGATCAAGTGTAAATGCACCCTTACATATGCTACCTCTTCATGTGCAAACTTGTGTCGCTGCCTTAAGGGCCTCATAACGTAACACGCGATATTTCTATACACAGAGAATTGAGCCGCGTCTAGCCCTTGAACAAGGCTGTGTATTACGTTACATGGTCCAGGCACATTACAGTCCACATCATGATGTACAGCCGTGTTTAAGGGCTAAACCGCTTCCAGCCAATAGGCAAATAGCCCCTCCTCCAATTATTTTCTTCCTAAATACGGAGCTTCCTAAATAACCTGGGGTTGCCGCACAGAAACGTTGATAGTGACAGTCTTGATAGCGCTATCATCTCTCTATCAAACCTGCTACTATCGGCAGGTGCAATATGACCGCACAGAAGACGCTGATAGAAGTGCTCTCTGATAAGGAGCTGATAAGCTCATTAACATATTTCCCAGTTGGTTTTGGCTTGTAATCGCCATTTGGAGTGTTTTATTCAGGTATGCTACCTCTAATACAGGAAGAAACAGGTAGAATTTGTCCATAGAACGCGTCACTAAGACCTACATTTGATGCACATCCTTCGTGTTGATAAAAGCCAAGTATTTGCATCCTCGGCTCTTTTAAATTTAGACAATGTGTGAGGTTGTACGTTATGTACTACTGTGTAAAGGTACTAAATTTAGGACGAACAAATTCCAACTGATAGCCGTAGCCTCTGGGGGCAGAGGAAAGTTGCGCCCTGAGATTTCCAAATCGTAAATAAAAGTTGACCTTCTTGAGAAAAAATGCGTAAATTGCTAAAACTTTCGCTGTCCAAATTATGATTTCTAGGACCCCCAAACCTGGGAAATTGTATAATAAAGTTTCCTTTTCCCCAATTTTTCCCGGGGGTCCTCCGCCGTGGATGTGTTCTTAATGCGGGTTTCTCTTGACGAATAAACCATAGTGTTCCTCCTACAAGATACACAGCTTGAATACCTTCACCAGCATATACGTTGGCGAGAGATAAAGTAGCATATGGTTACCTTTAATCATTAGATAAACCTCACGAGCTGGTAAAGAAACTGAACATAAAAGGCATAAGCAGAGGCCGCAAACTTATTTTGAAACACAGCTAAAGCTTATAAATGTCCTATTGCTTCACTTCAAGTATCTTTCGTGATGTGTTAGATTAAAAAAAAATATTGCATATTCAAGGTAAACCAAGGAGTTACTCTATACGGGGCTTTTACAACTCAGAAACGTATTGCAACATGATCCTTAAAAAGCCATTCATGAAATAGGATTCCTGGGTACACTGATTCAAATTGGGGTGACTGCATTTTTCCTTTAGATGAAATCTAATTTTTCTTCTTGAAATCTAAATTTGTTACAGAATAACTTAGCATGAATCTAAAAGGTAAGAATGCTCTGGTGCAAATTTTAAGGTCTAAAACGTGTCATTTGCCCCATCTGTGACACATTTGACCGAAAATTTTCCTTACAGTCCTACGCTATGGCTACTCGCCAACCGTTGGTGGATCCCCCAGTGACCGCACCAAGAGCGCTAGGGAGAAGCCCGAACCGGGTACCAGCCTTGTAGAGGTGCCATGCCACCGTCGAAAAATTCAGTAAATAATTTAAATTTCAGATCATGTCTTCACTAAATAAAGATAACACCACTTTTTAGATCTAGGAAAACTTAGAACACGAAAACTTTCGCAAAGAGTAGAGGTGTCATCTCTGTCCTGAGGCAGCATCCCCTCCAATTACACCCTAACAAAAGAGAAACAAATCACTAAAAATGTTGATTCCTAAACACAATATCAATTCAACGCTAAACGAAGCTTTACAAAAGATTGCACCACTTTGCATTCAAGCCACCTCACAAAAAGTGGGCATTTTGCAAGCTTAGTCAGTCTGCAGCCACTTCCCTCCTACTGCAAATTACTCAGTTCAGTTGGGGACAATTTCCCACTGATGTCCCTTGCTACTAAGCCTTCATCACAGAAACATATTTGTAACTCAAAATACCGTTTTTCTAATTCAATTCCTACAACATCGACAAGGAGAAGAAAAATTGTTTGAAAAGTCGTGTTATAAGTAACCTCATTCACTAGTTCTGTTTTAGGTTTGCATATCTTTGCCTTTTCGGAACGTTCCGTCATCTACGGAGTCGATGTCGACCGCTGTGCGCTACATTTGCCTCCATTAGGAATTAAATTTTGTGCTATCAAAGTCACTATCGTAGCCTTGGTCACTTTTAGTGAGTTGATATAACATTACCAGTAGTGATAGTTTCTGTGCGGCCTTTTACTGATAGCCTATCAGCGCTGATAGCTAATCCCCCTATCAGTAAGCTTCTGTGCGCCCAAAATTTCCTATTAGCGCTGTTAAGGTGTTGATAGTGCTATCAACGCTTCTGTGCGACCACCCCTGGCCCGGCCGCACAGACTATCAGCGCCACTAAAGGTACTAAAACCAAATTTTGAGCGCACAGAAGCTTACAGTTAAAAGGATTAGCTATCAGTGCTGATAGCCTATCAGTAAAAGGCCGCACAGAAACTATCATTAGTCATAATGTTATGTCAACTTACTAACAGTGACCGAGGCACCGATAATAACTTTGATAGCACGAAATATGATTCCTAATGGAGGAAAATGTAGCGCGCAGCGGCCGACATCGATTTGGTCGATGACTGAACGATCCGAAATGGCAAAGATGCAAACCTTTGAAAGAGGAAGGGACAAAGGGTTGCCCAAAACTTGACTTGTCAAATACACTTTTCTTTATCTTTTCGATATTGTGGGAATTGAATGGGAAGAACGATACCTTGAGTTACAAACAAGTTTCCGTGATGAAGGCGTACGTAGTAGCAGGGATCATCAATGAGAAATTGTCCCCCACTAAACTGGGTAATTTGCAGTAGTCTTAGGGGAAAATGGCTGCAGATAGGGGAAAATGGCTGCAGACTGGGCTTTTCTTAATTCCAACTTTTTGTGAGGTGGTTTGGATGCAAAATGTTTGTCTTTGGCTAAAGCTTCGTAAAGCGTTAAGTTGATTATATGTTTAAGAATCATCATTTTAAGTTTTTTTCTGTTTTGGTAGGGTGTCATTGGAGAGGATGTTGCCTCAGGGGAGAGATGACACTACTACTCGTTGAGAAAGTTTTCTTGTTCTACGGTTCCTAGATCTATAACGGTATTATCTTTAGTAAAGCTTTGGACTGACAACATGATCTGAAATTTTTATTATTTACTGAATTTTTCAGCTATGGTATGGCACCCCTACAAGGGTGGTACCTACCCGGTGAGGGTTTCTTCCTAGCGCTCTAAGTAAGCCACTGGGGGAACCACTAATGGTTGGCGCGTAGCCATAGCGCAGGCCTGTAAGAAAATGTTCGGGCGAATTGTCTGCCAGATGGGGCAAACGACACATTTTAGGCCTTAAAAGTTGCATCTGAACATTCTTAACTTTTAGATTTCATGATTAGTTAGACACAAATTTAGATTTCAAGAAGAAAAGTTAGATTTGATCAGAAGCGTAGCTAGAATGAAAATTTTTTTTTTTTTTGGGAGGGCTAGGTATGAAATGGGGGGTCACGGCATTGATCGCCGTCCTTAATTCTAAGAAATTTTATTAGGACACACACACAATTTTGGGGGGAGGGTCTAGCAAACAACTACGGGGCCCAGCCCCCCCCCCCACCCGTAGTTACACGCCTGGATTTGATTTAAAGGAAAAATGCAGTCACCCCAGTTTGAATGAGTGTACCCGGGTATCTTATTTCAGGGCCGTAGCCTGGACGAAATCTGTAGGGGGTAGTTTATGACACTATCTAAGCGGAGCACCAAGCGGTATGCTACAGATAGTTTACACCCAGGAGGACCTTTCATTTTTCACATGTTCTGAGTAATATCGCAAAGGGGAGGGGTAATGAGGGGAGGGTTACATGTAAGGCCTGGTTTAGGTTCAAAATTGTACTATCGTTGAGAAAAGCTTTAAACTGATTACAGTTTAACAAATATTGTCAATATTTAGTGATATTCTTCATATTTTGTGGCTGCGCGGAAGGTAAGAGGACCTATCTCAGAAAAGAGGACGACATCCCAGGAGAAAATTCCAGTCAAGAATCGGTATTTGGTGTCGCGTTTTAACAGGTACCTGGCAACCTGTTAAAACCAGTTTGAAAATTTTCCGTCAAGAAACAGGAATTTGATGTCGGGTTTTGTCAGGTCGTGACAAAACCAGTTAAAAGCAGCTAAAACCCAACAAAACCTGGCACACAAATTACACGAAGACTTGAATTTTCAGCTGGGATCCCATACTCTTTGAGAAATTTTTGTGTTTGTAAGGTGGCTTGGATGCAAAATGGTGCTATCTTTCTAAAGCTTCGTAAAGCGTTGAATTGATCATATGTTTAGGCATCCTCATTATTCAGTATTTTTTTTCTATTCTGTTAGGGTGTAATTGAAGGGGATATTGCCTAAGGGGAGGGATTACACCTATACTCTTTGAGAAATTTTTCGTGTTCTAAGTTTTCCTACACCCAAAATGGTGTTATCTTTGGTGAAGTTTTGGACTCATAAAATGATCTAATCTTTTAGATATTTACTGAATTCTTCTGGTGTGGCATGCATGGGGCACCTGTATAAGACTGGTACCCGGTGCAGGCTTCCCCCCTAGCGCTCTTAGTACGACACGGGGGATGGGACACCATCAGTTGGTGCGTAGCCATAGCGTAGGCCGTGCAAGAAAATGGGGGAAACGACATATTTTGCATAAGTTGCATCTAAGCATTCTTTAGTTTTAAATTTCAAGCTTTAGAAACAAATTTAGATTTCAACAAAGAAAATTAGATTTGATTTAAAGGGGGATATGTAGTCACCCCAGTTTGAATTAATGTACCCGGGCGTCCTATTTCATGAATGGCTCTTGAGAATCATGTTACAATGTGTTTCTCACTGCATGAGTTGGGAAATTTAACTCATGGGTTTACCTTGAATATGCAATATTTATGTTCTAACATATCATGAAAGATTTTGAACTGAAGTAAGGGAATATTTGTGAGATTTACTTGTTCAAAATTAGTTTGCGGCGACTAGCTTTGCTCTTTAAATTAAAAGTTACTTTATAAGCTCATTAACTTTAGCTAATAATTAAAGGTAATAATTAAAGGTAATCATTGGCTATTTTATCTTTAGCCAGTGTATATGATGGTGTATTCAAGCGGTGTTTCTTGTACTGGAAGATGGTTTGTTCGTCAGGCAGATTGAACCCACATAAGAACACGTCCATGGTGGGGGTCCAGGGATCTCCCCGGGAAACTTTGGGGAAAAGAACCCTTAAATACGACTTCCCAGGTTTTGGGGGGCCTTGAAATCATAATTTGGACTGTGGAATATTCAGCATTTCTGTATTTTTTCTCAGTTGAGCCAACTTTCATTTACGGTTTGGAAATCGCCCCCGCAGGCTACGGCCCTGTATTTCATGAATGGCCCTTTGAGGATTATGTTGCAATGCGTTTTTGAGTTGTGAAATTCACGTATAGAGTAACTCCTTGGTTTACCTTGAATATGCAATATTTTTTATTCCAACTTATCAGCGTTAGGGTTTCTAAGATTCTTGAAGTGAAAAAATAAGGCATTCGTGAGATTTAGCTGTGTTTCAAAATAAGTTTGCGGCTACTGCCTATGCCCTTTATATTAAAAGTTTCATTACCAGCCCATTGAGTTTAGCTAATGATTAAAGGTAATCATATGCTATTAAATCTTTAGCCAACGTATATGCTGGTGAATGTGTTCAAGCTATGTATCTTGTAAGAGTAATATTATGGTTTATTCTTCAGGAGGAGAAACCCGCATAAGCACGCTTCCGCGGGGGGGGGGGGGGACCTCCCCTGGAAAATTTTGGGAAAAAAGGAACCCTTATATGCAATTTCCCAGGTTTTGGGGTCCTCAAAATCAAAATTTGGAAAGAGACACTTTCAGCATTTCACTATTTTTCTCAATAAGGCGAACTTTCATTTACGATTTGGAAATTATCGGGGCAGTTGCTACCTGCCCCCGCAGGCTTCGGCCCTGTAAGGGGTCATCAGTGGAAATTTGTCTCTCTTTAATTGAGTACGTTTACATACTTAGTAGGTTAGCATTTTGCTGTAAAAGTCGGCCGAAGTCTTATTCCTTTGTATTGTTCGTTGTGCATTCCTCCTTAATTATATTTACATGCAGAAGGGTGGTAACCCGACTACAATTTTTTTTAATACAGAGAGGCGCAGGTAGGACTTTTGGAGGGGGATGAAAACGAGTGGGTCAGGATTTCACGTAGGCTACGGTGGGTAGAATTTCGCCCATTAGGGGGTATACATAGAAAAATAGATGGATACCAGAATTTTCATTTTAGGCCCACTTTACTGTTTGGTCGGCTGTCCCATTTTGTCACATTCCTTACCCGCAATATTTTGTGTTAAGTTTTAGTCTTCATGGGTACGCAATATGTAAAGAGGACCCATGCTCCCTCGAACCTATGCCATGAGGTATTGGTCTCCTTAAAACTACTAAAAACCTCTTTCCCCTTCTCTATTACACCAATTGCTTCAAGGCTGGACGTTGCCATTGTCCAGATCATGACATGTGATACAGCTTGTTGGAAAGAGATAATTAATTGGCTCGGCGATGGAGATAGCCTCGGGCGTTAGAAAGTGACATATAATCCTACCCCACGAAAGTCCAATTTTCTGGGGTCGGAAATCTAACATTTTTAACGGGTTCAATACGGCATGCCAAGGCATAGGTGGTTATGAATATTAAACACAAAGCGTTCCAGACCCTAGTTATCAATAAGGTCCTGCCATCTACAGTGTCTTATTTGTATTACATTGTCGCTACCCCACAGCCACCATCCCACTAAGTCCAGCATTCACTTTTGCATTGCACTCTGGTTGGCGAAGTCTGTTAACCGGTGCCACCAGCAACTTCACACGTTGTCTAAATTACCAAGAGCCGAGGAGGTACATATTTGGCTTTTAACAACACGAAGGATGTGCAGGTAATGTCGGTCTAATTGACGCAATATATGGATCTAGTCCCACCCCGCGTCTCCCTGTATGGGGTATTTGAGGTGCCATACCTCAATAAAACACTCCAAATGGCGATGACGGCCAAACCACTGCTAGAAAATCTCCGATTTATTATATGTTAATGAGTCTAATCAGCGCCTTATCAGAGGCATCTTTATCAGCGTCTTCTGTGCGGTCATTTTGCACCTGCTGATAGTAGCAGGTTCAACAGAGAGTTGATAGCACTGTCAAAACTGTCCTTCTGTGCGGCCGCCCCTGATAGTCACAGAAATTAATTTCCTATTTCCTTTAAAACATTAATGTTTTCGTATGAGAAAATATTTTGTACTACCGTATTTAATTGGATTCTTTTTGTGTTCTATCTTCAGCCATTAATGGAAAAAAGAGATCTGCACGATACTTAAGACAAAAAGAAACTGTGGTCCTTTACGGGTAAGCTCGATTGTTCAAAATGGCGGAGAATAAATCTGATAGTTTGAGTGAAGACTTCTTACATTGTTCTATCTGCACCGAACTATACAATCAACCTAAAATCTTACCATGTCTTCACAGTTTTTGCCTCCATTGTCTAGAACGGATGGTTAGTAGCCGACACCATGATCAACCTTTGTCTTGTCCAATATGCAGATACACTGTTGACTTGCCGAATTCTGGCGTAAATGGATTTCCACGTAACTTCTTTTTAGTCGGTCTAATAGAGCGACTAAATGAAGCAAGGGCACTATCCACACAACGTCACAACTTAAACTGTACTTTTTGTGGACGTGCAGTTGGCACCTTGTTCTGCCTTGAATGTAAGCTCCTTAGTTGTAGTGACTGCAAGAGAAATCATGACCGTGTGGCGGGTACCACTGAACATCTTTTTGTGTCATCTGAAAGGCTTACTGATGAAAACTACTTACAAAGAATGATATCTACTCGATCGATGCGTTGTGATACGCACAAAGAGGAAAAACTACGTTACTTTTGTACACAATGTAGTCAGTTGGCATGTCAAGTGTGCGCAATTGTAAGTCACCAGGGACACCAAAGCATACAAGAAGTTGTTAGCAAAGGAAATTTGGTTAAAGCTCAGTGGGAGGCTTTCCTAGAAAGTAGCGAGATTCAAGAAAGAGAATTAAGAATTATGTCATACAAGGCAAAGTCAAATGCTGAATCTATAAAACAGCAAACGTCAACCCTTAGCAGAGACGTAGACGCTCGTTATAGTGCAATCATAGAAAAATTGCAATCTGACAGGGAAAAGTTGAGGCAGGAGCTTCAAGTGGTAGAGAACGCAAATTGCGCACATTTAAGAGATATTGATGACAGAATTTCAAACTTGTTACAGCCAATTGAGAATACTCTACAAATGACAAGGACAATTTTAGTTCAAAACAATCCTAAGGAAATAATAGAAATGGAAAGAATTATATCTGAATCTTTCCAGAGACTAAAGACTGAAACAGATCTCTTAAAGAATATATCATTACCAGAAAGTGTTTACCTATTTTTTTCTGCTTCCAAACTAATCGTCTTAGATGGTGAGAAAGAAAAAGTACTAAGAAATGCAGAACTGAGAAAAAGAGAACAGTCTTCGGGCAAGAAAGGAAGAGACGCAAAGGAAGAAGATTCATTTGAATACCTTAGAGATCAGAACTGGTTGGGTAATTTTTCAAATAAAAAACCACATAGGGTGTTGAACGTGTTGTCTGAATTTGTGCAAAAGATGTTTTCACGTTAACAGCGTACTTCCACAAATGTTTACTCAATTTGTGTTTTTAATTTACGTTTGTCATAACAGACGACGTAACTTCTCTTTCAAGTGCAGTTAGTTAGTTAGTTAGTTAGTGAGATGAGGTTTAACGTCTTTCAAGTGCAGCTTATTGTTATTGTAAGTACCAAGATTAACGTTTTAAGCTTATTTCAAGGATTTTCAGGTAATGGTTATGATAATGTGAAAAAAGGATATGTTATATGCAAATGTGACTAATAAGCTCACAACGACATAAAATAAGTTGGATGAAAAAAGATTTTCAGCTATACTGGGCATACTGTGTAGCGAGGAAAAAGAACCTGTACTCAGCTCTCCTAAATTCAGTGTGATTTATTGAATACTGTCGGAAGTGTAAAATGAGTTTTAACATTTAAGGAAGAATCTTGAAATTTGTGAACGCTGCTGGAGTTTCATTTTTGTTATTCTCTGGAAACCTTTGACATTCTTTTCAGTGAACCATTACAGCCATTCTTCGACTCCCTTTGCTTTTTATCAGACCTATTACATTGCTACATTTGAAACCCTTTACCATAAAATGCTGTCCTTGTATACTAATGGAGCATAGCTGTTCAAATCAACATGTATATAATAATGACCTTTTCCAAAGTACAGTCTCATTTTTGAATTCAGTCTATTATGGATTAAGTCTCCAAGACTTGATGTAGCTTACGTTCTACGCTGAATGTTCTTATCCTAAACGTCGTTTTTGGACTATGTTCAAACCTGTACATGGAAGGTGACACTGCTGATTGTGGCACAGAGAGCACTGTTGACCAATTTCACTATTCCTATCTTGATCTTCCTGATGAATCTCGATCCAGTTGTCGGAGGTTCATGTCACTGACAGCATAGCTGGATTTACCTTCAGTAGGGCCCGTAATATATCATATGAGGGGAGCTCTTTTAGTATCTTTTGTGATGACATTATTTGTGGGGTGGGACTAATATATACGTGACACTATCTTAGCGAGGCGCCAACACCATTAACGAGTAAGAAATTTTGGCAAAAGTGACGATGCCGGCAGATTGCCGGAAATCCACTTCCCAGCAGGCGCGTAGCCACGGGGGGGGGGGGGGGGGGCGGCCCCCCGATGTTTGCTAGGCCCCCCAAAATTGTTTGTGTCCTAATATTAACGTGTAAGAATTAAGGACGGCGATCAATGCCGTGACCACCCATTTGATACCTAGGCCCCCCTAAAAATTTCATCCTAGCTACGCCCCTACTTCCCAGCCCTTTCAAGTTGCATAAGACTTTTCCACTTGTCATAATTTAGAAATACTTATCACCCCACCCCCCCCCCCCGGCAAAGGGCAACTCAGAAACATTTATTCCGTTAAATTATTGTGTAGGGGAGAAATAGAACCTGACATATGACCTCTTCTGTTTTCGTTACGAGCGAATAGCAAAGTATAGCAGTCGTGTTTTAGACTTGTCACAGTCATCAAGTCCCATATGGTGACATTTCTCTCCTGTACTTCTTGTACAATACTGTAATTTTCTTTAAAGGCAATAGGCAGTCACCCCAATCAGAGATAGTGTGCCCCGTCACTCCAGTTCATAAATTGCCTATTCTGATCATGTGACAATGTTTTTGTTAATGAATTGTGAAATTCAAGGAGAATTTCTCCTTACTCTACCAATTGTTTGTAACAGTTATGTTCAAAACATCTTCAGAGTTGCTTATAATGCAACCAGAGGAAATTTGCAAGAATTTGCTGATTTTTCAAAGCAAATTTTGGGGCGACTGCCTATCTTCTTTAAACCAAAATCTATGCAAGTTAAGTGACAAAAAAGATTGTAAATAATTTGAAGAAAAACATGCTTTTCTTACTTCTGAGCTACTGGCCTAGCCTAATTTGAAGAATCCAATTAAAGCCTCTCTGTCGTTTTCCAGACTGCTGTTCTAAACAAATTGTTCACTCTTACCCAACAGTACTACTTTAGATTGAGAACTAAGCAATGATATCAAGCAACTAGTTTCAAAGGATCCAGTGAACACAAATATAAGTTAATTACTAAAATGAAATCACAGTAATCACACTCTAAAAAACATCTAGTCAATTGGGGCACGAACCAAAATCTTTTCAAATATTTGACAAGGTTTTTTTTTTTCAAAATTGACTAGAAATGGTTAAAAAATGAAACTATATATGTTTTATTTATGAGCCGAATCTAGTAAAAAATTTGACAAGATTCCGGTTCGTGCCTTGATTAGATTCTATTCAAATTTGACTAGGACATTTTCAGAGTGCACAAAATAGGGTTTTGAGTTAGAGTATTTCTTTCAAATTTGGGTTTCCTAAGCTGTAGGTTATGTATCCGTGACGGTAATTCCGTATTCATATCAGTGAGAGAATATAGTGTCTTTCACGTTGTAGACTTTATGATTATAGTCCTCACCTTTAGTCGCCTTTTACGACAGGCCGGGAATACCGTGGGCATAGGCCATTCAACAACCCTCAGACCACAGGGGATACAGGAGGAGCTTATTCGGTTTTTTGGCGCCAACCAACCCGCCAATCGTAGGGTGAGTAGTAACGGTCACGTGTGCATTTTATAATCGATAGATGGGGAGAAACTAATCACCACACACGACCTACTCACCCCACCTGGATGCAGTTTAAAGGTAATACGTCGTCTCCAAAAACCAGGAACCGCCTATGACTTTCAATTTTTTCCAATTTTTTGATTGGTTGAAAATTGTTGTGGACGTACTGCAATACCTGTAATTTGTTTCATTCTATTTGAAAGTCCCAGTACGACTTTGTATAAAGAAATACTTAAACCGTCAAAAATCGTCATAGCACGAGAGCCAGATATATGAAGTTGGTAACAGTTTAAGAGGCTCTAACATACCTAGAAGAACAGTCTTAGCTTCTTTCGGGAGCAATCTCTGTCCGAAATGCAGATGTTGAATTCGGCTTGCCAACTCAAATTTGAGTTCTCTCCTCGTAATGAGCTTATCAGTCAGGAGTATGAACCAATGAAAGTCTGTTTGTTTATGATTATTCATGAATAAACAACTATAGGTGCCTTGCCTACATGCTCAACTGTAGTGAAATGTACGCACGTAAACAGTGCAGAGTATTTGCTTGTATATTCGAACCGATGGACTACACAAACAGCCTAGGACTATACTCAGGTTAGTGTAGGCTTAGAATTGAATTGTAGTTAGAAATAATTACCCACGCCAACAAAATTGCAGCACAACTGACATGAAAAAGCAGAAAAACCTTACCTGAAATTCTAAGCAAGATAACGTTGCCTGGCACAGCCACAGGCGTTCGAAATATTACGTGGCTGCACTGCCACCCAGTGCTTCCACACTCTAAATTCATTTTTCCTGAAATGGAATCTTAAATTACCTGAAATCGGCCATTTCAGGAGAAATGATTTAGAGTGTGGAAGCACTGACATTGAAGTGCGACTGGGCCTACTTCTTCTCAGTACAACTTAATTAACCGTCTTATTCTAGTTTATATAGTGCGTGTAGTGTATGTACGTTATGTTTCGAACGCCTGTGGGCACAGCGAGGCAAAATACTGGCAGGCTGTACGAACATGAACAGCCGCAGTCCGGCCGTTAATGTCACGCAAGTTGACTGCTCAGTTGTGTGTTACAGCCCTATAGCTACATTCTTCGTGCATCAAGCACATCGTGGCCTAGCATTCGCCGTTGGCTGCATCGTGCTGCACAGTCGTCGACATGATGTGATCTCGAAGCAGCTGAGTAATGAATATTCATAATGATCTAGAACTTCCCACCATGATGAACCTTGTGCATACTGAAACAGCCGTTACATTTACAACCACGATTTGTTTAAAACAACCTTTCACTTTCGTAAATGTCTTTTTTCTCCAACAAATCATTTCTCTGGTTATGTTTATGTTTAAGTAACCTTAAGCACCACTCATTTCTCTTACCCAAACTCGTATACAAAGTCGTACTGGGACTTTAATTATAGTCAGTTTTAGTATTTCCGAATGGTTTAACTACTGTTTTATCATGTTACAGCGTTTTAATGTCACAAATAAAAAACAACTAAAGCGTTTAAGAAAATGTATACATTTTGAGAAAAAAAGAGTCCTAGTTTGATGTACCTGGCAAATTAAAACCGGAAACATCGAAGTAAACTATTGCACCTAGGGATAAAAACCGGGTATATCGCCTGATAGAAACAGTGTATGCTACAGTACTCGTACGTCGTGTACA
This sequence comes from Holothuria leucospilota, assembly GCA_029531755.1. NCBI lineage: Eukaryota > Metazoa > Echinodermata > Holothuroidea > Aspidochirotida > Holothuriidae > Holothuria > Holothuria leucospilota. The sequence continues at coordinate 38,623,140 of CM055982.1, forward strand.
CATGTGCACATCTAGCATACGTACTGTGTGTACGCTTTGTGCGACAGTCCGGTCGATAACGCTGAAACGTACACGCTGGTCTCCCGGTGAAGGTGAAAAGGGAGCTACACTTTCCCTCCTCCATTACACCCCAAACCCAAAAGTACTCATCGATCTGTGGGTAGGAATGTTGAATGTTATTTGCATCTGGAGAGACTGCAACGCTCCGCGTAAATTCTGGTGATTGGGCCCTGCTAGTTGCAAGTTTCGGTGACAATCTAAGATGTTGCAAGTTTCGGAGCACACGGCAACGAATTACCCGGGCCAGCCGCACTGGAGGATGGACGTGCAATGCCCTGCATTGTACTTATTGCAATACCTATTTGTAAATGAAAGGAGAGACAACTCCTGAGCGAAACCTCTACAGGTAAAATTATTCTTCAATTATTAGTCTCTGAATGGTTAGATAGAAAATCTGAACTTTGATTTATTGGCCAAATCTGAAAATACTGTAGGGGGTCTAATATAAATAATAGTAAAGTATGCCATACATTAAGTTAGATCTGCGGCTTTGGCAGGTCACCTTGCCATTTACATCATTTGCACAAATAAGGTTTACAAAACTTTAGTAAAGTTCAGTACTGTGTTGTTGGTTGTTTATGATCTGAAGGGCATAAAACCCACAGCAGCATAAAATAGGAAGGGGACGGGGACCTTCCAACCATAGTTTGGACATGCATATAGGCCTATAGGCCTAGATGTTGCACAATCTACAATACTAGGTAGGTTGCATGATAATTGACTTGGAAATGTTTTAGCCTATGTAGTCTTCTTCTCCTTCTTTCGGAGCACGGTGACACATCCAGAGGACATTTATACTACAGTAGTATGGTGACCCAAGTCACCTCAACGCTTTATCTGACTTTGCTGTCAAGTAAAAACAGATATTATTTCAATAATAACCCCAAATTTCATAAACAACTGCAAATTTCTTTAACACTATCATAAAATTTTTGGCACACTTGCATGCTTAATTGAGCTTCAGATAATTCCACCTCACCTTCCACCCATTGGGGAACTTGGCCCCCTGGTGTATTCTGCTTTCTGGACTCTGGAGAGGTGTCATTTGTGGGAAGAATTAATTATCAGGCCACAGATCTAGTCTGCATCACAGACTAGGGTCTGTAGCTGGATCACTGCAGGTCCTGTGTTGTTGTATAGCCTACCGGTGTAGTTGCACTATTCTCAGTATGTCCATGAACACATAACTATCAGGGTGTGACAAATTCAAGATCCTGCAAGCCAGGGGTTAATTTACATCACACAGGAGCTTGTGTCAGTTTAATAATTACCAGATGGGTAGGCATAGGCATACAAGGCGGAGGGTCGGGGGTGACTGCAGCCCTGCCACAGCAGGGAAAATGCTTATTTCAGGGCACTGACACTTGTATTTTCAGGGCAAGGGGGCAGTGCAGTAGACAGGGTGGATGGCAGCGGCGTTTGCCAACAGGGCAAATTAGTTGCACAACGAAATAATATATCCCGAAATAATATCTTTATAGTTTGTGGGGGGGGGGGGGACTCATCCATACCCGTCCAGAGTGCTATCGTGGTAAAAGGCTGGGGAAAAATCACGGTCATTTGCAAAATTTTCAGGGCAAACACCCTCCGCCCACCTTGTGAAATGTCTTTCTGTACGCCTATGGATAGGGTTTTTTTTAGTGGCAACTTTGCACTTCCTATTTGAGTAAGGCCTATTACACAAAATTGTCTTTCGGGTTAGTGCCAAAAGTGTCAGATCATGGAGAGCTCCTTCATGGTCAGATGCAGCTATGAGCTCACCTTTATAAACTTTCAGAAATTTGGAGCCCTGGCTTAAATGTACAGGATGGCAAATTAAACATATTAAGTGTACACTGGTAAGGTATTGAACAGACTTGTTTCCTTTTTCGTGAACAGGCTCATACAGCTAGACAAGATGTTGAAGGGCATGTGATATGTGATACAGTAGCTTGGGGGAGGAGGAGGTGTATGGAGTGTGGATGGCAGACCTGCACATGTTGCTGGACAAGGTACATCACTAAAGGGATAGACGGTGACAAAATATTCTGCAGAGGGATGACAGAGATGCATCATATGTATCAAGGTAAGGTAAAATTTCTGGGGCTAGAGGGGGTAGATTTTAAGCAATATAGATGTTACAACTAAGAGATGTAAAGGGTATTGTAAACTTTGAAGGTGAGGTTAGATGGAAGCGTAATTTGTCATCTTTCATAATGAACTTCACCAAAACTGTCCTAAAGAAGTACATTAAATAATTTAAATCAGGATGTCTGCATGTGCAACACATGCGCTTCAACATCATGAAACCATACTAGGTTTGTGTCTGCAATGAAGATGGAATGTCAGTCAAAATGAAAAGCACATTTCCCTTAATTTAAAAACAGAGAGGATGGTCAGGCTTTACAGCGAATTTCTGATATGGGAACCCCAGTCGTAAGTTATAATTTTAGTAAAGTGCACACAGTGTACAAGGACCGAACTGTCTTTCCTGAATACCTTTGTATATGTGCAGTACGTACTGGCAGTACTGTAGCTTAAGAATGCATGTTCAAGATTTTCTTTTTCTCATTTTGCCTTTTACGGGTGCATGGCCATGTTACAACAGCACATGGCACTGACAAATTGTTGCCTACAGTACTAGCTGTGTGGCAAGTCAAACCAATGATGTAAATGCAGAGTTTCACTCATCATTTTTTTCAGGAGTCACTGATCCTTGAGAATAAATATACAAGAGTCAAAACTAAAACAGAAGGGGTCAAAATAAATTTTGAGTTTAATGCAACAAACTTTATTCCTGTTTTATCTTCATTTTCTATATCATTACATATTGTTGGGGTGAAAAGCTGTGCATCAGTTTGACCCCAGAGGTTTTGTGCCTGTGCGTCAAAATCAAAAGTTGTGCGTCGTTGACCCTGGTGACAAGAGTCAGTGAAATCACTGAAAAGCAACAGCTCTTCAAGAACTGATGCTTATTCAGGTCAGTTATTTATTACAGAATGTGTACAAACATGTTTTGTTGCTGGGAATACTTATGGTAGGGCTACCCAGTGTGCTGGCTGACTCCATGCGGCCAAAGTTTACACCACCTACAAGTGTCCAATGTCCAAAGCCTTGATACCGTAGGGAGAAAGTGGGGGTAGGGGTCTAGGGAAAAACTTGAAATCTAGACACTTAAATGGTATTTACCAGAATATTTCAATCAAAATAAGCATAGATATTGTACATCAGCTTTGGGACAATCTCCAAAGTAAGAAAGTGGTGTAGAAGAAGTGGGAGCTGGAGCCAGAGATCTCCTCTGGATTCGCGCTGGGTGCTCCCATCCCTTCTGGAAATATTCAAGTCAGGATTTTCAAACCAAGGAAATTAGTTCCAAAATTGGAAAGTTTCCAGACCTAGTCCTGCTTCATTTCATGCTTATTTTGGGAAAATTCCTGCCTTAATTCATGCCTGTTCTGATAAAATTCCTGCTTAAATCCTGCCTGCATTCATGTTTAAATCCTGGTTTGATTCTGCTTCAATCCTGACTTGAACACTGTTAGCCCAAAATTGGAACATTTTCAGACATATTCCTGCTTTATTTCATGCTGTAATCTTGGGAAAGTTCCTGCCTTAATTCATGCTTAAATCATGACTGAATTCTGCTTCGATCCTGACTCGTACACTGTTCAGCTGAGACTGGAATATTTTCAGACCTATTCCTGCTTCATTTCATGCTTAAATCTCAGGAAAGATTCAGGCATATTTCAGACTCTTAGTCAGAAACATTTCAGACTCGTTAGTCAGAAATATTTCAGACCCTTAGTCTGAAATATTTCAGACTCCAATTACAGATATTCCAAACAAGGAATTAAGCGATATAGAAAAAGAATAATAAAGACACTGCAAGCTAGAACAAAAGCATATACTACAGCTGCAGGAAACTTATCTATGAAGGTAGGTAGAAATGAGCTTTACAGGAAAAATGTGTAATAAATGTAAACCAGAACTTAGCCCAAAGGCTTAGTGATTGCTTGCCAAAAGGGCTGTGCTTTCATTGTTACATCGATGTTCATCCCTGAAATTTATACTTCTCTACTACATCACTTTTTACGATGAGCTAATTCACAATTTGAACCCTGCTGACCTCACATGATCTTTGAACCCCACCAAAACTTGAAGAACAAAAACTTACAAAAAAAAAAAAAAACACACAAAATGTCTTACAAGGGATTTGTCAAGCTTCCTACATCGAGATATCGTGTTAAACGAGCTTTTGATCCCCGGTGATGACCAGATGACCTTTGACCTCACCAATAAAAAAAAGTTCTTTCTCTCATCATGACACATATACATAAAAAGTAAGAAATTAATCCAAGTTTCCTACATCAAGTTATCATGTTAACAAGGTTTTCAGAGTTTGACACTTGGTGACCAGAGACGACCTTTGACCTCCACCAACACCGATAGGGTTCTTCCCCTCACCATAATGCATATAAGTACCTACTAAGTATTAAATTTATCCAAGCTTCCTACATCTAGATATTATGTTAGTTAACAAGGTTTTCAGAGTTTGACCCCGGTGACCCTAGATGACCTTTGACCCCCACGAAAAAAATTGGGTTCTTCCTCTCACCACAAGGCATCTGCATACTATGTATGAAATTTATCCAAACTTCCTACTTTGAGAAATCGTCTCAACGACCTTTTCGGGTTGACCCCGGTGACCCCAGATGACCTTTGACCTCCAACAAAATCAATAGGAATCTTTCCCTTACCATTACGCATCTACATACTAATCATGAAATTCATCCAAGCTTTCTACCTTGAGCTATCATGTTAACAAGGTCTTCAGAGTTTGACCCCTGGTAACCCCAGCTGACCTTGACCCCCACCAAAGACAATAGGGTTCTTCCTCTCAGTATGGGACATCTATGCAACAAGTTTGCGAACTGTCAGTTTCCCTTCTTGAGATATACAGTAGTGTTGATGAACAGTGTCACAAACACACACACGCCATCATAATTGCATAGATTCCTTGCCTGCCAAACACTGATCAATGGTCACAAGTTTCATCAAAATCCATTTAAAATAGACGATTTGTACAGAATGTCTATTTTACAAATACGTGATGAATAAACCTACATCAAGAATACAACAGGCACAGCAGTAATATAGTCAGATCTTTTCTTCAGTGTGACATGCTGAATTGACAGCATGGGGAGAGATCTAAGGGGAGGGATTGGGTTTTCTCCTCCACTTTGGAAATTTTATTTCAGTTTGAGAGGTACCTATATGGCAATGGTGCAATGTTTGACCCAAATAGACCTTGCAAATTTTCAGGTGATAAGTACAACTTGTAATGACTGATTCTTGCAAAACTCAATCAAGGTAGTTTCTTTCAAATACTGTAAACACCTGTGCAGAAATTGCACTTAAATTTTTTGTGCGAAATTCCTTTTGGTTATGCAACATTTGGCTAAATCACTGAGCAAGGATGGGTTTTTGCCGGTAATAACCTGTTTTTTCCGAGCCTGGACAGCGGTAGAAACTGGTAATGACTGGTAAGAACTGGTTATTACCGGTAAAAACCGGGAGAAAATGGACCAAACGTCTGGCAATTAAGAGAGTGCAGTTGTTGTACCCCATTGCACATGATGAATAAACCAGCAGATAAAGTTGTTTACAGTCATTAAACTTTCTATTTTGCATAAAAAGCGATCACTAAAATTTGTCAGAACAGAAAAAAGAGTAAAATACACTGTTGTTGCAATAGCACTGCAAGCCCTAACGTATTAGTTGTAACCACAAACAAAGCACCTACATGCCAACAAGAACAGCCTGAAAACTAAACTTGGTTTGCAAAATGATCAGAATATCAAGCAAAATTTTACAAAATGAGGATTAATGAAATTGTTTTTACGAAAGTTCAATCACCTAGTTGGTAGGGCACAACTGTTACACATAAGAAAGGGCAGGAGAGTGGAATGGACAAGCAAATTCCTTTATCATGTTAGAAACTTCAGTTTGACGCAGCAGAGAAGCAAATTACAGTGCCATAATGAGAAATGCTGACTAAGCAGTAACTTGAAGTACAGTAAAGGAGTTTCATCAAGGGAGCTTCTCTGAATGTTTCAATCAAGTCCACTATACTCAGAAATAATATTAATGTATGAATGAAGGAAATTTAAGTGGATAGTCAGCCTTTCTTTTTACATTCATAAATACTTTTTGAGAATGCTGGCCTCTGGTTGGTCAGTTACCCATGTTCTTATCGAGTATAGAGACAAAGGGTGTATGGAGAGCAACTGTACGATCATGTCCAGACTGTGAACATGCCCATGATATAGTACAGTGCTGGTCTATTTAAAGGTGAACATTCAAATTTAACCAGGTACAGTAATAACTGCAAATTTCTGTTTCTGTCACTGTTCACATTGAAAGTAAAAATGCTGGATGAAATCTGAGAAACTTTAGGCAACTTGGGAGAATAATCCATGATAAATGAAAAATTTTTAGAAAAGGTTTTTCTCTTTTTAGTTTCTTCAGAATTAAAGTATATACGAATCGGAGTAAAGTCATGGTGCCCATGTCTTTATAGCAGATTCAAACAGGCTATGATGTCACAGGTCTCTAAGCCCATATGTGTGACATCATAGCATGTTCAAATGTGATATATAGACATGGGCACCATTCACTTAATTCCCAAAAGAAAGTGGAAATGTTGAAGGAAGGTGGATGGCAGGGTTGTTCCCGTTACGCTTTGAAAGTAACTCGTTATAGTTACAGTTAATTCCGTAAAATTGTAACTCGTTACAGTTACTAGTTACAATGTTAAAAAAGTAACTAGTTACAGTTACTTTTGACTAAAAAGTAACTAGCTACATTTCAAAAGTAACTAGTTACTTCAAGGTGAATATACGGTACCTCGGTACCTGAAATGGAGGGGGGGGGGGGCATAATTAGATAGTAAGACGGGGGCACATGAGACGACCGACACCTCATTTGTGCCGGTTATCCTTAGGTGTTCCCCAAAGAAAGTCAATGAAGCTAGCTGATCTTCAATGGGCATTCTCGCAGAGGCTCCTAATGCTCAACATGAAGCAGCGAATCATGATACTGTGTCGGAGCTTACGCAAACTATTTGTTAGAGGAATATGGTTATAACCAAAACTTTTCCAGTTACCAAGGTACTTCTTTGAGGGTTGAAATCTTTATACTCCCATCACACAGTCGGCTAATTTAGAGAGGTTAGCGGCTATGCCGGAAAGGGGAAGAGCGTTGTTTCAGCAGTAAAGTCTTCACCCCTCAAGGGCATAAATATGGTAAAATAAGAGGATGAATACATTTGTTAGCAGTAAAATTTTAAAACCTCACCGCTAAGGTTGGGCTAAGTGATATTTCCCCATAAATTTCAAGTTTCACATTGTGTCGATATAAAACAGTGCATAGAAATGGTGATACTATGCAGTTTATACATGCAGATCATGTGCACATAATTCACTTTCCCTTTACAATAGGTGAAGCTTTAAGTCGGACACTTCTCTTTCAGTTAGTTTTGTTAGGATACTTTCAACGCCATTGACCATTTCAATATTCTGCTGTTTTTTATATTAACCGTACTATTATTCCAGTGTAAGGAGTTACGGACATTGAAAAGAATATGATATAGCCTAAATTCATACGTTTGATTCATCAAATAAAGATACCATACATGTTAAATTAGATGCATAAATGGATGCACGGTGTTTACCAACGCTTGGCACCGTATAAATTTACTGGGCTTCAACGCACGAGTCCGGATTCGGTTAGCTTAATGCCGGTCTCAAGAGGGTTTTTCTAGATTAGGAATCTGCCCGGGATAGAAGGTACCGGAATCGAAATTTTTACGGAATGTGATGTAACTGGACTCGGACTCGGAGTTCATTCGAGCCGAGTTCTCAGATATGAAAGTTACATTAAAAGTGTTTAAAGTTCCATTTGTGCACAACGTACAGATATAAAGTATTGTCACATACGATCAACTAAATTACTCAGGAGGCCAGGCTATGGAAGTGAGTACAAACGATGACTTTATTAATGGTGGACATGTACGATAGAATTAAAACATCTGTATGTGTGATATGATATACACTGGCAAAAAGACTGGTCTCGGAATTGGTGCCATTGCAATCAGAACTGGCAGAAATTTGAGGATCCTGAGCAGTACCATGCTCGGAAAGATTCGGGAATCTAGAATCGCAGTTAGCTCCGACTCGGATAGGGTGAACTCGGGTCCAGCCCTAACGTCTCAAGAGGCAATGATTAAACTTTCAAAGTAAGCCTGGTATTTGAATGTCCATGGGCCAACCCGTTTCTCACGGTACACTATCTCCACTGTGTCCTCTAAAGGACAATATGAGTAAACCAAGGCCCAGCTGACTTTACTCAGAATACATAAAGTCAGCTGAGCCTTAGAGGACCGTTCAGTATTTTTCAAATGATCGCACAAATCGGTCTCATGGATAATAAGCATTGATCTGTCTAATAAGTATTTTGACATACAGATCAATTTTAAACTTATTTCAATCAGGGAGTTGCTATTTGACAACTCCCTGGTTCAATAGACAATCAAGTGACCCTGTAAACCTGCAGCGTGTGCATCTAATATCAACTTCTGATTCTAATCGTGAATAAAATTTGATGTTGGTGAGGGCGACGTCGATAATAGCGATGAATGATAAATAGCCTATATCGAAAATAATTTTACATTTTACTACCAAAGTGTCATCAATTTGAAAATTTTCTGTTATTCTGTTATTAGCTCAAAGAAAATGCAATTTGTGGTCATTTTGACTATTTGTAACGGGAAAGTAACGGGACCCAAATGTAACGCCGTTACAGTTACTTTTACACAGAATTGTAACTAGTTACTTGCTCCGTTACTGAAATGCAAATGTAACTCGTTGCAGGGTTCCGTTACACAAAATGTAACTCGTTACAGTAACGGCGTTACTTGTAACTCGTTACTTTCCAACCCTGGTGGATGGTTGAATTATAAACAAGGCAGTACTGGAGGCAAAAACCTGTTTTTACGGGACGGTTTTTACCGGTAAAAACCGTCTGTGGCAAAACCTGCCAACCCTGTCACTGAGACACTACAACCCCCTCCCTTCCCATTCTCTCTCTCAAAAAATATGTCTGCTAACCTGACCTTGGCATGGATACAAAAGCTCAGCATTGTAAAGTAAAAAAATATCTTGCTACATGTCAGAAAACTTAACCGATGAAGGCAAGGTGCTGCAATATAGGCAAGGTGCTACAATCCAATAACAAAAATATACTAAGTCATTTGTTGGGGCATAATCTAGAGGCTAAACATTCTGAGTACAACACAGTCCGACACCAGAAGTTGCTGACAGTGAGGGCGACAATTTAGACGAGACAAGGCTGGAAATGGAGCCAAAATGAGGGTAACATTGGAACCACCAGTGAGACTAACATTGTAGCTGGTGATGTCAGGCTGACCTACTGACAATTGTTTTTCACGAAGGAATGCCCTGCTTGCACATACAGTTGAGTACGTACAGTAGGTGTAATAACTGCACGGTCTGCATTATACAAAAATCTGGTGACATGCCCTTTATTATCCTGCAGGTCATCAGTTCAATAAAATGCTTAAACATAAGAGTAGGATGACAATAAAAATTCATACTTCACCATCAGTATAATTCTGTATATTTTCCAGCTTTGCACTTGCCAATAAAGCACAAATACATCAAGAAAGTTTACATAATTTTCTCTTAAACTATGAAGATACTGAGTTCAATGTGCTGAAACTACCCAAAATTAAGTTACCACAGATCCCCTTAATACCAAAAACCACAGGCCACTTGGATAGATATCTATTCAAGGAGTCATTTAAGCATACAAGGCCTGTTGGAGGTACAGCACTGTGCTGTTATGAATATTTAAAAAAAGTGTTATCAAAAAAATTCCTCCCTTATGTTTTCCCTCTTTCAAGCCACCTGTTTTTCATGCATTCTTTCAGGGTCACAACATCTCCACCTTCCCAAGCTACTTATCATTCTTCCTATGTCTCTTCTCACAAAATGTATATATCCTTCACTTCAATAACCTACCTGTTTAAGTTCACATTAAATGTACTGTACTTAAAATTGTTGAAATGCTTCACACACGGTACAGGTAGAATCTAGGGACCATACATGGCTTACTATCCACACTTTAACAAATCCATTGCAATATGTTTTTCTGAAAACTTAAGTTCTTCATAATTCTGTTACTGGTATTTCAAAGTAGCCAGTTAAACTTGAAGTTCCTCCAGTCCTTTGTAGCAAAACCTGTTTGTAAAATGTAAAGTCAGACATCTGCCAAGTTGACTCATCACTCATGTACCCTAAAACAGATCAGTTAATAGGCTATGTAAAAGTAAAATTTGAAAATGCACACTCAATGCCACAACTAATTTAAAGTTTGATTGAAATATGTGGTACAGTAGCTTTAGGTATCCAATTTATCCATGACTTCTTAAACTTTACAATATTTTTCAAGGAAAAAGAAAAGAAGATCCCGTCGTGCTGCGTCCACATCTTGTTTAATTGTAGGCTTGTTGGATGTGCAGAGCTCTCAAATTGTGATAATGATATAGTGCTTATGAACAAGCAAGCACTGACTGCAGCAACAGAGACCACCAGTCACAGCTTAAACTTTGGTAGATTTTCATGTACAGTAAGAACAAATGTTGGTTCTCAGTATTGACTTTCTTTGCAAAAGTAAAATTACACTGAAAAGGATCTACAGTACTTCTGGTCTGTGTAACTATATCAAAGAGAAAATATCCAATCCCATCGTAGCACTAATAGGCTGTACATGTATGGACAGAGATCCCTTGGCTGGGCACCAAAACAGAGTGATAGTCATAGAGTCACAGGGTGGAGCATTTCCTGAAATCACATACCAAAATCAACGGTATCCCTGCAATTCTCTAACAACAGTCACCGTAACTTGCAAGTGTTGGACTGACTGGAGATCACTTCCACCCCCAAGAAAAAGAGAGAAAGACCATAGCCTGTACTTGGCAATAGGAATTCTTGAGAATGGTCCCCACAATACTTGCATGCTGAAAACAGATTAATCAAGTGTAGCACAAAATTTGGACATCACCATGGACACTGTTGCCTTTGCTACGTACAGCTTAGAAAGTCTTGCTCTCAGTAATCCTTTCATAACAACCATGGCCTCAAACACTGCCCATATCTGAATTGCCAGTCCTACATACTCCTTGGCAAGCCCAGTCTTCTAAGTTGACACTGATCATATGCCCTCAGTTTGGCTTACTACACTGCACACTGTAAGCTAGGGTTATGCAGTACTGAACTGCCAAAGTGTATGCCTCTGTCAATAATGATACCGCCATTATTCTACGTTGTAGCATAGGCTACTGTATGCTTGTTTTGCAACTAGGCCGGTCCTATAGTATAGGCCATGGGTGGAGTGCGCACTGGCATGTTGTGCTTGCCTACATCATACATCGCCGTATAGTTATAAACAACAGCGGTTCGTTAGGCTAGCGTAACGCAAGTTAAGGCTGGGCTTCGACTATGGTTTTTAAAAGTTACCGTTCGGTTCCCACTGAAAATAATCGACCAGTTGCAGAGGAGGGGAAGTTAATTAGGCGGTGGCTGAAAAGGGGAAGTCTGGGGGAGTGAAAAGGCTGGGAGTGGATGACTGCAGGTGAAGGGTGAATGGTAAAGGGACTGCAAGGAGATGAGGTAGGAAGAGGAATGGACTGTATGGGGGAAGAGGGTTTAGGAAAGTCTGAAAGGGGATATCTGGGAGCTCAGCAGAATTGTGTTGCTAGGGAGGGGTGAATGCAAAATGGGGTGGCTGGGAGGGATATGTGGGTAGGGATGTGGGGGTAGGGGAAGGGGTGGATGCAAAGGGGGCGCTAGGAGATTGATGGGGTTGTGTGAGTTGGGGAAGGGGTGAATATGCAAAGGGGGTTGCTGGGAGATGGCTGGAGTTGTGTTAGTAGGGGAAGGGATACATGGATGCAAAAGGGGGTGCTTGGAGATGGCTGGGGATGTGTGGGTAGGGGAAGGGTAAATGCAAAAGCGGGTTACTGTTAGAGGGGTTCATGCTGGGAGAGGAGACTGGGAGAGGGAAATAGCTGGGTGGGGATGACTGGGAGGTCTATGGTGTGGATGCATTGGGTAGGGGGAGGTCTCAGTGAATGGGAGTGCTGGGGGAAGGGTGGCTCGGAGAAAGTGCTGGGGAGAGTTTGGGTGGCTGGCGTAAGGGATGGGGATGCATCCCCCATTTGGAAGGAAGTTTTGCTATTTTGAGGCAAATGCATTTTGGGAAAAGTGCTGTACAACCCCTACCCTTGCCCTTACGCCTTAAAAAAAGAAACACAAGCCTTCAAAATATCTCTAGACATGTACGTCATAAGAACTCAAAAAATTGACTGTAAGGCCTAGTTTTGCCAAAACTTTTTAAGTCCAAAATACCTTCTACACAAGGGCAGCGATTTGTTCTCAATATTAGGGGGACATGACCCAATTTTCAAATACTTTACTGTGTGAAAACAAGCCAATGGACAATTTCTCAAGTACTGGGGGATATGTCCCCCTGGCCCCTCCCCCGGGATCGCCGCACATGTATTCAGAATGTCTCAAAAATTTTTGTCCGATATCCCTTATCTATTTACTGTATCTTAAGTGGGCGGAAAAATTCTAAGTCAGAACTCCTAAGACATTTTCAAAGTCCAAAATCCCCTATCCATTTACTGTATCTTAATTGTGCAAAAAATTCTAAGTCAGAAACTGCTCCAAAATTTTCAAAGTCCAAAATCCCCTATTCATTTAGTTTGAGTAAGTTGTGAAAGGAAGTGTTGTGTCTGTTTTGAATCAGAAATAAATCAGGAATTGAGACAATAGTCAGGATTTCAGCTCATATGTCAGAAAATTTAGTCAGGATTGAGTCTGAAATGTAATCAGGAAATTTCCTGTCTTATCTAGTCAGCTTGGAATCAGGAATTAGTCAGGATAGTATGAATTGAGTCAGAAATGGGTATGCAAGTCTATTCCAGCTTTAATTCAGATTTATTCAGACTGCTTTCATACCTATTTCATACTAAAATCATACTAAGACTTCTAGAAGGGATATGATGAAGCTCAACTGGTACAGTACGTGGTTGTATTTTTGAGTTCAATTGACAATGTCAACGTCATGGAATATACATACTGAATATTTGCATGTTGTACATACTGTTTCTTTTTTGTTTTGAACAGGGTTGGTGCCAGCAGGGAGTGGGGGCAGAGGGTCATGCCCCCATTGGGGAAAGATGACATCCATAAAAGACATGTACATCAAATAATTTAAATCAGGTTGTCTGCATATGTAACACAGTCCTCAACATACATTACCACACTGGGTTTGTAGCTGGAATGTGGCCCCCTGTGGGCAGGGGGTTGTAGAAATGCCCACGGCATATTCCCCGCCTTTCGTAAGAGGTAACTTAAGAGAGGACTTGCACTGTATTTGAACTGTATTTGAAACCGAACTTGAACTTTACCTTTTTTATTTAGCTGACACTATAACACATTGGTGTTGGGTGTGTTGTTAAATCTCATCTAAACTAACTGTAGCTGGAAGCCTGGAAACACTGTGCAATAAAGTAGCTCAAGAATGCATGTTCCAGATTTTCTGTATTTCTCATTTTGCTTTTTACAGTGGAGTTCAGGTCCATCTTATGACAGCACATGGCACCGAGGATTGGTTGCCCACAGTACTTTGACAAGCCAAACCAATGATGTACAGGTAGCAGCTCCTGAAAGAACTGGTCAGTAGTTGATCGCAAAATGTGCACAAACATGTCTTGTTGCTGGGCATACGGTATATTTTATAGGAGTGCAGGGGTGGATCCAGGGTTTAAAGTGGCGTGGCATCTGGCTAACTTAATGAGGGCAAATTTCGCTCCTACAAGCTTCCAATGTACAAAGCCTTGATGGGGAGGGGGTGGAGGGTCTAGGGAAAAACTTGAAATCTAGACACTCAAATGGTTATTTCCCGGCATGTGTCAATCAAAATAAGCATAGATATTGTACAGCAGTTTTAGGACAGTCTCCAAAAGAAGAAGTGGGAGCTAAAGCCAGAGATCCCTCCTCTTGTTCCATGTCTTTACCATTTCTTTTACGTTTTTTGTTTTGAACTTTTCAAACAAATTTTACAGAAATGTTATGACCAACATGTGTTGTGCAATGCTGCCTCAGAATGTTCTGTAACATGAATAAAATTATTTCTTCCGCATGCATTAGTCTGTTCCTGCTTTGTACTCACATTAAGGGCACTGGCCACCAAAACCAAAAGCCAGTACTGAGTATGAAGATAATTCCAGCTTTACCTTTTTAGCAAGAAGACTGTTACCCTCCAATGGGTGCAGAAAAAAATAAAATCAACAACGTGAAAAGTTCCTTTCTGAGAAATGTAGGCATTAGAAGAAATTTATGGGCATTTGGGGGAAAATTTGGCTAATTTTGTACATGCAAATATGTAAAATGTGTGGTAAATTTCAAAATTTGACTTGCTTGTCAGAAAACAACTCGTTATTTTGCAACTTCTTGTGGTCCCCATCTTTGAACCAAAAGTTCCTTCAAATGATTTTGGAAGGGGTGAATCTGTCCCCCTCCCTGGGCAGCACAAAATTCTGAGACCTTGTGACAATACTTGTTGGGGGATACTAGTATTTGCTTGAGGGATGAGCACTTATATTTCGTACAGTGTATGTCTGCAGATAAGAAGAGTAACTATGCAAGTTTTCCTTTCTTCATTCAACCTAGATTGCACAGTCATGTCAAGAGAATGACTAGAAGGGGTTTCAATGCAGCTTTGTCAGAGACAGCCAAGGCACCTCTTAAGACTCTGCACACTCTGCAGTTCTGGGACTGGAGCAGATTGTTGCTGCCAGTGGGCCTGCATTGTGAACACCATATTGGAAGTGTAACATGTGTGCCACAGTACCGGACGTTGAAAACAAGTGCCACAAATTTAAAGAAATTTGATCCACATGCCTAAGGCATTCAGAGATACTTGTATTTAAGACTTGCCATTGAAGAGAACACAAGAAATTACGTCTGTGACAGTGTGGAGATTAATGGCAAAATGATGGCACATGAATTAAACATTTAGAAAAAAACTTCTTGCAATTAAATGAAAAACTCAGGTTTTGCTCCCCAGCTTTTATCGATATCAGTATCTGTGAACTTCCCTGTTTTCTGCTCATCCTGCATTCAAGAATATTAAATTACAAAGATGACCAATAGAAGGCAATGGTTAATGAGTTTCTGCTGTGTCTTCTGCAATTGTTTTGATCAGTGTAACTTCCCAGTACTGGCCCCAGATTGCACAGGTGATAAACTCGATTAATTGCTGTATCAAAATTTTTTGATAAAATGAATCATGGTTTTGCCATATGTTCACAGCCCTATGAAAAATGAGAGAAAAAGGCCTACTGTTCTTACTGTAATAACATGTGTAAAGGAAACTTTATAGTGTGTTGAGAGAGGAAAAAATTGCCTCCTCCTTGTCCTTGCCATTGGGAGAAGTTTAAGATGAACAGCACAGTCTGTGCAGAAAGTGTTTACACCTAAAGAAAACTCACAGGACCAGAGCTGTATTCAAGTCATTTTTTCTCAAGTCAAGTCAAGTCACAAGTCATCTACCTTCAAGTCAAGTCAAATCTCAAGTAATTTAACTTCAAGTCAAGTCAAAAGTCATAATTTTCAAAATAAAAAATTTAACAAACCTATAAACTAGACTGCAGTTCCTAGATACAGTCTGAATATGGAGATCAAGTGGGAGATCTCGAAAAAATTTTATCCAAATAAATCACAGGTTGACAACGGGTTGACATTTTTGGGGGGGTATTCGTAAAACATTCTCTTCATCCTAAAGAACATCCAAGCAGCAACTTCACAGTACACTCAATGGATCACATAAGTTTAAAGCACTTACACTTAGTAGCTAAAATAGGTTAAATAAGAAAAACTTAAGTTCTTATGGAAATGGAATCATTTAAAAAGTAAGGAGGATATTCCCCAAACACAACTCTACTCAACATTTTTACCCTGAATAATGTGTCAAACATTTTTTCATGTGGTGATAGGTTTCTCTGAATCTGTGTAAAGGTCACCCATTAAACTGAATGTATGCATAAAATGGTAAAAAAGTGGAAATATGCCTGCTGTTTCTCTAAAAGATTCATGAAGAGTGAAGCTGCTTTATCAAATGCTGTTATAGGAAAGATATCAGAAAGAAAGCAGGGTTGAGGATGCCACGATTTCCTCTCATCATGCAGGGGGCACATGTATGATTATGGTGGACCACACAAATATGGAAATTCTTTGGTGACAAGGGCAATTTGCTATTCATGAGGAGGGGAGAATGTTAAGAGCAGGAGGGGCCTCTTGGAAATTAATATTCTTTATATACCTATTACTCCTCCTTAAGGTGCACTAAAATATTTCAGTTGCCAGATGCCAGCAAAAAACATCTAACAATGTTGATCTGTTTCTTGGGAGTACCTCATCTGTTGTCTCGGCCATTTGACTGATGATCATTATTGGCTACACTATTCCGGAATTGCAGAGGTCACAATGCATTATAGTAAAATTCCATAACAAAGTTTTGCCATTTGCGACCTAATCTTAATTGTCAGATGCCAGGAAGTTGCATTTTACAGTGTTTCATTGGTTTTTCTTGAGGAGGACGCTTACAGCCCATTAGGTCATCACTCCTTCGACGATTGTGTGTGTGGATTGTTTGATCCACACACACAAAGACCGTATTTAATACCCTTTATTTTCAAACCGTGCCATTTCATTTTCTTGTCACTCATATTTTATAGATAGGGTGTTCTTTTATTTTTATTTATATTCTGTGCAAGCAGGGACAACAGGACAACTCCCTGGTGCGGGGAGGGGGCGATAAGCCAAAAATGCATAGGAAGCACTGGTCTACAACATAAACGCTACGTATGCTTGTAATAAGGGGTGAGCCTTGAAGGTATACTTTGTGGGTTTGAATTATTAATTCAACCAAGGAGGTTCTCCTAGTAGAACAGGTCTCATTGATTTAATTTATAATGCTGTATTACAACTGTACTTTTTAGGACCCCTCGGCATCTTTTCAGTATCCATTCCACCCATGCCACAATGCAATTCTAGAATAAATGAAGGAAAAGTTTGCAATCTGTAGTTAGTTACCTAATTTGTGGTAAAAAGGTTTATGCTACATTCAGTAAAAACATTATTTAATGTCGCCAAGTCAAATCTGTTCAAGTCAATTCAAGTTGCGAGTCATTTGTCGTCAAGTCAAGTTGCAAGTCATTTGGCTTCAAGTCAAGTCACAAGTCAAGAAAAAGTGTGACTCCAGTGACCAGTCGCACTGGAGTCCAAGCCAGCTACTCGAGTCAACAACTCTGCATAGGACTACTGTGCTGTAGCTACAGTATATTTTAGAGCAACTAGATGTAAAAGTACATTAAGGATGTATTCTGTATGAATGAATTCATCAGTTTTAAAAATATCATTTGGCTCATGATTGAAAAGAGCATTCAGGAATTAAGATACCAGGGACTGCATGCATACAAGATCAGTGCAGGGCAACTGCATGTCTCCTTAAAGAAGGGTAAAAGCAGGTCCAAACGTAAGAGAGGCACAATTTTCCATGAGCCCATAGAGGACCAGAAGTGAAATTAGTGTTGTAACTGTAAATAGTTCATACTCTCTCTGGAGGCAAATAGCTGCAGATACCACAGATTGTTGCAGAACTTCTTATGCTATCTCCCAATACTGAAAATAAATGAAGAGATGGGTGAGCATGCAGCCACCTCTCTCGTTTGGGGAGAAAATAGTTGCTAAATTTGGTCACTGGCAGATCCAGGGCCTTTGTTTGGAAGGGGCCAAACTGGTGGTACAGTGATATGGGGGAGGGGTCCTTTGGGAAGTTTTTCTATAACTGAATACCCCAAGGGCATAGGAAGTGGGAGGGGGCTGGGGGCTTTAGTACCCAGTCAAAAATGTAGGGGAAATCCCCAGTCAAAAATATGGGGGCAGCTTCTGCCATACTTCTGCCCTTCCCCCCATGATCCAAGGGCAAAGACCCCTTACCTGTCTCTTCTCTAAGAAATGTCAAAACTTTGCAGTAATTTTCCTAAAAGTTTGTCCAAAATGTTGCACCAAATTGCATCTGAGGACCCTCAAATACCAAAATTTTGCAAAGGGTAGGGGGACACCCCTCCCCGGGGATGGCGATCCAAAAGAAGGTTCAGCCCCCCGTCTCGAAAAGCTTCCCACGCCTATGGAATGCCCTCAGATGCGATTTGATGCAACAAAAGTCTACAACTGCGAAGTTAAATTAATTTTCTAAAAACTTTCGCTGTCCTTGGTATAATTCCTGGAAAGAAAATTTTGGCCCACCTTTGGGTGGGCCATATCCCCTATTGCCCCCCCCCCTTGGATCCGCAGTGAATGTGGTCCAGTACATTTATGCTCATACTGAATTTCAGTATACAATACATTTAGTTTCTATACAATAGGCAGGGATTTGGGCACATACCTCCCCCTCCCCCCCCCCTTCTGGAAGGATGAAGACAATAGCTGCACACAGTATGCTCACTGAGATTGCCGCATACCCATAACAATGAAGATAAAAAGAACTAAAAGAACCACAGGGAGACCGCCAATCATACACCACAAACAAGGGAACTGTTGGGGCAAGGGGTGGTCATTAAGAGTATAGCAACAGACAAACATTTTCAACATCTTAAATCGATAAGTAAAACATTCTACTGTATGTGGATCTCATGTGTAGAATGCCTATATAAGAAACAGCTTGTTTATGGTTTCAGTCAGTTTCTTGGATAAGGCCATGCATGCTGTGTAGTGTGTACACCAACTACACTATTCTGCTGGATTACCACAGTGTAAAGAAAAAGTTTAAAATAAATGCGTCACTCAAGAATTTCTGTAGGAAGATATAGACCACAAGGAAAAATGAAATTTCATCCTTTCACATTGGAGATGTGGTAAGGGAGTATACAGCAAAGCAATGAACATGCAAGCATTTTCAATGTTTTGAATGAAGTAGTAAATCTTGTCCTCTATTTTTGTTGATTGAGAATTGCATACAGTAATTGTAGTATTTTTTTGAGGAGGTAGAGGATAATGGTGGGTAGGCTGTCTTTTCCAAATGTAGTATGCATCCATGGCTCGCATGCTACAGCAAGGAGTTTTCAATTGTTCTAGCTAGCCATATAGAATTGAATGCAGTCATGACCGCATTAACAAAATGTGTAAGTGTCATAAGCAAAGGGTAATTAAAGATAGTGTCCAAAAGCAGTCTTAAGATTCTTTTGTAATGATATTGGAAATGTTATGATGTTTCAGCAGTATAAACTGCTTTGTGTAATTCATGACAATCACCTGAGCATGGAAGAAGAATATGGTTCTTTGGGGAAAGGAACTGGGTGAGACATTTTTTAGGAAGAACTACAGCTGTGCAGAAATGCATATTTTCAAGTGAGGCAAGTGATTAGCAAAACTTTTCTGTGCAAAAAGAAGTAGAAGTTTCTATCATACAATTTATGAAAAAATAAATGGAAGTTGTGCTTTTGTCTGAGGTTTTCAACACACAATCTAAACCACCTTTCCGTCTCATATCCCTATGTTAAAGCTGTTTATGTGCAACTCCTTACTTAAGAAATTATACCCAACAAATTCACCCTTACATTTTGTGCCAAACTTGTGAGTGACAAAATATCACCATGCACCCACACCTAGGCTGGAAATGAGTTCTGTGACAATGCTATGGCACCATGTATGCAATTTACTTGGTAATAAGGCCTGGGGTTACATTCAATTAGGCTGGGGATAGGGACACATGCCCCCCCCCCCACACACACACATTGGAGAAGGCTGGCCCATTATGTGGAAATCACCCAGTTTTATCTAGCGCTCTTGGTGTGTAGCAATGCCCAACGGGCGAAGGGTTTGCTAGATGTAAAGTTCACTAGTTGATCGAGGGTTCTCTAGAGACTGAAGGTTATAACTCCAAAATAAATCCTAACCCTATCATTATGCAAACCCTATTAACCTTACCAAAGGCTACTCCTTACCCTGTTCCAGTAAACCTTATCTTGTATCCATCCATAACCCCACGCACTCGTGACCCAAAATAGATTTTTGTTCAAGGGAAAGTTCGTTTAGCTAACATTTAGTGAACCAAATTCAGTCTATGGTGGGTACCCCCCCCCCCTTTCGGTCTAGTGAACCCCCTTTGGTCTATTGAGCACACACATATATATATATATATATATATATATATATATATATATATATATATATATATATATATATCGCCCGGGCAATTTGTTGGGGGTTCCAGTTGATGCAAGCTCCTTCATCTGGAGCTTGTCCCCCATCCTCTATTGGGCAAATCCTTGGTCTAACCACCACATAGATGGGTTTCGGTGGATTAGCTAGCAAAGGCACTGTCAATTTGGTGGTGGACCAGCTTGTACTTGCATCTATTACGTACATGACACTGGCACTAGGCCTACTTTCCAAATCAAAGTAACCCGTGTATGTTGAAGTCGCTGTACCACATGATAAGATGCCCTCTAACAACCCTTCACTGTTGCATAGCAATGACAACCCCCCACCCCCTGTGAATTGGGGGAGCCTGGCAGGAAACTGAATGCAGCCACCATATGAGTCTAGAGAGAGGATGGCATCCCCAAAGTATGGTTAAATAGTAGTACAGTATGCTATCCTTTTTATTAGTGCTTCGGAGATTGCATACTAAAGTGGCCACATCCGTGACCCTAACCTAAACACGAAACTGACTTAACCCTAACCGAACCCCAAGCGAAATCGAACCCCGGACCAAACCCCGCCTTAACATTGGTAAGGTGACGTCCTCTCCCTGGCCTCGTCTTCCAGTCACCTACTAAACGGTAATTCAACCCACCCTAAGGGGTATACCCCAACATATTTCACACAAAATTACAGTTCTGCCTTTATAATCCTAACATTCCTTCCAGTAAACTGTTTGAGTCGACGTAGGCCTACAAAACTGCTTATAATTAGTATTGCTACCAACGAGGTGCCGTGGCAATAAACTATCGTTAGTACTGAATGCACGATATTTAAGTCCTGGTCACCCACAGTACTGTATAAAGGCTGCATGGTAAGCGCCGGGCCGTTTACGTACAGACGTACCAACACGGTATATTTACTAGTACAACAGCCAGGACACTGGGAAGTCAACAGCTAGGCGAACACCGACGTATCAGTTTCAATAGAATCGCGCATGCGCAATTAATTTTCTGTACGCCTCCCAGTGAAAATGACGACGGATTACCTTTATTGTCAGACCCAGGACCGGATAACAGCTCAAGGAGAAGCGTACCAGCAGAGGCTGAAGTTTATATATAGGCCCCCAATATAATACACACTGGTCCTTTAAAAATTCATTGCCAGTCAATAAAGAAGATAACTCTCGACAAACTGACACACACGATTGTCCTTCAGGTAGCAACACTTTATTGAACAACGAACAGGCCAGGGAGCCAACTTAACACACGCTTAGAGCGGAGAGGGAAACTGCTCCACGCATAAAACAGTATACCCAAAGAGGGTGCACAAAAACACTAAAACCTCTATAGGCCAGTAAAGGGGCAGAACAACAAACCAACAGAGTGGCGCAACCACTTTTCTTCTACCATAAACAAAAGATAAAAAACAAAGGAAAAGGAAACGAGGTACACAGACTAACAGTATAAACATTAGTCCAGAACAAAATCGTCCAAATACTTTGGAAGCTTGCGCTGTCTGGAAGACCACCTTAGAGGGGGGGAAGGGAGAGAGAGCAAGGGAGCAGGATTTGCTGGGGTGCTATCATGAACCTCCCTAGGTGGAGAAAGGTTGGATTGGGGGGCATGACTTGTCTCAGGCTCGGGCGCCGGGGGTTTTCTTGTAGAAGAGTGCCACCCTCTGCTGTGGGATCACAGTTTAGGGGGTCAGAGTAGCAGGGGTACAAGGGTCACTGAAGTGGGGAGAAGACTCAGAGGAAGGGCTGGTAGGACCCAAGGAGGATTGAGCAGGGACAAGGGAAGGAACCTTAAAGCACTCGCTTTTCTTGACCCTGTAGCTGTTTGCCCGGAGTTGGGTTTCAGTAAACTTGCGGATGTTGCACCAGGCACCATCAGTGGAGGCAACGAAGTACCTACTTCTAGCTATTTATTAAGGTCTTTGTGTAGGTAAACCACGTCACCAATGGTGATATCAGAAGTGTTAGGATGGGGAGTTGGTTGGGTGTTAGTGTGATGTTTGGCACGTTCACTGTGTGGGTGATTAGCAAGGCGTTGCTGATATTGCTGTTGGATAAGTTCAAGGTCCTGAAAACTGAGTTGCTCATTAGTGAACTGATCGTGCTGAAACCACATTTCACGGGAAGACAAGCCTCTAGAACGAATCCTGGAATTCAGGTTGGCAGTGGCCATAGTAAGGGAGAAAGGTGTTACTGGGCCCCCGGTGGGGTCGATATGAAGGAGCTCTTTTTCAAGTTCTTGAATGGCCCTTTCAGCGACTGGGTTCTTGTTGACATTTTTGGTACGACCTAGCTCAACAGCAATGCGGTGGTGCTGAAGGGTTTTATCAGAGGACAGAGACAAAAAGCCAGGTCCGGGGTCTGTGCGAATGACAGCTGGGGGACCATCTAAAGGACGGAGTTCGACACACAGGCCGAGGAGAGCATCACGTAAAGTATCCTTGCTCTCGTCTGGTATAATACACGTGTTGGTATAGGAGGCAGAGCACTCGCGCAGAACAAGAATGTTTTGTCGCGACCGCTTTAGGACATCTGCAGCAAAATTAAGGCCAATACCAATGGGAGGTTCCTCACATGTTTGTTCGGAGGGGGTCAGTGGGGACCTTTGGAGGGAGGCACAATGGTGGCAAGAGGAAGTGATGACGTCAATAGCCTTATCAAGGTCCAGGGCATAAAGGTAGCGACGAACCACATTGTGGAGTTGGTATCTGCTGGGGTGATCAAGTTGAACATGAAGGGCGGTAAGGAGGGCATGAATGGCGTGACGGGGGATTATGATAAGCCCTTGCCTCTGCAAAAGGCGGTTGTTCACACGAACAACAAGAAGGCCATCATTGACAATTTTGCTGACCTGAAGGTATCTCTTTACATCTTTGATATTGGTGAGGCGTTTGGATGGCCTTGTACCCTGGCTAAGGTGGGCGTGAGTGCGGCGCATATCAGGGCACTCACTTTGAATGCTCTTTCAAGCAGGTCTACTGGTGAAGGGGAGTTTAGCACTGCCAGATACTATCTCCTGAACTGTTGCCTTCAAGACAGTCATGTCAGATGACAGTCTGACAAAGGAGCAAATTTGACAAGTAGGGTGGTTACACTCAGGGGCATTGCGACTAGCAAAATCTGATGGAATGTTAACCTTGCAAGACAAATTGCGAACAGTGGCATGGTACCGACTGACCGTAGAGAGAAATGAGGTTACGCGAGGGCTTGCTGAGAACTCACCGCGGCATAACTTTTTTTAAGCTTGAACAAATGGTTTACTGTCCGTGAGGACTATGGGGTGATGTGAGGACTGGATTATGTGAGGGCCAAAGTGTTTAACTGCCGCACTTATAGCTAAAGCTTCTATTTCACATGGTAACCAAGTAGGTTGTCTTGCACGTAACTTGGCACTAAAAAAGCCGCTCAAGTGGAGTTTGGTGTCTCTAGTGATATAAAGGGTAGCAGCTAATCCAAACTTGGATGCAGAGGCATCTGTTACAATCCACAGCTGATCAGTGGGTCTGGGGACAGTGATAGTCTTAGAAGACTGGAGGTGTGACTGGGCACTAGTAAAGGTGGCATGGAGCTCATTAGACCAGGGGACGGGATCTTTGGTGTCAAGTCCAGCAACAGCGTTTTCGAGGTGGTCTAAAGCAGGGGAACACAACGGGAGAACTCGGCTGAGTACCTTATAGGTACCCACAAATGAACGCATCTCACGAACTGTTTTTTTTTTGGGGGGGGGGGGCTGCAGGCAGAGAGGGCGGCGATGCGGTGTGAACTAGGGGTAAGGGTACCACTAGACCATATCCAGCCTAGAATAGTTGTGGTTTGGGGGCACAGAACTGTTTTATGGGGGATAAGCGCAAGTTAGAATTTGAGAGAGCTGACAAAGCTTTACGCCACGTGACCAAGACTTCGTCAATGGAATTTCCACCACAGTATAGATCGTCAGCAATCTTGGTAACTTGACCTTCCACAAGAAGATCACCGAGAACGCGGCACATTAACTCTTCTAGAGCTGTTTCTGAACCAGGCACGCCCATGGCTGAC
The DNA here is from genome assembly GCA_029531755.1 of Holothuria leucospilota. Classification (NCBI taxonomy): domain Eukaryota; kingdom Metazoa; phylum Echinodermata; class Holothuroidea; order Aspidochirotida; family Holothuriidae; genus Holothuria; species Holothuria leucospilota. Next base: position 38,647,584 of record CM055982.1, read on the forward strand.
CTGGTATATACACGTACGCCTCTGAATGGGGTGGCTACACCGCAAATCTTCATGGATGTCTTAGCTAACGGACTTTGATAAAAGGCACTGCTGAAGTCAGTTTTAATGATATATTGCCACTGGCTGACCTTGCGAAGAATGCTATCGACTTCTGGCATTAGGGAGGGTTGAGGCTTACTATATCTACCCACATCGGTGAAGGCAGTTACAAATCTAAAAGAACCGTTGTGTTTCTTGACTAAAAATGATGGATTAACATACTCTACATTAACACCCACATCCTCTGGACGGGCAAATACACCCAAGGACTCCAGTTCACAAATTTGTGCTGGAGATCCTTAAGTTTGCTGTCGTTATACAAGGGAAGCCGGCCCTTGCGTTGTGGGGTAGGGTGGGACCCATATTTACAACAGCCTCAAACTTTCCGGCGAAACCATTATAACCGAGACAATCAGGGCTAAACACACTGGCAAATTCCTCTACAAGTGAGAGAAACTGTTTTCTCTCTCAGGGGAAGTTAAAATATAATCAGGATCTATGGAGACAGGTCGACTAATGGGAACAGAAGGCAAATTTTGTGGAAGCACGAGGGTGTTATCAGAGGGCTCAGGCTGTGGGTTGTACACCCGAGCGACTTGACATATGTGTTCAAGTCTGTTAATGGAGACAAGGTCACCTGTGTTATTTGGGATTCTGATCACCCCACCAACACTACAGACTATATCAGGGGAGGGCCAGGGAATGGGAACAGAGGAGTGTTTCCCTGTGTTATGGGGCTCAATAGCTACTTCAGTGTCACCACCAGATTGGAGTTCCAAGGGTAAGGGAACTTCAAGGTACTCACCAGGAAAGGTGTTTTTTTTTGAGGGGGCCCTCTGACAACATGGGTGCGCCTGGCAGTCAGACAAGGTTGTACATTCAAAGAACCATATTTGTAGACTACACCCTTAGCAGTAACTTCACGTAATTTAGGCCTAATAGATATATCATTGGCTTTCATAAATGGAACACCAGCAAGAATATCAGTGTCCAGGTTGTCAATCACAAGGCCTTCAAACATGAAATGTTGTTCACCCCTCTGTAAGGTAAAGATAGTCTCTCCTATGACAATGAGGGGAGAAGTCCCATCAGCCTGGTTAGCAGATTGGCAAGAGGCATTAATTTTAGCTCCTATTCGAAGTGCGGTCGAATGTTTGATCACGTTACCTGTGGCTCCGCTGTCAATGGTCAGGCGAACTGGGCACTCTCGGAAAAAAACATGTCGATGTATGGTGACCGTCCTGTCTGTATTCTATTAGCTGAAATGGGCTCCGTTGAAGACTCAACAAGTGAAGATCTGGGACGGTCACTGTCATCATCTCCGTCTGCATCCACATCCAAAATGTCAGAAATCTGACGTGCCTTTAACAAATATTGTCTGTCTTCTTCTGGCAGGTACTTATATTGGCTAAGAAAATGTGAAAACGGGCGGTTAGCTTCCTTGCAGAGAGGACGTACAGGTGTCTTGCTTCTTGCAGGTCGACCTTTAGAGCGGGGATGATCACTAGTAGCTGATGCTCTCATGGCTGTAATGTTAGAGTCAATTTCACTGACCAAAGAGTCAAGTGCTTGTGATATTTCAGGCTTTAGTGATGCTAGAGTTCGTGATCGGAGCTCTGGCCCATAACGTTGTTTTACAAGCTTTGGTAGCTCTGGGTTGATGAGCTTGAGCCAAGTAAGAACAATAAAGTTCTCAATGGTAGGTGTCATTTCCTCCTCTTCTGCAACCATCTCACCATGATGGGTAATATTAGACTCAGGGGTTAGTAAAGAGTCTTCTACAAAGGCACAAAGTCTCTGGTAAAGATCCCCGTATCTTTCATCAACCTCCAACTTGATTTCACTCAGATCTAAGAAGTGACTGCCACTAGTTTGGAAACCATAGTGAAGTCTAATCATCTGCCAAATTGAGGAAAGAGAGGTAGCTCCCTTGCTGATGGAGTTCCTAGCAATAATGGGGCAGTAGTTAGCTACTTGACCAAGCATTAACTCAACCATATTGTTTTTGTGTAGCAGTGAGGCGCTTTCTCTCAGCTACCTCTTCAGTGTCATCTTTAAAACCTCTGTGTGGGTTTGATTTAAATTTCTTTTCCCATGAATACTCAATGAATGGGGCGAAACTCGGATCTAGTGACAGAGTATAGGTCAAGTTGTTCCGCCAAGCCTCAAAAGAGGTAATAGTCTCGGACCGTGTTAGGCTCCTTTGTTTAGGAGCTCGAGCAGCCATTACGAAAGGTAGTGTAGGCCTGTACGTACCGTGGCCTAATGTTTACGCTGAACAACGAAACTAGTTTACCGAACAATCGGCCTGAGAGTCAGAAGGGTGACGATATTTGTCAAAAGATTCGTTTTGGCAGGTGGGTTATGAATATTCTCGACGCTGCCACCACGCCAGTCAATAAGGAAGATAACTCTCGACAAAATGACACACACGATTGTCCTTCAGGTAGCAACACTTTATTTAACAACAAACAGGCCAGGTAGCCCAATTAACACACCCTTAGAGCGGAGAGCGAAAACTGCTCCGCGCATACCCAACGAGGGTGCACAAAAACACTAAAACCTCTCTAGGCCAGTAAAGAGGCAGAACAACAAACCAACAGAGTGGCGCATCGCGAAGCACGCGAAAAACTTTTGATAACACTTCTCACGTTTCTGTACCCCCCCCCCCACACACACAATCAAATGAGTCTTCTACGCCGATTGCTTAGCTATCCTTGAAATTGTCATAGTACAGTGCATGGCAAATTTCAAATCTCCAGGTTTGAGGTACCAATCTTCAGGTTTTTTAATGAAAATCTCCAGGTTTGATGATCTTGGCAATTTTGAAAACACGCTTGCATCCATGATTGAAAGGCTAATGAAGGGTCGGAACGACGTACAGTGCGAGAGCTCAACTGACTGCTTCAAATAGCATCTTATACCATGGCTGTGATACGGTACGGCACAGAGCAGGTTCGTGTATCCTGCTTTCTGTGCTACCACACAGGAATATTTTTCAGAATGAGAAAAGCCTCACTACCGCCTTAGCCTACACCCATTCCATCCATTACGCTGTCGAAGACTCCACACTGTGTCGTTTGTGACCAGCAAACGGCGATTGCTGAACTGGTGAACGATCCTCAGTTAAAGCTTGAAAGTAGGCCTACTACCTCCGATTGAGCACTTGCCATGGCTAAAGAGAATAAAAATAGCCCTCCAAACGCCTCCATTATATTTGTAACCATTACTAAAATGATTCACCTCAAAGTACGCACGATGCTCTACAGAGTTTACATATTAAGAAAACGATAACGTTATTGTGTGGTTTTTGTGGCGTAGTGGATAAGGTACACGTCTTTTGTTCGGAAAATAATATATATCTAATGTTCGATCCCTCCCAGCGCAGGTTTTTGGCATTTTTGTTCCCTTCGGTTTCACATTCGCGAGTGTGAATTCCTCGCATTCTGGTTTTTGTTATGTGTTAAACAGGAAATCGAAGATAACATATGCACATGTCATCGGTTTAGAAATCCATTGGAAGGTGGTTTTGGCAAGTCCCAATTTGTGTTAATTGAAACGAGCGTACCAGCTAGTAAGGTAACCGTTACGTCATTCACTACATACACTGTACGAAGTGCTCTCGGGCATTCTGATGGTAGCCGCAGCATATGATGTATACATGCTCAAGAAAATCGATACCGGGTAGGACCATTACTTGTAGTAGCCTAGAGTTAATACAAAGACTTCAAAATGAAACGTTTACCAATTAAAACTAAACAGAACTCATTGATAATGCAGTTGCAGAGATAAGAGGTTTGGTCAGGAGGCAAGAATGGTATTTAGGGGAGGTTTTTAGCAAGTAGATATCTAAAAATTCAATTTACTTAATATTCATATAGCTGTTGGGTGCGGACCTACGATTTTGAACAAATTGTCATTGCAACGGGGTTAATGGCTCACTTTGTGAGAGTGAAGATTACAGGCACGAAGTCTCCGACAGAGGGCTGCGCGTCTTTCCCAGGAAAATGTTGAAATGAATCACTATTTGTCGCGAAATTGTAGCCTCATTCCTTATGACTAACAGCTGGCCGAAACTGATGATCCAGAGGGATTGAGGAAGGTTGGATGATGAAGGTTGGATGGAAGGTTGGATTATTCTACAGTTTTCCGGGGCTTAATCCTACAGAAAGTGAGAATGGCTTAAGTAATCAGAATGGATGGGCGAGAAGTGCGCTGAAAAAGTTGCAATTTTAGAAGTATGTAGCAAAATAGGTAAGAGAAAAATAAGAACAAAATACCCGCAAGGATGGGACGTAAGCCCCCTCCCACGCTACATGTCTGTCCCATATTGCCAGAAGTAGAACTTTCCGTTCCTTACAAATTACATCTAAACATTCTTTATCATGTTTAATATCTCAGAAATTTACACAGATCGATGTGATAAAAATTGCTTATAATATTTCCGGTGGAGACTAGGACACTGCCCCCTTTGCGTACGGCCATGAGCATAACTATGACTCACATACTGTTCAGAATGGCAAGGACGAAAAGTGTGGGTCCTCCCCAAGAAAAATATTGAAATCAAAGACTGTAAGATGTGATTTTTTTGCTTATGGAAATAAAGGTACTCAAAATGCATTTCATCTGTTCATGGCACTGTTAATTATTTTAAAGTTTCAAGTGACTAGCCATTGACCCAAAGATCATGGTCATGTCAATATGAACAAAACAAAAAAAGACCATGCAATTCATTGATTGAATAGAGAACTCTATACACAATCACACTAATCCTTATTCCTCCTCAGATGACATCAAGGTTTCTGGTACCTGACTGAGATGACATCAAGGTTTCTGGTACCTGACTGAGATGACATCAAGGTTTCTGGTACCTGACTGAGATGACATCAAAGTTTCTGGTACCTGACTGCGAAGCATTGATGTAAACGAAGGGCCACCAAAGGTTAGCGCGCAGCGCTTAGAATATTTCATGTACCTACTTCACTGTCGGAAATGAACCTCCCCGCTTGCTCAAGTGTAGATAGTGAACATTTGAACATTTTGTCAATAAGACCTCAAAGTAGAGCAGCTATGCTGCAGAATCTCAAAACTTTTGTGAATGTTATGAAGGGTAATGTTGAAGGAAAAGTACCTGTATGCATCAAAGTATGATGCAACAAAAAAATTGTTTTGATGAACTGGTAGCATGGCATGAAAGTGAAACATAACATAAGACAATTTCCATACCATTGCTGATGCCATTCAAGGTATAAGTTCTGTCCTTCATCATGAGCTTCATATGTGCGGTTAGGACAATTGTTGTGGTATGGTTCTTCAAATCATACTTGTATTAAGAAATTATGCAAAGTTAGTGTCCTGATACATTTTATGTTCAAAATGATTATCATAAAAAATGTATACTGCAGGGTTTCTGCCAAAGGGGGGAAAGGGGGGATTTGTCCCCCCCCCCTTTCCAGAAGAAGGTGGGTAAAATCCCCCCCTTTTCATTTCCATAAAACTTAAAAAAAATGTCCATATCTTGGTTTCTTACTTAAGAAGAGGACACCTTTGCAGCAATGTTTGGACTTTAACAAGTAAATGTCCTTTAAAACCCTTCAAAATGCACCTTACAGGTGTCTTGAAGCAAGCTTTTGTCCCCCTGAACCCACTGGTAACTTTAGCCAGGGACAGCATCAATTTGGAGTAGGGGTTTAGGAGAAATTAATCCCCCCCCCTTTTTGCATTTCTGGCGGAAGCCCTGTACTGGGCTTATCATGAGTCGATTACTTAAGGAACATTGTGACCACAAGAATATTAAAACATTTACAAAAATCAATCAATAAAAGTTTGCTGGAAAATTTTGTTGTATGCCTTCCTCATTGTGCTATATTTTGGTGTTGTTCGTATTGCGTAATTTGTAGAAAATAAATTTTGAAATGTAGAGGGCAGTACATGCAACAATGCTTTTCAAGGAATCTTGAGTTAATCGCTACAATAAAAAAGCAAATAAAATGCTATAAATCACCTTATTTAAGAAAACTTATACAACTACAGGGTTGGAATTAAGGTTGGAGGAGAGTACGGCCATTTGGCCTTGGTCATTCATGAATTTTGGAGGCATCGGGTAGGGCACCAAGGCCAAAAGTTATTGTATGGCAGGGCACCCAGGCAAGAGATGAAAATCAATTTATAACAGTACTAGGTTTCACAGTATTTTTGTATGCGGCCTGCATGTACCTGTACTGATACGGTACCATATCACCAATTATAAAGTACCGAAGTATCGCCGAGAACTGCACCCTACGGTACCCCGAAAATATTTTTTAAAAATACTACAGTTGAATGAAATGATAAACTGAAATATAAATAGGCATACTATAACCATTAGATAACCTGCCTTGTGTTGTTTTATATTAAAACATAAACACAAAATGTTCTTTTGATAATCATTTTCCACCATTTCAGTCACAAATTTTTCACCTGGGAAAAAGCAAATTTTAACTGCTATCCTGTATGGTTAATGAGTACACTTGTGATGTTTGTTTTAACTTGAAGGAGAACCAAGTTTGCAAACAGCTTTGTGTTTTATTTGTAACTCATCTAAACTTAAAACTACCATAGAAAATATTATTAACCAATGAAGGATTACAACAATATATAAATAACAAATTACCTATGAAAACACAGGCCTACAGCTTTGTCATGATCTGACGTCATGTTTTGATGTTTATAAATCAGTGAAAAATGAAAATGACTGCATCACAATTGCCACAAACCCCATAAGCAACATCATGGCACCCTTAAGGGTAGAGTTGGCGCTCTATTCCCTTCTACCATACCACCACAGTGGACACAGGTTGGGCCAAGTCCGGGGTAACGTATGGCGGGGTCACTCCATGAAATGTTGCCAATAAGGGTCCAAGGAACCATTAACTGACATCCATGTACCAATATTCCATTTTCAATAGTACATAGTCGGACAGAAGCCAATAGTCGGGAAAATGGCAGTGACAAGATAATGCAATCTAACAATTCTCACATCTTTCTGTTCCTATTGTGAGTCAAGTCTTCCCTTCTCTTATTTTTTATGTGCGCAAAAATCATGGAATTAATGATTTTTGTATTACGTATTTTATGTCTTGTGTGACATTCATGCAAAAAATATGCTGGGTAGAACTGATAAGATAAGTAAAAATACTGCCGCCACACCCCTAGCCAATTTTATTCCTTCCCAGTTTAGACCGTCATTGTAACCAAAGTCTCTCACACAAGTATAAACGTAAATACTTCGAAGCCTTCAGTATTTCAATGTATCTACTTGGCTATTTCACACCATCGTAGCTTGTATTACTTGTACATTGAAAGGGTGTGGGCTCACACTTGTTTGTTTTCATAAATCATAAATGTACAAGGTACACTTTCACCACCACACAAATTAACATGCATGTTTTATATATAAAAGTCTCCCAACATTGCTACTGCTGCATATTAGCTAACAACTGGAAATTAATCGGCACAAGCAGCGATCGAAAAAATACTTAACTTCCATTATCATGTCCCATCCCGGACATGTTCTTGCGATGTACGTGAACTTCTCTACGGAGCAGGTGTGTAGCCTATGTATGGGTGTTTGCATACAGTTACGGACCTACACATGCACTTAACTGTGCTGCGCTTTCATAGTGCTTCACTTGAACTTCTGTACAGAACACGGACATGGCATACAGTATCGGAGTTTGCATACATTACAGACCTAGGCCTAGGCCTATAAAAAATATACAATTAATACCTGCACGAATTCATTTTGTGCTCTTCTCGATGGAAAAATGTGGAATGAAAAATTATTCTCTGATATTGTATGGTCTAAGAATATTGTGCATCCAGCTTGGGCGGGCATGACGGCCAACATCAAAGTTATTTTGCCTGATAAATGGACCCAGCCTAGGCTAGGCCAGGCCTAGCCTAGGGTACCTAGGCCTAATTCTGACGTACACTTTGTTCCCTGAACTAGGCCTAGGCTATTGCAACACAAACTTTTGACCGCATATTACTGTGAGAGTAATATCGTCTGCGTGCGTTGCTGCAGTGATTGTTGCTATATACGCGTATGCGCGTGTATGAACGTAACTATAGCTATGGACTATGTCACAATTAAACAGCAGTGCGTGCTATTTAGCATACAATAGTGTGAACGTCCTAGTTACACGATTTGGCATTTCATGGAATGATGAAAAAACAAAACAGGATCGTTTGTGTAAATCAAAATTTTTGGTCTTTTTTTGGACACTAAGTGCTAATAATCTTAGAATGAAGGGTCTTAAACATATAAGGCCCCGTAAAGAGGTCAATTATGTAGGAGTATACGTGAATTTGAGAAAGATCGAGACCATTCAAAATTTTTGAAGTTGCGGTAGCCCAATTTTGACAATGGGTATATTGCTGACCTAGTATGGGAAGCCCCAAAGCTTCCCAAATACTAGGTCAGCAGACTGCGGACTAGGCCAGGCCTAGCCCTAACTTAATTTAGGCCTAGGCCTAGGCGCCTAGTCAAGGCAAAGGCTACAGTGTAGGCCTAGTGGCCATGATCCAATATGACCGTAATTATAATCAATCTTTTATCGACCAGATAGGCTACAAACAAGCAAAAAAAAAATGAAAAATGATCAGAGCTGAGTACAAGACTATTAACACTAAGCTAGGCTAATTTACAAAGAGTTCCCAGTGGTCGAGTTGTCCAATGAGCCTAATTGTCTCAGGTGCCGAGTTGTTTCGGGGCCCTTCATGTTCATGTCTCGGTGGTCGCGAGTCCCTAAACCCCAATTAGAAAGTTATTGTAAGTTAGATGGCGCGATTCATACCGTGGGCTAGCTCTAACGTTACTACGCTAGGTTATGCATATGGTATAACATTAGGCCTAACGTTAACGTTAGTAGGCTAGGCTATGCCGTTACTAAGTTGTTCACCTTGAAGTTGGACTTGTAAGAAATCGCTGAAATGATTCACAATTGCACCACGTTTCCAGTTTCAGGCAATATGTTTTGGATATCTGTTGAAATATTCTTCTCAATCCATGAATAATTCCACTTATTTTTAACTGTTACATTAACTTTACGAACGGCCGACAAAACCAAAACCAAAACAGAACTTTCCATCCACGGTATACAGCTGTGATTGGACGGCTGTGTTTATATTCAAGGCATTTCATTTCATCCGGGCAGTATAACATGCCTAAAAATCAATACAGCCCCGCATTGTACCGCCTACTTAGGAATGAGACACTTTGAATGTAACACATGCCGTGACTGAGCGCGTGAAGTGCATTTGCCGAATTTTTTTCTGCGGTACTAATGCGGTACAAATAGTTCAAACCTTTGTCTCCTTCTTTGTTTTGCAGGAAAAAAACATGTGCCTAGCAACCAAACGTGCCGTGTGCAAAGAAATGGACGCTTACCTTGACAACTGAGCGTTTTGGGCCAAAATTTGCACAAAAAACGTAAAAACACTTAGAAACCATCACTTTTTTCACACCAAAATGGATAACTTCTTCTGCCCTGATCTCCAAGGGCATGCTCTCAAACTCTGAAAAACATTGACCACAGATCAAGGGACAATGTGTTGGGTTAAAGATATTTCAACCACCAGCTAGTGTGACAATATCTCAATACATGTTATGTATTGAGATAAAAAACTCGATTAGATCCTGTTAATTGAAAACAATGTCAACAATACAGCAAAAACGAAATGTACGAAAACGCACCTCTAGGGCAAGCATGCATAACCACGTGCTAGTACTACTACAGTATTGTACCTAATGACAGGTTTATCGTGCGTCATAACCCACATGACATGCCTCAGTAGCAGCTTCCTTGGTACATACTATCAGTTATTTAAAATAGTTACGTTATAGATTAGAAAATCAAGGCTAGTGTTGCAGTCTATATCTTGGAAAGAAAAAGGGTAAGGATTTCTGTTTCAACTCAGGAGTAGATGTAAAAGCGAAGTTAAACCAGAAAGCCCAAAGGCTTAATAGTGATTCCTTGCTGAAAGGGGGTGATTTGTTGCACTGAATTCATCGCTCAATTCATACTTCTTGATCATATCATTTTTACGATGTTTTCACAACTTGACCTCTGCTGACCACATGTGACCTTTTAATCCAACCAAATGGTGAGTGACAAAAAATGAAAAAAAAAAAGAATACCTTAGGGAGGATTTGAATCCGGACCGTCTTCGTGAGAAACCGAGCTCCTATCCCGTTCAGCTTAAGGTATTTCTAACCATTCTATAGTCACAGCATCCTTTTCACGTGTTCATAATAAGGTAATTTGAATTAGTGTTATTACTGTAACAGCTTCGCTTGTGAAAAAGTAAATGTTTTTCTGTATAACTTTTTCTCTGGAATGGTAGAAAATTCAGGCCTAACTTTTCGTTAGTCACGAAACGCCGGACGCAATTTAGAATTACCATCCATTGTGTATCTAGTTTATGAGGTTTTCGTAGTTTCACCTCTGATGACCTCATATGATCTTTGACCGCCAAAAATCCATAGGGGTCCCCTCTCTCTTGACGTAACGCATCTTCATACCAAGTACGAAAAGGATCCATCATCCCTGTCTTGAATTATCTTGTTTGTTCAAGGTTTTCGGTTTTTGATGACCTCTGATGACCTTAAATGACGGGCAGAGAGTAAAGGTCATCACCAACAACAATTAGGTCGTCGAAGAGCTCTGCTCGTGGGAAGAGAGAAGACCGTGTATATTCCCATATGCCATGATAGCGATAAACTCCGTGACCCCCATTTGATACCTAGGCCCCTAAAAATTCATCTTAGCTATACGCCACTGGAGCCATGTGTAATATTTTCTGAGCATATCTGTCTTCACCACTTCTAACCTTTATAAAATTTGGTACAATTTTGGAGGCTGGAGAAAATGGAGTGGGTGGGTGGGGAAGCTAAAGCTCCTAGTCCCCCTACAACGGCGCTTGCCTATTACTTAGTCTCAAATTTATTTGTGATGGACTTAGAATACGTATAAGATTTCTTGCTTTCAATTATCCTGGCTTCATCGTTAAACAACGTTGCTGAGCATGTCTTTACTACCAACAAACCCACAATGCTCCGTTCATTTCGTGTATAGATAACCCTAAGCCGGTATCATTGTGTATGCCCTACATACTGCACATGCCTTCAAAGCCTTTTTCTATTACTTTGTATCCTCACGACACATCGATGACGCATAACGACTCTTACTCAAAATTTATATCTGGCTTTGTATCTGGATATATCTGGCTAATATAAAGTATGGCCATATTAAGCCAGATATAAAATTAGATACATGGGGTATCTTGGTATGTTGAATCAAGTTTTATATGAACATATCAAGCCAGATATAAATTGATAGATGACCATGCTAGATATACATATCAGTTTTTATATGGCCATATACAGCCTTACATACTTGATGAAAAACCATGCCAAATACACACATCAAGTTTGATATGGCCATACCATACTTGGTGTAACTTGATAGACGACCAGCCAGATATGAATATCAATTTCTATATGACCATATCAAGCCAGATATAACCTGCTTAGACAACTATGCAAGATAAACACATCGATTTTTTATATGGCAATATCAAGCCAGATATAACTTAAAAAACGACCATGCCAGATATAAATATCAATTTGCATATGACCATATCAAGCCTTATATATAACGTGATGACAAACCATGCCAGATATACATATTTAGAACTATAAAGTCATATCAAGCCATAAAAATTGATAAACAACCATGCCAGCTATACAATTTAATCTTGATATGGCCATATCAAGCCAGGTATCACCCGAGAAAAGACCATGTCAGGTATACATATCGATTTTTATATGGCCATATCAAAGCCAGATATCACTTGAAAAGTATTTTTCCTGATATGCGTATCAAGATTTATATGGCCATGTCAGGCCAAATATCGCTTAAAAATATTGTGCCTGATATGCATATCAAGTTTTATACAGCCATATCAAGCCAGATATAAACTTGATAAAAAGCCTTGCCAAATATACATATCCAGTTTTATATGGCCATGTCAAGCCATATACGCTTTGATAAAAGAACATACCAGATATGAATGTTAACCTTTATGAATATTAACCTTTATATGGTCATGTCAAGCCAGATATATGGTGATAACATTCAATGCTAGATATGCATGTAAAGTTTGATACGGCCATATCATGCCAGATATTTACTTGGTAAACCACCATACCAGATACACTGTTAAAAATGTTGGGCAAATATTAACCAACTTTTTAACCAACGTTGGTCCAAATATCAACATCCCAACAAATTGGGTAAAAATTTAACCAGTTCAGTTGGTTTAAGTTATTATCTAGTAGTTGGGTAGTACTTTAACCAACTATTGAAAGAAATTGTGTACCCAATAAATGGGAATCCTATATTGCCCACACAGTTGGTTAAAGCCAAATGCGCTTATACCTCTTGTTGGACAAAGCGTATTAACCAATACTTGGTAAATATGGAGGGTTGTAGTCTCTCCAGATATAGCATACTGGGAATTTCTTTCCCAGGGGCTTATTTTTTTATATATATTATGCACTGTATATTGGCTAATGATATCTATCCCTTTCGAGCTTTCTTTTATAGTTTTAATGAATCACTGGTAACTGAGGTCATATCTAATGAGTAAAATACGTTAATTACTACAATATATTTTGCATGAAATGTCTTTAATGCACAACAGTCGTTAAAAAAAAAGACGTTAGAAAATGCATCTACACATTGATAGGTACATTGTTGGTTAATGGCAACCCACCGGCCCCAGTTAAAAATCTTTGGCTTAATAATCTGTTTCGTTTGTCACCGAGCTCCGTATATAAATTAGTCCAAAACTATCATTTTCCTAAGGCACTGTAAAATGATGTTATGAAGTTTTGTAGTTCCATCAATAAGAAACAGTCATCCTGAGCACTAGCTGTTCCACAGCATTCAAAGACAGTTTACTCTTTATGCCGAAATGTTTCAAATTACAATATATAAAATCTTATTCGGACGTGAAAGAGAATATACAAGATTCTGAACTTTCATTGGATAGCCGTTTTGCGCTAAATACGAATCGTCGAATCTCATACAAATGTGTGCTAGTTCGTACTACTATTTTAACAATTTTATAGAAATAGCGGTCGCTTTTATGGTCTAAAATAATGTACGAGTTTTCCTCTTTGGCCAATATAAAAGATGCCAAAGGGAATCATTCAGATTTTGGAACCAATTGCTGATTATGCAAAGAATTGTGAAACAAATCGAGTCAAGTGTACTGTTGTTTGGCGCAAACACTGCAGCCAACAATTTACCCAACTAATTAGCAAAAATCACCCAACAAGTGGGTAAAGTGAGAATATGCCCAACTGTTGAATGGAAGGTTGTCGTCAGTTTAACCAGTAAGTTGGGTATTACAATACACGTGTATGGAAGGGAAATTTTAACCATTTTGTGAGCAAACATTGACCAACATTTAAGCAATAGCTTTTGCCCAACAAAAACTTTGCCCAGCGTTTTAACAGTGTATGCATATCATGTTTTATACTGCCATATCAAGGCAGGTATCACTTGAAACAAGACCATGTCAGATATACATATCAAGTTTTATATGGCCATGTCAGGCCAGACGTCACTTGAAAAAATATTGTGCCTGATATGCATATCAAGTTTTATATGGCCATATCAGGTCATATACGATTTGATAAAAGGACATGCCAGATATAAATAAAAACCTTTACATAGCCGTATCAAGCCAGATATATGGTGATAACATACAATGAGAGATATGCATGTAAAGCTTGATATGGCCATATCAGATCAGATCTAACTTGATAAAGACAATGTCAGTTGTATATTTGAAGTTTTATAAGGTCATATATTGTTGTGTGCTTAATTTGGTAACTTTTCCCAGGTTAGGAGTACTTCGGGATGCAATTGAATGTATCTGCTTACTGAATTCATCAAATGCATACATGTTGTCTAATATACACTCTAATTAACTAACGTATGCAAATGATCTGCAAGAAACAACAAGGATGATCTCTTCTTCAGTTAGGGACAGAAGTCAATCCAGTGATCCCGAACTTGTATCTTGCGTTTTAGAGCAAGTCTTATTGAGCAGCGACTTCCAGAATATTCTTCAGTCCTCTGTCGAAAAAGCCCTCGAGTCAAAATTATTGCCTCTCCTCAGGCAGATTGAAGAGAACCAAGGTCAACTCCATGACCTCGAGTGTAAAGTGGATTCTCTCAGTAAAGAAACAGAATCCATCAGAGCTAAATATGATCACCTCAGCAGTGCTTATGGCGATATGGAACGTAAAAAGGACGACGCAGAACAATATTCCCGCCGTAACTGTTTACGGATATTCGGCATTGCTGCTCGCCAAGGCAAAAATACTGACGCCCTAGTCACGGAACTTGTCTCGTCTCGTCTCAACATATGTCTTCCCTCCAACCGCATCGACCGATCCCACCGTATTGGTAATCCGGTAAATAACAAGACCCGCTCAATTATAGTCAAGTTTATATCATACTAAGCTCGGTCCTGGGTAATCAAAGAGAGACGAAAACTAAAAGGCACCGGCATTGTAATACGCGAGGGACCTGACTAAACGAAATCAAGACCTCCTTCATAAGGCTAAAGCCCACGATTTGGTAAAAAGTGCTTGGTCCACGGACGGCAAAATCATGGTACTAGTATCTAAAGATGGTTCAGCATTTCGTAAACGAATCAGGAATACAAATGATCTAACTCAACTCTAGCACGATGGACCTCCTATGTTCCAGCAAATTTTCATGGAGTTGATTCGCTCTCGAACTTCCTCTTTGCCTGACCAAGTTTGTTAGTATTTTTTCTTCTGTGTTGTGTTTTAGATATAAGTGTTAAATGGTTCATTTGTCGTGTTGTACGTTATGCCTACGTGATGTTACCGGGGATTCTGAAACCCATAATTGTATATGTTCTAATTGTTATGGTCCCATCATTTACCATAATTCATGTTACCCTGGTAATGCCACTTTGCTGTAGAAAATGTTCCCCTGTTCCTGAATTAAATTTCCATAATCCCAATTATGACAGCTGGGATCCCTTGATTAATATTGACCCTGAATGCAATGTTAGCTCTTTTAGGCGTTTTTCTTGTCAATACTTCGATGTCAACAAATTTAACAATCATTTTCAAGCTCTTCCTATTGGCAATCTTTCTCTCATTCACATTAATTCTCGCAGCCTGCAAAGTTTCAACTCCCTCTATTCACAGATGCATGGTTTAGAACTCTCTTCTGATTTAATCGGTATGACTGAAACTTGGCTAAAACGTGACTGTTGTAGAGGACTTTTTTCGATATCTGGTTACAATTTTTTCCACACTCCGAGATCAATTAGAATCAGTGGTGGGGCATTAATGTTAAAAATACTCCCAAGTTTGAAATCCTTTCTGAGCTTAATATCTTTGAAGAGGGCCTCTTTGAATCTATTCTTATTCAAGTTAAGAATAGTACTACTTGAGGTAACTCTATCGTTGGTGTAATTTACTGCCCTACTGGTGTCGGTAATGATGTTTCGCAAAACTCCATCTAAGCAAAGTGTCTAATGCTAATTGTAAATGCTATTTAATGGGTGACTTTAATTGTAATCTCTTGAAATTGAATACTGATTCAAATGTAAAAGATTTTCGCAATCTCATGACACCCCATTCCTTTTACCCATTTAGTCTAGCGGCGAATTCGAAAAAGAGCTCTAAAATTTACTTACCAGGTACCGATTTGTAAAATATAGCGACTATGCTAAAACTATTGTTTATAATATAACTTTAAATTTTAGGTTGGTTGTCACTTTTTAAAAGTTCCCCAACATGCGTATTTTCAAGGACAAAGGTCAAAAAGGTCAATTTTTGAAAATTGCAGTATTTTTAACACACTTTAATATGACGAGACTTATGTAATACTGAGTCAAAATGAACAGTTTATACAGTCTTGAAGTGCTCAAAATATAAAGAAAATAACAGAATTATAATCTGTTTATAGGGTGTTTTCCTAGCCTTAACAAAGGAATTTGAATAACGGACTTAGACACGTTGAACTGTCTGTTTTCAACACTTTCCAATTCAATTCTAGACCATTGGTGAAGACTGAGAAGATAATTGTCCAGAACAGTGGTGGCGCCAGGTGGGGGCAGGGGAGCTACGATGTATACGATAAAACATGTAGTCCCCGACAACGGGCAGTCGCCCCGACGATTTACTTAATTTTGGTCTAAATTTAGGCAAATCTTTTAACAAAACCCCCAAATTTTTTCCAATTTTCTTCGTAAAAACCCAAATTTTTTCAAACTTTCTATGGTAAAAGCCCAACTTTTTCAATTTTTTTTCCATTAAGAGTCCGAAATTTTTGGCGCGCTTCTCGCGACAAAAATTTGCTTCAAGGATCGTTTCGGCACTATATCTCCCTCATCGAGGCTTCGGGTGGCTGGCACCCCCATCGGGGAGCTTGGTCTCCCTGTCGGGAAAATCCTGGGGCCACCCCTGGTCCAGAAACATCCCATGCGTTCTGTAAACTATGGACAAGTGATGTTTAAAATACAACTTTTGAATTTTTCTTCAGTTTCCGAACATAAAAAGTGTTAAGGTCAAAGGTCATTAAAGGTCTCACTTTTTAAACTTGATCTGCATGTTACGTGTTTCCGCTTTTCCGCAAAAGGACCCTCAAAAAATTATATCACTTCAAACAACATTTATTCAGATGTTTTAAAGCAACTTTATCAGGGTGAGGCCAGTGAGGGTGAGGATGCCATGGCCCCTTCGAGAAAGGTTCAAGCCCTAGTCGGGAAAAATTTCTAAATCTTTTTTAGGGAAAATGAGTGTGTGCGAAGTTTGTCATCTTTGACGGTGACTGGTCGTCCCACCACTTTAGTTGAGTTACTCCAATAAAAAAAAAACCAAATTTTTAAATTTACTTCAATAAAAACACCAAATTATTGAAATATCTCAACTAAAAGCCCCAAATTTGTGCCGCCCAATCAGCGCCGAAAAGTAATTATTCACCATCCTCCCAGCAATCCGTCCCTTTTGTCATGGTTTTGGGCTATGGCCTCCGCCCCTACCAACGTCGGGAACTTGCCTAGTGCAATCCTTAAAATCAAGTGGGATATAATGACAATATTTATAGGCCTACCATGCAATGTAGGCTATTTTCGTAGCTGTATCAGAGAAATCTGAAGTTTTGTTTCGGTTGTTAGGATTTGCATTGCATTGATTATATTAAATGTGCGAAATCACATAGCCTAACTAAATAGACTTAATTTTTTATTAAATACATTACGGTGTATCTGTCATTGCAATTACTACTTGCCAACATGAACCAGATTAGCGAAAAGGGGTAGGATGGAGCAATATCCCATGCAAAAACAGTGAATATATGTCTAAATGTTTTCGAACATGATGGTAAATTTTATTAAGGCAGAAAAATTCTATTTCTCTTGCACATTTTGTGAAAATCCGGCCATTGGTCGGATTACCGCAGTTTTTCGGGCAAACGGCGTAGCCTCCCCCCCCCCCCCCCATAGAAAGTGTCCCTTACACCCGTGGTAATTGTTACGTGAATTTAATTCATTTTGTTAAATGGTGAATACAACTTTAATAATTTGTGGTTATAGAGCAATATAATTAAAAAGGCTTTTCTTTAATCTTAAAACTTTAAATATTTTTGATGTTTAATACTTATCAGGTCTCGATCTTTATGTACAAGTATGTTAACGGTACCTTGCCCATTATTTTCGACAATTACTTTAACTTTAACCGGGATTACCATCACTACCACACTAGGAAGTCAGATAATTTTCATGTAAGTAGGTTTTGCACACAAGCTTTCAATCGTTCTCTCTATGTTATGGGTCCGAAGTTCTGGAACAATCTCGACAAAACCATTAAGAATTCTAAGTCCATTGGTATATTTTGTAAACACTTAAAGGATCATTGTTTACAGAGGTACAAGGCTTAAGCCACTACTACTTTCACTTTCTATACGTCATTGTTTTATGTGTTGTTCTTTTATATGTGTACTCATACTATAATTGTTTATTCTGTTAAAGGGGGGCTGCTCGCAAAAGCAACCTGTTTCTCGAGCACTACTCCACTCCCCCAGTCTTGACATTTGTATAACTGTGTTATATTTCAATTTGTGGAAATAAACTGAACTGAACTGAACTGAACTGAATTAAAAGTTGTTTCCCATATTGGAAAGCCAGTGAATGATTCTCGCACCGGTCTATGTTGTTTTAAGTCTGGACATGGAAATGGCACATATCCATAACATGACTTGGTTTTACTAGGAAAAAAAAAACCCTTCAAATAAAATAATTCGCAGTTCTCAAAAAATGATCATGCAGAGGTGCATTCAAGGAAGCTTGAAGAGGGGCTGTTAATACGGGTACAAATTCGAGCTATCATTTTGGTAGAGTTATAAAGACAGTGTTTAGTAATCACAATTAGGGATAACGTGTTTAATTTCAGCCACACCTAGCGTCGTGAGGCGGATATATAGAAAACAGGTTCCTTTCTAAGGACTGATATTATGCTTTTTGTCAGCACAATATACGTTTTTGTCGACAAATGATTGGAGGTAAGAAGCATTTAGCAAACTCAGGGGTTTTGGGAGAAGATACGTTTTCACCAATTATTCTTTTAGCCTGGCAACAAGTACATAAATTGGTTGGTTAAATCACTGGTCAACCAGATTCAGATATAGCCTGAAAGCAACCATGTGTTGACTAGTTGAACAATCGGGAGAACGGGTACTCTGTTCGAAAATACAGATCTATAACATAGGAACAGTAGAGGGACTCGCAAACATTTACGCCTGGTAGAAATTGTAGGAACAAAAATTAACATTGCCTTTTATGTTAACACATCTCGTGCCTTGAAAATGATTTTCCCGCTGAGTCTGGGAGCTTTCTCGCCCCTTCAGCACGTTTTCTGGCTAAGGGCCTGGATGAAAGTGGCTCTAAGAGGGCTAAGTGATTCGGTTTTTCATGTGCAGATTAATGAAAGCAGTTTCAATTGACAGGATACCTTTTTCCTTTGTATGAAAAGCAAAGAATTTGTTAATTGTTTACCGCTTTGACCCATTTAGGGCAAGATGTTAGTGACACATTTAGAAGGTGGAGCATTGTATTTTATTATTCTTACATCTGATTTAGGATTGCAATTTTTATAATGAAAACACTCAGCTGTTCAGTACTTCTTTTCCTACTTACAGAATGCATTCCGTTCTGATTTTTCGCCTTCAAAAGCTCAACATGAAAACTGCCAGATGTATATTTCTCAGTGCCATATAGTCTTAGGGCTTTAATAAAAGTATGGTCAGAAAGCGCGACTATATGATGAAATCTTAATTTGTTTACAACAAATGATAACTTGAAAACACCGTAGCCACATTTTTCGTTATCCGTATATGGTTTCTTAATTTGACTAGTCTGCATATAGCTTACAGGGTTTTTCGTTTAGCCTTTCGCTACGGTTACCCTGTGTGGCAGAAGTTAAAGAGAGCCGCTATGCAGTCAAACATTCGACAGATCAATTTTATCCAAGAAGGGCATTATATTGCAATGTAGAACTTATAACGATCTTACATTGTCTTTATTGAGAGACGCTTGATCTCCACGTGGCAAAACATGCATAAGATGCATTAAAATATCATACCGTGTAAATTTGTAATGGGGCAAACTAAAAAAATTAATGAAAATATTCAATGAAACCATAGTAAATATTGATAATTAAGGGTTTTATATATTGACTGGAGTTCAGGGATGTTTATTGTAAATTTATTCAAAATATTTACCACACTAGACTCGAGGTAAAGCCTCCCCTGAAGGTGATGTACACATGTGTAGTACCAAGATTGTTGAAGTTTGGGTGAAAATGGACTCGTGACCTTTGACCCTCCTAATTACCATGTTCGGGTAAATTTAAAAGGTGACAACCAACAGAAAATGAAAGCTGACATTCTAAGAAACATTTTAAGGGTAGGTGTCAACTTTTACAAAGTTGTACCGGGGGGTCGAAAATTTTCAGACTTCGCCGCTAGTCTAATTGCACTCCTTGCCCACTCGTATCACTCCCTCCTCCACTTCCTTGGTTGACAGTATTCTTACTAATGACCCTCGTGATTTCCACTCAGGTATTTTGATTATGGATATCTCTGACCACCTTCCTGTCTTTAGCATATCAAAATTTGTAGCTCACATAGACCGTGGTCCTCCGAAACTCTCTAAGACTAGAAGTTTTAAATCTTCTCAGATTGATACTTGTAGTACTTCCTTAACAAATGAAAATTGGCATGAAGTATTTCATTGCAATGATCCTAATAGAGCCTATGATATTTTTGTTGATAAATTTCTCCTACACTACAACAATTCGTTTCCTTTGGTGAATAATAGAAAGGTTGCTACCCATCGTAAAGATTGGATGACTGGTGGTATTTTAAAGTCGTGTAAAACCAAGAACAAACTCTGTCGTAAATATTTGAAGCATCCAACCCACCCGAATTACAAAGAAGACGCAAGCTTTCGAAACATCCTGACTCGTATTATAAAAAATCAAAAGAAACATTTTTACCACAAGAAATTTTCAAAATTAAGAGGACACGTGAAAGAAAAGTGGAATTATATTAATACCATGTTAGGGAAAGATTTTACTCCGAAAAATGTTGATGAGATCTCTGTGGATGGAACACATATATCAGATCCAAATTTAATTTGTGTTCACTTTAATGACTTTTTCATCAATATTGGCCAGCAGCTTTAGTCTGAAACTTTAACATCATCTAATGATGCTAATGCTTACCGTCGTTATCTTCCTCTTGCCTCCTTACTCTCAATTTTTCTAGACCCCTCTTCCGAGGAAGAAATTCTAAACATTATTTCATCCCTAAATCTTCGGCACCTGGTTAAGACGATATTTCTCCAAAAGTAGTTAAATGTAATCCTCAATTAATAAGTAAACCTCTTTGCTACATTTTTAACTTGTCTATGTTTCAAGGGATCGTGCCCGAATGAAAGTTGCTCGTGTTATTCCATGTTTGTCAAAAATACTTGAAAAGATCATATTTACTAGAATGCTAGAATTTTTTAATAAAAACAATGCTATTTTCGATGGTCAATTTGGCTTCCTGCCTGGAAAATTAGCTTTTCAAGTTCTTGTTTACCTTTCTCACTCACTTACTGATGCATTTGAAAAGGGGCATTACATCGATGGTACTTTCTTAGATCTATCTAAGGCTTTCGACACTTTGGACCACGATATTCTATTAAGTAAACTAAAGAATTACGGTATTAGGGGGTTGCTCATACATGGTTACGTAATTATCTCTGTAATCGCTATCAATTTGTCAGTAACAATAATCACTTTTCGATGCGTAAAAAGTACTATGTGGGGTTCCCCAGGGTTCCATTCTCGGTCCTTTTCTGTTTTTAATGTATGTAAATGATCTTCAGCGTTCGAGCAAGAAACTTACAATGATTACTTATGCTGATGATACAAATCTCTTTTATTCTGATGACAATTCTGCTAGCATTATTTCTACGGTTATGCAAGAGTTAAAAATATTTGACTGTGGTTTCAGCTTAATAAGCTTTTCCTTGATGTAAATACACCTGTTTGCTGATGTTTTCTTCCCGTGGTAAAAATGTGCCCCAGAGTGTCAAGGTATTGTAATTAAGAACGATTTCGTTCCATTTTCATCGCATGCTAAGTTTTTTTTTTTTTTGAATTCTTATAGATAAGCATTTACGCTGGGAACCTCATGTTGATTACACTTCAAGTAAGATATCCCGAGGAGTAGGTATATTGAACAAACTAAGGCACTACCTCCATTGTAACATACTGCTTTCGATCTACAACGCTATTATTTTACCGTATTTTACTTATTGTAACATTGTTTGGGGAAATAATTACTCATCACGCCTACAGAAACTCGTGTCGCTTCAGAAAAGAGCCATTCGTTTTATTGCCCATTCAAATAGTAACACCAGAAGCAACCCAATCTATTCTACTCTGAATACCTTGAAAGTCTCTGACATCAACAAACCCCACATAGTTTGCTTTGTTTATCAATACAACAATAGGCTTCTTCCTAACTGTTTTGATAATCTTTTCACAGTCCGTAACTCTATTCATAGCTATAGAACCAGACGAAATGACCATTTCAATCTACCTCTCAAGCGCTTGACCTGTTCCCACTATTGTATCTGCTTTTCAGGCCGCAAAATTTTGGAATTCACTTAATGAAAATTTGAAAGGGACATCCTCTTTTATCCGCTTTAAGAATCACTTCAAAAGGGAATTAATTTCTAAATATATGTAAAGTTATCTCAGTTTTGGACTTCCCTGTAGGGTGTGGTGGTGGTTGGGGTTGTTTTTGTTTAGCTGAGTAGGGGAAGAGGTGTTTGGTGTTGTACTGTATCTTGTTGTGTAATCTGTGTTTCCCTGTTTGATGTAAATTTTGCTTGTGATTTGTTATCATTTCTATTTTATTATTATAGGGGTTCCCTTCCCCACAAGTTTTGTTTTTAAACTTTCTTTGGGAACTCGTCAGTTAATGCTCTTGTATATTTCTTATGTCATACTTACCATATATGTTATCCGAATTTTATGTGCATTGATTGGAATAAAGTGAATTTATTGAAATCTGTGAATGTAGGCGGAGTCAGAATTTTGAGCCCCAATTTTCATTTTTCTTTATTTAGGACATAAAATGTGAGATATTTATCAAACCATCGACAAAATTTACATTCAATATGCACCACAGTGTAACTCAAAACCACAGTGCTTTGAATGCATGTAAAAGTAGGAATTTCAAAGCACTTTTATTGTTCACTACTTAGTAAATTAACAAATTTCTGTACTTAAGTCAATTTCACTATGACGTGAAATAAACTTTGTCAAAGATGTTCAGGCAGCTCTTGCTTCCGTCGGTCCTGGGTAGGACTTTAAACTGCATGCGGTTGTGGAGCTTGTTTAAGCGTGGGGATAATGAGGTTACCCTTTGCCACAACTGCCTCCGGGGCACCCTTGGGCAAGTTGCGCCTGTACTTGCCCTGTTCAGTTTGGGTTCCCGAAGAGAGTGGACGTTCCCGATCCCCTACCGGGCTGGTTCGATCTCTTTGGGAGTTTTGTTTTGTTTTGTTGCATGTAAATAGTTGTATATATTGTAAATAAACTGTAAATAGTGATTTGAGTGTGGCAGGTGGACCCCCCGTGTCCCTCTGCGCTGTGGTTGCCTTCGGGCGTGTTGTTTCCTTGGGTGTGTTTGTTGCCTTTGGGCGTGTGTTGTTTTGGCCTTGTGTCATTTTTTGTTTGTTTGCGGTAACAAAGACTCTTTCGTTTCCTTTGCTGGGTGTGGATGGTGAGAGCATGTTGGCGATTCGGTGGATGGTTGCGTTTTGCTCCGGTCCGGTTTGGGTTCTTTCGTTTTTCAGTGCCTGTTTCTATGTACTTAACCCCCCCCCCCCCCGTCTTTGCTGCAAAAGCAAGCAAGGCTTCTGATGCTTGATGCAAAGTGTTGAATGAATTTATTCTTATATTAAACGGTGTATTACACAACAGATTAGTGGTAATGGCAACAGGAAGACACTGGCCATATCCCGACCAATTCCTACATAATGCTCAGAAATGTCCCCACTTTCTCTTAAATTTGATCACACTCTGAAAATAAAGAAACTGGCGATTGTTTTCAGTACGTTACAGAAGTAAAGCTTGTCAGCTCGTAGGTCTCTCTTCTTTATCAAATACAGTAGTTCCAAGATTCACAGCCGTAGGACGGTAGTTTGGAGTGGAGGAAGAAATGAAAATATGTAGTCAGTGGCATCCTGTGAAACTATGTAAGCAATCACCACCAGTAGAGAGTGCGTAGCGTGGCAAGAAATAACTTTGTCAAGCAGATATTCATATGCAATTATGTAATTTGTAACTATTTGAGTGTCTGCATTTCGAAGGGGAGAGGGGGATTCATACATGAGAACGAACCATCCCTATTTTACAAGGAAAGTTAGACATCAAACGGTGGTTGGTTTAAAGAAAAACGAACCCATCGACAAACCACTCAAACCGTCCCCCCTTCCTCTGCGTACCGGCCTGCAAGCAAAGTCAGCTATTTAACTGGTTCGCTCAAGGGTGCTCCAGACAAGGAGTGCAATTAACTTCACTAGCTGTGTAACAGATTTTAATGGTACAGCGGACCTTGACAGGTGGCAGGTAAGCCAGCTGTAAGATCCATCAAATGATACCCTTCATGAGATATCGTATTTATTACATAAATATAGTCATATATAGGTATCCTTATGCTAAGTATGAGCTCCATCAATTACCGATATTATGTTTTAGGTATTTTACAAGTTTTTCACTACTTGCTCGCCAGTGATCTCAGATAACCTTTAACTTTTATCAAACATAGTGGGATGACAGAAATGCACCCACATTCTACTTATGCAAAGTATCTGTGGTTCCTCTCTTGAGATATAAATTTTAAAAGGTTTCATTTTTGACCTCTGGTGACCTCTGACCTCCTCCTAAAATGATAGGATTCTTCCTCGCATCATGACAAACCT
Source organism: Holothuria leucospilota (assembly GCA_029531755.1). Classification (NCBI taxonomy): domain Eukaryota; kingdom Metazoa; phylum Echinodermata; class Holothuroidea; order Aspidochirotida; family Holothuriidae; genus Holothuria; species Holothuria leucospilota. Next base: position 38,672,268 of record CM055982.1, read on the forward strand.
ATATACCAAGTATGAAAGGTATCCATGATTCGCATCTTGAGCTATTGTGTTAATAGCATTTTCCAAGGTTTTTGTTGCTTCACGTTCGACTACCTCGGATGACCGTTCACCAAGTACACTCCCTTTGCCAAGTATCAAAATTTTCCATGCCTCCTACCTTAAGATATCTCATTTAAAAGTTTCTGGTTTTGACCTCTGTTGATCTCACATGGCCGCTGACTGCCACCATGCATTCTGCAACTGACATCACATTGCGCTTGGTTGCACGATAGGCAGACAACGTTTTTAAAAGCTGATTTTTTTTCGCAGAAATGAAGAGAATGATAAACACTGCAAAGACGTGGTGCATTATTTGGATCATAACTCTCTGGTGCAAAATGATCTATCCACAGAAAAAACCGCAGATCTAGGGTCTTGTAGAAGTGGCTCTAAATTGTAAGGGGGATGCCCGAAGTGAACGGCCAAGGCGCGATGTCTCGACCGGATCTAGGTTCCTCCTCAGGAAAAGTCTCAAATCAAAATTCGTGGCATCTTGTTTTAGTAATAAGTACATAAAACAGCTTGTTGTGAAATAATCTACTACTAATTCCTGTGCTAAGTTGTTATGCAGAAAGGCCATTGCAACTTTGAACTAGAATAGCCAGGGTGGTGCCAGGAGTTGTGCAACGGAAGTTCGGGAGGGCTTGCTTCCGCGACCGGGGAAGGGGGTGTGAAATTTTTGCCACTACATTCCCGGATATGGTGCGTGCATATCACCACATAATACTTAAATAATCAAGGCCTAACACTGAATGACGTTTAAAGATAACTGTGGCAGTAATTTTGCACAAAAATCAAAATTAATGCACCAAGGTTAGTGCATATTCAGTGTTTTGTAGAAAATTAGGACTTCCGGAGTTGGTCAGCGCTACACATTTTTAGGGATGCATAGAAGAGACGAAAAGAGAGCTGCAGTAGGTCAACTGCATGTTACCGGGGCAGCTGGCTTCCTAAGAAAAGAGCATGTATCGCATCGTATCCTCCCGTTGATTGGCATTTTTACAGGGCATTAACACATTTTCATTCATGTATGTAGCCATATTGAACCCTGATATAATGTGATGTACTATTTGCATTATAATTTCATAAATACATCACTGAGCATTTCCAATCAGGTCTTTTGATTCTTTACTATCATTTTCTTATTCATTTGTAGCACATTGTATGTGGTGAAAAACAACCTTTTTCGACAAATGAAGCTGCAAAGTTGTCAGTGGCGACCATTTTATATTTATGCAAATTAGCCTGTTTTTCGATGTCAGATTTCGTCTGATTACATAATGTTCAGTGGGGCCATTCTGATAATTCGAAGCCAAAAATTTCCTGTTGCAATTTGGTTAATATCTCTTAATTTTGACCTATTTGTACGTACAAGGTATGTCCAAGATTTCAACACATGCTACTTCTAAGCAGTGCAATATCCAGAAAGGCAAAAGTCGCAAGAAAAAGATGGGGTTGGGAGAACCAAACCATAGAGACAGTACTAGAACGAAAAACTGAGATGAGGGTGTCCGTAACATTCTGGGAGTGGGTATATCGATCGGATAATCTAAGATTAAACGAGACTTAAGCTCTCATGTAAACCCTCAGTGTCGTGTGATGAATCGGTAGAATCCCAATCAAACTTCAACCCTAAGGTCTTGTTTAATTTTAGATTATCCGATCGATATACCCCCTCCCAGAATGTTACGGGGGCCCTCATACCAACCCTTTACATCCAGATTCCGAAAGAAACGGTTGTCTCAGACATACCTTCTCTTTTGTGCAGTGCTACAATCGGTTTGTACTTACACAATGCTGTTGTAGCGCTGTGCTCCCCTATTGTTTATCTGTGCCTACGGCTGCAGTTTGGCCTTTGTACAAGGGAAATAGACCGAGAACCCAGAGTTGTTAGCTTACCTGGGAAGGTTACCAATTTTTATGTTTATTACTCTGTCTGGCATGGGTTCAAAGTCAATGAACTGGACGTCTGCCGGGTTCCTGGTGTTGGATGTTGAAATGGGGGACACTGACATCAGTACCCCCAGGTAGGCTAAATGACCTAAGAAGGTTACTATCTGAAGTCAGCCCGTAATTAATTAAAGGTCATATCCTCAACACCTTTGAATGAGGCTTGCCAGACATGTTAAGTGTTGGGAGGGGTCTGCCAGACGCCAGTGATGATCCCCAGGGAAGTAAGCTAGATGGAAGGTTACCCAACGAAACTTACCGTACCGCAAAATATTCAGCGTGCCTTGGTGAACAAGAAATGACCATCGCCAGAAATTTAAATATTGGGAGGGGTCTGCCAGACGCCCCTGAATGTGCCCCCTGGAAGAACTCAGCTATGTGACTTTGGAAGGTTACCCAACCAAAATTACCGCAAACTGTTCAGCGTGCCGTCGTGAATGAGAAATGACCATTGCCAGACGTTTTAAGTGTTGGGAGGGGTCTGTCAGTCGCCAGTGATGACCCCGGGGAAGTAAGCTAGATGACCTCGGAAGGCTAACCATCGAACCTTACGGTAAAATGTTCAACGTGCCGTTGTGAATGGGAAATAAAACTTACCAGACAATTTAAGTGTTGGGAGGGGTCTGCCAGACGTGCCTGCCTCTGGAGTAAGTACGGTACGCTAAATGACCTCGGATGGTTACCAAATAAGCTCACTGGAAAGTTTGCAGCGTGTTTTGGTGAATGAGAATTGAGCACTACCGGACATTTTAAAGTTGGAACCTCTTGCCAGACTTCCCTGAGTATGCCCCTGGGAAGAAGGCAACATGACCTCGGAAGTTAACTCAACAAAATGTCACCGCAATATCTTCAGTACTGTAACACTGTGTAAATAATGAATGACATTAAATGTTGGAAACCCAGGCCTGACGCTCCTGAACCCCCCCCCCCCCTCTTCGGAAAATGATGTATATGACCTGGGTAAGGTTACCCAAGGACCACAAAATATTCAGCGAAAACCACTATAGCAAGTGATTAGTGAGAGACACCGAAGGTGCAAGCCTTTAATATCTTTTCAACATCCCCTAGGCTGCAAAGATCGATGCTCTTTCTCATCTCCCAAACCCCTCACAAATATTTAGGTAGATCCAAACAAAATAATGTTCAAAGCCAACGATTAAATGGTAGAAGTATCATCATAAAGGGTAGACAAAGTAACAATACTTACATAGTGTTGCGTGTTCGGTTATCAAAGAAAAGAGGACCGAGAATTTAGTCAAATAGCTTTAAGTAGTACTGAGCCGATCAGGGGGCCGTAAGAAATCAAAACGATGTTAAATGGAAAGTGTTACTCATCCCAACTTTATTTCGGTGAACATAAACACTGGGAAGGTTAACATTACAACAACGCTCTACAATAAGATGGGTACCTGGGCGTTAACAGCACAGGAGCATTCCGAATACATGCACTGTTAAAAATGTCGGTAAATTTACAAAAAAAAAAATTAAAATAAATAAATACAGAAGGAATACAGAAATGTTCTGGTAATTAGTGACCATAAAATTTCTGTAGTTCTTATTTATTTCTTTGTTTTATTTTCTGTTAATTTATCTTTAACAGTGTGTAACGTCAACGAGAGATCCTAGTTGAAAAACGAGATGTAGGTCATTTCTTTTCTGTGCGTTTGTTCAACGTCTTTGTATGGGTGTTATATGAGCTAACGAGGTTTTCTAGCTTTTTTAAACTATACTAGTTTTCAAAAGCGATGACAAAAAGACAGCATGCGGCCCGCGGGGCAATTCATAAAGTTAACGTAACTTCAGAATCCCCTGAATTTTAATTGTTGATTATCCTTTAGCTTGCCCTTTATTTTGGTTATGTCATTTTTGGATATTTCTCGTACATACGATACCAGTGTGTTTACTGTACTCTAGCATGTACAATTTTACATCTCTATACCGTTTTCAACCAGGATTTGAATTTGTAGTATTTGAAGTGAAAATTAGTTCATCTGCGATCGTTGTGGCTGCTGTATATGTATACAGACCTCCGTACTCGATGCATCATCCAGCGTCTGTAAATAGACTTTTATCGGAATTTAATGATTTTGCGAGGGATGCCTGTCTTTTACATAACAGGTGTGAGTGTGAGAAGGGTAGGCGGTGCCACTATCTGACGTTACAGTCAGTCGGTGAACTTCATCATCGTTCGTGATTTCATGCGAAAGATTAATTGGCTTTTTTACTTTGCCGTGTGTGAATAATTTGTAGGGTTGATGAAGTTGATAAGCACATAAGCTTCAAAAGTAAACAATTAAGGCAGTAGTTAAATTTTCATTTGTATGTGTTCTGATCTTTGGACCGGAGACATGACGATATTGATGGTATTGTCACAACACATGCAAACGACACCACCGTATAGCAGCTTCCATAGACACGAAAATTTTCAGCTTTAGACTTTGTACTGCGAAAGAAAATATCACAGCTTTCATATTCAGCAAAGGAACTTTCCTCTTCAGAAAAGTTGGTACGGTTTTCAAATATTTTAGAGTCCTCTTATAAGGTATTGCCATTTTTTAGTTCTGAAGTTTCTCTTGATTTTGTACTAAGGTAACTTTGAAAAACTGAAACAGCCAATGCATTCTCTTATATATAGAAAAATTCACCTATAGCAACGTACACTCTTGTGGGTTGCAAATGTCTGTTTTTTCGGTCAAGATAAAAGGTGTAATTACAAAACAGACATTTCTTAAAGCTATTCTACTAATTACACGATGAAACTGTTGTGGGTTACTAAGTTAAGATTGTTATGATGACTTGACTGACTGCAACTGCAATCTCGTGAGTCTTTACCACATATCTACAAATTCTCATTAGATAAAGGAAAAATTTAGGCCCAAAGTTTATTCGAATCCCTTAATAACCTGAACCTTTAGCTGTTTTATGTAATTCTCTCTCTCTCTCTCTCTCTCTCTCTCTCTCTCTCTCTCTCTCTCTCTCTCTCTCTCTCTGGGTGTCAGTAGCCAAGTCGACACCACTAATGTAGGAGATAAGTGAGATAAGTGCAGGGAACGTCTATGATCTTTTAAAGAAACAGGCTACGTTAGAAACAAGTTAATATCCTTTTTTACAGGGCCTGCGGGGGTCGGCAACCCGAAGCCCTGAGAAAGTCACGGGTTTCCGGAAGAGTAGAGAAGGCAAGATTTCACTTCTCACAACGGAAATATCGGCTTTTCATTAGAGAAGAATTAAAACCAGAAAGCACAAAAGCTTAGTGATTCCTTGCCGAAAGGAAATGAAAGGTATGTCTTTCACATCTTGCGCTATTGAATTTACTAGCAATTTTCTTCCATTTTCGTTTTTCCACTTCCGGTGACCTCATGTAACCTTTGGCCACGATCAAAAATTATAGTACTCTGCCTCTTAATATGATAAATCATAAACAAGTATGAAAATTATCTACCATTCCTCTCTTGAGATATTGTGCTTACAGGGGTTTTACTTTTTGTCTTCTTACTGGGGCCACCCTCCTCGACCATAACAAATGCCTACGTCCCCTGGCACCATCCCGCCTCTTTTTGGGTCAGATCCAAATTGAAACTACCTGGGGTGCGACGGGACGGAAATTGATAGTTCTTACTTCAATATTTTCCTAAGGTTTACACATAATACTACAGTTCTTTGTTTAATATACAAGTAGGTCACACTCAATAGTTCGCAGCAAAGAAAACTTCAATTCTCATTTACATGTTGCCATGGGAACGAAACTAAAAAACGCGACGGGACGGAATGATAAAATGATGATGCATTCATACTTTAGACAAAGTACTGATTTTTATAAAATCAAATTGGAGCTAAATACAACTGTCAATATTAACACAAAGTACAACTAACCTACTAAATACAACATTGTGTTATCTCAATTTGGTATTTGTTTTAATTATAAAATACTAAATTAAAAAAAAAATATGAACACGCGACGTGACGGAAACGCGACGGGACGAAAATTTGTCAATATATTACTGTGTAGCGTTCAAACTTCTTTGTCTGAAATTTGGTTTCTTTCTAGACACCCTAAAAGGAGAGTAGCATCATCATTATTCTGATTTTTTATTCCTTTCCATGAGGTCAAGGAATCTATGCATTCATGCAGGCATGTACATGTATGTACTGTATGTACTGTATGTATGATAGTTTGGGGGATTTTGTGACACTTAGCTTGTTAACATCATAACTCAAGAAGGGAAACTCCGACAGTTCTCAAACTTGGTACACAGATGCCCCATATTCAGACAAAGAACCCTATTGTTTCTGGTGGAGGTCAAAGGCCATCTGGGGTCACCAGAGGTCAAACTCTGAAAACCTTGTTAAAGCATGATACCGTAAGGTGGGAAGTTTGGATAATTTCATATTTAGTATGCAGATGCATTATGGTGATAGGAAGAACCCTATTCTATTGTTAATGGTGGGGGTCAAAGGTCATGTGGAGTCACCAGAGTTCAAAAAGCAAAATTTGTCAAGAATTCCCAAGGTCAAATGTGGACAAAAAATTGCATTTTTGTATTCTGGTTTTGTGGTGGAGAAAAACTTGAAAAGGGCTAAACACATTATCTCAACAGGGCTTACAGTGAAGTATCTTATACTTAGCACGAGAATGATCCATGTTGTGTGGATGATGTGTAATGTTTATAATGGAGGTCAAAGGTGATTTCAGTCACCAGATGTCAATAGGTCATTAAGTTGTAAAGATAAGTCACTGGAGAACTTGGTAACCTTGGTGAATCTGACACTTGTTATTATGATATCAAACTCTCCATAGATCTTTCATTCTGCCCACATATGTCAAAAGTAACCAACTCCATAATGACTCTACCAATTAATACTGTATTCCAGAGGCAAGGAAACCAAAGCCTATTGGCTCTCTGGTTGTTTTTGATGTTTCTTGTTTGCTTTAAAATTGCATCTTTCTTATAGCAAGTGAATAGGGTGGGGTTAGCTGTGTGTGTCACCACACCACAAAATTTAGTACATCCATGGTGTTACCTGAGTCTTTTTTTTTTTTTCCTGTAGTGTTTGTGATTCAAATATCCCGATAAAAATACCGTAGAGAGGTTTCACTGATGTCACGTGATTACGCATCTCTTTGTTTTCGAAGGGGAGGATCCCGCGTTTCTTTGGTTTTGAAGGGCAAGCTTAATTCCATTGTGTCACAGAAATATCTATGGCTATGCTGTGCGCCTGCGCTGTAAATATGCTTACTGGGTTTTTGTTTTGCCTTTCAGTGCCTGGAAATCCCACTCATTTGATGTCATATGAAGTCCTTCTGTGGGGCCTACTAATTAAATGCAAGAACTGCTTTTAACCACAAGTACCAACACATAATTGCACATAATTACTGAATACACCTGGTGTTGACTGATGATGACACTATGTTGAGTTGTAATGTAGTTGAACATGACCTAAAATGCCTTTACTCTAGCAAAAGGTGTGACTAGATGCTACAATAAATGTGTTCAATTTTGCAAAGCATAATAGTTGATTACTATTTAAATTGACTTATGATTTCAACTGAGAATGATTTGAAAACAATTATGGTGCATGTTAGTGTTAACTAACTATTATGTGCATTTTAATGCGCAATTTCTGTATTATCATTACACAGTAATTATGCAACAGTTTAAATTCTATCATGTAGTTCAATATTTAAGCAACTTTAAATTAAAATGGTCAATTTACATTCACATAACTTTCATGGTACATCACAGAGAACATCTATGCTAGGTTCAATTAAACAGAGGGAAATTTAAGCAGTGATAAGGAACACCTCTAGTTGCAAATTTTCCGTCCTGTCGCACCATTTTCCGTCCCGTCATGAAAATTTGAAATAGACATACTAACATTATGAGATAATCTATATCAAAACATACTAGTTAGTGATCCTAAGGACCTGAAACATTGATAGTTCACAAAGTCCTGTGCGGATTCATGGACTGTGTCATACGTAAAATAGAAAAAAAAATGTCAAAATGTGACGAGGCGGAATTTGGCCAATTGAAAAGGGTCCACCACCAATTCATAGGGGATTTGAGAAAAAAAAAACTTGATACTGATGGAAGTACCTTTCTAAATGATAAATAGAATGCCAAGAAAATCTCACAATAAAGTTACTTATTTTTAATAGAATCAAACCTGGGCAAATTCCGTCCCGTCGCGCTCGATGACGCCATTTTGAATTTTCGGAGCGTATATCTTGGAAACAATTTAGCTAAAAAAATGTGGTCCCACAAACTTCAATCTGTGTCCTACTCCACCACACAAAACTTTTCCCACAATATATAACTTAATTTTTGGAGTTTGGGGTGACAGGTTTTGGATCTGACCCTTTTGAAGTTTACTGAGATATCAACAACACACTGATACATAAGAAGGTCAGATTTTCCTTTTAATGTAAACCATTTATATCATGGTACACTATTACAGGGCTATTAACTGCATGCAAATTTGTTTCCCAGGACTAAAGAAGAGTCAAGAAAAGTACAAAACTTAACGTATTGTCCGCACCTAGGATCAATAAGAACTTTTCCAGAATGGTTGAAAATGTTTTACAGCGTCTGAATGAAGACTTTGTACATTGCGCCATTTGTAGGGAGCCCTACAAGGAACCTAAGATGCTACCGTGTCTTCATAGCTTCTGTCTCCAGTGCTTAGAACGATGGATCAGTCACCTCGGTCAGTCATTGTCATGCCCGACGTGTAGACTTACCGTTGATCTGCCAAGTACAGGTATAAAAGGCCTTCCAAACAACCTCTTTGTGATAAGTCTAACGGAACGATTACAAGAAGTTCGAAGAATTTTAGAAGAACACCAAAACCGCAATTGTAATATCTGTAGATACGTAGTACGGTGTTACGTTCTGCCTTGATTGTATGATGCATATTTGCCATTTGTGTAAGGAAACTCACGACCATATGACGAGAAGCGACGATTACCCCATCATCCCTTCTGAAAAAATCTCTGATGAGAGCTACTTACAAAGGGTGATATCTTCCCAATTACCACATTGTGATACACATGAACAAGAAAAAGTCCGTTACTATTGTACACAGTGTGTCCAGTTAGCATGTCAAGTGTGTGCAACTGTTAATCACCAAGGCCACCACAGTCTACAGGAAGTTAAGAGCAAAGTAGCGTCAGTCAAAGCCCAGATGGGGACAATCTTGGAGCAAAGTAAAAGTGAAGCTATCAAAGTGCAAAGCAAATTAGACTTGACAGAAAGAACAAATGAAAAAATAAAACATCAAACATCTTTTCTCATGCGCAAAGTGAACGCTCAATACGAAAAAGTTGTAACAAAATTACAGTGTGATAGAAACAAGTTATTACAGGAACTTCGAGTTATGGAGAGTACAAATTGTGAAAATTTGAGGGACGTTGGTGAAAATATTTCACAGTGGTTAAACTTACTGGAAAATTTTCAGAAAATGACTCGTACAATTTTAGAACAAGACAAACCGCAAGAAATTTTAGAAATGGAAAGAAATATCGTTGAATCATTTTTTAGACTTAGAGTGGATAAGGAAACAATAACTAAGTTGCCGATGCCAGCAGGAGTTTATCTTCATTTTATTCCTGCAAAACTCACCGCCCTTAGAGAAGCGTGTATTCCGAGGGGAGATGAAAGAATGAAGGGCAAGGTAGGATCCCATAATGAACAGAAAGGAGCTACTTCGGGAGCAAATTCCTCAGAAAAATTTGAATAAGGAAAACTTCTTGGGAGAATTTAAAGCTTCAAGTTCAATTTTCGAATCAATAGCTATGACACTGAAAGAGATAGGTTCGTTGTGAGCTTGAAGTCCATATTAAACTGCTGCTAGTGGAGTTTCGTGATTCAGTTAGGGAGAAATCGTGATCCTCTGCAGATGATGAGTTATTAGTTTGCCTACTTGAACCAGCTAAGTCTAGTACACACAATACGAGTAGAGCCACTGTATGTGTTTCGATTGATGTTTGTTAATTAAATAACTTACCTGAGAAACAATACAATGATTTTCAGCTTACCTTACCCACGTGGACAGTAAACGGCGGTTGTATGGTTACATGTATCCATAAAGACTTACAAACATCATTGAGGTTAACACCCTTTTAATCTACATCAAAGTCGAGAAAGGGAGGAGATTGGGGGCAAAGGGAGTCACAGCACAGAAGATGACCCATTTTTGTAAAGCTGAGTAACCACATCAATGATGATGAGCATTGAATATGCTATTTGTTTTTATGTACAGCCCTCCCATTAAGACTTGTCACTAAAATTTCCAATGTATGTCTACATGCCCTTTGTCTAATGTTACTTTTGAGTATGAACAAATTTATTACCCAGAGGAAATGGTTTGTGTCAGTCTAAAGTACTTCATGTATTTCAACACTTTCGCCTTTAAATTAGGTCGTTGATAGTTTGTTTCTATCTAATAATATAGCAGAACATGAACTCATCTAGAGCGCTCAGATGGAATTAGCGACATACGGCCCATTTTATGTTCAAGTTAATATGAAAAATCGACACTTGTAAGCGGCTAAGAAGATCGGTCTCGCTTAGTCATAAGTGAAAAAAAAAAAAAAAAAAAAAACCTGAAGATGTTTCCAACCCCTGACAAGTCTAAGGGCTTGTAAATTTTCAGCTTCAAATTCCTAGTGATGATTTTGGACATACCCTACAAGAAATTGCAAGATTCCCCGACGGAGAGCAAGGTTAGGTAGTGATACAACTTAACAACACTTAAAAGTTGACAGTAATGGTGACGAATCATGTATTGTAGCGGCATACGTATCTAAACTACTTAAGGGTCAAATATGGGAATTAGACAATAAACAGTTGTTAAAAATAACTCTTTTTAAAGAGGTAACAGTTAGCTTGATTTCAGTTGAAGTAACGGCGGACGAATGCCGAACATAACTGGGAATGTGACTGCATAGACGTATGAAGCAAATGAAAAAGTGGTGTGACTGTTAGTCCTAGTTCTAGAAGAATAGGTTTGTAAAAGATGTTGAAAAGATGAACGCATAACATAACGGGATGGGAAGATGGTTTGGAATGATCAATTTCAGCATATAGTCTAGCGGCATATAATTGAGAATTTTAAAAGAAATTGGGGTTGTCAAAGGCTTTTTTTCTGATTTAGTGTAAATTACCTTTTGGATTGTCAAAGACGTTTCATGGTTAACCTAGTATACATCGTATATTCTCATCCCAAAAATACTCTGTTACAAGAAATAAAGCCATCATGTTGCATCATTTCTTGGTTTGGTTCTTTGGGATTTACTGTTAGCAGTCAATATATGCAGCACTCTCAGCATAACTTAGTCAAGCACCTACAGAAGTTAGTCATGTCGACGAATTCACATTAGTCAGGCCTCTAAATGTACGTTTTGGTACAAAGGAAAATATGGGAAATATGTCCAATTTATAGGAAATACACAAAGTCAAAAATACTTTAAAAATTCGACTCAAGACTTCGCCGTCTCAGTTTTTCCTTGAACAGAATAGGAAAGTATCCCAAATTTGTGAAAACGTTGCCACGTTGAATATTTCCACTTGAAAATCCCACTTGCTCTTATCCATGGCAAAAAACTTCACTTTCAGAGTGTTAAACACAAGAAAGGATGAAAACAGAGACAAAAGTTGATTTCTAACATGCATTTTTTTTCAACTCGTACAATTCATTTTTTGGGCTATAAACAACCCGGACAGAAGGTTTGAGCGATATACAACTACAGAGGCCATGCATATGAAATTTAGAGCCCTATGTTTTTGTTCTGTAAACTCTATAAGCACATACTGGTATAAGATTTGAGCGATGTACGACTACAGAGGTCAAACATATGATTTTCCACACTTTTTTTGCTACCTGTACGTATACATTGACGGACAGCGTAATTCACTTTGACCCAAAAGGTCACTGCACCAAGCTTTGAGTAATGTACCCGTACATAGTTCATAACTATGAAGGCTACAAGATGTAGGTCATGGCTTTTCAATGTTATAACTATTGAACTATAAACACTGAAAGCAACAAAGTAGCTTTGACCGTTGTACATGTACGTACGTGGCAGTTACTGAAATACCTATTTTTGCTATGAGACTCGATAAACAAACACAGACGGAAGCCTTGAACTACGTACATGTGTATAGCTCATACAAACTCATCTTTCCTTACTGCAAAGCCTATAAGTGGAAACTGCACCAAGCTTTAAGCGATGAACCCGTACTTAGCTCATAGCATATCTGAGTCGTTTGTATACAATGACACTTGGGCTGCCGCTGAAAGAAGCTATTAGAGAAGTACTTGAACGTAGTTCATGTCTACTGAACCCTATATTTTCATTCTGGAAACTCCATAAAAACACACTGAAATGGGATTTGAGCGATGTACGCCTACGGAGGTCAAAAATATGATATCCCATACTATTTTCTTATCACGTCCACAGAGACGGGGAACCGTAAAAATCTTTGGCCTAAGTAGAAGATTGTAGCTCATGACTATTCAACCTAATAACTATTCAGCTATAAACACGAAAACCAACAAACTAGCTTTGACAGCTGTACATGTATGTAGGTAGCGGTTATTCAAATTCCCATTTTAGCTATGAAAACACGATCACCAAACACTGATAACAGCCTTGAAATAGGTACGTGTACATTGCATATAGCTGTTCAAACTCATCTTACCGCAAACACTATTAGAGGAAACTGCTTCAAGCTTTGAGCGATGTACCGTACATAGCTCATAAATTATCGGAGTCGTTTCTGTACTATGAAACGGGCTGCCGCCGAAAGAAGCTATTAGCGAAGTACGTGAACGTAGCTCATGCCTACTAAACCCTATATTTTCGTTCTGAAAACTTCATTAAAACACACTGAAATGGATTCTGAGCGATGCACGCCTGTAGAGGTCAAAAAAAAAAAATGATAATCCATGCTACTTTCTTACTACGTCGACAGAGACCGGGAAACTAAAAATTTTTGCCCTATGTACAAGAACGTAGCTCATGGCTATTTAACGTGATAACTATTCAGCTATAAACACAAAAACCAACAAACTAGCTTTGACGGCTGTACATGTAACAGGTCGTGGTCATTCAAATTCCCATTTTTGCAATTGAAAACACGATATGCAAACACTGATACCGGCCTTGAGATACGTGCATAAACATAGCTCATAGCTGTTCAAACTCATCTTTTCTTACCCCCAACACTTAAAGGTGAAACTACTCCAAGCTTTGAGCAATGTACCCATACACAGTTGATAAATTATATCTGAGCCGTTTCTGTACTATGACCCTAGGGCTGCTACTCAAACACACTGAAATGGGGTTTGAGTGATGTATGCCTTCAGAGGTCATAAAAAATAATATTCCATACTATTTTCTTACTGTGGACGGGAACTGTAAAAGTCTTTTGCCTATGTACAAGACCGTATCTCATGGCTTTTCAATCTGATAAACACTTAAACAAACAACGTAGCTCTGGCTGTTGTACATGTACGTAGGTCGTGGTTATTCACATTCCTTTTTTTTGCTATGAAAACACGATATGCAAGCACTGATAGCTGCCTTAAGCTGCGTACATGTGCATAGCTGTGAGTTACTTGAGAGACATTTTTGAATACATTCTTAAGTTACAAAACTACCAAAGACATTGTCCAACATACACATATATGGTAAGTGCCTGAATCACATGTAGCAATGACCCAGATTATATCTACATTTTTGGACTAATATTAAAAAAACACCTCTGAAACTGTCTCAAATACCCCTACTTAGGGGAAACAGGAAAAGGTGAGCAGATTAACTTAAGTGTACAACAAAGTTCCATCTTGGCTCAAGATTTCTTATTACTAGCCTTTCATACTGTAGACACTGCCTGCTGCAATGACAGTCCTATATATCTTTGGTCAAAATGACTTATATTAAGCTTACAATTTTTGTGCTTAATAAAATAAACTCCAGAAGCCATCTCAAGTATTCCCATGTTATGATATGTCACAACTCAGAATGGGAGCATGGAGTCAGAAAGGTACCATGTCTAGGGCTGCATACCATTGTAATAATGAGAGTAATTAAAATATTATTTACATTGTTTTCAGCTATCTTCAGTCTGAAAATCAGAAATAGAGGGAACAAAATTAGTTGTAGCCCTTATATTCTTCTAAAAGTATTTTTGATCTTCTTCTAGATCATCCCCAGTTAGACTGAGGGTCAGAAGTGGAAAACACTTATACACTTGTATACACTGTTACCATACAACTTGCTTATAGTAGCTTTTAAGCCAAGCCACACTACTAATCCTTAGGTTAAAAATTCTTATACAATTAGTACCTATTCTCTTTGCATTGGGCACATCCTATTTTGTAAACCAGCCTCCTCTTGCAAACGCCAGGACTAAATTTACCAATTCTCAAATGCAAATGCAATTCTCATCAAAACACTTTCTTTAGTATTGAAAGGGTTTGACTTACAGAATCTGTTTAAGTTTGGTCCCTGACATTTCTACTACTGATACTATTAATTCAGTTTATCTCAAAAACTTAATTATCTCCCCGTTAAATCCACTGAACATTGGGTGTACTTTCAACAAACATCACTGTCTCAGAATTGTTATTAATTTTACAAAACCAGCCATATTTCTAAATGGATTTCTCTCTTATCTTTTGGGACTGTTGCCAAAATTTAGGTCTATACACAAGGGCTCCCCTTTTTAGGTACTCAGCTATTATGTTATCATACCAGTTTTTTGCCCTGGTATATATCTCAAAACGTCCACTCTTAGAGTAAGCACTGACCTGTAATCTATTCATGAAATCCTGGATATGGAGCTTTCTCTCAGTCTGTGGTAGACGGAGTAAAACATTTCCCATTATTCTCAAGAGGTCATTACCCAAAGTTACAAGTCTCATTCTACAGCTGAGGGCAGCACTTTTCTTTATCACCTGCTTGTTGGCCATTTGTTTGGTGTAATGTGTGTGGTGGATGATAGTATAGGTTTCACCATCTATGTTTTTATTTTCCTGACGAATTTTCAAGTGTAATATAGGCCTTGTACCATCTCTATTACATCCGGGGGTGTCACCAGTAACCTGTAATTTGGGGTGACTATAGTTAGCAATATCCATAAGCTCTTGAAATCAGTTAACTTTTCGTTTTCAGGCCCCTTGTATATTGTGTTCTGCACCAGGGTTAGTAAGTCATTGATGTTGTATTAGACTTGGTAACTTAAGGATTAGTATTTACGTGGTTTGACCTTTAAGCTTCTATTAAGTTGTATATAATACAGGGAATATAAGTATATACCACTTCTAACTTTCCGTCTAAATGAGGATAATATACATGATCAAAAATATTTTTAGAAGAATATAAGATGAAGCTACAACTCATTTTGTACTCTTTATTTCTAATTATTTGAGTCAAGATGGCTGAAACCAAAGTAAATATTACTGGAAAAACTCTGCCTACCATTAACAGAATTCAGCTTTGGTGATAAGGTACCACATGACTTAAACATTGGATCATTCCATAAATTTTCAGGGCATTGTGGCAGGTGAACTCTTACGATTTGGCTAGTTTTTTTTTTTTTTTTTTTTTTTGGCTCATTTGTAGCACTGCATGACTTAGTAAGACAGCCAAAATTTGAGCATTCTAGGCCATATGCTGTTCAAGTATACAGTGAACCATTCTAAGTTCCGGTGTCATGGCCCCATTTTGTTCCAAATTCTGCGATGGAAGACCACGGCTTCATGTTCCCCCTCCCCTTAATGATTTTGAAGCGCCATCTGAGGTTTGAGTCTCGCTCAAAACGTAGTTAGCTGGATGGACCAAACTTCAGAATATCTACTATGATTTTGTAGGTGCAAATTGTGTCTGCCAAGTCAAAACGTAAGATCTATTCATGACTTTCAAGAAGAGAACAATTCAACATTTGGTTTATTACTTCAGTCAGAAATCAACCCATTATATGTGAGGTTCTTTGAGAATTGAGATTCCCAAACTATCCCATGCACATGTGTGTAGTACTTTCTGCGACACACACTATAGCATATGCTTACTATTTTAGTAGTCCAGCAGTTAGCAGGATTTTTAATCAGTACGTGACTGTTGAATGCATATTTTACTATAATTTAAGGGGATAAATTATAACAATTATTGTATCAGTACATTTTTGACAGTTAAAATTCATATGACAGCTCCAAGCTCATGTACTGCGCGTGTTGTATACGACGGTGGGCCGAAGCCCAAAATTCGCTTCTTTCGTGATCCCTCTCAGGGAAGTACTTATAAAATTGTTCAAAAATCTTAAAAATATATAACTAAGATGAGATTACATGTTACCACGTGCAAAAGTTCACATTTTGCAGATATTCAGTGAAATATCATCCAAAATTTTTAAACATTGCTGTTCACGAACGCGCCATAAGATTGCGCAAGGATTTAAGTCAGCAACCAATAAGCCTTTTTGCAATCTCAGCTAAACACAGACTGATGGGTAATGTCAAAGGTCACGGAAGATAAACAACCGTGACGCCATGGTTACAGTACATGTGCATGTTGCATATTCGCGTACAATCAGTGTGTACAGCATTTCGCGAAACTAGTATCTGTGCCCTGCGTGTTTCTTAAAACTCGAATCTTCAGTCATTTCTTGCTTTTATATACCAATATGGAACAATCAGGGATTGGTTTACGGGAATTTAGACATTGCTTAGTTCAAGGTTTGAAATATTTTCTTCGAATTCGATGTTTAAACTCCACACGCAGAAAGAGAGAACTCAAGTTACTCGCATACTGCAGCTGCAACGTTACATGTGGAAGTTCAGCGATCAGAGCAACACATGTAGGCCTATGCCAATTCTCTACTGTAAATTATTATCGATAGATTAAGACTGGTTAATAGTAGCCTACAGGAAAGAAGACATAGCCTCCTGTGAGCTACTTTGAAATAGCAGAGTGGCTCTTCAAAGAGGGTATAGGCCCCATGCAATCAGTGAATCAGCCAAGCAGGAGCTTCGACTTTCTAGTAGGCCTACTACTTAGTACTAACATAGTCCCCAGAGCATGCAGCTATTTTCGACAGTAAATGGTTGGTTAGTTGGTTGGTTAGTTAGAAAGTTAGTTAGTTAGTTACTTAGTTTGTTATTTAGTTAGATGAGGTTTGATCAGTTTGTAACCAGTAAATGGTTTGGGAAAGTGTTTTATCCCATAAAGGCCATTTGTCTCCCTTCTCAAAATGTGAGAAGTATGCCCCGTATCATAAGGGATTGTCACGTTAGTCTCCTTGAACAGGACCGTGTGTGTACTACGTTAACAGAAGAACCTATTCAGTACCACTATAGTGTAGTCTAGTTGTGGAGTAAAACAAAGGGTAGCCCATAGGCCGTCATAATTTCATGTGCAAGAATAAGGTAGCGGTGGCCGAGAGACACTCCAGAGAGAATTCGATGTGCTTACTGCACTTGCTTTGCATGGTAAGTGTATTAGTTTAATTCGGTTAGTTGTCTAATTCGATTTCAAATTCCAACATCTTTTATTTTTGAGGGAGTTTTTCCTGATGAAAATATGGATAGGCCTTGTACGACAAATTACAGTCACTGTACGGTAAGGAACAAAGAAAATTGCAGTGAATCGTAGTGTTAAATTTATATGTGATGTCGTGACCTGTCCTAAAAATGCTAGAAGCATTCATTAAATTTGGAGGGGCAGTTTAGCCTAGGCCTTCTGAAATCAACACACAGGCTGCAACGACCCTCTAATGTTACATATTAACAGCATTTGTTGCTTTAAGATTGGGAGACAAAAGCCATGGAGGAGGGGGGGGGGGGGTGGCTGTAAACCTCAAAAAGTCTATACTCTTGTGCACTTGCCCATGACTGCTCTGTTTATACATTAATAGTAATTTTCTTACATTCAGAAGTCTGCTGGGTTTACGGCAGGTCAATGCCTAGAATAATTTCACGACAAAGATGAAAGAGTTTGAAAAATGTTGGAAAAAGTTTCATTGGCTACAATTTAGAATCAGTGACCACAAGTCAAGGTTTGCGTTGAAGTAGGTACATAGTATTTAGCAGATGCCAAATTTTCATAGAAACATTTTGCTTTCAAAACGTTTTATTTTTCCCCAACGGTGAAAGCCATAGGCCATTTGAGTGCAGTACATATTTTATTTACTGTTTAATGCAGCTAGCACCTGTAAAGTCTTATGGGAATAGTTTTTGAGGGTGAATGGATCTTGGAAAGCAAATATGGACTTACGCAGGCTCATCTTCATCACAAAAAGAGACTGTTGATCCCAACTATATGGTGCTAGATGTTGGAAGGCTTTCCATATATCCCCTATTGCTTTAGGGCGGGGGTGCTCAAGTGTTTTTGGCGAGGGCCACTTTTGCTTGAGTTTGTAATTGTAGTAGCCTAGCCAAAATTTGTGGTGATACCATATAGATACCACATAAATATGGGCTCCTCGAATCTTCCCCGGGCCACTGAAATGCACGTCGCGGGCAGCAAATGGCCCGCGGGCCGCCACTTGAGAACCCCTGCCCTGGGGCCTGCCTAACTGTTAGTGTATAGTTATAGATTGACAGGCTACAACTTTACAAGAATAAAAAAGATGTAGCCTAGCCTGTACTATTACAAGGATCTGATGAGATTCCCATTTATATAATACTTGACAGTTGACACAAAGTAAAGCAAAAACATCTCGAAGACCAAAAAATCGACCGTTTTTAGCCATTCCAAAACGTTAGTTGTAGGCTAGCCTAGTTCATCACACATTACATTGCCAAGTCTATTACGTTATGCTATGTTACAGCGAATGTACATATCACGTAGATACCCTATCCGCGAAAGTAGGAAATGCCCTTCTACGATTTCATTTTACACCAAAATGTTGATACAAAAGTTGTTTTGAAGTCTTAAAAGCTACATTAAATCACTTTCCTACATGATGAACAGTCAAAATGCACACGGAACGAATATCTATCGACATTTTGACTGTGAAAGTACGTCGCGCTATACCGAGTTGTTTATCTCTCAGTCGGTCGTATCTAGGTACATTCGCACATGCGCAGTTGGAATTGCGAAAAGGCTTATAGCAGATCAACTAGAGTACCACATGACCTTGATGGAATGTAAACATTACGGAATTATGTATATACACCCTCAATTACACAGTTGCTGAACTCTCCTAGTTCGCAAGATTCTGTGCGTAAAATCATTAAAAATTGGATGCATGGAGCTTACTTTTGAAGGTTAGCTGTGCCTATTTCCAAGCCTGCTGGAAAAAGTTGAGCATTACATTTCTGTTTGGAAGGATCTGACGAGCAGTGAGACCGTAGCAGCTAAGAACATGATGCAGCAATAATCATGTTCGCCAGTAATTTCGCTAAACCAGTACGTAATGTTATACCTATTGCTAAGACATGCTTTGTTTACTACAGCCTGCAGTCTACAGTGAGTGCGATACACTCTTCACTATACAGTGTAACGTTCAGACTCAGAGTGCAGCGGAGAGGAAGGCAGAGACACATAATTTGACTTTGTCAGTGTATTTACATGGGAGTAATTGCAGAATACCCCTGCATACAGCATATGAAACTCTGGGATAAGGTAAGATGATGGATTCTAGGCAAAATTGTAATTTGAAAATGACTTACCTTTGTTTCTGATTAGATTCTTACACCACTATTCTTTAGCTATGAATGAGGCATCTGAGTAATTTACTATAAGACCCTATGATAACACACAGTCATAAGTTAATTTGTTTTTGTGTGAGGCTACAAGGAGTGAGTAAATATTCAGTTCTCTCACTATTATATCTTTGAGAGGCTACAGGGATACACCGTTAAAAAAATTGAGGTACCTTCATATTGTGTAGCCTATGAAGGTTAACTTGTCTTTGAGAGGCACAAAGATACATAGTCAGAACTGTGGTTCCTTTTAGAGACTACATAGATTATAAATACACAGTCAGGATTCAAAACTGTCTCATAGGGCTATGGGGATGCACACTGACTGCATATATAGCCAGTGGAAAAACAGAACTTACATCTCACAGGGTATTCTGTAATTTTTTTAAATGTATGATTAAGTATACAAAACTGCTTGAGGATAGGCTGTGCTAAGCCAGTTTGAAAGGAAAGTGCCATGATAGCTGATTGCTGGATGCCCCCAGCTCGCAAGGCTTGTGCCTTAATATGACAGGTCATACTGAAGTGTTACATGGATTCATAGGCATGCTGTATATACCATTAGTACAGTATAAAGCAGAGTGTGCAAACTAGCCCTTGACTGTTTCCATGATATGAACAACTAAAGATAGTAGCATTGTCAGAAAATATTTGGGGGGGTGGGGCTGGGGGTTGTTAAGTGGGGAGATGTCTAACATTCCACTAGGAGGATTCAAAAATATTTTGGTTCACCATTGAATTTTCCATTTGGGAGGCTCCTGGTGGGAAGGGCATAAGACTTGCATGGGACCTCACCAACTGCTTTCTGACAGATACCAATTCAAATAGGTGTACCTTTAGCTGTTGCAGTTCCAGAAATGTGGTATATCAAGAGTCAAATAAATTTTAATCATAAGCTTATGGGCCCATTTGATTTTGGAGAAAGGGGCACAGTTTCTTTTGCCTAAATCTCTGGGCCTTTAAAGCAGAATTGTGCCTGAAGTACTACAAAGTCTGCCTAAATTTGGGGATCTTTTAAAAACTTTTAGGGCACAGTGTCCAACCCCCTTCCCTCTGATGTGTCACATATGATTGTAACAATTCCTTAAAGCTGCAGTTTCTTTTTGATTTTGATATTCAGGAGTAGTACACATAAAATGTCAAAACAAGTCTTGTCTGCAAGTAACTGCAGTTTGGAGATTGACCTTTGACAATTTTTTTTAATTGTACCCTCAGAAGCCAAGACACCTGCTGGGAGTGAGATGCCTACTGTAGCAAGAGAGCAACCAGCTGAGAGTTTAAGAAGGAGGGGTAGTCATGATCTATTTAAATACTCCTATATTTCATCCTTTTATATCCACCCACTTTGAGATTTGAAGAGGAACAATTTTCCTTCAAATATTGGGGACTCTAGGGACTCAAAGATGCCATGATATAATCATATACTTCTGAAGATGATGTGAAGATGTGATGCTTTCAATTCGTGAAATATGAAGCAGTGCAAGAAACAATAAAAACCCTCTCAAGATTGGTGGTGCATTTCAATTGATGTGGATTACACCAAGAATCCACCAACTTCTGTGAAATGGCACTCACAGGGCAGGCACTCATTTATCTGTGAAAAAAACTGCTGTTTGTACAAAACAGGAGAGTATCTTTCGGCAAAACTTGCTAGACTGGAAAATATTAGGCAACAGTCAACAATTTATTGCTATATGATCTTTTTAAACTCTATGATCTTGTTTAAAAAGACACATGGTCGACCATCATGTTGGTTTCGATCATTGTGGTACCTGGCAAAATCTACTATCGTATGTATGTAAGTTATTAACTCTATGGGCAGCCTTTTTATGAGTAAAGGGTGTGTGGAGTTGAGGTTATATATCTGTAGGAGTACTCCATAAATCCAGACACTACACTTAATCAATTTTCATGGCATGGGGAGGGTGAAGTGTAATGTTAATCATAGGTGAGCTGTCATTTCTGCTTGAAACTGCTTTTTATGTTTTAGGTAGAGTCAGCATTAGGATGGAAGTAGGCAGCCTCTGAAGAAACTACAGTGGACAAGCACAGTCACTGAGTAAGACAATGTGTAGGGGGGGGGGTAGCATATTCAGGTCATTCTGGTATTATACCCTCTACACTTTAATAATGTACATATGGAAATGGAAGGTTACAACTAAGCTTCAATCTGATTGTCATTTGTCTGAAGGTTTTTCAAAGTTCATCATTTTCATTAAGAAGTATGTAAAAGGGGGCTGCTGAAATGCTAGTAGGTAACTGACATAGAACAGTGTTGTTAAGTGATTATTGGTTAAATTTTTTTGTTCTAACCGTCATTTGTGTAGTTCATCTGATACTCTACCTGATCATAAGAGATACTCGTATTTTCAAATTTCAATGAACTAACACTGTTTGTCAACATCAGTCCCAATTAGTTCTTATCCTGTAAGAACTGTAACTTCAGTTGCTTTGGAAAATGATGCCCACCAACCAAAACATTGAGTTTCTCTGAATTCTCAACATTTTGGCAAATTTCTCCTTAAAAGTGTTGAAAAATTGTATTCTTTATTCCCTGAAATACGTGTTTTCACAATCTGAAGCTTTCACTTTGTCTTTATTCTGTGCTTACACTTTTGTTGCTAAAGAAAGTTATCCTTAGCAACTAGTTAATGAATTGTCATTGAGACATTGTCATTTGAAGTGTTTACTCTTAGTTTTCTGTGGAAAAGGTAAAGACATTTATCTTTCACTCCAACAATTGGGAGTTTTTGAGTACTGTTGCTAGGGAAAATTTTCCGTAGCAACGGAAAAAGTGTACTTTTCATGATAATTTTCAAAAAATGTGCATAAATTATTTTCATGTTGAAAGGGAAATGACATTTCTTCTGTATTCCCATAATTGGAAGTTAACATTTTGTGTTTATTCTGCTTTCTGACTACCCTTGCTAGGGAAAATTGTCCTTAGCAACCAAAAATGTGTTTTTTGGGGTAATAAATAAAAAATATATGTAAATGAGAATTTTTTTGAAAAGCAAATGACATTTTATCTGTATTCCCATCATCAGAAGTTTGGATATTGTGCTTATTCTGTGCATAAAGTACCGTTGCTAGGGAAAAATTTCCCTAGCAACCAAAATAGTGTATTTTCCGTGATTACTCATAAATGTGCAACTTTGGAAAATGGTAACATGTAAAACATGTCTTAGGACATCGTTCCCATTGTATCTAGGCCATTTGTAAGTACTTCCCAAGGGGGACTACGGAAGTCAAGAAATAGAGCACTTTTAGACCATTGGCCCACCGCCTATATACTGTGTTCAGTTTGTAATAGTGTGTATACTGTGGAGTACATGTTCACACCTTGGAGTTGGGAAGTCTTCATTTTGATGTGCCACATTTTTGACCGATAGTCAAGACCAAGGTTTTTTCACTGGGGGTAGCTTACACGTAGTTCCTGAAGACATCAAAATATCAAATTGCATATCACTTTGTGACGTTACCACTTTGTCCTAAGTTGCACCTTAATTTTTATCAAGAATTTGAATGGAATGACATATTTTTCCCCAATTACTCTACAAAGCAGGGGGCATATGACCTTTGTATTTGAGCATGAAGATGACCTTTACAGTGGCTGATTCAGTGTTGGCAGTAGGGCTCAAAATATGTGCAGGATATCCCCACCCACAAATTTGTGGGGGTGATTTCAGATAGTACAAAGGAAACAGTGCAGGAATTTCCTGCAGACGAATGTTTTGTTTGTGGGACTTGTGAATTGAGTGCAGAAATTGTGTAATCGCGCACCTTAGCAACGGCTCTGGGTTGAATATTCTATAAATTTGGTCACTTCAGCCTACCAACATTGGGAGCAGGACTCCGCCCAAAATGATTCAGCAAAATCAAAACTGTGAAAAATCAGTTTTTGAGCTTCATTTTGAAATATGTATGTGCCATCACTTTTGAAATCTATTTCTAAAAATTGGTCTGCAGAGAGAGGTGAGAGGTTATAACAGCTGCCTCAATAAAGTTTGCAAACCTTAGGGATGTTCCCCCAGAAAGTCAATATTCCAGAGCCCCCAAAGTCGGTGTGGCACCTATGGTTAACATGGCCCTAACTAAAATTTGGGATTTCTCCCTCAGCCATACACTGCTACAAATGAGCCCCAAAATAGCCACATCTAAGAGGAAAGGTGACCAGTTAAGTCCCATTCCGTGGTATTTGCGACATAAATATTTAAAAGTCAAGTTTCATTATTTATCAATTATTTTGCATTTTTGTGTAGCCAAGGTACCCTACTACCAAGATCTGAAAATATTTTTTGAGTCAGGTCATACACTTTTAATAATTATCATAATTATGCAGAAAAACATAAAAATGCGTTAGTCATGGGACAAACTACATTGTAGAATTTTTTTTTTAAATTTCCAGTAAATATGAGTTATTTCATACAGAGACATAAAGTAACCCCAAAACGCAATGCAAGGTCAAAGTACAAAATTATTTCAATGATCAGTTATTGATTAGCACGTTGTCTAATTAGTTGTTTGTCCCATGACTAACATTTTTCATGAAAAAGTTTAAAGGAGCTGAGTAGCCGCCAAAGTAGAATAAATTCTCGGACCCGCCGACTTCGTTACGTCACATCCGGTTATGCTTCTTGGTTTATCGATTCGATCCGATACCGATACTTATCAAAGCTATGCATGCAGTGTGTCTGGTGTAAAAGTACACTTGTTACTGTCGTTAACATTCCTAATGTTAGCCTAACTTAGGCTAACGTTAGGGCCTAGGTCTACCACGAAAAACAAACTCATTGATCGAAAAAACAGTTTCAATACCTGCAAAATCCACAATGTTGTTCATGAACCTCCTGCAGATGATGCGCGAAATAGGCGTGTGTCTTACCACTGGTAACGCTAATATACTACATACGTACGTACGTTGTAAGTTGTGTGTGCTACATGCCTGGGTAGATGCATCGATCAGAACCGATACAAGTGGAAACGATTCAAAATTGCCGGTGCCAGAAGAAAAAGTAACGAACTAGAAATTAAAAAAATAAATTGTAAAATATCTTGCAAGTGTAAAATCAAATAACCCAAGAAATAGTATAGGAACTTTATTGCAAAATTACTTTGCAAGATTATTTTAAGTGAGAATATAAAACGCATTAAGACCAATATTTTTCAAATTAGCCCGGCCCAGAGGGTAATCATCTCGTTTCGTTTGATGTATTTATTTTGGAAGTACGCCACTACTCAGCTCCTTTAAGTATCTCAAAATTTGGGGTAGATACTATGGAAAGGTTAGGAATCCTTTTCATTTAGATAGTAACCAACACACCTGTGTGGTTTAAACAAAAGTATGCAAAAGGATATTTATTAATATTTAAAAAACAAAAATTGTTAGTCACGGGACAATTTGTTGGTCAAGGGACAAGTCCCATATATATTGCACAGTAAAGCCGCGGTCACACTACAACGAATTCGGATCGGATTCCGATCCGATTTTTGTGAGTTTTTATTAAAATCTTCTCCATTTCGGGTCGGAAAGAATCCAGAATCTGTGTGATTGTATGATTTTTATCGCAGGACTACGAAAATAAAATTTATACGAATTATTTCGTGACGTCACATCGACAGACAGCTTTTATCGGACTACGCGTGTCCGATAAAAGCTGTCTGTCGGTGTGACGTCACGACAAAATCACTTAACATTTCATTTTCATAGACCTCTGATGCAAATCATATATTTTCACTGGTTGGCAAATTTTGGGCTCTTTGTGACCCGAAATGGAGAAGATTTTAATAAAAACTCACAAAAACCGGATCGGAATCCGATCCGAATTCGTTGTAGCGTGACCGCGGCTTAAGACTGACCATGCATGGTCTGCTATAGTACTATGAGATTTACTTTGTTGCAAACATGAGATATTTGTGGTATAAGATAAAAGTGTCTTTAAAGTTGGTTTCTTTGAAGTAAGTATTAGGATACTAATAATTCCTCCAATAGATTATACTTCTTACATGTAACACTGTCTAACAAAAGTGTAGGTAATGGAAGAAAAAGATTTATTTGAGTTCGTGTCATATGTGTTATTCAGTGTAGTTTTCGTTAACAGTTTACTAATCACTCTTTTAAAATGCCACTGTAGTGTCTTTTAAGAAAGATTTTATTTGATCATGGGCTAAACACTATTGAAATTGATTCAAATTAGATTGACAACTTCTTTAAGGTGACCATCATGGCCTGTTGAAACAAATCTTCTTTCTCAAGAAGAGACCTTCTACTGCACTGCCATAACTTTCATAGGGGAGAAGGAAACTATGTGAAGAGGATGTCCCACCCCTTTTGAGGAATTTTATGTAAGGTTTTGGATACAAAAAGGTGCTACCTGTACAGAAACTTTGTTTACTATATGTACAGTATAGTATGAACCGATTATGTTTCATTCAAAGTTCTCACACAACCATGTTTAAAACTGGTTTAGTCTAAGGTGTGGAGACACCAGGGCACTTTGGAAAAAAATTGTTTAATTTTAAACTATGCATGGGGGCCTGGATGCAAAATTGTGAGTACTGTACTGTCTGTGGCAAATACTAAAATGAACACTATGTTTTATACAAGGTCTAAGAGAAAAGGCATGTTCTCTGAGGGGCAGTGGATGAAACCCCTTCCCTTTGACAGATTTTTGTATGTTAAGTGGTTAAGATGCAAAGCAGTGCTCTTTGACAGAGCTTTGAACTGATTAAGTTTTCCCCTTTTCTGAGAGAGAAGGGAGTGGGGTGGGGACGCCTCCCCTTTCCCCCTCCCAGGCTGCTAGTACAGAACTGGTTCTACAGCCCACTAGTGTATAGTGAATGTAATTTACATTCAAGTATGTACTATGTAAATAAGGTGTACTGTAGAACCAATGGGTTGTACAGTATTTTTAAGGCTGAACTTTGACCATCCCTCAAAGCCCCATATTTTCCCCTGTCAATGCCTTTGATTTAGTGGAAAACATCACCAACATTGAATATTAATTTAACGTAAAATTGTAAGAGTCAAAAGAGGAAAAAGTGATTGAGAAACATTTCAGTCTGCAGCGTTTTTATGCTTGTAAGCACTTGCGACAAAACTGTCCCATGACAAACGTCTTATTTGTCCCATGACCAACAAGGTATTGTTTTAAATTGCAGAAAATGGGGATGATTTTTTAAAAAAGTTAACGATGAAACAATAGTCCAGTGTGTCTTTCTTGACACCATAAGCAAAGAAATAGCAATATCACCTTAATGGCACAGAGTTTTGGGACTAAGTAACTCTACCCAGAAACCTATGTCGCAGGCTGTACCATGACTAATGATTCATTAGATTAATAAATATTAATATTGGGGCAGACTTTGATTCCTATTTTTTATGATTTTGTAGAGGTAGTCACACTCTATAACTTGATTGCATTACAAGTTTGTCACTCTTTCAACTATTCCTTTCATGAGCCAAAATGTTCTCTAAAATGTCCCATGACTAACATTGAAATACTACGGAATGTCCCTTAACCTGTTTGTTGATTTAATATGGAATGACCCTGCTGAAATACACTAAAATCAGGTAACACACTTCCACTTACTGCTGATACTTTTCTTTCAGTGCATTCATAGTCAGCTTCGTAAGTTTTGAACCCCTGCCAGTCAAAGAAAAATCGTACAGTATCACAAAAGCAATGTCTACCACATCTGTGGATGGATTAATTGTCCTTCTGATTCTTACATTCCAGGGTTTCCAAGCAGTTGTCTATGAATCCTGCATCCAATGGACAGTAAGTTTCTGTCCATCGTTACTGATGACTTTGGCAATATAAGGAGGGACATATTCTAAAGTTTCTTCTAGGTTAAAGGCCACTAGCATGCCTGCAGTTATGTTACTTCCTTCAACTTCTGTGACAGCTGAACTTGTGGCCTACCTTGCTGGCCAATATACACCTGAAAATAAAACATTAGGCACACAAAATGAAATTTCACAAGAAATGCCAGGCAAAACAAAAATGACGTCCCTATTTAGCGTAAACTCTGCTTCAAAGTGATCCATCACAAAAAATATAGGAGGTTTTATGGGAAGGATATTTCTGAATATATATGATTTTATAGGATTTTTGCAGGAAAATATAGAGTAAAAAATCATCTTGAAAAATCCTCAAAGTTGTGGATGGGACAAACACTGTACCTTAAGAAATTATACTGTTGAAGTGACAGAAATGTAATTAACAGTATCTCAAGAGTGGGCCAAGTGGCAGAAGAATGTGGTTCTACCATCAACATGGAATTTAGGAAACCACCTATGCATTTTGTGGAAGGACAACGGTAAATCCTCTGACTGTGGTGTATTTGCAAATTTTGACCCTGGAATAAAGTGTCCACAAATGTTATTATTAGTGCATACCATTCGTACAGCAAAATTTGCAATATTAAAAGTTGTGAACACAGAATGTAACTATACAGTATGATAGTTTGAATGGATCGGTAGTTAATGTGGATAATGAACTGTTGCTTATGTCCACAAGTACACAGGCAGAATTCACCTCAGCTCCAATAATAATGGGGCTGATCTGAGAAAAGTTTTGCATTTTTCACTGTTTAAATAGCAATAGAAGACCTCGTAAGACACAATTTTGCTATAAACTTTACACTTTATAGCTAGGTTGCAATCTTAATGTGTGAGATATGGGTGATGACAGTAACATCATATAGGCCTATGACAACTGTATGATTGCTACTGTATGAATACCTTCAAATTCACTTTCAGTGGCATAGCTGAACTGTCTCTTGGAGGGGCTATGTAGTATCCTCTCTGATTGGCAAATGGGGAGGGGTTTAAAGGGAGGGGGTTCCATCCCTCTCCCCTTTGAAAATTTTTTAAATATTGGGTGTCCTTACATGCAATCTGGTGCCACATAGTTATCTTTTGAAGTAAAATTAGTATTAAAAAAATTACATATTTTAGGATATTAAATTAAGGACAAAAAATCAGTATCAGTAAGGGGGAGGGGCATAGCCCAATGGCCCCTTTCCCTAAAATGCCACTGCTCACTTTGAATCTGTACAACTTGGTAGGACAGTATAGCCCACATATCAAGATGCCTACAGAATGCAAAAAAAGTTTGTGCATTAACATACTCAACATCTAAAACCAGTGCTGTAGCCGAGTGGATAAAAGCGGTGACACTTGAAGCGATGAAGCTTAGCAACCGGCAGGTTCAGGGTTCAATCCCTAGCCGGGTCAAAGTAAGGTGGGTTTGTCATGCAAGAGCAATCTACGGTTTTCCCATCTGAACTGGCCTTTCAAAAGAAACCAAATTAGATCTAAATTGCTGAGTTGGTTATCCACCCAACGTGAAGTTGTAATTCGTAAGTCATAGGCTTCAGCTCCCACTTCTGTGGTCACTTATCGTCATAAAACAACTGCCCTTCAAGGCCTGAATTATTATTATAAAATCTCACTTGAGTCAATTATATGACAAAATTAGGGAAAGGGCAACTTGGCAAGTGCCCCTATTTGCCATCAATGATGGGCACTACAGCACGTACCAGACTCGTACAAGGATCAAATTTTCCACTTTGGTCGGATGGATAAATTTATATGTCATCCACAGGTCTGCCGTAGAGATAACCTCCTTAGAGATCTGCATAATGTAAACTTGTAAAAATAAGAGTGAGACTATCAGCATTTTTTGGAGCAATACGTTCTAAATGTTTAGGGGGAAACTGTAACTGTACAACACCTTGAACAATCAACTGAACTAATGGCTAGTCAGTTTGAGGAATGAAGGTAGATGGTAGGGAAAATAGTTGGTACTTAGAACCATTTAACTACAATATTTTGAGTTTACGAATTAATTATATCACAGACCAGCTATCTGTGCATGAAAAGAGAAGGTAAGGGTTTTAAAATGCGGCAGACTGCATGACCACAAGGCACAGGGTTCTCATCCACCCCCTTGACAATACCATTACAATTACCTCAAAGAGATGAAATGATCTTTCAAATCAAAGGTGTGAGAGTAGCACATTTATGGTTGATAAAATATGAGCTTATTTACAGTGTCCAATGCAGTTTCATAAGAGAATAGTTCAGAATCCTACTGTATAATCGCCACTGTGTGCTTGAATTTAATTAAGATACTGTACTTGTCATCTCTACACTGCTACTGTAACTGTCTGACTAAGCCATCCTAAGTTTAAGACACTATCTTGGAAAAAGAATACATCTAAAAAATTCACCCCAGATCACCAATGAAAAAGTTTTGGCAAAATCAGAAAAATATAGTAGAATATAAGAAAACAAGCCCAAAATCATACAAATATAGGAAAAATAGGATTTTTTTAAATATATAGAGGGATTTCAGTCACGTGACTTTAACCAACTAGACGCAATTTTGAAGGGCAAGATCGCGCGTCTTTTTTTGTTTTGAAGGGCAAGATCGCGCGTCTCTTTGGTTTTGACGGGCACGCGTCCCATTGTGTCACAGTAGTATCTATGGTTATGCCGTGGGCGTGAGCTGTAAATTCCCTTACTGCGTGTGTGTTTTGCCCTTCAGTGTCTGGGAATCCATTGCGCGTGACGTCACATGAAATCCCTCTATAGGGAATTATAAGAAATATAGGATCACTTTGATGCTTTCGTATTAGAATGTACAGTACTACCCCGTCGTAGTTGACACTGCAACTCATTGGCGACGGAACTCGATGAGTTCAGATGAGCTTCGATGAGTGCGATGAGTTTAAAATTCCTTTAAACTACTACCTCGATGAGTTTCTCGATGAATTTTGTGACTGACAAGTGGGACCGTGCACGCGCACAAGGTCTGCTGTTAACAGTTGAGTTGATCTCTATGTTTTGTTTCGTTGTTGATATGTAGCTGAGTTAAAAATGATCGGAAAATCTTGTTTAAAAAAAACCACTGTCTGCATTATTTTATCGCATCCGCAATTTGGTGCTCGAAGTCACCTTTGGTGCATGCAATACTGTATCGGAACAAGCAGATCAGCACACGAATACATACAGGTAGCTTTTTTGATCAAAGTTCCAAATTCCACGAGGCATATTGCAATGATTTTATTGATTTCAAGATGCTTTTCTTTCCTGAAGCCACCCACAATTATCAGTTACCAAGCTCAAAAAAGTGTTCTGTCCCATTTAAAATTATAAAAACCTGCAATATTTTGGCAACTCTCAAAACGCTAACCTCAATGATACGCCCGTGTATAGACGTCACATTACATATACGTAATTCAACGAATCAGGGCGAAGCAAAAGTTATAAGCCGAGTTTCGCACAGAACGTACCAGTGTTTCCACTCTTCCCAAAAATTACCCGAAATTCGGGAAACGTGGGTGCTCTTTGGGAAATTTTCGGGAAGGGGGATAATTTCGGGAAATTTCAGGAAATCTGGAAATGGCGTATGGCGTATGGAAATGACGTATGGCTTGACACTGTGAAATCAGCCATTTAAGTAGCATAAAAGAAGCGTTATTGAAAATATCAGGAAATACCAATCCGATTCAGGAAATTTGAGATCCCATTTCAGGAAATTTGAGATCCCATTTCAGGAAAATGAATTTAGAGTGTGGAATCACTGGAACCTATTGAAATTCCTTTCGCCGCAGCTTCACAAAACGTACCGAAGGTGCGCGTGATGCATGTTATAATTTTGGGCGGAAACTCCCCAAACAAATGTTCAGTACTTAGATACAGCTTGTTGGCACGTGGAAGCTCTCTGGTACATATACACGGTACAGTGTGATGCACTTGTTTCTTCGTGGCATGCGAGCTACAAGTACTGTGCACAGCCTACAGCCACAAGTTTTTTTACATCGTCATTCATTCATATTGAGTACGCCTACTATTGCCTTGTATAGAAAATACTACGTAAGTTCATTCAAAAACCCTGATCTTGAAACCGGGCGACCCGTTCAATTGTGAATGAAATTTCTAGTGCGATCGTTCAACGACACTAAGCGCCATTTTTAGGACTACATACTGAAGGAATATCACACTCTTTCGCAGGTATACAAGCTATTATCAGTACCGATACCTCTTCTGTAATATTCTACTCATGGCATTGGGTTAATTTCTTATGTTTTAAGGAATTTTACCGGGAATTTTTAGCGGGCCCTAGTGGAGTGTACCGACAAACGCAGTTGGTTTGGTTATTAATGTCAGGCTATGCGGGGAACTGTGCATGCACTTGTCTGTACCTCAACGGTTCGGCACTGTACAGTTTGAAAGCCGGTGGGCTCGGCTCGAGATTCTAAACAATATAATTCTTACTAGAGAGTTGTTGCTTTTTTCACTGTAGAATTTTTGATCGGGGGGGGGGGGGGGCTGAGCAGTATTAGCAAGAATGGTGTGTTGATGGTTTTGTTAAATTACATCGATTCACTGATGAAAACAAAATGCCTACGCAGCTAGCAATGAGAAGGGAACCTTGGCCGAAAAGGCTGGCTTGCCGTAACGCAAATGTGCTTAGGGTCAAAATAAATATGGCGCCGGGTAGAATCAAAGCCGTCTAGACAGGAATCATGCAAAATTATTTTTAAGGCCTACCCGCTATTTTGGTTTCACAAGAATATCGAAGATGAAGTCAAAAACTTCATGCGGCGGTTAATACTGTAGGCCAGTTACAAGCATGGCAGAAACCAGCGGCAGAAAATGAGAGTTAAATTATTTGGATCCTATTTGTCTGACAACAGGGTACACATCCTTTTGTTACTGAGGTAACCTTGGACTTAGCGGTTTTGCCGCTGTCATATAGTACTGTAGGACTTGAATCAGAGATTATTGAGTGGGTTGTTTCAGCAAGGAAGAACCTCCTTGGTTTCAGGTTGTGCAGTGGCAACCCTTGGTTTACTCATCTAGAGTTAAATGATTTTTTTGCACGCAATACACATACGATGGCAAACGAACGCAAGCGGGAAAATACACAGTAAAAACAATGAGAAAATTTATTTTCTTGTTCACTGTGAGACCTCAAACAAGCCCCGCCCCTCGATGGTTTCGATGAAATGATCGGCGAGTTTTTCGATGATTTCACAAGTCACTTAAAATGGGCACATGCCCAACAGGCAGAAATGTGAAACAACTGACCTGCAACAAAAAGAAACCATTACGTTTAGAGCAATCCTTTTTATTTCTCAAAATGAAGGAGAAAAGTGTGATATGTGCAACATCACTGCCAGAAAAAAATGTCCTCATACTGTACACTTCACCTTCTTGCACTACTGTATGGCATTCCTATCTTTGTATATGGAGAAAAACGTCTGCTTCTTCCCATTTTCAATCGTGCTTTGCCATTTGAAACAAGAATATTTAAAATTGCATTGCAAGCAGACCTTTACCCAGGATTTTGATTATGGGAGTTTCAGTTGTTACTTATGAGAAACTTACGATCGGAACCCCTTAGGAGCCAAGCCCTAGATAGCATACCAAACGAAAAAGCATGCCTCCAGCTAGTGTATTTTGTTACACTTGTGTAGCCTACTTACATGTGACTTGTGCCAATTTAATTTTTAATGGTCTTTTTTCTTACCGTCACTTTTCATTGCCCGTCTCTGAAGTCTTCCCTTGTAATTTTGACTGTCTGTATTACACTTTGGCTGTCTTACAGAAAGTGAGATGTATCGCTGGCTAAAGGCCTGATTGAAAGCCTTAGTATAACTCTCCACCACCCCACCCCTGATTTTACAAGATATAAAATGAATTTACAGTAGGACCTCTGTGGTAATTCAATGTCAGTAAATGCAAGAAATTAAAAGTGATCGATCATGATTCTGCGACATCTGAACAATATTCAAGCCTTTGAAAAGTAGGGATAGTGTAACAATTCTAATACACACACAGAAACACATACTGTATGAGATTTGACAGTTTGAAGAAGGAAGCTATGTCCTGGGTTTTTTTTTTTTTTTTTTTTGGCAATTTAAAGATAGGAAAAAAATAAGTAAATAAGTAGGGAAAAGGTTCAAAAAGTAGGATGAGCGTACACATTCAGAACTTTTCATTGTAATGCACCTCTTACTCATGTTCCTTTCTGCATGCTCTGTACTAATTGTGTTCTTCTACTGACAGTACTGTACGGTAAGTTAGTGGTCTGTTTTTATTTAAGACAACCTCAAGTGATGGGCAGTACAGCTACTGCAGGGCCTCCCTAAGCAAGTGAACCATGATTAGTAATTAATAAATATTTACAGCATATGATACGGAATGGGGAAGACAACCCAAGTTTTGTTGTTACAGTAATTTGTCAAAAAGAGAGCCACCCTCATTCCTGTGATAATCATCACCATTTCAATACACTTTTACACGTAGGTCTCATTATAATGACAAAGAGATCCTTTACCCATAAAATGGACATGGAGAAAAGAAAGTTGCCTATTGTTCTTGATGGAGGAAACGAAATGGGCAAGGCCTGCTGTCATTGTTGAGTCCATCCCATCTACAGTACTTATGATGACACTGTACAACATAGAGTCATGGAGTACACTGGTACAACTCTTGTAGTACATCTCCTTTCCTGGAATGCATCCCTCTCCAACCTACAGTACTGTACTAATGAAAAATGAATTATATGCAGTTATCTAACTGAAAATGCACATCAATGTTATCATATAAAATATTTTCAGACTGTAACATGTTTCATACCAAAGGCTTGTGAAGTAATCATTAACCTTAAGGTACTGTACAGGCACTATACTAAGGAGATACTCTTAATGGATTCCAAGTATAATCCAACTCAATTAGGTCTCTCTAAATCTTTAAAATCGAAACTATAAATACGTGCTTTAGAAAACCAAACAAGAACAGTTCTTTCAGGGGATGGGTGGTTCATCTCTAGCCAATATCTGCTCTTTTAAGTTTGTGTAGGTGGAACTGTACAAACCTGCTTCGTACTTGTATTTTGATGACAGGTGACAAGTTATAAAATTGTACCTACAGTACTGTACCGTACCTACTGTACCGTACAGTACACTATGGGCAATTCCATTCAAAACCTGATAAACCATCTAAAATGATAAATCATACTACACTAACAAATTTGGTGTCATATGAAAGCTTACAGTATATATTTTTCACATCTGATGTTTAAATTTGCTTATACTGTTGTTAACCAGGCAAAAATGTGGAATTTGAGTAACAAGTGCTCCATTTTTGGCTCCAAAATGTGCGAAATGACAGTAAACATATAGGTCATCTTTATATGACTAAACTTGTTTAAATAGTAAAAATCCTGTCATAAATGAAAGGAAAAGACCTAAAAATTGTCCGTGGGTACTTTTTCTTCAAGTAACTTACCCCACTAAAATTTGACAACTTTCTGCAGTTTTGGCATAAAAATGTCATTCCGTTACCATAAAACGTGAATTTTTTAAGATAAAACCTCAGGTGCAAAGCAGGTTTTGGATGGGAATAAATTTACTGTAATCCCATGTCTGGTATTTTAATCTCTATCGTTAGACAGCAGGGTTTAATTAAAAGTAGTCATTCCGTTACCGTAGTGGTAACGCAGTGACAGTAACGGAATGGCAGTCACTGATTCCTAATGTAAATTGTGTACTATTTGTAACTTGGCTTTGAATAAGTTAAAATTACAGTTTAGCATGGTAAAAATGACACGGCACTGCATTCAAAGGGGGAGTGACCTTTAAAGGTCTGGTGACATGTAAATTACATACAGTAGTTGGGTATGTGATGAAAATAGCATTAAAAATCCAGAAAATAGCCACAATTCCCATCAAAAGCCTTCAACTATTGACCATTTTACAGACTAATTCCTATTTCACACTTGCACCCTGAATAAACATGAACTATGCATGCAAATTTGTGACGTCAAAAGAGGGACATACCAAATATGTCTAATGTTAGCCTTTTGTGCTTGCAACCTTCAATTCAAGGACACCTGTAGCATTGGTATGATCTCCTAAGGGATTTGTCATGGAAGTTAAAATTGTTTCCTTGAAAAATATTGATATCATTCACCAAACTGTACGTCTGATCAGTAATTAAGAGGTAATGTATATAGGGTCACGTAACAAAAGAAATCTTAACATTGTGCAACACTCCAGATCATTATTTTTGCATAAGCAATGGGTTACTTCAGAAACCATCAAACCTTGAGGAGGTATATTTTGAGAACTGTATTACAGGTATTGAACTAATTCCAACAGATCTTACATCGAGGGATTTAATTCTTTAACTGCCAAGGGAAAACAGCTGTTGGTGGCATGTCACCATAACTTTAAGTCATATTGCCACTGACAGAAATTCACAGAATCCTATCAAACTTACTGTATTTCCACAAAAGATGGAATTGTGATATCAGTCTGTTCTTGTTCATTTTGTGCTTTGTGAAATTCTTTTATAACTAATTCTTACTGTCTCATTGACAAACAACCATTATGTGACACTCCTCTGGGAATAGAAAGGATGGACAGGAATTCTGTTACCTCAGTAAATGCTGAAGACTTTGCACTTATACGTAGAATACACTCATGGAAGTAAATACTGTATACAGTAGTAATTCCTTCAAATATGTAACTCACGTCACAGAAATTCATGACAAAGATTATAACTCTACCCACTTTTATGAAAGTAACACAGAGGGCACCACTTTCACTGCTAGTGCTAAGGAACACACTGACATGTATTGAATGGGGTGGTAGACCAGAAACAAATCGTGAAAGTTCTTCCTTCACCGTACATTGACAACCGAGGGCGTTACCATTTCAGAGAGCCTACATCTGAAGCCAGATAAGCATGTTTGATCAATGACCCTTGATCTATAGACGAGTAGAGTATGGTTTGTAATAAACTTGGAAAAAATGCATACAATAGATTACATTAGAGTGTACACAGAACTTAATTACAGTATGTTTCCCTGGACGTCTTCAAAGTTCTTGTTACTTTTCCATTTCCCCAAACTCCCCCCCCCCTTTTTTCTTTTTTTATTGGGTAAAGTACATTTCAAAAGAGTGTGAACTTTGGGAGTTACTTTTCACAAAAAGTTGGTCAGTGTGTAAGTAGTGCATTGTTAATAACATTTTCATTTTATTGTGCATATTTGACCTTCATATTAACTGATATTTTTCAAAGTGTTAAATCAAAGTTTACCCTTCTATAACCTTCCTTTCTTATAAATATGTCATCTTTTTAAGTTAATTATGATGTAAACACACTACTAACCGTTCGGTGTTCATTTAAAAGTTGCAGCTGCAAGGATAATGTAGCTTAATGGTGAAGTACGTTTTCATCATTCCGTTACGTCATTCCGTTACCAAATTTTTTTTTTCAATTATTGGCATTGATTTTAATAAGTGTAAATTATTTTGAAGCTTCTCCGCCAGCAATACAGTAATTATTATCACCAAATAACAACCTTAAATTACCCAATAAACTTAACACAGTTTTTGCAACACATGTGTTACCTAAAAAGGTCTTAGTCTTTTTGCGTCATTCCGTTACAGCCTTCATTAATGCATAAATAACAAATTAGAAAACATTTAAAACCAAATTAAGGTGTCAGTAAAAGATTATGATAATATCTGCTAGGGATACTAATTTCTTAAGGCTTCTGTTATAAATGCAAGAGCTATGCCAGTTTAAACTTCGAAAAATGTTCTGAATGTCCTCCCGTAACCGTGGAATTGCCAATATGCATGTTGCAATTACCATAATTACTGTACATACAGTACAGTTAATATTACAGGATAAAGTTACTGTACTAACGTACGTGTACCAAAAATTTCCCAAACTGTAAGCACGGGTTTCAGTTTTTGACCTCTAGTAACCTCATCTGACGTTTGACCTACAAAATGCAATTGGTCATCTTCTGACTAAAAGCATCCACGTGCTAGATATGGATCGTGTATCCATGCTTCCAGTCTTGACAAATCCTGTTTACAGTATTTTTAGCTTTTGACCTCTGGTGACCTGATTTGACCTCTCATCTCTACCAAAGCAATGGGGTTCTTTCTCGCACTATGATAAACTCAAATACCAAGTACCCACTGTTTCTATCTTGAGATAACGTGTTCACAAGCAACTCCCAAAGTTTTTGAAGTTTACGTTCCCTGACTTTAGATAACCCTTGACCACTCACAACAGGAATCAATAGAATCAATCAATCAATCAAAAAATCAATTAATAGAATCTTTAGGAATCATCTTCTGGTTATAAAGTATGTACAAGTAAAGCAAAGAAAATATCCATGCTTTCTACCTGAGATACCGTGTTTACAAGGTTTTGTATTTGACCTCTGCTGACCTGACATGACCCTTGACCTCCACCAAAAACAATGGTTTTTTCCTCAATATGATATATCCATATGCCACGTGTGAAAAGTATCCATCATTCCTATCTTAAGATATCGTGCTAGTAAGCTAAGCGTCACAAACACCCACAGACACACACATACATGCACACACATACAAGCGCCATCGTGACTGCAATGATTTCTGCAAAAAGGGGATCGGAAATTCCTCACCTTTTCTATGAAGGGAATGAATATTACTTCTACAATTCGTCTTATGTTGTAGAAAAAACACAGGAAAGCGCCTTTAAGTGTGTCTAAGCATTAACCCAATGAGATGGGACCTCAGCAGAGAGAAGCTGTAAATGCAGGGTTGGCATTGCAAGGGTCGGGTAAATTTGACCGTAAAAGTGCTTTTGGCTTTAAAAATGTTTCATGCAACGCCTATGAATACAAAGTGCATAAATACATTACAATATTAACAAACTGAGTTTTGCAGTTATAAAACCAGGTGAAAGAGCAAAATACAACAAAAATGTTCTTTAACAGGCATGTTAAGACGCACGTTCTTTAAGGCATCGCATATTCCTGATCAGATTACAATGAAAGATGCAATATAATAATAAAGTATTAAGATAAGCAAATAATGAAAAGATAAATTAGAATAGGTCAAAACGCATTGAGTGTGTAGGCAGGTCCATGCTTGAAAAGTTGACTGTCTTGTTATTTTTTAGCCCAGTGTACATGTAGAATTTGTTTGAAGCTGGCATGTGACAAAACACAAACATGAAATTCTTGATAAGAATTCGGTAAAAAAGCTCAAGTTGACAACCCTGTGTCAGTCTTGTTCCTTGAAACAATTGGGAAATGGAACTCTTGATTCTTAGAATAAACAAATGAAAATGTTGACTTTGTAAAATTGCTCAGAATGTATCAATAGTTTGAGCATTTGATTTCTTTTGTATATTGCACTGCTTGCACGGAGCCAGAAAAAAAAAAGAAACAAAAATGCTGCCATGCCTTTATAGCTTCTGCCATCAGTGCATAAAACGACGAGTTTCTGATATCAGTAGCCTTCAATCTTGTCTTGTCTTGTAATCTTGTCCAAAGTGTAATGTAACTTTAATTTGCCAAGAATAGGCTTGAACGGCCTAACATGGAATGTGTTTTTGGTGAACCTGATGGGACGTGTAGAGAGGCTAGTAAACAAAAATTCGAACAACACCAAGACTGCAATTGTACCATCTGTAGAAGCAACGTTGGTACTATATTCTGCCTCGACTGTTATATGCACATTTGCCAGGATAGTAAAAGGAGACACATGATTGATTGAGGAGGACCCAAGATCATTCTACGATCCCATCTGACGATCTCTCTGACGCCACCTACTTGCAAACAGTATATTAACACAGTTATCCAAGTGTGCAGAACATTTACAGGAAATAGTTTGGTACTACTGTAAACAGTGCAATCAGCTATGCTAGATAGTATGTGCAGCAATAAGTCACCAAGGACCCAAAAGATTACAAGAAGTTGGGAGCAAACTATTATCTTAAGAATTAAAAGAGTTCTTGAAGAAATGCGAAACTCAAGTAAGTACGGGATAGGTCAGCAAAAACAGAATATTTCACAAGAAATGAGAAGCGAAGTATCACAGCTTTGCACTGAAATAAAGCTCAGTATGAAAGAAGTGTTGCAAAATTAAAGTCTGGCAAAGAACAGTTGGAATATAAAATTTAGGAGACCAAAAGTGAGGATTGTCTAAGCTTGGAAAATAGAAAGTTCGACGGCTTAGTCATTCCCTGTCGAAAGGGGATGCTTTGTTTCACTGAGGTTCATCCCTATACTGCTTGACTACATCATTTGTTACGATGGTTTCACAATTTCACCTCCGCTGACCTCCCATGACCTTTAGTCCCCACCAAAAATGAAAAAAGTGTATTATAAGGGACTCAAACCCGAGCCGCGTGTGTGAGAAACTGAGTACCAATCCACTTCACCGTCAAAGTACTCGTTAGGTGTATGGTATTTCTAATCATGCTATAGTCATAGCATCCTTTATGCTTATTAGTGAATAGGTAAATTCAAAGTTAGAAACATTACTGTAACATTCATACTTCTGAAAAAAATGTTCTCTGTAACCTTATTTTTGGAACGGTAGAAATATTCAGCCCTAACATTTGGATGGCCACGAAAGGCCGGACAAAGTTTGGAGGTACCTCCTACTATCTGTTAAGTTTACGAGGTCTTTGTAGTTTCAACCTTGATGACCTTATATGACCTTCGACCTCCAACAAACCCACATGGGTTCCTCTCTCCTAAAGTAACATCTATATACCAAGTACGAAAAGTATTCATCATCGCTGTCTTGAAATATCTTGTTTTTCAAGGTTTTCAGCTTTGACCTCTGATGATGACCTTGTATGACCTCTGACTGAAGACAATAGCGTTCTTCCTTTCAATATGATAAAGTTACATACCAAGTATGAAAGTATCCGATCATTGCTATCTTGAGATTTAGTCTTTACATGTAGTTTTGGTGAATTTCGTATTTTCACCTCCGGTGACCTCAGATAACCTTTGGCCTCTTCCAAAGCAAATTGGGTTCATTTTCTGACTATATCGCAGCAAAATACCATGTGTGAAAAACATCTACGCTTCCTACTCAGAGATATCATATTTACAAGGTTTTCGGTTTTGACATCTGTTGACACCACATGACTTTTGACCTCCACTAAAACAACGGGGATCTTTCTCTTAATAAGATAAATCAATATTCCAAGCTTACACACGTTCACCTGAACTTGGAGCGGAATCTAATATGGCAAACATTAATAAGCTACTGTTTCCATTCATAAAATTCATCAACCATTCTGGCTTGTAACGATACTCAATTTTATATTTTCATAATGGGGTAAAAAGGTAAATTATTGTTTTGAGTAAAATGTAATGACGGTGTGCTAAGTGAGGGAAATTAATGCATATTTAGCAGAATTAGGTTTACTACTACGAATAACGAGTGACCATAATTCTAACTAATCTTTTCTTTAGATCTACCATCTGTGTTGTCAAAAGCTTCATAATTAAAGTCGCACGTCAATGAAAATATGTGTTGTATGAATCAGTTAATAGTTAATTGCCGACCAGTTAATAGTTAATTGCCGAACTAGACATCCAGCCACAGGGGGTTGCTAGAAACAGCAGTTTATGAAGGTGCTACCTTTGCAGACCTGTAACCAGATAAGGTACTGAAGAGGGTAAAACAGCTTTCAGGGAGCAAAGTATTTCTTAGGGCGAGATTACTGTTTTTAAATTACCAGTTTTAAAAGCATTGTCTTATATTCTGAGGTACGAGAATTTTTCTAGGCAGGCGCAACCTTACTGCCTCCTTCACCCTTTGCTATAAGATTGGGCCTAACACTAAAAGTTCATTTTAAAAGGTTGACCTTTTCTAAATT
The DNA here is from genome assembly GCA_029531755.1 of Holothuria leucospilota. NCBI lineage: Eukaryota > Metazoa > Echinodermata > Holothuroidea > Aspidochirotida > Holothuriidae > Holothuria > Holothuria leucospilota. Next base: position 38,713,687 of record CM055982.1, read on the forward strand.
GTCCTTACAATATCTTATTAAGAGTTGGTCATGCTGCTAAAATGCATTTCCTATTAAGCCACTGATAGTGCAGTTTACTATACAGTGGACCCAACTTAAAATTAGATTGATGATTCACATATCAGATCTATAACGAAGTGGACTCCCTAATATTAGCTAGTTTTTACTTCCCTAATTTCCCTTCTGGTGTACTGTTTAGGTGAAGTAGCTGTATTGATCCTTGCTTAAAGAAAGATTGACAGTACACCAGGATTAAGTTGATATCTTCATTTTATTAATTGTCATATTCTGACATCTTGATCCCATGGGTAGTATGTGATAGGCAAGTGCAGAATGCAGGTTGCACACGCACAATGATAATGAATACATGTTATAATGTAACAGAATGCAGGTTGCATGTACCCAAGTGAATGCATGAGAATACTATAGCTATCAATACAGTAGCTAGCTCAAACATAGCATTAATTGATATAGGCATCTTCTACAGAAATGCGCTAAAGAGCTCCTTGCATTTGAAGGAATTTACGCTGTGGGGCGCACATCATGACATACCGTAACCAACTTAGTAGAATGCCGGGGTTGAAAGCCTCTTTTTAGCGCTGTCAATACAGCATGTAAATACTGGAAAGCCATGTCAGATGTTAATTGGTAGTTAATTTTCATTCTGCGCCTTGCAAAATCGTTTTGACATTTATGTTATCCTCTTGGAGCAAACCAAGCCAAAAACAACAGCATCAACATCAACAACAATAATGATGTTAATAGCTTCATAAACAAAATGTAAGTGATTCGGAGTTCTCTAAGAGTTAAAAGAGTAACTTTAGCTAACACAATTACATACTAAATTCCCAGGACAAGGCAAAGCACACTATTTGAGTCATACAGAAAGTTCCAGCTTCGTCTTAATTTTGGATCTTTTTAGCTCTTTGTACCGCGTTTTCCAGTGCGGCCATTGCTTCCATGTCAGCCCCACGGATTTGTTTGTAATAATTACAATAACTTGTGTCAGAGACCTACGAATAGCATAATATGTGACAGAAAGTAAACGAGGGGTAAACGATGTAGGAAGAGGCAATGCATGGGTGTAGTACACCATACGTTCTCAAGAACGCGTATACCTTTCTGTTCTTTAAGATATATTCCCAAGCTTTAGTAACAGCATCACGCATATAATGAAAGTAGATATGTCATCTATAATTAAACGTTTTAATTGTTTGCCACCATCAAAGTTTGTTCTGAACAACTGAAGTCAATCGTTATGTGCGTTTTAAACTTGTTTTGCCTTTCAAAAACTAAACATTAGTATACCCTTCCCCAATCATGAAAAGTAGGTCTTCCTGAAAATTTTCTCACCCTTTTAACGTAATGTGTCGGACATTACATAAGGATTGCTCGTTGTTCTTGCGATTTCCTTCAATCTTTTTGTGTTTGCATTCCATTACTGGTGATCAAGGTTAATAAAATGGAAATATTTGCTAAACACTTGTGCGTTTTTCAGTTTGTGCTGCATAAAAAGAGCAAGTCCAAAATCACTTTCAAGAAGGGGACAATTGTGAGCATTCTTTAAAAGCGGGGTTATCTTCCCATTTGCGCCGACACTGAATGGCAATCTTTTGGGACCAAACTTAAGATGTGGCACAACAATGTACAACAAAAATATAGGCTGAGGTCCGGAAGGTAACCCATGAGCTCATTATGTACACTCTTTCTACTAGTTTAATCAGGAGGGTTTTACTATAATCCTCCTAAAACCTTGATGGGGGGGGGGGGAGGGGAATATCCCAGCAAAAGATTTGGACAAGCTCCATAGAAATCATGAAAATACAGGGCGCAGGATTTCGGCTAACTCCATTCGCTCCAGGAAAACAAAAATCGATCCCAGGACTGTCATTCGATAAATTCCAACTTGGTTGTGTCCACAATCTCCAGTCCCTCTTACTAGATAAGAGAAATTGTGCCCGAGCTTTTGGGCAACTGGCCATGCAAAGGACTGAGTAAATTCATGCCCCCAGTAGATAGTTGCAGTGTGTAACCATGAGGCAGCTCCCCAAATTCCCTAATGCAGACAAGCAACTCACCTAGCCTAGCATCCAGAAACTTCACATACATAATAGGCTACTGTGATATAGGAAGGGAATACATTGGTCATAACAACATCCCACTTAACGTTTTTAGGGAATGGTCTTCGCATATAAGGGCACACTGCAGACAAGACAAATGAAAAGGAAAGAAACTTGGAAATACAGTTGGGTCCATGCTTCGTTGATGCTATAAAACTCCATCAAAGAAAAAAATTTTTCCACTTTGATAAGTTTGTCCAACCTCTTACCAATTAACTTTCCCAAACAAAAGTTTGCCTACCAGTATTTTAACCATGGAGCTACAGTATCACCTCAGCGGTGATAGCTGCATGGCTTTAACATTAAAAATACGGAATACTTTAGGATTCTAAACAACCAAGGAACTACCAGAAAGTGTGTTACATCCACAGAAATTCCAAAAGCACCTTCTGAGTGTGTGGAAAACTTTGTGGTCCGTCGGGACAAAGTTGCCACTTTCACAATTCAATCACTTTGTTCGCAAAAATGTTTTGTTTGGAAACCACGGGATTGTCGGTTTATGATCACAATGATTTCCTTAATATGAGTAACTCTCAGGTGGTAAATCAGATTGTATCGGGAACCTATTGTTTGCCGGAGCAATTATTCTATCTACTTGAAAAACTGATCAAAAAGATTTGATTTCTGTGTTACTAGTGCTCGCTACTACACTTTCGGGAAGCCACTGTCTTTTGAAGAAATCCCAGGTGTTGGGAAAATAAAAGTACATTGATGCATATAACGTAAAGAGCAAGTCTCATATTGTTGAATTATAAACAATTGCAATGTGGTGCAATTCAAGGTGGCCGCTCGTCGTGGATGAGCTGTAGGCATTTGTAGTCAGTTACATCGTGTCACAGTCAGATTGCAGATTAGCAATGCAAGGCATTGCCTATCAGCATGCCCGTAACCAAAGGGGCTCAAGGGATTCGGGCGAACGCCCCTTTTTAGCGAAACCAGCATTTGTATGAAGCGAACCGCCCTCTCACCCCTTACATAGGACCTAGCAACTAACAACTGTGTTAGAATTGAACGTTTTCTTTCTAGGGAGGTGTGTATATAGCGGCTATCATAAATATGGAACAGATGAATTGTTTACAAGGAGAAGAAAAATGATGTATACAAGTTGTTTGATAGGCCGATCTGCTGGAAAATGAGCAACGAACTGCCACACTAAGTAAACGTGTGACATTAAACGAGAAGAGCATTTACTGGTATTCTCCTGTTGGCGGGTATTTCAAATCTTGATCAATTTAGAACTCCATTCTCATAAAAGTAACAGGAAGCGTGACTCAAAGGTGGCACGGGTTGAGACGAACCGCCCTTTTCCAGCAAAGGGAAAATGAGAGAACCCCCCCCCATCCCCTGCTGACAACCTTGTTACCCACGCTTTCTGGACTGGGAAATGTTGGTTACCAGAATCGTTCTTTAAATGTGCAGAGAATAAAAACGATGAACAACATACTGCCAGCACTTCGTTCAGAATTTCACCTATAAGTTCCTAAACATGTAAAACCATGATGTAAACTTGTGCTCCTCCTTACAAATTTCCGTTCATTGGTAAAAATACCCCAAGAGCCTCACCCATGGGAGTTGAAAGGTGGTAGGCCCTTCTGGTAAAATTTCTTCTGCATTGCCACCTCGATAGTTCATCGCTCTGTACTCTGTATTTTCTTGCTCTTAGCATGTTATAGAGCCGTCTTGTTATTTTTGGTAGTTGGTTTCAAAAAAAAAAACAAACAAACAAACAAAAAACAGATCATTCTTTCTTTATGGCAGCCGAAAGGGCAGGAGAGGGTTCTGAAAATCAGTTGAAAAAGTTTTCTTCCTTCAATTTATTGACAAGTTAACAGGTATTCATACTTCATCTACGCAATCGATAACTCTGTCAATTACGTTTCTCCAAGATGCCTGTGGTATGGCAGTGTTGGCGGAAGCATATCTGAGGAGGGGAGGGGTATCAAGGGAGGAAGACTGCTCCTCTCGGAACTTTGCCAGGAATAGCCAGCTTAAACTATCAGGCCGATTATAGAAAATTAGTAAAGGGAGGGAGAGGGGGAACAAAGGGGGACATTTTAACATGGATAAATGCTCCGATGCAAACGAAGTAAAACATTCAAACTGGACTGATACCTTCATTTTCTCTAGTTCTTTCTGTACACGCATTGTTGGTAAGTGAAATTATTCCAAAACCCTATCATGGGTTTGGGCCTGCAGAAGGCTAAAGGCCATATGCCCCACCACGCAGTCCTGTTCTTTCGTACGGGAAGTCTTCTTTTTCAATTTTGCAGAGGTGATGTGGATAAGGTAAAGTGTGGGAATATTTTACAGCGGTCAGTCACCTCAACGGTTTACTTAATTTAAGTTTGCTCTCAAAGAAAAACGCTTCCTTAACATAATCCCCAATTATTTGGCATGCTTTGTGCGGGACAATGTTAGGTAGCTTTCAATAAATTGTTTGCTTCTATAGAAGGAAGTACAGCAATCCCACCTTTCTACAACCAAATAATTATTTCATCCTGTACCAGATATTTCTTCTTTTGTATAGAACCGTCCTATATGTTGGTCTACTGAATCCATAACTTCCGATAAGCGCTTCGAGTTCCTGAGTCCTTTTGCACTGATAAAGTGATTTCAAACTAATTTTCCATCAACAAATTTTGGTTGTGCTCTTGGGTCAGTTAATACCTGCGTGACTATGCCGTTAAAAACTTTGATCTGGATCGATATGGTGTTCATCGGAGGCAAGAGTTACAATAGATTTGTCTGGGCCACCCTATGCCATGTTTACCATGTTTGAGTCGCGACTTTGCTTTTATCAACATGCTGAGATTTTATAGACCTCTTTAAATCATCACAAATGCCGAGGGTGGGTAAGGGGTTGTCCTTTGCAAAAAGGTAACCTTTTTAGTGAGTTTAGTGCGTCTTCAGTCTCTCGATTAAAGTAAGCTACGCTTTAGTAAATCATTTATATTGTGATAATGTTATAGAATATTGACATAGTGATAGTGGGGATGAAGTGCGTTTGGACAAGTTTGGTTGTGAGATGGACATACGTGGTTTTTGATGACAGTGGGTTACATTTGTAAATCACATACAGCATCAAGTAAGCAAGGCTAATGGTATTATGGCCGAATTAGACTTACATATACTGATTTAGCTTAGCAAAGTTTCAAGTTCTTAATTTCAGGCCCTTGTTAGGCCTCATTTGGAACATGCAGCCTCTGTTTAGTCGCCTTCAAGTTATTATCACCGGGACATTGATACTATCGAAAAATTTCAGAGGGGGGCAACTATTTTATGATATGTGTATATGACAGAGATGTTACTCAATTCTCACTTTTTGTAGAACTACTCACACCCGTGGTCATAGCTGGAAGTAACCCAAAATGTTTTTCAGACTCAACGTATGGAAATTTAGTTTTGTCAGTAGAGTTGTTGATATCTGGAATGGCTTACCTGAGAGTGTAATTATGGCTACTTCTGTAAATCAGTTTGAGCGAGCTCTGGATAGGTTGTGAGCTTACCTAGAGATGGTGTGTAACTATACAAGGCAGATCCTGCTAAAGTTAAACATGGCAGTCACCCACAGCTCTAATTGTTGCTACAGTCACCGATGATTATATGACCATGAAGATGCGGAAGTAGAGGTCAACAGACCTGCGTCCACTGAGGATCCTAAGGTAAAGTGTAACTAGAGGCACAACTAAGTTACGGGTCCTGGTTTGAAACATTGGAACAGACCCTAGCCTGTGGCGTGTCGCCAGAAGTTCTTTCTCATGCATGGGAAAGGGAGACAATTATCTCTAGGAATAATATTTGGCACTAAGGGGAACGCTAGTGTCAGTAGCGCGTAGGAAGTACAACACCAAGGAAATTTTTTGCCAAAGGTACCTTGTAGATTTCCGTAAATGGTACTTGACCGCCCCATATGTTACATGTCTGTTTTATACCTGTTATCTGGCCAGCTAACTCCATTTCGCATCCAAAGCCATTATTCATTTGCAAAATTTTCTCAAAGGCACTCCTTTATTGTCACCCTACAAAAAAGTCGGAAAGTTCACTCAGTAATGAAGATTTAAACCAGGGGCGTAGCTAGGATGAAACTTTTAGGGGGGCCTAGGTATCCAATGGGAGGTCACGGCATTGATCGACGTCATTAATTCTTACAAATTTTGTTAGGAAACACACAATGTCTGGAGGGCCTAACGAACATCTGGGGGCCCAGGCCCACGGGCCCCCTGTAGCTACGCGCCTGATTTAAACCTTATAATCACGTGAAAACAGTTTCACATATCTCGCCCTGTCCCTCCCCCACCATTAAAGCCATCTTGCCCCCTTCAGTACTGTAGCGGCAGAGGGTTTGGTATTACCTATAGTCCCGTGCTATTGACAGGGCCGTAGCGAGCGGGCGGTGTGGGGGTGTCGCACCCCCCCCCCCATATTTGGTGGCCCGTCGGCAAATTTTCGGTCTGTCGGCAAAAAGAAGAGAGAGAAAGGAAAAGAAGAGGAAAAGAGGAGAAAGGAAAAGAAGAGAGAAGGGAAAAAAGAGAAACAAGGGAGAGAAAGGGAAGACGGAGAATGAAAAGAAAAAAGAGAAAGAGAGAACGGCCCAGTCTGTTATCGGCTATTTCGATTTTAGGCTCTGCATCTAATTGGTCCATTCAAGTTGAAGGCCCGTCGGCAAATTGATTATGCATGTGACGGCCGTATACGGCCGTATCAACGGCCGTCGGTGTTATTGGATGAGTGACTGTGTTCGTCGGCAACTCGGGAAAAGAAAGGGAATTAACGGCTTCCGTATAGGTGCACTATTTGGGCTCATATGTTTCTTGAAAACACCACTTTCTGCACATTATTCCTCACTTTTATCATCGCCATGGGGAGCAGCACACGATTACCCATGGAGAGGGTATCCTTAGCCCTCCTCTGAACCTTAACCTTGACTTCAAAGACATTTTGCAAACTTCTGAGGATCCGGTTTACCCACAAATATCCTGGGAAAAATAATGCTTGCAATCTCAGGTTTTTAACTTTTGAACACCGAAATGAAACAGATACAGAACCCATCCTCAGATCCTGGCGTTCAAAGCATATTTTGAACGCTTGTATTAAGATTCTGAACACTTTTTCTCCCTTTTTAAACACCGGACGCCTAATCACTAATCGTATTTGAACGCATGACGCGTGTAGTGTTCAAATGCTGAACACATAGTGTTCCAATTCTAAACGACAGGTCCAGCTCCTCAAGTATAGAGGCATGATGGGAGGAATAACCTAACACATTAGAATTAACCGGAATCTTTGCATTGGATAATGCATTATGAACCAAAATATACCAATCCTGCATGAGACTTAATTTTTTACCGAGAGATTATGCTAAAACCTCAGAGCTTCCGGAGGCGAAGCCCCCCCGGACCACCACCAGGGGCCCTAAGGCGGGCCCAGTGTTTTAGCCAGTCCCTATTTGTGGGACACTGTCGCATAAACGGCGACAAATGTCGCACCAAAAAAATCTAACAAACACATTCTACCCGGGTGTAAACTTTGAGGTTCCTCATTAGGGCAGAAATCCACTCAACTATTGCACCATTTAAGATCTGGGCACCTGACAAATTCCAAAAATTTCTAGAGGGGAGGGGGACACCACCTCCCCTTACACTCCTCCCTCAGGCCACAGATCAGTAATTGTCGCATTGAGAAAACGTCTTGGCTAAAGCACTGGCAGACCTCTGGATCCCAACCGCTTAAAACTATAGCGGTCTGATGAGAGGAATAGCCTAATACATTAAAATTAGTGGGGATCTAGTTTGTATTTGATAATGCATTATGAACCAAAATATATCCATCTTGAGACTTGATTTTTCCCCAGAGATATACTTAAACCTCAGACCTTCCGGGGCTGCGCCCCTGGACCCCACCAGGGGTCCTTTGGCGGGGCCCTGGACCCCACCCGCTAAAGCTCGTTTTCGCACCACGTATTACCAGATCCGTCGGCAAAACGTAATCTCCACATCCCCCCCCCCCCAAAGATAACATCCACATCCCCCCTAAAGAGAACACCTTCGCTACGTTCCTGGCTATTGAATATGTATTGAGTGCATGTCAGGCCCGGGCCAAAGGTGATGTGAGGGGTGTCTGCCCTGGGATTCAGGGTCGCACGTTTATGCACTAGTTGTATGTATAACAAGTGGAATCACCTGTCGAGTAGGGATGGAGAGTGAGAAACGTGGTGTTGACACAGCTGTAGACATGTTGTGTTGTATCGTATTTCCTTCACGTGTAAGCTGTTAGAGAAAATATTATCGCCATTTCTGTGGGAACCAGAACAGCATCTACACTAGGCCTATGTATGTTTTCTTAACCAAATATTCCAAATCAACAAACGAGAACTTTGAGCTGTCATTTTGCATTTATTGGCTGTAACCTTTCACACTGGCAGTCGTGACACGGGGGTTCGAGTCGCAACGATGGACTGCTGTCTTGTATGTACTGTATCTGTATGTTCTGTATGCTAACGTTGGCAATATGTTGACCTGGGTCGGTAGACATAGCCTCGTCTACTATAAACATTCCTTCGTCGTTGAATTTGGCCCAGCCTGAGACGTTCCAGAGAATATGTAGCAAGGTTAAAACGCTACAAGTACCTTGTCTGGCTACAGGTCTGCATCTACTCCGTTCCTCAACAAAACGGCTAGTTATTACAACTTAACCTTGCCAAAAAATAAAATAGAACTTCATACCCGTTCGAAGTCCGCGTTTGTCGCATCGAGTACATCAGGTACAATCATGAACCCTGTTCGTGATGAGAAGTGGGATAGACAAACGATAAATTACTGCCTAGATAAGATTTCAGTGCCGCTTGGAACCAGGGGGTCCGGGCCTTGCAGGTAGTGGGTAGGTTTGTAATCCCTCTTACGTAAGGAGTTTCTAGGCAGAATACCTATAATGTCCGTAAAAGTTACGGAGTTTTCTGTAGGATTTATATGTGCAAATAAACTCGAGTTCTTTATCAATTCTGTGAAAAAATTCTTATTTTATAAACGTCGTAGAGATTATTTTATGGAGATCCTTTTGTTATTGTTACTGTAACAGAAATTCCTTAAAAAGCCTTTAGATTTCTATAGAAATTCTATGGAATTTTCCACAAAATTTGAGGAAATTCTAAAGATTCTTTTACAGACTGAATCTATAAGCTATTTTACATAATGCTAAAATTACTTCATTTTCGCAAGACTATTTCAAATTCCTCTGAGAATGCAGGGCCCTAGGCCCAAGCCGGTAGGTAAAAATATTTTCGTAACCCACAAAATTTTCATATACTACAATTGTCATAATACATTTTAACACATTTCGCCCCATCCCTTAAAGAAAGTTCATCCCCTGGAAGCTATCTCATCCACCTTCAGTGCTTTGTCTGCCTTCGGGCCTTCCTATGCTGTCGCTAGTTGTCCCCATTCTAAATTCGCCACTGGGATATGACACGTACTATGTAAGCGCAGATTTAATCCATCAACGGCTGAAACTATTCGAATCCATGGTGTATCGTTTTACAGTTTTCAAAATATGCCGAATTATGATTTCGTGCATTTTAAGAATAAATTCAATTATGTTTCGTTAGCAATGTTTGCCTATCAAAATACTATCGCATACAAGTGTCTGTGTAACACAATGAATAAAGAAGAGGCTGCAAAGAAAATGAATCCTTTGTTTTAATGGAGTAAGTAGTCAACCCAACTCTGGTGTGAAAAATCAGCAAAGAAACTCCACATGACCAACCTCTAGTCCCTCACTTCTAGATCATCTACCTGTCAAGCATGGCCCCGTTCTAGAACGGCTGAAAAAAAAAACAGATATACTAAACATGATCTTAGCCAAAAAGCCGAGAAGCCTTGCAAAGCGGGCAAGAGCTATCTGGACATCTCTAGCAATGCTAACTGCTTTATAATCCCCTCTAGATGTGCTGTCCGAACAGAGGTTGGAGGTATTTTCGGCCAAGTGTTTTGGTCAAAATAATGTTCCGCGTAACTATACCCTTAAAACGGTAATCAAATTCTGAGTACGAACCATGACCAATTCCCACAAAGCGCACCGAAATTTTGCGTTGAAATTATTTCTGTGACAAACTTGTGGCACCCAAACTCTGCGCCGAGGCACCATTAATTGCCCCAAAAGATGCCAATCAGAATGCGAGTCTGCCATCAGTGCCTGGTACTTCATTAAAGATCTCATTTTGATAAAATGTCTCTCGATTGAATAGTAGAGGACGGTGGAAAGAAATTCCTTGCTTTAAGTGCATACATGGTTGTGTTCCAAAGCGCCGCAATCACGTCTATGCACACGAATATTGGCTTGATTTTAGAAACCTTATCAAAGAATAATGCTAATATGGGTGATAGGAAGCACAGCAATGAGGCTAACAGCGCTAGAAACGCGCGAAATTTTGATAGTACGCAAATAATTTATTTGTGACAGAAGATATTATATTCATCTCTTGGTCGAAATACACCTCACCCTACCCCTTGTAGAAATCTATAGCTAAAACGCCCTCAACACTCATTTTTAAAAGTGTGGGCAATTTTCGGAAATCCGAGGATTGGGGGCATTATATCACGTACTATCTCTAGCCTGGCGACTTTAATCATCATAGAAAACCTGTATGGTGAAAACTTTGGCATTAGAATCAACTAGGTTGCAGAGAATTTTTACTCTAAAAAACGGATTTGTTACGACAGTTTAATGTGGCAAACCGTGCCCCGGCATCCCCCCATAGCGTAAGCCATTACGGTCACGTTTATACATTTAAAGACTAGCATCAATGCCCAGCCATTTACCTGTTTTCGCACATTGTAGCCCTCTTCTCGTCGTCAACCACTTTAATTAATAGATTTCTAAGACCACAAGCTCCACCCAACTACAGCCTGCAAAAACATATATTTCTAATATGGAGAATTTTGACCCTTTTCCTTTTTTTCTTCCTCTTACTCTTTTCTTCCTTTTTTCTTTTGTTTTCTTTTCTCTTTTGTTTTCTTTCCATTTTCAGTCTTTCCGAAAGACTGGGTTCTAACCCTCCTAAATCAGCTGCGGATCTAAACTAAGGTAACTTTATTTTAAAGTGCGTGGGAGAAAAAGTGGCTTTCGTTTCCGCACTTTCAAGAGTGGTTCGTACTTTCTTCCGCCCCCGCGTTGTCTCCCTTTTCCTAACTTTTTGTCAACATTTCCTTCCACATAACACCTATCCCCTTTCTACCCTCATGTTAATCACCTTATATTTTCAGTGCCAATTTATTACTTAACCATGCAGCAACACATTCCGTTTCTGCACGGCCGAGTTATAGATGATTTTGTTTTGATGGAACCCGTTCATAAGAGATTTTGGTATTTATATACAAGTCACTAGGAGGGATATGGACCACTAGCTGGATTGGCTCAGACACATCCTTTCTTGCTAGACAAAAACTACTTTTAACTGATTTCCGATTACCTTCATCATAACTTCTGTTCTCAAAAGAACATGACGAGCCTGTTGAGTGCTCATAAAATTAAGACAGTTAGGCCAAGTACGATATTCTTAACTGTTTTAAAGTTGAAAAATTTTGAAAAGGGTACACTGATCCCCTTCCCCAGTATTCTATAGCTCTTTAAGGCTTCCTAAACACCGAATAAAAAGGAATTTGCCGTACAGCCTGTTAAGTAGGCACCTTCTCCACTTTTGGAGCCTCTGCCTGCTTACCAGTATGTGGTCTCTCACTTAACGTGTTTCAGATCCAGTAGTTCTTAAAGGGGGTCATTGATGTGATGTCAACTATTCTGTGATGAGGTTGAAGGAAATCATTGCATGACAATGCTTCTAATTAGCCTCATTATTCATATATCACTTCCTATAGTTTTCAAAAATGTGAGAAATTGTAGTTTTTGTGAACAGGGGTTGCATTCTGTATGATTAATACCTAATGGTAAAAAGTGTCTGGTCACAAATTTGTAATAAATGATTTTAATCATTTACCCTATCATTGACAGTTCAGTTGTATGTGAGAAGTGCAAACTTAGTTTGACCATTTACAATTAAGATGTGAGTAAAACTCAACAGGTGGGAAGAAAATCATAAATTTTGTGAACAAACTCAATAAACCCCTTTAAAAGTCTACAGGTGATAGCAATAAACCACGGTTCCTCAGGGTATTTGTCACTGTCTTCATTCTTCTATACAACTGGTCGAAGATGACGAGCAGAAACTTCTTTTGAAATTGTCCAGAAGCGCAGTCTCGAACGAAAACTTTCTTAAGGAGCTCTTACGCTTCACCTGTACTGCATGCTTACTGTTTTGTGGATCTGTTGTGAAACAACCTTTTTTAGTCTGAACTCTGATCATGGGGCTATATGAATATTCAAAACTGCACATAGCTGAGATGAACTAGGGGATTATCATCAATGCAGATCCTCGAGACACCTTTTGTTTAAAGTCACGTGGTTATATGGGCGGATAACGCCGAAGAGGTAGATGAAATAAAACTGAATGGACGACATTAAAGTTTGTAGCTGTGTTCAAGTAAGATCTGCGTCATCTTTTAACCTTGCATTCAGTTCCATTGCCATGGGACGTTTTTCGAAGAAAAGAAGTTATTCTGAAGACACAAAAGAAGAGAGAAATTCCTTAAAAGATAATCAACTTTTAGCAAGGAATCCTTAACCTTTGTTTTTTTTTACCGTTGGAATCATTTTACTTTATCATGTGATTGTTATTTTCCTGGTGTGGTCAGTAATCATCACGCTGAGACGCTATGTGAAGGAAGAAGAAAGACTCGGCACTTGTCCAGAGATAGCCGTTTTTCTCTTGCACACTCGAACAATTCCCTTATCGGGCTGACGTTTTTTCGCGTTTTGTCCAGAATTTAACCCGAAAGAGACAAAGACGTTTGACGGTTTATCTTCTTATGAAATTTCGAGGTAAATGTCGGTAAGTTTTCAAAATTTTATTTAATATTGTACAAATGGCATGGCTACTTGAATTTCCCCTATCCTTAGATCCCCTAGGACGGCAGTCCGAAGCAAGGTTTACCCCAGTCGAGAACGACTTTTTACGCCTATGCCCCAGTCCCCTGTTATTGCCGCCCCTGGACTTGAGATTACTCATCATGTCATTTTAATATCTACTTCCCAAAACGTCAGTCCCTCAGACAGTTCATATCTAAAAACATTGTTATGAGATAGGCTTGTAAGTTATACTTTGACATAAACTAAATATCAATCTAAAAAGCACAAAACAGGTGTTACAATTCTCCAACCAGTGCAATTTTAAGGGCAAAGTCTTCAATGTTGATTTTTCACTTGATTTTTCTTTCTCATTCCACACCTGAGCACGAGAGATGGGAAAAGGTGGTATTCGGGTAAGATCTAAGGAAAAGGGATCACACCATTACAAACGTAAAGTGGCTCAAATGAAAAATAGTAATGCTGCTTTACAAATTAAAACTTTCACAGTAGTTAACCTCATTGTTTAGTGATAGGGTGATAACCTATTTCCGGGATAAGGAAAAACGGGAAACTTAAGGTACTGGACAAGATTTGAACAAATGCTTATCTTAATGGGATTTGCCAGGGACAAAAATAAATGACTTCAAAAAATACAGAAAATTTTTCTCTTCTAGTGGGTAAAAACCTCATCTTAATAGCTTGTAGCGTTTGGAGGATACTAATTTTCAAAGAAATGCAATTCTTTTCTCAAGATGAAGTGCATTATGAGAAATCTGTGATGTTATCGCAGCACATTAATTTGACAAAGCATTGAATATCTGTATGATATTGACATTGTCGTAGGGAATATTTAGCAACTTTGTTTGTTATGCCGTACATATGGTGTAGATAAATGTTACATTCCAACAGTATCAAATTTCAAGGGCAATGGGGCATTCAATTATAAATTAAAGTAAAAGAAATCTGAGGCAATGTGCCCACTTTTCATAACATTCTGTGACCTTGATGAGCACTGGAGGTATTTTTTTGACAAAAATAAGTAGTCTTTAAAAGAAGGGTCTAAGCTCAAATCAAGCTTTCATGTATTAGAGGGGTACTTATTCTGAGCAATCTGGTGAAATTTCCATTAAAATCCTATGTGTGGTTCTCAAGATATCAAAAGATAAAAGTTGTCACATTTTCAACACAAAATGAACTTGATGCAAGCACATAATGATGTCATACCGATGGGCAGTCTTTTTTTAAAATTTTATCACCAGTTTTCTCATCAACAATCGAATGTTATCGCAATGTGATTGCATGAGAGCATGGCAGAATTAAAAACTTTACATTCCCCATGGGGAGGTCCTAACCATATTAGTTGCAAGGTCAACACAACAGACTGAATAAACAAAGGAAACAAAGCATTCCTTATCAATGTGAGGAAGTGATATCAGGGAGCTGCCTACTAAAATAACTTCCACTTGTCTTTGGGTCACAAATGTTTTAACTTCTTTTGCTGATATCTCGAGTAATACAAGTCCTATTTGAATGAAAGTTTCACCAAAATGCATAGATTTAGTTCCTCGTTCACACACAAAAAGTAACTTTTGTTTAAACCCTCCTTTTAATATTAGATACCTCGAGTTAGGAAAAGGGTATTGCTACGGGGTTTAGAGGGTATGAACTGAATATTTTTCTCTTTCACACGAGATCCTTGTAAAAAGCCACTGGAAAATGCCTTTAAAGAGTGAAATATGTTGGATGGACGGTTAAAAGATGAACAAAAGATACGGATGGGAGAACAAAACGATAGAGAATGCAAAAAACGATAACTAAGGGCGCCCTACACAATCTGGGAAAGGCAATATCAATGATGCGGCTCATATGTAGGTCAGGGTAGAAGAGATTTTTTATTTGATCATATCAGCGTAATAACCTTTGCCTGACTCAAGGAGAAGAAAAAAATTCTTAAATCCTCCGTGTGGTATTCAGTCCTGGCTTAAGACTTATCCAGTTCAAGTTTTCAGGATCTTTAAAGTACATTTCAGGCGTCTTAAAGATATTTCTACTTCGTGGTAAGAGATTTAGCCTGCAACGTTTTCGAAGAAAATTCTATACTCTCAGCAAAGTTCTGTTCGGAAGTTATTTTTCATTCACAGAATAGATTATATTTTGTACAGAAAAATATGAACATGTTTCCTGTCTAATGTGAGTGTGGACACCAAGGCACGGTCCCCCAATTTTCTAAACGTACTGGTAAGAAGAGAAATTGTTTTAAGAGCTTTAGGTACCCGATAATATTACGAGCGATAGCACAATTGTACAAGCTTTTTCATTAAAATTCCCAAACGAGAGCAGTCTGTCCCTCCCGTGTGACCTTCTCCAGCAGCTCATTTAGAGTTTGAGCAAATTTTCCCTAGGGCCTATTGCCACGCGGAACATTGACAGCAATTCGAGGCAATGTCCCCAAGCCCAATTTTTCCCACGAGGTTATGGGCAAATAATGCCAATGGACCAATCAGCTTCTTGGAAAGAGGCCACACCCCTAGTTCCAAAATGACAGCTCCTCGACCCTTTTATTGTAATTCTGACACCGGATTATGAAAGAACAGGTCAAATAACCCCAGTTTATGTAACCCTAACCATGATTTTGAAACAAATTTGAAAAATTGTGCAAATCAAATTTGCCCATAACCTCATGGGAAAAAAATAAGGCGACTCCCACATTTTATACTTCCTTTGGCGTTTGAAAAGGAAATGGTAATATGAGCTTAACCCTCCTGAGTATGTAAACCACGATGTCGCGTGTTTTCACGTCTTTATTAACGTAACAATTATAGGTATACCAGTAGACTAGCTATGATATGAGCACACCCGCTGCTTGCCATGACTTTGGGTCTAATCGAGACCACCTGTCGTTGGTTGTACCCATATCAAATGGATAAATACTGGTTCACGTCCAGTTACCTTTGTGAAAACATTGCATAAAGCACATAGCCTTTTATTACCTTCCTGTATTCCCTTGCAAAGTAATTTTAAGCGATTTTTGTTTTTGTAGAAATTACCTTCTCTCGTAGAAGCTTATATTTCTAAGACCTGAGATTTCACACTAATGTGAAAAGTTAATGAAACTTAAAAGGTATTTGAGGTGTTGGCAAAATAGTCGGGTAGATATAGGGTTTGATCCTAAAAAGTAAGTTTTATGCAGTTGTGTATTATTTGAGGTGTATAATGTACCCAGGAAAATTTCCACCAAAATCCACCTATGGAAAGGGACGAAATTAGGTCAAATCCAAAATGGTGGCTTTTCCAAACCCTTTTTTCCTACTTTTGGTCTAAAATGTGTATGTTATGTCGGTTTTATTGACAAATTTATGCGTGAATCCGTGAAAATGTTTCTGTGACTATCTTGGACTAAATGTTTTAAGTTACATTGCAAAAACACAATGATTACGTCACAATGATGTCGGTTGATGACAACTTTCCACTGAAGGTTTGAATGCCTTAGTTTAAAGTCCCAGTACGACTTTGTATACGAATTTGGATAAGAGAAATCAGTGGTGCTTAAGGTTACTTAAACCCACACATAACCAGAGAAATGATTTGTTGGAGAAAAAAGACATTTGCGAAAGTGAAAGGTTGTTTTAAACAAATCGTGGTTGTGAATGTAACGGCTGTTTCAATATGCACAAGGTTCATCACGGTGGGAAGTTCTAGATCATTATGAATATTCATTACTCAGCTGCTTCGAGATCATATCATGTCGACGACTGTGCAGCACGATGCAGCCAACGGCGAATGCTAGGCTACAATGTTCTTGATGCCCGAAGAATGTAGCTATAGCGCCGTAACACACAACTGAGCAGTCAACTTGCGTGACATTAACGGCCGGACTGCGGCTGTGCATGTTCGTACAGCCTGCCAGTATTTTGCCTCGCTGTGCCCACAGGCGTTCGAAACATAACGTACATACACTACACACACTATATACACTATAATAAGACAAGTTTAAGTTGTACTGAGAAGAAGTAGGCCCAGTCGCACTTCAATGCCAGTGCTTCCACACTCTACATCATTTTTCCTGAAATGGCCGATTTCAGGTAATTTTAGATTCCATTTCAGGAAAAATGAATTTAGAGTGTGGAAGCAATGGGTGGCAGTGCAGCCACGTAATGTTTCGAACGCCTGTGGCTGTGCCAGGCAACGTTATCTTGCTTAGGATTTCAGGTGAGGTTTTCCTCCTTTTTCATGTTAGTTGTGCTGAGATTTTGTTGGCGTGGGTAAATATTTCTAACTACAATTCAATTCTAAGCCTACACTAACCTGCGTATAGTCCTTGGCTGTTTGTGTAGTCCATCCGTTCGAATATACAAGCAAATCTCTGCACTGTTTACGTGCGTACATTTCACTACAGTTGAGCATGTAGGCAAGGCACCTATAGTTGTTTATTCAAGAATAATCATAAACAAACAGACTTTCATTGGTTCATACTCCTGACTGATAAGCTCATTACGAGGAGAGAACTCGAATTTGAGTTGGCAAGCCGAATTCAACATCTGAATTTCGGACAAAGATTACTCCCGAAAGAAGCTAAGACTGTTTTTCTAAGTATGTTAGAGCCTCTTAAACTGTTAACAACGTCATATATCTGGCTCTCGTGCTATGACGATTTTTGGCGGTTTAAGTATTTCTTTATACAAAGTCGTACTGGGACTTTAATGGTTTTATCATAGAAAACTGCAGAATAGAGACGCAAAACTTGAACACTTTAAGAGTTTATGTTAAATTGAATGATCTTTCTGATATATTTAGTGCTGAAGCTTAGAGTTTTCAGAATTTTAAAACCTCAGAAAAGTTGCGCAATACCATGTTCTCAGGAAGAAGTCGATGTCAAGCTGCATTACTTATCTCATTTTTGAAAGCCTAGGCATTTGAAAATGTAATGTTTTACTTCTTAATGTTAAATTTTTCAAACTGTATGGATTTGTGGGTCCTTTACTTATTGTTAGATGGCACTCAGAATTTAGCTGACTTGAACATTTGTCCAGGTCTATAAGCCATGCAGAGGAATCGTAATCATTCCGTGCCTCTAATTAGTAAGGGTTGAAGTCCAAAACTGGTTGCTTCAAAATATTTCAATGTGTCGTCTTAAGCCTTGAGACGCCAGCAAAGGGACATGGACAGGTCAAAAAAGACTGAAACGGTTCTGAATGTGACGTTTAAAGTTAACCTTTTCCTTATGAAAGCAAGTACTTTAATTATTAAAGTCATAATTATAGCAGTTGCTTTCCAACTTTGAAATCCCATTTTGACTTTCAGATACCAAACTGTTTGTTTAAATCTCAGTATTTTGAAATGCCGATATAATTGATTAAATTTTCATATTTCTCAACTGTTTTAGTCTAAATATTAACTTTAAATCCCTTAAAGTCAACTCGTCGTGTAACTATATTTTTTTAAGCCATAACTGGTAGTCAAATCTCATTATCACGGCTATTTGACTGATAATTTTTATATGAAAAGTCATTATTTGGGCTTTTCGTTCGATTAAAGTCACATTCTTATCAGCAAAATGTTCAAGTAAAAATCGCAAGTTTGACTTGTCAAGGCACTTTCTAGCGTTTAAAATCAAAATTTGGCTTTTTATTTCCAAACAAAAGAACGTGAGTCAAACTATTGAAATAAAAATGGTAATTAAAAAGTCAAAATTATGTGGCTGAAACTTTAATATTTCATTTTGAAGTCAACATCTGAGGTCAGACGACGCAAATACATGTGACCATAAAAGCCAAAATAATGAAATTAAAGGTCAAGACAATACAATTTAGGTCAAAAGTCAAAAGTTTGAGGGTTAAGCTCATATTTGGCTATTTCATCGAATAGGTAAGGTAGTTTCGATACAATGCATATTATCTCCTATACGGTTTAGAACCCCTACAGACTTTCTTTCTTTCTTTTTTATCTCATCGCTCCGTGCAGAGGATGAGATATTGTAGTCACTTAACCTGTTGGGCTGTATTCGGCAATGCCAGCAGAAGTAACAATCGTTGCCATGGTAACAGTTAATTTTCACAAGTTATTAGTCCTAACTCATGGTGGGGTACCCCAGGGTGACCAAAAGTCCATAACGGAAGGAGGGGTCAAAACGTGTCCATGTGCTTGTGCGGCTGCACTTGCCTTTTCTGCCTTGTAAAGACCCTATAGTGGGAGAGATTGGCCAACTTGTTTCATGGGCGCCATTTTAGAGCCAAATGTTAACTATGGCCAGATATCATATACACTGTGTGCGTACAGTTTTCCGTACAAAATGTAAAACAAAGTGAGTTACAGCGTTCTGTTCTCTTGTGACAATCATTCGTATTGGTTGACCCTGGCTGGCACTGTCTGAAGGATCCTTTAGTTTGTCACCCGGTGCAAGAAAAGCCGTCCTGGGAGGGGCTAGAGGGAGCTCGGGATAACACCCCCCATTTTAAGTAACTTTTGCTGATAGAAAGTTAAGAAAATGCAGAATGGTGTATGCTATTTTGACAGTTTTAAAAGTGATTTTATTTAAAAAGAATCTCATTTTAGGTTGTCTTATTTTTGTGCAGGTAAGAGAGGGGAGGGGGTGGGTCTATTCTGGGTTGGGTCTACCCCCTTCTTTCTAAGAAGCTACTAGTACGTTGAATGCAGCATGGCGTACATGCAAAATGGTGCTTTTTATGGAAAGTTGTGAGCAAGTTGAACTAATCATTTAAGATTTTTCATTATTTAGTAAAAGTTTCAGGAGAGGTCTGGGGGAAGGGGTAAATAGAGGGGAGCACTTCCTAGTGAGATTTTTTATTTTATGGAAAGGTCTAGGCATGGGCGTCAATCTTTATTCGGATGTGTGTATGGGGGGGGGCATGGCCATTTCTGTCAAAAATCTTACGTCAATGGGTGTATTTCCAAAATGTGGGGGGACGTGTCCCCTGTTCCCCCAGGATTGACGCCCTTGGGCCTAGGCCTAGGTTTTATAAAATTATGACTAACCAGGGTGTATTCCATGTAAAACCCTACATCAAAGTCAAAGGTACGCAAATATTCCAGTTTTCTCATGTTACTAATAGATCCAGGAGCAATGTTTGACCTGTAATTGTGTCCCCCTCCCCTATGAAAATTTTTGAAAAATTGGGTGTCCTTACATGCAATCTTTTGCCACATAGGCTACATCTGAAGTAAAATTTGTGTTAAAAAATTGACGTAGTTTTAGGAACTAAAACAAAAACATCGGCATCAGTGAGGGGTAACCGTGGCTCAATGGGGTGCCCCCTCCCCTCTGAAATTTTTGAAAAATAAGGTGTCCTTACACGCAATCTGGTGCCACATATGCTATCATTTGCAGTAAAATTTGTGTTAAAAAATTTACGTATCTTTAGGAAGTAAAAAAAATCGGAATCAGTGAGGGGGTGGGGGCATGGCTCAATTCCCCCCCCCCCCAAATACACCACTGCTCCTACACTTAGCTATGACTGAGGACTGCAGCTCTGGTATTCCAATGTCTCTATGGGGATGTTCCGAGTATTAGGATTAGGGTTAGCCGGTTAGGCCAAAGGGTTAGCAGTTGTATTTGGGTTTATGTGTTGGAATATCAAGCAGTCGGAGTATAGAGATGGAACCACCGTATACGGTATGGGCTAGGCCTTGTGCAGAACGTTGTAACCTAACTATAGGTTACAACCTATAGTTAGGTCTACGTGCCTACGTGTATTACTAAGTTCTTTACTGTAAAGTTACATCGCATAAGCGATCGCTATTTGATTCCAATTGAACCTTCTAACTTTTACTGCCCACCGAAGCCTAAGTTCTTTTGTACAGGATGGGAATCTACACAACTTGTAACCCTATTCTGGTCTGTTTGGGCATCCAAATGCAGCACACCCCGGCAGCAATTTTGGAAACAAAACATGTCTATCTAGACTATCTTACACAGGATGTGTACGTCCGGCCGTACGTACAGCCTGCACAACTTCTCGAATGTACACAGGCACACATATGATCTTGCAAGCTCGTACTTTGGCTCCAAAATGGTGCCCATGAATTTCGTCCAATCAGAACGCGTATCTGAGAACAATTATTGACCAATCTCTCCCACTATAGGGTCTCTACTGCCTTGGCAAGCAGCCCGCCCTCAAGCACGTACGTCTGCTGGGCTAGTTGGAGGTCAGCCAGGGCCACTGCAATGAGAAGTCTCGCGCGGCTGCATGTGCCTGCCTTGGCAAGCAGCCCGCCCTCCAGACACGTGCGTCTGCTGGGTTAGTTGGAGGTCGGCCAGGCTGATGGGGAAATCCCGTGAATTCCTTACCGGGTCCTGTCCTAGTACCCCGTAAGACAGTGAATGTGGGTATGGGTCTTCTTAGCGGGTACATGGGCAGCCGGCGAGACCTCCGCTCTCGCACGTCTTTCCCAGCTCACGCGCGGCTCGTAACTGGCGTAGCTGCCCGAAAATTCGGCCACTGCAATGAGAGGTCTCGCGCGGCTGCACGTGCCTGCCTTGGCAAGCAGCCCGCCCTCCAGACACGGACTTCTGCTGGGTAAGTTGGAGGTCAGTCAGGCTGATGGGGATGGGTGAGTGTGTGTGTGTGTTTGTGACACTGCTCGTTAACACGATATCTCAAGAAGGAAAACTCTGACAGTTCTCAAACTTTGTACATAGATACCCCATATTAAAAGAAAGTATCTTATTGTTTTTGGTGGGATCAAAGGTCACCTTGAGACACTGGGGGTCAAACTCTGAAAACCTTGTTAACACGATATCTCAGGGTAGGGAGCTTGGATGTATTTCATACTTCGTATGTAGAGGCGTTATGGTAAGAAAAAGATTCATATTGTTTTTGGTGGAGGTCAAAGGTCATCTGGGGTCACCGGGGGTCAAAGCCTGAAAACCTTGTTAACACGATACCTCAAGATAAGAAGCTTGGATTAATTTCATACTTTGTATGTAGATGCCTTATAGCAAGAGGAAGAGCCCCATTGCTTTTGATGGAGGTCAATGGTCATTTGGGGTCACTGGGGGTCAAAATCTGAAGACCTTGTTAACACGATATCTTGAGGTAGTAAGCTTGGATAAATTTCATACTTATTAGGTAGATGCATTATGGAAAGAGGAAGAACCCTATCATTTTTGGTGGGGTTCAAAGGTCATCTGGTTTTACCACTTCACATATTTAAGCTAATATTTAAAGGTAATCATAGGCTATTTATCTTTAGCTAGAGTATATGCTGTTGCATTCAAGCGGTGTATCTTGTTGGAGGAAAATGGTTCATTCTTCAAAGACAGAAACTTGCATAACAACGCGTCTACGGCGGGGGTCCGGCAACCTTCCCGGGAAAATTTTGGGGAAACGTGACCCTTATATGAGTTTTTCCAGGTTTGGGGGCCCTTGTTATTATAATTTCAACAATAAAATTTTCAGTACATCAGTACTTTTTCTCAAGTAGGCCAACTTTTATTTACGATTTGGAAATGTGGGGGACAGTTGCCCCCCCCCCTGCTCCCCCTCAGTAGGTTACGGCCCTGTAATTGTCAATAAATTAGTCCATTTAGTCGGAATAGGCTACGCTGCAAACTTCAAGGTTTTATTTGCAAAATCAAGTGGGCATTTCAAGCCAAAGAACTGAATATAATCTAACGGCTGATTAATCATAGTCTTGCTATTTTTCTGCCTATAGAATAGTGGAGAAGTAAGAAACTATACCTACTGAGCAAGGGTCTTGGGGTGCATTAAGCTTAGAGAACAAAGTTAAACGACAAAATGAGGATGAATGACTTCCAATGGAGGTAATGTCGCCAAACGACATCTCTCACTCAACAGATTACTCAGTCATGCTACAGAGTACGTAGAACGCTGAACAAAAATCCAGACGAACAGCTTCCAGCAATGGGAAGTTGGAGAAAGGGAGTGCATATAGGTGCAGGGAGGTGATAAACTTATCGGATGATATTGGTTATAGGAATTACAACACTGAGGGGAGGTTTAAAATACGCATGACGCGAAGAAATGTGATAATTTGCAAATGTTTTGCGAAAATTCTGATAGTTTGGGAAACATTTGTGATAGAAAATGATTACAATAGTGTAAACATCCACCACTCTGTCGAAAACATACCTCACATTACCCCTTCAGAAATCTATAGCTTAAACATCTTTGGGGATAATATAAAAAAAAAATCAGAAATCGATTGGGCGGGCAGCCCCCCCCCCCTCATGCCCTCCATGCATCTAAGTTGAAAACAAAGACCTTGAAAAGAAGGCCGATCTATTGTGGGTTGTTCAGAACTAAGACTTTCAATAGCATGAGAAAAGTCAGAGTAAGGCCTACGTTTTTAAAGGAAAGCTAGGTTATGAATGGACTTAAAGGCCTTTGCACTTTTCTCTCCTCTCATGACTCCCCAGCTCCCCAGGCTCCTTTAACGCTTCACTTTTCTTTTGGGGCTATTCATGCCTCCCCCTCGTGGCATGTGACTGTTCCGAGTTCCTGCCCTGTTCAGCAAAACTAAGCCCAGAAATCCATTAATGCCTGTGCTACTCCAGAATGGGTCCAAAGAATAAAGTTGTCAATTTGTTAGGTCTAAGAAGTTTTCCTTTACATCACAGTAATTTTGTTTACATGGAAAATTTTTAATTCATGAGGTTCCTTACATGCAATTTGGTGGGACTTATTGTGCCAATTTTAAGAAAACTCACTGCAATATATTGACATTTTAAATCTTCCTTGAATTGTGGGGGCATACTTTCCACCATATTTTAACTAAGGGCCTTTAGCCCCTCAGCCCCCACCCCTCCCCCAAACCAAGAGGGACATGTCGGGGATCGGGGAAACGCTTAGATAAGGAGCCTTAGGGCTCGCTTTGAAGCCTCTGGTGGGATCCAGGAGCAATATTCTGATGACGCACAGAAGGTCTAGGGTTCAAATCCTGGCCGGGTCATACCAAAGACTTTAAAAATGGAACCTACTGCCTTTGTGTTTGGTACTCAGCATAAGCAATGGAGTAGGGAAAACAAGCCAGTGAGCCACAACTGAAAAAAGGCCGTGGTCGTCTCGACTTGAACCAATTGGTTGGAAACTGGGACGTTAAACCTCATCTAAGGAACTAACTGATGAGGCACAGAGCAGGGGCGTAGCTAGGATGAAATTTTTAGGGGACCTATGTATCAAATGGGGGGGGGGGAGGTCACGGCATTGATCACCTTCCTTAATTCTTACACATTTTATTAGGACACAACAACTTTGGGGGCCTAGCAACTTTGGGGGCCTAGCAACTTTGGGGATCCAGCTTCGCCCCTGGCTAGAGGGCAAAGCCCTCTCCAAATGACATTAGAAGAGCACTAAATAGACCTGAAGTTACAATTTGATAATTCGTCATAGAAGTCGGACTAACGTAGGATAAATTTGATACGGTAGAACTTGCTACCATCTGACGAGGTCATGGATTGTTAAAAAGGAGGGGGAGGGGACCACAGGGAATATTGTCCCAAGCCGACCCAGATAGCACCGATGAATCCATGTAAAGTGTACGTATCAGTATTGAGCGTACATATTTTTCTTCTTCGTACTGCATGGTAATTTCTCCTCTTATGAGATACAGAGTAAAATGTCAGATAGGAGCAGACGCCGCAGGGGAAAAGAGATTTCTTCAAAAGGCCTCCTGAGGTCCGCAATGGGGCTACAGGTAAAGTTAAACGTACTCTGATTGTCAGAGGTTCAAGGCAAACCCTCAGAAGCGTTTGGGTCTCGAAGTCGCCGTCACTAACATTAAACTCATTTTCACACCCCTAAAGGACGCTAAAGGTTCACTCTGAAATTTGGGGTGTAGGCCTGCACACAATATGTTCATGGGCTGCCGACCAATTTGAGACGGGCTAGCTTTTTCAGACCGACTGCTACTTGGGTAGCCACGGGAAGTAGCGTTGGAGAGCATTAGAAAGTAAAGGGCAAGTGGCAGGAGTGTTTTTTGTTTCTTTTTTGCTCCCTTGTTCTCCTGTCGCTTCTTCTCCTCCCCAAACTCGTCGAAGGCCCAGAGCTACAAAGCATCGAAAGCAGGGTGATGGTTGAGGCTGTGCAGGTCGGTCCGAGGGGAGACCAAGTCCGAAGCTAGGGAGGAGAGGAAGGGACCATGCCCCGAAGCCGGGGGTAGAGGGAGCAAACCCCTGGAAAAATTTCGTCCCCAGCAGATCAAAAGTTACCGTTTCCTTAAAGCATTTTAGTGTGGTCTCGACTCCCCTCACCCCCCACCCCATGAAAAAATATTTCTGCCCCTGGAAGCTTTTTGTCCCTTCAGTACCTCGTCTGGCTACGGGCCTGGGAGGGACTGTGTCTTGTGCAAATGGGAGCACTGGGGATTATGGCTGGGTTTAGGTATGTCGTTTTCTTGGTAGCCTCACTTGTGTCCAAAGGTCCCAGCAGGTTTACTAGCTGGGCCAAGCACACAGTGGAGTCCCCAGACTTTTCGAAGAGGGGGCACTAGGGTTCAAGCCTTCCTCAAAACGCACGCCCCAAAATGAAGGGCAGAGCTCCTCTGGAGGCCTCGCAGTGACGGACAGTGCTCCTTGTAGGCGTTGGGCCTAGCGTCCCACTGTAAGGCCCCTAGTGGGTCCAGGGACAATGCTCAATTGGGGGTCCAAGGAGCGGAGACCCCGGATGCTCTGAGGTATTAATAAATTGTTATCATTCGATTAAAGCATTTGACTATATATCCAGAATGGCATTAGATGTGCACTAAACAGGCCACAAAAATAGAATCAAAATTTGGCTTTTTTGATAGTCTTATCGCACAAAAAACTTAATGATGGGGGAAGGGTTGAGTAGGGACGACGGATCATGTTGAGGTTTTCCAGGCTCGGAGCTAGGTGGGGACATGGGGCCCTCGTGCAGACCACTGTGCCCCCATATGGAAAATCGATTGAAAATGAAATTTCACTACCTGTAAACGGTGGTCCTGGTATGACTCCATGCGAGATTTGACCAAAAATAATCCCAAAGGGCGTTTAATAATAAACGTACTTTGTTTTCTGTAACATTTTTCTTTGTAAAATTACAAAATGTTTCCCTCGCTACGCGCACTTTCATCTTCAGCTTCATTTTGCTGCAGGGGCGCCGCCAGGATTTGGTGATTGGGGGAAAGAACAGATGACGTCGTAATGCCACCTCAGTCCCCCCCCCCCAAGTCTGCGTAAATTGTACCTTTTTGTGCGTCCCTGCGATTGTATACAGCAGTGTGGAATCCTTTTTGTCACTACATAAAGGTGCCGTCCTGGGGGAGGGGTCTAAGGGGAGGGGTTGTCCCTCACCTTTGACAATTTTTTGTTAATTTAAGGTTGTCTAGATGCAAAATGGTGCTATCTTAAGGGTATTTTTGGAGCCGATCATATATGGCTGGAAAATATCTTTATTTAGTGAATTCTAATTTTTGGTTAGGTGGAAGAGGAGAGTGTGCATCCCTGCGATTGTATACAGCAGTGTGGGATCCTTCCTTTGTCACCGCATAAAGGTGCCGTCCTGCACTGGCGTAGCCAGGGTTTGTGTTTGGGGGCTAACTGCAGGGCCTGATCGCCGGTCTAGGGGAGGGGTCTCAGGAGAGGGGATGTCCCCTCCCCTTTGAGAAATTTTTAAATATATAAGTACCCTCAGATGCAATCTGGTGCAACATTCAGTATCCTTTGAAGTCAATTTTTTGTTCCATTAAAAAAGTATATTGCTCTGCAAAGAATGGGGGGGGGGGGGGTCGTGCGCACCCTGGATCCGGCCCTGAACTGTCATAAGAAAAACATTTGCTAAGCAAATCAAAGGTTGTCAGTACATAGGTGTAGTCGTGTAGTCAGGTGCTTTCCGAGGAATGGGCACTAGCCTATCCAATTTTTTCCGGGGGTAACTCAGTTATAAGAAAATGTCAAACGAATTACCGAAAGTCATTAGCGTTATAACTGAAAGTGCCCAATAGTTTCGGCTCCAGAATATTGATAAGGTCATGGCTTGAGCACTGGCATAGTCAGCATTATTAGTGGGGGCTATCTGCAATAAGGCAAATTTTGCAATGCAAGCAAAGACCCAATGACATAGTCATAATTATTAACCGCGTGTACGGGAAATGGAGAGGTTAGTGGTATATGAAATAATTTCCTGCGCAGAATCACGAGCTTCCGAAGGAGTTAGGAAAATAAATCTGTGCGTATCATTACAAATTTAACTATGGGTGGCAATGCTGAATGTGGTACTTCAGTAATTTGTTTAATTAAAGCACTAGCAAAAGGGCCCCATCTTCTATAGAACAGCTAGTTTGGAAAGTTCTCGTGACTGAGACAATTGACGACAGTACTCTTGCCAAATTTAGGGAAATAGGTCTCAAAAATCGAACTGATTTACAAACGATTTTTTTTTGGGGGGGGGGTGGGGGTGGGGAGTTCACTTCAAAGGGACTCAAGTAATTAATGTTGAGGAATGACTTGCACTTCCTTCAGGTGTGTATGGGTAACGCTTATAGGTGTATTTTTTCAGAATTCGATTGGGGGACCATGGCCCCCTGCCCCCCCCCCCCCTGGCGCTGCAACCTATAGGCCAGGGAATGCTCAGAGAGTCAAAGATCTGGGTGGGAATATCACTGAAAGGTGTTCTGTATGCGATACGAATCTTTCTTTATCCCTGTTGGTAATCAGGATGTAAACTTAACCACTCAAGCAACCTAATGTTCTGACCAGGGAGGTGTTAACACCCAAGTCATAGGCGTAGGAGGCGGGGGCTGGGGGGCTGCAGCCCCCCAACCAAAATTTTTTGTGAAAATTCGGGTAAAATGCTGAGAATTTTTCGGGCACATACTGAAAGAAAAATAATGCAATGATGCAGCTAAAGCATATTAATAATTTAAAAACTTCCTCTTGGTAATTGATATAAACTTCTGATTTGAATTCCACCAACACCTTTATATTCCGTCAGTGTCCTTTTAATGGTTAAACTTATATTATGATTATCAGTGGTGCACTCTAAAAACAATTTGGTCAAATTGACCAATGACTGGGTCAACTATGCACCGAACCAAATGTGGTCAAATAGTTTGACTAAACTATGGTCAAATTTGACCACTTATTGGTGGTGTAATAAACGACGAATGCCCATATGATATGTACATTAAACATGTCGAACGTGCGAGGAGCGCGCAGAAATTTTGGGTTATATTTTTCGGGCAAGTCGTTCCATCTCCCCCCCCCCCCCCATCAACTTGGGCTCCTACGCCTATGCCCCGAGTCCTTGTTCTGAGTTAACTAGACAATCCTACAGTCAATGGCGTAGCCAGGATTTTTCTCACGGGGGCCATGCAGTATGTTGTGTGATCGCCTGTCCGGGGAGGGGTCTAAGGAGAACCCCTCCCCTTTGAAAATTTTTGCAAAATTAGGTGTCCTTTCATGCAATCCGGTGCCACATATGCTACCTTTTGAAGTAAAAGTTGTGTTAAAAAATTTACGTATTTTTAAGAACTAAAACAAACAATCGGCATGGTGGACATTGTCCCCCTCCCCTGTGAAAAGTTTTGAAAAATTAGGTGTCCTTACATGCAATTTGTGCCACATATGCTACCTTTTGAAGTAAAATTTGGGTTGAAAAAATGTACGTATTTTTAGGAACTAAAAAAAAAAAAAAAAAAAAAAATCGGCATCAGTGAGGGGTACCATGGGCAATGGTTTGTCCCCTCTCCTTCGAAAATTTTTGAAAAATTAGTTGTCCTTAGTTCATGCAATCTGTGCCTCATATGCTATCTTTTGAAGTAAAATTTGTGTTAAAAAAATTTACGTATTTTTAGAACTTAAAAATATCGGCATAAGTGAGGGGGCCATGGCCCAATGGCCCCTTAAGTACGCCACTGTCTATACTACCAAAATTGACTATTTTGTTTGTATGAAACTCTGTAAAGTCAAGAGTGACTGCATTATTTTGAAAGCCCCGGTGTGTCAAAGCAGTTTTACCGGAACCCACGAGGGTCCAAAAAGACATATGATACTCTCTGCAACATGCGTGTATCCGAAAATTCGACCTGAAATTTTGAAATTCCATGTACATTTACTCTTTCCTCTGCTTGTAGCCACCTTCTATTCAAACGGTTATTGTTTTCTATGAAATCTTCGCTGTTTGTGTGTATTTTGGTCTGCAGGCGTCCCAAACACACTGTCTGCCTTTTCAGCTAATGGTGTGCGCGTGTTTGTGTGTACTACTTCAATGTACTGAGAAGCTACCGGTTTAAAACACTGTAAAATACTTTACTGTAGTACCACTACACACTACGCCATGTGGAAGAGTATTAATAATCAAGCAAATCAAACCAAAATCATTTCATAAGTTCCCTCAGTTTTCAATGGATTCTAGTCTATCCCATTGTATAACCAACGATCCGTCTTATGTCCACCGAGGCCAACCATAAATGTTGCTATACATACGCGTATGGGCGTGTATGAACGTAACCATAGCTATGAACTGTCACAATGATTGAATAACAATGCGTGCTATTTAGCATACAATAATGTGAACGACCTAGGAAGGAAGTGCATGTCTTGGTCAGAATATTTCGGCATTTCCAATGTTTCTAAGTGAGGTTTGGTGTGAAAAATACTTTAATATGATAAAATCTTTGAAGATGCTCTAATTGAATGTTTTTTTTTACTAAGTCTGATGTTTCCAGGTCTTAGTTTTCCAGGTGTTATATTTCTAAATCTTTTGTTTCCAGGGCTTAGTTTTCCAGGTATTATGTTTCCAGGTCTTAGGTCGTAGATTTTTTAGGGCTTATGTTTCCAGACACCCCAAATTTTACTTCAAAAGGTGGCACATGTGGCACCAGATTGTATTTAAGGACACCTAATTTTGCAACCCCCCCCCCCCCTTGAGAGAAGTCATGGGTACGCCACTGTCAATTACCCAGGAGTATTTGTGATTTTTAGAAAGATCGAGACCAGCAAAAAATTTTGACGATGTGGTAGCTCAATTTTGTGAACAGCGATATTACTGACCAAATATGGGAAACCTCAAAGCGACCCAAATACTATGTCAGCAGACTGCGGAGTAAGGTCGGAACTGTGTGAATGGTAGTGTTGCCACGACAACACAGGGTAGAAGCAATTATTGCACTATGTGCTGTATACACGTTTGTACAGTATATATATATATATATATATATATATATATATATATATATATATATATATATATATATATATATATATATATATATATATATAAATACATAAATACATAAATAAATATATATAAATACATATATATGTATATATATATATATATATGGCTAAAGTGTAAGAGTGCATCCGACTGGTTCTTTTGGCTTGAAATAGATGGCAGTATGCCACTTTGATTAGTATTTATAGGCGGAGAAACTTGTAAAGAACATTTCTTTTACAGAACTTGGCGGTAGGGTTAGGGAGCTAGATTTAGATGGAATTTTGACACTTTTGGGGGCAAAATTTGCATAATTTATCCCTTCTTTTGACAAGTTTACTCATAATTCACATGTTGATTCACCCCACCACCTATAACTCTCATGACATGTTTAGTGAAGTATCATGGTTCATTCTAGAAGATTTGGGAGCTTGATTGCCCCTTTCCAGTGCCTCAGGACTTTTGAAGCAAAAAGTCCCTTTTCCCTGATTTTTGGGCAAATTTTCAAATTTTTGAATCATAACAAACTTCCAACTCAAATGTGAAAAAAAAAATGCGGAGACACCCCCCTAAAAATGTTATTTGAACGATCTATTCATAGGCTTTCTTTTGATACTAAAACAAAGTCTTTAGGATGCAGGATTGTGGTGTTATAATTTTTTGAAACTCGTAACCCAATTGGGACGGATATGAACCCCATATCATTTATGTCATTTATTTGTGACGAAACAACCATACATGTAATCAAAGACGTACCATCCATCACTAGTCTGACTGTATTATCATATCTGAAAATAATTAACATGAAACAACCTAACCATATTAAATAAAGCCGTTACAAATTAGCATAGCTGTACCTCTCCGTTGCTACCGTCATGGCACCGCAACTAGTCTAGACATGTGTCTTGTTTGTACCCTCGCCCGGATTGGATCTCGGTGAGTTTGTCTTGGTACTGTTCAGTGCATAATCTTCTGCTAGCTCCTCGCTCCGAGGAGTCTGCTTAGCCACACCTTGTAGTAACCTGTGCTAACTTAACCAAAGCAATATTCTGCCATGCTTGGCCAGAACTGATCAATCCATAGTTGTTCACATTTAATTATCGTAAGCAGTGTTCGGTGAAAGACTATGGAGGGATGAACCACTTTGTCGGGAGGACGGTTGGTTATGACACAGTTCGTGTTATCCCGGATACGGGTCAGCCGCCCGACAGGTGTTTTTCTCTACATAAGCATAGTTTTCTATATGAGTTCCTTAAAGTGCTCTATGTATGTACACTGTGTGCCAGATTTTGCAAAAAAAATAAATAAATAAATAAATAAAAAAAAACCCCACAACGGTCATAAAACTTGCTGGCGCGAACCCAAGGCGGGGGGGGGGGGAGGAGAGCAGCGCGTGCCGCCTTTTTCGCGGGCAGAAAATGGTAAAATATAAGCGTATGCACGTTGTACCATACAAAAGGAAAATAACACTGTATTTTTTCAGGAATTTTCAACTTATCACTGGTAATTTAAGCCTATATTTACAACTGACCGACTGCTTTGTGACAAAAGGAATTTTAGCCCGAATATCAACATTAAAATAGAAATGACAATGTAATATATTTTATTTTCTACAGTTGAAAACTAAGAAATTATTAATTAGGCTGAGGATCTCCAATTGAGAGACAATTTGTCACTACAAAATGAGAAAGTTGTGGCAAAAAACGGGGGCTGGTGCCGGAAAAGCCCCTCCCACTCTAGATCCGCTCTTGATCGTTCCGCAAACAAAATGCGTAGTGACAAAACACACATGTAATGAATGCATTCAAAGAGTATGATATTTCAATCAAGAAGTACATTAATACAATAAACCTGGCATATAAAAAAGTGATGGAGACTGCTTAAGTATTAGTACAATGCCATGTAGTACTGGGTTAAACCTCTCCGAAAAGAACTTATACTTGGCCTGTTAATTAATGTATTAGGTAATGAATTCCACAGTTGTATAGCTCTGTAGCGTAATGTCAACTGCGAAGATGATTTACGGGTACCAATAGTATGTAGGAGATGAGACTGGCGAGTAAAATAGTTGTGGACTAAAACATTTTTGGTGAAGAATTCTGAAAATGATTTTGGTAAAAGGCTGCTCATGAAATGATAGGTGAATGAAGCAATGTTAAGGTTGATCATATCGAACAGTTTCAAGATATTAAGAGACTTATACAACTCGCTGGTGTGATCACGGGGTCTAGATAAAGAGATGAAGCGAGTAACTCTTCTTTGCAAAAGAAGCAGCTTGTGAAGGTAGGATGTTTTTGTACCTGACCAAACTGTGGAACAATACATTAGATGAGGATACATCAGAGTAAGGTAAATTGCACGGAGAATACATTTTGGCAACAAATGTCTTAATCTACCAATTACACCGATTCCTTTGGCAATTTTTGAAGAAATATGATTAATGTGCTCTTGCCAGGTAAGCTTGCAGTCAATAATGACGCCACGAAGTTTAACACTTTTGGCAGGTCCAAGCTTTTGCCCGTTTATGGATATATTGAAAACACAATGATGAGTATTATTAAATACGATAAAATTTGTCTTACTGATAGCTTATTTGCTATGAACCAATCAGAGAAGAGACTTAGTTTGTTAACAACATTGTTTTCAAGTTTATATGGGTCATTCTCAGTGAAGGAAATATTTATATCATCAGCAAACAGTACAACTTCTGCTTTCTTAGAAACCAAAGTAATATCATTCATATAAATAAAAAGTAAGGGTCCAAGAATTGAGCCCTGCGATACACCACACCTTACAGTTTGGAATTTTGACTTTATATTGTTAAATGATGTAAATTGTAACCTGTCAGAGAGATAGCTTTCAAACCAGTTCAGACAAATACCTCTTATACCATAATGATCAAGTTTCTGTAAAAGATACCGTGATCAATTGTGTCAAATGCCTTTGAAAGATCAAGAAACACCCCAGTACATGTATAATTATTGTCAATAGAACCACGTAATTTGTCAGCGGCTTCGATAAGAGCAAGTTCAGTTGAGTGACCTGGACGAAACCCGTATTGACTGTTGGTGAGAACATTGTGTTTAGCGAGAAAAGTTTGTACTCTGTTGAACATCAGTGGTTCTAAAATTTTTTGAGAAGCATGACAAAACTGAAACTGGACGGTAATTGAGGAATTGATTTTGATCACCTTTTTTGTAAATGGGGACAACTTTAGCGAATTTTAGTTTGTCTGGAAAAATTCCCACATTGAAAGACAGGTTAAAAATGTAGGTCAATGTACATCTATTATTAACTTTTGATTCTAATCGAGAGAAAATTTGATGTTGATGAGAACGACGACGATAACAGAGATGATTGATAAGTATATAGAAAATATTTTTACAACCAAAGTGCCATCAATTTGGGAACTTTTTTCAACTAGTTCAAGCAATATGTGGTCATTTTGACTATTTGTAAAGGGAAAGTAACGGGACCAAGTGTAACGTCGTTAGAGTTGCTTTTACGCAGGATTGTAACTAGTTACTTGCTCCGTTAGTGAATTGCAAATGTAACTTGTTACATGGTTCTGTTACACAAAATGTAACTGGTTACAGTAACGGCGTTACTTGTAACTCGTTACTTCCCAACCCTGCAGAAAGGCTACGTGTCTTTACAATTCTACATCATGGCGTCGTTTGCATGTCATGTCATGACACTAATATTGGCACCTATGGTCCAAAGATCAGAATACATACATACAAAAAGTTCTCGATAACCTTGTTTATATTTTATGGCCTAATGTATGCTTAACACTGCAAATGTAACGCAATTTGAGCCTGAGCCGGTTAAGTGTCGTGTTTGAAGAGCGCGAAGTCTACTGGTTCCTTTTTCAGCTTAGACATTCATTTCAGTATGGTAACTTTACAATTCAGCATGTCTTACTATTCCCCTTGTGCTTTCTGGTTGATTTTCTTTGTACAGGCAGATGTTAACATGACTTCACAAAGCTTGATCCTTTATGGTATATAGTAAAATTTTGTTTGGAACAAATAAATTGTAAGGCCCTAATTGCTGGATTTATTTCATCTTCATTTCACCAACAGTAGAGGCTTTATGGCGTAAGGTACAATAAGCCATTTCAGGGTTACAGCGACGTCTAACAGGTGAAAGATCATAAGGGTACTCTGAAAGCAAATACTTAGTACCACTGCACTAACTTACACAATTCACGTTGCTACGGTATACAATACCCCAGTCTGCCCTCGCCCTCGCAAATAAGAAATTGACAACGACAAAAAAAAAAAAAAAAATTGCCGAAGTAAAACGGATTTACTTCGGCAGAAATACACTCCTCCTTGGCACGGTTTCTGAAAATTAGTCATCATGGTAAACGCCGAAAATTTTGCGGGATCACGAGCGAAGGTGGGGCCTATTCGCACGTCGACTAGCCACCGTGCAGACAAAGTACAGTGATCGCTTAGCCTACTCACAACTCGACTGATACCTTTCGTACGTAGAGTATGTGATATACAGAGAAATCCGAATTGCATTTTAGCATGCAATGACCGACACAAAGTACCGATCGACTGAAACATGTTTCGCGGAACTGAGTGTAGCTAACCAGCCAATCACAACTCGAGAAACGGTTAATACAAATTTTGTGTGTATTCTTGCATTGAAGTCCCCATTGAGTTTGTATTATGATCACATTGCTTGTGTCTTGGTAGTTTTACGATTCGGTACCTTTTAAATACAATTGGTTGATTAAGGTGATCTTGAGATGTCACATTTGTAAGGTATGTGATGGAGGGGATTGAAAGGCTCTTTTCGAGTATTGACATAATTAATTTTTGTAACCGATTTTCTTCAATTGCGTACGGTTGGCGAGAAGGCTTAGCTATTCGGTCCTAGTATTACGGACTGAGTGAGTGTCGGTACGTAAATAGCGATCATAACGAAAGTTTTAAATCAAGATTTTCTGTAAAAACTTAAAAGTGTAACTTTAATTTTCATTCCCGGTAGCCCCTGTGTCCCACATTTTATGGCCTCCGCAATATTTCTTGCTTGCTGAAGTCAAGTCAATTTGCTTCTTCATAAATTTACCACGGCAATGCCGAATCATAGCGTTGCTGCTGTGAACAATGTTTGCTCTACTATACCCCTATGACCTATGACCTGACATGCGCAGTTACAACTCTGAACTGGCTTATTGTACATTGCACAAACTGCACACTTTGCAATGGAAATTTAAAACTAGAAATCCTGAACTTTCTGGTAAGTACATTGGAGCAGGGAGTTGCTATTTGACAAATAGCAACTCCCTGATTGGAGCCCAAGAAAACTGTTTAAATTGTGGGCCTACTAGTTGGCTAGAGCAGGGATAAATAGCAACTCACTGACTAGAGTAGGTAGCTTACTCTAGGCTAAGCTATTGAGGGCAAGAAGTTTTGTTTGAGAACACCTCTGTTAATGTGTTAAGTATAGTAGTTTATAGTGTACCATAAACTTGGCGTAATTTCAGGTCTATTCTACTTTCTAGGCTTTGTCAAATCCCTTGCGGAACTTGAGGAACTGAGAAGCGTGTCTTCCAACAAGTTTGTTTACTATAAATCTAACGTTAGGCTAGAAAGGCTACCCCTGAGATGAACGGTACGTAAGCTGGCGACCTTAGCACTACAATTCAATTCAAATTTACTTCTCATGTGTTTTACTAAAGTTACAAAAGTTAAAACAAAAATATGTGGGTGCACAAACATATGATGGACACTAGAAAACAGAAGAAAACTGTTATCAAAGCTAGTGCCTAACGATGGGCTTTGGAACAAATGATTCTACAAATGATTCACAGCATGATCATTTAGAATTTGAGCTGTAAAGGGATGAATTTTAGAGGGCTCTTACACCAATATTAGTCCACAAGGTGACAGAAACTCTTTCTTTTCTATAGGACCTCGTAAATAGTCGAATCTTAAGTTCTCCCCAATTTTGAATCTTCCCCACGCTAACACCTCTTCTTTCATACTACCTATCCAGATTGCAACAGTTTGTCTTAACGTACGCAATGCACAACTCAATATGGCCTAAACTTTTGGT
The DNA here is from genome assembly GCA_029531755.1 of Holothuria leucospilota. Classification (NCBI taxonomy): domain Eukaryota; kingdom Metazoa; phylum Echinodermata; class Holothuroidea; order Aspidochirotida; family Holothuriidae; genus Holothuria; species Holothuria leucospilota. The sequence goes on from CM055982.1 coordinate 38,749,988, forward strand.
TTTTGTAGGGACCGGTTTTTTCTTAAGTGGAGGTGTCCCCCCTTGAACGGGTATGCTGTTTCCAAAGCCCCATGCAACTCCTACCACCACCTCCGAATCACAAGCGTATCTGCCAGGGGAAAGAACTCTTCCTGGTGATTAAGAACTGGAAGGATCATTGCTCAATTCAAAGTGGATAAAATATGAATGGAAGAGGGAAAGGTATTTTAATGTTAGTTGAATAAAATTTGTGACGCAAAATAAAGTGAAACATTCTAAACTGTCTTTGAAATGTTTTTTCTTCAGTGTGCTTAGCGAGCACCCATCGTAGATAGATGCATCATTGTCAGTTACTTTTGAAAACCTTGAGCAGTACTTTGAATTCGATGTAGCCTAACTCCTACAACTATCAGGAGAACGTGTAAGTTTGTTTTGTTACACGAATATCACAAAACGATGAAAAGGTTAAACAAGCTTAGGCTTTAAAGATGGGGCAATGATCGTTGAAAATGGATATTATGAATGATACGTCGGCTAAAACAAACACAGATTAGAAAAGCCACTTCGAGGGTAAGAAACCCAAAGAAAGAATTCTTCCTATGAAATTGGCATCAATGGATATTCCTCCTATCAGTGATTTTCGTTTTTCAATAGTATTTACCACATTGAGGTTTGCAGGATAAAAGTCAAACTTTTTTCGACTTGCTAAAGGATGAGAGGCTCGTTTTTCCAAATTTGACTGGTACATTACTGGCATGGGCGGAATTTTAACTTTAAAAGGATTCCTCTGCAGCATAAACATTTTTTCCTTATCTACCTGATTTAATTTATTCAAAGAATAAACAAGTTTACTTTTCATTTCTAATATGTCCCACGAATTGCTTTGTATGATTGTACCGGTCAACTCTTGAGTACTTTCCACTGTATTTAACCAATCAGATATATTTTTTTCAATAGTTTTTATAGATGCACACTGTTCATCCTGAAACCTACGTAGTTCCGCTTTCAACTTTTCTTTGTCAGAATTTAATTTTATGACAATTTCATTGTAGCGAGAGTCAACCTTTTGATGAAGGTCTAGAAAGTGGCATTCTATTTCTTCAGTAGCTTCTCTTGTCACTTTTAAGTTGTTTCTTGCATCTTGTTTATTAGATTTGACATCCTCCAAGAGTGTTTCCAACTCGGCTTTAGCTGAAGTTACGGCAGTTTCAACTTCTTGCAAACTTTGGTGTCCTTGATGACTGACAATGGCACACACTTGACATGCTAAATGACTGCACTGTGTACAAAAGTAGCGGACCTTTTCTTGTTTATGTACATTACATTGTGGCGTTTGGGAAGATAAGACCCTTTGCACGTAGTTTTTGTCAGAAAGCTTTTCAGACGGGATCAAGGGATGGTCGCTGCTTTTCGTCAATAAGTCGTGGGTCTCCTTGCACTCATGGCAAATGTGCATCTTGCAATCAAGGCAAAACATTGTACCCATTATGTTTTTGCAGATCTGACAATTGCAGTCTTGATGCTGCATGAAGAGTCTGCTAGCTTCTTCTAAACGTTCCATTAGACTGACCAAAAAGAAGTTGCCTGGTAAGCCACTTACACCTGTACTCGGCAAATCAACGTTACATCTACAAGTCGGGCATGATAACTGCTGTGCGTAGAAAGTACGAGCCCATCGTTCTAAACACTGAAGACAGAAGCTATGTAGACATGGTAGCATCTTAGGTACGTTGTAGGGCTCTCTACAAATGTGGCAATGTAGAAAATCTTCACTCAAACTCTGTAAAACATTTCCTGCCATTCTTGAAAATTACTTATTGGTTGTTCAGAAATAAGCCTTCGGGATAATACTTCCTTGAAGTGCGCCCCGTCCGATCAGTCCTGAAAATCAGATTTGCATGGAATTAATAATCCTCTGGTTGCTCAACTGAAGTAAAATCAGTTTTATTTTGTGACTCAGGATATTGTTGACAGAAAGAGGTAACTCACGGCCAAATTCTGTGAGCTAACTTCATGAAGAGGATATCTAACTTTTCTTCTTTAAAGATTGACTTGACCTACTTGGCCACCAGAGATTGCTGATAAGGCTTCCAAAGGTTTAAGCTATTTTGAGGCATTCAATGTAACCTAAGGGATAAATTTTCTCCCCGTTACCGCAGGAATTCATACATTTGTGGTAATGACTGATGAGACTGCAGTTACAGTCAAGTGAGCATTACGTGTGAGAAGGTGTAAATTAACTGCGACCACATTCTTAAATATTACTACTTTAGTAGGCAATATGAATTTTGTTATAGCGCAACTTTTAAAGTTGACAAGATAGACACGTTGGTCAACAGTGTGCATTGCTATAAGAAGGTCTTTCCCACACGAGAATGGATAGACTGGTATTAGTTTAAACAATTTTTATATAAAATCTAGAGAATTCTAAGTACTAAAAGATAAGAAACATTTTTTTAATTAGGATATAGAATTATAGGTCTACTGGACACAATAGGAGAGTGAAATATTTGAAAACTGTACCAATTTTAACGAAGACGAAAGTTCCTTTGCTGGATGTAAAAACGATGATCTTTTCTTACTTATCAGAAACTCTGTAGCAGAGAGTCTACGTGTCTGCAGAAACCTATATCGTGGCGCGTTTGCATGCTACGCCATAAAAATGTTAACAATATTGCTACGTGTACGGTTCAAAGATCAAAATACATACAAATAAAATTTCGTGATTAATTGTTTACTAGAACTAGATATGTGCTTATCACTGCATATAATCCAAACGTTTTTGTTTCAAGTGGCTGTACTGTGGTATTTGAGGGCGGGAACTCTTTAAACTCCTTTTTCAACTTTTTAATTTTAGCAGCTTTAATATTCAGTGTGACTAACCATCCCCTTGAATTTACTGGCTGACTTTACTCATACAGGTACATGTAACAGAACTTTACAAAGCTTAATCTTCCATGGTGTATAACTGTACTGTCATGTAGGCAATCAATGGAATAATACGATTTTACCAACCGGGTTAAGATCATTATGGTCCCCTCTTCCCGAAATAAGTTTGAAAATCATACCAAATGTGTAGCTACGCAACTTGTTTGTATTATAACCAGCTTCTGATGAAATTAATTTAATTTCGGATATGAAAAGTATTTCAGAAAAACTTGGGGCCGGGTGCTATTTCGTCGCAACCTAATTCACTGTGGAAGGTTGATTGCAGTGTTTTTGTCTTTAAACGTACGCCATGCAACCTATTCTTAAAATAAAGCCAAATTGTAATTTTCGTCACTTTTAAGCTCATAAAATACTATTTGAAAGTGTTAAATGTTGTTCTTACCCCACAATTTTGTAAATATCACAAAGCGTCCACTCCGGTTGCTCCCTGAGGCGTTGACTTTGGAACCACCAGGGACGCTAAAGAGGACCCCTGATCCTGACGCGCTTATTCGGTAAACGTCTCCCATATCCACAGCCTCTCGGATTTAGCTTTTCAGTCTGAGAACATTTCTGAGAACATTTCTCTCTTATTTTGTCCCCAAAGCATGAGTCCTTCCATTAAATAACATTATTTGTGAATATGAATCCATTAATCGTTTTTCATTATATTATTTTTGCCAAGATAAATGTTAATCATTAAATGTATAGACATTTTAATGATATGCAATCAAAACATTTTTTTGTAAGAGTCAACGTAGATCTGTTATGGAGGGGAAATGGACTTGTACTACTTACTCATCTTGGGGGGAAAGTAATTTGGGGGGATATTTGCATTAGTGAGTTTGCTCCTTTGAATACAGTACAAGTCTGTTCGTCTTTGCTCTCAAGAAGTGTTGACTAAGCCAAACATTCTTGCCGTTAACACACGGTTGACGTCTATCCCCATAATTTTTAAAAATTAACATTTGTAGCATTATATTTGCTAAAATCAACCCTGACGATAAATTAGCATTAAAACAAACTTTGAAGCGTTAAAAGATTGGTGAATATGTGGATTATTTTTTACTGCAAAAATGTCATGAAGCAATGGGCAGTTTCAAAACAACAAAGTCATTCAAATTTCTGTGGTGTCAAAGTATCGCTGTGTTCAAGCCGTGTTCGCCTACTTGGAAGAGTCAGATCTTGAAGGGGAGAGAATATCTCAAGGGATATGTCACGAAATCTTGTGGGCGATATTCCGACACAAAGCGTACGACACATATATTTGCCAAAAATGAGTTTCAGCTCTCCCTGCCTTACCTTTAAGTTACATTGCAATATTCTTTATTCTGAGATCCCAAGTTTTGTAAATAGAATAAATATAAGACTCCAATTATGAAGGGGGTAAATAAAAGAAATCCCCGAAATTACTTAATACGAGGAACAATAAGAAGGTGCAGTACTTTACTTAGAATCTCTAGTTTATTTTTGATTTTACGAAGGAAATTGAATGTGAGCGATTTTAATATTTATTCAGGTGACATTGGTAGGAAACCACGATAGGTGGTCTCTGCTGGGCTCAAATGCATGGCAGTAAGAACAAGCGGATGTACCTGCATGATTGCAATGCCCATGGCCTAACTAGATATAAAATCATGCTATGGCATCGTGGTTTATAAAATCATCAACTGAAGGAAAGTGTATTGGGGAACTGATGTGTAAATTAATAGTAAAGTTCATGTTATCATTTTCTCTCATATCCCAAGGGGAGTATAAAGCATTAGCCCACAATAGCGCCAATGCACCCATGGCTACCGGCCTTGGGGGAACTTTTGAAACCTAACTGTGGTCTTACACAGGATTAAACTTTGAGGAAGCGACGTATTCCTCTCATTTAGGGATTTTGGAAAACAAACAAAGACTAGATACAATTTTGTGCTGTAAAGGTGCAAGTATTTTCGGCTTCCAGAATCCTTTCAAAACGATTTTCCTTATTGATTCCTTGCCGAAGGCAGGCAAGGAATCTATGCGATTGTGATGGCGTGTGTGTGCGTATGTGTGTATGCGTGGGTGTGTGTATGCACTTAGCAACATGTCCTTAACAGGACACGGTACAGCCGGCGGGAGCTCCCCTCTCGCACGTCTTTCCTAGCTCACGCGGAGCTCGAAACTGGCGTAGCTGCCCGAAAATGCCGTCGCTGCAATGAGAAGTCTCGCGCGGCTGCACGTGCCTGCCTTGGCAGGCAGCCCGCCCTCCAACACGTACGTCTGCTGGGTTAGTTGGAGGTCAGCCAGGCTAATGGGGAAATCCCGCGAATTCCTTACCGGTACATTTCCCGCGTACCGCTAAGGAAGCGAGGGTGAGTGTGGTAGTATGTGTGTGTGTGTGACGCCTTGCATTTAAACACGATATCTCCAGTTAGCAATGACCAACATTTTTCATATTTGGTATATAGATTTGTCATGTTGAGAAAAAGAACCCAATTGTTTTTGGTAGAGGTCAAAGGTCATCTGAGGTCACCAGAGGTCAAAAAGCGAAAACCTTGTAAACATGATATCTCAAGATAGCAATGACCGACACTTTTCATATTTGGTGTACAGATTTGTAATGTCAAGAAAAAGAAACCTATTGTTTTTGGTTGAGGTCAAAGGTCATCTGAGGTCACCGGAGGTTAAACTGCGAAAACCTCATAAACGGCTTGTAAACACGATATCTTGAGTTAGCAATGACCGACTCTTTTCATATTTGGTATATAGATTTGTCATGTTGAGAGGAAGAACCCTATTGTTTTTGGTAAAGGTCAAAGATCATTTGAGGTCCCTGGAGGTTAAACTGCGAAAACCTCATGAACGGCTTGTAAACACGGTATCTCAAGATGGCAGTGACCGACACTTTTCATATTTGGTATATAGATTTGTCATGTTGAGAGGAAAGACCCTATGGTTTGTGGTAGAGGTCAAAGATCATCTGAGGTCACCGGAGGTAAAACTGCGAAAACCTTGTAAATCACTTGTTATCATGATATCCCAAGATAGCAATGACTGACACTTTTCATATTTGGTATATAGATTTGTCATGTTGAGAGGAAGAACCAGTTGTTTTTGGTAAAGGTTAAAGGTCATTTGAGGTCACCGGAAGTAAAAGACTGAAAACTTTGTAATCCCGATTTCTCAAGATAGTAGTGAAGGACACTTTTCATATTTGGTATACAGATTTGTCATGTCAAGAGAAAGAAGCCTATTGTTTTTGGTAGAGGTCAAAGGTCATCTGAGGTCACCAGAGGTTAAACTGCGAACACCTCATAAACGGCTTGTAAACGCGATATCTCAAGTTGCCAGTGACCGACACTTTCATATGTGGTATATAGATTTATCATGTTGAGAGGAAGGACCCTATTGTTTGTGGTAGAGGTCAAAGGTCATCTGAGGTCACCAGAGGTCAAAAAGCAAAATTTCCCAAGAATTGCCAAGATTATCATATGGGGTCACAGAGGTCAAAATGCAAAGTTTCCCAAGAATTCCAAAGATTGTTACTGGGGTCACCAGAGGTCAAAAAGCAGAATTTCCCAAGACATCCCAAGATCCTCATCTGGGGTCACCAGCGGTCAAAAAGCAAAATTTCTCAACGATTCCCAAGATTGTCATGGGGTCACCAGACGTAAAAAAGCAAGAATTCCCAAGAGTGTCATCTGGGGTCACAAAAGGTCAGAAAGCAAAATTTCTCAAGAATTCCCAAGATAATCATCTGGGGTCACCAGAGGTCAAAAAGCAAAATTTCCCAAGAATTGCCAACATTATCATATGGGGTCACAGAGGTCAAAATGCAAGATTTCCCAAGAATTCCAAAGATTGTTTCTGGGGTCACCAGAGGTCAAAAAGCAGAATTTCCCAAGACATCCCAAGATCGTCATCTGGGGTCACCAGCGGTCAAAAAGCAAAATTTCTCAACGATTCCCAAGATTGTCATGGGGTCACCAGACGTAAAAAAGCAAGAATTCCCAAGAGTGTCATCTAGGGTCACAAATGGTTAGAAAGCAAAATTTCTCAAGAATTCCCAAGATCATCATCTGGGGTCACCAGAGGTCAAAAAGCAAAATTTCCCAAGAATTTTCAAGATCCAAGATCCGTTGGAGGTCAGAGGTCATTAGAGGTCATCAGAGGCCAAAGACCAAATGCATTTAAAAACATGATATTTCAAGACAGGGATGTTGAATACTTGTGATACTTGTGAATTTGAGGGATAAACCTCAGTGCAACAAAGCATCCCCATTCGGCAAGGAATCACTAAGCCTTTGGGCTTTCTGGTTATTGTTAAGTTGTTGAGGATCGTTAGTGTTTCGTCCCCACTCAAAATCGAAAGGAGACGAGTTCATATTTCTAACAAAAAATAAATCTAGTCTCTTTTGTGATTGAACGACACCTCCAAACAGAATTTTTTTAAATGTACTGCTAAATTTGTTTCCATAAAAAGGAACTAACTGTATGAAATTTGCAATATATTTCCACAGATATTTCAACATTGAACTGGAGACGTCCGAAACCCAGATTAAATAGTATAATGTGTATTTAACGTATTTTTGGTTCCCCTTGAGACAGGAAAAGGGTAGTGCGCAGCTATGTTCAAATACGAGAGCACACAAACTTTTTGTACCGTGACCTAGACATGGACAACATTATCCGCTTGTTATCGCCATTAGGCGATCGTTTACTGTGACCTCTATTTTTTGTTCTGGCAGCTCCTCTTTACTTCTGTACCTACGTCTCGTACAATTTTAACTTCCAAGATATTGTACCCTTTGTAGCAGGTATATCCCTGGTGTCCAGCACTTTTGGCTTCCTGTTTTCATCCTACCAAGAACTTCCCAGCACTCTACAATAGCATGTCTTAAAGGTCTTATTCAGAGGCAAATGAGGGTCATGCAATCGACTCAAAAGAATAATTTTAGATAAATAAGAATTTTATATCATTTTTCTACAGGGAAAACAAATTAAAAAAACGGCCTTTTCTATTTTTAATCATTTTCTGAAATTTTTTTGTTTTTGTTTTTGGCCCATACTGAAACGATAACATCACGTGATTTCTTTGAAAGGTCAAACTATGAAGTCACCGGCCGGAGTCGGGTCGAGCTAGCGCGAGCGCACACAGCTAGTTAGCATCTACCGTACCAGTACTGCAAGCAGTGTATATAGGCCGAGTAAAATTAGCACCAGTAGTAGGATAGTAGCATACCCTAGTAGCCTAAGTTTCACTTGGTAATCGGAAATTGCGAAAAATTGTACAGCATAGTAGTAAAGATTTTTTTTCTTGTTATGATCAAATTAAATTTACGCTTTTTAGTCAGCGTAGGTCGGAAGGTTTTAGAGTAGGCCTAGTACGTCCTACTAGGCGGGCAGCAGGCTAGTTAGCTAGGCCTAACGTTAGTAACGCTACTCGTTAGCCATAACGTTTACGGTTTAGCATTCTGTAGGTTCGACTTGCAAAAAACTTAACGTTAGAGTATCCTACATTTTAAGCAATGTTTGCAGAGAAAAGAAGTCGCTTTTTTGGAAGGAATTATTAGCCCTAAAAAAAGAGCTGTTTGGTTTGTATCAGGTTTTCTCTGCAGGCTACGCCAGGTCTTCGTCTTGGGCTTTCTTGTTGCCTCAACTTGTCTTTACCCTTCAAGTTCCTGAGTGATGACATGGGAAGTTTGTCTAACGGCCTCTCTCCTCCTTCCGAAATCAATTCTTTTCAATGTGTTCCTTACGCTGACGCCAAACTTCGCAAACCCCCTTGTTCAAAGAATCTCAAAGTTGTAACGTTAAATCTCGATCAGTGAACTCCTCGGAGAAATTCTGAAAATTTGGAAGTCTGGCCAAAGATTGTGGGCTATCAACAGCAAGTTGTAGGACCTTGAATTTTCTTCTTTTAGAAGAATCACCACAAGTTGGCTTCTCTTCTTGGAGATGTGTGGTGTCTTTCGGTAAAAGGCAGGCATATGTAGTATGTATATCCAGGGATAATATCCAGTATTAAATCCATTCAGTCTGTGTTACGATACTACGCTAGTATGACTATGATACTAGAGTGACATGAGTCGACCTCGTGGCTTGTTTACTTTTATTTATATGCATCTATTTGGACGTGGAAGAGAATACCCACAATTCTAACTGCTGATTGGCTGAATCTCAAGTAGACAATGTCTTGGTAAATATTACACGGTATTTGTTCCAAATTTTTGTTCTTTTTTACTGTTTTTAGGTGTTTATAATCCGTTTTGGGGAGGGGAATGGGGGTGAAAGGATGTAGGAGTATTTTCTTTCCATACCGGTCAGCAATTCCTTCCAAAAATCTCAGTCCATCTAACCTAAGTCTCATTTCAGAAGAAAAGAAGCAAAATAAAGTAAAGGGAAGGTCAAGTTGGTGAATCACTGTATGACGTTTACCAACTAGTCGATGAACTGTTATAGTTTTTAAGGAAGAAAGCCCGATCATGTAATACGTGATCCCTGCATGATAGAGTTAAAAAGCTTTAAAAACGTCATCGTATCTCTTTCAACAAATATTTTTCTGTCAATTCTTCACTGGTTTGTGCTGAAAGTAAGCTCATATATGCCCCTACGACTACGTTTGTACTAATTATTCGTATGCATGTCAACACGACTCCGGCCAGTGACGTCATAGGCTTGACCTTAGCTGAGCCCCGTTTTCATTCAGTCATTTGAAATTATGATTTTTAGCCTCTTTATCGTATTATTAGAACGTATTTTCTCAGCAGTGTCAAGGGGTACTCTAAAAATTCGCGGTGTGTTGGGGTCAGGACAAGCTAATCATCACCTAACCTTATGCACATCATTATATACAACAATCTTTTTAAATGACTAGACTCTCAACATCTTTCACATCAATGCTGGAAAATGTGGTAGAAAAAAGCTTCTAACAATGGAACAAATATGCTCTCTATATATAGTCTTATTTGTGCAAAAAATAGGTGGTTCCAGCTAATCATACCTAACGTCTTGCAAATTTTATGTGACTAGATTCTCAGCATCTTTTACACCAAACCTGGAAATGTGGTACAAAAAAGCTTACTTCAACAGTTTTTCAAAAGATTCAGTTTTAATTAGTGATTTGGTTATAATTGTAAAGCAAGTTTCTCCCTCCCACTGATTCATAGTGAAAAAGCAATGATTGAAGTGCAAGCAAAGATTTCCTGAAAAAAACATGTAGTATAAGTTACAACTAGGAAAGCTAGTTACCAACAATAGAACAAATATATTATGTAGTCTTATTTTGGAAACAAATAAAACAAGTTTACAGGATGTTTTCAGCTTATTCATTAAACTTCATGAACAGCATCTTCACATAGCAATGTTTGTAACTAGACTCTTAACACCTTTCATATGGATGCTGCAAAATATGACAGGAAAAGCTAACTTTTACAAGGCATGTGCCTTTGCCTGTTTCATACTGAAAATGCAACAATTAAATAGTTAGCCAAGATGCTCTAAAAACGTTTGCAGTACGAGTTGGTAACACTAACCAGAAAGCGTAAATACTTAGTGATTCCTTGCCAATGAAATATAAGTCTATAACTGTGTTTTCAAATTGACAGTGTTTCATAAATTACTGTCATTACAATTTTGGAGCAGAATGTCTAGGGTCCTCGGGCACAGATCAAACACACTAATGCCATATTTACTGAGCTTTTGACCTCAAATGACCTCAAATGAGTTTGACCTTCACTTAATATGGGTCATCAACATGTCAGGTATGTGATTCATCAACGTTTTTCTGCTCAAGATATAGTATTTACAAAGTTTCAACTTTGTGATCTCTGGTGACCCCAAATGACCTCAGACCACCAAAACATGAGGTATCATTTAATCCATACAGGCCATTCACATGTCAAGTGTGAGATTCAGCAGTTACCTTGTTTAAGACATCATGTTTACAAGGTTTCCACTTTTTACCTCTGGTGACCCCAAATGACCTTTGACCTCTACCAAAAACAATAGGGATCATCTTTCTAATATGGGCCATGCACATGTCAAGTATGAGATTCCTTGAACTTACACATTTGAGATGAGTGTTTATGAACAATTTTCAAGGTATTTACCGTTTGAAATCTGGTGACCCAAATGACCTTTGACCTTCACCAAAAACAATATAAATCATTTACTCAATAAGGGGAATCTACATGCAAAGTATGAGATCTCTTGAGGTTACCCTTCTTGAGATAAGAGTGTTTACAAGCAAAGTGCCACATACACACTCACAAACACACACATCCACACAAACGGTATCACCATCGCATAGATTTCTCTGACTACGTCAAGGAATCAAAATGAAAACGAAATTCTATCAATGGAACAAATGTCAGCTATTCTATTTTTGCAACAAATGCAATGAATATCCTGCATTTTTAGCTTATCATAAATTAACTCCATGCATAACAGTATGTGACTAGACTCTTAACACCTTTTACATCAATGCTGAAAATGTGATAGGAAAAAGATTACTTCAACAATTTTCAAATGATTGAGTTGATTTGAGTGTAAATATAGGGCATGCCTTTTTCAAGAAAATGCAACAAATAAGTTAAAAACAATATTCTCTGAACGAAAGAAAAGAAAACTTTGCAGCTAGAGTAACCACTGTAAAGTAAACAAGTTAACCGCAATGGAACATGCTACATTCTTATTTTTTCAACATATGACAACACTTTCCTGGGTGTTTTCAGCTTGTCACTTAGCTTCATGCAGAACTTTTGAATGAAGATGAAACTTTCACACATTGTCTTGGGATATTCCATGTTACATGCATACAGCACCCCAAACAATGAACTAGCTGCTGAAATCACATGAGGAGTGTCAAAAAGGATAGTTTTCTCTGCCACTATGTGACAACACTTTGGGCTTTCTGGGTCTCCGATTACAGCAACGAATGGATTCAAATCAGCTGCTTCTACGACATACTCTCTGGTGGCTTCTCTCTGTGAAAAGAGAAAGAGGACAAGTTGACTAAACAGCAGTACAGGTACTTGATGTTACCATTCAAACTCATAATAACAACCTGTTGCATATTCTTACCCCCATAATGCAAATGTCATTTTGAGTATCAAAGGGGAATTGACAATGGTCCTAGCTGCTAGCTTCTATCTGATTTATATATCACTGTACAGATTTCATTCCTACACCAAAAAGTTTGAAGATTTACTTTATGCTTTACAATTTGCATTCACATAAGGGTAAACTTAAACTATACTTTAACTTAAGTTCAGTAATGGACCCTAAAACATAGCATCAAGCACAGATTATATGAAGTTTGGTTCTACAAGGAGCCATTTTCAGTCTGGCTATCTTCCAGTTTTCGGCAGGCCTGTAGCTAGAGTAACTGACTTGGAGATGAGTCACATGAATACAGGAGTTTTATTGGCCTGGGGAAAGGTCTGAGGGAAGGAGTGTCTCCTTCCTCTTTGATTTTTTTTTTTACAAATTGCAAGGTTTCCACATGCAAAAGATAATCTTTTTCTTCCTAATTACTATGATATAATGATTATACAACCTTTTTATTGTTTTTTGAATTGTTAGAAGAACACCTGGCCAGATAAAATTTACTAGGTGACAGCTAATTATCAATTATAATATAATTGTCAATACCATCAAAGGAAAACAAAGGATCACAGAGGTTACTATTGTAAAAAAAATGTTTCAAGTAATATTTTTGGGGGGTGTAATTTGAGCTGTTTAGCAGAAAACTGAAATTAAACAGCCTCTGTCTTCCAGTCAGTTTACTCTTGGCATAAAATTACATATAATAGCAGCTGCTAACATGTCACAACAATTTTATGAAATGTCCATTTTTTTCTTTTTGGAGAGGAAGGTCATGCAATGGTTAAAAGCTCACCTCGAATACTTTAATGAAGCTTTCATTGTTGAAGGAAGTGGGCAGCACCAGAACTGCAGCCACTGTCCTGTCCTCGATTTGTAGGTACTTCAATGTTGAAGGCAGGATATTAGCTTTGCCCCGAATTTGTGCTAGTATTTTAGAAGCTATTTTACTTAAAGAGTCCTTGAAAGTCTCATGGAGTTCTGTGTCTGTAGGACGTTTAAACTCATTTCCGATTTCACTGACTGAAAACAACGCTGGATATGTTTCTTTCACGTCAAACAGGAGTGGGTTGCCATTAATAAATTGTCTCCTCTGTGCATATGTTACTTCCATTCTTTGTTTAATAACATCCATGTTGGGGTTGGTTTTCTTCCACTCTTTATTCATCAAGTCCAAATGCACCTTTAGGGAAGTTTCATCCTCCCCATCGGGAATAACAGGACTCCAATTCACTTCTCCTCTTTTGGCCTAAGGAGAAAAAAGCAGGAAGAAAAAATTACCAAACTGAACAGTAAAATTTGATTTTATGAAGCTTTTCTAGAGGCAATGGACAAAAATCATCTTTACTTTCATTTCACTTCCTTGAAAACACATCATTCAAGTTTTCATCTGAAAATTTTAAACCCTCCCCTTTAAGAAATATATATTAATTTACCTTGACTGCTGAAAAATTAAGAATTTCCTGCCAAAAACAATAAACTAGCAATTCAAAAATGCACTGGTTTTGATGAATTCATGAAACAAGAATTAGGAGAATCTTTAACAGAGCCTACACTTCATATTCAATTATACCATGGTAACTTAGACAAAACCATGTTTTTTAACTGTGGGGGTACTGGGGTAAACTACACGTAAAAACGATACATCATGATAATACGCTGCATCCCCATACTAATGTCAGTCCTAAGGATGTTGATTATCCCAACTTCTCTTCGTAAAACATGGTATTAAAATTTTCAGATTTTGATCAAAGGCGACCCTAGGTGAAATCTGACCTCCATTGAAAAGCAAAAGGTTAATATGTTGGTACGACATATCAACACACCACATATGCATAGTATTTACCCCTCTCTCCTCAAAATATCGAGTTTTAAAATTTTCGGAAGTTTTACCTCTGCTTACCCAAGATATCAAAACTACTGGATGGATCTACTCAATAAGATACATTCACATACCGAACATGAAAAGGACCTACACTGCCGAACTGAAAATATCATGGCTACAAGTTTTTCAGAACTTGAAGATGAGCCCTGTAACCCTACATGAACTTTTACCACCAAAACCACAGGGTTCCTCTACTCTATATAAAACAGCCACATGACTAGTATGAAAAGTATCCATTTTCCTATGTTGAGAAATTGCAGTTATAAGCTTGACCCAAGTCACACACTTCCACATTCACACACCCTTTCATGACTGCACAGGTTTTGATTGAAACCAAAACATGAATAAAAGAAAAATGATCATTTTGGGAATGCAAAAATTTCTGCTTTCTACTGTTTGGCAAGTAATGTTCATTGTAAAGTTTACTGAAATACTCTTTTTTTAAATAGAACCCCTGCTTTTCTCCTTTTCAAAGAGACAATTCTATGCGAAGGGCATTCTACCATACGTGATATGTTATTAAAGCAGTTCATATCCTTTCATGACCCACTAGATAATCATCATTTTGTGTAACAACAAAAGTTTGATGTTCTGACAAAGAATTTCACTCTGATGTATTTTAATACATTGATGAGCACCTTTTTGTTCACTGTTGCAAAAACAGTAGGAGGGGGACCTCTCTTCCTTGTTGCACTGCCAGATGGACTCTCCTTTGTCCTCTTGATTCTTCTCACATTCTTCATCTTGTCACGGATTCTCTCCTCCCACCCATCTGTGCCACTACCTAGTGCCTCCCTTAGATAAGGATATTTTGAAATAAGTTGCAGAGCAACTTGTTTTCCCTGAATCTTGCTTGGACTATCTGTGTACTTTTGAATCTCTAAAGAGATGACCTCCAACAATTCCCTCTTTTGGTCCCAAAGAAGACATGTCTTACTTTTTAGTGCCTCCTTTAAACTCAGAGATATTTTTTTCTTCAATAGGAAATTTATCTGGCCACTTTGCTTTCAGGTTTGCAGAAGTGATGCCAACAATTATCTCTTCAGAACTAGTGGAAGAATCACTTTGCAGCTTTAGGATATCAGTATCATCAGGTTTGTTAACCTCTACTACAGTTTCAGTGGACAATAGCTTTGGTACTACACATCTCAAAACTGTTCGGTTGGGTATTTCCTCAAATGATGATACATCTAACCAATCATCCCATTCTTTATCATAATTTTGTAAGATAATATGAGTCTGCTGAATGCCAAACTTTTCTTGTATTATTTTCAAAATGTCATCTGATTCCTTCAAAGCGACAATTTTTTGGCTTCCATTAAACTTCACCAAAAGTTCTTTCTCCATTTCTGTTCGGGTTTTTTATTTTCTTTAAAGTGACTTACAGCTGAAATTGTTTGGGTTCTGTGAAAGAAAATTAAGACAACAATGTCACTACTCTTTTTAGTCAACAATATCATTACTCTGTCAAATCTGATACATGATACTTTAGGACTACATATGAATTTCCCAAAACTTTGTATCCTGTCAATGGATAAAATGATCCAAGTTCTGCATGCTTCTTAACTATATAGGTTTCTGTAGTTTCAACCAAATAAGCAGAGAGATGCTCTGATAAAGTGGACTTCTGTTTCTTACTAATAAAAACAATGCAGTTTTGGTGAGTAATTATTTCACTTATACATCCAAAAAGGGGTTCTTCATCAGTGAAGCCAACTATTATAAACATGCCGATTGTGTACATAACACTGTTGATGGAAACATAGCTGCAACTATGCACGACGTGTGATGTTATCCCAAGTGCGTGCAACTGATCAAGGACAGCCTCAGGGAAGGAAGTTACTTCAATGGGGTTACAATTTGGGATATCAAACCCACATGGGTTTATTGACAACCCTACTCCTAAGCAAGCCATTCTTAACTCATGTTTCACACCCAGTGTTTTGCATGGGTTTTTGAAATTTTTGGCTGACTGCAAAACTCTCTTCATGTACAGATGTTTGGCCTCAAACCTCATAGTCCATGCAGACCTTAATGGACCAAAGCTCAAAATTTGTTCTGGATAATGAAGCATGAAGTGTTGTTTTGGCTTTATCCTGCTTTCAGGAAATAGCTGTTTGAACATCTGTAGGTTTTCTTGAACTAAATGTGAAAGACCTACGACAACATTATGTGCTATGATAGGGGCAAAATTACTTCCACACATTGTTTAAGATTCAGCAAAAGTCTCCAATGAGGATTGTTTTCTGGAATTAGGTGACCAATCATTAAAGGAAGGAGACGAATCAAGCACCAATTTCTTGATGCATTCTTCTTTACATTTATGACTCTACCAGAAATGTGAAGGTCGACTGGTTTATTTCTTTGATCCAAACAACCATATGGGAAAGAAGAAATTCTTCTGTTAACATATTCTGCCGTGATAAAACCTTCCTGGCAAAGAGCTGTTAGGCAAAGGCTTATTTCATATGGTATAACACCCTCTAAAATATCGTGCATGCAGTCAGCAGGTAAGCCTGATGTGACATGAAAAGAAGGTAGTGCATTTAAAGGGGAGTCTCTTTTTAGTCCATACTGATTTGACAGAGAGGGGTCCCCTAGAATCAACTCAATCTGTCTCATGTAATTTTCTTTTGTTCTTGTAAACTTTGACGGATCAAATTGTTCTTGCATGACGCCATTCCTACACAGACAAAACCTGCATGGCCGTTGAATTTGTGGACCAAAACTTTCATAAAACCCGCCAAGGAAGTGTGATCCTAAATTATCTGCTGAAATGAAAATTAGTGAACCTTGTAGTTTATGGTTACTGACAAATATTCCATCATTCTGTAACACATTCAAATCTTCTTGAACTGGGTCGAGTAAAACTGGCAGGCTTTCATGTGTAAAATCTTTTGACCGACAAAGAAGTAAAAGAAAAATTGAATCAATTTTACCACTTTCTTGTAAGCCCAAATTTTCAATGCAAAAATATATTGCAGCAATTTTATGTTTTCCTTTGTGTGCACCCAATGGGTTTACAACTTCAAATTCATCAAAATACAGTATTAACCTAATCCATGGCTCAACTACCTGTAAATTTTGATAGTGCTTACTATCAGTGTACTCTGACAGTATGTGTGATGGATAATTGGTCTCCTGATTGAGAATTTTTGCCAAATTATCATCCACTTCTAAGACGTTCTTGATTGTTTCTAATAAAGGAATGTAGTAAAAGCTTTGTTGAGTATTGTCTGAATTTTGACCCAAGTTATACGGCACTGGTTCTACAAATTTAAACTTGTTTTTAAAATACTCTTTGCGTTTTAGTCTTTAATTCTTTCAATGCTTCTGCAAATACATTCCCTTCACTTACTGCTTGAAACACTTTTTCAGCAACTTCTGTTTCTAGCTCAGCACTCTGTAATAAGCTCTTTACTGAGTCGCCTGTAAAGTTATTAGAAAGCTCGAACAGGTCTCCAAGGGCATCAAGAATATTTTGAATTGTAGAAGATGGAACAAGGTCCACTACTTCTAACTTGAGTAATAGAAAAGCTAATGTACCAGTGTACTTTTCATTATGACTTTCTACAGAAAGACCACTGTCAATTTCTTCATTGCCAGCACTACAATTGACTTGGTCTTCATCATCTGCAGTCCAAGTAGCGTTTAATTCACTTTCATGTTGATGAGTTCTACTTATATGGGTACGAAGAGAACTATGCAATTTCTGCATAGAATTACAGTCTTTGTAAGGGCATTGCACACCACTGCCTTCCGAAATATGTACTTTAAGGTGTTGTACAGCTTGTTTTGGTGAATCCAATTTACATCTACAGGTAGGACATTGAAAATGCTGAACATTGATTCTAGAATCAACAAAAAAATGTTCTCTGTGTTTCCGATAAAGATGAGATTTGAAAGATGCAAAATTTCTAAAACTTTGTGGACAACTATCAAGTCCACAAGTGATAAAAAAGTGATAGTCCAAGCTATGATTTTGAGAAATGTGAGATAAAAGCTTGCACAATTTCTCACTTTCAAAGTAGCCACAAAGGGAACATACATAATGCATAATTTCAATGTCCTGAACGTCTAAAAGGCTTGTTATCACCTGCAAAGAGGGTCAAAATGAGGATTAATATTTGCATTCTTATTTATTAATTGAAAATTACTGGTTGACAATTCATGGATACAGTGCAGACTTAACCTGGATCAAATGCTGTCTTATTCCTTGCCAGGTTGCAACAGGGGCCTATGTTTAAACTAGCAGGAAATAATTTTTCTGGAATAGCACTGCAATTTGCTACACAAGCTGACCAAATTGTTACACAAATGACAACATGTGTAGCAAACTTTTGTATGAATTTACTCTGCATTTTCACAACTTTTGTACAAAAGACCAAAAAAAAAAAAAAAAAAAATGCCCAGAGCTGCTACCCTAATCCAAACACTAACTCATTCCCTAGTTTTCACCCAATTGGGCCAAGGAAAGTTCTTCTTCCCCAACTGTTTTGACTGTGAAAACATTATAACATACTAAGGCTACACCTAGACTACTCTTAATTTAGTTTTGGTAGGCCTAAGATAGCCTAAGGCCTACCCCTACAGGCACAGCCTGCACTTACTACTACTTAGGCTAATCATAAATATTTAGGAGCCTATAAGCCTACGTTAGGCCTCCTGTGTAGGCCTAGGCTGTATAAAATCACTGCAGCCTGTGCAGATAGGCTATAAAGTTTTAGAACATTTCATTGGCTGTAGTATGAACGAGTTTGGTTTATAAACACAAATAGCCTACTGTTGGGATAGTTGGGGCAAGGTTTATTCAGCTTTTCAAGGGACTAGTTTGCCTAATGTTTGGCTGTAAATGTTTCTTAAGTTTAGATAAGTAGGCCCGTCCTAACTTTTGCCGCCTTTAATCTGTGTAGGCCCTACTGGGCAATTGGCGACAAGTCATTCATGTAACCTAGGCTAGGTAGGCTAGCTAGCCAAGCTTCCATCCCCACCCCTAACTTGGCATTCAGTTTTTCAAACTAGGCTACCGTAGTTTATTCATATACCTGACACTGAGAGAAAGATTGTACAGTATTGTTTCAGTTCTAATGCCAGCACTGAGCAGCCTAGTTTCACCGTAAGAAATTAACATGTGCGTATTCATTGTTCTTGTTTCTTTCTTTTGGGGGGTTTGGTGGGGGTGCGTGGTTGGGAATGGGGGTGTTCTTGCTAAATTTTCTTTCTTTTTTCCTGTAAGGTCACTAGCTTTGATAAACATCTATTTGTTTTTTCTAGTGTCCTGTTTATACTACATCATGGCTTGTTTCTTTGTAAATTATGTATGTATGTATGTATAGACAAATAAATAAATGAATGAATGAATGAATGAATGTGGTTTGCTCCCGAAGTCCTAATCGTCCTAAAGCCTAACGTTATGCTAGTGAACAGCAGATCATAGGCCTCACTTTGACGATTACAAGTTCCGTTCGTTAATTCTTTTAAATTTATTTTCGCTATCGTTTAAATCACATACTCAGTGTATAAATATCAAATTTAAAAACAAAGCAAGGGCAACATAGCTTTCGATGCCACTTATTTATGATTTAACTTTGTTGAATTCAAACAGAATCTCACCTGACTTTATATTCTCGGACCAAGGTACCAAAGTGGCGCCAAAAGAAAGGACGGGTCGTACGTACGTACTACAGCTGCATGCTGTAGGGCTAGGTACGATATACGGTTATGCTGCGTGTTGTTTAAGCGACATATAGTTGCATTTCACGTACTGAGCGCAACTTCCGCAGGTTTAATGTTTGTTCATTGGTTCGTAAGACTTCTCTGTGATGACCTCAGTGCATAATATTAAGAAAGTTCACCCCATTGGCTGAAATGGTTTCCTTACTTAGTGTAGTTAATCCAAGAGTCGAGGATACCTTTCTTACCAAGGAAACGTCGAATAAACCCAGACCGGGAAACATGGATTCCCCGGTATTTTTTACAGTGCTGATAATCAGAATAATCTTGCTGAGATAGATACGTTTGTCCAAGTGTTAAGAGGTGAAAAGTGATTTCCTTTTCGGAGATACCACATACCGAATCCAACTAGCAGAGGCAAGTAAAATTGAGGGAACCAGATGTGCTACCCCAAGATGTCCCCAAAAATAAAAGCAAAAAAAAAAAAAAACTGAGGCGATATACTGTTGAAAGAACGTATGAGATCACTACTTATGCGTTGGAAGTATGGATCACCCATGCATTTTTGGAGTTAAGGTACTTGCTGGTATGTTGTCTAACGTTGTTCAATGCTCAAAGAGAGAGCGGGGGGGGGGGGGCGGGCGGGCGAGGTGTGAACTGGTTGGATTGGATAAACAGCAGCTGGAAACTCTTGATCCTCTTGACGCCCTGATAACTTACAGATGAAGAAATCCGAAGAAATACCACGGTTGGTGTTAAGAATCCTTTCGTTTTTCCAGTATAAACGCAGGTATAGACCAAGCCGATAACCACGTGTCACGAAGACATGCCAGTGCTTTTGATATTACCTTGACCGACAAAAGTACCACTGTAGCAACACAGAACCACCATTGAGTTAGCACCATGTTTGCGTTGATGAAAATGTGCCTGAAAAAATGACAGAGTTCATTTGCAAACATCATGGGCACTCAAGTTAGATGGGTTAGTTACATAGGGGTCGTCCTGGGGAGGACTCTAAACTGCATCCGGTTGTGGAGCTTAAATGTGAGGATAATGAGGTTACCCTTTGCCACAACTGCCTCCGGGACACCCTTTGTCAAGGTGCACCTGTATTTGCCCAGTTCGGTTTGGGTTTCCGGGGAGAGTGGACGTTCTCGATCCCCCGCCGGGCTCGTTCGATCTCTTCGGAAGTTTTGTTTTTGTTACATGTAAATAGTTGTATATACTGTAAATGAACTGTAAATAGTGATTGAGTGTGGCAGGTGGACCCCCCCCCCTTCCGTGTCCCTCTGTGCTGTGGTTGCTTTCAGGCGTGTTGTTGCCTTTGGGCGTGTGTCAGGGGCGTAGATTTCTTTTCAACTTTGGGGAGGATGGGGTGAACTATCGCAAACGTGGAAAATGTGCACGGCGAGCGCGAAGCGCGAGCCCACACGGGTGGGGTCCAGGGGCCCGCCTTAGGGCCCCTGCTGGGGTCCAGGGACAAAGCCCCGGTGTGGGTCCAGGGAGAGAAGCCCCCGGAAGCTCCTGCGTTTTAATGTCTCAGAAGTACCAGGAAGACTGTTTTAAGGGGTTAATTTTAGCGGTAATGTTCTTTGGTAGGCTATTGGTATATTCATACATTAAGGAAATGCTATTTTGAGCAGAAAACTCGTTGATAAGCTGCACTGGATTGAAATTGTACAAGAGCAACAATTTCCTGTTATCCTTACAAAGGCAGGGACCAACATATACGGTCATCCCAGACAACTGGATTTCGAACTCGGAGATCATTACAAGACCTGCAAGTTGGCTTGAGATCAGTGGCGTCGCCAGGTTTTTTTGTGATTGGGGGCACCATAGATGATGTCGTAATAATACCCAAGTTCCCCCAAGTCTGCTTAAATTACACCTTTATTTTTTTATGCGTTCCTGCATTTGCATGCAGCAGTTTTGATCTTTCGTTTGTCACGACATAAAAATGTCGTTCTGGGGAGGGGGTTCCCCCTCCTCTTTAAGATTTTTTTTTTTTTATTAATTTAAGGTCTTTTAGATGCAAAATGGTGCTATCTTTGAGATGTTTTTGGAACTGATCATATATGGACGGAAAATGTCCATAATTCAGTGAATGCTAATTTTTGGTAAGGTAAAAGAGGAGAATATGTTGTCTATTAAGAGACAGATAAGTTGTCAACAAATCTCCTGAAGCCCCCTCCCTTCTGTCTATTTAACTGTCTTCTATTTCGGGAAAGTTTTTACACAAAAATATGTGCGTGGAGAAACATTCTTGAGTTATTACGAAATATATCCTTTCCTTCATTGTGCATTAGGAAAGGGCGTCTAAGGCTAACAGATACCTGAATAGGGCCTCCTGGAAGCTCTGCATTAATCATATTAATTGGGGCGGGGGCGGGGGGAGGGGTGGCAATGACATAATGCGTATACTACCTGACATCCAAATGATAATATACTTTTGAACTAAAATCCGGACGAACAGCTGGCAGCAATGGAAAATGATAGGGAGGGAGAGTATAGGTGCAGGGAGGTGATATTAGACCTCCCTGATAGATGTAGCAAAAGGGTGAAGGACTAACAAGAGCGTTACAGAGTGCTGTCTTCGTCATAAGCGTATTAAAAATCACCATCTATACCGAATATGGCTCAGCGCGAACTGACGAAGCGGTGGTAAAAATTTTTGAAAAAATGTATAACGGCAGATACGTACTGTAAACCTTCTACATCATGCTACATATTAGATTGAAAGATCCCATATTGATGCGAGGTCCCCACAGATGTTTGGAGATGTATCTCTAGTATTCGGAAAGTGTCGTGATCAGAACAGTTTCCTGTATTATTACCTTAATAATGGTCATGACATGGAGTGTAAACAGTGACGGATAATACTTCCTTACCTGATTACAATACCTCGAGACACTTTCAATTGCCCAACAACCTACATGCCACTGCCATAAGCCAGTCTTTTACCTATTAATTCGTAAACTTTCAACTTTTAGCTGCTGTGCTTCTCCGAAAGTTGCTATCGGAAGATATTGATAATATGAGTGACACTGACGTAAGTTTGGAAGCGCGCGAAAGTTTTAATACATTTCCAACAATTTGCTAAAATTCAGATAGTTTGAGAAACATTTGTGATAGAAAGTGAAGCGAGATTGAAAAAATTTCTTACGAAAATGAAGAATAAAATATACTTTCCATCATACACGCATCTGTAGACTGAAACATTGGGGGGGGGGGGGGTGATTACATGGGCCATCCCCCCTAGTCAAATGTTGGGGGGGATATATCCCCCCCATCCCCCCGGGATTTACGCCCATGGCGTGTGTTGTTTTTGCCTCGTGTTGTTCTGATCTTTGATGGTTTGTTAGCAGTAACAAAGACTCTTTCGTTTCCTGTGCTGGGTGTGGATGGTGTGAGATTGTTGGCGATTCTGTTGCTGGTTGTCGGTTGCGTTTTGCTCCGGCCGGATTTGGTTCTTCCTGTTTGATAGTGTCCGTTTCTATGCACTTAAAAAGCCGTTTTGCCCCGGTCCGGTTTGGGTTCTTTTGTCTCACAGTGCCTGTTTCTGTGTACTTAAAAAGCAATTACATGGGGGTTTAACTTAGATGAGGTTTGTGTGTTATATAGTGTCAGCTAGAATGGGGAGTAAAATTCAAATGAAAAAGTAAAGGGGTAAAATTCAACAAAAATCTAGGTAAATGCAAATGCGGGAGTCATGTCAAAAATATCTGTGGGTCTGTGTGCTCAAATAATGTCTTCAGGTTTAGTACAGTGTAGTACTTCTGACAAATATGGGAGTATTCAAAACAGTCAACGAGAATGTGACTGACGGTGACAGCACAATCACAGGGGATGCAACTGTATCATGTCAACTGTTGGGGACGTTTTGCAGTCCAGTGTGGGGGACCTGTACCGGGCCATTTTTGATGACTTGGTTGGTCAGGTCCAACCCAACGACAATGCGTCAGGGACGGAAGTGTGGCGTATAGTCCACAGCAGGTCACTCGACTACCGCCGGCGAGACCTACTGTGGCGGATCGCACAGGACGCCATCGTAACTACAGTGTAATCTCAAGCGCCTTCGGTTGCGTCTTGGAGAAGGCATTTGCCCCCGCACTGGATGCACTAAGTGGGAGAATGTGCCCCATGTGTTTTGGCAGTGAAGCTTTGTGGCCCTCTCCTCTGGGAGTGGTTTCAAGCCCTGGTTGATCGCCTCACATTTTGCAACACCTGGGCGGTCAGCCAGGACTATGGTTTGTATGGTCTATCACCCCCGCCATGCAATACAAGTGATCGCGGGATACTCACCTTTGTTTCGGCCTCCATAATGCTGGTCTTATGGAGAGGTCGAGGTAATATTGTATTCAAGGGAGAGGGGAGGCTTGTGCACGTCGTCCTTGCATCGGTGAGGACAGAGATTAAGCTTAGGGTTGCGGCAGACTTCGTTCGTTTGCCAAGGACGACGTTCTGCAGGCGGTGGGGTCCACTTGTTTCGGTGAGGGCGGGCCGGGTGACGGTGAACCTGTAAATATGTTTGCATCCAATATTTATTCCTTTGTAAATATTCCTGTGTGGTAGATGGGCTGGGAGTGTCTGTACATATTAGCCACAGAAATTTTCGATTTGTAAATTGTTGTAAATAGTTCATAGTTGCGTTTTTGCCGGTCCGGTTTTGGGTCTTTCTGTTTGACAAGTGTCCGTTTCTATGCACTTACAAAGCACACACCCGATGGGATTTTACGACACCAACACGATTGTGTCATAAAGTGTTACCTAGAAAAGACCAAGGTGCCAGTTCAGTTCAGGTCTTCGACAAGAGCAGACGTGTTCTCGTTTCGGCTAGTTATCACAGACATTTTGTTTGCTGGCGCAATGTACAGAATTCTGTAAATAGTTCAGAGTTATGTTTTTGTCCGGTCAGGTTTAAGTTCTACTTTGTTTCCTCGTGCCCGTTTCTACGCACGTAAAATGCTCTCAACTTGTTGCATGGTATGTGTAGTCTGTTTGACATTGTGTTCGCGATCCGTCAGGGTTTTTCTTTGGGTTTGGGATTATCCTTTAGTTTGTCAGTGCCTGTTTCTACGTACTTAAAAAAGCTCTCGTTTCGGCTAACTTCGTTCGTTTGCCAGGGACGACGTTCGGCAGGTGGTGGGGTCCACTCGTTTCGGTAAGGGCGGGCCGGGTGACGGTTAACCTGCAAATATTGTGTTGCTTCCATTAGTTTTTCCTTTGTAAATAGTCCTGTGTGGTGGGTGGGCTGGGGGGTGATTGTACATGTTAGCCACAGAATTTTTCGTTTGCCAGCTTCATGTTAAATAGTTTTGTAAATAGTTCAGGGTTGCGTTTTTGCCGGTCCGGTTTTGGGTCTTTCTGTTGGACAAGTGTCCGTTTCTATGCACTTAAAAAGCACACGTGTTTTTTCGTTTCGCCGTGCTCAACTTCTGTCACTGTGTGACAGCTTTGCTGCTTGTTGCAATTGTGTTTAAAACCTTATAGCGTGCTACATCCTAAATTTTGTTTTGTGTCCTAGGTATGACGTTAAACTGCATCCAGGTGGGGTGAGGAGGTAGTGCGTGGCGAGTAGTTTGTCGCCAACTCTGACCTACAAAATGCGCACACGATACCGTTATTACTCATCCCATGACTGGCGGGTTGTCGGCGCCATAAAGCCGAGGAAGCCCCCCCCCCCATGGTTGGGCCCCCTGTGGGCTGGGGGTTGTAGAATATGCCCACGGTATTCCCCGCCTGTCGTAAGAGGCGACTAAAGGGGAGGACTTGAAATGCATTTATCTAGTTGACACTATGTAACACATTCGTGTTGGTGTGTTGTTAAATATTATCTAACTAACTACATCCTAAATTTTGTCTTTTGTAAAACCTGGTCAGAGTTTTTTTCTTTTCATTCCGTGGCCTCGAGCCATACAAACTGCTGCTATGCCCGTAGGTCGGGATAGCACAATTGTTAAGTTGGAGTTTTCGTCTGGGGTGAGTGTCCCTCCCCCACAGGGGTTTACTGCATGTGTTAAAAGACAATGGTGTCGAAATTGGAGAAATTGAGATGTTTCAAGCGTTTGAGGCCCGCAACACGTATGACCTTAAGTTTAAGTCTGATGCTGCCCGTGTTAAGGGTGCTAGCGATGTTTCGGCTCTTTTAAAAGCAGACTTAAAAGAGATTTTAGCGGCGATATTCGATACTTCCATATAGAACTGAGAACGTTGGTTTATTTCACTATGGGTGTATAGGTTAGCTTCATACAACAGCTGACCGGACTAAATTAGCAACTATTTTTGTTTTTAACCCGATTTCCAAAATTTTTACGATGTATTTATTTTTCTTTTTCCATATTTTTGAAAACCGGAATGTTCCGATTTTCGGTGACTTCCGCAAAACTTATAAAAGGGAACAGGAAACCCGGAACAGTTGGCAGGTATGTCCTCTCTCTAATTTAAGAGCCACCCCAATAGGTGTATCAGAAATCAATTGAGGTTCATCAAGTCATGGTATTTATTAATGTTCTCAGTATCTGACCCCAGTTGGCTTTGGCCCAAAATAATATCAGTATTTACAATACATGCAGATAAACATGCTGTGACGTAAACATCCTACCCGTGTCAAGGATGACTGTGGTGGTCTTTTTACTGTCATGTAGTTCTCTGTCAGGATGAAATGAAAAGTAAAATAATTTCTCTTGAACGTAGCTGGGCACTGGTGGCAATAAAACCACAGCTGAGACCCATTTGCCATGTCTAATTCACAATAATGCACTTGTCAATTGCATGAAACACACCCTAACCCTGGACATGCATCATGTAACTCAGGTATTTTGATGCACAACCCCATTCACTTCACAGACAACAATTTGTTGTAAACTTATGACACACCAAGTCACTAAAGTGATTCTTTCATCTACACATTGATATAATGTTTAGGATTACATACTAACATTTAGGAACGTTCATTTTGTGACATTATATACTTTGATTAGAATCATTAAAATCTGATTTTTTTCTATTCTTTAAAAACACCAGAAAGCCAAAAGGCTTAGTGATTCCTTGCCGTGTTAACATATTGTCACAAACATGAATCATTCATATGACAAGCACGGGAATCCCTCACAGTTACCCTTCTAACGATAGTGTTCACAAGGTTTTGACCCCTCTGGTGACCCCAAATGACCTTTGACCATCACCAAAAATTATAGCTATCATCTAATCACTGTAGGCAACAGACATGCCAAATATGAGATCCCTTGCATTGACCCATCTTGAGATATAGGGCCAACGAAATTTTGACCCTTTGACCTCTGGTGACCCTAAATGACCTTTGGCCTTCACCAAAAGTGATGAATTTATCTATATTTAATATAGGCAAGAAACATGCTTAGTATGAGATCCCTCACAATTACACTTCTGAAGATATAGTGTTTACAAGGTTTTTACCTTTTTACCCCTGGTGACCCCAAATGACCGTTGACCTCCACGAAAAACGATAGGGATCATCTACTAAATATGACCAACCCACACACCAAGTATGAGATCCATCGGAGTTACCCTTCTCGAGATGTGACCAACCCACACACCAACTGAGATCCCTTGGAGTTACTGTTCTTGAGATCAAGCGTTTACAAATTTTGACCCCAAATGACCTTTGACCTTGACAAAAAACAAGGATCATCTACTCAATGTGGCCAACCCACATACGAAGTGAGATTTTCGGAGTTACCCTTCTCGAGATAAGCGCTTACAAGCAAAGCGTCACATACACACACACCCTCACACCACACACACCCAATCACAATCATATGGATTCCTCTGATCAACAACACTGTCTCAAATGTTAGTATGCCCGTACCTTCTTTCTCTATCTCTTTGTCTCCTTTTTCTCATCCTTGCATTGTTGCCCTCTGTCTCCACTCTTCCTGTAAAAGAAAAGAACAAACTTGCCTTCCTTACTTGTAGTCACTTAAGAAATAATGTGTTGTCCCAGTTAATGCCCTTCTCATACCTGCCAACATCTCCAATTCAGAAAAAGGAACAATGACGGTGTACTGTCGCTGTCCTGGTGAGGAGTATAAGGGGAGGGGATGTCCCTCTCCCTTTTTGAGAATTTTTGTTAATTTTAGGTGGCTCAAATGCAAAATGGTGCTATCTATGGCCCAGATTTGAAGAGATATAATTTACAGTTATTTTACTTTTTTTACATTTTTTCTTGTTTTCCCCATTATTTGCTGACCCTGACAATCACATTAAGGATGCTTACATGACAAAACACAATTTTCAACACAACAATGTCACTTTAGGATAAACTGTAATGAACTGAACCTTTCAAAGCAAACTGCAAAACAAACAAAAACAGAATAAGCTTGTATATATTCCCATGCTATCTTACATGACAAAATCTATCCGACAGGGTAAAGGCAAATGAGGTACAACAGTCCTAATAGAGCCAAATACAGTGCAAAACTGGGAATCCAGGGTATAACTACATCCCGGGCCACTGTTAACAACACCTAGGCCTTGACTGACTAGTCCTCAGTAAAGGCAGTAGGCCTTATAGCCTATAGGCTAGGCTACATGTATAGGCTAAGTGAGTTGGCGAACGACCATGCACAGTCCTTTACTGAGGACAAGCCTAGGCCTTGACAAATTTTGGCAAGTACCTAGGAGCTTTAGTCTTTATATGATAATTCAATAACAGAAAGAAAATTGTTGCCACGAATAATACAGGCACCACGATTGCATATCCTACACTGACTATGCAGTCAACATAGCCTAAGCCCCAGCCTAACTGCGTAACACATGTACCAAGCACTAACGTCAAATCACTCAGTAAGAGGCTCCGTAATCATCACCCAGGCTCCCTCCATTTTTGGTCATAGCCTAAGAATCCACAAAGTAACATTGTCTTCGGTGATGGAAATACTGTAATTTTGGTTGCATAAATTCAGCCTGTTAATCAACTGCATTATTTAGCGATCCAAAGATCACAAGATCTAGATCTGATCGAACTAACATTGGCATTCTGGGCAATGATGTTCCAATCGGCAACTTGCTAGTGCGCGCATGTGTACGTACATACTACGTGTGTTTGTTAATGTCTAGCGCGCTGGCCCGCTGGCTGCAGCTAGCTGAGATTGAGCTCATTTGCTAGCGATGTTTCGGCTCTTTTAAAAGCAGACTTAAAAGAGATTTTAGCGGCGATATTCGATACTTGCATATAGAACTGAGAACGTTCGTTTATTTCAGTATGGCTGTATAGGTCAGCTTCATACAACAGCTGACCGGACTAAATTAGCAACTATTTTTGTTTTTAACCCGATTTCCAAAATTTTTACGATGTATTTATTTTTCTTTTTCCATATTTTTGAAAACCGGAATGTTCCAATTTTCGGTGACTTCCGCAAAACTTATAAAACGGAACAGGAAAACAGGAACAGTTGGCAGGTATGTCCTCTCTCTAATTAAAGAGCCACCCCAATAGCTGTATCAGAAATCAATTGAGGTTCATCCAGTCATGGTATTTATAAATGTTCTCAGTATCTGACCTCAGCTGGCCTTTGCCCAAAACAATATCAGTATTTATACATGCAGATAAACATGCTGTGACGTAAACATCCTACCCGTGTCAAGGATGACTGTGTTGGTCTTTTTACTGTCATGTAGTTCTCTGTGAAGACGAAATGAAAAGTAAAATAGTTTCACTTGAACGTAGCTGGGCACTGGTGGCAATAAAACCACAGCTGAGACCCTTTTGCCATGTCTAATTCACAATAATGCACTTGTCAATTGCATGAAACACGCCCTAACCCTGGACATGCATGATGTAACACAGGTATTTTGATGTACATCCCCATTCCACTTCACGGACAATTTGTTGCAAACTTATGACACACCATCAAGTCACTGAAGTGATTCTTCCATCTATACACCAAATTATTGATATAATGAACCAGAATCTTGCAAACAATAACAAAAAGAGAGCATAACTTGTTACTGATTTAATTCATAGAATCACAGACACACTGGATAACAATATCCTCTTCGAGAAACCGCGTCCTGGGTATGACGTTAAACTGCATCCAGGTGGGGTGAGGAGGTCGTGTGTGGCGAGTAGTTTGTCCCCGGCTACCGCCTATAAAATGCGCACATGAGACCGTTTTTACTCATCCCACGACTGGCGGGTTGTCGGCGCCACAAAACCGAGCAAGCCCCTCCATGGTTGGGCCCCCTGTGGGCTGGGGGTTGTAGAATATGCCCACGGTATCTCCCGCCTGTCGTAAGAGGCGACTAAAGGGAAGGACTTTAAACGTATTTAAACTCGTTGACACTATATAACACATTCGTGTTGGTGTGTCGTTAAATCTCATCTAACTAACTAACTCCTCGAGAAACCTTTCTACCTTAATACAACTGTAACGTGGTTTCTTAGCGTGGGTGTGTAGTTTACGTAACTTCGAGACGAACATAGGTAACAAAATAGCAAACAGGAACAGAGACTGAACGAAAACGAACTCAAAACTGTATTCTCTCCAACCCATCCTCCTCTGAACTCATGGAACACATATCACTGACTACAACATAGAACTTACTATTACGTAACTTAAATAACATGCAAATAACTCGACAATACAACTACATAACATGCAAATGATAAGTGACCTTTAAACGTATCTTATTGCTGAATATTCAAACAATTACTTTTCTTCATTTTGTATCCCGTTTCTCTTACACACCTTACCCCTTCAAAAAAGATCGTCCTCGATCTACATTAATTTTACGTAACATCAATTCTTTTGCTCAATTATAGTTTTGTATTCCGTACATTGATACATTAACATTTGTTTCAACAAAACATAATTTGAAAAAAAAAATAAATATATAAATACTCTTATTGCTTTCACTCTCAAAATTACTTAAACAATTCATTCAAACCGTAACCTAAAATTAATATTTATACAACCAATCTCCAAACTTCTTAACCGGTTTGACTGTTCTACCGCTGGTGGTTTTGTAATTAGTACTAGTATCTTTCCTGGAAGTAGGAACAGGGGTATCATGTTTCGTTCTTGACTCCTCTTTCCTGTGGGGCCTTTCAGGAATAATTGGGGGACCGGAATTTCTTACATTCAAATTAGTTGGTTTCTCATAATAAGGTCTGAGACGATTATAATGAACGTTAAATAATCGAGCAGGATTTGCATTATCCTGTATTTCGTATGTAACGTATGTAACGTGTATTTCGTATGTAACGTTATCACCAGACCTACTTAACACCTTGACAACAAGGAATGGTCCTACCCATTTAGGTGCAATTTTTGACCTGTCTGCCGCATTGTTCACCATAACCAAATCTTCAGGTAACCAGAAAGCCACTAGGCTTTGTGATTCCTTGCCGTCCTAATTTTGTTTTGAGATTGTGAAATGATTATAGTGCAAAGTTTTAATTTTAACAAGTAGTGACTCGAAAGTGGGGCTGTCACTTTCTGATTGTATAATTACCCAACAGTTATGATCTTTATGAGGGGTTTGAGTGGGGTCGTTAACGGGAAAGGCAAAAAGCTGAAGCTCATTCAACACATGATGTCCAGGACTGGAGTTTCCAGTAAGTAAATGATCCAAGTTAACTCGTAACATGTGAGAATATGACCATTGAAGTTGACCTCTAAATTGATCTTCTGAATCCCTGCCCCAACAGGGACCAAAGGAGCTGAATATCACAATGATGAAGTAACCAAAGACTGTCTGTGAATCTTTAGGATAGAAAGCATTTAAACAAATTTGTTTTTTGATAAATTGTCCCAAAATGTGTCTATATGAAGTATGTCTTGAGTTGCGATATGCTTCATCATAACAGTGATATATATCACCAATATAGACCTTATGCCAAATAGGAGATCATGAAGCACCATGGGAAGGATAATTCCAAAGCATACACACACATATACACATTCACACACATTCATGCACACAACATCACCATCGCATGGATTTGTTTGACTTCATCAAGGAATCAAAAAGATGACACAACAAAGTCATTTTGCAAACGAAAACTTAAATGATTTTCATCAAGTATGACTTTATTTCTGTTTTCATAGTAAAATGTTTCATGAAGTATAAAGATACATTCAAGGTAGTGCCAGTGACATAGTCAAGTGAAAGACTTGGAGATGCAAATCTCCAACTGTACCTGACTTGAAAAATTCAGAAGTATTTTACCCTCTTAAAATATTAAAGAGACTTGACACCATAACTTGACTAGAGTCTTGGGTTTATGGTGTGTGTGTGTCACTAAGTCTTTGCGTGTTTCTGACACGTTGCTTGTGGAAACGATGAGGTATCTGGAGATAGGAGATTTATATACTTTTTATGCTCGTGATGTAAAGATTTGTTATATGGATAGAAAGAACCCTAGTGCATTTATGGAGTTCAAATGTAATCTGAGGTCAACAAAGTTGAAACTTAGAAATCCTTCACTGCCAGTAACAACGGTATTTCAAGCAGGGTAATAATAAGGGATTTCATACTCGGCCCCCATAGAAACGTATCGTTTTTGGTGCAGGTCAGAATTCATTGGGATCACCAAGGATCAAAAGATGGATATCTCATAAACACGATATGCCATGAAGGAAAAGCTTTATGGGTCCCATATATATTGGGATAGGTGAATCGCGACTGCCTTATCAGATATTTAAACGAAAGCCAGATCCATGTAGCGTAGATACTGGA
This sequence comes from Holothuria leucospilota, assembly GCA_029531755.1. NCBI lineage: Eukaryota > Metazoa > Echinodermata > Holothuroidea > Aspidochirotida > Holothuriidae > Holothuria > Holothuria leucospilota. The sequence continues at coordinate 38,782,248 of CM055982.1, forward strand.
GTAAAAACTTAGTCACTTCTAAGATTTTCAGGCTAGTGCGTTCTTCAGGAGATCAATATATAACCAGAATGCAAAAATGCATTTGGTTACGATAATATATGTTCTATTCCAAGTAATGCCATAATGTCCCAGTTCTTTCAGTCTCACGTCAAATCCTATCTTAACGTGTTGAAAACATACAGTTTTGTGTTCATATTTGATCTTGAAAATTCTTGGGAAAGATCGAGTTTTGACCTCTGTTTTGATCCCAGATGACGATCTTGAGAATTCTTGGGAAATTTTGTGTTTTGACCTCTGGGTCATATCCTGGTGGGCATGTAAGGCCCTGTATCCATAGGCTGTTCCCTTGTGGCGTGTTCCCCTGTGGCGTTGTGACCTTGTGACCTGACCCTGTACCCGCCCGTATCCATAGGCTGTTCCCTTGTGGAGTGTGCAATGTACGATGGAAAGATAGGTAAAAAAAAGTCTTCATACGAAAAAAAAGTCTACATACGAACGTTACTGAGAAAGCAAATAAACACAAGACACAACTATTATTACACGAACAGTTGTTTTATTGATAGCTCGACGATGAACTCAACTACTGAAAATCGGAAAGATGAGGAGGATGCCACTATTGTATTATTATTATTTCTAGGGTCCCACAGCAGCGGGTGACTTCTCACCTCCTCAATCAAATCAGCTTCAGTCATAGTGATGATATTGATGACAACGAATTTCAACAGTGTAGATGTATCTCTATGCAATATCGTACTCGTAATGGCGTGTTCCCGCTTGTGCAGCTGCAAAAGAATGGACAAGTTCATTGTCTGTGTTCCCGGTCACAAGACCACATGTTCCGTTCGCGAGGCCACATTTTCTCTGGGTACAACCTATGGGAACAGGCACATTAAAAAACAAAGGTTCATTGTCCTTGTGGCGCGTCACAAGGTCACAAGGGAACGCGCCACAAGGGAACGCGCCACAAGGGAACAGCCTATGGAAACAGGGCCTAAGGCAGTATGTTTTATCAGAACACTCCCTGTGCATTCTGTGTCAACATTTCCTTCCACAAAACACCTATCCCCTTTCCACCCTCAAGTTGATCACTGTACGTTTTCAGTGCCAATTTATCACTTAACCATGCAGCAACACATTCCGTTTCTGCACAGCAGAGTTATAGATGATTTTGTTTTGATGGAACCTGTTCATAAGAGATTTTGAGATTTATATACAAGTCACTAGGAGGGTTACCGACCAGTAGCTGGATTGGCTCGGGTAGCACTCGGATACATCCTTTCTTGCTCTAAAAAAACCAACTTTTTACTGATTTCCGATAAACCTTCGTCATGACCTCTATCGGCAAAAAAAAAAAAAATGACTAGCCTATCGAGTACTCATAAAATTAAGACATTCAGGCCAAGTACGATATTCTTAACTGTTTTAATGTTGAAAAATTTTGAAAGGGTAGTATGTTTACTGATCCCCTTCTCCACTGCCCCCATGAGCTGTTTGCTCAGCGGCCCCTCATAAAGGCTTCCCAAACACTGACTAAACAAGGAATTTGCCGTACAGTCTGCTACGTAAGCAACTTCTCCACTCATACTTTTGGAACCAGTATGTGGTCTCTCACTTAACGTGTTTAAGATCCAGTAGTTCTTAAAAGTTAACATTTGAGAGCAAATAAACCACCATTCCGCAGGGTATTTGTCACTGTCTTCATTCTTCTATATAACTGGTCGAAGATGACGAGCAGACTGAAGCTTCTTTTGAAATTATCCCAAAGCGCAGTCTCGGATGAAACCTTTCTTAAGGAGCCCTTACGGTTCACCTGTACTGCATGCTTATTGTTTTGTGGATCTGTAGTGGAAACACCTTTTGTTAAGCTGGACAGTCTGATCATGGGGCTAAAAGAATATTCAAAACTGCACATAGCTGAGATGAGCTTGAGCATTATTATCAATGCAGATCCTCGAGACATCTTTTGTTTAAAGTCACGTGGTTCTAAGGGCGGGTAACGCCGCAGGCGCAATTTTTTTCCCACGAGGTTATGGGAAAATCATGCCAATAGACCAATCAGCTTCTTGGAAATAGGCCACACCCCTAATTCCAAAATGACAGCTTTTCGACCTTTTTCTTGTAATTCTCACACCCGATTATGAAAGAACAGGCCAGATAACCCCCAGTCCACCCCCAGTCGTAACCCTAACCCTAAATATAACCCTAATCATAATTTTGAAAAACATTTGAAAATCAAATTTGCCCATAACCTCGTGGGAAAAAAAAAAATGAGGCACGCCGCAGAGATAAATGAAATCAAACTGAATGACCACATTAAAGATCGCAACTGTTTTTAAGTAAAACCTGCGTCATCCTTCAACCTTGCATTGATTTCCATCGACTTAGAAGTTTTTCGAAGGAAAGGATTTATTCTAAAGACACGAAAGAAGAAAGAACTTTCGGCTCTAATATAGAATCCGTGCCCGAAAGTGACGTACGTGGTACGCATAGGGATAGCGTTAGGGTTATTTACGTAGTAGGCATACGGATAGGGATAGGGTTATACACGTGGTACGCATAGAGATAAGGTTAGGGTTATATGGTTAGGGATGTATGTATACGTAGAGATAAAATGCGTATAGACATGTATTATACTTATACATCTGAGCTGTTTGTACTTTACTTATAATATTTAAAACCGTTTGCCGGCAGCTCGGCTCGCAGCTCTATCGGTTAGGGCATGGAATCGCTATACTGAGATTTATACCGCGTTCGTATTCTTGAAATGATCCGCGTTCAAATCTTACTGACACATTTCTTTCTCCAGCTTCTTTTCTCACGTCTTGTTACGTTACTTCATGTTGGTTTCTTTGGAACTTAACTTGTCACTGATCTTTTGTAAGTTTTAAGTTGTAATTTACGTCACTTCCGGGCACGGATTCCAAATTAGTACCGAAATTTCTTATAAGATAATCAACTTTTAGAAAGGAATCCTTATATTCTGGTTTCTTTTCACCTTTGGAATCATTTTACGTTATCATGTTATTGTTATTTTCCTGGTGTAGTCCTTACAGTACTAGTAATTATTACGTTGAGACGCTATGATAAGAAGGAAAAAGGAAGGCTCGGCACTTGTCCAAAGATAGCCGTTTTTCTCTTGCACACTCTAATAATATGAAATTCCCTTATCGGGCCGACGTTTTTCCTTACGTTTTGTCCAGAATTGAACCCGAAAGAGACGGTGACATTGACGGTTTATCTTCTTACGAAATTTCGAGGTAAATGTCGGTAAGTTTTCGAAATTTTATTCAATAGTGCACAAATGGTATGGCTATTTGAATTTTCCCTCAAAATTGAAAAAATCAACAAATTATGTTTGATGGAAAATTTAGATGCGAACTGACATGCTCTTTAGTGTGTTCACATCCAGCCATATGCCCGAGTATTGTGTTGTGTGATGGAAAACATTAGTTCAGTACCAAAGTTTTGAAAAGCAACATTATGTACACACTTTTTCTCACTTGGACATAGCATACACAACAAGTTAGGACGCAAGGATTGTGGCAGTGTACTCCTAATGTGCCTGTTAGAACAATTCATGTAAAAAAATTACCTTTGCGGAAGAACATAATTTTTGTTGGTAGCCTCTTTGTGAGTGTGAGGTAGCCCTCCCCCACCATAACTGGTGTAGGGGAAGGAATATTTTTCACCCCACAATATTTTGTGTACATCAGTCATGTTAGCTGAAAATTGTGTGTTTGCAATGACTGAAATTTCTTGCCAGGTTTCTCGCCCACCATTTACCCTGTAGGCTAGTTAGTGCTTCATGATAACCAGACATTTTTAATCTCATGAACAAATATATGCGTTCAACGTACGGTTCCACAGAACTAGGACCCCCCACTTTCACTTCTCGAATGTAGTCCTGACATGTTTCCTATTGAAATGTCCCTTTAAATTTTGTGATAAAAGTAACCTTAAATCCTAACCCTTTAACCCTACTGTATCGTTTAACTTTAAAATTTTGTATTTTTCACCCGAAGGAAAAATATTGAAAACTGTGACAAAATCTTCGGGACTTTAAGGGTATTTAAAATGGAAAATGTTATTCCTAAATTCTTCTAGACTTCTGGATTCCTACAAGTATTTTACAGTGTTTATTGCTTAGCGTTTTTTCCTTGCTTGAAAGCTTGAAGAAAATTTTTTACTTAGCTAAGCACACCCATATCGGTCACGAGTAGAAGAAACCACTGGCGTATGAAGTGGGGGGGGGGGACTGTACCCCTCAAATTTTTGGACAACCAAAATTTAGAATCTTACGAAGTTGGGCAATATTTGGTTTTAAAAGGCATAGACATAAATAGTGCTAAAACAACCTTATGTCCCCAAATCCAGTTAGTGTCATACGCTTATGGATGAAACCCCAAACTTTCAGTGACCAACATGGCCTTTCTAAAGTGCCAAATGTTGAAGGTATCCCATCGATCTGAACCAAATTATTAGATGCGGCCATGTCTGTCACTCAGAAATATCAGCAGATGTAATGGTAGTTGACCACATATTGGTTAAAGGGGGAACCGGGTCGTTTCAATACCAAATTGTTAGAGGAAGTGAGGGAGTGGGCTAAACGCCCGGCTCAAAAATTGTGGACGGAAGCATGCTTCCGCCCCCTCAATTCAGGAACGGAAACCCCTTACTTTCCCCTACTTAAAATGTCAAAATTTTGCAATAGTTTTTATAATATTTGCCCAATATTTTGCACCAACCTGCATCTAAGGAACCTCAAATGTTCAAGAAGTTTCCAAAGGGTGTTCCCCTATCCTTAGACCCCCAGGACGGTAGTCCGAAGCAACGTTCACCCCCAGTCGAGAACAGCTTCCTACGCCCCCAGCCCCTATTATTACCGCCCTGGACATGAGATTACTCTTCATGTCACTTTAATATCTACTTCCCAAAACGTCAGTCCCTCAGGCAGTTTATATCTAAAAACATTGTTATGAGATGAACTTGTAAGTGATACTTTGACATACATTACATATAGGTCTAAAAGCGCAAAACAGGTAATTCTCCAACCAGTGCAATTTTAAAAGCAAAGTTTTCAATGATGATTTTTTACTTGATTTTTCTTTCTCAATCCCCACCTGAGCACGAGAGATAGGAAAAGGTGGTATTACCCGGTAGGATCTAAGGAAAAGGGATCACACCATTGCTAACGTAAAGTGGCTCAAATAAAAAGTAGAAATGCTGCACTACAAGGTAATTCTTTCTTTCGCAGTTAACCTCATTGTTTTTTGATAGGATGATAACCTATTTCCGGGATATGCCCCAGGGCTGAGGGGTTACCCTCGTAACCCCTTCATTTGCAGAACATCTCGTGATTGCCAGGGAAGAGATTCCTTTGCTCTTCCCTTAATTTCAAAAGACAAATTGCATGAGAGCAATGCCTAGTGTTCTTATTACGGATCCACCTTTTGTTAGATTAATTTGTACAGAACATCATCATACTAACTAAAAACCACACAATTTTTAACACGGGACACGAGAATCGGGCCCTTCGTCCAAGGTAGCTATATGATATACTGAGGAAAAGAAAGGTGCAAATTTTGTAGCTATTGCATCACTCATTGCCATTTGAAAACAAAAAAAAAAACACAGTCTATTTCTCCTTTTTGCCTCTCAAAAGAAAAAAAAAAAAGCCTTATTAAGACAATCACATGAAAATTTAAACAAACTACAGTACCCGAACTATATCGCTATCATTTTTGTGTGAACGGGGAACATATTCGAACTATTATTTGAAAAAATGGTATTTTTATCAGTGATTTTACTCTGTTGGCCCTCACCACCTTTCCTTAACTCCTCTTCAGCCGTTTTTGCTATTTCTTGTTAAAAATTGGAGCAATCTCTGGTTTTGCAATGTGTGAAGTATCCTATCCATTTCTGAACAGATTTAGCACGCTACAAGAAACAAACTAATTACAAATTACTTAAAGCCAACAGCAGACATTATCATCATTTGTTCTAATTGTTTTCTGTTCAATTCACTTTTACTAAAATCGTTGAGACTCATCATGTTTAAAGTTTAAATATAACCTATCCTGTCACAAACATATTTCAAAACTTTCTAACGATTTCATTCAAGCTTAACTAAAAGTCATGGAAAGGATTTTAAATTGAGTTACAGTTAGATGAGGTTTTACGGCTCAGTTTCTAACCAATTGGTTTAAGTCGGGCCGGTCACGGCCTTTTTTCCAGTTGTGGCTCACTGGCTTGTTTTCCCTTCTCCATTGCTTATGCTGAGCACCAAGCACAATGGCAGTAGGTTCCATTTTTAAAGTCTTTGGTAGGACCCGGCCAGGAGTCGAACCCAAAACCTTCCGGTTGCAAGTCGGATGCTCTAACCACTTGACCATACAGTCGGTCGGATTTTAAATTGAAGAAAAGATGGAGCTAACTTAAGCAAATCAAAATTATGCACACTTTGGGTGAATTGCGACAATATCCTGGGTGACCTTCACAATGATTGGTTTTTGCATTGTCGAAGTATTAGAATAAATAATGTTTTAATTTTGGGTCCAGATATATAGTTAAGATGACATTGTTTTAGTGTTTATTTCATTTAAATTTCATTCGATAGATTGTCGATAGAATAGATAGATTTGATAGATTGGTGATAAATGTTGGAAACAGAATATTTATATCAATTGCCACATAGCGCCGCCAGTCAAAGCATTCCCGGTTATGAACCTCTGTAAGTGTTTGACTCCACCTAACGCCAGAGTTACCTTAAGCAACTATGCTAATGGGTGTCCAGAAATGTCGCACGGGTCCTCACTCTATTAGCTAAGATTTTGTTATTCATAGAAAATGAATCAGGCATACATTGTCAGTGGCGTAGCCAGGTTTTTTGTCAGGGGGGGGGGGCATGAGCACCAAGATTTCCCCCAATTAGTGATCTCCTCTCTAATAATCAGTGTTCTCCGCAGGTCCAAATTTTGTCCAGGTGCTCTCCTCTGACCTGGCTGATGTGACTAATCGCTGTCCTTGGGGAGGGGTCTAAGGGGAGGGAGTGTCCCCCTCCCCTTTGGAAAATTTTTGCTCATATAAGGTGGGCTAGATGCAAAATGGTGCCACATTTGGTGTAATGTAAACTGAATACATCACCAAGAATTCCTATTTTTTAGGAAGCTTTTTTATCTTGCTTGTCTTCAGGTCTTGGCGAATTTTTCTTGAGTCCTACTGGTAGATCAGAATCACAATGGGTGAAGTACAGTAATTAAGTGAACCCTGGTAGACCTTTCCCTTCATCAGTTCACCACATTCACCACAATCAGTCCAAATTTTACGAGGACCTGCCCTTGTAGCAGAGTACAGCACTTGACAACTGACCCATTCTAACAAACTGCATATACCACAATGCTGCTGCTTTAATTATCAAGAACTATTGGAAGTATACAGGAAAAGGACAGAGTCCCTTGTCAGAGGTCCAGAGATCCCATGCTGTATAAAACAGATAGTAAAACATAACTAGTACAACTATGAGCATGGTGTCATCATTCCATCTCTGAAAACCTTAATGAGGACTGGTTGTGCCAGTGTAGCATATACTTTTAAATAAGTAAAGTGTACTGGTTGAGAAGTTTAAAATTTCACCAGATCATGTGCAAATTTCATCATATATTCACTTTCAAAATTTCCCCCAAGATTTTTCCAGAGGGGGCAATTCGCCCCACCCCTGTCCCCCCTGGCTACGCCACTGTACATTGTGTCCAGTCCAACAATAAAACTTGATTTACATATGTTCACGAATCTTTCCCAATTATACTCTCCTTGTCGATATCGCAATGTTTGTTTTTATTAAAGCGTTCACATTCACCCTCTTCTTCTTTCAATACTTTCCAATTCAAAGATCAAACTATAACTGCTTTAATAATCTCTTCCTTTATATCGTAGTTTTTCCTATTATTTCAGTGTTCATATGCCCCCCTGCCCCCCCCCCCCCCCGGTTCCTACGCCACTGCTTCTTGGTTCAATACTTTCTCATCCAAAGTTCACTCTATAACAACTTAATCTCTTCTCTGATATCGCAATCTTTCCTTTTATTGGTGTCCATATTCACTCTCTTCTTAGTGCAGTACTTTTTAATTCAACTTTCTAACAGCTTAATAATCTCATCCATTTATTTCGAAATTTCCCCTCTTATTTCAGTGTTCATATAGTCACTCTCTCCTGGGTTTTTGACATAGACAAAACGCAACGTTCAAACTATAAAATGACGGATAATGCCATATACACCATCAGTGGCAGATATCTTTTCTTGCGGCGCCGACACGGGCTTTGTCTCGGCTACAGGTCCATCAGTAGTCTGTCGCACCCGCACCCAGCCCGTCATTAAATGGCCGAAAACCTATTTGGACAAAACATTGCCAAATAGATATAAGGTCCAATAATTCCATCAATTCCGGTCATATGAAATGAAAGCCTACTTGACTCAACTCGTCACCATTTACATATAAACCCTCTGTCGGCTTCTTGCTTCCAACAGTAAGCAATAAAACATTTGGCAATCCAAATTGAATAGTTTACAAATACATCCCAACTCTTGTCCATGCCTTGAAAAATTTAGCACAAAATGCAAATTCACAAGGTATTAATCTCCTTACCAGGCTCAAATATCTGATAATTTAACTATCCAACATGAAAATACCACATTTAACAATTTAAGTACAATTAAAAGTTTCTTCAATCAAATGTATCGAAATACCTCCTAGCCCTTGCTAGTACCATTTCAGCCGATTCTAAATGCTTTATGACTTCTTACAGCCTGTTACAAGAACACTGTCACACAGTCCATAGTAGCTTAATAAGAAATTAGATATTGTAACAAACTTACGTGTTAATGATGTGAATGACCATCTCCAGCCTCAAAATGCAACCTTGTCGTCACTCTCACGCTTCCGACCCTCTCTGCAGCGTACAGATCTGGCAACAGTCTCATATTACACCGAATTTTTCATCTGCTATTTTAGCAGGAATTCTCACAAAATGCCATCTGCATCGTTTAGCAGGAACTCTCTCTCTCTCTCTCTCTCTCTCTCTCTCTCTCTCTCTCTCTCTCTCTCTCTCTCAAAAAAAAAAAAAAATTGTCATCTGCTTATTTTAGCAGGGAGTCTCAAATGTTATCTGCTAATTTTAGCAGGGATTCTCAACAAATTGTCATATGCTATTTTAAGCAGGAACTCTCAAAAACGAAAATGGTCTGGTTTACTCAATTTACCAGTTACCCTTTTCCTTCTGTTCTAAGGCAGGAATCTCCAAACTTCTTTGCGATATCACTCGCAGGAAATGTTGCCACACCCTTACTGATTCACCTGTCTCTCAAGCTCAAGTCAAGATGACACCACATACTGCCCAAAAATACATACGACAAGACAGTAAACAAAGAAAAGCTACTTAAATACACCCAGCGTAAAAGCCCTGTCACACTATAGCGTATCCTAGTAGCGTATGAGAAAAGTTGGTCATACGGTGTCATACGCTGATATGCGCTGGGGGTAGGTTAGGCATAAGTCGTATACGTTTCAAGCACGCTGGCATACGTCGGTGTACATTCGCATACGTCGAGGCCGCCAAAAAATTTTGAGCATGTTCAAAAATTTTCGGCGTATGCGAGCGTATGAATTATACGTTACGCAGACGTTCAGCATACGCTGAATACGCTGGAGTGACGCTAAAGGTACGTTACTCATAGGTCAAGTACGCTTCTCATACGGTGGCATGAAGGTGGTCAGTAAAGCTAGCGTATGGAAAGCGCATCAGCAACGTCATTGTAACCTATGTCTAGTGCAGGGATAAAGGGAAAGTTCGGAGCACGCTGCTCATACGCTAGACATACTTTTCGCATACGTTTCGCATACGCTTGCACACGCTACCCATACGTTTGTGAACGCTACACTGACGCTGACATAAAATGACATACGCTCAAATACGCTCGCACACGCCACGCATGCGCCACCTATAAGCCAATTGTACTGTATACATACGCTATTTAAACGTTACTCATACGTCCTTCAACGACAGTTGTCGAAAGTTTCCGTTCATACGCTCAAAAGTTGTGCGTATTCGAAGAATTTCATTCGCAATTCATACGTTTCTCTCATACGCTATAGTGTGACAGGGCCTTTACAGAGCGATACACATAATGCACTAATCCTACAATCCTGGACAAAATTATTGGGACACTTCCGGACCTTCCCCTCCACCCCTTGTTCAATGTTGAGAAGAAACGAAAAGCGCGCTCTATTCTTCAGCGCTCAACTTTAATTCACCTTCAAAACCAACATTGAGGTGGGGCGCGGGGATTTGTCCCAGATAATTTTGTCCAGGATTGTCTGACCGCCTGTACAAAGGTATAGGAAAAGTCTCATGTTGAATATAGGTGAAATTTAGCCAACGGCAAGCGACAAATCTGGTAGCTGGTTAAGTTTACCGGTGTTGGGAAAAAAGTGATGTGAGGTCTTTTGGATAGTTTCATGAGAAAATTACTGAATTTCTACTTAAGCAGGAGTAACTTGGATGTAAATAATGCAGTACAAGAGGACAGTGGTTATTTATTACACAAAAGAACGATGCTATTTAGGAGTAATTGGTCAGTCGGGCTCGGGAACTTCGGGGGAGAAAGGTGTATAGAGGCTATCAGTTGAATGTATTTGTGCCTCAGAACAACTATACGGATAAATATATTTATGATCTATAGCGTAACCAGCAGACAGTTACAAGAGAAGAGGTTCCAACAATTGAGTACGGTATCAATAAACATAAACGGTAAGTGAGCGTTTGTGTCGTGTAGTAGATGGCGCTATTTCTACTAGTCAGGCCTCCTCCCACTACAGGTCGAACGGTTTACCCCACGGTTTACCATCACTTTTTCGTCCAAATATAATCACTTGGTTGCCTAAAAGGGGATTTAAGGATGAATTTATACAGACAAGATCATGTGGAAACTGTCGTGAAAAGCAGGACGGAAAATTTTGACGAAAGAACAAATTCGCAACGGTTGACCATTAAGCGAACAGAAAAATCTTGACTTGCTTGTCTTTTAAATGTTAAAACTGACGGTGAACCGTTTATTCCCATTGAATTACTGTGTAGTGGTCAACGGTCAACCGTTTCAGTCACTGGTCAACCGTGGCGCCATTCAGATTCTAATAAATCTTACGTTTTTGTCAGAACAAGAAAGATGTACAAAGAGTACTTAAGGTAAGGGGCCTTGCACCTTCACTTGTAAATGAATGCCATGCAGACAGACTTTACCCTAGTGCATGCAGTGTAGTAGCAAATTATACTGTGAGTTTGACAGTCGCTTTTAGTAAGAAGAATAGCCATGTTGCAACCTCAGACTTATGATAGCTAACCTTCCTGTACACTCATACTGTTACCTATAAGATACATTATAGGCTGCTCTGGTGGGACATTTACGACTTATTTCAAGGTCCTATTTCGTGCGGCATTTCTTTCCGACGGACAGTAAACAGCTGCAATATTCTCCATCATATATCACTGGCTGTTGCTAATTGTCTCACACTCTTCCCTTTATCCATCCCGCATATGTCTCTACAGTATTTTATGCCCCTCCCTGCCCAAGTGAAAACCAAATTTGATAGCCACACGAGGAAGTGGTTATATTCTCGATAAATTCAGTAATTTCCCCGTGTTTGACCCTTTCGTAACTCAAATAACCCCGGTGTTTCCTACATTTACATTGAGATTTAATTAATACGTTCGTTAATTGTTCATAATAATTCAGTGGTACCTTCCATTCTTCCCTTCCACCCATCCTACTGTCTTGTCTTTGAACAGAGCGCTTGGAACTTTAACCATTATTATGATAAGCATACTGTTCTCTGTCGTATTCCGCTGTCCCTATACCTTTGTACAGGCGTTCAGACAATCCTGGACAAAATTATTGGGACACTTCCGGACCTTCCCCTCCACCCCTTGTTCAATGTTGAGAAGAAACGAAAAGCGCGCTCTATTCTTCAGCGCTCAACTTTAATTCACCTTCAAAACCAACATTGAGGTGGGGCGCGGGGATTTGTCCCAGATAATTTTGTCCAGGATTGTCTGACCGCCTGTACAAAGGTATAGGAAAAGTCTCATGTTGAATATAGGTGAAATTTAGCCAACGGCAAGCGACAAATCTGGTAGCTGGTTAAGTTTACCGGTGTTGGGAAAAAAGTGATGTGAGGTCTTTTGGATAGTTTCATGAGAAAATTACTGAATTTCTACTTAAGCAGGAGTAACTTGGATGTAAATAATGCAGTACAAGAGGACAGTGGTTATTTATTACACAAAAGAACGATGCTATTTAGGAGTAATTGGTCAGTCGGGCTCGGGAACTTCGGGGGAGAAAGGTGTATAGAGGCTATCAGTTGAATGTATTTGTGCCTCAGAACAACTATACGGATAAATATATTTATGATCTATAGCGTAACCAGCAGACAGTTACAAGAGAAGAGGTTCCAACAATTGAGTACGGTATCAATAAACATAAACGGTAAGTGAGCGTTTGTGTCGTGTAGTAGATGGCGCTATTTCTACTAGTCAGGCCTCCTCCCACTACAGGTCGAACGGTTTACCCCACGGTTTACCATCACTTTTTCGTCCAAATATAATCACTTGGTTGCCTAAAAGGGGATTTAAGGATGAATTTATACAGACAAGATCATGTGGAAAATGTCGTGAAAAAGGCAGGACGGAAAATTTTGACGGAAAGAACAAATTCGCAACGGTTGACCATTAAGCGAACAGAAAAATCTTGACTTGCTTGTCTTTTAAATGTTAAAACTGACGGTGAACCGTTTATTCCCATTGAATTACTGTGTAGTGGTCAACGGTCAACCGTTTCAGTCACTGGTCAACCGTGGCGCCATTCAGATTCTAATAAATCTTACGTTTTTGTCAGAACAAGAAAGATGTACAAAGAGTACTTAAGGTAAGGGGCCTTGCACCTTCACTTGTAAATGAATGCCATGCAGACAGACTTTTACCCTAGTGCATGCAGTGTAGTAGCAAATTATACTGTGAGTTTGACAGTCGCTTTTAGTAAGAAGAATAGCCATGTTGCAACCTCAGACTTATGATAGCTAACCTTCCTGTACACTCATACTGTTACCTATAAGATACATTATAGGCTGCTCTGGTGGGACATTTACGACTTATTTCAAGGTCCTATTTCGTGCGGCATTTCTTTCCGACGGACAGTAAACAGCTGCAATATTCTCCATCATATATCACTGGCTGTTGCTAATTGTCTCACACTCTTCCCTTTATCCATCCCGCATATGTCTCTACAGTATTTTATGCCCCTCCCTGCCCAAGTGAAAACCAAATTTTGATAGCCACACGAGGAAGTGGTTATATTCTCGATAAATTCAGTAATTTCCCCGTGTTTGACCCTTTCGTAACTCAAATAACCCCGGTGTTTCCTACATTTACATTGAGATTTAATTAATACGTTCGTTAATTGTTCATAATAATTCAGTGGTACCTTCCATTCTTCCCTTCCACCCATCCTACTGTCTTGTCTTTGAACAGAGCGCTTGGAACTTTAACCATTATTATGATAAGCATACTGTTCTCTGTCGTATTCCGCTGTCCCTATACCTTTGTACAGGCGTTCAGACAATCCTGGACAAAATTATTGGGACACTTCCGGACCTTCCCCTCCACCCCTTGTTCAATGTTGAGAAGAAACGAAAAGCGCGCTCTATTCTTCAGCGCTCAACTTTAATTCACCTTCAAAACCAACATTGAGGTGGGGCGCGGGGATTTGTCCCAGATAATTTTGTCCAGGATTGTCTGACCGCCTGTACAAAGGTATAGGAAAAGTCTCATGTTGAATATAGGTGAAATTTAGCCAACGGCAAGCGACAAATCTGGTAGCTGGTTAAGTTTACCGGTGTTGGGAAAAAAGTGATGTGAGGTCTTTTGGATAGTTTCATGAGAAAAGAACTGAATTTCTACTTAAGCAGGAGTAACTTGGATGTAAATAATGCAGTACAAGAGGACAGTGGTTATTTATTACACAAAAAGAACGATGCTATTTAGGAGTAATTGGTCAGTCGGGCTCGGGAACTTCGGGGGAGAAAGGTGTATAGAGGCTATCAGTTGAATGTATTTGTGCCTCAGAACAACTATACGGATAAATATATTTATGATCTATAGCGTAACCAGCAGACAGTTACAAGAGAAGAGGTTCCAACAATTGAGTACGGTATCAATAAACATAAACGGTAAGTGAGCGTTTGTGTCGTGTAGTAGATGGCGCTATTTCTACTAGTCAGGCCTCCTCCCACTACAGGTCGAACGGTTTACCCCACGGTTTACCATCACTTTTTCGTCCAAATATAATCACTTGGTTGCCTAAAAGGGGATTTAAGGATGAATTTATACAGACAAGATCATGTGGAAACTGTCGTGAAAAGCAGGACGGAAAATTTTGACGGAAAGAACAAATTCGCAACGGTTGACCATTAAGCGAACAGAAAAATCTTGACTTGCTTGTCTTTTAAATGTTAAAACTGACGGTGAACCGTTTATTCCCATTGAATTACTGTGTAGTGGTCAACGGTCAACCGTTTCAGTCACTGGTCAACCGTGGCGCCATTCAGATTCTAATAAATCTTACGTTTTTGTCAGAACAAGAAAGATGTACAAAGAGTACTTAAGGTAAGGGGCCTTGCACCTTCACTTGTAAATGAATGCCATGCAGACAGACTTTTACCCTAGTGCATGCAGTGTAGTAGCAAATTATACTGTGAGTTTGACAGTCGCTTTTAGTAAGAAGAATAGCCATGTTGCAACCTCAGACTTATGATAGCTAACCTTCCTGTACACTCATACTGTTACCTATAAGATACATTATAGGCTGCTCTGGTGGGACATTTACGACTTATTTCAAGGTCCTATTTCGTGCGGCATTTCTTTCCGACGGACAGTAAACAGCTGCAATATTCTCCATCATATATCACTGGCTGTTGCTAATTGTCTCACACTCTTCCCTTTATCCATCCCGCATATGTCTCTACAGTATTTTATGCCCCTCCCTGCCCAAGTGAAAACCAAATTTTGATAGCCACACGAGGAAGTGGTTATATTCTCGATAAATTCAGTAATTTCCCCGTGTTTGACCCTTTCGTAACTCAAATAACCCCGGTGTTTCCTACATTTACATTGAGATTTAATTAATACGTTCGTTAATTGTTCATAATAATTCAGTGGTACCTTCCATTCTTCCCTTCCACCCATCCTACTGTCTTGTCTTTGAACAGAGCGCTTGGAACTTTAACCATTATTATGATAAGCATACTGTTCTCTGTCGTATTCCGCTGTCCCTATACCTTTGTACAGGCGTTCAGACAATCCTGGACAAAATTATTGGGACACTTCCGGACCTTCCCCTCCACCCCTTGTTCAATGTTGAGAAGAAACGAAAAGCGCGCTCTATTCTTCAGCGCTCAACTTTAATTCACCTTCAAAACCAACATTGAGGTGGGGCGCGGGGATTTGTCCCAGATAATTTTGTCCAGGATTGTAGCTAGGTACGCGACAGGTACGCTTAGACATAGGCTTTATCTCGGCTTGCCCAGGCCGTGCACAGCATTCCACTAAGAGAAATAACACTTAAACTTAAAGGGGTAGTATAGCCAGCTACCTTTGACAATGGGTACAATGAAAGGATTCGAAATAAAGGCACACTTTGTTTGCTTTTTGTAGAATGTTTCCCGATCTGGCTTTTCCAGATAATGAAGGACATTAAAGAACAAAACCAGCAAATGTGTACCTTCGAGAACGGCACTCAGCATCTTTGAATGAGAGTAATGACGGACCATATTCAAAGAGATTACACCAAATAGAATAAAATTTCACTTGGTCTTCGTTTTTGAACAGTCGGGGCTGATACAAGAAATTCAGTAGTCCTTCCACTAACTTTGCCGCCTCGGGAAATGACAAGTGAGTAAGTGCGTTTGGGGCCAAAAATTATTTTCAA
Organism: Holothuria leucospilota; assembly: GCA_029531755.1. Taxonomy (NCBI): domain Eukaryota; kingdom Metazoa; phylum Echinodermata; class Holothuroidea; order Aspidochirotida; family Holothuriidae; genus Holothuria; species Holothuria leucospilota. The sequence goes on from CM055982.1 coordinate 38,798,278, forward strand.
CTGTATGATATAAAAAGGTAGAAAATTCAAAAGTAGATAGCTCGGCAACTTTTTTAAAAATGTAACATTCCTTTCTATGTTGTAATTTATAATATTCTGGGAAGAAAAGCTATTGCCAACGTCTATTGGTAAAAGGTAAAAGCAACTTTCTGTCTGGGCTTTACTGTTGCAATTAAAATGCAATCCCCCCGCCCCCAAAATACTTTTTGAAGCAGCACCTCGTCGGCAACCATATTTGCTCGGCACGGATTTATTTCAATGCACCATTAAGCTAGTTATAGTTATTTGGGCACCATACATGCAGGGCTACATTCTTACAGGTTTTTGAAACAACCACTAAGACAAGTCATGGGATCTCCCTAATCATTACTCCCCATATCAGATGACCATTACCGAGAGGAAGCGAAATTGATCTGATGAAATTATTTGAAATTTTTCCAAATTAAAGTGAATAATACATACAACCTCCACTATTCATACAGGTCAAGGAAACAAGACAGATTGTTCGGAGGTCACCCCCATATCATCATAACGAAACTACGAAACTTTGGAGGAAAACTTGAAGATTTAAAATTCTTTTCGCCCATTAAGTTGCGACCCCTCTTTTGAAAAATCCTGGATAAAATATTTGCCTAAAAAGTGATAATAACGAAAACTAATAGCAGTTCTTGCATGATAAAGCTGTATCACGTCAATTTTTCTGTCTTTAACAGGTGCTAAATGCTGCGATGAATATGGCTGCTTGGCAACAGTACTATCCAAGACCAATATAAATAAGGCAAACGTGAGAACATAATGTACCTTACCGGTGAAACCTGGCAGCTGACGAAGATGTTTAAATATGTGGTGGTAAAAAATGGTGAGATTTTCAAAATGTTGATGTGGAGTGCCGGTAAATATTGCACATTTTTCTCAACCTGTGCAAGCTTACTGAAATAGCTGGTTACAAAGGCAGGATAGGCAGGAGCCAGACGGGTACTAAAGGGGAGGGCCAGCCAGCTTTCATTGGGCGAAATATTTTTTTTTAAGGGGGAGGGGGAGGGGGAGGTATTAAAACGTATGAAGGCAACCGTAATGGAAATTGTCTGGGGGCGGAAACTTTTTAAACGGGCGACGCCCACGTTCTCCCTTTCCTGACTGATGTCAAAATTGACATGCCACTTCTCTTTCAATGTTGTAATTTTGGGCACATTTTTACTCTCAGCACCTATTTTTTGAAACGATCATTTTAGTTACATTTGCTAATGATGTTTCTACGTAAGTGCACATCTTAGCATGCACTGTACCCGTACCCTTTCCCTTCCCCATTTTGATTATCAGGCTACGTTCTTGGAATATCTTTTACTGCTTAAGGAAGATGTTAGGAGATGATACTTTTGAAAATCTGATTTATGCAAGTGTAATTATACTGACTGTCAGCTTGAGGAAAAAATGCGTTCACGAAGGATCTTGAGACATACGGGTATTTAGCCCAGCTGTCTTAAGGTCGGTCCACACGATGATACATTTGTCTACCAACATTTTCATTCAAGTGTATAACATTGCTTACAGTTTCCCACTTGGTAATTTTCACTTTGGTTGTTGCGAAAACACAATTTTTTGTTGAATTCTGACAATATGCTGACTGAGCTTCAAAATGTAATGATTAGTGTTTGCATTGTCAAAGTATAGATTAAATAGTTTTAGTTTCTGGCTAAAGCATGCAGGTTAGAAAGCGTTGTTAGAGTGTTTAATTTGATTTCAATTTCATTCGATAAAGTGTCTCACATTTTCGCCAAACTGTGGAACTTAAATGCTGGAAGTAAAATGAATGAAGATACCTTTGAAAGTTTTCCTGCATTGTGAATTTCTATGACATTATAATAAAAAATCAAATTCTTGGAGACCATTAAAACCAAAGCCCCCTTTGCTAACTGCTTGTAAAATGTTAAAATGTTTTCAGTCATAATAAATCTTATTCACTTAATAAAGTGTCTCCTTTAAAACGATTAGCCGGTCTGGAATTTTTTCATACATTAGCTAAATTTAAGAAGTCTCCCCTTGTTTTCCTTACACAGGGGCAGATCCAGAAGTTAACCCCCCACCCGGGAACTAATTTCTTGAGGGCCCCCTCTTGTGAATTTTTTCAGAGGGTGAGATATACTAAGCAGCAGTAGGGCAATAGTAATAGTAGTAGTCTACGGTCCTACTCACAGGTTTCAGAAATGGCACTTCCCAAGCCTTGAGAGTTGCGTCCAAATTTCATTTTGAGATCAAACCTAATACTTAAAAGGATGAAAAATTTACAAAGAAAAAAAAAAGATTCTAAAGATCACAATGCAGGGAGAAAATAGGAATTTACAAGCTCTACCCTATTTATGAAATAATAATGTAAAAATTAAGGTAAGATGATGAGTACGCCCCAAGCAAAGCCACAAAAACCGCTACTTTTCAAAAATCATTCTGAAATTAAGGAGATCTCATGACTAGGTTGGAACTAAAAGTTTTAAGGAATTGCAATAATACATGTCTGAATAGTCTAATGGGATCATGTCACTAATAGTTCTTTCCTCCCATTTCTTATTCGCACTCCATATCTGATGACCATTACTGATAGGAAATTAATTATTTTGACGGAATTATTTGAAGCTTTTCAAAAAGTTAATACTTACAACCTCCATCATCCATAAAGGTCAGGAATTCCTTATATCATGAGAACAAAACTTTGAGAAAAATGCGGAAGATCTTTTCGGTATGAGCCATTCTGAACTTAAGCTCCCATAATCCAAAGATATCCTCTCCTGAGACCCTCGCCCCAACGTCTATTCAGTTGCGCCCTCCCCATTGAAGAATCCTAGATACAATCTTTGTGTTAAAGGTGATAAATAATGAAAGCCAATAACATAATAGCTTAACCTTGTATGATTAAGCTGTATCACATCAATGTTCTTGTTTTTTGCAGGTGCTGTAAATGCTGCAATAAATATGGTTGTTTGGCAACAAATCTATCCAAGATCCGACAAATACAACAAAAACGTGAGAACATGTTTCTCTTTCCTATGCACCTAGAAGCTGACGAAGATGGCTCAATATGTGGTGGGGATAAAATGGTGAGATTTTTATAAGTTTGATGTAGAGTGCCGGTAAGAATTGCACATTTTACTCAACCTGCGCAAGCTTTCTAAAATCGCTGGTTACATAGACAGGACAGGCCATGAGCCGGGCTGGGTACTAGAGAGGGAGGGGAAGTCGAGCCAGCTTTCAGTGGGAGAAATATTTTTTAAGGAAATATTTTTTAAGGGGAGGGGGAGATATTAAAACGTATGAAGGCAACCGTAATGGAAATTGTCAGAGGGCGACAACTTTTTAACGTGCGACGCCTGCGTTCCCCACTTTCCAGCATTTTAGCTACGGGCCTCAAAATTAGTGATTCAAACCTCACCCTACCAGGGGGAACTGAACTTACATAAAACTACGTACCCATTTGACTGATGTCAAAATTGACATGCCATTTCATAATGCACACAGATATCTTGTATCGTAGTTTCTTCATATCTCGGTTTGGTAAAATTGTCAGGCAGTGGAACATAGCAAGGCTCCTCCATCTATCCCTTTTATCCAAGGGTCCCTGGACAGGAGACAGACACGTCTGTTTCAATATTCCTAAACGCTTCTCAAACAGAGAAGGTGATCTACCGCGATTTTGACATCAAAAGGATTCAGTCGATTCTTGTAACTATTTTCCATTCCTAACCATCAACACCTTTTCAACTTATCAGGATGTGGCTGGGACCCATAATCATGTAAATAATTAACCCTCCCATGGACAAAGTGTTCTACAATCTACAAATCGTGTGGAAGAGGAAATATTAAATCTTACATCATGGTCTATCAAAATACTTTGTCATCATTCAACGTTTCTCAGTCTTCGTCAGCTGGTCAGTGAATGGCCGTTGGAGGGGAACTTTTTCTTCAACCAGCAAAGTTATTTTGAAATGAAATAATGTAACAGTTTTTTCCTTTCAGAACAAGATAACATTGAAACGAGAGTTGTATTTTTCTTTACTTCCCAAGTACCACTTCTCAGTATACCATGATGGCTTCTAAGTGAAATCACAAGATTTCACGATAAAGCTCCTGCAAGCTGTGATCCATGCAGTAGAAAATGGCCTCCTTGCAAGTTGGTCATTCGACTTCAAACCCCAAGTTAATTCTCCTGTTTCAGGTCCCACAAAGTGAAGAAGGCAAAGCGTTTTTATAGCATCGGAAATCATCATAATTATACCACAGGTATTACTTCATTCACCTCTTAAGTCAGTCACCAGTATTTCCTTTTTAACCAAACGTAACATTGATAGAGGTATATAGAAATCAAATTCAGTATTTATTTGTAATAGGTTTTCAAACCGACAAACAGTTTAATATAACGTTTGAGGGCCAGAAGACACTTGGCTCATCAATGATCCTTTACAAGAGTGATTAGCACCGGCGAGATTCGCCTTCTTTTCAACTAGTGCTCAGAGGTAACCGAGGCAGGCGCGCACTGATCGCCCGCACTCCTGCTCTTGGGACCGCCATTTAACGTCCCCATCCAACAGACATGAACGTATCCCCAGTCTTTAGCCACTTTCTAAAGGCCGGGAGGGTGTGGGTTCTTAATAGCTCTGCCAAACTGATCGACAGCTGAACGAAACAGAGTGAGATGTCCCTTCTCGGACAACCAAATACCCACCGAGATCTCATTCGGGGACCTCTAGTATGCAAGGCAGTACACTTTGATCACCAGGCAAACTCCACCCTCAACCTTGAAAACAATTAAAGACAATTAAGGTCTTTAATTAAAGACAATAAAAGTCTATAATGAAAGACAAAAAACCCGAGACCAAATATATATTTACTGTAGGAAGATTCGGACTGAAAGGAAAAATAAAACGTCTTAAATGTAATTGTGTAAGTTATTAGTTGAGGGCACAATAACTGTCACTGTAGTATCTTTATTTTCTTGAGGGAGTGGGGTTGGGACTGGGTAGGTTGAATAAATGTAGTGTCTATCCATAGCATGCATGATACAGAAGAAAGGTTACAGGCATTCTAGTTATGGAAGTAGAATGAATAGTATGTCAATCAAATACTGTGTGAAAGTGCAACAAAACAAAAGTAAAACAAGAGGGCAATCCAGGAAGTTGCTTATCCCATCGCTAGCACACGAATTGAGCTACAGAGGCTCTTCACATGACGTCATTATGGGCTCGATTTTACCTGCACCGCCACTTTGGACGTCAAACTAAGGCTACGTTCACAGAAAAGGATCAAAAGATTATGGAAAGGAGTCAGGCGATGTCAGGATTTCGAAGTGGGAGTGCACGGGGGGGGGGGGGGTATAGGGATGCTTCGCCAGAGGGGCATACCAACATGAACGACTGGGCGGCGCTAAAGGCGTCCTGGTGATGGGAGGCGGTCCCCTTGTTGGGGTCCAGAGGCCCACCGTAGGGCTCCTCCCTTGTGGAATTCGGGGGTAGGGCAAGCCCAAGGAGGTTTTGGGGTATTAACAAAATTGTGACCCACAGAATGAAGCATTTAACTATCTCCAGGTATGACAAAAAGAGGAACCCTTGCATTACAGCATTGAATCGATGGTGCATCTATGGCGGCCGACCCCTGCCCCTCCGTCGCCACGTAAATTCAGAAAAAAGGAAACCCTTGTATGTGAGATATAAATTGGGTTGTGGGTGCCTTAAAATTATCATTTCACTGACCCACCCAAAGAATCATTTTGCGGAGGCAATAGGAAACTAATAGAGTAGCCTAGAGGTGTGAGACAGTTGAGAATTCCAACTGACCCACTGAGTTTTCAGCAAGATCTTCAATCTTACTAAGATTGGGAGTGAAAAGGGAATAATTAATCTCGTATCGCAGCTAATTGAGATGATCAAAAAGCTGATCAAATTGGTATTTAAATGAGAAAGTATGTAGTACTGTTTTGAACAAATAACGTTAGAATATTCAACAAATGGACTATTTCCATTTGATGGCTGCAGGACTTTTACCAGAAAATTTAATTTCAAGCTTGTTAAAAATTAACATACAGACCTCTTTTGCTCGAAAATAACAACATTTCTGCCCAAATGGGGAGGAGATTACTGCAGGCCCCAACCTCTTTTCGCACGCCCATGAATTTAATCGAATTCAGTGAAACCATCCCATTAAACCTATGCAATAACTGGACACGAAATTAATCCTTATGAGACACCCCATTCCCTCATAGCGACATTCTTGCGCATTCCCTTGGCACTCCGAACTTACCCCCCTCAAGTTTATGCTTAGCCCTCACAACAGAAAGTCTACTGATTCACTGACAGATGCTTATTATACCGTTCGTGCGGTAATCACTTTTTGCCGTATCAATGTGAACAGTTAAGGCCGGTTCATACTCCCTAATTTCTCGCGCGATAAAGCGATCAATAACCATATATGGTCAAAATACCTTTGCCGCCAGTTCGATTCACGGTCATCGCTTGGAGTTGAACATTGTTCAACTTTTCTCGCAAGCTCTCGAGATATTGCAAAGGAAACGGCTTCTGATTGGCTGCTTGGTAGGTGAACGACCTTTTGAAACGAGCTCACGATCCTACTCGACAACAATGGCGGACCTTTTCAGATACCGGCTCATTACATGTATTCGGGTTCCGTGCGACTATCGGCGGCCTGACTGTGTCAGTGAGAGTTGTAGGAATGGAGGAAACAGTTATTGCTTCCCACGAATTAAGACATAAAGGTTAGTAAAGCAGCATTTTCTTGTATTCCCTAAATTTATCACGGTAATCAATAGTGTACTTTGTTGTAGAGCCGATCAAACCGCATACACATATATGTACTGTACTTGGCCTTTGCATAGGCAGGTATTGGGAGACTGTGCATTGCATGGTAGTACTGCGAAAGTTGAGCTATGCGAGAAAACTGAAGTATGGTTCAATTTTACATCGGCATATCGAGACCCAGCTAACATCCTTAAACACAGCTTTATAGCGCTATAATGGAGTATGAACCGGCCTTTATACCGGATTGCCGTTACCGTTGCCGTTGCCGCATCGTTTGCCGTTGCGTTGCCGTTGTCGTTGCCGGACAAGTGTGCACACAGACTTATTCGCCTATATTCATTGGTCAGTTTCTATGGCATCTTTAAGTGACGCACTTTTATATGGGCGTTTAATTTCTTACGCGCTCACACATCGGTTGGGAACTCAACTAGCGCGTTTGTTTCCCAAGCGAGCAGAAGTGTGCGTGAAGTATTCTGGATAATACACAGAGCAATGTGATCTGCGCGTAAAGAACGAGTGGTAAAAGTGCACACACGCTAACCTCTTTTAACAATGGAATTTTCTGTAACGCGTTCTTATTTTTGTACGCAGATTGCAGCTTAATGGGGCGCGCATCTCAAATTCACACTTCCGCCCCGACATTTGCGTCTCCATGAGAAGTCACTGAGCGTAACAGAGTAGGTATATGAGCTTGGAATCTATGCTTTTAATATCTTTGATTTTTCATGTTATCGCGCTGTACGCCTGTGGCGTGCCTTTAAGGCCTCTTCAGTCTCTTATGCATTAATTGGCGCTATCACGCGTTAGCGCATCTTCTCATCATTACATTGCACTGAGCCCGGTACAATAATTGCCTTAGCAACTTAATGAAAAGGCTTAACTCATAGTACCTGGCGAAAATGTAGAAACACTAACGTAAGGCAAAAACGAAAGTACTTACCATTACCTTTGTGTTTTCCGTACAAGTAGATCCAACCAAACAATTCCAATCTAATACTCCACTGGCCTACAACCTACATGATAGGGATATTGTAAATAGAGTGTGCATTAAATGGAAAGATACATGTGTAACATACAAAGCACCAATCGCAGGCTGCGCACTGATCTATGTGTATGATCTACATGTAGATCAGTGGGATCGCGTTGGAGGCGTCGAGGCAGTGGCTAAAATGTATGCGTGCTTATACGCGCGCATGTTAACTTTCCTACATGAGCCCTTTTGCTGTTGTGCAAAAAAGACGCGCTCTACAGAAAATCTGGGCACAAAATATAATGTGCATGCTTGCGCGCGTTAGCATGCAAATCATTGGAGAAGACAGCCAGTACTACTAACAAGCGCGCCTACAATGTGTACTATCCATTTACGTTGCTAAGCTGTCATCGCGTATCGAGGCAACATTCACAGGGAGGTCATACGCCCTGCCCTAAGAATACGCTGGACCACTTCTAAGGGTGGCGTTGGTTTCTTACGCGCTTACTGCAGGGAAGCAATTAGTGCATTCGTTTTCTCAGCGTACAGTATCGCGCGTCAAGTGTATTTAAAGCCTGGGTCCCATATATGCGATTCAACTTGCGATTCAGCTTTCAACTTAGTTGACACACCAGTTGCATAGTGGGACCGGGAATCAACTTGACAATCGACTCAACTCGGTCGAGTTGAAACCAAAGTTGAAAGAAATAGAACATGTTCTATTTGCTGCAACTTTACAATCAACTTTTTCAACTGCGCATGCGCCACATGTGTATTCCGCGAAATTTGACCTATCAAGCGAACACAAAGTTTGTAAATATGGCAGCAAAGACAGCCAATTACTTCGCATTTATAGAAAAAGTATACGTCCTTAGAGTGTCTCTACCAAACGGACTCAAAGGATAACAGTTAACTAAGCGTCCACCGGTTAGTTTTGGAAAATATTGCCAAGGGATTTGATTTTGCAGGTAAAAATGTGACAGAAAGATGCGTGTGGATGCACAACCGCTGTGCCCAACGTACAGGTGAGTGTACAACCTAGCACATACAAGGCCTATAGACAGTGCACATAACCATCCATACACTCGGCCTAGGCTTGTAAGCTAGTCTAGTCACACAGGCTAGAGCAGGATCCTGCTCTTCGCTATATCCTGCCCTAGTCGAGGTTATACTAACTAGCCAGCACTAGGCCAAATAATGTCCAGCACTAGGCCTAGTACTGTTGTACGATACCTTGCTGTATCGAGTGACTTTGGGAGAAGAATTAACCTACAACTTAAATTATAAACGTTCACGGTTACCCCAGTTGTAAACACATATGCAGTTCTAACGTTATTAAACGTTAGTGCATCATGCCGTTGGCCTACATAATGCAAATAAGAATTATTTAATGTTTAATTGTATGTAGGCTATGCAATAAATAACGTTATAACCGCCTGTGGTTGTGAACCTGGCGATTGATCGGTACATGAAACCTAGGCCTAAGTTAGGGATTAATCACAAAGTCATTCGCATGTGAACGACCTAACATACTTGTGACCTAGGCCAAACATTAGATTTGTGTCACAGACTGGGTTTATTACTAGGCCTAGTTCTAGGGGCCTGGGCTACTTGTACTAGTCTGTAACAAATAAGGCCCCTAGGCCTATACTTTACTTTTTCCAAAGTCCCCGCGACTCTCTGGCCGAGAGCAAATGGACGAAACCAAACGTCAAACGTTACTCCCGAAGGAGTTCTGATCCCCAAGGGAGCTACGTCCCCGAAAAGACAACAAACTTAACTGAACAACCAACCTCTTGACTCTCAGACCTCTGCACAGGGGCGGCGATCTGTTAAAATTATTGGGAGGGCACTAGCCTAGGGTACCTATAGCCTAGTTCTGACGTACACTTTGTTCCCTGAACTTCCCAAATACTAGGTCAGCAGACTGCGGACTAGGAGGGCACCGCGCTTGAGTGAACACTTTGCGCCTCCGGCCAGGGGTACAGGGACCTTCTTACTAGGTGTGTTGGGGTCCAGGGGCTTCGCCCCTGGAAGTCAAGCGATTTGGTGCATTGATTTTCGAGGACACAGATCACATATTTCTGATCTGAAGTTCTCCCCAGCTGCTATTAATAGGCTAATATCACAATTATTCATATCGAAAATGTATGTAACATTTATTTTTCTGCATACCTCATAATATAGGGGGGGGGGGCATTTGATATATGCCCCACTAAAAATATTGAGGGGGACATGTCCCCCCTGTCCCCCCGTGTCGCCGCCCATATACCTCAGCTCTACATTCAGGATCTGTTATGCGTGGTCCCATTCTTACCTGGCTGGGAAGAACAAATACTGCATATAACATTATCACAGGTAAAAGGTCTAAGGGGGGCTATAGCTTCAGTTCCATTTGGGGTAAACATTAGGATGGATGTTAGACAGGGGTTTGGGGCTAAGTGAAGGTGAAGTCAATTTGGAGGTTAGGGATAAGTGGACATGGGAATAGACAAACGTGAAACGTGAAAGAATTGAAATCATTCTTCACACTACTGCAGTGGGAACGAACACTATTCAATATGGGATTTGATAGTTAAAGGCTGCGGTCATGATATATTGTGTTAGTTACTGATACATGGCCCATGGGCAAGGCCTTTGAAAGGCTTTCGAAAAGGGTCAGAGGACTGAATCATCCTACTTCAGTGCCTTCATTATTTATGACTTTTGGTCGTTGTAACACATAATTAACAACCTAATAATTTTTGAAGAAAACCTGAAAACTGCATTCTTCAAGTAACACTTTCAGTGTATCCAACCCTCAATTTAGCCGTTCCAAGGCCCACGGTGACTCTGTGGGAGTTAGCAGGTAGGCCCTATGATATGACTTTGTACCACTCGATCGTACACTTTCCATTGTTTCGTGCGTCCACGGTGTTTAAACATATATCATCTAGGCTAAATCTTTTTTTCAAAAATATAGCCATGGGATATCCATGGGTATCCATCCGTCTAGTATCCTCCTACCATCACTATAGCTCGGTCTTAGACAAAGCATAACTGTTATGTTAGTCATGTGGCACTTGAGTAAATCTAATGGCCCTTGAGTAGGTCTACTTTAGGTTCATGTTCCAATAAGCTGCGACAATATACAATAACGTCCTTCGCACATAAGCCTATCTGTTAGTAGAAACTTTGGCCAATGTTCCCCTATTTTCGTGGCAGTGCACCCCCTGTTTTCCTGGAGAAGGCATATACCAGACCTGTGATAAGCCTTTGCCTAGTTAAATGGGAAGGTGTCGTACTCAAATACATTTCTCTGTACTTGTAGAGTCGTGCGCATATCGTGCTCCAAAATCTCGTACCCGTATGCTTACGTCTTCATTGTATTTATACAAGGTGTTTTATACACATGAATACAACTTACAACTCCGGAATATTAAGTTTGTTAATATTTCGTGATCCTTTTTTCTATTTTCATAGAACTTTGTTTTCATGTTTACTGTATTTGACTGATTTTCACTAAAGACTCCATCAAAACTTGTAAAAAATAAATATGAAGTGGGAGGAAGAAGTGGCGGTACTGAAGAGTATGAGTGGAATCCTCCTCCCTCCCCGTTTCTCCGTCTTGCTCCCCTGCCAAACTGAGTCTGGTACAATATCCAGCATGAGTATGAAATATGTAGATTTATAGTTATTTGTCTTAGAAACAGCTTCCCATTCAATGTATTATACCCTGGAGGGTAGGCCTATGGACCTTACGCTTAAGGGGCAGCCTTTCGTACTTCTGCCGGCCTTCTGCACCGTTGGGTGCATTCCCTCGATCTTATTTCTTCTGCCCCTCGTTTACCCCCAACTTTGAAAATTTTAGTGCCTCTACTCAATCTACCTTACCTATTTTTAATATGAAAGTAACCCATTCCCATACAAATAGAAGAAGTTACTACATCATCACTTGCCGGGTGACACTTTATAACAGGGGTTCTCGAGTGTTTTGGGCCGATGGTCACTTTCAGAGATTTTACTTTGTAACAGTAGTAGCAACAAGAATTGAATAACAAAATTCTTATTTAACATTTGGGCTTCGAAATTTTCATGGGTCATTTTAGAGCGCTTCGCAGGCCGCAAATGGTCTACGGGCCGCTGCTTGAGAACCTAGACTATATGAAAAACTTATTTTATCATTTTCGTGTGCAATCGTGCTTATATTATGACTAATTTGGCCTTCCTTACGTGTCTATGGTCATTTCATTATGCAGTTACTTAAACATATTCATCCATTTTCAATTATTTGCTTTGCTGTTGTATTATGTCATCTATATTCGTGCTGTTGAAAAGAGAGCTTCGGATTATGCTAAAGTGTGCCAAAATCGTACATTTTAATAATATATAATGCAAAGCTTGAAAATGAATGGTCGAACTCCAAACTTCACAGGACATTCCTGAGCTGAGATGTAAAATGTTGAAGCTTATTTACTAAATTCAAAATGGTAGATTGCGCAATAGTTTGTAATGTCTTCTTGTACTAGTCAAATTGCCGTCGACATGTTTCTTCGTTTGTTTGTTTGTTTTTTTTTTCCAAAAGCTACTGCACCTTGTGCCAAAGTGTGATCACTCTCTTACTGTTATAGGGTGATTTGACTTAGTCAAATTGACTACAAGTTCTCCTTTTACAACATGCTTTGAAAAAAAAAAACAGTTAACTTTTCTTGGCCATATGTAAACATTTCAATTTCAAAAGAAACTAAGGCAATTTGAGTTATACAAGGAGGACATCACAATTATTGCGCAATCGACCATTTCAAGTTACGTGAATAAATTTCAACATTTTCTGTCAGAGCAATGGAATATTCTATGAAAGTCAAATATACTTTTTTGTAATTCTAGATTTAAGGTACGGTACACTTAAAGTTAAGTTATCGTTACCGCGCTTACCCTTCAAAGTATAAAAGTGTAACATCAGGAATTATTTAAACACACTTGGTTTAACTATATGTCTGCAACAGAGTCTATTGCCTGGCTATGATCTTGTGCAGAAATCCCGTAGGATGGAGAGGACCCCCTCCATTTTCAAGTTGCACAATGAATTAGTATGTTCATAAACTTTTTCATTTGACATCAGCAAGTTTACTTAAGTGTTGTTTACTCACGCTCTCCATTTATTCTAAAGTGTTGGTCCACTTATAAGCATAGCCTGTGTTCAGTTTGCCTTATATTGCAAGGGCTTCTGATGGGTTCGTCTTTTGGTGAACACTTAGGTATGTTTCTTGTAGGTAAATATTGTATCGAATCATGAGCAAATGCCTTCTTCTCCCCTCTGAAAATCATCGCGTCATATCAGTAAATCACTTGTTTGAAACTAAATTACGCCATACCGGTCTAGCGGTGACACTTCATCAACCTCCTCACCCCATAGTGCAACACAGACAGGAATAAGATGAATTTAATTCGAAGTATTCCTTTAGTTATCTTTAGTAGGCCTATATTCTTTTGGCGTAGATTTCTGGGGTCGTAGTCTGCGGGGGGGGGGGGCAGCTCCCTCAGAGATTACCAAGTCCTAAATGAAGGTTAGCCCATTTAAAAAACAAGATGCCAAAAATGCTAAAAATTTCACTGTCCTAATTATGATTTGAAGGCCCTCAGACCATGGAAATTGCATACAAGGGCTCCAGTTTCTCCGAATTCCCCCGAGGAGATCCCGGACCCCGCTACAGATGCATTTTGTGTTTGAATTAGTCCTGGCGAATGGGCCTCTTCCTTAAAGTTTGGATCCACCCATGTCCAGGTAGGAATGGTGCTGCACTAACTGTAACTTCATGATGTATGTAATACACTCCATGAGCGATGTAGACTTAAGATTTTTCGAAGGCATACTCTTTCTTTTTACAAATGGGACAGCGTGCTATTTCTCCTACAAAGGGATTTTACTGAAAAACTTTTTCTAATTTACCCTTTTCCTTTGAAGTCTAAACTAATTAAGCATGAAATCTGAAGATACAGAATGATGAGATGCAAGTTACAAGGCATACAAAGTACCGTTTCTCGCAGCGTTGGCGGCATTTGGACGAAAATTTTCTTGATGGGCCTTCTGTACGCGACTACAAAGTGGTAACCTTTGAGCCTGGCCATGAGAAGACCGAAGAAAATTACTGAATACTAAGACTGTTCTAAACATACACCGGTGATAAGTTCAATGCTTTAAGTAACCCATTGCTAGAGAGATATTTAGCATCTAAGCCATCATATCATGTTAAATTTTCTCAAAGGTGATACCTTAGGCAACACCTCTTCTTATCCTTAAAAAAATCCGGAAATGCACTCAACAATGAAAGATAATTTAAGCCCTGTAATCAGTTTAAAGCTTCGACAAAGATAGCAACATTTTTCATCTAGATATACAAAAAGAGTTTTTCAAAGGGTGAGGGTGTCACCCTCTCCCCTTTACCGGAGATGAGGAACACGAAATATTCACTACATAATGATCATTCTAATCTTATTAAATCATATAATTAATATAAATCTTTTCCAAGGGAAGCACCAGCCTGCAACTTAGCTAATTTACGTAAATGTCCTCCTGCCCTTAGACCCCTCCCTTAGGGCGGCTCCCTGGCGGGGGTGACAAAGGAAAGATTGGTCTGGGTGTCAACTATAATTGGTATGCCACCGCCGGGGCTCCACTTAGTGTTGTTAACTCCCCCCCCCCCCTTCCCCTTGAATTTTGCCTAGGCTACGGCCCTGATTATGTCTTCATATAGACTGGCGAAAATAACATTTACAGGCCGCATAATATGCATATGCATCAATACAAACTCTTTCCTTTGAGGTCTCAAAAGTAATAAACTTACACACGAAAAAGATCACTAGTATCGGTAAAATCCTTATAATAGGTCTCTGAGCAGCTTTAGTATGTGTTTTAACAAAGGAAAAAGCTGATTGAACAAATGACGGACACGCAGTAATTTTGCAGTGTGTCTGTACCTATCTTTGGGGTATTATTACATCTGTCATCTCCTCTTGGTCAAATGTAGGGGGTTCTACCATATCTAGCCATCCGTTATTGGGTATCTTGCATTCTGATTGGTTAAGCACTGACCTGTTTTTCCACAACACACGGTATGTAAACGTAAATACTGATAAGAATGAAGTTTTTCATACATTTTCGGTGGTAGAATAGGAATAAACCACATTTTTCGGACTATTACTGTCTCATATAAACCGTCTTGACTCCAAATTTGGCAAAATAACGGACTTGGCTTCGCCTCGTCCGTTATTTTGCCAAATTTGGAGTCTCGGCGGTTTATTCACCAATAATAGTCCGCTAAATGCGATTTATTCCTGAACTATATCTCCCATCACCGAGATCTGCGTCTACACTTACATTAATTACCTAGTATGGTACTTAGGCAACAATGAAAAGTTGCAAGAGAGTTGCGCGTGTGGGACCAGCCAACAGTTGCGTCGAAATTTGATTGAAAAATCGCGCAACTTCTTGAAAGTTGAATCGCAAGTTGAATCGCGTATGTGGGACCCGGGCTTAAGATAAATTAACAGAGATATGTATTTTGCATGTATACCACGCGCAGACACACCAAGCTATTCTTGTAATTCCATTCGATGAATGCGTTTGTAGTTTCGTACGCAGTTCGTTGAATAAAAAAAAAAAAAAAAAAAATCAAATTTGACACTATCGCCGGGCCCGATATTTGCGTCTCGAGGAGCCACTTTCCATAACAATGTCGGTAGAAGTCTAATATCTTTCTTTGAAATATCTTAAGTAACAGTACTGCAAATCGACTCACATCACTAATGAACATCACACAAAACCTTTAAACGTTACTTTACTGGGTTCCATGAGACATAATTCCCCACTTTGGGACACCTCTTCACCAAGTTTGAAGAAAATTAGTCCAGCCAACTAGTAACAGTTTGAAACCTTAATTTATACCTTTGATCCTCTGTCATGTGACATTTAATCTCAATTGCCATGGTAACAGAATATTATGGTAGAACTTGTCGTCCCTATTTTACATATCACATTTCAATGTTTCTTCTTAGAACTATAGCCACAAAATGGTTTTCCTCAATTTAACCTCTGACCTCTGACCTTTAAATCTGACCGATGACCTTTGGTATTTACTTCCAGGGTTGGCGAGACACAATTTCCCACCCTGGGTTACCTTCCCACCAAGTTTAAAGAAAATCGGTCCCGCTGACTAGCAACGGTTTCTGAAACAAAATTTGTACATCTGACCTTCTGTCACTTGACCTTTATCCTCAGTTGCCATGGCAACCACATATTTTGGTAGAACATGTCATCCGTATCATACGTGTGAAGTTCCATGTACTTGCAATGTTTCCTCTTGGAATTATAGGCAAAACACAATTTTTTACACAATTTGACCTTTGACCCTTACTTCCGAGACGCATTTTCCCACCCTTGGGTACCTTCCCACCAAGTTTGAAGTATGACAATTTAATGCTATTGAGTGGTAGGCAAAAAGTATGGTTTCATCCACCACTCCACATCAGTACAGCTGTAAATGGGCAACTTACTTTAAATAGCCATGCCAAAAATATTAATGCCCACTTACCCTACCAGAAATTAGAATGTAGGCCTAACAAGGCATCGGCATCTACCAAGTCAGCCACCTCTCCATTTTGCTCATTAATCTGAAACTATCGGCTCGCTACGATAAAGTTAAAAGTTTAAACAGGTTTTAAAAATGTTTTTAAAACGTTGTAGAAGAAATGCCCTGTCAATTCTTTTCAAAACATTTTCAGAATGTTTTAAAATTGTTGCTACCCTGTCTACACTGTGCAACAAACCGAAAACAAGCGTGTTTGGGGGTTTGTTGCAAGTGAAGTGTTTTGAGAATGTTTTAAAAATGTTGCTCGTGTATACAGGCCTTTAATTTCGCTTCTGTGCACTGGACAATGTAGGGTAGGACCTATAGACAGACACAACACACTCATGTCCCCTTCATCAAATTCAGATTAAACAGTTCTGCACAGGTTTCAAGAAAATTAGCTTCACCGTAGGGTGGCGGGGGAGGGTCATCTTCATACCACCAAACGCTTCAACCTACCAAAATGGTACATGACTGCATATTTCCGATTTTCCGTTTAACATTATCTCTTCTCGAATTTGAGTCGAGATACTACATTGGCAGGCCTACTAACCAACCGCAGTAACTTTGGTCAATCGCAAGTACTAAATGGGCGAAACCATAACGTTGGATACAAAATGGCGTCTATTCGTGTAGTTGGCACAACTCTCCGTATATAACGCTCTGGCCCAGGCTTTTGAAATTGGAACATTCCATTATTACCTTCGGAAAGGCGAATATTCTGAGCATCGAAGTGACGGAAAGCTTGCTTTATGGCCACCTGATAAATGTACACTGTAGCTAATACGTCCCCTTTGGTTTAATACATTCAGAAGGCTGCTTTTTTTCTCCCCAAAGTCTGCTTAGTTCATGACCAAAAAGTGTGGCCACTGCTTTTTAATGTCTGCTTAAAATCGACTAGTTCGCAACAATCTGGGTCACTCCACAGAGCTTACATTCAGAGAGTAAAGGTCATCACTAACAGCAATTAGGTCGTCGAAAAGCTCGTGGGAAGAGAGAGGATCGTGTATATTCCCATATGCCATGACAGCGATAAATTCCGTGAGCCCCATTTGAAACATAGGCCCCCTAAAAAATTCATCTTAGCTATTCG
Organism: Holothuria leucospilota; assembly: GCA_029531755.1. NCBI lineage: Eukaryota > Metazoa > Echinodermata > Holothuroidea > Aspidochirotida > Holothuriidae > Holothuria > Holothuria leucospilota. The sequence continues at coordinate 38,815,744 of CM055982.1, forward strand.
CCCCTGGAGCCATGTGTAATATTTTCTGAGCATATCTGTTCCACTACTTCTAGCCTTTATAAACTTTTGCGCAAATTTGGGGGCTGGAGAAAATTGGAGGGGGAGCTAAAGCCCCTAGCCCCCATGCAACGGCTCTTGCTCAATACTTAAGTCTCAGATTTATTTGTGATTCACTTAGAATAGCCTACATATAAGATTTCTTGCTCTGAATTATCGTTGCTTCATCGTTTTAAACAACGTTGTTGAACACGTCTTTACTACCAACAAGCCCGCAATGATTCGTTCATTTCGTGTATAGATAATCCTAAGCCGGTATTATTGTGTATGCCCTACATACTGCGCATGATTTCCTTCAAAGCGTTCTGTTTCCTGTTACTTTGTATCCTCACGACACAACGATGACGCATAACGAACGACGCCATTCTTGGGACCTCTAAAGTCACGTAGCCTAAATTTTCGCCCAGAGTTTGTGAAATCAACTAAGACGTGAACCTACTTATAGGGACATTTACTAGGTGGATTGTGCTGTAGTTTGTGAAAACAACTGAAACAACGAGAACGTAAACAGGTAATGATATTCACCTTTACAAACGTTTTCCTTGAGATTGTATTCATTACATTTTTCTTAGGTTAATGTATCTATGTTATGTAGTGAGGAAACTACATTTGTACTGTGAAACCTATACGGAGAAAACTACAGTATGCACTTGAACTAGGATTTAATTTCATTTTCATTCATTTATTTGTTTTTCACACCATACATGTATACAAACATAATATATATAATATTTACATCAATTTGAATAAATCCTTCATGATGTGAAGGAAGTAGAACAAAAAACCCTCACGGGCTTGACGAAGTGCTCTTCTCCCGAGTGCTATAGCAGAAAAAATGAAAAGAAACAATTAACAAAAGCTTAACGAGATACTTCACTTCGTAAGCCACTCATGAGCTCTGTCGTCGGCCATATTTATTAGGCGACCGATCATGTGTGTCTTAAAGCATTTAACGTTTTACCATCTTAGGTTAAGATTTGAGCTTATTATTAGTGGCCAAAATATTTTGCAGATTTTGCTGAACATATTCTGTGTGTCTCCTCTAGAGTTGACCATTGCTTGTGTGCGTTCCTATTAAGCATTACGCTTTATTCTTGTACTAAACGGTATATTACCCTGCAGATTATTGATGATGGCAAGAGGAAGACACTGGCTATATCCCGACCGATGCCTACATAATGCTCAGAAATTTCCCCACCTTCTCTTAAATTTGATCGCATCTTAAAAATAAAGAAACTAGCGATTGTTTTCAGTACGGTACAGAGTAAAGCTTGTCAGCTCGCAGGTCTCCCTTCAGGCTTTATCAAATACCGCAGTTCCAAGATTCACAGCCGTAGGGCGGTAATTTGGAGTGGAGGAAGAAATAAAAATGTGTGGTCAGTGGCATCTTGAAGGGTTTGTGAAACTAAGCAATCACCCACCATTAGTGAGCGCGTAGCGTAGCAAGAAATACCTTACTATGTCATGTAGATATTCAAATGCAATTATTTAATTTGTAACAATGTGAGTGTGCATTTCGAAGGGGGAGGGGGCAAATTCATACGTGAGAACGAACCATCCCTCTTTTACAAGGATAGTTGGACATCAAACGGTGGTTGGCTTAAAACAAAACCCATCGACGAACCACTCAAACCGTCCCCCTTCCTCTGCGTACCGGCCTGCAAGCAAAGTCAGCTATTTAACTGGTTCGCTCAAGGGTGCTTCAGGCAAGGAGTGCAATTAACTTCAGCAGCTGTGTCACATATTTTGATGGTACAGCAGACCTTGACAGGTGGGAGGAAAGCCAACTGTAAGATCCATTAAATGATACCCTTCATGAGATACCGTATTTGTGTGGTTAACACCATCTGACCTCTGTGACTCCAGTGACCTTTGACCCCTTCAAAACAGTAACTATAACTCTAACCCTAGAAAGTCAAAAGTTGGACGAAAGATGTGTGGATGGGAGAACCAAACCATAGAGACTGCTAATAGAGAAACTGAGGTGAGGGCGCCCTTAACATTCTGGGAGTGGGTATATCGAGGGGGTAATGCTGTCCATATCTAGGTCAGGGTAGAAAAGATTGTGCTCTTTTATTTGATCACAGCACCACACTAACGACACTTTGCCTGACCCAAGGAGAAGAAAAAATTGCTCAAATCCTAATTGTGATCTTCAATTCTGGTTTTAAACAACTCTAGTTCTAAGTCAGTGGCGGATCCAGGATTTGGCAGAAGGGGGGGGGGGCCCAAGTCATAGTGGTTCAGTTTGTATAAAAGTCCGATCTGGGGGAGGGATCTAAGGGGGGAGGCGGTGCGCCAGGGGTGGTGCCAGGGTATTTTGATAGGAGGTAAAGTATGTGATAAGTGATCACCGTCCTGGGGGAGGGGTATAAGGGGAGGGGGTGTCCCCTCCCCTTTGAGAAATTTTTGTTAATTTAAGGTTGCTCAGATGCAAAATGGTGATGTCTTTGGTATATTTTGGACTGATCATACATGGCTGGAAAGTCTTCATAATTCAGTCAATTTTAATTTTTGGTTGGATGGAGGATGCTTTTCTGGGGAGGGGTCTAAGGAGAGGGGTGTCCCCTCCCCTTTAAGAAAATTTTTGTTAATTTAAGATTACTTAGATGCAAAATGGTGATGTCTTTAGAATATTTTTCAAACTGATCATATATGGCTGGAAAATGCTCATAATTTAGTGAAATTTAAATTTTGGTTGGTTGAAAGAGGAGAGTAAGTTGCCTTTGTTGTCCACATATCAGGATGGCAGTTTCCCGAATTGAAGTCTTCTTTTCCCTTATATTACCCTAAATTCGAAGTATATTTCATTAAAGTAAATTACAAAGCTTAAAGAAGATGCTAACGTTGCAGTAAGTTATAGTTAACTTAAGAACCTGAGGTTGTTGAAAATATTCCTCTAAATATTAAAGAATTCTGAATTTCCCTTGAAAGTAGAAGCAGTGTTCCCAATGATGTGGGCCCGGCCGGTAATAGACTGAAGTTAGCAGTCCAATGCAGTGCTCATGAGTAACCCCTTGCAATGCCCGGAAAACGTTATTGTGACCAATATAAGCCAAAATGTTATCAGCCGGAGGTCAGTAACAGAATATTAACATAAGACTGATTTTCTGAGGTAGAAATTTAAATAATGAACAAATTTGAATTTCACTCTGACACATCACAAAGGCCTATTTAATTGGAAATAGGGCCTAGTCATGTGTTGAAAAAACTTCAAAAATTTTTGAAAGGGGGGGGGGCCCGGGCCCCCTGCCCCCCCCCCAAATCCGCCCATGTAAGTTCTAGTACTTGTTGTGAAGTTCATTTCAGACTCCTTAAAATATTTGTACTGCATGATAACAGAAACAGCTTGTAAAGACTTCGAAGAAATTTCGACAGTCTAAGCAGTATATTTGTAAGACTCTCGGATTGGCAGTATTCACAGAAAAGATTACTTTTGTTTTAGGTAAGGAATATGAACATGTTTCCTGCCATTCTGGAGTGAGGACACCAGCGCACGTTCTTTGGAAAAACCAACCAAACCAACCACTAGAAAGATGATGCCATTAACTACTGTTTCAGTGTTCTGTTATGTAAGACTGTAAATCAGACTCATGACGTTCTAAGACAGAGTATGCCTTACCTATATCTAATATTAGAATAAAGTCGGCAACTGGAACCACTTTGTGTTGAGTTGCACGAAGCGTATCTACAGAATTCCTAAGACTTCAAATTTGTTGGCAACCATGATGAAAATAATAGATAATTGGAAAACTTGGTGCGTTATTTGTATCATAACGCTCCGTTTAATAAATACAACCGAGGATCTAGAATTTTACAGGTTACAAAATAGAGAATTACAGAATTAGATTACAGAATACAGCATAGAGATTACAGAATTCAACCGAGATTACAGAATACAGATTACCGAATACAACCGAGGATTAGGATTTTATAGGATTACAAATTGGAGCCAAGTGGCTCTAATTTGTGAAAGCGATGTCCGAAATGCTCGGGGTGAAGGCGCAATGTTTCGAAAAGATTTGGGGTCCTTCTGAGTGGGAAGTTTGAGAGTGGAAGTGGAAGTTTATGATATCTGGCAATAGTAATAGTAACACCACAAACATCCCTTACATATTGACCGAGGATCATGTGACCAATAACGTGGCCACAGTTCCGACAAATTTAGGCTGCCAAGATGACATTTGGTAATGGTAATGAATCGGCAACATTTCAGACAAATAATAAACATGCATGGCAGGACAAGATCACAGTCCTTCATTGTGTTCGTTGGGTTTTACCGAAAACGGCATTTTATTCCAAACGTTCAGCCATATTGGTAAACCTAAACGCATATACGCACGATGGCGATACTCTGCGCACAGGACTTAAGTACAGTATGTTCTGTCCATATTGTAAGAAGTCCATGAGTATTACGTACGAAAACAGCTCGTTTGGATATGTTATTAATGTTTTTGTAGTGTGATCATTGCAATTTTGGAATAGAATAGCCAAGGTTGGTGCCAGGGTTTGCCCAACGGAAGGTAAGGATAGCTTTTCAGACAGGGCAGGCTGAACAATTTCACAGTAGTCCCGAATGGAGCTTTTGCATACCTAGCATACAACAGTTCAGTAGTGAAGATTCAATACTTGGATGAATTTCGGAACATGATTGTCGCAGCATATTTTACACAATATACAAAGTTGATGTACCAAGCTTACTTCGGATTCAGTGTTTTTGTGAGGAAATGTTATTTCTGGAGTTGAACAGCGCTAGAAGTACGATAATATTTTTTTTATGGATAGAAGAGCCCGAAATGAAGCAGAAATTGGTAAATTAGTTATGAAGGGCAGCTGACTTCCGAGTGAGATAAATTGAATTTTCATTTTATGTCAGCATATTAAATCTTTATGATGTAATTTGAAGTCACAATAGCATTATGACGTCATAAATACATCATGGAACATTTCCAATCAGTTCATTACGATCTTTGATTTAATATTCCTGTTCATGTGTAATATATTAATAGTGTAATACAAAAGCAACCTATTTCGACATATGACGTTGCAAACTTGTCAATGGGAGCCATTATGAATTTATGCAAATTAGTTTGTTTCCCGATATGAGATTTTGTCTGATTTTGGATCTAGTGTACAGTGGGGTCATTGTGACAACGTACCTTCTGTTGCAATATGTTCTAGAGTTCCTTAGTTTGGCTTATTTTTGCACTTATTATAGAGTGTTGGAAAATTCTTCGTAGGATGAGGAAAAACGGAAAACTTAAGGTACTGGACCAAGATTGGAACGCATGCTTGATTGATTGATTGATTGATTGATTGATTTTATTTGGTACAAAATAAAACAATAAACACAAACAAAAGCAAAGACATTCAGAAAGGCAAACTACAGGCAAACAGACGAGAGTTATACATAAAAAAAAACGAGAAAAAGGAGTTACAAAACAGAGTACCAGGGATTACCCAAAAAGCTTACGAAAAGCTCATTTCCATTGGGGTCCCTAAAGACGGAACAAGGAACACTTACACAAGGAATGGAAAATTAACAGAAATAATGCACTGGATGAAAGACGCCGGCACTCGAGTCAGTAAAAAATGAATTAGAGACTTATCCTAAAAATTAGAGAATTATCCTAAAAAGTGCAATATGTAGGAAGGTAAAGTTCAACGGAAGATGGGAAAACAAAACGATAGAGAATTTACAAAACGAGAACCAGGGCGCCCTACACAACCTGGGAAAGTCAATATCAATGATGCGGTTCATATGCAGGTCAGGGTAGAAGAGATTGGTTTGCTCTTTTATTTGATCATATTAGTGCACTAACTTTTGCCTGACTCAAGGAGAAGAAAAACAATATCTCAAATTCTCCGTGTGGTGTTCAGTCTTGGCTTAAGACGTATCCAGTTCAAGTTTCCAGTATCCAGTAAGTACATTTCAGGCGTCTCAAAGGTATTTCTACTTTATGGTAAGAGATTTAGCCTGCGTTTTCAAAGAAAATTCGACACTCTCAGCAAAGTTCTGTTCGGAAGTTATTTTTCATTCACAGAAAGATTATACTTTTTATATAAGAAATATGAATATAATTCCTGTCTAATGTGAGTGTGGACACCAAGGCACGGTCCCCCAATTTTCTAAGAGTGATAAGAAAACTTGTTTTAAGAGCTTCATGGCACTCGATGATATTGCAAGCTATAGCACAGTTTTGCAAGCCTTGTCGTTAAAATTTCCAATCGAGAGAAGTCTTTCCCTCCCGTGTGACCTTTCCAGCAGCTCATTTAAATGTTAAGCAAAATTTGCCCAGGGCCTATTGTCACACGGAATATTGGCAGCATTTCATGGCGATGCCTCCCAGATTTTATACTCCCTTTGGCATGTGAAAAGAAAACGGTAATATGAGCTTAAAATTAATTTACAAGTAAATCCCCCATAAAGCTTTCCCTGAGTACAAAAACCACGATGTCACGTGTTTTTTCATGTCTTTATTAACGTAACAGTTATACGAGTACACCCGTTATGATACGAGTACACGAGCAACTTGCTATTGTCATGACATTGGGCCTAGCCAAGACAACCTAACGTCGGTTGTACCCATATCAAATGGATAAATACTGGAATGGTCACCTCCAGTTACCTGTGTGAAAACATTGCATAAAGCACATAGCCTCTTATTACCTTCCTATATTCCCCTGCAAAGTAATTTAAGCGATGTTTTTGTTTTAGTAGAATTTACGTTCTCTTATAGAAGCTTATATTTTAAAGACCAGATATTTCACAATAATGTAACAATGTAACTTGAAAGGTATTTGAAGTGTTCGGAGACATCTCGACAAAACATTTCTTTAAACCTTTACCTTGGAAAATACATGAAAAGATCTCTCTGAAAAATGTCGATGAAATAAAATGTGATGAAGTTGATCTAACCGTTAAACCATTACTTGATTTGCCCATTACGGCCATTAATTTTTACAATGAAAAATCAAGGTGACTCTGTATTATAATGTCCAACCGTATATCGGGAAGAGGAGGGGACTATTTTAACACAATAAAAGGGAAAGCTAAGAAAATGACTAAGCTGAAGAATAGTTTTTAGAGTTAATAAAAATAACGCACTCTTTAGTTGTTCATTACGGCATTGCAAAAGAGAAACGAAAAATGGAATCAAAATGCAGGTTCTATCACATGCAGTGCCAAGCACAAGACGTACCGAACAGCTGTAAACAGTAGTCGTGAATTTTAAACTATTTTGTATATACTCTGGACTTTAGACAATGCGTAGGAGTTTTATCATCATGACATAATATGCAACGACCCCTTGTAACAGGTATTTCTTGTTACCTAGGAAACTTTATACTCTAGTTTCTGTTATTTAAAAGCGCATTATTGTAACAAACATGTTAGGAATATTTTGTCTTCTTTTCATTGGGCACACACCGATTGCATCTGGTATAGGGTATTGTCTCAATTTCAGTTCACATAGATTTTGTACTGTGCTCAATTTGTTATAACTGATACAGCTCAGGCAAGTTTTTCTTGCTTTCTAGACATTTGCATTGTGAAAACGTTTAAATAAAGCCATGTGCAATTTGTTTAGTTGCACTTCACTAGCTGTCTTGTAGACATAAGAGTTGTTTGATAGCAAAAGTCATATTTGATGATTCGTGAAATTCTGGTAGTTGGACAAAGTGGTCGCAGTAGAGGACCCAGTCAAAACACCCTGAAAACAATGGCTATGTCTTGTGGCTACTTTAATCAGACCTCTCTTGATATCGGTGGCTAAATCAACACCAATACTGTACGTAGGGGAGAAGCACATCTGTCTACATGACGTGGTGCGCTGTGAGCGTGTACCTACTATTACCCGAACATGGTATACATGATGTTAGCAAGAGCTTAAAGGTCAAAAGCAGTCGCCCCAAACTTATTTTGAAACAACAGCTAAATGTCACAAATTTTTTCTTATTTCTCTTCCAAGTATCTTTCATAATATTTTAGGACATAAATATTGCATATTCAAGGTAAACCAAGCAGTTGCTTCTTGTAAATTTTACAATTGAGTGAGAAAATTACTGTCACATGATTCTCAAGAGCCATTCAGGAAATAGGATAGTCTACTACACAATTCTTTATTGGGGTGACTGCATTCTCCCTTTAAAGAATTCCACCCTTTGGGGGAATGTTACTCTTTCTCAAAATGACATTTAGGGGTTTTTATAAATACCAACTAGACCTAGCCGTATAGACTAGCTCTATATGGCTGTACGGCATCAGTAGTGGACTTCAAACCATTGGCAAGGTTTGTCATAAACTTGCACATTAATAAGCAAAAAAGACGCCATAAGAAATCTACATGTTCTAACCTTTCAATTGATAATTAGTTCTAAATTGTAAATATTCTTCTAATTACATTTAAAACATGCATCACTACCTCAGATAACATGAATGCAATAACGTAATGAATGAAGCTAGCAGATACGTTAAGGGAAGAAGGAGAAAAAGACACTGGTACACTTAGTAGGACAAAAGTGACAACAAATCTCGCAAAATTGCATAAATTTATGGAGATTTTAAAGATATTAATGTGTTTGGGTTCGTTGGAAGTGGCTATGCACCCTAGGTAACAGTTCTTAAAATATTAAAACTGTGACTTTCGTTTAGCGTAATTGGATCCAAAGTAGATTTGTGAAAGCTTAATAATTGCTATGAAGTCAGTGTTTTGAAGAGAAGTGTTTTGAAAGAGGGCGCCTTACATTTGTTTTGTATGTGAACGAATGAATAGAGTTTAATCGACTAAAGAAGGTGAAAGGTCAAAACATTTTGTGAATCAAGATGACGAATAAACAAATCAAACGAAACAGAACCTCTTCGTATTTAAATTTCTTTTGGAAGCGAATGTAGGTTTTCTACAGTCCAAAAATGGTAGCAGAGCCTGGTTCACCGGTCTTGTGATGTAACTGTAAATGAAATGAAAACTTCAAAAGAAGGATGGCGAAGATAATCACTGGAATTCAAACAACACGTGTTGTGGACTGTGTGTACGAGATAATACTGTGAAATCCAGGTACGTGAACAGTGCAATGTGATGTAGGACATGTTGCAACCGTGCAGCGTGTAAATCGTTAAAGTTCGTAGTGGTAATCAAATAGCAGGCGAATCCTTCAAACAGGAGCTAAGTTAAACATGGAAGAAATAAGTAAGCTCAAAATAACACAGAGAAACCGTAAAGGTGTGCTAACAAGAACACTTAATAAACTGTCCGAAGTATTAAAGGGAGGACAGGATTATGAGGAGAGAGACACTTGAAAAAGCAAATGGCCTTTACGAGAAAGTTGAAGAGGCTCATTCAGAGGTAGTTAAGCTAATAGAGAAAGATGATGAATTCGAAGTTGAAGAACAATGGATGCTTGATTGTCAGAAGGCATTCATGGTTGTGAAAAATGAGACGAAGAAAAATTTGAAAGAGCACATAAACATTAGGCCTGAGCCTAGGCCTAGGCCCAACATTTCTAATGTTAACGAAGGTCAAGGGCCCACCCAAGAAATAACAAGTGAAGCTGCTCCAGTAGAACAGTCACAGGCAAATAAAGATGAAATTGAACCCTTAACTGAGCAAGAAAATATGCCTAAGCCTAAAACTGAACAGTATGAAGTTGAGACAGGAGAAAAATTAAGTAGTCTTTTTGAGACATTTTCATTGTCACCTAGGTCAACAAGACTTTTCAGCGGGGACCCATTGTATTTTCATTCATTTGTTACCAGCTTTACAAACACGGCAAGTGCTGCATCAAATGACAGTGTACGACTCGACATGTTGATGTCAAGGTGTGAGGGAGAAGCACTGGAGGCCATACAGTTTTGTAACATGAAAGCACCCGAGGAAGAATTCAAAATGGCAATCAAGAAGCTTAAAGAACGTTTTGGGGACACTGCAAGAGTGGCTCAAGCATGGATAAAGAAGGTAACAACCAGACTAAAGGTACATGCAGGAAATATCCGAAATTTTGCAGATGACCTTGGAAATTGTTACGAAGTACTGAACACACCAGGCTACCTCTATGAGCTTAACGACCAGGCACGTTTGAAGAAAATAATGCTTAAGGTTCCACGGTTTTTGCAGAACAGATGGTCAAGAGATAATTTTAAGATCAAGAAAGAGACAGGTAAAAATGCTGAACTTAAAGATGTAGTGAAGTTCATACGGAAAGCTGTCACAGAAATTACTGACAGTTTTTCGGAAATGGAGATGAAAGCCTCTGGAGCCTCAAATCATACATCAAATAGACAGGACGTAGTAGGCAATAGAACCAAACCATGTAAATCAAGGCCAAACAAAACCAAGCGTAAAGTCGTTAAATCTGTGTGTAGGATGTAATGAAAAAAGTAATCACAGATTGTGGGAATGTGATGGTTTCAGAAAGTTAAGTATTGAATCCCGGTGGGATTTAGTGACCAAATGTAGGTTGTGTTTCAAATGCTTGGGAAGACATTTTGCAAGGGATTGTACAAGAAAAATGCACTGTGGGATAAATGAATGTACAGGGGATCATAATAAGCTATTACACAAAAACAAAGTGCAGGTTGAACAGGATTCCCCCACGGGAGGGGAGTGCCCAGGTGAGGAAGCTATTCAGGAGCATAGTATGAAAACCTATTTGAATCAAAAGGATGGCAGATCCTTGAAAACTGTTCCTGTCAAGGTCCAAAATGGGGCAAAAAGTGTGATTTTTAATGCATTACTTGATGATGGTAGTGATCAGACATATATAAGTAATGGTCTAGCTGCCGAATTAGGTTTAAAGGGAGAGCAAAGTGATGTTATTGCGAACCTTTTTCATGGGAAAGAGAAAAGATTTCAAACGTCAAGTGTACAGTTTGAAGTTTCTGGAATAGAGCATAGTACCGGTACTAGTAAAAGGTACAGGTTAAAGGAACTGACAGTTGATGATGTATGTGGAAAACTAAAACCACATGATTGGCCCTTATTGTCCAAAGATTGGATGCATCTAAAGGGACATAGAATTTCCCCACCCAGGAAAAAGGGTTGTGGATATGCTCATTGGGGTGGAATATCCTGAATTACACGTAGCCAGGGAAGAGCGTGTTAGGCAAAAAGGGGAACCAGTTGCAAGGAAAACACCCCTTGGATGGACGTGTATTGGTCCAATCTCCAAAACAAATAGAATTTCAGTGTATCATGTTAAACAGGTGAACACATTTAAGTGTTGCTCCACAGAATTGAGTAGTGTTGGTCAGTGCCTTGAAAAAATTTGGAAAGTAGAAAGAGTGTGTGATGTAATCAAAACGCCAACTCACACAGAAGAAATTACGGCATCGAAACTTGTGGAGCAATCAATGAAAAAGTGTGAAGACAGGTATGAGGTAAAAATACCATGGAAGAAAAGTAAGGTGGAAAATGCCGCATAGTAATAAACAGGTGGCAGAGAACAGGCTTAAAAATTTAGAAAAGAAGTTGAGAAAGGATGATTGGCTAAGACAAACCTATGTTGATGTGATGAACAAATACCAAGAAAAAGAGTATATAAGTAAGGTGGATCCTGCTACCAGTGTTGAACAAGAATGGTTTCTACCACATTTCCCAGTGGTGAGAAAAGACCGAGAAACTACAAAGGTTAGAGTAGTATATGATGCTTCGTCCCAATGTGAAGGGTTATCACTAAATGATGTTATTGATAATGGACCACATGATGTTCTCCTGGGGTTTAGAAGAAAACCCATAGCCCTGATATGTGATATTTCAGAGATGTATCTACAAATACAACTTGCAAAAGAAGACAGGGCTATGTTTCGATTTGTGTGGAGGGACCCAGTAGAAACTGATGATGAGCCAGAGATATATGAATTTAACAGAGTAGTGTTTGGGTTGAATGTGGCGCCTTTCATTTCCCAAATTGTCACACAAGAAAATGCTCGAAAACATAAGGACAAGTATCCTTGTGCCGCAGAAGCAGTACTAAAGAGTACCGAAATTGACGATACAATGGCGTCAGTTGATAATGTAGGAATCGCAGTCAAGTTGTATCATGAGTTGGGACAATTGTGGGGTCAGGCTGGGATGGAAGCAAAAACGTGGCTCTCAAATTCAAAGGAAGTAATGGAACAGATTCCTCAAGAGCTTAGAGTAAAGGAAGCTAGTCTTACTGAAAATGAGTTGCCTTCTGTAAGTACTTTAAGTTTGTCATGGGCTGCTGAACAGGATCATTTCAGGTTCAAAACTTCTGCAGTCGGGGAGGTGTACAATGAAGAACTCACAAAGCGTAAAGCATTAAGTAGGATCTTAACTGTATTTGATCCCTTGGGATTTGTGTCACCATTTGTGATTCAAGGGAAAATATTTATGCAAGAAATTTGGGTCAGTGGGATCGGTTCGGACGAGGTAGTCGGAGGAGAACTTCAGGATAGAGTGTGTGAATGGATCAGAGACAGGGAAAATTTGGGTGATATAAAAGTAAACAGATGTTTGTGTCGAGGTGGAGCAGAAAATGTTGAACTGCACACGTTTGTGGATGGGTCTAGTGAAGCGTATGGTGCAGTCACTTACTTAAGGAGTGTGAGTAATGGTCAAGTGGATATTCTGTTTGTGGCATCTAAAACAAAGGTATCACCCATTAAGAAAGTAAGCATTTCTCGATTGGAGTTGATGGCGGCTGTGGGAGGGTTAAGGTTAACTCAATGTATTGCACAAAATTTGAAATACGAACTAAAGAAAGTCATTCGTCATTCGTAGCAAACCGTGTTGGGGAAAATCAGTATCACACGAATCCAAGTCAGTGGCGTTATGTACCGACTAAACAGAACCCCGCTGATTTGGCATCACATGGAGTGAGTGCCAAAAGTCTGAAAGCAAGTGAATTATGGTGGTTTGGGCCCAAGTTCTTGAAGTGTGCACCCCGAACCTGGCCAGAAAATAAAGTAAGCCCTGACAATGAAAATGGGCAGGTGGAGGAAAAGAAACAGGTCACAACATGTATGTATTCTGCGAGAACAATGTTAATCTACACAGAAGGTTGGCGACTAGATCCAAAACGTTATTCAAAGTGGACAAAATTAATTAGAGTAACAGCATATGTATGGAGATTTGTAAATAACTGTGTTCTCAGGAAGGGAGACAGAGTTAAAGGTATTCTGAGCAGTGATGAAATGTTACAGGCAGAGAATTACCACACTAAGCGGGCTCAGGTTGAGTCCTTTGAGGAGGATATTAAGAGGTTGTATAGAGGGAATGCTGTGAGAAGCAAAAGTGTAGTAAGTACAATGCTCCCTAAAATAGATGAGGATGGGTTACTTAGGATGACAGGTCGTTTGAGACTGATAGAAGTACTACCCTACAATGTACGCTATCCAATAATTCTACCCAGGAAGCATGCAGTCACAAGACTTGTTGTAAAACAGTATTACGAGAAGGGAAATCATGCCGTGGGAACAAACCACTTACTGTCTTTGATTTCTGAGAAATTCTGGATTATTCACGGTTGAGAGGATGTAAATTGTCAGATCATTTGACTTCTTATTAATATCATGTTGTTGTTGAGGGTTGTGAAATTGGAGTCAACTGTTTATCTAGGAACAGTTGAGGGAGGGGAGAATGCTTTGAAGAGAAGTGTTATGAAAGAGGGCGCCTTACATTTGTTTTGTATGTGAACGGATGAAAAGAGGTTAATCGACTGAAGAAGGTGAAAGGTCAAGAAATTTTGTGAATCATTATGGCGAATAAACAAATCAAACGAAACAGAACCTCTGGGTATTTAAATTTCTTTTGGAAGAGAATGTAGGTTTTCTAAAGTTCAGTCAGTCAGACAAGCTTCTTCATCGTCGCTATTGCTTTGTTGTTGTCACATTTCTGCGGTTACTTGTTAAACTGTACTGTAAAATATTAATATCACGCAAACGCGTTGCGCGACCAACTTTCTCATTTTCCCCACAATATGAAAACATGGCAACTGTTACGCCTAGGTATAATACACAGACCCGAAACAGCAAAAAGATGCAGAAGAATGAAATTAAGATTCCAAATTGATAATTATGTAACGCCAGTCTCCTCGATACTCTTGCAAAATACACTATAATTTTCACTTAGGCCTATATTTAAAATATTTAATTTGTAGACGTTTATTGACTCTCAAATTAGCTTTAAATTCTCAGCGAAGTGGTAAACCTCTGTCTATCTTAATTGGACCTCTACTGATACCAGTGGCACAACAAATACGTACCTATGTGTCGAAGATGTTAATGGGGGGGGGGGTGTTCATGCTTTTTATGAGAGCAAAAATTGGACCCTTACGTTTTCCAGATGAGTATTCGAGTGGTTTAAGGTTAGATTAATGTCCAGGGTAGAGGAATTTTCTAGTAATCCGGAGTATTGTTTTGAGTTTTCTCATTTTTGTCACTGAAAGTTCTGAATCGAGAGTAGTCACATTACTTGGGGAGGGGTTACATAACTGTAAGGCACCAAAAGTTGGCAAAGTCCATTCCCGTTATGTTTTTAATCTAAGAAAAGTAAGGAAATTAAAAAAAAATAATAATCGTGTACTGAACTATGTTGCTTCCATGCAAGATAAACTACAACATAAAAATCTCTAAAATATGTTTATTTTAAAGAATAGGCTATCATATAGCTAAATTTTTTTCATTTGCTTTGTTCTTCCATATAGACTTTGATGAGAAATGATCTACTTTTAGAGAGCTGCACCCCTTCAGAAAAAAATGACAACGACCCTCCGCCCAAGACGGGCTGATATCGAGATTGACTTTAGTGAAGTCCAGTAGTTCACAAAGTGAATAACAATAGCTGGATTAATAGCAAATCAGGCTCATTTTACGGTCTGGCGGTCGAAAGAAGGTTCTCAATTCATGAACAATTTTATCGGTAGACTAAAGGAAACTTTTCCAGAATGGCGGAAAATATTATTTCAAGATTGAGGGAAGATTTCGTACATTGCACAATTTGCACCGAGCCTTACAATGCACCTAAGATGCTTCCATGTCTACATAGTTTCTGCCTTCCTTGCTTGGAACGATGGGCTCGAAATAGCCACAACCGGTCTTTTTCTTGTCCAAAATGTAGACGCACAGTTTATTTGCCACGTAATGGTGTAAGCGGCTTGCCTCACAATTTCTTTGTGGTCAGTCTGATGGAACGGTTGGAAGAGATTAATAGGCTTTCCAACGAACATCTAGACTACAATTGCAATATTTGTAGAAATGGAAATGACACTATGTTTTGCCTTGATTGTAAGATGCATATTTGCCACGGCTGCAAAGTGACACACGACCGCTTAACGAGGAGCAGCAATCATCCCTTGATCCCGTCTGATAAACTTTCTGACGAAAACTATTTGCAGAGTGTGTTATCTACCCAAGCACCATTTTGTGACATCCATAAACAGGAAAGAGTTCGTTATTACTGTACGCAGTGTAGCCAGTTAGCATGCCAAGTGTGTGCAACTGTAAGTCACCAGGGCCATCAAAGCATTCAAGAAGTTGAAAGAATGGTCATTTCAGTCAAAACCAAGTTAGAAAATCTTTTGGAGGAAAGCAACCGTGATATGATCGATGCACGAAACAAGTTAGAGGTGACAAAGGAAGTTACTGAAGAAATAGAAAGCGAAATATCACAGATTTGTAGGAAGGTTGACTCTCGTTATGACGAAATTTGTAAGAAATTACGATCAGACAAAGAGAAGTTGACAGCACAGCTACGAACAATACAAGAACAGCAGTGCTCACCTATAAAGGATATTGAAAGAAACGTATCTGATTGGGTTAATGCAATGGAAAATACTCAGGAAATGACTCTTGCAATCCTACAACAGAACAATGCATGGGAAATATTACAAATGAATATGAAACTTGTTGCATCATTTGAAAGATTGAAAAAATACCAAATCAAAGAGAGTGTACGAAGAACAAGAAAAAAAGCAAAGTTTTATCCAGCAAAGCTCGGTGTAGTTGATGAATATCAGAGACGGGCAACAAACGAGTCCGAAAGGACTTCGTCACAAAATCTTTTTAAGGCCAATTTTATTGGAAAAGCAAGGGAAACCATTTTCAAGTCATGGTTCTCCAGGAATGATTTCTTCTAAAAACTTTCTAAAAACTGTCTTTCGTTCCAACAAAATCGAGACTGACACCATGTTTCCTGAATATTAATTTGTCCCCTATTAGACAAGGGTAGCTTCTATAATACTTCGTCAATGAAGCAGCAAGATCACTATTAGTACCCGTGTTGCTTTACTAGAATAAAAATTTGTCAAGCAAAAACCGCACTTAATAGCTTGGCAACCTCTCGTTTCGGGTGCAGTGATGTTGATACACAACTATCACATTGAAAAGGTTGCCCACTTCCAAGGACCTAATTTGTTGTGTCATCTTTACATGTCACTAGAATTCTCAAAATGTGACAAATTATCAAAGCATTAAGGATCATGTTCTTTTTAGCTGACTATAGCGTAGCCGTTTAGCCGACATGACAAAAACAGTGTTAAATAAAATGATATTCATGTTTTGCTTCGTCAAATGTTACAAAAAATTTACTTTCATTGACTGTTGAAATGGAAAACATAAAATATAGGTCGTCATTTTGTGTGAATAGAAATGTGTTTCACACAAAGATTTGCTCCAATATACTAATAAGAGGCCTCATAAATGTCCATGCCCTCAAGAGTTGAAAAGAAGTAATACATTAACTAATATGGGAATATTCTAAAATACGAAATTAAACAATAATGTCACTTTGAGGTACGTTCAGACAAGCGTCGGAATATGATCTTCGCAATTAAGTTATGGGATGAGCGAAAATGGCAGCATTGCAGCTCCGAGAGGGCAGACTATCTGACGTACCCAGAATCCGTAAAGCATATTGTTGATGTAAAATAGATAGCTGATCTTAAATGTTTGTGGAGAATTCAAATCGATGTGACGTGTGAGGTGTCGCTTAATTTGGTTTAGGTTTACATTGTTGCGCGAGTTATTACCGTAAGCGGTCATCATCATCTTTGACGTGATCAGCTTGCCGTTTTACTCGACTTCAGTGAGCAAGGGAGAGTTGATTCACGTTTTCCTTCTCACTAAGTTGTAATAGTTATGAAGAAGAATATTAATTTTATTCTATTGGTTGTGAAATAGTTTGGCTGGTCTTTCCTACAATCTTCTGCTAAAGAGATAGATTACATGTAATGCCTTCAGATGGATGTTTTATATTCATTTTGAAACTTCTGTATGCTTATTTCTTGAATGTTTATTAGATAGGTGCGGGAAGTTACTTTCAGCTGGGAAATGAACCGCCGTCCAGGGATCTTATTAGATGGGACACCATTTCCTAAGACCAGCTTTTCCTCGTGGAATATGCTTGGACATTTGGGCGTCTTTAGATGCAGTTTGATGCAACATTTTGCGTAGTTGTTGAAACACATTTACAGAAAATGGTTAATACATAATTGCAACGGTAAACAAGTAAAGGGTTTTCATGTTTTGAAAAGAGGGAAAGAAGCACACTCCAGCCCCGGATTTATGAGGCTGAGCCCTCCACCTTGTTTCTAACGAGTATACTTTACTGTGACTCACCGACTGTTTTAGCGTTTGATCATTTAGGAGACAACCATAAGATAAATTAAGCTGGTAAGGTAGCAAAGCTATGAAACTTTCGTTGCAACTTGCAGGCTTAACACCTCATTACAAAACAGGGAACACTTACCATGATGAGACACGGTACAAAAAAGGAAATGCCAGCTATGCACTGAAATGTAACATAGACAAAGCCAAGTCTTGCGTCGATAGATGAAATGCTTTCTGTGAATTAAAACGTGCCGCTTCTTAAAAAAGGTTCTTTCATTCGGACTGCGGAGGAGGCTATACATAGCAAGGGCTCATTAAAGACTCCTATACAGATACTTCAGAAAGGTTCAAAATTTAAGCCATGTTTTGCACAAGCCTTTGAAATGAACAGTTGTAAACAAAAATTTCACCTCCGAATCTCCCCCTCAAAATTGGAATGATCATAATTTCTCTTTTCTTTGCTGAAAACTACAGATATTCGTGTGGTTTACTCTATAACAAATAATAAGATATGCAATTAATGCAGACATCATTTGGTGGTGCCATTTAGTCAAAAATCGACCATTGGCAGCCACCTAATATAACAGTTGGCCATAAATACTTCTTGAAATTGAATTAAGACGGAGTAAATAAAGTCCATTGTCATTAGTAATGTTTATTTTGAATTGAATGCAAAAATACTTCTGGAAATTGTATCAAGACCGTGTACAACAAAGTCCAAGTCATGATAGGACTGATACCGTCAGTGGTAGGAGTCGTGATGCTTTACAGTATAGTAAGGATAGCCTGAATTGTGTTGAAGTCACCAAACAGTTCCCTTCTGGGTTTTCTAACTGCTTGTAGCGTGAAAGTTTTAGGAAGGTATCTTCTAAAAAGGCAGCTTTGATGATGTTGGTTGGCATTCATGTTCTTGAGGTAGTGTCTGTTGGCTTCTTCACCCAGCATGTTCTGTTTCCTACTCGTGAGGACAGTTGTCTGGATTTGGTGTTTAGCAGTGATAAAATCATGGTTAGATATGTAAGTAGTGGTGGTAAGGTAGGATCTAGTGACCATAATCTTATTATCGTTGATATATGATGTTTCAGGAAACATCAAGGTGGTGACAAATCTGTTTTAGATGTTTGCAAGGCGGACTTTGATCGCGCTAAAAAAAGCATCCTACCATAGGCTGGACCGTGCATTTGTTTTACTTAAGGCCCTGTTGAGGCATGAATTTTTTTCGTAATGTTGTTACTAAAACCACAAAGTTCTATCCCACTCAAGAAAGCTGTGGTTAAAAATAGGCCAATTTGAATTTCTAGAGAGGTGCTTAGAGCAGCTAGGAAGAAATGTAAATGTTGGCGATGATATGGAATCAGTAATAGTTCTTTTGATCTGGAAGTCTACAAAAATTTTGAACTCAGTTTAGCTCATACCAGAATGCTGGTGTAAGCTATTGTGATCATGCGATCACTCTATCTATCTATCTATCTATCTATCTATCTATCTATCTATCTATCTATCTATCTATCTATCTATCTATCTATCTATCTATCTATCTATCTATCTATCTATCTATCTATCTATCTATCTATCTATCTATCTATCTATCTATCTATCTATCTATCTATCTATCTATCTATCTATCTATCTATCTATCTATCTATCTATCTATCTATCTATCTATCTATCTATCTATCTATCTATCTATCTATCTATCTATCTATCTATCTATCTATCTATCTATCTATCTATCTATCTATCTATCTATCTATCTATCTATCTATCTATCTATCTATCTATCTATCTATCTATCTATCTATCTATCTATCTATCTATCTATCTATCTATCTATCTATCTATCTATCTATCTATCTATCTATCTATCTATCTATCTATCTATCTATCTATCTATCTATCTATCTATCTATCTATCTATCTATCTATCTATCTATCTGTCTATCTATCTATCTATCTATCTATCTATCTATCTATCTATCTATCTATCTATCTATCTATCTATCTATCTATCTATCTATCTATCTATCTATCTATCTATCTATCTATCTATCTATCTATCTATCTATCTATCTATCTATCTATCTATCTATCTATCTATCTATCTATCTATCTATCTATCTATCTATCTATCTATCTATCTATCTATCTATCTATCTATCTATCTATCTATCTATCTATCTGTCTGTCTCTGTCTGTCTGTCCACAATTGTTCAAAATGCTTCTCCTCCCGCATGCTTCCATGGATTTATTGAAACTTGGACACAATGTTCCTTGGGTGCTGAACCATTGGGATGTTATTAAGTGCTTTGACCTCACAATACCACCCTACTGGTGTTAAACGTTCCGGTAACGATGCTTGGTCAGTGATCTGTTTATGGCATTTTTGAATTTTGGTCCAAGGTCCCATGTGGACCCTATTGCCTATTTTATGAAGTTGTGCAAAAAGCTTTTCCTTCTACAAATTCTCTTGTACAATGTTGATGATTTGTCATAATGGTGCTCTGTAAATCGTACCTTCAGGGTGTGCAGAAATTTTGGGTCCAAGGCCCAACATGGGCCCTAGGATTTATTTTGTGAAATATTGCAAAATGACCAATCCCTCTTCCAGTTAATTAATGATAAACAGTAATGACCGCCTGTCATAAAGATGCTTGGTTAATGATCTGTTTATGGTTTTCTGGAAGTTGTGGTGTAAGGTCCCATGTGGGTCCTATGACCTTTTTATGAAATTATGCAAACTGTCTCCTACAGATTTTCTTGTACAATGTTGATGGTCTGTCATAATTATATTGGGTTTGTGGTACCTTCAGAGTGTTCAGAAATTTGGGGTCCAAGGCACCAGATGGCCGTAGGGTCTATTTTGTGAAATATTGCAAAGTGATTAACTTTTCCTCCAGTTAAAGTTAAACAGAGTTGATGGAATATTAAAATGGTGCCTGGTGAGTGATCTGTTTATGGTATTCTGGAGTTTTGATCAAGGTCCCATGTGGGCCCTATGGCCCATTTTATGAAATCTGCAAATGTTTCTTCAACTACAGATTCTCTTTTACAATGTTGATGTTTGTCATAATGATACTTGGTTAGTGGTACCTTCAGGTTGTAGAGGAATTTTGGGTCCAAGGCCCATTTTGTGAAATATTGCAAAATGGTTAACCTCTTCCTCCAGTTAATGTTAAACAGAGTTGACCGGCTGTCATAATGCTTTTTTAGTGATCTGTTAATGGTTTCCTGGAAGTCTTGGTCCAAGGTCCCATGTGGGCTTTATAGCCTTTTTTATGAAATTCTGCAAATTGCATACTCCTACAGATTCTCTTGTACAATGTTGATGATTTGTCATAATTATACTCTGTTAGTGGTACCTTCAGGGTGTTCAGGATCCAAGACCCAAGATGGACCGTAAATCTTGTGAAATATTGCAAAAGGCTTAACCTTTTCTTCCAAATAATGTTAAGCAGAGTTGACAGCCTGTCAATGTTGCTTAGTTAGTGATCTGTGGTGGGATTTACTAAAATTTGCGTGAGTTTTTTCGTAAGTCAAAACTCTTACGAACTACGTAACTTGAACTTTCTTAAGATGTATTCACGAAAACAACTTACAAAATGAAGATAAAAGCAAATATGTTTTGTGACATTTCGGAAGCTGCCTACAGGGTGTTCGAAATTTGGGATCATTTGAGGTCATTTAAAGTCATATGACACTTGTATTAGTAAAGACTAGAATCCAGGGACCCTTGGTTGAAGGTATGAGATTCTGCACTGTTGGTGCTCTGGTTAAAGAATTGGTTAATGACACTAAAGTTAGGTTTGAAAAGCGGTTGGCCGATTAGGTTAATGGCTTATTTGTTAAGTCATCCTTTCGTGTCTGTAACACGAAATAGTCTATTTTTGGGACTTGTAGGGTTTCTGAAAGCTCATCCTCAACGATACTGTTTTCTCTGAGGAACTGGTTGTATATAATAGTTTTAAGGTTAGTAAGGTTCCAAGACCAGATAGGATCCATCCTACCATTCGGCATAAATGCTCGGAGAAATGTTTTCAGTTCCTCTTTCCATTATTTTCAGAAGTCTTTAGATTCAAACTTTGTCCCTGCTGATTGGCGAGTAGCTAATGTCACTTCAATTTATAAAAAGGGGGATAGGAAACTTCCTCGTAAATACATTCTGGTCAGCTTAAACAGTGTTGTGTGCTAAGTTATGGAATCTTTAGTCAAAGATTGTTTACATAAAAATCTTTTAGATAATGGGTTACTAAATCTGTCGCAACATGGTTTCCTAGCCAGTTAATCTTGTGTTACTAATTTCTTGAGCTATTTGAAGATGTCTCTTTATCTCTTGATTCTGGTCACGGTGTTGTTGTCATGGGATTTAATATTGCAGGCAATTCGAAGCCATCTAGGCAATGTACAGCTACTGCTGCTAGGGCTAAAAGGATGCTTGGATTGAACAAAAGGAAATTCAGTAGTTGAAGTAAAGAAATTGTACCAAATTTGCATAAGCAGTTGGTAAAACCCATCTTGATTACGCGGCTCAGGCTTGGATTCTCTTCTAAAAGGACGCTTATTTTCGAGCAAGTTTAGAGGAGGGCTACTCGTCTAATACCTGAGGCAAGAAGTCTACCTTAGCATGTTAGACTTGAGTGTCTTTGGCTTATCACCTTGGGGTTAGGAATGATAAGGGGTGAAATGCTCCAGCTTTAGGGGGAATTCTCTCTGAAAGGAATCCTTTGTCATCTTGTAGTCACTTAAAAGTTTAAAGTGGTTCTCGGGTTCGAGGTCATTGTAAAAAGCTACTGAAGTATTGTGCATGGCTTGACATAAGGAAGTTAAGTTTAAGTTTGTCAATTTCTTCCATAACTGTGGCAGAATTGATATTTACTGAGATCGCGTGGTGTTGGTCTAGCTGTTTGTTTTAGCAAAGGGTTTGGACTTCGGGATATGTTATGGGGCCTTATTCCTACTTTTTACTTCAACCTGCTATGTTATGTTATGTAGTTAATCTTCATCTGCTCAGCTGAAACGACGGGCTGTATCCTTTAAACTAAATCAGCTCTATTCATTGATCATTTCTTCACCATGTAGTTTGCTTTCTTTATCACACTTTTATTGATCATAGTGGCATTTGACAAATTTCCCATAGGTTCATTAATTGCTGTCATCTTGTTGTAACATTTTCCTAAAAGTATAATCCGTGTTTTTCTCTGGTATTGTTATATAAGGTATGAAACTATTATCAAACTGATTCAGTATTTAGGGTAGGATCATGTGAGGAAACGTTCACAAGGTTAAGGAAATTATTGTATGTATTCTGTTATTACATATTGTATAACTGTACAGTTCATCAGGAATTATTCTTTTGAGAAAATGTTTTATTTGGTTTGATGGTTCATGACACCCTTACCCACAATACGAAAGCTGTACAAACATGATGTTTTGTATGTTGTGTCATGCAAATATTATACTCTAAACCATGTGCATGTGGAGATTAACATGCAGAACTTATAAACAAGGGATGAACAAATTTAAAGGTACCTAAGCCTCCAAAAATAGTTGAAGTAATTAAAGTGAGCCTCAATGTAAAAA
This sequence comes from Holothuria leucospilota, assembly GCA_029531755.1. Classification (NCBI taxonomy): domain Eukaryota; kingdom Metazoa; phylum Echinodermata; class Holothuroidea; order Aspidochirotida; family Holothuriidae; genus Holothuria; species Holothuria leucospilota. Next base: position 38,838,944 of record CM055982.1, read on the forward strand.
AGTGAAAATATACATTTGAAAATTTTGTGTGAATGTGAAACCAACTTTAAAAAATATGCTATGAACTAGCAGTAGTATAATTATTACATTATCTCTTTAATATCAAAGGTTGTCCAACCACAGATACTAACTTCTTCATATAAGTTCTGTGTTGTGGCACTGCTGTAATGGGAATTTGCTTTGACCCCCAGACATTATCTGATTATAGAGCATCAGCGCCCAGCTATGTGGCAAATGTGCATCACCATAATGGCTGATCGTTTAGTGTGTTTTATTAAATCATTACATTTTCTTTAATATTTAACAGTGTTGGAAAAGCCAATACCAAACATGAATTTCAAACCACTGAATTGTCATCATCGTGTGCATTTTACCAGGGGGATGTCCGTAATAGCTCACTCATTTTACTTAGTAATGGAGCATGACGTTTGGGGACATTTTTTCTAATGTTCTTTTCCCATAGAGTCATGTCCTTTACCTCGGTGTCTTGACATAAAGCTGGTATGAAATGGAGATCTATCGAAAACTCTTTCTTTGAAGCCGACAGTAATCACTTAAAAGGTGTTACAAACTAAACACAAGGGAGTCTCGTGGTCTGCTACATCTTGAAGTGCACATTGGGAAATTCCGTCCCTTGCATAAGTAATGCCAGTAGCTTTACCCTTACAAAAACGCGTAACAGGCCACATGTGAACACATATAATCACATGTGGCAAGACATATATAAAGATACATAAGGAAAAAGTGTGGTAATGACTGGTGACACATGGCATTAGAACCAAGTTGACACACAGGACCTCGCTTTTCCTTCATGATTGTCACACTTGGAAATCTGGGTCAAAGTGAGGAAAGCTGTGTCAAGTTGACACACGTGGCAAACCAGGGCAAAGTGCGACAAAGAAAGCAAGTGAAAAAAATTGAATTATTGAGGTTAATTTACTCAGCACCACACCTCTCTACACATTTCTACACAATACCTACTTTACATTTCCACACAATACCTACTTTACCTTAGTTTGTTACATGTGACCTGTGTCAAAATAGTAATTATTATATATCGACCATTTCATAGCACTGAGACTGCACTTGTTAAGGTTTCATCTGACATTTTGCAGAATATGGATAAGAAACAGTCTTTTTTTGGTGATGTTTGATTTAAGTGCTGCTTTTTTGACACCATAGATTATCCAATATACTCCTTGAAATTATAGCATGTGACTTTGACATTGGTGGACAGGCGGCTACCTGGCTTCGTTCCTGACTACTAAACCGTACGCAACGTATTAATGTTAATAGTTCATTTTCTAGAGATTTCAACTTGAAATGTGGTGTCCCACAAGGTTCCTGTCTAGGACCAGTCTTGTTTGTTCACTATGCCAGTAAACTTTTTAACATCCTGTCCTGCCACTTCCCACAGACCCATACATATGCTGATGACACACAATTGTACTGTCTTTTAGACCTGATGACAGGCTTTCGGAAATTGAAACGATAAATGTCAAGCAATATGTATTTCTGATGTTCCAAATTCGTTAATAAAGAGTAACTTATGATTAACGACGGTAAGGCAGAGTTCTTAATAAATGGATCTCAAGGAATGCTTTCCAAGATTTCTATTAACGATATTGTGGTTGGTAATGCATCTATCAAAGCTGCAACCGAAGGGCATAAACTTGGTGTATGGTTTGATGAGAATTTCCAGTTTGATTTTCATATTAGTAAAATTTGCAGTAAGTCTTTTGCCCAGCTATTTACGATAAGACAAGTTAGGAAGATGCTTCCCTATTATTATTGTTGTTGTTACTATTACTATTAGTATTAATATTACTTTCCTTTTCGTTACCGCTATCGTTATAGTTATCATTATATCATGGTCATTATTATTTTTGTTGTTGTTTTTGTTGTTGTTGTTATTGCTATTGTTTTTGGCCATAAGCTGTAATTTTGAATTTCAAAACAGTGTTTCTTACTAGACTGACAGGAACTAGGTCTTGTTAAGGAAACAAAGTTTATGTAGTGAACTAGGTCTAGATATGCTAGGCTAATCCAAGGCAGGCTCTGTCCTTCTTAAACTAATAATTAAACAATAAGTGCATATGTAGGACGCGCGCCAGCGCGCGGCGAAATATAACACTTTAAAGGTATTTTAGTAAAGTTTTTCTTCTTTTGTCATTACAAAAGCAACCTGTTATGTTACAATTTTCTATATCTTTGATTATTTGAATATTTGGTAATTACATTAGATATTTCAGGGGCGAAATGATGGTTTTGCAAGCTCACTTTTCTTTGAGGTAATATGGGCCCCGTTTAACAGCGATTTCCTTCCTGATAACGTACAAAACACATGTAGCATAAACGTTTGAACTAATAGTAAATGCGATAGTAACACCTCTGTCGTTCTTGCGTATTGCGCCGGCGGTAGGTAAAGCGCTAAGTCGGAAGGCGAGCCTCCTTCGTAACCACCCAAGTGCAAAGTAAATGCGCCTTTACGTGATGAAAGCAAATATCAACGCGCTCTAACTTCACGATTTGAGTAAGCGGAAAAGCGGCGCATACTGCACCTACACGCCTACGACCTGACTGGGACGCAACAGTAAAAACGAGTCTCGTGGCAGACGTTTCGATTAAATGTATGCCAAATTTTGTTCTCGACCAGACCACCGGTCCTGATTGCGATCCCACAGGCTTCGTCGTGACCAAAATCGGAAAAATCAGACTGTTTGATACTCATACTGGAGTCGGAGGGGGTGGGGGTTGCGTAGCAGTTGCGTAAGGTCGTGGCAGTGCGGCTGTCATCGACCCAACTGAGACCTAATTTTAGTGAATTGACCAATAAAGAAAAGTTTACGAAATCAGATGACGGTTGCAGAAAGTCAACATGGTGGTCACCATGCGTGATTGAACAGTGGATTGATTTAAATCCACCTAGTCAATGTGCTGCGTTGTTAATCTTTATTCCGACTGCGACCCGACGAAACTGGGCACGACCGTCTGCAACTTCTCCCTGGCAGACAATTACTCCATAAGGTACTCCATAAGGTACTTTTGTTTTCCCGACAGCTTGGCTTTCCAACAGGGTAGTAATGTTGTGTTGGGTTCGCGCCATGCCTCGACTGCTCACAAAACCTCTCCAAAAATTTGAGAAAGACATTAGTTCTGACTTAAGTCATTTTATTAACAATTCTCTTCTGATAAAGGATCAGTTGAAAACAAATCCATTTGCCAGCAAAAATTATGACGATGTATGATATGGATGTTTACTGATGAAAGCCGGTATCGAAGTCTCGAGATGTCAGAAACTTACTTGAAACATTTAAGATTCTACTTTTGTGTTGACAGTTCCCTCTATGCTATTGATTTGACACTTTAGTTCGGAAACAAAAATATAAATATTTAAAAGTTACTTTCTCGAAATGTCCAATCAGAGTGGTATCAGTCAAATCAAACTTAGGATACGCCTGTAAATTTAATTACGTAACGCCGAGCTGTCGCAGGAAGTTTCCTGTTGGAAACAGAACGAGCGGAAGTCTGCGGTTAAACGGCTGTATGCAGCTTCGACTATGAACAAAGGAGGATTCATTGTAAATAGGAAGGAAGTGATCTTTTGAGGCAAGAAAGCAAATATTATCTTCAAAAAAGAGGATGAAGGAGTATTACATGACAGTAATGATCACTTACTGACACAGAAGTTCCCTCAATTTGTGATTACTGTCCCAACAAGATATTATAATTTCCCGACAGTCAGAATAGTTGCATCCCCGGAGTGACTCCCCTGCTTAGGTGATAAGAGGTGTTGAAGCAAGATGTTATGAAAAGGTTTAGGAATAAAGCGTTGTTGTCGATAGTGGGCCCTATAGTGGGCCCTATCTACGCAGTAATAATATGCAGAGAATGTCAACCATAATCCATTGAAATATGTATATGTATATATATATATATATATATACGCTGTTTTTATCGTATCTGTGCTCTTATCATGTCATCTTTGGAATGTGTTTTAATATTTTTTATCTATATATATATATATATATATATATATATATATATATATATATATATATATATATACACACCATATGATACATATATATATATATATATATATATCATACTATATATATATAATATTCAAAAGGTCAAATGTACTGCGTAGCACTTATGAAGTAGGTAGGTAAAAATGAAGTAGTAAATAGTGCTAAAAGTTTGTGAAAAATTCCCACGACGTTTCGGGGTTTAAAACCCTTCATCAGGTGGCCAAAAATGCAACTGATCGTTGGACACGGCCAAACGTACAATTTAAAAAGAACACAATAAAATTGGGCACGGTAAACCTCGGCTAGGAAAACAGGACAGTGTTAAGTGGTAGACCACAAGTCAAAAAATGAAGGAATTGCTGCGTTATAAAACAGTTCAAGTCTAACGTTCAGACCATGTGGGGACAGGGTTTCAAGGTTTCATGATTAGGCGTGTTTTCGGCAGAGCTAGCGGTCATGATCGGAACCTCGACACGAGATGGCCGCCGAAACCATCAAGTCACGGATCGAGAGCATGTTTGGACGGGGAATTGAAGTGGGTGGCTACCCGGGAACCTCTGGGAGGTTCTGTTTGATGACCTCAGGTGCTCGGTGACTCGGTCAGCAAGACGATCGTTTTGTCTCTCCCACGTACAGTATATTACAGCGTTTTACATACGAGAACGTGAACAACATTGGCTGAAGTACAGGTAAAAATGCTGATGAACGTTAATCCGGTTGTTGTTGGGACCTACAATGGAAAGGTTTTTGTCATAACTGACAACCGGGAAAGTATTGCATCTCCAACGGTAGCAAGGAAAAGAACCTTGGTTGTCAGGCACTACTGCTTGAGGTTGAGAGGCACGGACCAAGTGCTTAGATATGTTTTTTTCAATCTGAATGCCGTGATGGGGGGATCAGGGAAATGGTCACGGCGTGGATGGGTCATGACGGAGGGTCTCTGCATTCCTGTAAATGGCACGTACAATGGGGGTTACAGATGGGTGAAAGGATCAGGACCAACGTGGATACGTCTGGTGGGTGTATGGTCAGTTTTGGGGGCAAGGGCAGAGGCTCTATCAATTCCTTGTATGCGTTTCAGGGCATTAGAGAGCACTCTTTGTGGATACTGGCGTTGTTCAAAGAAAGAAATAATCTGCTTGGAAAACTTTAGCGAAATCCTGGTCGTCGGAACAAATCCGTCGGGCCCTGTAAAAGTTGTGCGAAAGGAATCGAATGGGTCCACGATCTGGGGTGGTGGGAAGGGTACATGAGTTAGTTGTGAGAGTCAGTGGGCTTAAAGTGGAGATTGGACTGATTTTACGGTCGGAGATGGATAGTTCCGTGTCTAAAAACACACTACTGAGGAGTTGGAAATACAGTGAGTGAATTTCAAAAACGGGGCAGGAACGTGTTCAGCAAAGTTAATGAACTTTCCAAATCGTTTCGAGGACCCACTGCGACCCCAACAATATCGTCAATGTACCTTTTATAAAGTATGGGCTTGATCCCGGTGTATCGAGAGAACATCTGCTCCTCAAAGTGGCCCATGGTGAGGCAGGCCACAGAAGGTCCCAGTTTAGTGCCCATGGCTACTCCTTTAACTTGGCGGAAAAAACGACCATTGAACTGAAAGCAATTTTGTGTGAGGACTAGTTCAGTCGAGCGAAGAAAGGTAGTGGTAGGAATGCTAGGGTCCTGGCGTTGATCAAGGTAATGGCGTATGGCTGCTAAAGCAGCGTGATGGGGGATTGAAGTATAGAGGCTGCTGACATCCATGGTGAATAAAGTACGTTCACTGGGATTCTCAGGAAACTCAAAATTTTGAATTAACCTAAGGAAGTGAGGAGTATCCTGGATGAACGAAGGTAGGGTTGAAACTAATGGGGAAAGTACAGAATCTACGTACTGTGAAATCAGAACCGTGGGGCAGCTGTGGGAAGACACAATGGGACGACCAGGATTATTGGCCTTGTGAATTTTGGGCAGTAGATAGAAATTGGAAATTTGTGGGCAAGGGTGCAGAAGGGCTTTAGCCGATTCAGGAAGATGTTTTTGACTTACAAGGGTAGCTAAGGACCCCCTTCCGGATGAGTTTTCTATCCGCAGAGGACAAAAACCTTTCCATTGTAGGTCCCAACAACAACCGGTTTAACGTTCATCAGCATTTTACCTGTACTTCAGCCAATGTTGTTTACGTTCTCGTATGTAAACGCTGTAATATACTGTACGTGGGAGAAACAAAACGTCGTCTTGCTGACCGAGTCACCGAGCACCTGAGGTCAATCAAACAGAACCTCCCAGGGTTCCCGGTAGCCACCCACTTCAATTCCCCGTCAACATGCTCGATCCGTGACTTGATGGTTTCGGCGGCCATCTCGTGTCGAGGTTCCGATCATGACCGCCTAGCTGCCGAAAACCGCCTAATCATGAAACTTGGAACCCTGTCCCCACATGGTCTGAACGTTAGACTTGAACTTTTATAACGCAGCAATACCTGCATTTTTTGACTTGTGGTAACCACTTAACACTGTCTGTTTTCCTAGCCGAGGTTTACCGTGCCCAATTTTATTGTGTTCTTTTTAAATTGTACGTTTGGCCGTGTCAACGATCAGTTGCATTTTTGCCACCTGATGAAGGGTTTAAACCCGAAACGTCGGGGAATTTTTCACAAACTTTTAGCACTATTTACTACTTCATTTTTACCTATATATATATATATATATATATATATATATATATATATATATATATATATATATATAAGGTCGAAATGCTGCGGAGCACTATAGAAATGTGTAGGTCGATAAAGGTGGTAATAAGTGAATAAGTGCTTGAAAGTTTGCGGAAATTCCTACGACGTTTCGGGTATAAACTCTTCATCAGGTGGCAAAAATGCTACTGAACAAAGGTAGAGAAAATACACGTTAAAGGAAGGCACGGAAAACCGGTTGGAAAAAAGAACAGGGTTGAAAAATTGCGATATGGAAGCTGAGTAAAACTGGTAAAAGGTGATGCTCAAAAGGGGAAAGTTAAAAAAGGTCCATCCTAACGTTAACGTTAGACGTTTACGGTTAGAACCTCTGCACATTATAGCTGCGGTAACGACCAAGTCCTTAATCGAACACAGTGATGGGGGATTGAATGTTTTGCTACCGGATAACCTTGAAGGTTTCGTTTGATGGACCTAAGGTGTTCAGTGACTCGGTCCGCAAGGCAACGTTTGGTTTCCCTCACGTACAGACAGTTGCAACGTCCACAAACTAAAATGTAAACGACATTCGGGGAGGTACAGGTAAAGTGTTGGTTAACAGTGAATCTGTTGCCATTTGGACCCAAAGTGTTGATGAGGGTGTTCTTGCTAAGCACTGGGCATGTGTTGCATCTACCACGGTTACAGGAGAATGTTCCTGGGGTATTTTCCGTGGGCTGTAGTGGATGGGAAGCCCGAACTAAATGGTTAAAAATGATTAGAATTTCTAATGATTTAAACATGATTTAAACGGGACCAGATGTTGCACCTTTTGAATATTCACTAAAAATCAACCACTCTTGGGACCACATATTTCTATGAATATCCAAAAGAATGTGTTCTGTGTTCACTTGGACAGGCGTTGAGGATGTGACTGAACAATTAGGAATATGCCGTGCAGCCTGCTACGTAGGTAAGGTTGGGGAGTGAGTTTCTTCGCGTTTTGCGCCCTGGCTTCGAAGGATAGGTGAAAAGACCAAATTTAAACACGTTTGCTAGCGATAGGATGACCCCGACTAGATAAGCAGTAGTACTATCTGATACTGCGAAAGCAGAACGTTTCTTTCTAAAATTGTTAGAAAAAACCTTTACAGAACATTCATAAATACTTGTCAAGAATACTGGACCCTGATTGGAAAGTTACCCATTCTCTAATAAGGTACAGAGTCACAGGGTGTATGGTAAACAAATTTGCGATCAACAGTCACAATGGAAGTATGGAGATGTATAAGTTAGTGAATGATATCACTGGTGTGTTTAATGGTAGGCTAAATTAGAATCTCAGCAATCACTTCACTTCGTTTGACGTGTTTGAGCCTGTCTATTTTACTGCCACATCATTATGCATCATAGCAATGTTCAAAAGAGTGAAAGAATCATTCGGTGTATAGGTTATTCCACATGTTATAGGGTGCGAAGCTATCTCCTTACATTTTTGGCCATTTATTCATGAATCATACTTTATGGTATCCTCAAGTTTCATGACTTCAATTTACGAGGAACCAGTTTAAGAATGTTTAGCGTGTTTCCCAGCGTGTTTCCCTACCATGAGCAAATCTTTTGACGGGCATGTTAAAATGTTAGTTTTGACCCGGAAATTAAGACTTAATTAATATTACGCTAAACCTTTCAAATCCAGCTGTCGAAACTTTTGTGATTCACTGTGGGATTTCTTTTTTAAGACGAGGACTCACCCAGTTAGAGAAAGTATCATATAAATCCATTAGAGTGTAAACTCAAACATCCATTTAAATATAAAAAATATCCGGGGCGTATAAAGGCGTACCTTAACAAGGTCACTCTAAGAAGAAAGAACATTAAATAATTCGCCTTAGCAAAAGGAAACAATTTTCTGGCATTGCATATTACTTGAAGGCAAATCTTACTTGAAAATTCTCAAGTCAGATTTTGAGATCCAAATTCTAGCCTAAGCTGACTTCGGCATACAGTCTTGTACGTGCGCATGTGTCCCATCCGTATGGCTGCTGCCCGTAAACAACCAGTGTTGTTGTCTAGTCCCATACCACTCGCCTAGCAATTACATACACTACATGTACGAGACTCACGAAATTTGAACGTGATCTTGCTATGTGTCTCCACTATACTCTTGCCATGTGCGATCGAATCAGCAAAAAGGACGATATGGTCTGAGTCCTGGAATAACAGCTTACACAATCCGTCTGTCCCACAGGAGCAATGGCAAACTACATGGAGTGGGCAAATTGCATCGACTGCACAGCTTGCTTCTCAAAAACAAACATATAACAGAAAAGCATCGCAGCCACAGGTCTAAGCTAGGCTACCAGTGACTGCCAACGTGCCAAGTTGCTCTGGCTTTGATTAAAAAAGAAAACCGGCATTATCGGGTCACAGATCCAATTTTGAAATCGTAATGTCGAAATAACTCCTTTTCTATTATGCAGATAGCCTATCCCTATTCACGTAGGGTACTTTAACGAGGACAGTTATAACTTGAGGAAACAGTGAAGGTTAGTACTGAATGACCTGTACCTAAAGCCAATCGTTAACTTGAAACTTATGAGGCCTACTGTGGAAAACAGTTAAGATGGCAAATGACCTAGGCCTACATACTCTTGAAAATTGTGAGAATGTTACGTTGAAGTGCTACTTGACCATCACATACTAATTCAAACACTCATGTTTTATTTTACAGATAGGCCTTGCCCCAAAATATTTAACGTTTAACGTGTCAAACCAAGCTCAGCCCCATACTGGAAAGTTTGTTACCTGTACCCACAAAATTGCACAAATTAGGCTATGTCTTGCAATGAGGAACAATGCTATGCCAAATTAATTACAGCCCAGTTTCAAACAAAATCCGTCTTACTCTTTCAGAGCATTACTGTTTGTTTGTTACTCATTTTCTTGTTACAGGTGTACTGTGAATCGGTTTCTAAAGGCCCGGTATAGCCTAGGCATAGGATATGGTTAGTGCACTGTTATGCTACAATGATATTGTCATTGTAGCCTAATACTTGTAAGCCATCCCAGTACAGCAAAGTTTGTAGCCTAGAATTTGTCGATCAAGCCATACGCCAAAAAGTCTGGCGTACAATTTTATACGCTACAAATCTTCTTGAAAGTTTTAACTTTCCAGTATAGGCTCAGCCTACCGTATCTTAAAAATTGCAAATTGTGCACATATCCTTACTCATGCAAGATACTGTACATTAACACATACTGTTGTGCTATTAGTCCAAACACAATTTTAATTTGACCAGGAAGTTGTTACGTACGGTACGATACGGTACAGTGTTACATATGGTACCTACACATACTCTCTAGGCTAAATGTAAAACAAAAAGTGAAATCCTGCCAAAAAGATTGATTACAGCGACCACTCTTGCTTTCGAGTGACATTCCACTCTCTGTCGATTGACATTTTCATACAAATAGGCCTAGAGTTGATTACCACTTCAAGCAGAGTGGAATCTCAATCAAGTTTTACTCTCTCTGAAAGAGTGGAGTCACTCTTTTACATTTATTTAGAGAGTACGCTATAGCATATCACTTAGTTGTATGCAATGTTGAAACTTTACAGTAAATACCAGTGTGTAGTGAGTAGCGTAGGGCCTAGCTGTCACATTTTGTGCAGCTGCTGACCCTCATTTTAACACACAAAATGGCCTAGTCTTAGTAGTCGACCTAGACCTACTGTGATTATCTTGTCCCAGATCTTGCCGATTTACATCTAAGAGGCTTGTCTGAAAGCATTCTTTCTAAAACCCTAACGTTCAAGTTGGAAGCAGGCGATTGTAATTTGTAGAGGTTTAGGCTACGGGAAGTTGTGCGTGATGCAAATGGTGAACGTTAAGTTGAACATGTATGCATTCAGCGAAATCCCCTCTTTTGCATGCGTAGCTGTTGGCTCTGCTAACAGGTTTATGTAAAAATGTATATACATGACAACGTCTACCGAGCCCATTCAAAAACTGGGAATATGTAAATGAGAATCAGAATAAATAAGAAAATGTCTTACCTCTATCACTGTCATACTTTGCAAAGCCTCCCTGAGTCTCATTTAAAGTATTTTTTTTTTTTTTTTTTGAATTACGGACTGAGCTACAGACAGTTTCTAACAGGGCAAACATCTTTTAAAAAAAAACTGGAAATGTACGCAAGAATGTTTAAGCACAGTACATAAGTACTAAGACATGAAGACACATACATGTTTACTGAGTGTAGCAGATCCAGTGCACTGAAACTTGTAAACTTTACATATCAAAACTTCAACTAGGCTATATAACATTCATTTTTATCCTCCATTCATTCTTTGTTCTCTTGTACAGCCATATTTTCCATGCCTTGTAGCAGTCAGTCTGAAAAAGATTATCACAGTACAGTACTATTGGTGACACTTTTCACAGTACTTTTAATGCTGCTGTTCACAACAATTGAGTCTATTTCCCAAAGCATAGAGTATGGGTAGTACATACAGATGTGCACAAAATGCTACAAGAATTAGGCAGTACGATTTACACAGTGTAAGTACAATTATTACTTCAACACCTTGAATTACATGCTTAACTGGTGTCAAGCAAAAGAGTTGCAATGTAAGACATCTTCGATATTAATAAAGTAAACTGCTGGTGTATCATCAAATGTACAGATGATATGAGCAATTTTCCTCCAATTTCTTGATACCACCCACTAGGTTGCTTGCTTGCAAAACGTCGGTGGAAAAAATTGGTTCACAGCCTTCGTTATTTTTGGCTTGATAACGCCCGTCTAGTGGCTTGTTTAGCTTTTTTCAAAATGTCTGTGGAAAAGGTTGCTTCATGGCAGACTTCATGTTTGGCTAGCATTGCAGATTTGTGCGTAATAATACTGCTAAGTGTAGCAGTTGCCATACTTGACCTTTCTTTTGTTTTATTTTTATTTATTTGAGAAAACACCCGTTCACAGTCAGCATTGCTGTAAAATATGGAAAGTGCTGCTTTCATTACTTTAACAAGTAATGAATACTTGCTAGTATTGCTAGATGGATTTTCAAGTTTTCCAATGTCATTCCACTGAACATCAATCCTTCTCTCAGGGTCAAAAACGATGTTTCTATCTATTTGATATTCAATAAACTGTGATTCCAGCTCACCATTTGGTCTTTCCTAATCAAACTGAATCGCTGAACAAAATAATCAACTGATGAGAACTTTGCTTTTGTCCTTCGGGCAATGTCCAAGACTTTAGCTTGAAGTAAGAGTTCATCATTAAAAGGGTAGTTTTCTATCATATACTGGCTGCATGCAATGTAAACTTGCCTAACATTTTTGTAGAACTGCTTTGTGTCCAGCTTTTCCTTATTCTCAGCAATGGACCTTCGCAATCATGACCAATAAAAATTTCTTCATTGTCCTTGTGGTGCTCTTCATTGACAAAATCCAACTTGGTGATATCTTTGGCTCCAACTAAGATATCTGCTTTGATAAACTTGGCCAGGTTACTTGAAAGCTGATCTACGATAATATCATGTATTTTATGGACTTGTGGTTCATCTCTCTGCAGCATCTAACCATGAAAAAAGAAAGAAAGAATTCTTTTCTTAAAGATATAACCAACAAAGTAAAATAATTAAAACAGTGAACTGTTGAATCCAATGAAATTCTACTGCAAATTTGTGCTGAAGCAAACTCACCTCATTACTTCGGTTAAAACAACGCAGGGTTGCCTTTAAGAAGAAAGCATAGAGTCGGCAATTCGGGTCCTTCAATTGATTGAAGATGCGTGTTGGCTTATTCTCATTCTGCTGCTTCTTTGTTTCGCTGGTCTGAGAGTTATCTGTTTTGGCTGATACTTTAGATTTGTTTTTTACCCCTTCTGAGGTAGACTTGACCTTTGAATTATTACATTTCTTCTGTTTATCAGCCAGTACTTGTTGATTAAACAGATACTTAGTAAGGTCAAAACCTTTCACCTGTTTGCTGGTTGTTGGAGTATTCTGTAGAAGGAAAAAGGAGCAAGTCAAGTACATGAAGGCACACTCACAGTCAGAGTAAACTTTGGTTTAAGTATTACACATTTTGCCTCAGGAATTAAACAAACTTTTTCTGCTAACCTCCTGTTCGAGATTCTGGTTGGTCTGTATGGAAACCAATTTTCTCTTCTTTTCAGGACTGCGTACTGTACTGCAGGTAACAGGAATCCTCCATTTCAGATTTGAAGAACTGTCACCCTGTGCTCTTCTACCAGGATTCACTAGGCCACTTGAAACAGAAGTGATCTTGGTTTTCTCCACAAATGTGCTGTCACTACCGCTTTTTGGAACTCCTTTCCTGCTTTTGGTAGTGTCATCATTGTTTGGTTTCCTACTAGCACAACTCTCTTCTTTAAAGAAACACAACAAAGGATCCCAGTAATCTAACAGTCTGGAAATAGCTCTCTCTAAGGAAAGCCATCTGAAAAAGGCCAAAAAATATAACTTATGACCTAGGTCCACTGATCTTCGGCCGGGAAAAACGGAATTTACTTTTCTGCACGGAATTTCTAAGAATTTAGCAAAAATTATCAGGCTCAAAATACATGTCAATTTTTTAAAAAAACCTGGGCTATTTTTTTTTTTCAAAATCATGTCAAATGAATGCCTGCATATACCAAAGACATGCACAGACATTTTATCATCTGAAATGGTGGCAAATTTACCTTAAATCATGAAAACCTCTCGAAGTTACGATCAGAAAACAAGTAGGACATTTACGAAAATCGGCAAAATTTCGCCGGTATAGGCTCCAGTTTGTTTGTGCTATAGTGTGTTAGGCTAGGTCGCATGTTTGTTACAAGAGTTTGCTGCCTTCAGGATCGTAACCAGACATGTTTAGGACTTGCTTTCAACATAATTACTCCATCTTGATCGATATTTCTGGGGTCTTGGCTCTAATTCATATGTCATACATATTTTCTGGCAAACTGACACGTACTAGTCGAGAGGTACCATTTACATTCTGTTACCCTTCTTTATGTCTACAGTACACATTTTTTGTACAAAACAAAACCATTGACGTTTCATATGTGGCCAACACTAGTTAAACCCCAAATCCCAGTACACGATTAGGCCTTCGCATGAGACACAATTTCACACAGAATTCTGTGATTTGTGACGCAGCAAATTGATGTGGCCCTCAATGTGGTCCACCAGGTTACGTTTCAAGATTCTCCTTTAAAATATATGCTATCCCATAAAGTATCCTACAAGACTAGGCTAGAGGTGTAGGCCTAAAATGAAAATAGCTTCGTAGGCCTAGCCTATAGGCACATATTATAAACTCTCGTCTACGCCTAATATCCATGGGACAATTAGGCTAGGCCTATATAAGCCAACAACTGGATCAAAAAATGACAGGAGTCAAAGTGAGATTTAGATCTCAGTATTTTGTTTGGTTTTGTTTATCACACATATAAATAACGAGAAAAATTCAGTATCTTACCTTGTTGATACATGCTTCAAGATTTTCTTAACTTCCTGTCCATGCTCCACCTGTAGCTCAATAATTCGCTTGTGACGTAGCTGGCTCTTGTCAATAAAGTACTAAATTTCTACCAACAAGTCATCCAACTGATACCTCAAACATTTACAGCCTTTCTTAGCTGCTAAGTGCATGAGATGACAGGCACATCCTACAACAAATACTCCCGGATTCTTTTGCTTGATGTGTGTTGCCACACCCTTATGCTTCCCAATCATAACACTGGCATTATTGGTAGCAAAACTTAAACAACTATCCCAGGGTATGTTTCTTGCCATCAACTCACTATCAAGTATTTTGAAAATGTTCTCTCCTGTGGATCTTTCTGTGCATTCTCTGATGACTAACAACTAGCAGGCCACTTCACCCGAAGCATCGTCAAATGTTTTGATAAGCACTGGGTACAATTTCACACTGTCCATATCATTACTTCCATCGGTGGCAATGCTAAAGGGCTGTGTTTTCAGTTTTGACGTTAGTAAGTCGGCATCATTCTTAGCTAACCATGTAATGACTTGAGATGTTTTTGTTCTAGAGCAGGAATATTGCTTCGCTATCGCCGAGTCTGGGAACATTTTTCGGAATAACGGTCCAGTGTGTTCAGTAACGGCGATTGATATATTGCGCTCCACTATAAAATTTGTGAACAAAACTCAGCATTAATTACCTTATGGTCCTCTTTCTGAAAGAACTTAGAAATTTTCTGTGAGCTGCTTTTCGCCGAAGTCTCAGCTTTCTCGTTCGAAATGTGTTTATTGTTACTCAAATGTTTGACAATTTCGTGCCTTCCTCCATGAGATATTCCGATGTCCTGACGACAAATCGCACAGAAGATGTACCTGTCGCCTTTAGTCGATTTTTTCATACACATAAATTCATTTGAGTAGGCCTCTCGATACCTACAGGCTGGCTTTCCCTTCTGTGGTTGTTTGCCTTTCGCTTCCATTTTGACAATGTTCGAATGACACGACAGACGTGACCGGGGCCCGATGGCCGAGTAACGAGTACATTAACCTAACGCTAGCTAAGTTTCTAACAATCTCTCGCTCTTGTACGTGTTGAAAAACCATCTGCGCACGAGGTAATTATTGATCGGCATGTGCAATGGCCTATGCGTAGTGGGTATTGCCACACGAGTTTAGCATGCATTCTGTAGCAATGCAAGAAAACAAAACTTCGTCCACTCCGCGAACAACGTGTGTCTTTATATCCGGGATTTTTTTAATTAACCAATCAGAGAGGGTATGCTTAGTTCAGAGACGCAACTTTTGGTGGTGACCATTTCTTCGGCGATAGCTTTCAAGCCCAGACACACGTTTTATACGCACTGTTAACCGTGCGAACATTTCCGCAAGGAAGCTACTCTACCGATTTGAAACTAAGTGAAGTAAGCCATCGCCAAAGAACTCTATACATTAAAAAAAAATTACAAAAGTTAACGGCTCATTATGGAACTTGGAAGTGAGTGTGACCGATTTACGAAAGCGACGAGTGTCATTTTTATGAAATTCTTGCACTTTTTTTTCATTTTTCTCTGTCGTATTTTCATGAAAATTGTTGAAATCGGGACATCCCGCTTTTTTGAGGCTTTTTTGTTCGGAAATCGGGACTGTCCCGCCAAAATCGGGACAGTTGGCATGTCTGCACTGGTGTTGTAGTCTCTCCATGTGTGTCTGCATTTACAGGATGTCTGCTGTACCCATCCATATCAGTGATCTTTCTCCACCTCCAAGCTTGAGCTGTAAGCCTGTAGGCCTAAACGTTGTACAGATCATGCAGGCTTAGCCAATATGATTTACTCCCTGTAATGAAGAAAATGATAAATCTTTAAAATGCTGTACAGTGAATCAAATTGCTTCAATGTCACTGACATTGGTAGCATATTAGTAAGAAAGCTGGGGTCTAAAATCTAAACATCAAAATATAAATAAAATGCATTGCATGTGACAGTATTTCATAGAGAGTATGCAGCAATTCAATTTGGGTTACGATTTGCTAGAAAAATAAAGAGGAAGGGGGCTAAATCATTTACAACATATTGACCACTAGCATTAATTGCATACACCTTAAACATACTTCGTTTTCTTTTCTTGTGTTTAAATGTAATTCATATCAATAATTACAGTAACCTACACTTGACCAGTGATTTACAGTATTACAGTACAATTAACACAGAAAAAGTTAGAATCACGTGCCAAAATTACATGGAGGGGAGCTAAAATTTCTGTCTTGAGATTCATGACACCAGAAATCTTTGTTATCAAATGACTGGTGAACTGATGTTGGACTAGTCCATTTTAGAACTACTGTAGGTAACCAAGCATTTACAGTATACTGGGTTCCTGCATGCTAGTTCTGTTGTCAAATTGTAAATGGGTCATTTCGTGTTAAATCATCGGGGATTGTTGCTCGACTGACTCAAAAAATTCCGAAAACATTTGTTGAACAGTCTGTCATTAACATGCATATATTCTAAAAATTTTAGAGAAGAGATAGATATATATCTTTCTGAAAAATTATCACACTTTTTTGAACTTGACCCACACTGACCTTTTTGATCCAAAAGAAAAATTGAGTAATTTTATGCAGTAAAGTGACTTTACAAGCTGACAGATAACAAATGGAAATACAAAGAACTCTGAAGGTTTGTTAGTTAGTTATATGATGTTTTACCACCCAGTTTCTAACCTTTTGTTTTATGTGGGTACTTTCCATCTGAAGCACAGTACACAGACACAGTAAAACCTTTCAGAGACTTCATGACGCCATCAGAGATAATGTACAGTATCTCTGAAAGCGCTTCATGTGGCTCAGTTCTGTGCAGATCGGGTGGTATTTTAAGTGCGTTATTTCTTAAAAAGGAAATGAGTATAAACCACATTCTGTATTCTTTGTATACCAGATAATTATCTTACAAGATTACCTATCAATGCAGGTACAATACCTACAGAGATATCGATACCTAAACTTGGCCAAATGTGTGGCAAAAATATTCAAAACGCAAATTTTGGTCATTTTGGGAAGCCAGTTAAGTAACTCTACAAAACCACATTCGAAAAACTGCATATTACAGACACCTCTTTTAAAGGATTATCTGATAAGGTTAATAGGCTATGTACTGAGAAATAAGACCTCAAACTTGACAAAAATGGAGAAATGTCATTTTGAGCACTGCACTGCCGATTTCAAGGAGCTTTAAATCCGGCGAGGAATTTCGTTAAAATTTCCAGACTTAGCTACAATTTTCATGACAGTTTACACAGGGGACCAGTCAAGTCGCCCCCTACAAAGTCGCCCCCTATCGAAGTCGCCCCCTTGACCAACAGTCGCCCCTTACAAACTCACCTCCTAACAAAGTTGCCCCCTAACAAAGTCGCCCCCTACATAGTCGCCCCTTAGTTCAATTATAAGTCGCCAAATGATGGCAAGTAAATTAATAATAAACAAAAAGATAATCGTTCAGTCTATGTTCATGAACCATTTATGTGCAATAGGCCTAGGCTACTAACGTATGCCTCGGTCATACTACAGCACGTACGTATGTATAGGGATATAGAATCGCGTACTGTCCCCATACCTACTCGGTGTACTTACGTTTACCTGCATTTTGTATGAAACTGATCGACAGCGTAGAGCGATATATATATATATATATATATATATATATATATATATATATATATATATATATATATATATATATATATATATATATATATATATATATAATTTTCACAGAACTGTCGCCACATTTACACCTCTAATTGAACGTTAAGTAACATTTGGTATAAAAGAAGTTAATGTTTTAAGTACTTAAAATTAAATTACAGCTAGGACTAATTTTTCTAAGCTTCAAAGAAGAAAAAATTGCAATTAACGTTAGATGTTGGTTTCAAAATCACTGTAGGCTATGTGTAATGAGGCTAAAGACTAACGTCAAATCAGCAACAAAAGTGCGTATAGGCACTTGATAACAGCTAATTAAAATGATTACTGCATCTTTGTATCTATTGTTATTATTATTAAGGCTTTAAAGAAGTTTTGCCGGGACCACTTGTGGAACTGAGGGGCGACTTTGTCCAGGGGCGACTTTGTCGGGGACGACCTTGTTAGGAGGCGAGTTTGTTAAGGGGCGACTTTGCTGGGGGCGACTTGACTGGCAACCTTTACACAAATGTTTTAGAGTCAGTTGAGCAACAACAGGTTCTGCCAAATTGGGTAATTTGATGTGGAATGACCTAGAAGGGTGCTTGACTGACCATGGGCCATCGTATATGCCTTGATCAGTGCATGCTGGGCATGTCTTTTCAATATGTAGCCAGCTATACATAGAAATTTCCAGAAACATCAAAGCATAGGCCCGCTATGTCTTTGTTCAATTAGGCTAGGCTTATCCCGCCTAGGCTAGGCCTAAACTAGGCCTAAACTAAAGCCAGTCAAAGGCCTGAGTGAAATCAGACTTTAATAGCTCCTCATCAAGGAAATTGAACACTAGGCCTACGCATACTTTTCGATTAGCACTTAAAGGGGAATTTTCATCATCCCAGACAGTTCCAATTCTCCCAACTATGCAACTTCTAGCTCCTCCCATAACTGTATGATTCTACTCCTGGTGCAAGAATAAACCTGTTTTATTGCTTAAGGCCATGTCCTGGTGAGCATACAAGGCTATAAAATGTAATAAAAGCACTCTCTCTGCCTTGTGAGGAATGTGAGCTACTCTGCATCTTTCAAATTTTCAAACTTTGACGTCAATCAAAGAGCAGTCACCAACTGAGAATTTTCATACCCCTACACTAAAAATGTACTTTGGGGTGATGACTGTCTGTCTTTAAGTCACTCAAAGACACAATTCAATGGTGCACCAGGCTGCTACTACTACTACCACCACTACTACTAGTACTAGTCTCAATAAACTGGCCCTAGCCTAACTGCCTAAGCCTACAGTACTACAAGTATGTCCTTGAGCCACCCTTCATTTACTACGTACAATATGGCTAACACTAGGCTGCAACTACGATATGCACTTCATTGTTAGGCTAAGGGCTAGCTGTCCTGCACAAAGACTTCGCCAGTATTGCACAAATTTTCATCTTCTTTTAGGTGTTGGCAAGCTATTAGCCTGTTTAAAAGAAGAATAAAACTCAAAATATTACTCACCAGTGTTTCTGATAGTTGTTCTAGGAGTAAGTAGTTGAGATTTCTGCGTCTTTCCAGAGAGCTTCTAGCAGGAAACTTCAAAGTGAGACATAACTGTTTTTGTTGTGATGTAAGTATGGAGGAGGGGCTATAACTTGTGGCTGTAGATGGTGCAAGGGGGATCTTGCCAGTTGCACATGTACATTAAAAGCTGCATAGGCAACATACAAAATGGTGCTGTCTCAGGCACATGATAAGGAAAGGGGAAATGGCATCCACCTGCAACTTTTGAGAACAAGTTTGCTATTGCTTTACATCTAACATAGTTTCCTACAGAACCCCCTAGCCCCTGTGGGCTGGGGGTTGTAGAATATGCCCAAAGTACAGTACGATATTTCCCGCCTGTCATATGAGGCGACTAAAGGGGAGGACTTGCACAGTATGTGAACTGTATTTGAAACAGAACTTGAACTTGAAGCCATGGGCGGCGCGATCACGGGGTACAGGGGGACATGCCCCCAATATTTTAGTGGGGACATAATATCGAATCCCCCCCTCCCATATTTAGAGGTAAACCGAAAAAAATAAATGTTCTAACACACATTTTCGATGTGAATAATTGTGATATAAGTATATTCATGGCAGCTGGGGAGATTAAATTCAGATCAGAGATATGTGATCTGTGTCCTCTAGAATGCACCAAATTGCTTGGCTCCCAGAGGCTTCGCCCCTGGACCCCAACAGGGGACCTATGGTTGTCCCCTGTACCAGTGGCATATTTAGGGAGCCTTTAGGCCATGGTCCCCCTCACCGATTCCGATTTTTTTAGCAGCTAAAAATACATAAATTTTTTAACACAAGTTTTACTAATTCAAAAGGTAGCATATGTGGCACCAGATCGTTGTAAGGACACCCAATTTTTCAAACATTTTCAAAGGGGTGGGCCCCCATTGGGCCATGGTACCTTGAAACTGTCTCCATGCCAGCCTTTATTAGTGAAAACTGCCCATACCAGGGCCTTTTTGCAAGATATTTGAACTGAAGGCATGTAAAGACATTCTTAGCATCTTTCCTATTCTTGGGCCCTGCAAGGGGCCGGAGCTAGGGGGACCCCCATGACCTGTTTTATCTGAGATTGGAGTAACCCTTATATGACACTGCAGTGTTTGTGTGTCATTTAACCTTCTCTAACACCTGAAATTACATAACAGACAATGGGCCCCTCACTTCCTACTGGATTCAGCAGGACCTGTAGTGTTCACCCCATTGGATTCAATTAATAGTGGCCTTTTCATTACCAATAAATGAAACACAACTCCTCAGAGTGCTGACTATAAGCTCCACAGGCTGCATGCATTTTCAGCTTTTTAAATTTAACACCTAATGGGGTTCATCTAATTCCTATTAGATTCAATGGGGATACAGTATTTATACCCCATTGAATTCAATTGGGACTAACCAGGCTCAATGGGAACCTGTTGATCTCAATAGGACCCCATTGATTTCAATGGGACCCACCACATGTCCGATTGAATCTGTTGGGTCCCATTTAAACCCATTGCTTCCAGTTATTACCCATTGTGCCCAGTTGGAACCACCCAATGGGATCTTATGGGTCACCCATTAATTCATGGAGTCCCATTGAGTCCAGTTATGCCCCATTCAAACCAATTAGGTCCCATTGGAAGTTCCCTTGGGAATCAATGGGTTTCAATGGGAATGTTCTCCTGGTTTTGCAACCAAGATTGATAAAGGGCCTTTACGGGCCAGCCCATATTACCCATATGACCCATATGGAGTAGTTCTGGGGCCATGTGGGCAACTGCCCCACACTGGCCCCAAAACTATCCCATATGGGTCATATGGGCATATGGGCTGGCCCATATGGGCCCCTCATAAATCTTAAGCGCAAAATTTAATGGGCTCCATATGGATTCAACCACATGGGGCCCATATATATAAGTTTGCAACATGGGAAAATATAGCCTGATTTTCGTTAGCTTTGAACCTTTGTCGACCATCCACTCAAACGTGAGCAATAGAACCAATGCTGGATAAACGGATCTCCACAGGAATATGTTCCCAAACTGTTAATTTTCCCAATTCAATTGCTCTTACACCATTTCATTATGTGAGCTAACCATATCCAAAATAACATCTCCATTCAAAAACATGACAGTTGGCCTAAAGCTCGTGGCCGCGTTACACATAACTCATTAAAGACTGTCTAGGTAGGCCTAACCGAAAAAAGGAGAAGGGGGACCGCCACAATCTTGGGAGTGTGGGGGCGAAAACTCCTTTTCCCTCTCACTGTTAAGTAATGACACTGTAATTCATGTTACCTGAAACAAGCCAACATGTTTTTCGTTGCATTCCCAACTTTTTCCCCATAGGTTACAAATTAGGAATATTAATTATTTCAAATTTCTTCCTGCTCGATTTGTCTCTCCGTTTTCCTTCTGTGTACGGGAGAAGGTAGCTAGGCCAAGTGCAAATTTGATTTGCGTAATGAAACCTATGATAAAGAGCATGGGAACTTATATTTTTAGAGACTTTGCCGATTTTTGCTATAATGTGCTGTAACTTTTCTTGGTTGGTTTCTAGATAATTGAAAGTCTTATGACAAGTCATGTATATTGCTAGCTACCAAGTTCATCTGGGGCGCATTGAAAATATTAAGACCGCTGACCGGGTGCAGACGGTTGAGACCATTGATCTGGCCTCTCTATTCACTATTGCAAATTCATTTTGTACTAACATAACTATTTCCCTACCACCATTTAACCAATTATGGCACAGGACGTGAACATTGAGAGTAGTGTCCCTGTCAGAGAATTTTCCAATTTCTGAGGTATCCCTAGTGAAGTTAGTGTGTACGATAAAGGCTCAACGGCTACCAGTTGCCCCGGCGGTTTACCTTTTGATGATCTTAAGGAGCGCATATCCTTTGGTACACATACAAATTCGTCGGCGGACGTCGCGTGCTGTAGGGTTTCTTTACTTTTCGTTTAGAAGTTGCTTTTATGTAGTGAATAATTTCCTTCAACCTTGCCTCGCAACCTAGACAAACATAAGGCTTCCGCACACTGCACCGAACCGACTGCAACGCAACAAAACTCCTTGAGATTTTTCTTCGCAAGTGAACAATTTGAGACAGTTGCGTCGTGTTTCAGTCGGGTCGCATGCTACCTTCACATTAAACCGACCATACTCACACAAAACTGATATATAATCAGAATGAAATGGCAGACAAACCTCGGAGTGACGGGGGGGGGGGATGGGGTGGGGGTAGGTGGTTCAATATCTGACGTTACCAAGTCGGTGAACTGCTATATTTTTACGGAAAATACCCGATCCAGTCTTTTGGAGGAGTGTGAGTAGTTCTCAAATTAACATTTGGGTTGTTTAATGAAAACCAACTACACATGTTTCTGTTCTCTTGCTCTATGCGACGGAACTTCATCAATAGTAACTACTAAAACATTGGTTGGGTTCGTCATTAGATTTTTAATGCAGCTATAAGCACATTCAGTAAAGTACCGTATCGTTGTACCCTCCTGTTTGGTCCGATTCTGCAGTAAAAATTAATTACCCAAGTATATCTTTTAGATTTGGTATCCTCTCATAGGCAAAATATGGTCGAGAAACAAAAATGATTGATGCAAATGTACGCAAACAGAAACCGGTCTAGTTGGTTTCTATAAAACCTCTTAATTGTCAATTTTAGAACGACTAACATTCCTCCAAAAGAGTGGAATTCTTAAAACTTTCGCTTATATCATTATCATGAATAACATGATCTGGAATTTTTCCCTAAAAATGTAACAGTTCACCGATTTGGTAACGTCAGATAGTAAACCGCCTATACCCCTAGCCCGCCTTTCACTTGAAGTTGCAGTGCAGTTGCTATTTCAAGATATGCGAGGGATTTTACTGCCTATTGCTATGATGTCTGTGGCTGGCGTCATATAACCAGGGCACCGTTTGTCACAACTCAATTATTTGGACCTCTTGGTCCTCAGTTCACATGAGGCCTCCATTTTGACATGCTGTACGGTCACCTGGTTTCCAAAATGCGTCCTCATTGTCTCGTCGCAGTCGGGTCGGTGACAGCCGCACACTGGCCCGACTCGACTCGGCTCAAACGCAACGGCTTAAAACTTTGTATCAAATATATTAAACAACTTTGTATCAAAAATATCAAACATGTTTGATATACCCGATTTGCTTAAAACTCCTTAAAACTGTTGCAAGAGAATTGGGTCGCAAGCAAATTTTGCCGCACACTTGATTCAAACACGACGGCCAGTCGCAAAGAGTTTGTTGAGTTGCAGTCAGGTCGGTCAGTGTGCGGTAGTCTTTACTTATACTACATGGTTTTGTTAATGGTGCAAAGCTCATACTTAATCGCATAGTTGTTCTTTTTGTATGTGGCACGATACATTACAAAACCAGTCAGTCATTTCTCATTGAGACGGGTTCTACTTTTTCTCATCTTTATTAAAGATTTTTTCTTTGACATATTTTTCAAATTTTTGCTGCCCTTCGCAGTTTTGCAGACCATATCTGTAAAAACACTGAATCAGTATTAGACGCTACGGAGCAAGCTGTGTCAGTGGGGAAAGAACAGCGCTGGCTGGCGTTAGACGAAATAGTTTTAATTTTTCCATTATTCTCAAATATCGTTTGCTTTGTTTTACAAAACATGTTTTTTCTGGACACTAAAAATGGTAATCACTAGTGTAGATAAAATATAAAACTAAGTGCATCATTTTGCAAATCTCCTTCTAAGTGCAAACAGATTTCAAAAGAGAGGACACATCCCTCCTCACAGATCCCTCCCCAAGGACGGTCGACTCAAATGTCCTTGAAGTCTTTCATTGTACCCCACCCCACCCTGATTATGGTTGTAACTTAACGTTAACTTACATTACTTTTGGAAGTGTGATAAATTTCTACAGCTTGG
The DNA here is from genome assembly GCA_029531755.1 of Holothuria leucospilota. Taxonomy (NCBI): domain Eukaryota; kingdom Metazoa; phylum Echinodermata; class Holothuroidea; order Aspidochirotida; family Holothuriidae; genus Holothuria; species Holothuria leucospilota. The sequence continues at coordinate 38,863,292 of CM055982.1, forward strand.
AATATCAAAATGAAGGACGTTTAGATGCACTTACAACCTCTGAGGTGTGCTATTTCCTGCAATCTGGGAACAATTTTGGTCAAAAGTTTTCTTGCTACGCGTCACCTTATGGTGGCGCTCCGCTTAAACGGTATCACAAACCTTTCAAGAGGCCAATGACCACACATTTTCGCCCCCTCTCTCAGATTGAAGTACTTCCCCACGCCTATGGTTAGACTTCCATCGCAAGCATCGAGGCAAGTATATTGACCAGCTGAGGAGACTTATTCATAATCAGCGGAAAACTGAAAAAATGGGTACCTTGCTTTTAAGCCTCTCCAAAATTAAGGTAGGTTATTTACAAATGGGAATAACGACATTGTGCCATGTTTCTGAACAAGATTTGAACAAGCTAGGACGTCACGCCAATGGACAGACACTCTCGGCTTTGAATGTGATCTCTCAGATCTTATGAGTGACGTCGTATTAAAATCTGATATGGAGATATGGGCACTATTGACTTTATTCCCTAATTAATACTTTTGGTAAAGAAGTTGCATGTTTGGGCTAAGAGTTGGTGTGGCAAGAAAGAAAAAAAAAACACATTTTGGTATTGCTGAGATAGGTTTCGGTATCCTTAGCAGTCATAAATATGTCTGTTTTCACAATTTTTGAGTATCGAGCGTCAGCTGTAGAGGTTTAGAGATGTGGAATAGTAATGGTCTCACCTCTGTTTTAGTGAGGGTCCATTCCTACCACTGCAACAAAATGTCGTCACAGGACCTCGTGGCTTGAACTTGTTGTGGAACGGTATTACAGCTACACACAACACTGCAGTCTCGATTAAATTAATGGTCGAGCGGCTAATGCTGCCCGAGTTTGACGAGACTGACAGTGTCGGTGGAACTTGTAATTTCTTGTATCTCCGAGACTTGGGCCAATAATCCTGAGTAACCGTAGTTTAGGACTGGAACTGCGATCGATGAAGTCTGAGAACTAACATCCAGCGTCTGTTCCGTCCGGTTGGCTACGAGCTAGTGAACGGTGTCAGGCCGATGCTTACTGTAGGGTTTCTGGTCACTCTCTGAGTAGTGCATACCATTGGACAATCGCATGCTGACGTCATGCGACTGCCTCGTAGCTTTTATGCGAATGTATATTGTGCACTCAGAACTATATGTGAAGTGCTACAGAGGGACGCTTAAGTTTGAAAATTTTATTCAAGTGACATATGTTTAGAAAACCTCGATTAATGCATCGAGGTAATAATAGTTTTAAACCTCATGAGTTTTCTCGAGTTCACCGTCAGTTCGAAATCGTTATCTCTTACATTAGGCGCCCTTTCATTTGCTAAAATTGATGTTGTTGGAAAAATTTGACACAAGTTCTGGTCTTCCGATATTTGGTGCCAATTTCTTAGCAAGTTTTCTAAGCTCTATAATGGTTTTTACCTTTAGGTGCGACGAGGTTAATATTTTCTTCACTTTCTATGAGCAGTAAGAGAGTCATTGCCTGTGAAGTCAGTATCAAATTCTTTGCCCGGATATTTATGCGTGCCACTCTTTCAACGCGTCCCTATTTTCAAAAAAAAATGACTCGCGTTGTTCAACAAGCGAATACATCTGAAATACACCTCTTTTGATTAATCCTTTGATGGTTGCAAGTGGGTGAGCTAAGCTTTTACAAGATATTGATAGGTCTCTGCAGGCTTTGTGTAACGCTTGCTCCCCAGAAACATGTATGCATTGAAGAGTAAGAAGTTACCCAATACAAAATTGGCTGAAGAAGTTGAAAATTGGAGAGTGATCTAGATATCTTACCGATTATATAGGAGGCTTCTATGGTTATTTTATTCATGACATGAATTTTACTTTTAAGGGAGAAAAATTCCCACTTGTTATTCTCAGGGATGGAAAGTAACGCTGCAACTGACCGTACCTAGTTGCATTTTGTGTAAGTAAACAGTGTACAAGTTACATCATCAATCCTGTAACGAAGTAGCTATATAGAAACTATTCGGCGTAAAATAGCGATAGAATTTGGTTCCGTGACTCTTCTTGATACAAAATGATTGCAATGATTGCAAATTACACTTTTTTGTTAAAGTAACTAAACATTTTCAAACTGATGTTACTCTGATAGTAATAATAGAGACAATATATTTATCATTCATCTTTTTCATCTTGGTCGTTATCTCCACCATCGTTGAACTTTCCTTACGATGTAAGATCACAACCTGGAATGTGAAGACTTACATGGTCATTCGAAATATCAGTGGATACGTTTTTACAGGCTTGTTCACTGAAACCCCATATAATCATTCTTATAACTCAGTTAAAATTTATTTTGTGTGCCAAGCCACGCATTGAATAAAACTGTTCCTATATTGTCTAGGTGATGTGTTATACTTCATGACATTCGTTGTAAGATACTCTGCGATCCTCTACTAGTCCTGATTGAGTTAGTCCCTGAATTAGTGAGTAAACCAAGTTTACTTAACAAAAAGTAAATATGATAAGCTGTTCACACAGTGGGAATAATGCACGTGAGGAACAGTTTCCCTTCAGATAGGGAGATAGACAAACAGAGAGACAGGAAGACAGACAGACAGGAAGGCAGACAGACAGGAAGACAGACCGACAGACCGACAAACAGGTAGACAGATAGGCAAACAGACAAACAGACAGGCAGAGCCAACAGTAATTTTGTTTTAAACATCCCCTTTTGAGACTTCAGGGCTGTACCAGAATCCACCCAATCTGAGTTCAAGCCATTCCGATTTCAGTTGCCCTATTCCGAACCAGTTTCGAGTGCGACACCCGTTGAGTTTCAGCCAGATCTGATTCTAGATGCCCACTTTCCGAGACTTACCTATTTGACAATGTATAGCATATGGTTTTTTTCCTGTTTTAATCAGTTTTTCATGTGCATATTACATTATTGTAAACGTCATTTTAAAAGTCAATTCGTAGTCCGTTCTACCCAGCAGGGTAATCACACTGTTAAAAATAAATCTGTTAAGAAAAAATAGGTTTTTCCCAAAACAGTTTCTGCAAATCTAAGCTATTAAACTGTTTTGCTAAAATTTATGCCTTTTTGTTTAAAATTTAAAACCTTTGATGTAAATTAACACAGAGTAGACGTATATCAAGACAACTTTGGCAAATATTAAAATTTCTTTCTTTATAATAGAAATCTACGTCCTATAAGATGTCACGTGACCAACCTCTCAGCCTTCAGACCTCCACTTTACTACGCCTGATTTAAGCCTTAATGTCTCTTTTCTAAAAGTCCCTTTCGCCTAATGCCAGAGGACGTGGCTGCGTTCCAGATTACCTAAATAGAACAGATACCTCACATGATCAACATCTCTGCATTAGTGAGAGCAAGAACCGGCTAATATGGCTACAACACAGTAGATTTCCTGATTGCTACTTGTAAAACGAGGCCGTAGCCTGCTGGGGTAGACAGCACAATTGTGTTGGGCCAACACTGGGAAATTGGTTGGCCAAGCGGTTGGGCTAATGTTATCTGAATGGTTAGGTGCTCATTGGGAAAAGGTTGAGCCTACAATGAATTTTATATTGGGCCAACAATTGCCTACCAAAGGTTATGCTATTTGGCCAACGTTGGCAAATCAATTACCCAACTGTTAGTTCCAACATTTGAGTAACATTGGTTAAATAAGTGGTGTCAACTGCTAGCTTGCAAACATTTGGCCAACGGTCTAGCTGGAAACATTTGGTCGTTTTCAACAGTGGGCCAGTAACATTTTGCCAACATTTTACCAATATTAATATCCAGCAGTGCAAAGAATGGTTGGCAGAATGTTGCACCAACTAAACTATGCCTCGCTTTCTAAATATTCTCTTAAACAACTACTCATTATGGGAATTTATAATGAAATATATCAGAGAGGTTACCTCCTACAAGTTTTAAAAGCTACCTGCATTGCTAGTACTAGCCACTTACTTTTTCAAAAGTCCCCTCAACTCTCTGACGAAGAGCCAAGGGGAGGAAACAAACATTGCTCCGGAAGGAGTTCTGCTCCCTGAAGGAGCAAAGCCCCCAAGGGACAACTTTGACTGAACCGACCAACCCGACAGTGGTTCCGTTCTAGACTGGCTAAATAGAACAGATCCCACACCCTGGGAGCTCCGCTGTCGTGATCACGGATACTCCTGCGCCAGGTAGCCACTTGTAAAAGTAGTAAGATTTTCATTGTAATTCATAAATGATATGAAAATATTGGTTTGACAATTATATATTCAGTGAGACTTGTTTGCTATTATTAACGATTAATAATACAATTTTCTTCATAATATGTCAATGTTTCCTTCTTTCTATTGTATTGCACAACTGAGAAACATGATTTCGTGTAAGAATTTACCATTGCCAGCTACAATTTATTTAATTATACCTACATTAAGTGATAAACACAAATCCTCTTCGAAAAATTCGGAATGCTCCATTTAGATGAAAGGTATATAAACCTGGTGTTTCGATAGAATTTCACAGCATTTTAAACATTTTTCTCAAATTGTCTTAGCAAAAGTTCCCACAGTGTAAGTGAACGTTTTGCTAAATATTCACTGTGAATGTAAAATTTAGAAATAGCTGTTATGAAAAGAACTGAGATTGGCTTGATACCAAAATGACCAGCTTAGTATTTTTTCGGTGGTCCATTGTTGGGCCATTGTTGGACCGCTTACCATTTGCCAACCGAAACCGTTGTGAGCGTTTAGGAACCCATCACCGGAATTCAGTGTTCAGGTTGGGCCAACCATAGGTTGTGGGCCGGGTTGCAGGCCGACTTTCAGTTAACTGTCCTTCAGATTCAGCACATCAGTTGAGAAATGACTTTTAATTTAAATCTTTCAATCCACGTACACTGTTTCTCTTTTATATTTAACATGATAATATCACTCATAAGTGCCAGTTGATGAATTTTGAACCTCGATTTACTGTTATGACAGTTTGGCAGGTCTATACATCAATTCTCTTATACTGTTTTATTACGGTATAAATTTCAATAGTTTTAAGTGTTGGTCCAACGTTGGTTCAATATATGATGCCCAACACATGGTCCCTTAAAACTGGTTCAGCGTTCGTTTGTTACATAATGCCCGACGGTTGGCTTAATATAGCTGGCTCAATGTTGGTTGAACACATAATGGCTAACGGTTGGTTTCATGAAAGTTGTTCAATGTAGGAAAAGTGTAAAACATCCAACAGTTGGCTACTTGAAGTTGGTTTAACGTTGGTTAAATGTATGATGCCCTACAATTGGCCTAAGTATACTTTTTGTAATTTTTGAAGTATACTGCACGTAGTTCTTTTGGTTTTGTAATTTCCGGGGAGTGTGTTCACGTCAAGCCCTCCAGGGTTTTTAACACACTTCCCTTTTCACGACACGTATTGTTAATATGATGTTACGTAAATCGTTTTTGCATGTATGATTATTGTTGTGAAAAGAAACAATAAATGAAATGAAAATGAAATGTTGGTCAAATGTTGGCAATACATGTAATTTACAATTGGTGGCTGCATATGGTTGGTGAAATATTGGTCCTGGGTTTAGTTGCCTACACAACATAATACCAACTGTTGCCAACGGTTGCCAACATTCACCCAACATAACGCCAATGCTCTGTGCTATCTTGGCCGGGGGGGGGGGCAGGGGGCAACTTCCCCCTGAGATTTCCAAACCGTAAATAAAAGTTGGCCTACATGAGAAAAATGACTAAAATGCTGAAAATTTCAGTGTCTTAATTATAATTTCAAGGCCCAAAGAACCTGGGGAGATGCATATAATAGTCCCTTTTCCCCAAAAAGTTACCGGAGAGGTCCCACCATGGACGTAGATGTCTCTTCCTGACGAGGAAACCTTCTACCTCTTACAAAATCCATAACTTCAATACACCTTCATATACTAAAGATAAAATGCCTATTGTACCTTAAATTATAAGCTACGCTCAATGAGCTTGAAAAGTAACATTTAATTTAAATCAAAGCTAAAGTTGTTTCTAAAGCATGAAATCTAAAAACAAAGAATGTTGAGATGCAACTTTACAAGGTCTTAACTTCGTCATTTCTCCCATCTTGGGAGGCATTTTGACCGAACATTTTTATGCAAGTTCTACGCTACGGCTACGCTTCAATCGATGGTGCCCCCCCCCCCCGTCGCATACTAAGAGGGAGTGGCCCGCACCTGCTACCAGCCTTTTAGATGTACTATGCAACAGCCGAAAAATTTTGGTAAATATGTAAAATTCAAATCATGTAATCATTTTAAAGCTTTACGAAAGACAACACCATTGGGGATCTAGAAAACCTAGAACAAAATATATTTCTCAAAGAGTAGAGGTTTTATTCCTCCCCTTAGACAACATGCCCTTCAATAACACCCAACAAAAATAGAAAAAAAATCGCTAAATGACGAGGAGTCCTAAACATATAATCAACTCAACGTTTTAAGAAGCTTTAACAAAGGTGGCACTATTTTGCATCCTTGCCACCTCACAAAGACAAAAATTTCTAAGTAGGGTGGCATCCCCTTCTCTTAGAAAGTACCTCTTGCTTTAGCTCCGCCAATTAACGGGAAGAATATCACTAAATAATGACAATCTATAAAGATATAATCAGTTGAAAGGTGAATCAACGATAGCACCATTTTTCACCAAAGCCATGTCTTACATGTACCTTCCTCCCCTCAGTACCCCACCCCAACCCGGATGGCACCCATTCACCGGTGAAAAAGGAGGATGAAAAGGGTAAGGGCACAGTTCCCATTTCCCCCTTCTCATATGCCTATCCCCTTGGGGGTATGTGTTTTTAGTTGAAAGAAAAATCATCAGAAAACGTTGTGAAAAGGCAAACTTAAAGTACATATGTTTAAGTTAAGAGGGCTGTCTAGAGATTCTTAAATCTTGTTAGTAACTTCCGTCGTATTCCAAAAGTGGTAGCGAGGGCATTTTTTATTTTCAAAATGGGTACTTTCCTGAAAAGTGGGGTGCACATTCTCCCAGTGCTCCCGGTTCCTGCACCCCTGGTTAACATTAAAGCTAACATTACCTTCGGTTTGTATACCCCTGGCTAAAATTAAAGCTAATGTTATCTTTGAATACCAAACATGCATTTCGATGTGGTTCAATGTACGTTGGTTCAGCTCGAAGCAGTGACCTCTATATTCACAATCGGAAATGTCTGCAAATTGTGCAGAGTACAAATTTACTCACAGAAAGATGTTTAAAAATGGTATTCATGTGTTGTTTCTGGTGAGAAAAGTACCCCATAATCAGATATCCGACCAATTTTTGGTTCAAAAAGTTATTTCCAAATCTTTACGATTAATTTAAAAAGATATAATCTGAAGGTTTAAAATTAAATGGAAAAATACTACTTTGTATCAACAAGATCATAGTGAATGTGGCCTTTAGCACTGTGTACGTTAAATGAATAGTATCTCAATCGCAATGGCAAAATTTAGTCTTGACCTGTGTCTGGCAAACAGGAACTGAACACAGGGCCAGATTTACAAATGATGGGGGGAACCTAGCCAGGAACCTATGTGGGAGACCGTTTAAAAGACATTAGGCTCTTCAGAGAAAAATGATGCAATAAAGCTATACATGAACATCTACATCTTCATACAAGCCTAGGAATACAGAAACATTGTAATAAGTACATCATGCGGTCACAAGTGCTAGTAGTCTAGTCTACTATGTGAAGAGTGCTTGGGAGAAAAGATGTAAGTAGAGGCAGTCGGTGTAGTGCACCATAAATTCCCAAGGATACTTAACACATTTCTGTACATTAGAATATATTCCTAACAAACCTGTACTGATAGCATCATGCATATAGGGAGCTTGCACCGAAGGTCAAAAGGCCAAATTCAGTGAACGCTCTGGTTGTTCTGGAGGGCACAGTAAATACCTATGGAAAAGTCTTCATATCACTGGGAACGGCGGGTCAGATCTAGTACTACTTTTGGGACTGAAATGAAACTTCATCGTCCTTCAACAGGCAATGATACTGGATTAGTTCAAGAGCAGGGCCGTAGCCTGGACGAAAACAATAGGGGGCAGCTCATGAAAGCGTTCAGTGGCGTACCTACTTTAGTTGGCACCCAGGCGGAACCTTTCAATGTCACTCAGTGCCGCCATAATGGGGGGGGGGGGCATTAATAGGAGAGGTCTAAATGGAGGACGTGAAATTTATGTACGGTCGCTTCTGTGCAAAGTTAGGCTGCCTTTGACAAAGCTTTTAACTGACTAAATGCTAAGACATTTTATTACGTGGTGTCTATTTTCTAGTTTTCTATAGAAGGTGTGGTGTATAAGAGCTGGAGTGATACACCTACTTTTTGAGAAATTTTTGTGTTTGTCAGATGACTAAGATGCAAAATGGTGCTATTTGGGGAAAGCTTTGAACTGGACACATCTTTACAAATTCTCACTTTTAGTGCCTATTTTCTTTTGGACTGGGTGGAAGGAAGGGGGCGCTGTTCAAGGCCTCTCCTCTTTGAGAAATTTTTGTCTTAGTAAGATTGCTTGGATACATAATTGTACTATCTTTGACAAAGCTTTGAATTAATTATATTTTCTGATATCCTTATTATTAAGGATTTTTCTAGCTGTGGCATAGCATGATGCGATGCTACAGCCAAAGGTTTGGTGGGGACCTTTCCCCTCTCAGTGCGCTACTTGGAAGGCCACCGACAGTTGGTGCGTAAGCGTGTGACTAGCACAGTTTCATCTAAATATTTTCGAGACTTCATGCTTTAGAAACTAAGAATTCAAGAAGTAAAACTTGAAAAACGTTTTCAGTAAAATGCCAAGTATTGTACAATTTCATTGATTTCAGCAAGGTAACCATAGGCTATTTTATATTAGCATGCTGTTGCACCCCATGAGAAACAATACTTAAGATGAATATGGACTTCAGCAATTTTGTGGCATCATGCATGAGGATGGAGTTTCATTCGTCAGTGCGAGTTATCCGCATATGAGCCAGTCTGCGGCGGGAGTCAGGGGACCTCCCCGGGAAAATTTTGGGAAAAGGGAACATTTTTATGCGAATCTCTACGTTCTGAGGGCCTTTAAATATATTCAAGACAATGTAATTTTTATCATTTTCACTATTTTTCTTCAAGTAGGTTATTTTTCCTTTAGGGTTTGGAAATTTCAGGGGCAACGGCCCCTTGCCCCCCGCAGGCTACAACCCTAAAGAGTATACTATCTCGGTGGATTTTATGTCGTTCCATATCGTTTTGAACCTGTCGGATGAGCCAAAATTACAGTTCCACGATCTTTTGAACAAGAAAGCAGTATGAAACGATTGCAAGGGACATGAGCTAAGAAAGATTTTTAGGCAGACATCCTTGTAAAATAAACAAAAAGTGTAAGGTCCAACCACGTAGCCAAGAGTGACAGGAGACAGCCGCGCCTCAATACAAAAATTTTCGTACAGGAATTCGCGGAACTAGCCTATTGGTGTTCATAGTACTTCGGTAGCTGCTAGTCTACGAGTCTTAGACTTCGTATGTATTCGAGACAGTATAAAGTGACTCTGAAGAAAGTTAAACGTAAGTACTATGACAACCTACATAAAAAAATCAGGAACTTGAAAAAGGCTAACCCTAAGGATTATTGGAACGTTATTAACGAGAAAAATCCAAAGGAAGCACCGTCATGTTCTATTACAACTAATGATTTTAAGACGTACTTTTAAGAAGTTGTGTTAAAGTGACTGTGAGGAAGTTAATTTCGAGCCCCCTAAACCAGTTTTTTCTGATTCAGCAACTAACGATGATCTCAATGTAGATATTACTGAAAATGAAGTCATTGAGCAAATTAAGACTTTAAAAAGTAATAAATCACCGGGTATTGATCTTATTATAAATGAGTGTTTAAAGTGTAGTACTAGTCCAATCATTCGAGCTATTACGAAATTATTTAACTTGGTACTCTCTTCGAGTATTCTTCCTACAGATTGGACCGTAGGTTTTATAAAGCCTCCCTTTAAAGGGAAGGGGTCGTCAAATGATGTAGACAATTACCGTGGAATAACCCTGCTTAGTTGTGTCGGAAAACTTTTTACTTCTGTTCTAAATAAACGAATAAAAACTATCTTGAAAGTACTGGATTGCTGGGTGACGAACAAGCTGGATTTAGAAAAAATCATTCCACAATTGACCACGTTTTCGTGCTTCACTCTATTGTTGATTACTACCTTCATTGTAAAAAACGTGTTTATTGCGCATTTATTGATTACAAAAAAGTTTTCGATCTGGTGGATAGGACCTCTTTCTGGGCAAAATTAATTTCTCATAATATAAACGGTAAAGTCCTCGAAGTAATTTATACTTTGTACAGAAATGCGAAGTCGTGTATTATTAACAATGGAGAAAAGTCAAGTCTTTTTAATTGTAATTTAGGGGTAAGGCAAGGGGAGAACCTGTCGCCAGTATTATTCTCTATTTTCCTTAATGATTTCGGGGAGTTTATAAGTCGCTACTATAAAGAATTAGACCATTTATCCCATTCAATTTCTAAAAATTTGAGTAATGAAGATTTTGATGTTTTTATTAGGTTATTTACATTACTTTATGCCGATGACACTATTGTTCTAGCTGAGACTGAGTCGGATATGAAATCAGCGTTAAGAGGGGTTGAAGATTATTGTAAAGCATGGCATATGTCTGTTAATCCAAGTAAAACTAAGATTATTTTTTTCGAGAGGGAAAGTTAGGAAAGTTCCAACTTTCAATTTTGCGGGGAAAGTAGTAAATGTTGTTGAAGATTACAATTATTTAGGTGTAACCTTTAATTACAATAATAAATTTACCAAGGCTAAATGTAAGCAAGTAAACTCAGCCAGAAAAACACTCTACAGTTTACTTATCAAGTCTCACAATTTGAATTTACCTCTGGATTTGTTGTTACAGTTATTTGATAAAATTGTTATGCCAGTGTTGTTATATGGTTGTGAAACCTGGGGTTACGAAGATATCAAACAATTAGAAGCATTTCATCTCAATTTTTGTAAACAGGTCGTAAAGGTTAAGAAAAGTACTCCGAATTGTATGGTGTATGGTGAGCTAGGGAGATACAAAGTTGCAAATACAGTTGATCTAAGAATGATTGAATTCTGGGGTAGGACAGGTAATAGTAACGACCACAAGTTAGCTCATATAATGTATAAATTTTTGAGAATTCTCCATGACAAAGGTATGTATAGCTCTCCTTGGATACGTAAAATGCACGATAATCATTTATTTAACAGAATTGGAATGTCTTTTGTATGGAACAATCACATTCACAATTTCTTAATCGAAGATCCACGATGTCCCATAGTTAATTACCCGTGGTTGAAAAAACCCTAAAACTTAGGTTAAGTGACATTTCTAAGCAAGAATGGTCCACCGAAGTACATAACAATACCCAATGTAAAAATTATAGAATTTTTAAAACTGATTTGAAATTCGAAAAGTACCTCACCACCCTCTCATTTCCTAATCGCTTAAACTTATGTAGATTTCGTTGCAGTAACAGTAAAATTCCTTCAGTTACTGGAATATATCAGGACATCTTATTTGATGAAAGAATTTGTACCCTTTGTTCGCAGTCTATGTTAGGTGATGAATTCCATTTCATTTTTGAATGCCCACAATTTTCAGTTCAGAGACGTTATTTTATTAAACCCTACTATAGAAGAAATGCCAGTGCTTTAAAGATGAAAGAGCTTTTTCAAATAACATAAAGCCATTAGTTAACTTAAGTTTATTTTGTAGTAAAATTATTAAAAGTTTTTAATTTGTTCATCTTCATATTACCAGCATAAGTTGTAAGGTTGGAGCCAAAAGTATTTTCTGAGTTATTTTGTCGTATATACTTTTTGAACTATTAATCGCTTCACTGAGTCTGAAGGTATTTCCAAGTTTGTTTTGTGATGTATCAGTTTATTTTTTTTTCCTTCATTTTTCTTTTTGCATTTCGTTATTTTTTTTTCGCATTCCTTTATGTACCGTAACTATTGTAATTTTAGTCTGTTACACCTCAAGACGAGGATACAAAGAGAATAAAACTGAAACTGAAACTACCCACAACATTACTGGGACCCTAACCAAACACCCTCCATGTAGTTCTTTATTGATCAAAGATATCCATCAGCTATACTGAAGCCGCCAAGATGAGCATTATTCTCGACTTTTCCAACATAGTAAAAAAGTTAAAGTGTCTAGAGATGTGGAAAAATTACAACTGTCACTGTCTTATTACAGTGTGTATGTTTATGCTGCACTCCAGGTGTGGTCTCGTGTTCATTATATGACGTCATTATTATTTTGGCATTAAATCTCATTTCAACAGGCTGTTTCCTGAGGTGAATTGAAAAACATTAATTACTAGTTAATGTTGAAGGATTTAAGGGTGATGCAAACCTTTTGAAAGCAGATTTATATAAACCTTACATTTATTAAAGCTTCCGTTATTTCACTTTACATGTCATTAACACTTTAAAGGAGAAAGATGTCACTCTTTTTTAATGACTCTATTGTCCTTTAAGATGCCTATTGTCCTTTAAGAAGCATGCTATTGGGCCCAATCATATTGTCTAAAAAATTTTTTTCGCCATATACAACCCCACGCCGTAGGTAATTTACCCTTTCTTGCTTCCTATGTTCATCTTCCTTTCCCTTGAAGGCACGCGCAGCACTCCATATCTTAAGGTTAGCCATTTTTAAACTGTTTGCTTTTGATATTTCTAAAGATGATTTCTGCAAATATGTACCACTATTAATCTTTACCGTATCCAGTGTTGTTGCCACTAGTCAAGTCACCGAGATCCATGTGTCCTACCTGATTGTTTGGTACACATTTTTCCACACTCTTCCGAGACTTGCTTGGGTAAGCTATTCGTTGATGACACCAGGATTAGGAAATGGTACATGGAATCGATATAAATACTAGCTGTAAGACGTTTGTGAAATATACACTCCATCAGGTCTCTGGACCGCAGCTGGCTACGAAAATGGTTTGACCGAATACTTTGCCTTCGACATTAAAAATCGTAGAGCTCTGAACACCCCCACCCCCACCCCATTCTTAAATAGGTGTCTAAAGTCTTCTTTGCAATTCACTTAGGGTAGTTCTATGAAGTTAAACTAGACGGATGGTGTACAGTAGTACGCGGTTTAGGTGAACTGCCCTTCTCGTAGCTCATGTAAAACCTAAATCCGGTTCAGGGCAAAACATCCCCTTTTTGGAGTACAATGGCTCTTGAGGGAAAGAGCAAATTCTCAAATCATCTATCCAATAGAACCAAATACAATATTCTATAACAGGAACTGCGTAGTGCAAAAAATGAACTGCAATCCCAGCAACAGCTGACTTTTGCGACATCTAGCTGTAGCTACTAAACTGAATTGTTGTCATGGAATTATCATGGAACTACAACCGTTTTAGTCGCATGCTCCTTGAGGTTATCATAAAAAGTACACCCCTTCACCACCAACTATTTACATGTAAGAACACTTATATAATAATTAAGCCTTTAATTCGTTCCAGAAGTTACTTTACTGAATGCAAGCGATCGCGTGAGTGGAAGTTATCTCCTCGGGGTTCAATGTAGAAAACAAAAATTGGGATTTAAAACTGAACAACACTATAACGAAGGGTATTTCCAAATTTTATAAGCTTAAGTTTAATGTAACCTACTGAACGTTCTATATGAAAACTGTTGTGAACTAACCAAAAAATCTGATGAAGTGTTCCAGGGCATCACTTCAAAGTACGTTAAAAATCCAGGCAAGTTGAAATGCAAAGCATGACAATATTATGAGAGAGGACTTTAACAAGTTTCTCATGTGACGCCTTTCTCAACATAAGACTTTTAAGGAAGAATAATATCATCATTCCAGCCAGCATCGACCATGGTCTCATCTCGACCAATGAGTATTTTTAAGCAATAAATATATTAGTACAATGTAACATATGTGAGATATTTTGCCATTATAGATACCTTTTTAGTTGTTTTTCACACGACTGCAGTACCGACAGTCAGATGCGTGTGAATTCTTTATTACAAATGTTAACACTTAGGCTTCGGACTTTGGCAAGTTTAAAGACATACAAATCTCTGTTTATTTCAGCAGCAATGGTGCCGATTCCTTTACAAGCAAGCCGGTTTTCGTTCTGAGTTTATGTAATTGAAAAAGATAACTGATAACATACCCTCAGAACTTTCAAAGAGACCTAAAGGTAATTCCGATTACTTTCATTCCATGTATCCACCCATTGTAACTGATGAAGTTACCATCCAACATTTTTCTTTACAACTGGTTGGCACACCCTAAGCCGTAGTCGTCTTCCATGTGGTGACTGAAAAAGACTTTTTGGAAAATATATTAAGCTGTATTTTTTACAATTCCAAATGCCATTGAGAAGGGTTTATTGCAGAATTTGAGATGGGCAAATGCAGTGGCCCACTTGGAAAGTTTTCAATGTATTTAAAGACAGACAGTCATCACCCCAAAGTATAATTTTAGTTTAGGGGTATCAAATTCTCAGTTGGTCACTGCTCTTTGATTGACATCAAAGTTTGAAAATTTGAAAGGTTTAGAGTAGCTCACATTCCACACAAGGCAAAGAGAGAGTGCTTTTATTACATTTTATAGCCTTGTATGCTCACCAGGACATGGTCTTAACTTAAAACAGGTTTATTCCTGCACAGGGGGGAGCTTCATGCAGTTATGGGAGGAGCTAAAAGTTGCATAGTTGGGAGAATTGGAACTGTCTGGGATGATGAAAATTCCCCTTTAAAGCACACATGCTACATGTTATACCATTTAAATCTTACTTATCAACGCATGTCTGAATATTAGAATGTGTGATATTGGAACCAACACTTTGATGTCTTATCGAGTTGTACCACGAGTTGGAAATTAAGATAGAGAAAATATCTCCCTTTTGTCCTTGGCATTAAGGGAACTTGATTAAATAATTAAAAAAATAAAAAATTTCAATCGATATGTGGGTGTTTCTTAAGTTTTCAAAAGATGCTTGCATGATTCAAGAATTGTTAAATGACATAGGAAGTTCCCAGCTTTCAGAGTATTCTTATAATAAACGAAACTCCCTACTTAAAAAAGTTTTACTCGAGGTCTTAAATTGTATGCACTATTACCCATAACGTTGGTTTATGTAGTACTTTTCTTGGTAAAGCCATCTTAAGGACGTCTTGTTAATCCTCGTGTCCCTTCAAGGTCGCACACATTAAAAGTTGATCCCACAGAAGACACAGTCATACAAACCAATAAAATATCCGTCAGCCTAAAATGTAACTAGTCATAAAGCAGAGCTCATAAACAAGGTGTTCTCTAGCTGCACCTACTCCCTCACATGAGTTTTATTGACCTAGCAGATCGTATTTCAATATTCCATTTCATTTACCAAGTCATTCCAACCACAGGATTCTGTGGTGCAATTTTGTGGTGTCAACTCTCTCTACGGCAGGTCTCTACGGCAGGGAATAAGTTTACTTGCTGTCGAACAGGTGCTAAGTTATTGTGATTTATTGCTTACTTTTCTCCTATCATTTAAAATGTTCTGGGGGCTTAAATTAGACAAAATTTAGATCGAGGAAGGTGTAAATGTTCCATAGAATCTGATTTTGTCAATAACATGATTGACAAAGGTGTTCTTTTGAAGAAAACCCTGTGTCATAAAATACCCAGTACCAGTCAACCTTGAGAAGTCCATAAAATAAAGTGACAGTGAAGGACATATCTCCCAATTCGTTGCTAGACTCTCCCTGTTCATTGCCAACTCTTACGACCGTCGGTACTGTGGGATCATCTTGGCGTGCATCCATTGGGACCATTCTCAGTAGGGAACTGTTCTCTTACTAGCTATCTGGCTTGCGTTTTAAAATTAGAATTTGTGTAAACTCTCCCACCTTACACTGACTTTCGGAAAGTCACTTCAAGAAAACAGTTCTTGCTCGAAATATCGCAAAGGTCATCTGAGGAGGTCTCGTTCATTCCCGTGTCCTCCGGCTTTAATTCCATTTGGGAGTAGTATTGAGTTTTCGGGAGACAACCTGCCGAACTTTTCCAAAGCTCACAGGACTTTCTTATAACGTTTGTTTTTGATATCCACATCGTTCAGACGTTTTAAAGAGTAGCAGTTACTGGTTTATCCAGTGGCGTAGCTAGACATTTCTTGTGGGGGGGGGGGGGCAAAAGCAAAAATTTCCGACAGGTTATTATCATTATCTGGGGACCTTTTTCCTTTTTTTTTTTTTTTTTTGCTCTCCGGGCCCTCCCTGCCCCCCCCCCCTTGTTATGCTACTGCGTGTGCGTCATTGTTTTCCTCCAAAATTACGTCAGTGTGACGTCTATGTATTCAAAGCAAAGTCGGCTAGTTAACTGGTCCACCCGAAGGCGCTTCAGTCCGGCGCGCAACCGACTTCGTCGGCTGGGCAACCGATTTTAGAGGCAAGCCTATGCCAAGTGGGAGCGAGGAAGCAGGAGTCCCGGAGAAAAAGCCACGTACATCGAGCGGGATTCGAACCCACGCACATGTGAAACACATTGGTGCACAGCAGCTGGAATAGACCACTCTGCCACTCGACGACCCGTCTATGTATTAGGTCCAGTATTGCCTAAATATTCAATGCACAGTTTACTAACAGTTAAGGTAGAACAATGATTGTACCTTATTACTTTGGAAGGAAGACAATCTTTGTAGGGTATGGATTTTCCTTATACTTTTGTCAACCAAACACGTGATTGGATACACTGGTTAAAACCCGTCTTAGTACTTGTTATGAAAAAGTTACAAGACACCCATTGTACAAAATAGCTTTCCATTTGCTGAAGAGTGGAAATTCATTTTTTTTAACACTGACGATAAATAGAGTGATAATATTAACATATGTTTCATGAAATTTAGGAAAGTCATGGTCTATTGCATGTACGCATTTAGCACACTGAACATTTCATAAAGACATGCGATTTTTGCCGAGCAAAAGGAAATGAAAGTATCGGAAGTTTGACTGATATGATACAAAGGAAGTAAGTTTTATTAAGATGTTACAGGTTGTGTGCTGCTTTGTATTCGAGGATCAACTGGATCAGATCCTGGTGGAACCAACAGGAATTTTTCTGATGGCTAAAATTTGTTTCCTCAAACAAAGCTGTGCACAGTTGTGGGTGATACAGGCACTTAAACCCTCCCTATATAAATCGATTATCATACAAATACATAACAAAAATTTGATTAAACTGACACACTTAACCAACTCTCGGCTCCCCTTTGACCAGCCCTAACATCCGAAAAGAGGTTGGAATATCCATCTGAAAAGTCATAATATTATAATGAAGGATGCTTCTTTTGTTCCTCAAGGCAATCTTTGCTCTTTCAAGTAGAGCACCACATGAATAATGCAACAAATTTTACGAGTTTCAGGCTGTTTATGCAAAAAAAAAAATACTTAGTCTTCACAGTCACGCTGTCTTGCCCTGTAACACTTGCATAACCACAACCAGATACGACTATCCATAAGGACTATCCATGACGACTTGATAAGAAGTTCAAAAATATGTCTCCACGTAGTAGAACTTTAGAGACACACTTTTCTGTCTTATAATCCCATCCTTCTACTTTTAATTTTTATAGGGTATGAGATATTGTACTTAACTAAAGATACAAAATGTGACGATGAGTGTGTATGAAAGTGTGCTTGTCTCTGAGTATGTCCAATTTTGAGTGTATGAAGGAAAAAAGAGTGTTGCCAATTCCTCCTCTACCGTCTTTCCGAGCAAATACGAACTTGGTAGGTAGCTATTTGACTACCGAAACTTTTACCATTTGCTGGTCAGTATGTTGAAAACGTCAATATACCACATCTTGTAGCGGAGGCTGGTGTGGTTGTTATTACGTAAGTGGACTCGGTGGCACAAAATATAACCCAAGGGTCTCGACTGGAGGATTGCTTTTTTTAATATAATTCGTGAACTATAAAGTCCGTGAAAACTATACGAATAGACACAAATATTATGGTGAAATTACTTGCGAATATACACACGAGCATTACAAAACTACAAACATGTAATACAAAAAAAACGAGTGAATTGAAGTCATAGAGTAGGACATAGGAACTAGAGTGCTCACTCCCCGAAACAGCTGTGATCGCATGGGGACTCGGCCGCCATACAGTTTGTACACACATGGTCGCACACAGCATAGCTTCTAGCCTCCACCTATAATGGTAGACGGGCAGGGGCGGCGCCACAGGGGGGGGGGGCAGGCATTTGCCCTCCCTATGGTTTTTCAACCCCCAAAATAAAATCGTCTAAAAAACTTTTAAGGCACATAATTTTGTAAAGGGTGGGGTGAGGTCGGTTACAGTATGTCACCCATCTATCGCAGTATTAGTTAAATTGTTCGTTATAAAATACCTGCAACTTGCAATCCCCGCACGCATAACGTTTTCTGTTTTCTCCATTGTTTACGTGAATGCAGGTTTAGTATTACATAAACACTAAGACCATTAAACAAATAGCCCAAACAAAAAGAGCACAGGAACCCAGCAAGAGCGGCGATTTGTTCTCAATATTGGGTGGGGGGGGGGGGATATGACTAGAATTTCCAATAATTTACTGTGTGAAAAATCAAAGTCAATGGGCGATTTCTCAAATACTGGGGGGGATATCCCCCATCCCCCCGGGATCACCACCCATGGAACCCAGAGTAAAGCTAAAACAATACAGTAGTATACCCTAACGCCAAGTTATTGTGAGACCTTACACATATGGTGTCACGGAGCAAAAAGTTCTCCCTCTCTTGGAGAAAAGGTGCGCATCATTGCAAGTAACACCAAAAAATGCAGACAGCTAATTTGTGCATCAGGGGATACGCCTGATCCATGAATTTTTATCTAACCAAAACCCCAACCCTACGTCCAGTAACTCGGAATATATTTTCGTCCAGGGGAATCTTCGGTCTTTAGTGAGCCTTCGACCAAGTGAACCTTCAGTCTATGGGTATCCCCCCCCTGTCCGGATTATGTAATGTTTGGCAATCTCAAAAATTTACTCTCTCCATTCCCAGCATGTGACCATTTAAAATTTAGAACATGCATATATATATATATATATATATATATATATATATATATATATATATATATATATATATATATATATATATATAACCCTAACCCCTAACCCCTAACCCTAACCCTATATACATATATATATATATATATAGTAATTGTTCCGCGTGTTGTTGTCTAATATACTCAGTATAGATGATACAGTTGTGCTCAAAAACCAACAAGAAATAAGAGCAAGAGTTATAAACTCATGAAGTATATTATATGCCTCAGACCTTCTTCAGCTTCTACTGATACAGTGATATAATAGTTAAATGACAAATATTTAAATGACAAATATATATATATATATATATATATATATATATATACAATATATATATATATATATATATATATATATATATATATATATATATATATATATTGGCGGTATCATGAGTCAACCACTTAACGAACATTTTGACAATGAAAATATAGAAAACATTTAATAAAACTAGATGTCTCTCTTATTGCATAAGGGTAGGAAGCGGGGGGGGCTGAAGTATGCTTCTGCCCCCAACATTCAAGGCCAAAACCCCTTATTTTTCTCTTCAGTAAAAAATGTAAAACAATTGCAGTAATTTTCCTTAAAATTTGCCCAAAATAATGCACCAAATTGCATCAGAGGACCCTCAAATACCCAAAAATTTTCCGAAGGGGAGGGGTACATCCCCCTTAGCCCCCTCCCCCAGGACGGCGATACGAAACAAGGTTCAGCCCCCAGTGTCGAAAAGCTACCTACGCCTATGCCTTATTATGCTTTATTTTGGTGTTGTCTCGACTGAGTAATACATAGAAAACGGATTTTAAATAGTAGGTGTATGGCCGTACACAACACAATCTTTACTGTATGAAGAAATCTTGAGTCAATCAGAAAAAGAGCAAAGAAATTAGGGGCGGCGCCACAAGGTTCAGGGGAGGACCGCCTCCTATCATTTGCAAGAACAGGGGGAGAGAGGAGGAAAAGAACAGGAAAAAGGAAGAAAAGGAAAAACAAATGAAAGAGAAGAAGGGGAATATCGATGGAGAAAGAAGAAGAGAAGAAGAGGGGTGTGGTAGGTATCTATTTGATCCATATAATTAGTCCAGAGCTTCCAGGGGGTCCTGTACCGGAGTCTGCCAGCTTTAGTTACCTTTTATCTGTTTATAATGCACATATTAATCAACGAAAATATTCGTAAAATTTCTTGCTTCTGTCGACTCTACGCACGTGTTTTGAGTGAAATCATACCCATACACAAGAGGGGGGGGGTGGACTTCAGGAGGTTTGTTGACTACATACCCTTCTCTTAGACAACAAAGGCTACTATCCTCTTTCACTAAACCAAAACTTAAAATTCAATAAATTATTAACTCTTTTCAGCCATATATGATCAGCTCAAAAAATACCAAAGACATCACCATTTTGCATCTAAGCCATCTTAAATTGATAAAAATTTCTCAAAGGGGAGGGGACACCCCTACCCAGAAAAACATCTTTCCCACAAGCAAAAATTAAAATTCAATAAATTATTAACACTTTCTTTCATATATGATCAGTTCAAAAAATATCCAAGGATATCACCATTTTGCATCTAAGCAATCTTAAATTAATAAAAAGTTTCTCAAAAGGGAGGGGACACCCCTCCCCAGTAAAGCATCCAACCCCAAAACAAAAATTAAAATTACTAAATAATAAACTTTCCAGTCATGTATGATCAGTAAGTCAGTTCAAAATATGTAAAGACATCATCATTTTGCATCTAAGCAACCTTAAATTAACAAAAACAAATTCCCAATAGGGAGGGGGACACCCCCTTCCCTGAGACAGCTCCGATAGGACGGCGATCACTCATCTCATGCTTTGCCCCCCTATCGAAATACCCTGGTGCCGCCCCTGTAGACGGGTCCCCATGCAGTCACAGTGGATTTACGTAAGCGGTATTAGTAGTGCGCACTCTAGTTCCTATATCCTACTCTATGATTGAAGTGGCTAAGTGGTTAGAGCATCCGACTTGCAGCCGGAAGGTCTAGGGTTCAAATCCTGGCCGGGTCATACCAAAGACTTTAAAAATGGAACCTACTGCCTTTGTGCTTGGTGTTCAGCATAAGCAATGGAGTAGGGAAAACAAGCCAGTGAGCCACAACTGGAAAAAAGGCCGTGGTCGTCTCGACTTGAACCAATTGGTTGGAAACTGGGACGTTAACCTCATCTAACTAACTAACAAATCTATGATTGAAGTTTACTACGTTGCCACGAAACCTACAAAAATATCAGGAAAGACATCATGATCAAATACCAAATCCATTTCCCACAGTTTATTATCGTAATTTTGATATTACACTAGAGCAGTTACATATAAAGCTACACAAATACACATACCTCCTTGGGCTCTTTACCACTTCATAAGGTTTTCTCAAGGTAAGGTTTCGCAAGGGCACTCAACGGGTTGCCACATTAGACCGTCAGCCCGGGCGATTGAATCACGTGAAAAGAGACAAACGGTTTGATGATCTGATACTATTAGGATGTATCTAAATTGAAGAATGAGTGTTACTGCCGGGCCCATCCTGTACGACGGCCTGCGGGGCCCAAAATCGTGGGCCCTGAAATGCTAAATTTGACACGAAGAGAAACACGGATGAAACTTTATTCGTTTCATCAATGTACGTTATTCAAAACAGTAGCCCCAAAGGGCGCAGGGCCCTCTTATGGTTTATTCATATGAAGAGAGACAAGCATGAAACCAACCTCGAACTACTACACTAACAGTGAAGCACTAAAACATTAATGACAGCAACTTTCTCCTGTACGTTATTCCAGAATAGCAGCCCCAAGAGGCTCAGGGACCTCATATGGTTTATTCATATGAAGAGAGATAAGGATGAAACCAACCTCAAATGACTATGCCCACACGGCAGGCTGAAGCTTCCTGCCAGATAAAGAATAACACCGCAATTATACCCAACTTGAAAGAAACAGTTTTCCCATAATTTTGTTTTTTGAAGCAACGCCATCTACTAAAATGTAATTCCACAGATTGTGATGGTAGCTAAACCTTCAGAAGACATCGTTACTATCGGCTGTGAATGGTGTCTAGGTCAATCAATTTTTTTCTTTTTATCTCGAAGCAGTTATCTCCAAAATGGTCCAAATTCTCAATTTGTTCTGATTTAAACAATCCGTTTTACGTTACTAAGTATTTCGACCATTCCAGAGAAGGTTACTATGTTCGATATATTCAATTCGGTGGTGGCAGGACACGTTTGCGTATAACCATGGGATCTTGTGTATCAAAACCCTTATGAAAAAAAGAAAACAGAGTAAATATAAATTAATGTAAGAAGAGGAAAATCAGAAAAGGACTTTTTTCATTGAAAGATCACTAACTTTTGCAACATACACGCGAAGCAAAAGTCAGTAAAATTCATAGTCGATGATCGTTAGGATACCATACATGAATATTTCCTCTAGCTTGTACAATACTGAACCCCTTAGGTCTAAAATCTTTCCCTCAAAATAAAAGTAACTCATTTCGATAGCCTATAACTCAAATTTATATATGCTTCACAGGAATTCAACATTACTAACTTCCAAAAAAAATCTTCCTTGAGGTTTCATGTCTGGGAAAGGAAACATGAATCAAACCAAGAAAAACTGCGACTTTTTGTCTTCAGAAAGCGCAAAGTCTATTTTTAATGGTGACAATCTCTAATTTTTACGTTGGTAGGTATTTAGGAAGTTGTGAACAAATTGTCCATGTCCCTACTAAGCCACCGTCCCAGCCCCTTTGTTTCATCTCATGTCGACATTCATATTTTGCAGTTTTTTTTTTCGTTTTTAAAGTAACCACCGTGTACCTCCTGTCTACGTATCCCCCTGTGAAAGGCATTTCAAAAGCCAATAAAATAGGCCTTCATTTTCAAACCACTCAAGACGAATCAAGAAACTACTCGGGAAAAAAAAAACTGAAATTAAATTTGTGGGCGTCTCGCAAAGTGCTTGGAGAACACAAAAATAGAAACATAGACAGACAATCACGTGACCCAAACCATCCCTACTCTGGGAACAAATGAGACATACCGAGGTTATTATCTTCTGCGCATTTTGAAGATCAATTTATAACATTTACATTCAAAATATGACATGAATGAAAACGAAAAAGTGAACTATTGATGGCTTACTGAGCCTCATTTTTTTTTTTGGAAAATTTTCCCAGTTTGATATCTGAAATGATTATCACATATCACGACATACCATGAAATAAATGTGAATGTGCGGGGTCCAGGGGCCAGCGTTAGAATCCCTGCTGGAGTCCAGGGGTACAGCCATATTCGGAAGACAGGGTGAGAAGCCCCCGAAAGCTCCAGCAATATAAGGTAATAAGAACGGAGAAAATCTGTTCCAGTGGCTCTATAATCAATTTTCATTTCGTTTCGTTTTGTAAAATTCGATATTAAAGACTGAGAGTACAGGTTGATTATAATTCCCCAAATGAGCTTCGAAAAACTTACCGATTAAATGTACAGTTCTTTAAATTAGTATACTTCATTTTTTACAAGTAAAGAGCTGGCTTCCTCGTCATAGGTGTATATTAGGATAGGGCGATTTACACACTCAATACCTTCAATACCCTACACATCTTATCAGCAGGGACATTTCGGGTCATTCATGGCCGTATATAGCGGAGGGTGGCAGGGGCAGTCCCCTCCCCCCCCCCCGAAAGTTTCAAAGGAAGCATTTATCACATCGATCTTTAAAAAATTTCGTTTACTGAAAAGTGCCGAAGGATTAATCAGATACAACTTGTAAGGTACAGAAAGTGCGCATTTCGGGCAATATGGGTATTACTTTTGGCGTTTTTTTCTTGTTATACCTGGGAGTTGTTATCTGGATGGATATATCCCAAAAAGTTTAATTTGTGTTTATACTTTCAGAACCACTAAATCGAGGAGATATTATCAACAATAAGCCGTTTGTTCGGCGCAAAGGGATTTCTTTGTTTGATGGCTCAAATTTGATATCATTCAGTTAGCAACATCATTCAAGTCATGTAATCCTTTAACATGTGGCCTGCCCAAAAGAATACTCTGATGTGTAGGTTTGCGCCACCAACACGTTTAGAGTAGGTGATGAAACGGCTGTTTAATTGAAATAAAAGAATACAGGTCAGGCGCGGATCCAGAAATTTCGAAAAGGGGGTGAATATTCTCCTAGATTAATATTATGCATATTATGCTAATTTTCGCGTATTTGTTATTGTTGATGTGGCAAAAAAGTGGTGGGGCTGAGGCCGGCAAAGGCCCCCCCCCCCCTCCCACTTGGATCCGCGCCTGCAGGTAGCACCTTTCTTTACAAGATACTGCATGCAAATGAGTTGACGAGGTAGAAGTACAGCTTTTGTTACAACAACGTGAAAAGTTTTCGGAAGTTTCCTGAAATAACCACATACAAATTCTTGTTCATATTTCGACATAAAACCTTACTGATATGCCGTTATGCGCATCACCGAGCGCCGAAAGATGAAATATAATTTTCATTTCCCTGACAACGGGCAATGTTGTGGCAGTACAGGAAAACCCCAGTCTTAATGTGGATGTAGCAGACGACAAATCCCTTTTGTGTTAACTTTCTTATCCAGTGTCCGTCTTATAGAAATGTCAAGAAAGATACAAGCGATAGATTACTGAGTGACCTTGGCGGTGCAAAACTCACTTCAGAGCGAAGTATCATCTATCCAATAACAACTCCCTGGTTACACTCATAGCCAGCTTACAGGGGAGCTCTGCTTACTCTGCCCCCATAACAACTCCCCGGGATATTTCTCCCAGGGATGATCCACCAGGATAATTCAGTAGGCTACACTCGGACAATTGGTCCCGAACAATTTCTTCCTTTTGACAATTACTCCTCAGACACATTCCCTACCAAAAATTTGAAATTATTCACGGGAAATTGTCCGGGTTGGGAATTGTCCCTCAGCGCCGAAAAGGTTCTGCTTACGGTTATGCCAGTGCATTCTAGCTTACTTAATTTTACAAGGAAAAACCATAGGACGTCCTATGACGGATTTAGCGTTTAAAGAATGCAAGAGGCATTGACGCAGGCACAGTAAATCGTGCCCGCTAATGGGTAAGAAGGAACTCAATACAATGATTATGCCACAGGTCATTTAGTACAGAACTGGGAAACGTTTTGCATGTATTTCTAACAACGAGTGGACAAACCATAACACTGACAGTGGCGGGTCCAGGAATTTGTGGTAGCCTGGATGATTCCTTAAGTCGGGTGCTGTACGGGACCCCAGTTGACCATGGTTGGGTTGATCTCAGAAATTTTGACATTTCCAGCCCCCCTCCCCCCAATTGCAGGTAAAACCACTCTAAACTACATGTTTGAATGTGTCTACCATGCGTGAGTCGCCAATATGAGAGAATATTGGGCATCCCAAACGCCCCAGATTGTAAGCAACTGCATTAATTCAAAGCCACCATAACAACTTTGTCACCAGAATTCTGCTAGTGTTATTTTGAGAACAACCCACGTGGCCTTACAGGCTGTCATCGCCAAATTGTGTCATCTCAAAATCCCCAGATGTCGGGAAATTGCATTTTAAATTTTGTATAATAAAAAATTGCTTCTACAATTCTGAGTCTGCAGAGACTGCTCAGGAAATTTTGTTTTACTCCCCCTGCAGCCTCATAAGATGTTCCTGCTGTTTCCTGGAATTGTTCACTTTTTTCTCTGACGTCTTCCTCCTCTCCATACCTGAGCGGACGTGGTTAGAGGCTCGAGAAGTGCAAATTATGGACCGCTGGTAAGGTCAGAGACAAAAGGCAGGATTAAAGTCACCGACTCTTAAGAACAAAGCCTAGCGTCTATCATGTATAGAACACCTGAATAAGAGATACTTGGAGTCTTAAAAGAGCCATAAAAATTTTGTTTCTACACGGCGTAACTAAAGATTGTTATTGCTAGCTACCTAAAACTGCGCGATGCTAGAAAGGAAATTAATATCACGTGAACCAGGCACCGGATACCGATATTGACTGATTATTTAGTAGCCGGGACAAGGAACTAAACTTGCTCAAGGAATATTCTCGGATTATTCCCAGACCGTTTGGTTAATTTCACCAATGTGACCTTTTACAACAAGCACAGCAGTGTAATTTCATGCATGTAGAACAATTCTAACATATAATCAGCATAACCAACATTACAATGGCAGTGCTGTATGAACAAACTCAGAAATTATGACCGAATAATACTACCTTTGGGGAAAAATGCCTTGTCTGTAATTATTAGAATTCTGTAACTTTGAGAATTGAATGTAGTTTTAATAGGTCTGCGAGACTGAGATACGATCTGATGACGTATAAAAGTGGAAGGTTGGAAGTAATTCTACCGAGCAGACTAAGAATGAATTACATGATCAGAAGCTCTATTTGTTGTTTCTGAAGAATTTACTTTTGAACATCAGCGTACGGAGATACAGGGAGGGGCAGCTGCAGCACTTTTTACCGAAAGTTTAATGCATGTATTTTCTACCCGAAGAGTTGGAGGGTAGGGTCACACAACCCCACGCCCCCCCGGAACACCTATATAATCTGAACAATCAACACGAAATTGCTCATTTTCAGTGTTTCAGTTATGGAAATATACACGACATATACGGGGATAAAGCTGTCGTATTCGATGATTTCCATTTGCTTGCCTTTGACATGTGCCCACATTTTATCATATTCATTGGTTTATTTGCATGCGACTCAACTCCAGGATGTGATCCGCTAAAGAATTCTCCCCCTTCAGGTGTAGACTCTAACAAGCGGCTAGCTCTCGCATCTCCATACAAGAATACGTTCATGACAAGATGTAAGCTGTTTGGATAGGAACTCCTCTCCGAGCTATTCCTTCCTAGACAACTCCAACGGGATTATTTCCCACCCGGACAATTTCAATTATGGAACATTTCCACCAGGATAATTTTCCCCGTCAATAGTCCTTATGTAATGACGTCACAGAACAGAAAGTGCGCCCTCCAAGGGAGGTAAGTGCATGTCATTGCAACTTAAACCAACAAATGCAGACATCTGATTTGTGTACCGGTCGGATACTCGCGTAGTCTTCTACACGGACGTACGAAGTCTACGTCGTGCGTGCAGTGTGTTTCATTGTTTTGCCTACAAAATGACGTCGCGTGACGTCAATGAACAAGTTCTATAGCAAATCTCCTATTGGGAGAAATTTTCTGAAGGGTTATTGCCATTTGTGGAAGATGTCAGGGTGGGAATTGTCAGAGGGGGGAGGTGTGAGAGGAAAATCGTCGGGGAAATGGTCCAACAGGAGTTGTCCTGTCACGTTTCACACCAGAACGTAGACCTGCATTTAATACCCAAACTATGAACACCAAACTTAAATGATCACCGCAAATGTTAAATGGCACACACTAATTTCATTACGACTGAAACCCTACAGAAAGCAGAGCAATATCAAATATACAGCATATTTTCCCTACAAAAGGTTTGTTTACTACTATTCACACATATTCACAAAAACCCTACTGAGAAATATTTTCCACATTTTACGAAAATGATCTCCGTGACCTGAATCAACCAAAGTTGCAAAATATGACTTTACGTTTGACACATTAGCCCACGTAAATATTGCCATAAAATCAACAAAGTCAAATTAAAAAAGACTGAGCTGCTGTCATTTAAACACGTCAGCAATTAGTCACAAATTTTTGCAGAATCGCACGATCGCAATTTACTAATGATCACCAATCGATATTGCATTTCAAAAAATAACATTTGTACTCCGGGCAGCACGAATGATTCTTCCAAAAGACAATTAGCAAAGAAAAAACTCGTTTCCTTTTCTGCGAAAGGCGAAAAATTTTGCATTTAAGATAGATCAGCCGTGTCAAATTTGTACCCTTTCTCCTTGCTTTTTAAATTTAATTTTAGTTCAGTCATAAGCACAGGGGTTGAGCAGTGTTGGCCAAACTTAAACGCCTTTGCCACAAATACAAAGTACATGTTACCCGAAAGGAGCAAATTATCTACTCGAACGAGCCTGCAGCCCTTATAGCTGCGCCGTTTAATACGCCTATGATTTCAGTTCGTTTATTCATTTCAAAATAGTGTAAACTTTATAAACAAAGGCTCATATAGAAAACATTTAAAGGAACAATTACTATCAAATTTTGCTTAAATTAAGTATAAATGCAATAATAGGAAGTATATTACCTGTTTCTAGCATTGTGTGGTGTGATCGAGTGGCACAAGACTATTTTAGTAATTAAGAGACATAAGCGTAGGAAGCTTTTTGAAAGTGTGGAGGTGGAAGGGAATGTTAGTGATCAGTGCCCTGGGAGGGGTCTAAGGGAAGGGATGTTCTCTCCCCTTGGAAATTTTGTTACTATTTAAAGTGTCCTAGATGCAAAATGGTGCAATGTTTGACCTTGAAGGAAT
This sequence comes from Holothuria leucospilota, assembly GCA_029531755.1. Lineage (NCBI taxonomy): Eukaryota > Metazoa > Echinodermata > Holothuroidea > Aspidochirotida > Holothuriidae > Holothuria > Holothuria leucospilota. The sequence goes on from CM055982.1 coordinate 38,891,885, forward strand.
TCCTATTCAATGCCATATTTTGGCCGCATGTCATCTAAAGGTGAGGGGAAACGAGGTTTCCGCCCCCACCAATCAGAGTGGGGCGGTCTCCCTCTGCCTTCTTTTCCTACGCATATGAGAGAGCCGAGAAGATTATTGGTTCCAGATTACCATCTCTTGCGGTCCCTTTACATTGAAAGATAACAGAAACGTATAAAAGCCATTATTAGGTACGAATCTCATCCGGACAATTTTTTGTTCAAACTTTTACCTTTCGGAAGACGTATAAAGATATATACAGCAACAAAAGAATTTAAGGGACTTTTTACTCAGATGTAGGTAACATTTTCAACGATTCTTGATTCGTTAAGCCTTGCCACTTGTCTAATGGTTCAATGTTTGTACACATCTCTGCTTTACTCATATTCTTTAGAATATTTATAATGTGTGTGTATATTTTCTTTAACTGTTGATTTTACGTTAGTTTTTACCTCGGTTACTATACAGTCACTTTAATTTCTATTATTTGTGTGCGTGTGCGTGTGCGTGTGCGTGTGCGTGTGTTTTTTTTTTACCAGTGCCCTTGAATTTTTTTTACTTTGTCAGTGTTGTAAAAGTTTGTTTGAATTTTGGACGACCAGACCTCTACTGGTGTATACTTTGTAACAAACATTACATAAATAAATGTGGGAAATGAAATTGAAATGAAATGAAAAAGAAAAAGATGAATATGAAAGGTAATATATACAGTAACAATATCCACACAGAAGATGGATTATAGGCTTTAACAGACGGAGACAAACATTTTAGATATTCGAAATGAATGAACGATGCAGCACGATAGATAAATATGCTTCTAAAAGCTTGGTTGCAAGACGAGTAAATTTTCTAGATTCCTGTTTGATATTTGCAGACTACATCTTAGTGTATCAAACAATGGACAAAATAATGTTTCATTATTAATATTTGTAACCATTACTGTATATTTATTTCTTCCAGGATCACTTATCGTTTGCTTGTAAGTGTACATTATAATTGAAATTACTGACCTAAATTCAAAACAATTTCATTGTAGTATATTGATATACATATTTTATCAACTAATGATAAATAGCCACATCGGAAATAAGGTTGCTAGAGAAGCCCAATCCAGTACAAAAAGTAAAGGATGAGATGAGAAATAGCAAATAATACATGTGAGAATGGGCGTGAAAGTATAAATTATAAAATATATATAATACATATATAAAATTATAAAAATAATACATAAACGATATAAACCATGAAATATAAAGATAAAGATAAATCACCTTTAGTCACTCCTTTCCTGAAAATATACTTCTGCTGTAAGGTACAAGCAAAAGTAAAATAAGTAAGATCACAGACATGATTCAACTGAAAATAAAATAAATATGTACATAGACAAAAGGCAAAGGGTAAATACATTAAACAGAAACATAAAACAGGTAAGAGAAAAAGACTCGAATAAAAGATAACTAAGGCTGGAAGATTTGAAGATAAAAATGAAATAACAGTAGGGAACACGAATGAGGTTAAAGCAATACTAAAACGAGAAAAGAAAAAAGGAGTAAAATCAAACTTCAAAATACTTAAGAGTTCTAAAATTCCTCGATCCTAAATTAGTTGGCTGGTTTGGTGTAAAGTGGGCATCTTTGTAACAGAAATAAACACTTTCAATGAACCATTTGCAACCTTCGGAAGTTTGCAGGCGTTAGCCTGGGGCAAAATCACGAGGGGCAGTTAATGGCCCTATCGAAGTGGAGTCCCAGTGACATACCTAGGACAGATGAGACCCGGCCTGGTCGAATCCTTCGTTTGTCACCTCCTTTAGGGAGTCTCCCTAAAGGAGGGGTCTAATCGTAGGGGTAGGGGCGGACTGACAATGAACTGGGCCCCCGGGGAATATGGGTATGGGCCCTCCTCCTTCCCAACCTGAAACAACTCTCCCCTCACAGACACTACTTATATTGGCCACAACCTATCCCATATAGGTTGCCAACTCAATACCAGTCTTCACATTAACAAAGCTCACTTTTCAAAAAAGTCTAATGTTTAATTAAAGTAAACAGATCATGTTATGTTTGAGTACAATTATTATAATAACATGATTTAAATAAAACATAATATACACATTTCTTATACATGCATGTTACAAGCAGTATATATTCATTAAAGACTCTAACAAGTAACAACTTTTAAACTTTTAAAAATAGCAAGTACTAAACCACTTATTTTATTATATTTATCAACAAAACATAAAAGTTGCATATTTATGACTTGTATAGCAATAAATGTTCGGAAATCATCAGACAATTGCTCACCAGTCAGTGTCTGTAAGGTTGGAGAATACGGTAGTAAAGAATACTTAAATCTAGAGAAGTGCACTCAGCTCTCTAGAAGACTTTGCAATTCTGTTTATCATGTTATCTTTGTCAGTTTTAGTTTGAGAGCAATGTCTTTTTCAACTGCATTAAGCATCAGGGGTTCCAAATGGCTTTGTGTTAGTGTTGATTTAAGTCTTGACTTCAAAATTTTGAGCTTAGAAGAGGGTCGTTCACATGTGCACTGTGTGATGCATTAAAATTTTCGAATGACAGTGTGGGCCCCCTACCTGTGTGGGCCCTCGGGCAGTGCCCGGTTGCCCGACTGCTCAGTCCGCCCCTGCGTAGGGGTGACATTTACGTAAGTCAGCTTTTTTTCAAACTGGTGCAATGTGTGGAAAAGTCTTGAACTGGATACATTTCTAGAATTCTTACTGTGTTGTGACAATTTATTTCTTGGATGGGTTGAAGGGAAGGAGTTTTGTCTTAGTGGTGAGAATGACACTCTCTCCATTTGGGAAATTTTCGGTAACGTATGTGTATTGGGTACGTATGTCTAGATGAAAAGTGGTGTTATCTTTGTCAAAGCTCTGACCTGATTATTTGGTTCGAAAGTCTCATTATTGAGTGAATTTTCGTATGTTTCTTTTCAAGATGGAGGAGGTGAGAAAGGAAGGAAAGGAGGTGTGGCTAAAGGTGTCAACTTCGAGAAAATGTTACACATGTGTCATTGTTTAGATGCAAAATGGTGCTATCTTGCATGAGAGCACTGAGAGCTTTGAACTCATTATATGTTCAGAAATTCTTAGTTTTAAGTGATTTTCTCCGGTTGTTCTGTGGTATAGCTCTAAGGCCAGCATTCGTTGTCGTGTACAGTAGGTCAACAAAGAAAGTGTTTAACAAAAATGCCTAGCACATTGCGGGAAATGGTATACTTTCTAGGCCTAGTACCTTGCATCTAAACATTCTTTACTTTTAGATTTCCTTCTTTAGAAATTCAGACTTCAAGGAAAAGGGGTAAATTCGAAAAAGTTATTCAGTAAAAACACTTTGAAACATGACGTAAGTTACTTTACATATTCATTGATTTCAGCTGAAGGATATCTGGGATATTTTGTAAAACATGCTTTTGCATGTGAAAAAAGAAGAGTAGGCCTACTAAATAGCTTTAGCCTACAGGTCTTAGGTGCGTTCTGTTCATGATGTAGTTATGGCTAGTGCAACAACGTTCGTAACCGGACATGGTTGTATCCAATGTGTCTTAAGAGGTTATTTGGTAGGACTAGTCAACCACATGGCGTATCTAGAGCAAGGGCTTCCCAGGGGAAATTCTGGAAACGATGAGCCGTTGTATGCGATCTCCCAGGTTCGTTGGGACTTAACATCATAATTACGACCATGGTATTTAAGCCTTCTCCATATTTTCCTTTTTTGGTGTGTTTGGTGAATATATCAAGGTACTCTAATTTTGGGTTTGGAAATCTTGGAGGGGGACTGCCATTGCCCCCCCAAGGGCGTAGGGTGGGGGGGTGCATTGGGTGCACGTGCACCCACCCGTTGAGGCAGAGGAGTTCCGCTCTAGCCTGGGAAACAGAAAAATGCACTCCTTCTGTTTTCAACAGCTGTGAAAACAAGGACGAACATGACTTTTGTCCACACACCAACCTACATCGGTAAGTTTGGTAATTGAATTACAAGATGCGCCTTGATATATATGAAGGTCTAGAGCCACGGTATCTCTATATGTGCTGAGAACCCAAAGACAGTCTCTCATTTATCCAAATTGCCTTAGTGTGCGTGTGGAAGCTCGGGTTTTACTCAATCCCAAACTTATTTTTAGTCCAATGATTATCTCTTAGACTGAGAGTTAAGACATTTAAGTATTTTGTAAATAATAAAATTGACGGATCATGTGTTGTCCATGTAAACTTGAGGAAAAACCCTTTTGTTTTCTGTTTGAAGCTCAAGGGTTATTTTAGGTGACCAGCAGAGGTCAAAGTCTTGAAAAACCTTGTAGAAGGAATATCTGGAGAACAAAAAAGTCTCCGAAACCTTGTAGGAGTCAGTGGCTTCGTGCCCATTGGGGCCCAAATTTTGTCAAAGGTGTCCTAAAATTTTGTGTAAAAATGCATTTAAAATTCTTCACATGTCCAGTTAATATGAGAAATTAACTGTTTTCGGAAAATATAACTCAATGGAGTTGTGTTACCCCGTTGCATGATTAGGTCAGTTTGCTGGGGAAGGCTGTTCTTTCATTTCATGCAAATTATCTTTGGATGAAGGGGAGGTCGTACATGGACAAAAAGGTGAGATAGTTGGTGATAATTAGACATTTCCGATTAAAAAAGCAGAATCAGTTCCAATTTAATTATGTGAATAGCTACTTATATGTTATGAGCGTTAATACCGAACTAGTGTACGTAGTCGGTGGACAATCAGCTAGTAGGGGAAAGTCGGAAGCAGTCTGGCCGAGCAAAAGGCGCACCGTTTCCCTCCTCCCGATTGGCCGTCATGCGTGTTTTAATATGCTTCAAGATGTTTTAAAAATAGTGGCACCATTTTGCATCTCAGCCTGCTTTCCAAAAGCAAACCTTTTCTAAAGGGGATTGGGACACTCCTTCCCCTTAGGCCCTCCCCCAGGACAGCGAAAAATCAGACCTTGCGGCCCTCAGTTAAAACTTGTTTTTCTTTTGAAGGTTAACCACTAAACAAATAACAGTAGTTTCTGAGAAAAACGGTAAATCATATATTTATAAAGGTATTTACCTTCATATTGGTCATTGCGCAAGCGCGAAGCCAATGAGAGGAAGAGGGCAGTCACCCACTCCCCCCCCCCCCGGGCATATTTTGGTATTTTATGAAGTTTAATTCTTACAATAATGCTGGTATTTCCCCATTTATATCTGGTAAATGGGCCTGGGAAGTGTCATTTCCAGCGATCTGGGAGGCATTTCGGGCCAAAATTTTCTTGCTCCGCGCCAACCCATGGTGGCGCGGAGCGCTGACAGTCTGTCTATGGACTTGGTCCTCCTTGACAAATACCTGGCTACGCCCTTGTTTCAGAAGGAGGCATCATTTTGTTTCTAACCAGTTCACTTTTCTCAATGTCAGTCGGGTGATTCACAGTCTGCCCTCACCTTACACCTGCGCACGCACTGAGGAACAGTGATTAGAAACAATTATGGCGAGCGGAGAAACGTAAAACGCAGCTTACAATTTTCGACAGTTTTTCGAGGAAGAAAGGTGAACTACGTTCTTACTGTTGATTTATGATACGTCCTCGCATAGAAGCTCATACCCCAATTATTAGCTTGCATTTCATGCAATGGTAGTTTTACATTTTATCTGGCAATTTTCTGATCGTTTTGCAATTTGCTAACTTTTTTATTGATCAAGTGAAAATTTTATTGCAAAACGAAAATTCAAAATAACGGCTGCTTTGATTCTACTAACAAACCTGGAAAATGCCATTTCCGGCTGTCTGAGGGGTCGCTATTTTTCAAAATTTTCTGTACGCTCCGCGCCAACTGATGGTGGCGCTCCGCTTAGATAGTCTTTCGGACAGTCACCGCTCATAGCCCCCCTCCCTCCCATAAAAAATTATTTTTGCACGACGCCCCTGGTAGGAATGATATCTGAAGAGGAAAATAGGTCATTGATTTACTATTTGACATGTAAGATGCACATGAGAGTATAACTGAGCTCTTAATCTGTGTCAAGGTCATTTGAGGTCAGCGGAGGTCAAAGTCTGAAAGCCTTGGGAATACCCATCAATCTACAATATGAATATTGCGACATTTTAATTTGAATAAAAATGACATGCATTAACAATTCGTGTACTATTTCAAGTAAATTGAGAAACGGCAGACAGGGGATCACTTTTTTTAAGGCTGGGTACATGTGGCTTAAGTCTCCTGAAATGCTGTTTCCGGCCATCTGGGGGATTTAAAAACCGAAAATTTTCTGGTATGCTCCGCGCCAAGCAATGCTGGCGCTCCGCTTAGATATTCTTCCTGGTTCCACCTACCTGTAATGTGCACCTCCCCATGCCAAATGCAGCCTACGCCCTTGCCCCCCCCCCCCCCCGTTCTCTCCAGTTTACGGCTCGGTTTGTTGCTGGGAGTCAAATGTTCAGGATACCTTTGATTGATTCCTTACCGAAGGCGAAAGGAATCTATGCAATCACGATTGTACTTCCATGGGTATGAGGATGTATGTGTGTGTGTATCTGTGACACTTAACTAGTAAACAAGACGTCTGAAGATAGGGATGGTGCATACTGAAGGTTTCTTTACTGAAGGATGCATATTCATACTGAAGGGTGCATATTGAAGGGTTCTTTACTAGCTTCTCTGGAATAGGATTCTATCAAAATCGACTCACCAGAAAACTTATCAGCCTTGTCTATATTCTACCGCACAGTTTGCTGAGGGTAGCTCTCGACACTAAATTATTTTTAAGATCTTGAAATCCGCTTGAAAAGAGCCCTCAAAGCCCCTTAGTAGTAACCAGAAACCCATGATTTCCAAATCTTCTTTAAATAATTCAAAAGTACTGACCTATTTTACAACTTTCGAAGACAAAGCGAAACGTACTACAGTCCCTTCCCAAAGAAATTTTAAGACAAATTCCCAATTTAAAAAAAGAGCTGTTGGTTCAAGCCGGCCTTAAGAAACCAGGGAGCAACTCCCTGAAGAAACTAAAAGATCAAACCAAGGGTTTTTTTAAACCGATTCTCGTAACTGTGTGACTTGTGCTGTTTTGAAAGAAACCACTACTTTTTCTACCCAGCAAACATTTACTCTCTATAGCTCTATAACGTGTAATACTATCCGTTATTTATTAGATTAATTGCATGACGCTGGGGAAACAATACGAAGAGGAAACGGGATGAGGGAAGTTGCGCCAGAGACACAGAGGGCATAGGCAAGAGTTTTAAAAGGGTCACACTACCTCTAGCAAAACATTTAAACGAGATGTGCACAAATTTTGAATTAACAGGGATACCAAAGGTGACACAGTACAGCAATCATTTACGCGAACGAAAAGTTTCTTGGAAACATCAGTCAGACACTTTTCACCCAACGGGGATTAAGGTAACAAATCAGTTAAGCAGACCTAAGTAGCTCTCTTTTTCCCTACTCTAAACTTGATGCTTTTTTCTTTTCAATCTTGTGCGTTTCATCGTATAGTCAGTAACGTTAGCACTTTCATCTTAGCTTCTTTAACGAACAGACAAAGGTACTCTTTCATATCTGTATTATTTGTATGTTGACACCTGGAGAAGATAGAGGCTAGAGCCTATCGAAACTTGGTGGACAGTTTGAGATTCTACGTATATATATATATAATATATTATATATATATATATATATATATATATATATATATATATATGTATATATATATATATATATATATATATATATATACATATATACATATATATATATATATATATATATATATATATATATATATGGGGATAGATAATTTCTCTCGTATGTCAGATTCATGGCTGTAAGTTTCCCTGGGCAGTATTCCTTGTTTCTGCGGTTGCAGGTCTCACCCTGTGTGTTAATTCTTTGGGAGTTTCTATTGGTTTTGCTGTTGAGCGCGTGTATCGTTGTGTCCAGCTGTCCAAGTTGTTACTTTCAAACAGAATTCAAATTAAGCAATGAAGAACTATCTGGCCAACTCCGCAACAGACAGTGAGTTTAAGCTTCAATCGAGCATGCCATCAAAATAGCCCCTTTTGAAACTCTGACGTACAAAATCTTCAGTCTAATTCTTGTAGAGTTTCATTGGCATTTGAGTATCCAACACTCGTCAAATCCATCCACAAACATTTTTTCACACTTCAGAGCACCATTTGCCCAAAGTCTTTCTTTCTCGATTCCCCCGTTGCTGCTTTTCGCGTCCCCGAAATTAAAGGGACATTTTGCTACTGGCAAAATTTCAGGACAAAACCTCCGTCTGGGTTAACAAAGACGTACGCTTTGGATGATTCTTCCAGGGAGTTGTATTACAACTCCCTGATTCTACGAAATACTTCCAGAGCAATCAAACTGTACCCACTTTCCAAATTAGATAATCAATGAATTGTCTCTCCAAAAATGTCATATACTGTAATTCATGTGGGATGCAGTACGTTGAGAATCTAAAAACTCCCTAAGGGTGAGAATGACTAAGCACATGTCGGCATTTAAAGTCAAAAAGATTGATCAACCTGTTGCAAACCATTTCAATTTACCGAATCAATCGATAAACAATTTAGGTGTCATTACTATTGACCAAAAAGAGACATGGACACATGAATCTTGAAAAGTAAGAGAAAACTTTGGGAGCTCAATCTGGAAAACACATCACCGTTGTTCGGCTGGCATGTCAGAAACAATATACCAGCTTACTGAAGGGATAACACACTAAGCCTAATCAATCCAATCAGACTTTCACGGTCAAGCCAGTGTCAGTCGTCAAACCCGACTTTCATCTCTCACAGCTTTCAAAAATATGTTCAGCCCTAACTGACGTATCAGAGACCATTTTCTTCACAGTCTCAAAGTTGCAAATTTCCGGCACCCTTGTCACTCACTGACTCACTGACGAGAACTGGTATTGCTCGCATACACACACACATATATATATACATATATATACATATATATATATATATATATCTTTATATATATATATAGATATATATATATATATATATATATTCGTAACAAAGTAAACCAGTCAATGGTAGAGTGCTCAACTTATGAAGGGAGCTTAAATATTAAAAGGTTGTGACTGTAGGGTACTACAAGGCAGCTTTACAGCACTGTTTCGTAAGGGCCCAGTTTGGTAGGTCCTCACTCTTCAGAAGCCTGATGTACACTGGTTTCAACAAAAGTTTGGCATAGGTTTGTACGTGCCCGTTTCGAACCGTACGTTGACCGTGCTCGTCTTTTAAAGCAAGGGCACGACCAATCCGAGTGAACAAAGATACGTTACCTACTTGAATAATTGCACAGCAGATGTTTATTTCTATTTCTGCAGGAGCTTATGGGTTCGTTTCGTTTGTTAAGAGTGGCTGAGGAATGTTTGTGTGTGATGAACTCTTCTCCGAGGCAGAGGTTGCAAGTTTTAGATGATGTAGCGTGGGCACGGGCTTTGCTTATACGTTTCCTCTTCACAGTGTGCTCGACATTAGTATCATCAGGGAGTTGTTATTTAGACAACTAAATAACAACTCCCTGGTAGGCCTATCATTTAGCTTCCAAATGTATTTGCTGAGTGTAGTTGCATTTCTTTTGTCATTGTGGTTGAAGCTGAACTTGTGTGCTGGTTTTGAAGGTGTTTTCTGTTAACCCAGGGAGTTGTTATTTAACAACTCCCTCATGAGCGTCAATCCTGGGGGGGGGGGGGACAGGGGGACACGTCCCCCCACATTGACTTAAGATTTTTTGCCCATTGACTTAAGATTTTTACACACTAAATTTATGACAGAAGTGGCCATGTCCACCCCACGTTCGAGTAAAGATTGACGCCCATGAACTCCCTGGTTAAACCAATGCATGATTCTTCTTTGTTGTTGTCATGGCGTGTTACGGTGGCCTGGTACACTATGTTGTCGGCGAGGCAATTACCATCCAGTGGGCATTGGGTTTGCGCTTTGCAGTTGTTTTGCGTTGCTGGTTGTACATTATGTTTTGTCAGTATGTGTTTGTTGTGCGCTGATATTATTTGGTCCATGTTTGCCATGCAGCTGTAGCTCAGTTTTACTGTGTTTCTGTTGAGTAATGGATGTAGATTGTATTCAGGTGGGAAGCAGTTGTTTAAGAGGTTGAAAAACATCTCGCCAATGTTGGTGGTGACATTGTCGCTGAATGGGGGGGGGGGGGGTTGAACCAGGTTATGTTTCTGGTGCATCTCCGTTTTGTGGCCTTGGTGTGTTGACTGGTGTTAGGCGATTTGAGTTTGTACTTAAGGTGGTACCCGTAACCGCTCTTTCGCAGTTCTTCCTGGTATATGGGTGCTGTGGTAATGAATGTGGTTTCGTTCGATGAGCTGTTAGTTAGTCTCCTGTTGATACTTTCTGGGATGTTCCGTATGATGAGTGGTTGATGGTTGCTCTGTTTGTGGACGTAAAGTGGGATGTTGTTGAGTTTCAGATATGGTTTTCATGTCCCGGTGTGAAGGTCAAGTGTTAATCTTAGAAATTTACTACTTTTTTGTTGGCTTCGATTTCTGTCTTTAAGTTGTTGTTTGCGAATATGTTGCATATTTCCTTCTTGATAATTTCTGTTTGTCTAGGTGTAGTTTTGCAAACTGCTAACCCGTCGTCTCTGTATAGGCCGACATTAATGTTGATGTGTTGGAGTTGCGATAATATGTATAGTCTTTCCAGCTCACAAGTTTCAGCACCGTTGACACTACCCATGATAACATCAAATGAAGGGTTTGTTCGTTTGCACCATGTTGATTCGGCATTGAAAAGCATAGTTTTCTTCCCTTGAAAGATAACATGCTTTTCAAACGGTGTTACTGCGGGAAATTTGAAGCAAAGTCCAGTGCCTTGTTTAGGAGTTCAGCGGTTATTGACGGGTAGAACTCACAGATATCCAAAGCAATGAATGAATGTTGATGTTTTTGTGCACCTTGTTGAACCAGTCTATGACTTCGCAAATATTCTTCCACAGGTTGAAACCCGAGGATTGCATGATTTTTGCGTCAATGCTTTCAAGTATTTGTTTGCTTATCTTTCCGATTTCTGATTTCGATTGGTTAATTAGTCTACATGTAGGCTTGTTGTTGAAGTTTGGTTTATGGTATTTTAACATAATAAAAGCTTGATTTTCACCTGTTGAGTCGATTCTGTCACTGATCTCTAATTTAGACGCGATGACTTTGTCCGCTCTTGTGATCTATTTGAGTGTGTTCGGAGGTGCTTTCTTGTAGGCTTTGTTTATGTTTTGTTCTATTAGTTTGTTGTACTGCCCCGTGTCCAGTTTGTAAAAGTTGTTGGTTTTGTCGGCTGCCACGTACACTTTGTGTCTGTTTTGATTTTGTTCGTGTCAGTGTGTTATTGGTTTGGAAGGGCTTACGGTTGTCGTTAAACTTGATATTCTGTATGAGGCTTGTTGCAGCAGCAGAGTTAATTATGTAAAGGTCATGAACTGATGTTAATTATATGTTAATATATGCATGCATGTGACAGGAAGCGCGGTAACGAGGGGGTCTGCTAATGGTTTTTGGAGCAGGCAGGTGTGATTAAGGCCGGAGCCTTTCATGGTTGTAAACCGGCAGGGCGAGGGCAGAAGTTTGAGTTAGACGGCAGTAATTCTATTAATCCAAGTTTTCTGTATTTGATTGGCGGAAGAAATCATCGAAACAATAAAGACTGCAAGTGTGACAGATCGTAAATTGTTTTCTCTTTCGACCTTATATTTTGGTGTCACGGTATGTGTGTTAAAGGTATTTAGGCTACGCACATCATACTATATGGACTGCATGCAGTTGTATTGCACTGTCGTCTACTACGTAAGCTGACTGTGTTTCGCATAGGTTGAGTTTGCATTATTATATCCCGGCACCAAGGACGGAAACTTTAACTACTTCTAAGGCTCATCCATCTTATTTTGGCACTGTAACCCAGGCGGAACTTTGGACGGTTACATGAAGTTTACAACCGTGGACTTCTATGGAGGAACCTCGGAAGTCGATTTATGTTGTGGCAATGACGTAATGAAGACAGGAAACGATGTCAACCGTTGGACTTATGCTAACACTATGGTAACGTTGAACAACAGGTGTTACTGTGTATAGTGTAGGCTAGGCTTCGTTGGAGCGAAGACCTAGTATTGGAACAGTGTTACTGTTAGCCTAATGTTAGGCTGAAGGAACTAACTGTATTATTTATTATCTGTATTCATCGATGGTCAATGTTGAATTAGGATAAGGCCATCGGTTTGAACTCTTGTCACCAGATTGATGTGATGAAGCACACTATCACAGTTCACACAAGGTCCATAGCCTAATCAGTATTTTGGAATCCAACTTAGGGACAGTAGGCTGGAGGAACAATGCACAACGGAATAAATGATCAGGGAATTTTGTCAGGCATTTAACCAGTGGTGATGTAAACATGGGTGCATAGCAGGATTATCCAGGCCATCAGTCTTCAATGCCTTATCAATTAAGCCTCACAATCAAGTGTACTAAGAGGCTACACTGCCTGTCTGGACTTAAGCTGTTCACCAAATTTTGAACTGCAACATACGTACATAGGCCTATGTAGCCTATATATTTACAGCTGGATATGAGTTTGCGTGATCATGGAAGGTTCCGTGCACAGTCTGGGTAGTGAACAGGGTATTCCCCCTCTCAATACTTGTGCAGATGGCAATAAAGTAAACAGTGGAGAAATATCACCTGTTTCATGGCTAACAGTGGACAAAACTGGTTCATTTAATAAGAGTCAGGGAACTGATGATGATGATTGTGTATCTCAGGCATCTTCTCGCCACTCTTCTGGCAGTACGGGTTCTCGGGCATCAGTGGTCAGGTTGAAGGAAGCGAGGATCAGAGCAGAAATGGCTCGCTTAAAAAGAGGGCAGATTAAAAGGAGGCAAGACCTTGAACGCGAAAAAAGAGAATTTGAGAGGAAGCTAGAGATGTGGGAAGCTGACGCAGAGCAAGAGCAAGCTGAAGTAGAGTTAAAGTTATGGGAAAGGGAAGTTGAAGAAGAAATGAGTCCATATTTAGGTATAGGAGAAGCTCACACTAGTAAGGCCTGTGTAGGTAGTTATTCAGAAGATAATACGGCCAACCATTGGTATCAAGGAGGATCACAAGAATCACCACCAACCCTGAGTGTTCCAGCTAGGCAAGGAATTAACCCTAGACCTACAGGTTATAATATTCCAAAGCATGTAGGCCCAGGTATTGATAATGAACAGGTTACAATGAATCAAACCTTCAGTAATATGTTTGATGTGTTTAATTTCCCAAAACCAGAGATTACACGGTTTGATGGTAATCCAGGAAATTTTTGGACATTTGTTAATGGGTTTGAAGTTAACATTGCAAGTAAGAATATTGATGACCGGTCCAAATTAATGTATTTGATTCAGTTTTGTGTTGGTCAAGCTAAAGAGAGTATTGAAGATTGTGTTTTGATGCCCCCAGGGGTGGGTTACCGTACAGCTTGGCAAATATTGAGAAATCAGTTTGGACAAGGACACTTGGTCACTAAATCCCTAGTGGATAAGGTGGTTAATCGGGAACCAATTAAACCTAATGATGGTAAGGGGCTGTGGGATTTAGAGAGGCAGATGCGAAAGTGCCAAATAACCCTTAGTCAGTTGGGTAATGTTGCCAGCATGAATAATGCGGATACGTTAATGAAGGTTCAGAATTTACTTCCACTGCATCTTCAAAAGGAATGGGCAAAAAGGGCACATGGGCTTATTCAAATGAATGTTGAACCACAGTTCTATCACATGACAGAGTTTTTAGAGCAGTCAGCCCAAATAGCCAACAATATGTATGGGCAGAATATTGGTGCTAAATCCAGGGTAGAAAGGTCACAAGTATCTGGTTCAAAGGGCACAGATTCATCTAAATTTGGCCAGACAGGTAAGAATCAGAAAGTCACTACCTTGGGCACTGGTAGCTCACCTGACAGTGGGTTTCAAGGAAAATCTGGATCTGGTGGGCATAGATACTGTATTCTGTGTCCTGGTAATCATGAATTATCATCTTGTTTTCAGTTCAAGAAGTATTCACTTGACAAGAGAGTAGCATTTGTCAGAGAGAGACGATTATGTAATAATTGTTTGATTCCAAATCACTTAGCAAAGGGGTGCTTAGTAGCACCTAAGTGTACAATTGATGGTTGTCATAAGAAACACCATACTCTGTTACATTTTGGAAATAGTGCTCCACTAAATGTGAGCCAGGGGAGTCAAGATAGTGGTATCATACAACCACAAAGGGAAAATGGTGATGTCATTGGGGCCGGAGTTGGGAACAAGGGGAATCAAAATGAGAACAAAGTTGATTCTAAAGAAATAAAAACTGGTACTACTCATCATGCAACGAGGCCACAGGACCAACCAAAGGTGTGTTTGAGGGCTGTCCCTGTAACGGTTAATGGCACAGGGACGACAAGGGTACAAACATGGGCTTTGTTAGATGATGGTAGTAACATTTCACTCTGTGATCAGAGGTTGGTGAGTTTGTTAGGATTGAAGGGCAAACCAACCAAGTTCAACCTAAATACAGTGATAGGTGAAGGTCCGAGTGAATTTGGTTTAGAGGTTGAGATGACCGCCAGAGCCCTCTCAGGTAATGGGGCAGTGCATCTGCCCAAGGTATGGTCAGTGGACAATCTGCCAATCGATAAGGGTAGCTTGCCCGGGGTGGAGGATATACAAAGGTGGCCGCACCTTAAGGATATTGAATTCCCTCAAATTGAAGAGAATCATGTTATGCTTCTTATCGGGTGTGACGTCCCGGAAGCTTTCTGGGCCCTAGAGGAGAAACGAGGGAGGAGGAAAGAACCCTTTGCAATACGGTCCCTTCTAGGGTGGACAATTATGGGTCCAGTAGGAACAAGTGCGACTAGGGTAAAGGGAAGTGTACACCATGTAAGAGGGGAGGATTTGTCAGATCAGATCGCCAGGATAGGGGAGTCTGATTTTGGAGGGCTATCAGATCTTAATGGCAGGGGAGAGTCTCAGGAGGATAGGAAAGCAACTTCTCTTATGGAAGGGTCAGTGCAGTTGGTTGATGGGCATTATAAGATAGCCTTACCCTGGCGTCATCCAGGCACTGTGCTTCCCAATAATCAAGAAATGGCTGTAAGGAGATTGAATTTCTTGAAGAAAAGGTTGGAAAGGGATACTGTGTTATGCGAGAGGTACATAGCCACAATGAATGACTATTTTAGTAAAGGTTATGCAAAAAGGGTACACTCGGAAAGTGAACCAGCAGTCTATGAACAAGTCTGTACTGAAAAAAGCAGTGTGTTCTAGGTAACATCAGCAGTGAGGTAGATCATGTTGAGTCAGGTGGTGGCGGAAGCACAGGTACCACTGAAAATGAAAAGGTTAGTAAGAATGTTTGGTATCTCCCCCACCACCCGGTAATGCACCCACAGAAGCCAGAGAAAGTGAGAGTGGTCTTCGATTGTGCCGCTAAATATAATGGTATCTCGTTAAATGACTGTTTACTTCAGGGACCTGACTTTTCAAACAGCCTACTGGGGGTTTTACTGAAATTTAGGCAGGGTCCGGTAGCCATGGCTGCAGACATAGAGTCAATGTTTCTGCAGGTGGGGGTGGCAGAGG
Organism: Holothuria leucospilota; assembly: GCA_029531755.1. Taxonomy (NCBI): domain Eukaryota; kingdom Metazoa; phylum Echinodermata; class Holothuroidea; order Aspidochirotida; family Holothuriidae; genus Holothuria; species Holothuria leucospilota. The sequence goes on from CM055982.1 coordinate 38,907,546, forward strand.
ATGATTGTGACTCACTTCGGTTCTTATGGTGGCCAGAAGGTGATATAAGTCGAGAGCCTGTTGATTACAAGATGGTGGTTCACCTTTTCGGTGCCACATCTTCACCTAGTTGTGCAGGATTTGCATTAAAAAGGACTGCACTTGATTATGAGAAACATTTTGATTGGGAGACAATCCAGACTGTCAGGAATAATTTCTATGTGGATGATTGTTTAAAATCCGTTGAGACTCCAGCCAAAGCCATCAAGTTGTCTCAACAGTTACGGGAGTTACTCGGTAAAGGGGGATTCCGAGTAACCAAATGGGTCAGTAATGATCGAAAGGTTTTGATGCCTATACCTGAAGCAGAGAGGGCCTCCTCTGTAAAGTGTTTGTTTGATCCTTTAGGGATTGTGGGACCTTACGTGTTAAAGTTTAAAATGATCTTACAAGAGGTCTGTCGTGGAAATCTAGGATGGGATGAAGAAATTCCAGCTGAGCTGGCAAATTTTTGGAATCAGTGGTTAACAGAGTTGCTGGTATTGGCTAAGGTGAAGGTGGACAGGCGTATTATGCCAAAGGCATTCAATCATTCAGTGGCAGTAGAACTGCATAATTTTTCTGATGCTTCAGAAAAGGGTTATGCCGCCGTTTCATATTTGAGGTTGGTGGATGTCGATGGAACGTTCACTGTAGTTTTGTCATGGGCAAAACAAGGCTTAGTCCATTAAAACCAATCACTATCCCAAGGCTAGAGTTAACGGCAGCTGTCTTGGCGGTACAGTTGAGTCAGGTAATTCAAGCTGAGCTGCTATTGAATTTGACTAAAGTGGTGTACTGGACAGACTCAACGTCTGTTTTACAGTATGTTAAGAATGAAAGTAAACGCTTTCATACATTCGTTGCAAACAGGGTTGCAAAAATAAGAGATGCTACACTTCCTTCACAGTGGTGTCATGTTGGGTCTGAAGAGAATCCAGCTGATGAGGGCTCTCGTGGACTAGGTGGAAAGCAAATGCAAAATTGTAAGTGGTTGTCAGGACCCAATTTTCTCTGGAAGGGAGAATTATTTTGGCCAACTCCTCCCATGATACTTAAGGAGTCGGGTCAGGTGAGAGGTAGGGACAGTCTGGAAGGCGATCCAGAGGTAAAGTCAGCAGTTAAGGTGTGTCAGGTAACTCAGACTGACGTAGTAAAGGGTACTTTAGATAAATTCTTTGATCGTTATTCAACATGGAATGCTCTTCGTAAGGGTGTAGCTTGGTTGCTAAGGTTCAAGACATATTTGTGTAGTATGAGTAAAACAAGGCGAGACACGACAAGGGTTGAGCAGGGTAGGCTGTCAGTAAGCGAAATAGCTGATGCAGAAAATGCCATTTTCAAGTATGTTCAAAGAGTTTCCTTTCTTGGGATTGAAGGGGATGTTAAGGAATTACCTGTTAGAAAGTGGAATAGAGACTCCAGACTTAAAGGGTTGATTAAGTTACACCCAGTGTTGATCGATGGTGTCATGCGTGTAGGTGGGCGTATTAAACATGCTCCAGTTTCAGAGGATGTTAAGCATCCTATTATCTTACCTTGTCATCATCATGTGACTGGTCTTATTATTGTACATTTCCATGCTATGGTAGGTCACTCAGGGGCTGGAATGACCTGGTCATCATTGAGACAGAAATTTTGGGTAGTGCGAGGTGGAGGTGCCGTAAGAAGGGTCTTGGGGAAATGTTTTCTGTGTCGAAAACGAAATGCTCCGTTAGGTAAACAAATTATGGCAAATTTACCACCTCCTAGAGTTACTCCTGAAGAACCGCCTGTTACATTTACAGGTGTGGACTATTTTGGTCCCCTTTATGTGAAACAAGGAAGAAGTTATGTTAAACGTTAGGGTTGTTTGTTCACATGCTTAACAGTCAGGGCTGCCCACATTGAGATAAGCCACTCTTTAGATACAGACGCATTCATTAATGCCCTGAGGAGATTTATGAGTAGAAGGGGGAATCCAAGATGTATCCATAGTGACAATGGTACCAATTTTACTGGTGGGGAAGAGAACTTCGTGAGAATCTTGTTCAGTTCAATGAACAAAGGATATCAAGCCACTTAATTCAGAGGGATATTGAATGGCATTTTAATGCTCCTACGGCGAGTCATATGGGGGGCATTTGGGAAAGGTTAGTGAGGTCAGTTAGGAGAATCTTGAAAGCTATGTTGGGAGAACAAGTGGTAACTGATGAAGTGTTACATACCGTTATGGCTGAGGTCGAGTCAATTTTGAATTCAAGACCACTTACCAAGCTTAGTCCTGATCCACGTGATGAAGAACCACTCACTCCGAACCATTTACTGTTGTTAAGAGTCAACAAGGCATTACCACCGGGTGTGTTTGGTATTACTGATTCATATGGTAGGAGGAGATGGAAACAGTCTCAGTATATGGCTGACCAGTTCTGGCATCGTTGGTTGAAAGAGTATTTGCCTTTGTTACAATTGAGACAGAAGTGGACCCAACCCCATCGTAATTTTAAGGTAGGAGATTTAGTTTTGGTTGTGAATGAAAATGGTCCCCGTTGTCAGTGGCCATTACGTAGGGTGTTGGAGGTTTACCCAGATAAGGAAGGTTTAGTTAGACAGGTGGAAGTCAAGGTTGGAGACAAAATTTTTAAGAGGCCCATTGTGAAATTATGCCTTCTGGAAAGTGCTCTGTAAGTACTCTAAGTAAGATTTCTGGTTGCCAAGTAGCTTCAGAAATGTCTTAAAGGTTCTAAGTTCTTTGTGTACATTTGGTCATGGTCGGCTAGCACGGTTTGTTAACTGGTAATGTTTGTCACTCAGTTGTGACATTTCTTAAAGTCATTAACGTTGGATATATTGTGATAAAGAGGCACTAAGATTACTCCCTTCAAGTACATGGGGATTATGTTTATACTGTACTGTAGTACATCATTTATGAAACGGGATGAAATTTATTAAGCTGCTGCATAGGATACTGTTTGGAATGAATTCCCTTTAGTACATTCATTGGGGCCGGTATGTTGCAGCAGCAGAGTTAATTATGTAAAGGTCATGACCTGATGTTAATTATATGTTAATATATGCATGCATGTGACAGGAAGCGCGGTAACGATGGGGTCTGCTAATGGTTTTTGGAGCAGGCAGGTGTGATTAAGGCCGGAGCTTTTCACGGTTGTAAACCGGCAGGGCGAGGGCAGAAGTTTGAGTTAGACGGCAGTAATTCTATTAATCCAAGTTTTCTGTATTTGATTGGCGGAAGAAATCATCGAAACAATAAAGACTGCAAGTGTGACAGATCGTAAATTGTTTCCTCTTTCGACCTCATATTTTGGTGTCACGGTATGTGTGTTAAAGGTATTTAGGCTACGCACATCATACTATATGGACTGCATGCAGTTGTATTGCACTGTCGTCTACTACGTAAGCTGACTGTGTTTCGCATGGGCTGAGTTTGCATTATTATATCCCGGCATCAAGGACGGAAACTTTAACTACTTCTAAGGCTCTTCCATCTTATTTTGGCACTGTAACCCAGGCGGAACTTTGGACGGTTACAAGGCTCATCATCCCATCCTCGAACTCTTTCAGCTCGGGTATCTGGGGGGGAGCTATCGTAGACAGAAAACCGCCCAGAAGAAAAAAACAGTTGGGAATTTTCAACTGGTTCCAACTGGAAGCAGTTGGAAAATTTCCAAGTTGTGTTTTTGGACCAGTTGGAAAAATTCACAACTGTCTCCAGTTGTGACTATGTTTCCAAGTTGTGTTTTTGGACCAGTTGGAAAAATTCACAACTGTTTCCAGTTGTGATCATGTTTCCAACCGGGATCAACTGTTTTCAACTGGGAACCCTTTTCCAGTTAAGTTGAACTGGATCCAGGAGAACGGGCACCCAATCAATGAGCACCCTTAAGCCACGAATGTGTGGCTCAAAGAAGGGTAATTTAGACGTAATTGGTAAACTTCACAATGCATTTAAGCATTTTTCCAAAAGTCCCCTGACTCTCTGGCGAAGAGCCAGGGGCGAAAACCAAACAATACTCCCGAAGGAGTTCTGCTCCCCGAAGGAGTAACAACGTCCCCAAGGGACAAACTTTGACTTAACTGACACCACCTGACAGTGGTCCCGTTCTAGACTGGCTGAATAGAACAGGTCCCACCTGGGAGCTCCGCCGTCGTGATCACGGACACTCCTGCGCCACCCTGGGAGCTCCGCCGTCGTGATCACGGACACTCCTGCGCCAGGTAAGTATTTTGAGCAAGGTAAGTATTTTGAGCATTTTGAGCTTTTTAAGTACGTAGAAACAGGCACTGGCAAACTGAGGAAGAATCCCAAACCCAAACAAAACCATTACGGGTCACAAACACAAATTCTAAACAAACTATACATACCGTGCAACAGGGAACAAAAGAGTCTTTGTTACTACTGAACTCTAGTAACTGCCACTGCAGCCAACCCCAAAACAACTCCCCACAACCACATACCACCCAAATTCCGCCCACACGCCCAAAGGAAACACCACGCCCGAAGGCAACTCTACACTCCACGGCAACAACACGCCCGAAGGCAACACTACGCCCGAAGGCAACACCACGCCCAAAAGGCAACACCACGCCCGAAGGCAACACCACGCCCGAAGGCAATACAAGGCAACAGCACTTAAAAAGCACCGGGGCAAATACAGGTGCACCTTGCCCAAGGGTGCCCCGGAGGCAGTTGTGGCAAAGGGTAACCTCATTATCCCCACGCTTTAACAAGCTCCACAACCGGATGCAAGTCCAAAACATCTAATATGTTACATGTAAAAGGCACTGCTGTGCTGTGTCAAGTCTTATGTATTTAGTATGTAGAGATTGAGATATACTTAACATAACAAAAATGATAAAAACAAATCAGTAATAGGCTAACACTGTTATAAACTGTTAAAATGTGTTAATTGCAAATTTTGGAAATAAAATTTAAAAATGTAACCATCACAAAACATCCTACAAAAGGACTGAGCTGATAAAATGTACTTTAGCTCGATTATGCAAATTAGGTAAAGCCAGTTGAATATGACCGTTTGGAAATGGTTTAAACCAGTTGGAAACAGTTGGAAATTATTCCAACTGGTTTGACATGCCATTCCAAATTTTCCAACTGGTAACAATAACTACTGGAACCAGTTGAGAATTTCCAACTGTTTTTTCTTTCTTAGATTCAACTGGGTTAAAGAGATTCTCAAATGATTCCAACTATTTTCAACTTCGACTGATCTCAACTGCTCTCTGAATTTTCCAACTGTTTCAACTGTTTCATACCAAAAATGCAAAACAAATAAACTTCCATTTCCACGTATTGTTTCAGGTCAATTTAATATAGGCGATCCAGTAATATGGAACACATGTATAGTCAGGACCGTTCAGTCCAAGGCTTCATTTAACTTCTGTTGTCTTGCACGAGTTAATTTCTTCACTGGATGCAAAATACTGGAAAAGTCACATAAAATATATATTTAGAAAGCTCAGTTAAAAAACCAGGTTCAAACTGTATGAACGGTAATGTAGGGACGGGAGTGTGATGTAGAAGAACAGGGTAGCTAATTATATGCAATATAAGTAATAGGTAAAGAATATAAGTAGCCTAATAATAAAATAGCCTAAAATTCAAAGGCAATCAAATAAAAAATATAGTAAGAGTAAATGATCAATACTTCAACAACACCTTAACCACTCGACAACTCAACTCTTGATACCCCCAACTAGTGCTGTTCTCATTCACAACTTGACACTACAGGTACATGGCTGGAATCCAACTGTACTCATCAGTTATTTCACCTATTTCCAACTGGACCCTTTTCCCAACAGTGTTTCAGTTGGATTTCTAAAACCCAACTGTGTTTCAGTACAAAGCAACTGGGTCCAACTGGTCTCGAAATTTCCAGACGGGACTTTGTCATGGTCCAGTTGGAAACACATGAGACCAGTTGGATACAGTTGGGATTACCAAGGAATCCAGTTGAAAGCAGTTGAGACCAGTTGGACACAGTTAAAACCAGTTGGACACAGTTAAAACCAGTTGCAATATCCAACTGGAATCAACTGTTTTTTTCTCCTGGGCGTAGTTGTTTTCCTTTTTGTTTGTGCTAGTGTCGGGATTTAGGAAGGAATGAGTTCTCCACCTTTCGTTCCTTAGAAATGTTTCTGTTTGGAAATTAATCTTTTCAATTAGCTCTTCTTCGAAGGTATAGTGTATTCTTTGTTGAGTATCCAAAGTTGACACGGGTAAACCAGTTGTCCATGATGGTTTTCATCAAAGTGTCGAGCACTTGGAAAACACAAATCCGGTCACAATAAAATCAAACCCGCCGGTGGGCCATAACATCGTAGGCTCTCTGTAGAAAGGTTCATTCATTCAAAGCCATCTGAAGAATGCGTTAGCATAAAATCACTGGTAGTGGCTTGATATCCAATTGTACTAATTCGTATTGTCTTTTGCTCTACTGTTATAGTATGGAGCACTGTTTGTATCGGAGGAACATCCCGTCTGTAGTTTTCTATATGATTTGATATATATATATATATTGAAAGGTTGTGACTATAGGGTACTACAAGGCAGCTTTACAGCACTGTTTCATTAAGGCTCAGTGTAGTAGGTCCTCACTCTTCAGAGGCCTGATGTAGAATGGTGTCAATAAAGGTTTGGTATTGGTTTGCCCGTTTTAAATCGTACATTGAATGTCGTAATGTGCTCGTCTTTTGAAGAACGGACACGACCAACCCGAGTGAACAAAGATATGTTACCTATTTGAATAATTGCACAGAATATGTATATATATATATATATTTATTTATTTATATATAAATATATATATATATACATATATATATAAGGTCAAAGTACTGCGTAGCACTTGTGAAGTAGGTAGGTAAAAATGAAGTAGTAAATAGTGCTAAAAGTTTGTGAAAAATTCCACGACGTTTCGGGTTTAAACCCTTCATCAGGTGGCAAAAATGCAACTGATCGTTGACACGGCCAAACGTACAATTTAAAAAATACACAATAAAATTGGGCACGGTAAACCTCGGCTAGGAAAACAGACAGTGTTAAGTGGTTACCACAAGTCAAAAAATGCAGGAATTGCTCCGTTATAACAGTTCAAGTCTAACGTTCAGACCATGTGGGGACAGGGTTCCAAGTTTCATGATTAGGCGGTTTTCGGCAGCTAGGCGGTCATGATCGGAACCTCGACACGAGATGGCCGCCGAAACCATCAAGTCACGGATCGAGCATGTTGACGGGGGATTGAAGTGGGTGGCTACCGGGAACCCTGGGAGGTTCTGTTTGATTGATCTCAGGTGCTCGGTGACTCGGTCAGCAAGACGACGTTTTGTTTCTCCCACGTACAGTATATTACAGCGTTTACATACGAGAACGTAAACAACATTGGCTGAAGTACAGGTAAAATGCTGATGAACGTTAAACCGGTTGTTGTTGGGACCTACAATGGAAAGGTTTTTGTCATAACTGACCACCGGGCAAGTATTGCATCTCCCGCGGTTGCAAGGAAAAGTTCCTGGGGTGTCAGGCACTACTGCTTGAGGTTGAGAGGCACGGACCAAGTGCTTAGATATGTTCTTTTCAATTCTGAATGCCGTGATGGGGGGATCAGGGAAATGGTCACGGGTGGATGGGTCATGACGGAGGGTCTCTACATTCCTGTAAATGGCACGTACAATGGGGGTTACAGATGGGTGAAAGGATAGGACCAACGGGATACGTCTGGTGGGTGTATGGTCAGTTTTGGGGGCAAGGGCAGAGGCTCTATCAATTCCTTGTATGCGTTTCAGGGCATTAGAGAGCACTCTTTGTGGATACTGGCGTTGTTCAAAGAAAGAAATAATCTGCTTGGAAACTTTAGCGAAATCCTGGTCGTCGGAACAAATCCGTCTGGCCCGTAAAAGTTGTGAGAAAGGAATCGAATTGGTACAAGATCTGGGGTGGTTGGAAGGGTACATGAGGTAGTTGTGAGAGTCAGTGGGCTTAAAGTGGAGATTGGACTTGATTTGACGGTCGGAGATGGATAGTTCCGTGTCTAAAAACACTACTGAGGAGTTGGAAATACAGTGAGTGAATTTCAAAAACGGGCAGAACGTTTCAGCAAAGTTAATGAACTCTTCCAAATCGTTTCGAGGACCCACTGCGACCCCAACAATATCGTCAATGTACCTTTTATAAAGTATGGGCTTGATCCCGGTGTATCGTGAGAACAACTGCTCCTCAAAGTGGCCCATGGTGAGGCAGGCCACAGAAGGTCCCAGTTTAGTGCCCATAGCTACTCCTTTAATTTGGCGGAAAAAACGACCATTGAACTGAAAGCAATTTTGTGTGAGGACTAGTTCAGTCAAGCGAAGAAAGGTGGTGGTAGGGATGTTAGGGTCCTGGCGTTGATCAAGGTAATGGCGTATGGCTGCTAAAGCAGCGTGATGGGGGATTGAAGTATAGAGGCTGCTGACATCCATGGTGAATAAAGTACGTTCACTGGGATTCTCAGGAAACTCAAAATTTTGAATTAACCTAAGGAAGTGAGGAGTATCCTGGATAAACGAAGGTAGGGTTGAAACTAATGGGGAAAGTACAGAATCTACGTACTGTGAAATCAGAACCGTGGGGCAGCTGTGGGAAGACACAATGGGACGACCAGGATTATTGGCCTTGTGAATTTTGGGCAGTAGATAGAAATTGGAGATTTGTGGGCAAGGGTGCAGAAGGGCTTTAACCTCAAGCAGTAGTGCCTGACACCCCAGGAACTTTTCCTTGCAACCGCGGGAGATGCAATACTTGCCCGGTGGTCAGTTATGACAAAAACCTTTCCATTGTAGGTCCCAACAACAACCGGTTTAACGTTCATCAGCATTTTACCTGTACTTCAGCCAATGTTGTTTACGTTCTCGTATGTAAACGCTGTAATATACTGTACGTGGGAGAAACAAAACGTCGTCTTGCTGACCGAGTCACCGAGCACCTGAGATCAATCAAACAGAACCTCCCAGGGTTCCCGGTAGCCACCCACTTCAATCCCCCGTCAACATGCTCGATCCGTGACTTGATGGTTTCGGCGGCCATCTCGTGTCGAGGTTCCGATCATGACCGCCTAGCTGCCGAAAACCGCCTAATCATGAAACTTGGAACCCTGTCCCCACATGGTCTGAACGTTAGACTTGAACTGTTATAACGGAGCAATTCCTGCATTTTTTTGACTTGTGGTAACCCCTTAACACTGTCTGTTTTCCTAGCCGAGGTTTACCGTGCCCAATTTTATTGTGTATTTTTTAAATTGTACGTTTGGCCGTGTCAACGATCAGTTGCATTTTTGCCACCTGATGAAGGGTTTAAACCCGAAACGTCGTGGAATTTTTCACAAACTTTTAGCACTATTTACTACTTCATTTTTACCTACATATATATATATATATATATATATATATATATATAACATACACAAGAAATCGTTTAACCCAGAACTTCTTGAAAAAGAAACAGAGCTCTCCAAACATGTTTGGTCTCTCAAGCGGAATGGCCACGATTTCTCCATACAATGGTGAATACTGACACGGTCAATCACCGACAGGAAATTTCTGGCTTTTGCAACCTTTGTCAAGCAGAAAAGCTTGCAACAGTCGATCATTGGTCTCCCAATCTCTTCAACAAGAGATCAGAACTCATATCACAAGGCAGACAATACACCCCACGTAAGAAAATCCATCAGGCGGACAACGGTTAAAAACGGACAAGGTAGACTCGAAAATCATTATTTAACTGGACCTCCTGATAAAGGCACTAGCGTGAAACTCTTTTACAACTATTTAATTTATACTAACTCTTTTGTTGACAAAATGAGGTCTTTGTTAAGTCCTGTCATTTGGATACTTTATTTGCATATATATATATATATATATATATATATATATATATTGTGTAGTCTTGGCATTTTCGTCAAGACGTAATACTGTTGCTTTATGCTAGCACGCTCCTTAGAGCTTGTGAACTTTGGTATTCATAGGCAGTGTGCAGTGAAAGGCCGGACTGACGCAAGTTATGCTTGTGTCAGCCTTGCCATTCAGTCTTGAAACCTACTCTGAGCTGCACTGATGAGATCTAACAAGATCGAAACAGTTCTGTCTGCAGATTGAGTTATATATATATATATATATATATATATATATATATATATATATATATATATATATATATATATATATATATATATATATATATAGATATATATATATATATATATATATATATACATATATCAAGAAAACAAAAAATGATAAGACGACGAGATTCAGAGCACAATAGTTTATATTAAAAACGAATATTTCGGACACTCCTGTGTCCTTCATCAGCGTAACAACAAATGTATCAAAGTCAAAACAAAGCAATAGCAAAAAACCGTCAAACGCGCGGAGAGGTTTTCTTTACAATGGGTTGAATTTATACGCCCACACCGCGTTCCTGTGAGTAAAAAAGCGCGCGCAAGGGAGGTGAAAGGTCGCTAAGGACTAACGGTTGCTAACAAAGCTGAAACCACTGAGAACTCCCAAATCTTTGATGAAGGACACAGGAGTGTCCGAAATATTCGTTTTTAATATAAACTATTGTGCTCTGAATCTCGTCGTCTTATCATTTTTTGTTTTCTTGATATTTGAAATGGAGCATACGTGGAACTAACTATTATATATAAATATATATACATATATACATATATATATATATATATATATATATATATATATATATATATATATATTTATTTATATATATATAGGTCGATAAAAGTGGTATGAAGTGATTAGAAGTTCCACGACGTTTCGGGTATAAACCCTTCATCAGGTGGCAAAAAATTAACTGCACAAAATGAAATAGAAGTAAAGAAAGCACACATTAAAATTGGGAGCGGCCAAACCGGTTGTAAAAACGGGACACGACGAGAAAACTGAGGTATGGAGACCGAGTAGCGCTAAGTAAGTTAAAAAGGAGCGAGCTAAATAAGGTCTATCCTATCGTTAAGACCGTGTGGAGAGAGGGTTCCAAGCTTCATGATAGCCGGTTTTCCGCCGTCAGAAACTCTGCACATTATGGCTACGGTAACGGCCAAGTCCTTTATCGAGAATGGTGAAGGGGGATTGAAATTTGTGGCTACCGGATAACCTTGGAGGTTTTGTTTGATGTACTTGTAATTGAGGAAACAGGCTCTTAGGTTATTAAGGCTATGGGATGGCAAATGAAACTGAACGGCAAATGGGTGGGCCGTAGACTTACTACATATGGTCTGTTTGTGGCCTTAAAAATAAAGTCGGGGTGGGTTTTTTATTGTCCTATGTCTAGTTATCCTGAGAACACTTATTACAAAATAAGTGATACACTATGTTGGCAGAATCACAGTTGAAAGGATCTGGATGCAAGTTGATGTGTCCCCGCGGGGATCACCACATCCGTAACCATCAACTTACAAATTTTGGAAACGGTATCCCTTGCAGCCTCTTTCTATTCTTATCCAACTGACAGCCATTCTTATCTACACTTTCCCACCCCCTCACACAATTATATAGATCAAGGTCCTTAGATACAAACGTATTTTCTTCGATCAGGCTGATTTTCGTACCAAATTACTCAGCCTTGAAGCAACAATCTTTTGATCGCAGATGTCCTCTTCGATTTATCGTTTTTTACCTTAAAGCAAGTAGAAGTCTTTCTTGGAGCATCACGACTTACGAAAATTGTCACATAATCATGTGCGTATTGATGGGCATGTTGAAAATAAAATGAAAATTATCTTCTTATATCCAGGGGCCTCTTAACTGTTGCCCTGGGAGATTTTAAAAGTACATCTTTTGGCTTGAATACGAACATTTTTAATTCTAAAAAGATTTTTAAGGATTATTTAGTTCATCTCAATATAATGAACTGCCATTTACTTCAAGAAACCGTAATACAAAGCTGAAAATGATAACCATAAAAACGGCAAGAAAGTATCTATATTTCATACTGTGACAAAAATAAGTATCTTCTTAAAAAATCTTATCAAAGTCTTTACGTCTCATGGAATTGTCCTTGTTAAAGATCTTCAAACAGAAAACAATATCAAGCCTGCTGAGTTTATTTTATTCAAATCCCTACAGAGGGTATGGAGCTTCTCGAAAGAGCAATTTAATCTTAGTTGGAATGGATTTCATCCAGCATTAACTGCACATGAAGGCCATTTGCTTGGGAGGTTTTAATTAAATGTTCCGCGTCATTTCATTCTCTGTGTGGTTCGCTGTTTTAGCTTTTTCGAAATTGTAGTACTTAATCGTCATGAGTAATGTGCTATGCCGTTTGACCACTCCTTGAAAGAAATACTAAAAACATGTCAAAATAGAAGAGACTGGAAAATTAGGGTCTTCTAGAAAAAGTAATGAGAAGAATTGACATAAAATACAACATTTCGTTATTATCGGCGTTCAGTGCCACCACCAGCAGCCTTCTTCTTCAGGGCCGTAGCGAGCGGGGGGTGTGGGGGGTGTCACACCCCCAATATTTGGTCGCCGTCGGCAAATTTTCGGTCTGCCGGCAAAAAGAGGAAAGGGAAAGGAAAAGAAGAGGAAAAGAGGAGAGGAGGAAAAGAGGAGAGAAGAAGAGAAAAGAAAGGGAAAGGAAGGGAAGGAAAGGGAAGACGGAGAATGAAAAGAAAAAAGAGAAAGAGAGAACGGGTCAGTCTGTTATCGGCTATTTCGATTTTCGGCTCTTCATCTAATTGGTCCATTCAAGTTGAATTCCCGTCGGCAAATTGATTATGCATGTGAAGACCTTATACGGCCGTATCAACGGCCGTCGGTGTAATTGGACGAGTGACTGAGTCCGTCGGGAACTCGGGAAAAGAAAGGAAATGAACGGCTTCCGTATAGGTGCACTACTTCGGGTCATATGACATTATTCCTCACTTTTATCATCACCATGGGGAGCAAGCACACGATTACCCATGAAGAGGGTATCCTTAGCCCGTCTTCTAAACACTAACCTTCACTTCAAACACATTTTGCAATCTTCTGAGGATCCGGTTTACCCACAAACATCCCGGGGAAAAAAATAATGCGTGCCGCGCTTGTCTTCCCTTCACTGCAATCTGAAACAGATACAGAACCCATCTTCAGATCCTGGCGTGCAAAGCATATTTTGAACGCTTGTGTTAAGATTCTGAACACTTTTTCTCCCTTTTTGAAAGCCGGACGCCTATCCACTTATCGTATTTGAACGTCTGACGCGTCTAGTGTTCAAATGCTGAACACATAGTGTTCCAATTCTGAACTACAGGTTCAGCACCTGAAGTATAGTGGCATGACGGGAGGAATAGCCTAACACATAAGAATTAACCGGAATCTTTGCATTGGATAATGCATTATGAACCAAAATATACCAATCCTGCATGAGACTTAATTTTTTACCGAGAGATTATGCTAAAATCTCAGAGCTTCCGGGGGCGAAGCCCCCCGGACCCCCGACAGGGGCACTAGGGCCGGCCCAGTGTTTTAGCCAGCCCCTATTTGTGGGACACTGTCGCATAAACGGCGACAAATGTCGCACAAAAAAATCGGACACGCAATTTCTACCCTCCGGGTGTAAATTTTGAGGTTCCTCATTATGGCAGAAATCCACTCAAATATTGCACAATTTGCGATCTAGGCAACTTGCAAATTCCAAAAATTTCCAAAGGGGAGGGGGACACCTCCTCCCCTTAGACCCCTCCCCCAGGCCACAGATCAGTACATCTCGCATTGAGAAAACGTCCTAGCTAAAGCACTAGCGGGCCTCTTGATCCCAACCGCCTAAAACACTGACGGCCTGACGAGAGGGATATAGCCTAGTACATTAAAATTAGTGGGGGACCTTTGCATTTGATGATGCATTGATGCATTATTAACAAAAATATATCCATCCTAAGACCTAATTTCCCACCCAGAGATATACTTAAACCTCAGAGCTTCCGGAGGCTTCGCCCTCCGGAATCCTCCTTTGGCGGGCCCAGTGTTTTAGCCAGCCCCTATTTGTGCGACAATGTCCCATAAACGGCGACAAATGTCGCACAAAAAAAAAACCTGACAAGCAAAATTCTACCCGGGTGTAAATTTTGAGGTTCCTAATTAGGGCAGAAATCCACTCAAATATTGCAGCATTTGCGATCTAGGCAACTTGCAAATTACAAAAATTTCCAAAGGGGAGTTGGTGTCCCTCCCCTTAGACCCCTCCCCCAGGTCACAGATCAGTAAATGTCGCATTGAGAAAACGTCCTAGCTAAAGTACTGGCGGACCTCTGGATCCCAACCGCTTAAAACTATAGCGGCCTGACGAGAGGAATAGCCTAATGCACATTAAAATTACTGGGATCTAGTGTGTATTTGATGATGCATTATGAATCAAAATATATCCATCCTGAGACTTAACTTTTCACCCAGAGATATACCTAAACCTCAGAGCTTCCGGGGGATGCGCCCCTGGACCCAACTAGGAGGCCTTAGGCGGGGCCCAGGAACCCACCGGCTAAAGCTCGTTTTCGCACTACGCATTACCAGATCCGTCGGCAAAACATAATCTCCACCCCCCCCCCCAAAGATATCACCTTCGCTGCGCCCCTGTTCTTCTTATTAAGGACGAATAATGACAAAACTCAGTGAAAGTAAGATCATATTTAAAGATTATTTAAGCCTTGTATTGCAATTAGAAATTAAACGTTATAATACTATTGTATTCGTTATCAGGAAACAATAACAGTTCGTCATATGCACAAGCAGACTATATTTTATTTGGGGTTTAACAGTTTTGCCCGAAAATGGATGGGCGTGGATCATGGGATGGGGTACGAGGGGACGCGTCCTCTCACTTTTTTGGAAGGGGCGACATCTCCAATAAGTCCCCCCGCTTTTTCAAAAATGATGAAAAACTGAAACTGTGCTGAATTTTAATATAACATAGATTGCACCCAAATATGGCACCGTTTGTCATAAAGACACCTTCTAATTTCCTTTTTCTTCGAAGGGGAGGGGACACACCTCCCATTAGACCCCTCCCCCACGACGGTGATTCTCAAATGGTTAAAACTCCCCCCCCCCACACACACACACACACACACACGCACCTTTGGAGATCCAAGCCCTTTCGAAAATGTAATGCTCGCTTGCTCAAGAGGAGCATAAAACTTAATCGAAAATACTATAATGTTATGTCCACATGGGATGATTGGCCACAACAACCCTAGTCCCAGTATGTTTATGGTGATTTGAAGCTGTTTGAATGAAATTAGATAATTCACTTCGGCTGATATCCTTCCAAATCACACCAATAGACAGTATGCATATAACGTCACTATACCATAGACATTGAAGTGTGCCCTCGGCTGAGGTAAGCTCTAACTACAGTATAGAGCTTGCACCAAAGGTCAAAAGGTCAGATTCAGCGGACGCGCTACTAGAGGACACTGCGCCAAGCACCACACCGCTTTAGTACCGTACATGACCCAGCGTCCGCGTGTGTTTGTTTGTCCTCCAGAACGTGATTGCGCTAGTTGAGTTTCGCACGCGTGAATCCTCCCTATATATTTAATTCATTGTTTGTGCTCTTACAAAACGGCAGGGTCAGCAAGCAATAAATTTGTGGTATTAACTTTCATCGATCATGTGTGATAAATTTTGGTATTTTCCTTTGCCTTTTTCTCATTAGCCATATTTAGTTACGCCGAGACAAGCCGGTCTTTGTACTTAAGGACGCCAATTTTTGCAAGAAAACCCTCTCGTACCAGTCTAATAGTTGGATGTAATAAAAAGTGTGTCCCCTGTGTTCAGTTTCATTCTCCCAAGTTATTAGAGCAACAAAAGTAGCCGCCATGCTTTTGGGAGATTAGGGGAAATGAATATGTAAAATGGAACAATTCTACCACTGATTGTTCATAATGCAGGCTAAAGTGAATACGGCAATTGTTCAACCACGTTAAATTTCCATAAATCATGAACGTATTTGGAGAAGCATACGGATTGACTAGACGAACTGACCTGGTAAAGCTGCTTACACAGAATTAATTGTTCTATGAACTTGTTTACATATGAAAGTAACATGACACTGAAGTGCCCTGACTTTTGGGGTAAAATCATATAAAAAATTTATGGATTTCTCCTCATGATTTCCCCAATAGACATGATATTAAAGTATTTGTATTAAGACTTTATCTACCCGCCCACGTTCCAGTTCTGCCTACGAAGTAATTACAAACTGTGAACAAGTGCGCAACATTAATGTATTTCATGTCAATAAAGCGAGCCAGAGTTTATTAAACCATGCTACTGAATGGTAACTTGCCAGAAATTTGACATTTAAACGAAATCGAAAACAATCCCATATACAAGAGCTACTTGGCAGTGGACGTTTTCATTGTGGGCGACTTTCGCTAGATCAGCTATCCCGGCTTGCTCAAAACAGTGTATTCATAAATTTAATCCCCCTCCCCCTCCCATTGGGGTATACTTTATAAGGGAAAACCGTACAGTAGGTGGAACCACTAGAGTTTTTACAACTCTCTTGAGTTTCCCCCTCACCCCTTTTGTTTAGGGAATACCTGTGAAAAAGCAGAAGATGTTTTCTCCTATTTATTGCAGTAGACGTAATGCTCTTGCCCCAAAAATTACCAACACTGAGCTGGTTGCTTAAACTAATAAATGGCCGTTTAAGGAGAAAAATATTGCTTGTAATTATCTCTTTTCCAAGACGTATTAGGAGATACATTGCCATCCAACAGACACTACAACATTACATATATATATATATATATATATATATATATATATATATATATATATATATATATATATATATATATATATATATATATATATATATATATATATATATGGCAATAACAAGTTACTGTATTAGTAGCACGTAGGTGTATTAACTTTTCGATTTCCCTGGTATCTTCGTCAGAACTGATCGGTGAGCTTACAGTGTAGGAGGGACTTGCTTATTAATAGAGTACTGGGATAAGAAAGCCAAATCTTTGTTGAGACCTGTAGTATGAGACTTAAAGGGGCACATTGAGTTGATATCGATAACTAAAGGAGGGTGTTGAAGGGTACTACCACATGACAATGCTTATAATTAGCATAATTAGTCAGGTTTCACATCCAATAGTTACGCAAAAAGCTAAAATTTTGAATTTTTTGGTATCCCGGCTTGTAACGGTTGTGTGTATATAAAGCCTAATTTAAAAAAGTGTCTGGTCACGAATTTTTGAAAACCGAATTGAATCGATAATTACTCACTCATAGAACATTTATTTGTATGTATGGTATAGGGATTGTCTAAGTTTGACCATTTGTCATTAGTATGTGAAGAAAACTTAACAGGTTTGGAAAAATTTGGTGAATTTCATGAACCAACTCAATGTGCCGCTTTAAGCTTTAAAATTGGCTACTGTTCGTATAGCTTTCTGCTTTCTGTGTTTGGGAACTTTTACTTAATGATAATGAAATTTGATGATAATGCAACGGAGATCTCTAGGAGAATAATTGTGTGCATTGAAGTGAGAAGCGACTGGAAAGCCGGGGAATGGTTTCTGGTGCTATGTTTATGGTTGTTGAATCGGGTTCTCAACCGATTGGCGGTCTCACCGACATAAATGGCCTTTGGGCATTTTTAGCAATACAGAACATACACAGTATTGGGGGGTGTTGCAACCAGCTTTGACCTGAAAAAGTTTGACATTGTTCGGGAATTTAACTGATGGATTTATGTTGAAATGGTCACAAATTTGACACCGGGGTCCGACGACAGGGTGTATGACCTGGGGCGGCCTGGGTTTTGTACAGACAAGCAGTCGGTGGAAGTTGGGTGGTTGTTTCTTGGCCAGAACAGGGGGCGAGAAAAGGTAGGCTAGGGATGAGTTGTTCTTTAGGGTCTTTCAATCTCATTTCACTTTTTGAAGAAAGAGGGTACTGGAGGGGATAAAACGGGTTACAAAAGAAACGCGTTGGGGCTGTTATAACATTTCATTTCCGGTTTAACACTGACTCACGGGAGAGGTGGGAAGCTCGATTAATTTCTTTGGAAATAAGCTTGTAAGGGTACCCGCACTCCAATAAGGACTGAACCAAATGCCTAATGACTTACTCGTAAGCGGCACAGTCCAAGCATATACGTTTAAATCTGAGCAGTTGACTGAAAACTATCGATCATTTAATGTGGGGGTGGAAGCAGCTTTAATTAAGGTAGGTGGGCCTATCTGTGGGTTTCCTGTAAAGGGAGGTTTTGAGGCCTGGTTGGGTTAGGCCTACCATAACATCCAGGAATGGAACTTTTTCGGCTGACATTTCAACTGTGAATTTGATGGAAGGATGGGTGGAGTTTACTTCATTTATGAAATCGTCAAGAGAGGGGCGGCCATGGGTCCAAACTGAAAATATATCATCGATGAAACGGGCATTAAATAAGGGTTGAAGCTGCTCTTGTCGATAAACTGCGTTTCAATTAACGCCAAGAAGAGTTTGGCAAAGCATGGATCCATACAGATTCCCATGGCCGTCCCGCTCACTTGTACGTAACACTTATCATTAAAAACAAAATTGTTATGAGTCAATATGAACGAAATTAAGGAGTATATCACTTCCGTGGGGAGGTGGTTCACAGGAAAAGAGTCCCAGAATCTGCCGCAGGCCCTCGCTCCTTCATCATGAGGGATGTTGGTATATAATGAGGTTACGCCCATGGTTACCAATAGGCTGTTGTCAGAGGCGGTTTCAATTGTTGCAAGTTTGTTGTGGAAATCCGTGCTATCCTGAATGTAACTGGGAATGTGCGACATGAGGCGTTGAAGTGTAGAGTCAATAAAGCCTGAAGTAGATTCTGTGAGAGTTCCCTTCCCCGATGTGATTGGTCTGCCGGCTATATAAAAGTTCTTGTTGCTGAATTGCGTATACTCTCTTCCCTTACATAGGCGTCCCGATCGAGAAGGGTGATTGCACCTCCTTGTCCGCTAGTCGTATGACTATGTCATTGTTGTTTTTCAGCTAGTCACGGAGGGCTTTACGTTCGTGTAAGTAGAGGTTGTCAGGGGCAAGACGTTGAGTGGATTGATGGTAATAACCAAGATGGCCCCTAACTTGATTGACGAAAGAATCAACGTGGGAGTTACGTCCTACGGGTGGGGTCCACTGTGACAGTTTTGAAGGCACATAATCGGGGCGGTCAGTGATGGAAACACTGTTTTTAAAATATTCAGTTAAACGTACCTTGCGTAGAAAATTTTCCGTGTTCTGGCACAATTCCACGGTGTCCAATTTGGCTGTGGGACAGAAGGAGAGTCTACGTTAAAGCAAGGATTTCTCTGCCTCAGTTAGAGTGTGCTGTGACAGATTGACCTCATTTGATGAATTCTTTTTGGTGACACCAGCGTTGTTAACGGGTCCCCGGTTCCAGTGTTTCCCCATAAATGCACCATGCTTGAAGTTATATATTTCGACTGTTTCACCAATTCCCGTAACGTTTCGTAATTCCGTTGGTGGACACAGGACAGTTCGCACTGCTATGAGTTCTGAAGGTCCGACATTACTATGCCTGTGTCTACCTCGATCGGTAACAAGGATTCGAGCCGCTCGCTTTCACGTACCACTTTATCGACAAGATAATGTTAGTTATATATTCTCATTCAAAGGGTAAAGATTACACTTCACAGATTCTCAAATTTCCTTTCCAGTCGTTATCGGCAATGTCAAGAAAAGGGCTTATAATGACAGCCTATCAATGAGGTCAAAGATACAAAGAAAAAGAAAAGACTAGGCTTTAAGCATATTATCTGCTTGTAAATATTTAGGAGACGTCATCAAACTACAAAATACGTTAAAGGCAATAAAACAACTTCTAAAATAATACAGATTTGAGTGTTACAGGTATATGGTTCAGAGGTCAGTAAAGATTAGATGATCTTAAAACATGAACAAAGTTGTATCACAAACCAACTCTGATATGATCGGTTTTTTTGTTTCTTTTGCTTTCTTTCTTTTGGATACAAGCATTAACATAAACATGGTGTATTTTGAGCCGGACTTTCATGTTACTATTGTTTTTATCGATCATTACTTAGAAAACTGGACACGTGAAGGTAATGAGTTGTATATAACTACTTTGGTTTCGTCGTAATGCATTATTTTTTCGACCGAAATCCCCATGAATGCGATAAAATTATAACTAAAATGTTCGGTAATTTGTAAACCTCTTTCTATCAAGTGCCTGTTCAAACGAATCAGATTAGTCGTCTTCAATAACTTCAGAGAAATTGGAAATCCCAGCGGATTACACTTTCAAAATCAACAGCGAAAATGCTCAACATGAGATGGGAGAGAATATAATTGCACAATCAAACAAAAAAGATGATGAATTGTCATGCAAATATCACTTTGAGTAGCGTTAAAGGAATATATTATGTGATACCTTTGGCTTCTCTCAGCGTGGTCCCTCTAATGAGATATAAATTGGACAATATAGCAAACACAACGATATGAATCTTCGCCTGGCCTCGTAACGGTGAAATAGAACACGCTCTATAAAGCCATGCTAGTGTCACAGAAATTGCTGCTGATTCGTCTAAAGCTTACTGATTAAAATATTTGACATTTTCCTTCCTACAGGCGTTTCATCTCCGAATCAGGTACAAATTGCTGCATGTTCAAATACAAAATAATGAAAACATGACAACAAATATTTTGGCATGAACTTTCTGATGAACTTTAAAACAAAAAGACTACTTGCATGGGTAATTTTAGGCTCTGTTCGGATATCATGCAAAAATTTAATAATATATCGTCTTTCAGGCGAACATTTATTTATAATAAAATTATCAAGCATTCAAGTTGAAATGCTTTCAAAAATGTAATTTTTCGGTTAGCCAATTTCGTCTTTCTCATTATTTTTTCCTGAAGGACAGCTTGAACGGCGCTGATAAGTCTTTTGAAGCCCCAGCGACCCCTACCCTCGTTCTTCCTACCACCCTCAGGAAATCCAAGAGAGATGCAATACTTGCCCGGTTGTCAGTCATGACAAAATCCTTTCCATTGTAGGTCCCAACAACAACCGGTGTAACATTCATCAGTATTTTACCTGTACTTCAGCCAATGTTGTCTACGTTCTCGTATGTAAACTCTGTAATATACTGTATGTGGGAGAAACAAAACGTCGACTTGCTGACCGAGTCACTGAGCACCTGAGGTCAATCAAACAGAACCTCCCAGGGTTCCCTGTAGCCACTCACTTCAATCCCCCGTCAACACGCTCGATCCGTGACTTGATGGTTTCGGCGGCCATCTCGTGTCGAGGTTCCGATCATGACCTCCTAGCTGCCGAAAACCGTCTAATCATGAAACTTGGCACCCTGTCCCCACATGGTCTGAACGTTAGACTTGAACTGTTATAACTCAGCAATTCCTGCATTGTTTTTACCTGTGGTAACCACTTAACACTGTCTGGTTTTCTAGCCGGTTTTACCGTGCCCAACTTTATTGCGTATTTTTCAAATTGTAAGTTTGGCCGTGTCAACAATCAGTTGCATTTTTTGAGGGTGCAGTTAATTTCTGGCTCCTTACATTCAATAACATTTTTGAAACAGTTTATGGTGAAATTTGAGCTACTCTAACCTATATATACTCAACAGAATAAGTTGGAACAGTTGGAAAAGAGGACAAAATATAGTTAAACTCGGAAACAGGTAGGTTGTGCTAAAAAGGACACTACAAGAATTAGTAAAGCAATTACATTACAGGACAGAAAGACTGTCATCTAACGAGGTTAATGATGAATGTCAAATGTCTTTTGATCTACCGTGTAAAAAGTAAGCAGAGAATTGCTAGAAATAGTTTGAGAATGACAGTACACTCTAAACACACGTCGGTAAATGTGATCACGAAATAGGACACGAGTGACGTACGGTATTCAAATTTTTGTTATCAAAGACTCAAATCTGGGTTATTCGGTTTCAATAAACTTGCGTAAATTTGACTAAATTGTGAGTAAGAACGACTCCGAAATTTGGGGAAGTTTCAAGTTCCGGTTGACCGTGGTATCTTTAGAGTTCAATAGGTGGAAATTATGAGAGCAGGACCAAGAACAGATGAATCAAAATAGGCACTAAACCAGCAGGGGCCAAGGTTCCCTACGTAGGAGGTTGTACTGTATATTAAGCCTAAAAAAGGGTTGAGCAAACAGAGTCTGCTCCTCTAGGTACGGTCAAGTAGGATTCAGAACAAATGTCATACAGCTACTGCGGATGCTGGCCCGAACTCTATTATTCATGATCTAGATATGAGCTGAATATGTATGGGACATTACATGTGAAATTTCTGTATATATGTCCGTAGCGCCACCCAATGGAGGGAGGGAGGAAGGGAAATTTTACCCCTCAGTCAATGCCTCGGCTCCCCAGCGCCCACCTGTCTGCTCTGTACAAAGGTACACAGTTTACAGGAGTGACGCCTACTCACATCTTGTTTCTTCCAAGGATTTCTACTTTTCAGCCCCCCCCCCCTTCCCCCAACTTTTTAATCCAGGCGGCCACACAGGTATATATTTGTATAAAATTAATGAGGTATGATGGTTGTGTTGCTGATTTTGTCAGAGTATAACGGAGATTTCAAAAATTTCCTGGCAGTCAAAGCGAAGCAGGTTTCACAGGAAGAATGTTTAAATACAATCAGCAAACAAAGGTCTAATATACGCATTTATATGCATATTTGACCTTTGTGTTCTGATTGTGCGCAGTCTTCCATCCGGTTAGGTAGAGGTACATTTCGGTTTAGTGTGCCTGCAGGACGTATTGTCCATACAAATTTCTCCATCGTATGTAGAGTTGTGTGGGTACTTTCGAAGATTATAAACCTTGTCATATTCAACCAAGAGGTAAGATGCGATTTTCGTCAATTCGTCAAGGCATACCGGTAGGCGTATGGGGTCCTTCCTTTTTCAAGGGGGATTTTCCAAAGTTTCAAAACGACAGAAGTTTTACCCTCATTTAAAAAATGAAGTGATGGGCTAGAATGCAAGTACACTGCACATTTTTGATGCGAGGAAAGAACTGAGCAAAATTTCGTTTTAATGGGTCGAACTGCCCTCCCCATCCCTAGCCCATATGCCCTGCATTAAAATTGAATATCTGCCGTCATGCCCAGGTAAATTTAGAAAAAGATCACAGTGAACAATTTAGAATGTCCTGAGGCAATAAAACTTGAATTGGATTATTCACTGGCTAATTTTCCAATATGCGATGTGAACGATTCAGTTCTTTCAAAAACAGCCTGGGACTGTGGCGCCTTTAAAAGGTCTAAGGCCTCTTCCGTTACACGCTCGAGGTAAAAGTTCTGAACAATTTTGGCATTTCGTTTTAGTATGTAAATCTCAAGTTCAACGACCAGACTATTAAAGTTTTCATTCTGCCATGGAACATAGGACTTTATTATGGTCATTGAACTGAAATACTGACCCACTGAAGATATGCAAGCAGACTAATCAAAAGGACAATTTCAAGTCATTTGTTAAAAAATGGGACATGTAGCCTTGGAACATTAACAAACTTCACTAAAGGGAGTGTTGGAAATGTAGTTGTACAGTTTGTTTCTATTTATGTACAGTGCCTGTGTCAATTGTTTGTGGAAGCACTCATTCAGTGAATTGTTTAGAATGGTACATAGGCAAGTGGACTGCAGTGCTTCAGTCTCAGTTCTGTACAGTGCAGCACGCCTAATTTCTTTTCCCACGAGGTTATGGGCAAATTTAATTTTCAAAATTTTTCAAATTTGTTTCAAAATCATGGTTAGAGTTAGTTTTAGGATTAGGGTTACGTGGCCAGGGGTTATTTGGCCTGTTCTTTCATAATCCGGTGTCAGAATTACAATAAAAGGGTCGGAAAGCTGTCATTTTGGAATTAGGGGTGTGGCCTATTTCCAAGAAGCTGATTGGTCCATTGGCATAATTTGCCCATAAACTCGTGGGAAAAAAATTGCGCGTGCAGCACGTGTTGTCAAGCAAGCAGTGTACAGTGTATACTATAAGCATAGGCTTTAGTACAGTGGAATTATATCATTATCAGCGATAATTTTTAATATATGGATCATAAAATAAGTCATAATCTTCCAGAGAACCCGTTGATGAAAGTAAACAACATCACAAAAACCCGATTAATTTTCTGGGGTGATTTTTCCTTAAAACCTTATTTAATATTAGGCTTTCATTGATTTTTAACAGTGTGCTTATAATTGAGGAATATATTAATGAACTTAACGAAGACTACAAACATTATTTGTTCAAGCCAGCTTGTATAAATAGATGAAAGTGAAAGTTTATCCCACGACTGACTCGGTTTTGAGCAAACAGATTCAGAAAGGCTTCAAAATGTTGGCGTTCCTTGTTTCAGACGAAGTTTGCAAATAAGTTGGTAAGATGAGCCAATTTGTGTTGAAACTACTTACAGAACTGTGGTTCTTCATAAGTAGGTGTATTTCAGCAGGATAAAATTGTTCTCTATCTTTCGATACCCCTGTATAATTACCATATAGGCTTGGGCGAGCTACACGAGTCTATTTCAGAGTCACTGATTCTGTCCGGAAAGCTTAATTTTTTGCCCACGAGGTTATAGGCAAATCCGAATTTTCACCAATTTTGAAAATTGTTTCAAAATAATGGTAGGGTAAACATATAGGTTAGGGTTAGGGATATTTGGCATGTTCGTTTTATAATCCAGCGTCAGAATTACCAAAACATGTAGAGAAACTTTCATTTCGGGAGTAAAGGGCGTGGCCAATTTTCAAGAAGTTGATTCGTTCATTGACATTATTTGCCCATAACCTCGTGGGAAAAAATTGCGCGTCCGAAAATCGAGTAGCACGACTCCACCTGACTTGAAATCCCGACTCCTGAGTTATTTTCAAGACTGCTAAAAATATGTACAAAGATTATGTTTTGGATTTTACATTTAAGTTATTTCACACGATATAATAAAGTATTATAACACGAATTGCTCTTTTTGTCTTATTCTTTGCTCATAAGCAAGTTTTCTCTTCAGATGTCTACTACGATTATCCGACATTGTCAGTTAGGCATCCCCGTCGTTGAGAAGCCCGTGTTGCAAGCGGACTGTTTTAATGGATGGGTTTGCAGGAAACAATGGTCTGTTTATAGAAAAGTATCAACGCTAGCCTACACAGCATGATTGCAGCTCATTGGGTAAGAGCAGACTTCGACAGAATTTCCCAACTAACCCGCCATTCGGGGATGCGGCATTAAAATTTCTGTGATATCAAGAGTAAGTGGCGATCGCCGTGGGCTAAATGTTACGAACAAATTACAAAGCTTGATTTAGAGATCAATTATGATGGGGTTAAAAGAAAACCTGAAAAACTCCACTTCATTGTTATTGACTCAATTAGGTTTCTCATAAATGGTCAAAGCTTAGGAATTACATGAATAAATCAAAATTATGTCAACAAATTTGTTTCTTTAGGCGTCTTAATCTTTAAGTATAATGAGTCAAAAAACACTTTACCACATGACCACCTACAATAATGTGAGAGAACGTAATTTAACGATAAATAACCTTCAAACATGCAAGGAAAGTCATTAGTTTGACGTTTATGCTGTAAATGCTGTTTTTCGATCGGTTTTTTTTTGGCTTTTTTAAATAGATTATTCTTCGGTTTTGTACAAAAATGGGCATCCTTCTTTGTATGTGTAGTATACCAACTTTTAAGAGGAACAAGAAGCCTGAACACTCAATGCTACAATTTATTTTTGCAAATATTTGAAAGAAGTATGACAGCGATTTGGATTTATGACCGTTGTTCCAATAACTGTGAAAGTTTAATATCTCATGATGGTAGTCGAAACATCGTATCTCAAGTGCGTAGAATTGAACTTAATTATAAATTTTTAATATATCGTGATTAACTGCCAACTCAGTGAGATGTTGACAACTTGCCTTCCCGTTGATGTTGTAAAGTCCGTGCTCAAGTGTCAATTTTCATGATTTCGTCCCCTTTTCATATTAAGAAAACTGATTAATTTACACATGGAGCTCATTACCTCTGCTCATCGTGTCTACCTGCCTTCGGTCATATCTATGAAGCACATGGCAAATGTACTACATCCATATTAGTAAATAAATTTATCTGACCTAGTAATTTTAAGAGGTTTCCTTATTGCAAAGGAGATGATTTCATTACTCTGGTTAAAGCGATGTGTTAGAGTGACTTTTCAATAAACAGTCGGGGAGATTCTCCCCTTTGGGCAAAAACCAAGATTTCCCCGAATGGGAGAAGCTAATGCAACACGGTGTATAGGCTTGGTAGCCTAACATAAACAAGCTTTAGCAAGACCTAAGACCACTCATAAACTTGTATTTTTCTCAAAAAAAGGTGTGGTGAACCACCGATGAGGACGATACTTTCCGGTAGCTATCACAATACACCTAACAAATATGCATTTCATTCCATGACATTAGACTAATAAACTTTGTAAAAGGGTTGCAAAAAAACCTTCGCAACTGAAAATGTACATACACAACCCGTGGAATTTTGGGCAAAATAGGCAAAATGGCCGCGCCCATGACTAATTTTTCTCCCGATCGGGATACTCCCAAAAGGGAAATCTCCCGAACTGATAAATTAAATTCATGTTGGAAATAGTGCATTTTTAAGAATACTATGTGATAATGATATTTCGGTTTTTTCATGCTAAACGTGTCTGCCCAGTTTTCTGAAATGTCACAGTTGCTCACCTTCATAGATCAAAGCCTACCTGTGCTAGTATCTCTAGCAGCTAAGTGATCATTGATGAATAGGCTTGGATTCTCTATTACACATATATTTTATCAAATAATACAAACTTCCTTACATCTTATTTAAAAGTTCCTTATAAAAAGTAGTCCTAGTTTTTATTTGTCAATCAATTGTCATGTTGGTATTTTAGTAGATAAAGATATCAGTCCGATCAGCAGAACGGATTAAGGTGTAAAAGGGTATTTAGTGGAAAGTAATTCCTTTTTAGCACAAAAGTCATAACATGTATGTACATGTTGTTACATTCTGGCAAAATACACATTCTGAAGAAAAAATTCAAAGTCAACAACATTCAGCAAATTTTTTCATCTTCTGAATCAACTAACATTGCCTTTTGAGAAATATCACTAACAAGAAGGAGAATTTCCATGGGTCCCCGCATAGACTGAAAGAATGTCTTTAATAAAAAAACATACTTTGGAGACAGCAATGACGAAAAATAAGACAACACAAGGCAAATAATTTTACAATTTTTTACGAGAAATTAGGTCTATTGTCCTTTTTTGAATTCTTGTTATTGTATCGTCTCGCAAAAAAATTATCGCCGGTACAGTATGAAGCTGGGGGTGGGTGTGGACAGTGGAGATTTGTTGATGAAATCAGCCCATCACAGTAATGTCTGTAGTCAATACATTTTCTTTGGCCTATCAAATTATTTGTCATTCGATGAGTGTGTCATTCTATGAGTGTGATGTTAATATAATAATATGTAGTCTGAGTATCACTTTTTTGTCATTTCAATACTGTTTCAAGGAAATGCCTCGGTGCCCTGACTGAATTTCGTGACTTGCCTTGGCGCCCTCTTTGGTTTATCAAAACTTCCGTTGTGCCCTGCGTTTTGGACAAAAATCCAAGGAGGTCTTTTATGTACCCTTCAAAATTGCCTTGCCCATCTCGATTCATAATTCTAGGCCTGCTCTGAATGTGGCAATCCTATCAAATTCAAATCAAATGTGACCTTACTTGTCTTCTTTCTGGTTCTTCTGAAAGTAACATAACATTTTAAACACTTCGTTGTCAACCTACCTTTTCGAACTTGGAGTGAGTAAGCGTGATAGTTTTCTCTCAACACAGAGGTTAACAAAGTTCCAACGCTGAGAATTTATATTAACAAAATGAATTGCATCCAAATTTGGAGTAAAATGCTATTTTGAAAGAAAAATACATGCTCTTTACATCAATGTGGCAGTGTGATATCACAACAGCTTGCATGAGACACTATTCTTGGTATAAATGTGATAATGTCAGCGACTGAATAACGACAACTGAAGAAATGATTGAGAGAAGCTCTCACCAAAACGCTTAGAATAAGTTCGACCTTCCATATTTTGGTCTGACCTTTTCTTTTAATCACATGAAACGCTGCTTGTAATAGTTCTAAAAAGCACTTTAAAACATCCGAGTCAATTTTGACCGGAATTTGCATCAGTCTAGTGACAGCTTACTGGTCGGACACCAGTCCGGAATCTGATCATCATATTTTTTTTAGTGGATTTGGATAAAAAACGATCCAGATTTCATCCGGAAGTTCTTAGTATGTATATTCACAAGAAAAGAAATTTTTCATAGGGGATGGATAAGAATCTTTCCCACATTTCGTCTTTTTATTATGTTTTTCTTTCTGGCAAACTATTGGCTTGTATTTAATACTTCTTACAAACTTCGGCGGAGTGTTATTTAATCTTCTGTTTAATAGGATTACCTCCAAAATGTTGACTTGTTTTACTGTTTAATTTTCATACCATACGAAAGGTTTTTTTTTTTTCATTTCAAAAGATAATCTTACCGACAATCAGGCCTGTCGTCCTGACTGTGACCATCCTTTCCATAGTGTGAAAAGAACGCAAGATGATACATCATAAAGTTTTAGCATTTTAAGGTAGTAATCTGGCTAAGAATTATTGCTCCCCCATACCACGGTAGTACCAAAACCTGACAGTTAATGAAATAGATTACGACCGAAAATTTTAATTCCTGCGGTAGTCACTCTCCTATTATATACATAAAACTGTTTAATACCCATTACCGCGAGGCAAAATCTTAATTTGGTCATGGCTGACGTAAGTAAATTAACAAATGTTATAACTTTTTGATAGTGTCAGATTTACTATTAATAAACATGACAGTGACAGGCTAAGTTGAACAGGGGCACTTGTACTTATAGAAACAGCTCTATAAGTGCAAGCCAAAGTTGTGGTGACTTTGTCTAATGCCAAATGGACAGAGTTTGAACACTGAAACCTTTCTGTGGACAAAGTGGGAAAAGTCACGCCGTTTAACTTAAATAAACTAACTTTTGTTGGTCCCGTTTAACCCTTTTCGCTAATGGTGAGTTTGGCTTTTACTATGACAAAGTACCACCTAATAGGGAGATATGAAGCTTTGATTTAATGCTAGTTATTATGTAAATTACGTAATTACGTCTCTGTGAAATCGACATATTCTGAACAGTGAAATTCTAAGATCACTTCATCAATTAGCCGTCCTGAATGTGTTTTACGTCATACATGGTATTGTGTATTACGGTACCGTTCAGAACAAATTCTGCTGCTGTTCTGCACTCTTTATTGGGAAGATTTAACACTGTGCAGAAATGTTTAAAGATAAGCGAAGACATTTACAAAAAAGCGAAACACCCTCTTGAAGTCAGGTAAAATGTATGAAAACCAGCAAACAAGCTTGAGGTTTGTTTCACTCTAAAAACAAAGAGCGAAATTCACTCTAAAAAGCGTTTGCTCAGTTACCACTCCTAGTAAGAGTGAACTTTACCCGGAGTAGAGTGAACATTTCATTCCATGTGTGAAAAGTATCACTCCTCTTAGAGTGAGTTGTCACTCTAGTTGGGGTGAAATTCACTCTTACAAGGAGTGGTCAGCGGGCACACTCTTTTGGAGTGAATTTCGCTCTTTTATTTTTAGTGTTCATTTAAAAGTATATTCTGGTAACCAAATTTGCCTTTTTTAAAAATTGGGGTAACAATTTCTGTATTAGACAGTGGAAACCCCATCTTAATAGCATCTTGCATTCTAGCTGAAGATACTTATTTTGAGGAAGCTCTTTATTATTCAGCTTCTGCAGTGCACGATGGGAAATCTGTGACGTCATCTGGGGTAATTGATCAGACATAACTTCTGTATTCTTTATAATGTTGATACCACTGTATGGAATATTTCATGACCGTGTTTGCTATAGCATAGGCATGGGCGGCGATCAAGGGGAACAGGGGGACATGTCCCTCTCAATATTTTTAGTGGGGGACATAATATCAAATGTCCCCCAATATTTAGAGGTATGCAGAAAAATAAATGTTGTTACACGCATTTTCAATATGAATAATTGTTATATTAGCCTATTAATGGCAACTGGGGAGAACTATAGATCAGAAATATGTGATCTATGTTCTCCAAATTACACTAAATTGCTTGGTTTCCAGGGCCAACAGTCAAATTGTCATTGAAAGTGTTTCTGTTATTTTCCCTTCCTACTCATGACCCTCCCTCTAGACCAAGCCTTGCTTAACTTAAAAGTGAACGTTTATTCGAACCTAATTCCAAACGAACAGTGCGTGAATGACAAGGGAAACTCAATAGCTCACTTGTTCACCGGTAGCTAGCTTAAGACTGCGACAGTGAAGGTAAGTATGACGGGTTCCTTTAGATATAAAATAAATGTGACTCTAACATACCTCCTTAATAAAACAGGGGCTTTGGAATTTCACTCCTCCGTCTGCACCTAAACAAGCAGAACTATCCAACAGCCCAATGCGGGATTTTCTGAAATTAAGCTGAAACTTTCAATAAAAGACGTGAATATTTTTAAGCCAATGGAAATTCCATCTTCTTGAAATGTTCAAAAATCCCCGTCAAGAAAGAGCCTAATCAACGCTAACTGGGTTAATGCCGTTAACTATAACATGGAGTTACCATCGATCACTCCCTGCTATGATGAAAAGAATGAAAACAATCCAACCTATGGCTCCAAATTTTCAACCTCGGGACGAAATCCTGACTTCACATTTGTGACATGTGGCAGACTGAATCGTTATGTTCAATAGTCACAAAATCAAAAAATTTCATAGCTATGAGTTTTAATTTTTTGTAATGATGGATAGAACATATCACATTAGAGAAATCTCTTCTAAATTATTTCAACAAGCATTTCGGATGGTTTCTGCCTGTTGGGAGGGAGAGGGGTAGAGAGCTTGTCGAATCACTCTCAGACTTGTTGGATTCTGACGCAGACTACAAATGCTGGCCTACCTAACTTCATTAAACTATGTTAACGAATTGGAAACCAGTCGTAGCCCCATGATGCGAATCTTATTACAAAAAAATAATTTATTGCGTTTTACATAATTATTAAACCACCATGTATTTCTAATATAAATTAAATAATGTAGTAAGACTCAAACCAAAGCCAATAAGGAAGGTGTATTATAGACCGAATGCATATGATGTCACAGAGCAAAGATATTATAAGCATAGATTCCAAACTCCTATACCAAAAACTGTTACGCCCAGTGACTCCTCGTGGAGACGCATATATCGGGGCGGAAGTGCAAAATTGACATGCGCGTCGTTCTATTCCGCGATCTGCGTACAAAAATAAGAACGCGTTACAGAAAATTCCACTGTTCAAAGAGGTTAGCGCGGGTGCACTTTTACAACGCGTTCTATACGCGCAG
This sequence comes from Holothuria leucospilota, assembly GCA_029531755.1. Taxonomy (NCBI): domain Eukaryota; kingdom Metazoa; phylum Echinodermata; class Holothuroidea; order Aspidochirotida; family Holothuriidae; genus Holothuria; species Holothuria leucospilota. The sequence goes on from CM055982.1 coordinate 38,939,095, forward strand.
AATACATTTCTCTTTGTATTATCCGGAATACTTGACTCACAGTTCTACGCGCTCTGGAAACAAACGCGCTAGTTGCTTTCCCGTTATAAGCGCGTAAGTAATTGAACGCACATATAAAAGTGCGTCACTTGAAGATACCATAGAAACTGGCCAATGAATGTCCATGAACTTGCAAAAACAGTCATTGTGCGTTCATGTTCAAGTGTAAATACGTGAAATGCCGCGCTGAAGAAATAAGTTATTTTTGTTCAAGTGGAATTTATTGAGGCGTAGTACTTCTTCAGTCAACAACATTCCGAAGTAACAAGTATTAATACTTTTGTAAGACATTTATTTGCCTGATTGTTTTCAAAACGACTGAGCAGTGATCAGCACTTCCGCCCCGATATATTGGCCTCCATGGGGAGTCAACGCGCCATTTTAAGTTTGGAATCTATGATTGTAATATCTTTGTCACAGAGCAGAAAGGGCTCCCTTGCTCGGAGGAAAATGGCGTATCATTACAAATTACACCAACAATATAGGCAGCTGATTTTAGCACCGGGGGATACGCGCGTAAGTCTACTACACGCGGGTACGAAATCTACTCCGTGAGTGCACGTGTGCTTCATTGTTTCCTCCAAAATGGCGTCAGTGTGATGTAAATGCATAAGGTCTATACCCTGCAGGAGAAAGCTACAGTTCGATGCAGTTCGATGGTATAGCCTACATGTGTAATAAAGCTTATCTGATAGTTCAATCCCCAACCACCACTACACTGTGAGAGATGTTTTACACCCCCCCCCCGGCTCTAGATCTACTGAGCTGTGAAAAAATACACTGGCGAGTTGTACACTGAACATTTAGACCAGACAATTCGTGTTCCATACATAAGAAAAAATGCAGTATAGCATTTTACTTGCAAAATGCTAGACTGGTTGAAATATTTACGAACAAACAATGCTGCCTTTGGTCTTCATCATTCACTATATTCCTTTACTAGGATTATTAGATTAAACGGAGAAACACAGCTGTATTATTAAAAACAAAACTCCCATTGCCTTCAAAGACGTGGAGCCTGAAACCTCCAACACGTTTGCCTCATCAACACCCACTTCTTAAATTACAAGAATCACGTACAAGGCCACTCAATCATAATCTTAACGATTATAGCTAAGTGCAGTTTTGTATCTCTTTCATGACCGCCTCCTCCCTGAGACCCTGAAGTGTAATTTTATTATCGATATATTATTTTTTCCAAATGTAATAATCGTGCCAGATTTTAATATTTTCATGGTTTTAAGTAATAATGTAATAGTGTGACATATTCCCTAGTGACGTCGAGTGGGTGTAAAATTTGGAATTCATTTTCAATAGCTATCCATATTCTTCAACTTCGGGAGCTGTGCAACCTCTTCAAAAGGATAGTTTTAGTTCTGTTGATTTAGATCCACATTATTCTACGTATGTTTTTCTTTAAAATCACTGGACGAAAAATCCATTGCATCTTTTCAATATTTGCTTTTTTACAAAAATACCTGTTCAAAGTTTGGATGGTCGTGAGCTTAGGCCCACCGTATGACTATCCAAAAATGGTGATATGTATAAAACTTTTTCTTCTGTTACGTTCTTACTGGCATCATTTCGGAGGAGTAATGGTGGTGTTTACAAGCAGGCAACTGAATTACTTTCAAAATAAATAGATTAGTGCAAATTGATTCCAAAAACGTATTCTAGAATAAAGATTCATTTAAGCAGAAGATAAGAAATATCTCACAAGTTGGTATTAAAATTAACGTGAGCCTACTGATTCCATACATATCCTTACAACAGACTTAGTATTATTCAAATGGAGACAAATCAACGGATTTCTATGTGAATTGTGGATACTTTCCTTATTTTTTCAATGCTTGACTTTACATAAAATAGGCAGACTTGATACTCCAATTTCACCATACCTAGTAAGTCCATAATACTAAAATAAGATGACCCACTTTAACACTTTTCTATGCTCACAATGTCTGAGATTTCAATTCACCGGTCAGGCGCGGATTCAGACATTTCGAAAAGGGGGGGGGGTGGCTAAAAGCCCACTTGAATATTCTCCTAGAATATCATTATGCTAATTTTTGCGTATTTGTTATTGTTGATGTGGCGAAAAAGGGGGCTGAGGCCGGGAAAGTCCCCCCCCCCATCCGCGCCTGCCGGTGATACATTTTTAACATGATAAAGACACTGTTAGAAGAGTTCAAAGAACGAGATGAACAAAACCTTCTGTCTGGATCCAGCAACGCATATATTGCAACAGGAGAGAAAAAAGAAGCATTGCTGTCCCCTTATGACAACATGAGGAATTGATAAGTGACTACTTGTAACAATCCTGACATTCTGGAGCTGCATAAATGTTTACAAATAGGTTTACTTAAAGGTTTTCTAAAGTCAAAATTTAAAAACACTATATGAAGCAGTGATTAAAACACCATCTCACTGGATACAATCTCATCTTCACAGAACGAGCCTGCGTTGAAATATCAAGTACTGATTTCTTCTCACTCAAAGTAAAATTTGTAATATCATGCTTGTACAGCTCAAATTAATTATTTTGTTTTCCTATGTTTTTTAATATCATGAAACCACTACACGGTGTTCCAAAGTTAATTATTCTGTTACCCTTACAGAATGACTTGGCAGAGCAAGTTCCATGTCCTCGTTTTGCCAGAGAAAGGTCAAATTTCCATTTTTAAAAGTCATAAACAGATTTTTGTTTCAAAAGGAAACCAGGTAGGTAATGTGGATAATTCATGGAGAGCATCGCAAGTTGTTGTATATCAAATAAAGTTGATAAACTTCAGTATTTTGCAATTATGTAAGTAGCAGAATTAAGGAAGATGTGAATTGGACTAGAGTTGAGAATGATTGTTTGCTTGTGATTTTAGACTGTAGTACACTGTAGGTACAAGAATATGATCGGTTCGTACGACCACTTGACGCAATTTACATAATGAAAAAAATACTCATCATGCTACGTTTGAGTGCGAATCATTTAGATATGCATTGTGTTACGGCGTCCATGATTATAAAGGCTTTTGGTCTTGAAACTTACTAATTTAGAAAACTGCCGTCTGGATCAAAACCTAGCGAGTTTTTTTTTCACGTCAAAGACAGTCTGAGTTTCACTATGACATTAATTTTCTGCACAGGGGTGGTGCCAGTATTTACCCTTCAGGAGGGTCAAGCTCCCCGACGGGGGGTGTCAGCAAAACCCGAAGTCCCGACAAAGAAGAATTGTTGCGAAAAGGATGGCTAACCTAAAGGTTTTGGCTCGCTCGGCCTAAGCGCGCAGAAAAAATGGAAGTATGTGTGGAAGAGAATTCGTTAATTCGGGTTTCTTTATCATGGAAAATTGGAAAAAGGTTGGATTTTATAGATGATTCTGCCCTCATTAAGAGCAAATCTAGGCGACTTGTCGTCGTCGGGAATAACATACTTTATCCTACCCATAAAGGCTCCAAGACAGCATTGGAAATTTTCTGCCACTGAGGGAGCCTTCCGGACGGGGGGCACGCCCTGCTCTAGTAATACTGAAAATTCGAACTTATAGCAGCATGAAGAATGGCCTTATTTGAGAGCCTGTCTGACTTGGGATGGTTAATTTTGCTTTCGGTCAAATTTCTACCCTTATTAAAATTGTTCATATTAGCTTTGTTATCCTGTATTTAATATTTTGCCCTCGTTTGGAATAACGTTTCTTATTATTAAGTTTTTCAAGGCCCGGGTCATAAAAAAGTCTTTCCCATCTCTAGTTGATGATCAAAAACCGTCAAATATAAGAGTGAAAGCCACAGTTTTCATTATACTAAAAAATCGATGACTCTACAGGAAAAATACGTTTTCATTACACCTACAGAATTTCAAAATAAGCTGAAACATCCAAATGTGTGGATGTGCAGCTTGGTAGGACTGTCTGACCAAAACAAGTAATTTGAGACCAATTGTAATGTTGATATGCCTTGAGGGGCTAGTATAGGAAGTATCGCAGTTGTCTCCTGAAAATTGCAGTACACACACCAAACTGTAAATTATAGTCGTTGGCAGGAATTCAGAGATATAATTTACACAGAGTTAACAAAAGAAATCACCTACCTAGCAAGACTTCCCTCGTTATATTTGCACATTGTAAGGAGGAAAGTGAGAGATGTGCAACTTTGAAAGGGAATATATAAAAAAGTTACATAGTGTGTAGATTTCCTTTACCGCTTTGCAGCATGCTGCAATAGACCCGGGCACTATATAGGATTTGAATCTTACAACTTTTCAAACTCCACTTAATGGTAAACCACCAATTTCGCTGTGGCTGGTAGAGTTTAAATAATAACATTTCGTAACAACTTCGGTCACGCCATACAGTGATATCAACAGTTGTTGGTCTCACTGTAAGTGTGTCCAGATTTCATCTCATGTAACGGAGAACGTCTGTGTTATCATGGAGCTATTGCACGGGGATTAACACCTTTAAGCTATTTACCTCAGAGAAGGAAAGCATGTTTTTAGTACGAGAGCGGTTAGGGAATTTACACATTATGAAAAACTTTATTAAAATGTGAAAAGCTAGAACTGAGAAGTAGTTCACGGTTTGCACTCTAGGGAAATATGTATTCGATTATCAGTTTTGACTACTTGGACTTTTTAAAGAAAAGTGAAACTTAAAACCGCTTCCTACATCTCCTTTAGTAAGAACTTTTTACAGAAGTCAGAAGCCACAAAACTGATAAGTGTCTGCACGTTCCAGTTCTGCTCTTGAATATTTTATTTTACTGGTTACCCTTAATTGATTGTTCTTGGACTGTGCCCTTGTGTAGGATACTTCCACGTAAGAAGTAAAAATGTCCATAAATCACATTGACGTCGACTTAGTTAAGTGCTTAACAAATGGATCATGTTTTCTGTGTCTCTAAACATTGTTACTTAGCCACTTACTATCGAGGTAGCCACTGCATGATTAATTAAAGTAAGCCCCACCATACGATTTTAAATGAACTTACTTTTCTACCAACGGTGTGCATATACCCCCAAACTTCACTATTTTTTCTCACATTTTGTTCCCTTTTTAATCTTCTTAAAGACTCTCTAATCTCACCCAGACAATAACATTCTCCCTAAGTTTACTTCTAGCCCCCTCCTTCAATTTAAACAAAACATACCTGTCTAGTACACCTCAAAGCATGGAGCTAGTACTTGGACCAGGAAGTAGCTCCGTGACAGAGCCACCGTAGCCTTCACTAAGTTTAAATTACTCAAAGTTTTACTAACACACAACTTTGTGTGAACTTAACTGGGAACCCAGCTGCTTTCACAAGTCAGTACAGTTATTGTTTGAATAAACGTTAATCAAAGTGAAGTCACCGATTGTAGAATTGTAGGATTACTACTGAATATTTTTGAAGACCCGGAATGCCAGAGCCCCTTTGAAGACCAGGGGACTCTATTTAAAATTGAGTTTGGTGATGGACATGGTGAATGGTGGAACAACCCCTATGCATCAAAGCGCTTTACTGGAATAAAAGAAGGTAATTGACTATCTACAAATGACGTTAGATGTGCACTAAAACATACCGCATAAAGAGAATCAAAATTTGACCGTTTCATTATGTTAGCTTAAGTCGGACTAGGCCGCCGGATGGACGGTTATAATGCAGCAAAATTAAGGGTGGGGAAAATGGGTGATGGTATGGGTTGCACGGGGTTTCTGCAACAGAACGGAAAGCCATAAGAGCATAAGGTACCTGCGCTACTAAAACTAGTCTGTTTTAAAGATATTTTGATATTGTTCTACTCCAGTGAGGACTTCAGGTTATCCATTACACTACAATGCCTCCTACTTTTGAAGGATGGGGGGAAATGGTTTGTTCCCCCACACCTTTTGAATGCGGGCGGCATTGCCCCCTTGACGCTTCTAGATTTTTGCTCTTCAAGATTCGTTCTTACACCCACGCTCGGTAGTGTGACATTTGAAAGAAAAACGTCGCGCCTGGTTTACCTTTCTGAGAAACATCTGTTCAAAATGGCACTAAAGGGCTATCGTAAGTAAACGTTAAGCATAAAAGGTGGCATAGAAACCATAGAACGAACATTTTTCTTTCTAACATCGGTGTTCAAGACAGATTTCAGCATGTTTGCTGCGACTTACATTTTACTGACTTTCCTCTTTTCGAGTGTAATGGGCTGGACGGGAGGTGAGTTGAATGTTGCATGATTTTATGACTTGTATTTTTATTAAGACATTAAAGTTTGTCGAACGAATTGCAATATTTAGCAAGACTAAAGAATAAAACAATTTCACGTTATCAGTCTGTTCTTTTCTCTGCTTTAATCAATAAGAAGTAGAGAGGACCTTTGTCATCAAGCATCTCTGAGTTATCTGAAATACCCAAGATGTCTTGCTTTTGCCTGCGCTATTCAATAAAGCATTGTGTCCTTAAAGCACTGCAACACTGCGAGTGCGATTTTCATCAGAGATGAATCTCTGAACTTGTCATCAATTTTTCACATACTGTGACTGCCAAATACCTACCACAAAGAATCAACCTTGTCATGTAAAATGATCATTAAAGCGTGCCCTCCGTATGGAATCTGGGATATTTTCAAATCATCAGTGTCTTGTTGTGGTTAGCTTTACAAAGCCATTCGGTATGCTTTGCAAAATTATGAAGCGTGCTGATATTTCGCACCAACCGGAGAGGTTGTCATGGAAACTTGATGGAAATTTTAGAGGTGGTCACAGAAGTTTGAGTTGAACGGATGAAACTAGATATCATCAAATAAATAACTTAATATTTTTTTACACGTACTAGTAAAGTGTAAAGATAAAGGAGTCGTAGAAGTTCACCCTCATTTTATAAACTAGAGAAACGTTTCTTGGAGGAGATTTGTACTGTGTACAATGTCATAAGTATGAACCAATGCAGGACCGGATTGAGGTGGTGGCTGAATGGGATGTAGCCAGGGGCGGTGCCAGGGTTTTTCGATGGGGGGGGGGGGGCAAAGCATGCTGGGTCGGACCCAGCTTTATTGTTTGGGGATGCAGGCATTGAAAACTTCCGAGCCTCACCCTACCCCCCCCAACCCCCTGTGTCAGAATCTGCATTTTGGCGTTTTCATTTTCTTGGAGTTTATTTTTCTCTCTCAAAAAACTTTTTTTCTAAAATACATACGAACTGTGAGAAGGGTTGGTTGCCTGTCAGTGAAAATCGGCCCTCACTGAATGAGACGCTTTCAACTATGCAGCAGGAGCGGCGGAACGAAAAACTATTGGGGGGGGGGGGCTGAGTGCAGCAACACTATCTAAGCGGAGCGCCACCATCAGTTGGCGCGGAGCGTACAAGAAAATTTTTGGCTTCACAAGCCCTCTAGATGGCCGGAAATGGCACTTCCCGAGTGTTCTAAACTGTATGTATTCATCCTTGAAATATGGATCTCATGTCTGCAATTTCTTAATTAATGAGAAAAAAATTAATCCTCATCATGTGATTTTTTTCTTGCTTATAGAAAAGCCGAATCACTGAGGAAGGATTATACGCAAAATTGAATTTTATAAAAGGGAGAGGAATCATAACTCTTATGAGATAACATTAAATTTTTACCTATAGTTCGAGTTTTTGAACCAATGATATAACCAAATTTGCAAGCTAAAGTAAACTTTACGCAAACAGGAGTGACGTCATTTCCTCATATTAATAGACAGATTTATGTATATCATTAAATTTAAATCCGATTTAAATTCATAATCGTATGGTATCATTACGTAATATGCACAGGAGATATTGCAATTTTGCAAATTGCACCCTTAAGGATCTGTAAGTTAAAACGATAGAAAGGCACAGAAAAGGGAGAACTGCTCATCAATGTGCGGATGTGAAATCACTCCAGCTTGTTTTGAGTTCACTTTGCTTTGAAAATACAGTTAAATCAACTTTTAATATTGAAAGAAACGAGCATAGAAAATACATTTTTTAGGTCTACAAAGAACTGCTAAATTTTAGCTTAATTTAAAGTGTACCTAAAGGCTAAAAATTCAAGAACATATGTTACAAAGCTTGAAAAATGAATCCAAATGGTCTAACTGCCATCTTTACAGGAATTCCTGAGCTGAGATATATAAAATGTTGGTGCTTATTCAATTTAAAATGGTAGATGGCGCAATAATTTGTAATGTCATTCTTGTACAACCCAAACTACATTCTTTGTTTTCTTTATTTTTTGAAAGCCTCTGCACCTTGTGCCAAAATGTGATCACTTTCTCACTGTTATAGGGTGACTTGACTATACAAAACCTCTCCGTATAACAGCAATTTTTGCAAGGTTATATAAACATTTTAATTTCAAAGGAAACAAAAGCAAGTAATGTGAGTTTTACAAGAAGGTCATCACAAATTATTGGGCAAGCGACTATTTCAAATAAAGTGAATACATTTTAACTTTTCATATCTCAGCAACAGGGTGAGCTATGAAAATGAGAGTTGGATGAGTGAAATTCGTTTCCAACGTTTAAAATATATATTCTTATAATTCTACACTTTAGGTCCACTTTAAACTCTTAAAATGAAACGTGCATTTATGGGATAAGAGACAAAACTGATTGAAATTTATTTTATTGCAGTATTATTTATGTAAAATTTGGACTTAAACCTTAAGAATGGATTCACAGGCAGAGGTATAAATAATTGGTTGGGATGGCGTCACCAGGGAGGGAGAGGGAGGAGGGAGGGAGATACCGTACCATAACACACGTCAGTCTTTAAGCGCCTGTCACACCTCACCGGATTGCAATAACGGAGAGGAAACGAAGACCCGAAATGGCACTCCGTTGATTTACGTTAGTATCCGTTTAGTCTCCTGTTCTCCTCCGCCGACTTCGTTTCATGACCGGGAACGTCCGGTATGAACGGCGAGAGATTTTGAACATGCACAAAACTTGGACCGAACGTCGACCGAAAAAGGTCCTCTTTACGTATTCGTTACTTATCCGTTAAGCTTCCGTTTTATCATTTTCTCGTGCGTTTCCCATACTGGACTTCTCCGTTAGTATCCGTTCGTCTCCGGTGATTGCTATTTGTTCACCGGATCATTACCGGACAACATACGGATGAAACGAAGTACAGTACCTGTACCGAATGTTCGACGGACACTAACGCATAAGTAACGGAAGCGTAAAGGAATAGAACTGACAATGAACGGATAGGTAACGTACGTTTAACTGAAGAAACGAAAAAACACAGGCGAAGAAACGTATAGGGGACGGACATAGACAGAAGATGCAGCGTACTTGCATCCTGTCCCCTCCTCATAGTATAGCTTAACAAACGTTTTTTCTTGAATTTTTTGGGTGCGACTGCATCCTCCCCCCTGCATCCGCCCCAGGCATGAGATGAGTGATCGCGGTTCTGAGGGAGGGGTTAAGGGGAGGGGTTAAGGGGAGGGGTTGTGAAAGATTTTTCGACTACCGGGAAGCCTTAGACGCAATCTAGTACAATATTTTGCATCTTTTGAATTCATATTATTTTTTTCTCGAGAAATCTAGTTTCTAGGTAAGTAATCCAACGTTCTTTACTTTTGGCCGACTACAGTTTTCCAATTTTGTTGCACTTATTGTCGACGATTACATAACAAACGGGCAAGGGCGGCGATTTGTGTTAGCTATTGGGGGAGGGGCGCAGAATGGAAGGTGCCATAGAAGCGGAGCGCCATCATAGTTTGGTGCGAAGCGTACAAGAGAATTTTCGCCCTACAGACCCCCCAGACTGCATGAAATGGCACTTCTCGGGATCTTGTAGGCAGTTTCAACCGTACGATACTTGATACGTGACGACTGACAGGCATGAGCGTGTGAACGGCGTTTGGTTGCGTTGGTAGAGAAGCGGAGCGCCACTAACGGTTGGCACGGAGCGTACCGTTTAAAATGTTGCCAAAATGGCTTCTATATCGCAATTAAATGGTCCTTCTCAGACCTTTTAAATTGCACTGAAGCCATCTTGATATTTGGCATGATTTCTATTGGCTGGCTGCGTCGATAAAATTTTTGCCAAAACAGCTCCCAGATCGCAAGAAATGGCCCTTCCCAGATCTTTCAAATTGCACTGAAGACATCTAAATATGTTACACGCCTTATATATATTTTCCCACTTTCACGGAACTGTTACTCTCCCTCTGGTATAACCTTCCCTGCGTACCAATTTAACCATTTTGTGATTGTTGTGACATGATTAAACAATGTACACGGAAGTGAAAATCCTACCCCCCCCCTTCTCCCCTGGTTGGATACGATACTGCACTACAGACATGTCACTGCATGTGTAGGACAAGTGTAGAACTAGAGCTGGTAGGTTCATGCGTACTGGATTTACACACTAAAATATGATGTAGGCCTACTTCTCCGTGAGCCACGGTCGTGAAGGTAGCCATGGAATTCATAATAGATACCACATTCGCGTGTAGTCCGAGAATTTACAGAATATTGATAAATACGTCGGTCAAATACGGATTTGAATTAACTTTTAATCACTCAAATCAGTCAGTTTAGTGTTGAATACTATGTTTTGCTTGTTTTCAAATAGACAGCAATTTTCACAGAATCTTGCCAGGGATATACTGTATTTTGGCCCCCTTATTGTTTACGCTACTAGGTATTAACCCTTAAACGACAAAAAAAAGAAAAACAAAAAAAAAACAAAAACAAAAACAAACAAACAAACAAACAAAAAAAAAACTCAGAGAGAAATTCAATCATGGGTCTTCTGGGATGTAGAAGAGGCCTAAGTGTAAGCTCTGAGGTGAATGAAGATAGGCTATATAGCAAATGATGAATGCGTGTATATTCGAACATTCCAAATATTTGCACGAAGGACTATTGCAGTATGGGGCGTACAATGTACAATGAGTTTGACAGAGAAGACAACGCGCGCGAAGCGCACAAAATTTTCGAGGATTTACACCGAAAATGTCCTATATGCGACGGATAATGTATCACACTACTTTATTCCATGATACTGCTACACCTCACCCCACCCCCTACAAAAATTATGTGTCTTAAAACGTTATTTAGACGGTTTTATTTTTTGGGTAAAAAACCATAGGGGGCAAATGCCTGCCCTGCCCCCCTGTGGCGCCGCCCCTGGATGCAGCCCTAGGCCCCCTTAGGAAGCAAGACCCTCTAGAACATCGTTAATATATTCTGTGTGATTTTAGTTTTATGGTTTTAAGTCGTACACTTGTCTCCAGGTTGACTTCGTCTCGTAGTAGCCCTGTATAGGGTCAACATTTGTAAAGGGCAAAAAGCACTGGGATGTGGTATAAGGGATACATTTTCCCTCTCCAGGTTTACAAATAGGCCCTGAGAGGAATTTAGCCCTAGATGCACCAGTCTCTTTATCCTGTCTTGAGTAAAGGTGCATTTTGTCTAGATGCAAGTACGATGACAAGATACATAATTTCCCATGGAGCATGGACGTCAACATGTGGGTGGGGAGCGGGGACGGGGGAGGGCATGTCATCTCCCTTTTGAAAGTGAAGAGGATTGGCCCCGTCACTTTTCACCAGAACCCTACATTAAAAATAGTAGGCAAATGATTGATTCTATAACTTGCAATACAGCTGATTTAAAGGAAAATAATGGAAACAACCATTTAGTGAAATAAAATGTCTCAGATAATACCATAGATCACCTGGCTCCCAAACTTTTGAGGGGCCCGCAAGTGGGTTCTGGATCTCTGTCGGTCTTAAGTCTTTGTGATTCGCACTTGATGTAATTCTGGTCAAGGTGGTGTCCCCTCCCCCTTCACTTTGGGGAGGCAGTTGACTTTCTTGGCAATGAGTAGGAGTAAAAACCTTCCCATAAGTATCACTTTCTACACTCCAAAAACACTATGGTCAAAATAAACCATTGATATAGTCAACTATGCATTGACCCAAATATAGTCAAACTGTTGACCTAATATGGTCAAAAGTGACCACTTAATGGTCAAATCTGACCATTAAGTGGTCATTTTTTACCATATTCAAATCTGATCATTAAGTGGTCATTTTTGACCATATTTAGGTCAACAATTTAACCATATTTGGGTCGGTTCATATTTGACCATATCAATGGTCAATTTGACCATAGTGTTTTTAGAGTGTACGAGTACAATTACAAATCCATTCTCATCAGCACGTGACAAAGTGACCTCCCTAAAATGCACAACTGTTACTTTATGTTTACGAATTAGATTAACTTCTGTTGAAGAAGTGACCTTGAAGATACAGTTGATAAACACAAACATCTCCCACAAAAATGCATTTCAGAGCTCCTTGCATTTGTAAGCCACCGGTCTTATACAATGGCGTGCCTTATTTAAACAATATAATGGTGGGGTTTAAAAAAAAACACATTTTGATTTAGTCAGTACAGATCGATGGTAAGTACATGCAGATGTGTGATAGCGCGAATACCGGTACGTTAATATTACCAGGGAGGTGGTGTTATTAGCTGGGGATCCATCGAAAACTTTAATTTATGTTAATCCAATTAGAGTGTCCTCAGAGTGGAGACTAAATCCTTTAATTTGGGATTATTGAACTAAAGGGCATTGAATTCGTTTGTCTAATATCTAGGCAACCTCATTCATACCTACAGCGATCCCAAACAAAAAGGATTATATGGAACAATGCTTTAGTGTCTAACTAGTTGCCGAAAGTAAAGTACGAAACACTGCTCTGACAATCAAGACGACTGTTTATTGCCAAGGAACCTAATGATGCTGACAATAAACCAATGCACATGATTTATGCAATGAGCAAAAGAAGTATATGACTAAACTTTGGTGTCGGATTTTGACTAATTTCCGCATTCCCTCGCATGATTTAAAAGAAACACCCATATTGAGCAAGTTATAGGGAACTAGACAAGTATGTTGTAAATAGCGTCGAAACGCGTCGAAACCCTCAAATTAATTTACATCTTAAGCAACTGGCAATGATCAGGCAAGGGGCAAATTTCCCGATCTGCCCTTCGAGATGTAGCAGACGACGTGCCCTACTTGTTCTTAGTTCCTAACAGCTCTTAAGCCTATTGAATCATCAAAAAAAGCACACAAAAGGGATTATTGTCAGCAACTGGTAGGGTTCAAAGACAGGTTTTTCGTTGGATCTCCAGCTAAAAACACTTCCCTGATGTTACAAATCTGCCTCAAAGCTAATGTCGTAGCCATCGATTTTTTCATGACAGGGCGGGGCTTGAGAATGTCCACTTCAATAGACTTAATTCATGGCTCTTTATTTTGCCGTAAACTAATTCTTACCCTCTGTGGTTAAGCAAATCTTCTTGAAAGATAATTTATCATATTCCCATACATGAGTGCCCAATTTAAGAGCTGTCCCTTTGATATTCTGCATTCTACTATACATAAGCCTTGTATCTTTTACTAAATAGGCTGATAGAGATGGGGATATAATTTTGAAGTTTTAAAATTCCCAGTCTTAGATCGTGAGTTTCAAAGCTTTAACAAGGGAAAAGGCCCTTCGCCACTCCCACCCGTAGCTACGCAACTGCTAAAAGCCACTTCCATATCATTTCCTAAGTTATGTCTGGAACATTTTAGTCTTATTAAAAAGCGTCATATAACAAAACAAGACACTTTTTGTCATCTAAATTTAAGGGCTTTGGTAGTATTCACGTTCAACACACAACAATAAATTTATCATTTCACTACACACCTCTTAATATTAAATTCGTTGAAATGGAACCGTTATGTATGATTGCATTAACAATTAACGGCGTCAATTAAATATACGAAATTTGCTTTCGTTGTTTTTAAAAGACGAATGTTTAGGCACTATTTTAAGATTTAAATGATCTCATTTATAAAATAAAGAAAAAGTTTTAACACTTTAAAGGACAACTTACGACAATTTCAGCTCGGACGACTTCCCCCTGGGAAACGTCCCCACAATATCAGTGGTGTAGCCAGGATTTTTTGAGCACGGGTCACGAACCTTTCCTGGAAGGCATAATTTCTGAATTCTATCCCTCTGTATATATATATATATATATATATATATATATATATATATATATATATATATATATATATAGATAGATATAGATATATAGGTCGAAGAGTTAGTAACTGATTCGACCCAAGTACTGGCATGGCCTTTTGAACAAGGGAAGAATGAAAGAACAAACCAGAAGGAAAATTGAGCCACGTGGGTTTGAACCCGGGACGGTCGCTTTTCGGGCGACTGCCTTAACCACTGCACCACCGTGACTAAAATGATTCTTGGCTAGAACCAAGGTACAAATACCGCACGCTACAATTTTCCCTCCTTGTTACCACACAAAGTGTGTTAATCCCGAAACTGGTGAAGTAGATAGGTCGAACGTGGTAAGATCGATTGCTACGCAGGTAACATCTTAGATGGTAGAGTTAGTGGCAGGTACAGCCAAAGAACAGATGGATCGTCACGCAAAGATTGCTTCTTTCTCCGAATCAGGGCAGAAAACTTCAAGTGTGTTTTGGTAACATTTATCTTATATTCATGTAGTTTAAATAACTTTCGCTATCAAACTAGCCAACTTTAAACCAAGATAAATATAAGAGTAAATCGTTGAAAGTCGTCTGAAAGAGTCACATGAAACTTCATTTTCATCTCTTGCAGTTAAAGTATCAGCCCGTAGATCTGGCATGGAGAGGAGGGGCCCAGTACCCCTCGCCATCGATTTTTGACTAAAAAGTAGAATGAGTCCAAAACATCTGCAAGCTGTTGATTTTGTGCTGGGCGGGGGTGGTGTCTTTTCAATGAGTGATGGCGACCTATTTTAATAGTTTTTCTCCGTCACATTTTATGGAAATTCACACTTTTGCGAAAAAAAAACTTCGCAATCTATGAAATCTCTCACGCTTCCTGTTTTACTTTATCCTCAGTACTATATACTTCTTGTCTAGAGTATTTACATTATTTAACTGTAAGGATTTTCCAAAAGGCCAACCCTTCTTGGGTGTAAACGTAATTACTGAGGAGACAACCTTACAAAAATGCAAAGCAGAGGAATTCTTTTCGTGCCTCCCTCTTTGGGGAAGACATCTTTCATAAAAACTGGAAACTTTCATGGATAATTGGACTTTCTTTACTCAAACGCCTTGTGAAAAACATTTTCTTAGGAAGTTGAAAGTATGACGAAGTATCTGCCTGATCTTCTTCATGAATACGGTTTCAATGCAAAATATGGGGCTCTGTTGCGCATTTGTCACGGTCACACTCTGCATCTAATGATCATTAAAATTTCAATAATAATTATTCTGGCAAAACTTCTTTCCAGTTAAGAATTGATTTTCCAAACATGGCCAGTTACTTTCCTATTTTACCTATAGAGGCATTTCCTGTGACGTCACGCAAGTGGGATTCCAAGGCACCGAAGGACAAAACACACACACAAAGTAAGCGTATTTACAGCACATGCGCACGACATAACCAGGGGCGTAGATTTCTTTTCAACTTTCGGGGGATGGGGTGAATTATCGCAAATGTGGAAAATGTGCACGCGAAGCGCGGCGAGCCCATGACGGTTGGGGTCCAGGGGCCCGCCTTAGGGTCCCTAGTGGGGTCCAGGGCAAAGCCCCCGGAAGCTCCTGCGTTTTAATGTCTCAGAAGTGCCAGGAAGACTGTTTTAAGGGGTTAATTTCAGTGGTAATGTTCTTTGGTAGGCTATTGGTATATTCATACATTTAGGAAATGCTATTTTGAGCACAAAACTCGTTGATAAGCTGCACTGGATTGAAATTTTACAAGAGCAGCAATGTCCTCTTAAGCTTAAAAAGACAGGGATCAACATATAGGGTCATCCCAGACTACTGGATTTTGAATTCGGAGATCATTACAAGACCTGTAAGTTGGCTTGAGATCAGTGGCGTCGCCAGGTTTTTTGTGACTGGGGGCACCATAGATGATGTCGTAATAATTCCTCAGTTCCCCCAAGTCTGCGTAAATTACACCTTTATTTTTCATGCGTTCTTGCATTTGCATGCAGCAGTTTTGATTTTTCGTTTGTTACTACATAAAGGTGTCGTCCTGGGGAAGGTGTTCCCCCTCCCCTTGAGAATTTTTTTTTATTAATTTAAGGTCTTTAGACGCAAAATGGTGCTATCTTTGGGATGTTTTTGGAACTGATCATATATGGCCGGAAAATGTCCATAATTTAGTGAACGCTAGTTTTTAGTAAGGTAAAAGAGGAGAATATGTTGTCTATTATTAAGAGACAGATACGTTGTCAACAAGTCCCCTGAAGCCCCCTCCCTTCTGCCTATTTTACTGCCTTCTATTTCGGGAAAGTTTTTACACAAAAATATGTGCGTGGAGTCCACAGAAACATTCTTGAGTTATTACGAAGTATGTACTTTCCTTCATTGTGCATTATGAAAGGGCATCTAAGGCTAGCAGATACCTAAATAGGACCTCCTGGAAGCTCTGTATTAATCATATTAATTGGGGCGGGGGGGGGGGGATGACATAATGCGTATACTACCTGACATCCAAATGATCATATAGAGTACGCCGCCGAACACTTTACAACTATCGTATTTTACTACTTTTGAACTAAAATCCAGACGAACAGCTGCCAGCAATGGAAAATGAGAGGGAGGGAGAGTAAAGGTCCAGGGAGGTGATATTTGACCTCCCTGATAGGTGTAGCAAAAGGGGGTAAAGAACTAATAAGAGCGTTAAAGTGTGCTGTTTTCGTCATAAGTGTATTAACTATCACCATCTATACCGATAATGGCTCAGCGCGAACTGGCGAAGCTCTGGTAAAAATTTTTAAAAAATGTATAACGGCAGATACGTAGGCCTACTTTCAACCTTCTACATCATGCTACATATTATATTGAAAGACTCCATATTGATGCGAGGTCCCCACAGATGTATGGAGATGTATCTCTGTTCTTCGGAAAATGTTGTGATTAGAACAGTTTCGTGTATTATTACCTTAATAATGGTCATGGCATGGAGTGTAAACAGTGACGAATAATATTTCCATTACAAAACCTGCATTCAGACTCTACATCGAGACACTTTCAATTGCCCAACAAACCTACAAGCCACTGCCATAAGAAAGTCTTTTACCTATTAATTCGTAAACTTTCAACTTTTCGCTGCTGTGCTTTTCCGAAAGTTTCTCTCGGAAGATATTGATAATATGAGTGACACTGACGTAAGATTGGAAGCGCGCGGATCGCGCGAAAATTTTGATAGATTGCCAACGATTTGCTAAAATTCTGATAGTTTGAGAAACATTTGTGATAGAAAGGGAAGCGAGATTGAAAAAATTTCTTACGAAAATGAAGAATAAAATATACTTTCCATCATACACGTATCTGTAGACTGAAACATGGGGGGGATGATTGCATGGGCCATCCCCCTGGTCAAATGTTTGGGGGGATATATCCCCCCATCCCCCCGGGATTTACGCCCATGGACATACCATAGATACTACTGTGACACAATTGACCCTTGCTCTTCAAAACTAAAGAGACGCGTGATCACGTGAAGTCGGTGAAGCGCCTCTATAGGTGTTCAGTTCAGGTGAGGCAATGAGCTCGAAGACATACTTTACTGGCAACACACATCATTCGTATAGAAATAGATTTTCAACGGCCTTAGGCGATGAGTTTGTTAATATGATACACCCCAAATAGACAAGAAAATAGTGGGGTTTGAGAACAACTGTTTGACACATTCAACACGGCATACAGGAAGCTAAAGGTATATCTCCAAATACTATCCATTTTTTTCAAATAACATATTTTTCAGATCCTTTTGCAATGACCCACTGTCGGCCAATTGGGTGTAATTACATTTGCATATAAAGGCACATTTAAAAGCATGCCTATTAGTCCTCGACATCTTTGGTTATTCATACTCCCCTCTAGCTCACTCTTTTTTGCAAACTGACTGTCTGAATTCTCTTTGCTCATGATGATTATTTCCAGTTTGAAACTATCCTGGAGCTTCGGGAACTTGCCCCTGGACCCCCACCTGGGCCCTACCCCTGAACTCCACCAATACGGCCCCTATTCTGCTCTAAGTTGTAAGTCTTTTAATCAGTGACGTTCCTTGTGGAGCTGAAATGCAACAGTAATACTTCAGTTCATTTGTATAGAGACATTCTACCACAGTACCAGGGCCCATTTTAAACTTGAATAAAAGTCCCTAAAACATGATATCTCAAATGACAAATGAAAGAATGCAGCTTGACTTGAAGGTCATGGAAGGTCAATTTCCGGCAATTTGGGAGGTGAATGGTAAAACATGTTGTCGCTCCACCTAGTCTAAAAGTGTCACTCCGCTTAGTTAGTGTCATTGCTCCCTCCATAAACCGGCATCTTAAACCTATGTTTAGAAGTAGGGTTTTGCCTGTAAGCAGAGCCCAATTTTTTTCACGTGCATTCAGTGCTTATGCACACCTTTGCGCAGACGTAGCTCTCTGGGGTGGGCATCATTTTCTTTATAAATTGTCCTGCTTCTGACGCGTCTGTATGAGAGATTTGCGGCCAGGGAAAGCAGTAATATTTCCCGCGCGGACGCACATTTTACTCGGATGAAGCAGTATGGGGAGGGCTAAGACATTCTCGAAATCTGTTTGATAAGAACGTTGTTACTAGGGAGAGCAAAAATGTCGACGTACTTTCAGTATAAATTTATACTTGTTTGGGTAAATATACGACAACGATATCTCCCGGCAGTGCCCCTGATAGCACCTCATATGACTAATCGAAATTCTTTTCGTAAAAACAACATTAAGTCGTGAGACATCACGTATGACTTCATGAAGCCCAAGTGGCACATTTCATTACTAATTCATGTTGTTTTGCTAAGCTTATTATTGCACAGTGTGATCAACATGTCTGTTAGTTGTAAACGATTCAATAATTACCGTTTCTCCTTAAAATTTGAACTTACACGTTCAGGTCGGTAGATTGAATGAAATTGGTTAGGCTTATAGTTGTATTCCAACATGTTTGAAGAGTGCTGAGGACAAATATACGGTGTTTCAGACGCAATACTTCCGGTTGGTCTGCTTCAGAGAGAGAACGTAAAGGCTTCAGGTACAGAAATATAACAAGAATAACTAGACAAGCAATATCTATAAAGTAAACGGGGACAGCTTCCTAGTCATACAAACAGATGATTTCATGTTTGGCTAAAACTTGTAATCTTTTAGCGAAGAGTGAGACAATTTAAAATACTCTGATTGGTAGCATTAAGTTTCAGACTTTGCTTGGAGGTATATTTCTGCGATTGAACCGATACAATAACGTTATAAACGAAGTGTTGAATGTGCAGTTAGTAGAGCATCATTGTTGGGCCAATGAACTTGACACCCTTGTATGACACTTACCAGTGTTTAACACAGTCAATCTGTGTAGCCATTGCTCAATGACTGAAGGTACACTTTAATATGTAGGTAAAGTTGAAGTCCAGATCTCATGGGAAGATCAAAACTGAATTGAGAATAGTTTCCCGAAGGATTAGTAAAATCGAAATTGCCGAGGAAATTTATCTCTCCAAACTGTCATCACTCTAGTTGAAGTGCGTCTGTCTCCCACATCACCGTTTTACTCGGCTTTCATATTTGAAATAGATGTCTTTTGAAACGCGATATGATGGCCTACATAAATTATTGCATAAAGATTATTTGCTCTTCTTGAATTGGCAAACCAGAAGGAAAATAAAAAGTATAGTGCAAAACGATAAATAACCTTTCACAGGCACAGCGAATGAACCTTTTGGTTCAGATTGTCACTATGAAAGAACTATCGATGGCAGACCCGAATGGCGTAAGCCGCTTAGAGCCACTACGCAGGCTAGAAGAAAACAAGCGCAACAATGTTGCCGAAGCTCAGCTTTTCCTGTTGACCTAAAAGTCCGCAGTCAATATTTTGGTTGGGTCTGTAACTCATGTTGTTCATACGTACGTTAGAAAACAAAGAGGTAAATATAAACTGAATGAAATGAAATATGTATTGAACTCCCGAAGTCTCTGAAAGACTAAATCTGGTACACAAAGTTAACTTTATATACTGCACAGATGTTAGTACACAAATAATAAATGTTTATGAGTGTGCTGCTTTGTAAACCTCATTTGTTTTCCATAAGTTAGACCCAGATAGTAACTTCCGATGAAGAAATTTTACAAATGGTTAAAGGTCTTAAAAGCTATATTTTGGCCCAAAGATATTCCTTGAACTTGTCCAGGGACAAAAGTTCAAATACGTGCTGCCACTATGATTTGGAAAAACCAAAACTGCTCAAATTACTCAATATAAAGGGATAATTTCTAAATTAAATTCTTTACGCGGCTAATTCTGGGTGCTCTTTAGTGCCATTTTCCCCTACAAAATTATTTTACTGCATAACATTTTTATGATTGGGATCTACCAGTTATAAATCGTCGATCGCTTTTAGGACCCGTGAATGTGTCGCAACAGGCCGGAGGGTAACTACAGTTCGTAGAGAGCGTTGGGAAAATATGCACACTTATACTAAGTCTAAGGCTATTGAAATCTCATCCCCCATGGCTTCCCCTTAACAACTTGGTGGGGCTTTCGGCAACGGAGAACAAGACTGGGGCGGTTCCTGCAGTGTCGACGCCCATGTGACTGCACCAGGCTCGTAGCCTGACAAGGTACTGAATGGGGGCAAAATGGCTTTCAGGGGCTAACAAATTTTTAAGGGGGCCAAATGTATACAAATGCCATTAAGCCAATGGCAACTTGAAAACTTGCTAGGGGGCGAACAAATTTCAAAGAGGGATTCGCCCCTGGCCCGCTTGACTGGAAGCCTGAGCTACACAGTTCCTGCAGGCACCGAGACCGACATATGGCACACGCCTTCAAAAAGCACGTTTTCCTTTTCAAACCGAAAATTGTTTTTGGAATGTTAGCACAACCGTCAAGCTTAAACCATATGAAGCATTGTATTTTCAATCAAGGTGCTATGTTCTTTGTTTAAAAGAAAGGAGTGGGTTCCTCTTTCGTCTTACGACATTTCCTAGACAACATTCACCTTAACTTGAAGTAGTATACCCCACGCCGGCATCCCAATTCACGCGGCGAGTCGCTTCTTTCCTTCATGTGACAATATAAACTAATTTGCTATTAAGGAAGGATAAGTCATTTGTTTAGTACCTTTCATACTAAATAGTTTTTGTCCAGAAATGTTAAGAAAAATGTTTGTAAAGGAGATACAAGAAGATTTGAAAGATTAAGGTAATGTTTACAAATAACTTGAAACTTGAGGCGACTGCATATATTCTCTTTAAACTTTAAGCTAAACTCCTAAAACCATTCAGACATCAGGCTAAGTTGAATACTTGTTTCTGCCTCAACACAAAAATGTGTAGGCTTATCTCATACCACTGTTTCGCGCAAGGCCACATATTCGCAAGAACTTGCACAACTTTCAAACGTCCGGTATTTCTTTTCGAGTAGGCCTAACCATCCAACCAATTTAGCTAGTCTATTATTCAAACGCCTGAATGAGATCAGCTCCACATGTTCACGTAACGCCTCCATAGTAGGCTGTACGGTATATTCCTTATTCAGGTCATATCCCTGGTTTGGAAAGCAAAGAGCTGAGCAAACATAGTCTGACATAGTGGGGTAGCCCACGTACGGTATTCAAAAATCGATACACTGCACTTTGCGTAAACACTTCGACACGATTAAGCACGAGACGTCTTGTACATTTATATATTTTCAGTATACTTTTGTACCTCCTTTCGTTGTACAGTCTCTCAAATGATAACAACTGGGATTCTCGATGTTTTCCCGAACATGAGGACTTCGCCAGAATTTGTTTCAAAAAGTGCTGTTTTTATGCCTTTAATGATTGCAGAAACGAAAAAAAATTAACTTTTGTTCAGCACAAATTGAACTATCTATATGAAACATATTATCAAGATTGGTGCAAAACTGACAGACAAGTAATTTACAAATTTTACGTTTTCAAACAAAGCCCCCTCCCGATGTCGAATAGCAGTCAAATTAATCGAAACCAGTTGCAGCATACAGATATCACTTTCGCTAACATCTCTACTAAATTTCAGCCAAATCTAACAAAAGACAGCGAAATGTCAGGCACTTAAACGCAAATGTTATGGTGACAGACGTTTACCGTGCACGACAGCAATAGCTCAGCTGAAAGCTTTCAGCTGAGCTAAAAATGTGACAAAAAGGATAATCGGCTTCAAGCACAGTATAAGTCGGGGATATGTGTACTGAGCGCTATCCAAGTTGACACTTGAATGCACTAACCTACAGGCGTTTTGAACGATCAGCATTGGGCAGTTCCATAGGTCGTCCCTTCGGGAAACCAAAAGTGAGGAAATCGTTAAGCTTAAAGAACTAAGGGCACTATTCGGATTAATTAATTACTAGATATTTTTTCCTGTATAAATAGTTTGGGCATAATAGTTTGCACATTAGCCCTCATTAGTTAATGTTATCTTACCAATTCTGTAAGGACAGTACGTAATACCTTATCACAGCTCAGCAAAACCAGATTTTATGAGCTGTGAGTAACCTAAATGGTAATACCCAAAGACTGTTACTTAACAGGCAAGCACCGTCTGGGAAGTACATTAACGTTACACTATCTTTGAAAATCCTAAAGAAGGACAGTATTACACTGGGGCAATTTATGCGTCAAATTTTTGGTTTGACTAGTTACAGTTCATGAAAGTCTTCCACTGTATAACTCGTGTCTGCCGTATGCTGTAAAGTGGCAAATGCGACGGACACACTTGAGAGTCAACAGTCCTCGTCCTGAATGGTTCAAACTTTCCTCAAAATTTACTTTTATCTACATACTCAAAGTTTAGGAGACCCCCAGATACCTTCTGCTGATCAGTTGTTTTACCAACGGCCAATATCGTACGGCAGAAGACACCATACGCTCTTCAGCCCTCTCCAAACAATCTGCATGGAGTTTTATAATTTACATGTTCTACGACCGTGCTATACCTAAATATTAATGGTATCATACGTCACTGACCAATCAGAGTGGTTTTAGTTCATTTAAAGATATAGTTTAAATATGTCCACTTTTCATATCAGAAAAGACGGCCAACTAAAAATGTTACAAATGTTATTGTAAGCAGAATTAAGCAAGATGAAAGCATGTCTTTTGCCGAGAAATTTTCCAAATTTGCAAGAAATTTCCCGTGTTCATTCCAAGCAGCTGCGACTTTTTGTACGAGGAACTGACGACAGTTCTATCAGTTTGGGAGATTCCCCCTTTAGAAAAAATGTAGTTTTTCTCCGATCGAGACCGAAGAAAATTCGTCATGGGTTCACCACGCTGTTTTTGAGACAAATGCAAGTTCTTGAGTGGTTTCCGTTCTTGATAAACATAGTCTCTGTTAGGCCATTAAACCATTATACTGCGATGAATGTTTTTTTCTCTTTGGGAAGAATTTGGTTTTATCCCAAACGGGAAAATCCATCGAACCGTCCATTGGGACTTTCTATCACGTTTTACGTTACATCCTTATCAGATGAAGATAAAATGTATAATGTTCCCAAGTCTTCCAAGTTAACAACTGACTGATACGAGCGAAACATGTAGGTGAATTCATTAGTGGAAGTGACGATTTTTTTGTTTGTACATACCGTTTCATGAATTTTAAAACAAGTGACTGCAGTATTTATGATCTAAGCATACATTACAATTTTATAACCTACTCAAAATGTGATCACTGTTTTACTGTGATAGGGTGACTTAACTATACAAGCCCTTTGGGAACAATATGCTATCCACGAAAACATTAACGTTTTCAAGGTTTTATATACATATATATGTATATATATATTTATATGTATATATCGACATGGGCGGCTCTAAGAAATTTTGTTTGGGGGGCAAACTCAAATCCGTATTGAGAGAGGTTCGCAAGACCCCCAGCAATATTAATGGTCAGCTCCGGATAGTACAATAGCCTCAATAGGAGTATGCATACGCGTAGAAGCCCAAGTTGATGGGGGGGGCTGTAACGATCTGCCCGAAAAATAGAAACAAAAATTTCCGCGCTCCGCGCGCGTTCGAAATGTTAATGTACATATCATATAGGCATGCATCCGTTATCACACCGCATGCCAATTACATACAATAATTTGCCACGTTACTACCTATTCCATATTGGTTATAATTCTGGGGGAAGTCGTTAAAATAATGATGATAATAATCAGTGGTGTGGCCAAGACTTCTCTCATGGGGTGTAGCAGGCGATATGTTGTGTGATCGCCGGCCTGGGAGAGGGGTATAAGGGGAGGAGGTGTCCCCCTCCCCTTTGAAAATTTTTCAAAAAATTAGGTGTCCATACATGCAATCTGGTGCCACATATGCTACCTTTGAAGTAAAATTTTGTGCTTTATTTTAGGTACTAAAAATATCGGCGTCAGTGACGGGGGAATAGCCTAATGGCTCCTCACATACACCACTGATAATCATAATATATAAGTTTAACCATTACAATTAGAACACACTGGTGAATTAATACCGAATATATAGGTGATGGTGCAACCCAAATAAGAACTATATTTTAATTACCAAGGAAGTTTTTTAAAGTATCGATTTCCGTTAAGCTACATTATTGCATTATTTTTCTTTCAGTAGGTGCCCGAAAAATTCTCAGAATATTGCCCGAATTTTCACAAAAATATTTTGATGGGGGAGCTACATCCACCCAGCCCCACCCCCCCCCGCCTCCTACGCCTATGGGAGTATGGTTATGATTATATATTACAGCGATGCCCATGTAGTTTTCAAAAGCTCTTCAAAAACCATTTCAGGCAGTTAGTCATGAGCTGACTACTTTAAAAATAAATACAACCATATCAACCGATCGCTACCGTACTACCATAGGGGTGGAGTAAGAGGCAGGTGAAATGGGCAAAGCGGCTTCAACCATTTGTATAAATGAGCCCCACCTTTAAATATTTTATTGTTTCTTTCATTGTGTCATAATATGTTTCAGCTTTGCCAAGAAGCCATAAAATGTTGGTTTTCTGGATTGTTTTCTTAAACTAACGAAAATTTTGAGCATGAAGAAACTTGAAAACGATGAAATGATAGCACTAAGTATTTTGGATCTCAGTACCGTTCCGAAACGAAATTTTTTAAAGGGAGAGAGGAATTTCCCTAACTCAGAACGACGTCTCATCCTATATACAAATAGCTAGGCCACTATAGTCAAAAGTCTCATCACACTGAACTTAGATTGACTGTTTAGTGTGTTTATTTTAAATCAATTGAAACGGTATACTTTAGCACAGAGGTGGAGAACCTTTTGCTTATAACAGGCCATTTGACAGTCATAAGACCGCTCGTAGCCAACGGCACTGTCAATTTGGACAAGGTAAGGGAAACCTCTCCTTCTATGGGAAACACAATAACTTTAGACTACATGCCCGTTACAAATTTTTGTAGACAGATACCTATGCTAACCTGGCTAGGTGACACCCTGGCAAAACTGCTTTTAGTCGTGGATGATAATCAACACGGCTAATGGGTAGTGTATCTAATGACCCCAAAAGCTCTGAAGTGTCTGCAAAACTATAGGCATTTAACTCCAGCATTACCGTTACACTCTGTAAATGACATTATGATGCCTAAGCTAATCAGATTACAAATAAGCAACTGAGAAAACGCGCGCGAAGAGCGCCGAAAAAATGTCGTTTTGAAAGCACTTTATTAATGTTTAACCTTCGCATTGCATTGAAAAAGTTATTCACTTCTTTAATTTTAAGCCCACTCAAGGAAAAAGGGGGGCCTAACCCATTTCGAATTACATGTTTTTTTTATGTATTATTTTTATTTTTGAAAATTGAAGACCATGCTTTGCAAACTTTTGGGGGGCAAGTGCCCCCCGTGCCCCTATGGCGAGCCTCTAATGTATATAGAAAAGAAAGAAAACTCCGGAAGAAACAGATACATGCCAACTGATACGGTATATTACAAACGAAAACACAAAATATTTCGAGCAGTTTTCGTTTTGTAATCTATCAGTTGGCATGTATGTATCTGTTTTTTCCGGAGTTTTCTTTCTTTTCTATCTATGTTTTGCCAACACACGCCAACCAATATGACATATATATATATATATATATATATATATATATATATATATATATATATATATATATATATATATATATATATATATATATATATATATATATATATATATATATATATATATATATATATATATATATATATATATATATATATATATATATATATATATATATATATATATATATATATATATATATATATATCCTAGATAGACGGATGGATGGATGGATGGATGGATGGATGGACGGATGGATCAATTAAACCAATTAAAACTATCATCTGAAGTTGTCAAGTTCTTTCCTACTTCGAGGGTATCAGCAGTCTCCCAATCATAAAAGCTAATTTTTCGCATCTTTTTCCCCTCACTAGTGTCCATTACCAGGAGACTGTCATTTTCTATTGTACCATTCACGGATACGTCACTGTCGGCACTGGTTGGCACAGAGCATGCGCGAAAGTATATTGTGTGCATGGTTTTGCGCCTAGGTTTTGCCGGTTGGAATGCTGGCGTGATTGCACGCAGAAAGTAGACGAATTAGAATCTACTCTTTATAAAGACAGTGCCAAAGCGCGCCTTATCAACTCTTTTCCTTGGCTTACCAGCCATGAAGTCATTTGTTTGTTAATATGAATGAGTTTAATTAATAATTCGCAAGAATTTATCAGTTTTTAAGAAAAATTATTCGGAAAATGTTATTTGAATGTCAACTGAAATTGAGGTGAATGTAATGTTATCTATAAAACATGGGCAGTATTGTCAGGGCTCTTTCTTTCCGATGGGATACCTTCAATAATTTGGTCGTTAAATAGACCCCTTCAATCCCTCCAGATATTTACTTTGATTTGAACAAAAAAAATTATGCGAGGCTCCAAAAACTCTGTAGCCATCCTTTTTCGGGGTAATTTTTCTCCCAGTTAAGCATCCCTTGCCCTATAATAAAACTAGATATTGCAATAATGATCCACTGTTTCATTTCCCATTATTTAGTACCATTACCCTTTCTATCAGTTCTCAAAATTATTTACAATTTATTTCAATTATTTGCTAAAATTTGTTTCGCAAAGCCCCTAGCTGGGAGTTATAACGATTAGGTAATTGTTAATTTATACGTAATTTAAGGCTATTTACAGTGAACCGGCATTTATGTTTTAAGTGCTTGAATTCTTCATGTTGGTCGTTCCCCTGTTATTTTCTCTTCTATCCCACGCTAGCAAAACTTTACAAAGACTACGAAAACTGCGTATTAATGAAAAAAATGTGCTTTAATAAACAGCCACAGTGATATAGCCAGGGAAACCAGATCTTGTAGGTCATTTTATATTATACCAACCTGTAAAGCATGCTTGGTTTTACAAATGTCTGTCCATCAATTAAATTTCACATAGATGCGCATGAGCGGTATAGTGTTTCATTAATGGCAAATGTTCTTTGCAATAATGCATTTGTCAAGTTCACAAGCGCTCATGCATAACCTAATTTTTGGGAAATCTTGAGTCTTCATTGTTCCAGAAATTAAAATTAAAGATTCATAAAGCCCCTGGGTCGCTGATATTTAAAAGATACAATTTCTATAGGAAAACTTTCTTTCCTTCGTATTGACTGCTTGATTAAGGAATTGCCATTCTAGAGTGAACTGGACAGCTTTCAACAAAATAACCCACTGGAGTGTGAAAACCTAGAATTTATTTTCAGGTTGACTTAATTTATTTGCTGAGTACACTGGGCAGCCCAAGTATGTGATTCATTTTTTTTTTGTGTTTCTTTGTTTTCAAAATTTGAAAATTTGAAGGGCGGGACAAATTTAACGGACTGAAGAGAACAATTTAATATCTGGTGTTAACCCCATAAGGCTGACAAAATGTTTAAATGCAATGTAGTTACCAACTGAATGTGGAGCTTTAATCCAACCATTCCCATACGAATAATGGTGTTGTAATATGATCTATATATCAGCTTGTAGGTAAAACAACCTATGTCCCCATTCAACACCCCACCCATTTTCTCAGAGCACGAGGTGCCGTTCATCTTTTGCCAAACCTCTTTTGCACCCTGCCGCTCAAAAATGACACAAGGAAGTTTAAAACTAACTTCACCAGGATCTCGACGACTTGTAAATGTAAGAGTCCCTGGAAGCTTTTCCCCAGGCAGTTCCCACAGGGGTTGTTTTCGCATCTCAGGGGGTAATGAACGCGAAGGGACGGCAGAGGGTTTTGAAAAAAATGAGATACTAAATTTAAATGGGCTCTATACAAAGTTCCAAAAGGTGTCCTCTGGCTGAGGTCTCAAATTGGTTTGCGAAAAAGGGAAATGAAATGAAGTCAACAAGTCAAATAGGTCCATATTAAAGCGAACATTTTTCCGTGTTACGGAAAACGGACAGAATTCACGGATCAGTAATAGAACACGAAATTCGGGATTTTGACTGGCAATGCAAAAACATTAGAAATGTCAGCAGAAGTTGTAATCTTTCAGTTGTAGAACATTCAAAGTAGAGGACAATGGATGCTGCTAATGTTTATCAAGGTCCACTAGACTCTGCTAATAGTCTACTACAGCTTAGCAGGGTGAAAAACGTACATACATACGCAGTAAAAATTTGTTATTTATTGAAAAACGCACTAAATACGTAAAACGACAAGAAAACGGGAAGAACGGGAAAATGACAAAATTAACAAAACGGAATCCCGAATTTAGAAAACGGAAAAATTTTGAGTTTGACATAAACATGTAAGCACGTACACGTATGCTTTACGCATACATATATACATATACGTAATCGTATTCGTAAAAGTGAATGTATGCATGTATATATATATATATATATATATATATATATATATTATAATATATGTAATAACTTGTTGCATTGAGCTTCCGGCCCCCGTTCCCCAACTCCCTGCGACAAATCGCCGCATTTGTGTCCACGCTGTGTATAACGCTGGCGAAGATAAATGATGCAAATCGAAAGCTTCATTTGGGCTTCCTGCTTCCCTGTAACGGCTCCATTACAGTGTCTACAATTGAAACTATAGCTGCGATAATATAAGGCCTAATCAAAATTTTGAAGGGTGTTAACATATTCGGTGTTCCTTTGACAGCCGCTAGTTAACACCTAAATAATTGTAGAATCATTTCTTGCTGGTACTAGCATTTATGGGGGTCAACATGCAAGTGGGATACATGCCCCTTATTTTGAAGGTAGAGATCTAAAAATACTCCTACGTTACTTTCCATTTTAATTCCTACTACGCCACAGGTGGGGGGGGGGGGCGGCTGTGGGGTTGATTCTAATGCTAGCATTAGACAAGCCAACACATGAAAACATTAGATAGACTAATATTTTTGAACAGTTGAAGGAATGTACCAAAGTTGTGTACCTTTTGTTGATATAAGCTAAGGAAGACTACTAGCTAGGTGTACATGCCGTTTTGAACCCGTTAAAAATGTTAGATTTCCGACCCTCCAAAATTGTACTTTCGTGGGGTAGGATTACATGTCACTTTCTAACGCTTGAGGCTATCTCCATCGCCGAGCCAATTAATTATCTCTTTCCAACAAGCTGTATCACATGTCATGATCTGGACAATGGCAACGTCCAGCCTTGAGGCAATTGGTGTAATAGAGAATGGGAAAGAGGTTTTTAGTAGTTTTAAGGAAGCCAGTACCTCATGAACATTAACAAGTTTTCGATATTTTAAGGTTAAAAATGCTTCACGATGCCTCACTACGAGTTTTTGTCACAACTGTTCTTTGAATTGGCAAGGCAATAAGAGTTGATCTACATATTGTATCTCGTGTAGGAAGCATAAAATATTTTGCAGAACAAGGACGTCGTAGCCCGTATTTGTCACGTTTTATGTAAACGAAGCCACTTTCGAGTTTTAAGCATAAAATGCTTTTTGATGCCGTAGTAGGTGTGTTGACTCCGTTGAATGATGAGTTAGAATGTTAGAATGGTTCTTTGAAATGATCTAAACATAATTGTGTTTATCCCTCTTAAAAGTACAATGCATTATACAGTACAGTAAGTTTGCATGTTGACAGAGTTGTTGTCACGTTTTACGTACAATAAACCACTTTGGATTTTCGAGCTAAATTGCTTTTATAACACCCTATATATGTGTTACACATTTTGGATTATAAAAAGTTTGTTTCCTGGCCCCATTTCTAGTGGGTTATTGCCAAAAGCGATAACTTTGCGATGAAAGAGAAAGCATTACTTATCGGTAATATCTTCATTCCATACGCAGCTTGTAGTGCAGTCGTTTAGCGCTGTTTTGTGTTCTCTTCGATAAGGCTAGCGGCCATGACCCGAGCTTGATTGAGTTGTCTGCTTTTAGTGAAAAAGCTGACGGCAATCATAAGTGAAAACCTATTATTTGCAGTTCTTCAATACCAAGGAAGCAGGGACAACAAATCCGATAAAAGGTGTTGCTTAGCTCTTTAAAGTGTGCGCCACTGTTTAAGCAATTATAAGCGATGCGTAGCGATAAGTTTTCTCACAAGAAAGAGGCCCCTAGTGCTGATCATCTGAGCACTGTCCTTTATCGCAAATGCGTATAATATTTGTCAGATTACTTCAGGGATAGGAGAAAAGGGGCACTTGACCACCTTTTATTGACAGAGACACCCTTGAAAACAGGAAAAATTTAGAAAAGTATACAAAAGTGCCTCAATGTCACTTTGAGTTTTAAATGTTGAAGGACTTTTATTCAAACCGAAAGAAGTACCTCCTTTGAAAAACTTGCAAACAGCTTGTCGCATAATTGATTCATTTATGGATGACTTCGTTTGTCTGCAAAAGCAAAATGATTGCAAAATTTTAACGATAAGAGCAAAATGACAACAAAATTGCTTTAAACATTATTGCTTCTAAAAATACAGTAACAAATATGCAACCAAAGGCATATGAAATTATTGTGAATTACCTCTGTACTTTTTTATTTGTGATGTATTTTTGGAGGGGATGTTAGGTTACCTGAAACAAAAAGGCAGAGAGTCACTTGCTAAGGACAATCGCTGATTAATACACAGATGCAACTTTCAGCCTCCAGGCTACTATTTTTCACTAGTTATTTCTCAAACCAGTTGTGAGTTTTAAATTTACCGAATGTTGGATATTGAATGTGTTGAGACAACTGAGAACTTTTTAGCCATGTTTTTCTTATCCAGCATATGCACTAAACCGTTCCACCCACATGTACCAGCGGGAAAACGTCCAACATTTCTCAATGAAATAGTTATTATTGCACAAATTTTCCCTCCTTTCCTAATCATGACAGCATGATAAGCAGCTAGAGTGTAACAGACTATCTAAAATAGCACGACCACCCAAGAAAACGAAGAAGCTCATGAACTGTACATGTTTTTCAAAAGGGCGATACCATAGGTCCCCAGGGGTTCTGCCTCCGAAGGAGCTACGCCTCTTGCTGGGACACTATGATTTTACGTTACAATCGTCGTAGCTGTCAGACCCTTTCATTGTAGGTATGGCATGCGTCACCCAGTTCCACCTGGCTGAAAAAGCAGATGTAAAGCATGCTAAAGCAATCTTGTACAGTGTGAGCAAGATGTGTTGTGGTTGGCTTCAACTTCAAGAAAGATTATGAACTGTATAAAGAAACAACGGTTTTAGTGTGTATAGACGTTTTTTAGGGTAAATGATCGTGGTATGTTCAAATAACCCAGTTTAACATGCTTGCTTGCTCATGCTTTCTTAACGCGCATGAGTACCGTGTGCATCAAATATTCAAATAAAACCACAGTATTGATATTGAGCTATTCTTACGATAGAAGTTACTTTAATACCTGCCCGTGTTTATCCCCTGAGGCCAGACAGAAAAGGGGCATGACAAATTCTTCACGAAGACTCACTGTATAGGCATATGAGTTTGGAATCTACGATTAACTTCTGACGTCTTTTGAAATAAATGACTAGCAGTAAGTCTATTGGTTAATGCTTTTTGGGCCATGTTTCAAAGAGATTTAAGATGTAAACTGTGGGTCATTCTATATATTATTTTTGACTCTTTCTCGAAGAAAGAAGTTGAAAGATGAAACCGACAATGAAGACACAGAAAACACACGACACCGAGGAAATAATCTTAAAAATGTAAAAAAAAAACTGGAAGGATTTGAAAACCTGTAAAACCTTGGCGAATATTCAATGACATCTCATTTTAGTCTCAAAAGAACAAAGGGTGGCTCCAGGATTCGTTCGACGAAATGGTGGGAGGGAGGCAAGCTCCCCGACATGGGGGAGGTTCAACAACTTGAAGTGCCGACAAAGGCGAGGGCTGCCAAAAGGATAGCAAAGGCAAACGTTTTGGCGTTCAAAGGAAGCAGGAAATCTTGAGATCGTGTTAAAGTTAATTTGAAAAATATTAGATTATGGAGTAAATTTGAAAATGATGGATTTTTATTAAGAAAACCTCTAAACTTGGGCTTTTTATAGACAAAAAATGGAAGGCGTTGGGTTTCTGGTAAAGAATCTGCCCTCCTGCAAAATCAAGCTTACAATTTTTTAATAAGACCCAAAAATAAGAACTCAAAAAACTTTTGGAACGCTTCGTTGCCCTCATCATCATTCGGTTTCTATAGACAAATAATACCCCTCTCCCCTCGGGACCAAAAAGCATAGCAAGATCGATATACCGTAGGTAGTTTTCACAATTGTCTGTTTAGATCAGGAATGCCACACTTAATTACATACCGGTAGTTGTTCTGTTTAATTGGCGGCGATCGGGAAACTCAGTAAAAAAAAATTGAGAAACCGTCGTTTTGCAGGACAGGCAGATTGGGATTGAGTACGATAGATTGATGTTATTCCATTATAACCAGCCTCCTCAACATCTGTATCTGCTTTAGATCTCAAGGAGGAAAAATTCTACCAACCATCCGTGAAAAAATAAAAGTGTTGTTAAACTTTACCAGTGTAATTTTCCGTCAGACTACTAAACAGAACTCGGCACATCAAGTTTGTATATTGTTTAAGATATGGTATAAGCTTAAGAAAGTCCACGCTTTACGCTATGACATACAAAATATTAAGTCTCGATTGTCGTATGGTGACAAAGCCTACCACTTTCAATGTTCGGAACAGTAGTTGTAAAAATTTTGAGCCCCCCCCCCATACCGCCTTCCTGAGACTGGGAGAGGGTAGCCCCTGTCAGACAAATTCCGGCGTCATCACACTCTCCAGACTCACACCACGTCAACGCTTCAAGCTTTCGACGACCACTGGTGCGAACTTTCCATCGCAATTTGGGCCTACCATTTTGTAAAGCCCTGGATCTGCACCTTTTTAAGTGAAAATAACTGTCACTTTGAACCCACCGGCCCATATGTATACTCGAATCAAAGATAATCACTTTGTAGGAATTAAAAACACCATAAAATTCTGTCTATATACAAAAAGTTTATGGATTTTGTCTAAGTATAAGAATTTATAGCAGATTATTGACCACTTGCTTATCTCAAATTCAAAGCTGCCGTAGATGCCACGGGCAAAAGTCCATTAAATTTACCCATGTGTTGAAAAAGTAACCTGGAAACATCTGTCATCTACGCGGTGGCACACTGAGTTATCAGAGGGCTTAAATGTAGATTTTGTTTAGATGTGAAAAAAAGAGCTTCCAATCGCAGACATTAAGCCTTTTGACCACTTTTTGAACAGGTTAATATCTAACATTGCCCATTAATTTGACTCCACTCTAGGAGTAATACCAAGAAGCAGTTTCAATTTATCACTGGCCTGCATAGCCGGCTGTGTGATCAGCGCGCAGACACGACCTCTTTCGAAGCAGGTTATCTGTTGTATACTTCACTGGAGTAAAATACACGTGGTAGGAATAGAGGGCGTTTTCAGAAATGACTTTCTCATAACTACGTCCCTGTTGTGGAAGAAATCATTACATTAAATTCTGTTCAATTCAAAATAAGTAAAAGGAAACAACGACATACATTATAACTTGGCCCAACTTCAGACCTGTCACAAAGAGGCAACTTGTCTCAAGTTCTTGTCTGGTAATCGTTAAAGACCACCTATTGAAAAAACTTCAATCAAGGGTTTTTTCATCCTTTGCAGGTCGATGTGTATTTTAAGTTTTAAATTCATTTGTTTCTTTTTCTCCTCAACAAGACTACTACAGCGTTTCCTGGGGGTTGTTGGAGATAGGTAAAAGAGAACCATGTTCCAGTGACCATAAATTTTTACTTCACGGTGACAATTCGAATCTTATCCCTTGCATCGAGTGCGAATGTGACAACGGCAAGAGTGTGTGCACATTCCAGACGTGTCCCAAGATAAAGTGCGATGGTTTCCTTCGACATTCAAATAGGCAGTGCTGTCCAAAGTGCATTGGAACAGTAATTGGTGAGTACATCGACTCCACTTCCCTTACAACATGACCTCATGGGCCCGTGTGGGCAAACAACTGGGTTCGCCATAATGCCCTTCTGGGACCCACAAGGGAGAACTTGCAATTGAAAAATGCAACATAAGCCCAACCTTTGATGCTCATCTCATGGATAGAAAAGCCCATAGTGCCCAAAAAATGACCCATGTGGACCCCATATGGGCATGTTGACAGGGTTAAAGGAAGATTCAAATCAAGTGTTCCCTTTTGTAAAGTGAAAGAGGTTTTACATGTAAGCATTATGAATAGCTCTCATTGAGTATGTTGCATTCTAGATATTGTCAGGTTAAGTTACCACACTTGTGACCTAAACGGAACTGGAGAAAAGCAGGAAGGATGTCATCTCC
Organism: Holothuria leucospilota; assembly: GCA_029531755.1. Lineage (NCBI taxonomy): Eukaryota > Metazoa > Echinodermata > Holothuroidea > Aspidochirotida > Holothuriidae > Holothuria > Holothuria leucospilota. The sequence continues at coordinate 38,974,005 of CM055982.1, forward strand.
TGACATCGATGGAAAATGCCTTGTTTGTTTTCTTTGTTTTTCAGTCTATCGGATTTGCTGTTGAAAGAGACTATGTGAGTTTCCAGTGGGGAATGTGACGTTTGTGAAAGGCCCTTTGTCTCTTATGCTCTCACATTACATAAAATAAGATTATGGAAGAGAAAATTGGTAGAAAAGTTTCTCCTGGGCTTGTTGATTAAAGCACAGGAGAAAACTCCTGTTGACACTTGTTGAAATTTCAACATGTTTGAACTTGTGTTAACAGGGATGAACAGGCAAGGTTTCAATTACCTGTTGGAGTGAATGAAATCAGCAGGAACCAACAGGTAACTAACTGGTTCCTGTTGGAACTTTTTAAGACCTATTGAAATCCTGTTGAACCCTGTTGATACCTGTTTCCAATTATTTTTTGGACCTGTTAAAACCTGTCAAAACCTGTTTATACCTGTTCAACAGGCTTCAATAGAAATCTTTCCTTACGAGTGAGGTTAAGATTCCATGTGTTCACTATGCAGGCGCGAATCCAAGGGGAGGGGGACAGGTTGAACACACCCCTTTTATCGCGAGTAAAATGGTGTAAGCTTATTGAAGCTGCTCTGTGCAAAAGTAAAATGAAAATCGTTTGCATTTTGTTAAGAAATTCCACAACAATATGACAATTTGGCTTATGCGTAACATGGTAACAACTTGCTGATATTTAGCCTCTGAATATGAGACGATTTTGCAGAAAGTTTTTGTTCACAAAAGCCCTATTGTTCGGGGCGCTTCGCGCGTACCTATCACTGCATTCGTGGCAACCTTTCTACTTTACAAGTATATGCACACGTAGGTGTACGGTACACTTACATTGCATCCATGCGTAACTCTTGTACAATCAGGGAGTTGCTACTTGACAAATAGCAACTCCCTGGTTATTATTACAAGTCGATTTTGCCGGCAACTTTATGATCAACAAAAGCTTATTTTCCGGCTCGTTTCTGTTGCCAACATTGTAGCCGCCAGACAGCTTACACAGACCAAAAGGCCTCGAAAGAGAGGGTAAGAGTGCGTATGGCATGCATAGACACCTTTGCAAGTAATAGTTGGTCCAGAGACAAGGGTCTTATATTTTTGTAGGTATTGAGTACCGTGCAAGACTTTGGCATATACTCACTTGCCCCCTCAGGACATACTAATGGATGCGTTACAATGCATGTTACTCAAGGGGTGGCGTCAGTTTTGGGAAATGGCCTACTACCCGTCCAAAATTGTCCCAGTTTCGTCCGGAAGTCTTAACCATTAGAAAAATCAGCCCCTTGAAACTGGGCGTCACGACTTGGCCAATAGCGTCACGACTTGGCCGATTTTTTAATGATAGAAAGCGGCAAATAACTAGTCACATCATAAGTGGAATACAAATCGATCCTTAGAAATGTTTTGGAGATGGATGCCCAGTATCTTAAGGTTAACCTCAAAAATACGTCACTACACTGTTGTAGATTCGGAAGTCAAGGTCAAAGTATAAATGTCCAGGGTTCAAGCCTACAAAATCTGTAATGACGTTAAAGTATCTCGACGTGTCATTAGTCGCCCAGATGATTTTACTGTTTTTGATCACAAAGGAGAGAGGATTTACTAGAGGAACCAAAACTTTTTGGCGCACCTCGCTAGCTGTAGAGTTTCGTTGTTGTTCTTTCTCCCATAGCTCCCTTCAATACATAACTTAAATAATGAACCTGTGGGTTTGTTCTCGTAGATTCAGCTATTTCATAGGACACAGTATAATACAGGTATACTACAATGCACTTTATCCCGTTACAGAGCAGCAGTTTTTCTCTCAATAAGTACTTACAGAGTCTTTATTTGTACCTTAAAAAGGTTCAATACAACCCCCCTTCTTCAAACAAAAAACAAATATGCACGTTTTGCGCTGTAGAGCTTTGTTATTTCTCCCTAAGTATGGTTCCACACGGCCTGATGAATATTAAACCCCAAGCCAAGTGGCTTAACAAGAAAAACTGTTCGTAGTTTAAATAAGTCTCTGTAAGCGTGGGGAATTCTCCATCTTAAATCATATGGCCTAATTGTTCTCTTGCAAAAAAAGTCAACAGTTCCTAAAAAGTGGGGGTGGCGGGGGACATGACCTTTAACAAGACTAACTGAAGCGTGAATCGCGAAGCCCCAGCAACGAGAGCTCAGAGCCCTCTGAAGGGCTCCGTGAAAATTGTGAGTTCCAAATGTTCTGTGGTGTAATCTGGGACATTTTCCCACAATTTTAATCCGTTAAATGGATGTTCCCACCATTTTAGTTTGAATTCCTTGAATCAGATGCATAGTAAGGTTTGGAAATCAACCATCTACCGACCATTTTCGTTACGGTTCTGGTAAAAAGTGGGGGGGGGGGCAAAAGACATGATGTCCCCAACTTTCAAAGTTGAGGAAACATGTCGCCCATGTTCTATTGCATGTACCGATTTGTAGCCCACAGTAAATGAATAAAAAAACTTCTTCGTAAAGCTGGCGGGCGGTCTCGAAACGGTCCATGTTATTCCCTTCATAGCCAACAACCTCCACATGTGGTTCATCAACCGATTCTCATAGCCTGTATAGTTAAAACTGATAATGGTTAAGAGCCATCATCAGTGAAAACCATAATCAGTTTAAATGTACAGGCTATGAGAATCGGGTGGGCCCATCTATTATGGCTCTAAATGAAGACAGACTAGGTGCCCCTCAAAAACGTGACAGTGCTTCGTGCGCCATATATACTCTAGTACAATTTGGAGTTCCCACATGCACTTATTCAGCACTAAACCACTAAACTCGATACATGTATGAGGATTGTATATTGTGCAAAGTAATGCTCTGACAGTCATGTTATGACGTCATATAGATATAAGATTTTGATTGGTCAAATGTTTATATGGTCACCCAAGAGCATACCATATCCGAGATTATTGCTGTGAAAAAATTTAGTCCTCCCCGTGGGACAGATTCTGTGGCTACCCTTGTCCTAGACCCCCTTCAGCTTGCCAACATATTCCCCTTGGGTGCTCACAATTTAGAGCTAGCCATTATATACAAACTGTGCCTTCCCTTTAAAATAGCCATGGATGGCGCCTGCTTTGGATTGAAAATGTAACTTCATTAGACAAATCATGGGTGGGTCGTAAAATCAGACCCAAATTACAAAATAAACCACTGCGCATAGGGTTTTCGAAGAACGTGATCCGCCGATACTGAGGAAAAAAATATCGGTACCGGTAATTTCGCTTAGTTGTAATATCAACACAACACTTATACACCACATGACGATTCTGTTCAGGTAATCTTTGTCCTTGATTCATTGCATTGTTTCCTTGGGCAAGATGCCAAGATGCCTTATCAATTGCCTCTCTCCATGCACCCATGAGTTAAATGGGTAACTGTAATGTAACTTGTCACTGGCGTTGATTAGCTGCAACCTTCCAGAGGCACTGTTTTAGGTTGGGTTACTGTTTCCCAAGAGTAATATTTGTGTGAAAAGCTTCACATCCGTTACAAAGCCTGTATAAAACTGTAAACTACTATTATTTTAACTCAACACAACATTCTTATGATTTTTTTCTCTTAGATGAGACACCTCCCATCGACTGCTCGTGGAGAGGGAAAACTTATAGGAACGGGGAACATTTCAAGCTTGGACCATGTGTGGACTGCTCTTGTGACCAGGGAACGGGCATATGTACTGTGAGGGACTGCACTCCCTGAGAATACTGTTATCACCTGACCTGAATGTTTTCATGTTGGCATCTAAGGTAACATACCTGAACAAAAAAATAAAACTATTGCCAAATTTCACTAAATTGACGCAAGCATAATGCGTTAACATCGGAAGAGAATAAATGGCACACTAGGGTCCCCTTTAGGGTCCCACTAAGGTGTGAGGGACAGTCCTTTTTATCATTTTCACAAGGATTTCAAAATTTACTTTGGGTAGGGCTCCCAGACTACCCGGTCGGAAAGGACAACTCCCCAAGGCAATGTCTAAACAATTCCCACCCGACAATTTTTACCCGGAAGATATCCATCTCGGACAATCCCAGCTTTACTTGGGAGGGAACTCGCCCAACAATAGGAATTATCCCTCAGACACCCCCGCCCTTCAGAAAAGTAGGAATTGTCCGGGTGGTGATTTCCCCGGTGGAGTTGTCAAGGGGAATAGTCCAATCACGAGATGAAAAACATAAAATAAATGAATATGACCTTTTACCAGAAAATAACTATTTTGCACTTTTTAAACTAAGTTCCGGGAGAGAGAAGGGTGAAAAGAAAAAACAAAAGGAAAAACTGGATGATCCATATAAGAAACTGGTGAGGTGTAGCTGATGGTTTAAAACAAGGTTGGACTGATCTCAAACAGTGGAGCAAGTGTTATACTCCACGACTGAAATTGAGTTCAACAAGTGGAAACATTAAGTCCCCAGGAAACAAAAGTTTATGACACCGGCTGACACAAGTATACTTGCGGCAGATGGGATATGGTTATAAAGCTGGTAATATGTGTAAAGGTGAAAGGCAGATAGTGTGACGTCACCCGACACTCTGCAACCTTACTACAACAACTGCCTCCTCGGCTGTTTGTCTATGCACCAGACTTACGTATTTGGTAACGTGAATATTTCAAAGACAATTTCCGCGCGTTCCAGACTGCTTCACAAGTTGCTTAGGCAGGCCAATATAGTTTAGGGTGACAGGAGGGGAAGGGGCATATGCCCATCATTTGGGTTAAAACGAAAAATTAGACTTCCACTTGTTTCCTCTACTTGTTGGTTTCATTGTTGCAAACGGCATGATTCACTTTTGCCAGGTGTTATATAAACAATACCTTAAATTATATCTGCCTGTAACGTATTGTGTGGCTGAATGACGCTGGATACTGGGAGACAGTTACAGATACACTCATTTTAGTATACGTTTACGTTATGTGCAGAGAGTTGAAAACCCCAACATACACATGAGCGGCCATTTTGACCAATTACATGCCTCCAATTCAAAGGATCCGCTCCAGGTGTTCTAGGGGCTAAGCTGTGCATGCTTTGTTTTTGGACTGATCACTAGATTAAGTCAAGCAAATTAATCACGTTGTGTGGAGAGTTAGATATTTACCCTAGACTTTTGTTGGATCAGGGAGCTGCCACGTTAGAGTGGCAGCTCCCTGGTTGGATTACCTTTTCAAGGAAACAGGGTAGGATAGGCCATTTAAAGACTTTTCCCTATATACGTGACAAAAATTCGTCCCATGAAATTGACGCTCAGACTGGGCGATCAGGGTTCAAACTGGGCGATACTTCGACGTCATCTGACCTCAGGTAATTAAATGACCTTGGCTGGCTGAAAGTAACAAACTCTCTTGTAGAAGCGGACTGAGAGTAAACCAGATTGCTAGTTTGCAGATTTCCCTTGAAGTATGATTGATATTTTCACCAAATATGGATCAATTTTTTCGTTTCAAAGTTTAATTGCATGTTAATGTGTGCCCAGATTTTGGTTTCAATTAGTACAAATGCATTACTTTACGATTTAAGTCCAACTATATCAGGCACTTTAACGTTCACTCTGACCATATAAACCGCAAGAATGTATCAAGGTCAGGCTTTCTTGTGGGTCCCATAACAAGAAAATTTGTCCAGGGAGCTGTTACTCGGAGTAACAGCTCGGATTAACAGCTCCCAAGTCTGTCCAACTTTCATAGGAGCATTTTTTCTAAAGAATGAGACTCAGGCTTTCCTTCATTATCGTCACACAGGAATTCGTAGTTGTTATCTTCACGTGCTTTCCAACTAGATATGCGTTAGTAAGATCTGACAGGTCTGTTCATGACGGATGGCACAGTCTGTGCTTTAGCTAGGTAGCAAAGAGTCAAAGCTAGGCTGCTAGGTAGACTACTTAGTATCTTTCACCCATAGGAGGAATTACGGGGGGGGGGGGCAAGGGGGCACTTGCTATGTAAAATGAAGAAAAACATTAATATTAAATACCATTAAAATGCCGGGAAGACTTTTGTCGACCGGCTTAGCACGCATCCACCATGGAAACTGACCAATGTAGTGGCGGAGGTGAAAGGTCGGGAGGCAAGAGACAGTCGAAACACTGCTGGTTGAGATTTTTATTTTGTATCTTAATTGAAATTTCTTCCAAAGCATAAGCGTCGGCTCCAGTCCACACTATTGTGACTTGAAGCCGGAAATAAGGGTCACTTAGAGTGCCTGATAAACGTCATTGTCCTTACGAGCACACTTCAGCAACCTAATGGTGTATAGGGAATCTTAATTCCCCATAAATTTCCCCTCGGCTTTACGTGAGCTCAATGTAAGTTGGTGTCTCGTTAGTCAGTTTGGACTGCTGTCCGCAAGAAAACTGTTGTGATATTGCCTCCTTATAACTCAGGGGCGTAGCCAGGAATTTTTCAAGGGGGGAGGGCATGGACAGACTCTCAGCGTTCCGCGCTACCATGGGATGGCGCAAAGCGCACGAAAATTTTGGGCCTCGAAATGCCTCCCAGATCGCTGGAAATGACACTTCCCAGGACTATTTACCGCATGCAAATAGGGAAAACACCAGCAATATAATAAAAATAGACATTAAAAAATACCAAAGATATGCTCAAGGAGGGGGCGGCTGCCAACTTCGCCCAACCCCCTTTGGCTACGCGCCTGTTATAACTTGCTGTAGGATAGCGTGAGTAAACTACTGTTTCAAAAACCCCTGTGACCCCTTCCTCTGTTCACTTTCCCCACCAACTAAAACCATCCTCATTAATTTTGTAATTACCATAGGAAATATCTTTCATTAATTTCAGATTTCACCCGAGGGAAGCAACGTTTTCTGTAGAAATGGTCCAGAACCGACGCAAACGTCATAAAATATAAGACCACACGTCTCGGGGAGAACCTTCGGCACTCCCTGCCAAGAACTCGCAGGCCGTACCTTATGGAGATGCAGCCTCCAATAAAAATTGCTTAATGCCCTGGCATTGTACTGCAGACGTCCATGGCCATGCCTCTCTAAAAATACCCATAGTAACATTTCATTGATATTGGAAAGAATTATTTACACCCTCAACCTTTCATCGTCCTTACAAAATTAAACGTTAACCCGTATTTTCGAAACTATCATATTTTTCACAGTAACAAACATCTGAGAGGTCCCTTGTCCCAGACCATCGACAAGAAAGGAACAAAAGAAAGGGGGTTAAGAAAAGTAGCAGAATCTTCTATGTTATAGATAATGATTATTGCATTTGAAAAATATGTACGAAAACAATAGGCTACGATAAGATGTCTAAAGCAAAGCTGTTTTCTTCGGAGCACTTTGCACAACCGTTTTAACTTTTGTTTCCTGTACCCAATCCTGAACATGATATCAGCATGATAATAAGCCTAAGACTTCTTACCCTAATGTTATTTCACATCTGTAATCCTAATCTAACCTGGAGACATGATATCAGGCATAATATGCATGTCTAGAGACACAAATGTGACACCTTACAGAACAAAATGTAAGGATTTGGTGTTTTCTGATAACTTCCTGTAGATCATCTGTCATGTTCCATAAGTTTTTGCAAGCTCTTCCATTGTCATTGTTATAACCCACAAGCCAAAGCCCCTTCATCATAACAATGACCATGTTATTCTGAATGTGGCTATTGCTGAATTATTAAAATATGATTTTTGAGATCTATTTAGTGCACATTTGATGAGCACTCATCGCCGTTTGGACGCCGTTTGGAATCTCAGGTTTACCCCCACCCCGCTTTTTACCCTTACTCCCTGACTTTGAAGGCTTATGGGATAATTTTCCTAAGATATTGGGTTCATTTCACCAATGTGTAGCGCCAATGTACGTTACCAAACTAAATGCACACGATGTATTGTTTCAGCGACAAAGAATTTGCCGTTGTTTCCCGTATTTCTTTCGGAGCTACGTTTGTATGGAGTGTCTCCTTTACTATTTGCAAATTCAGGGTGAAAAGTATCTCTTAGCTGTAGACAGGCACTAAAATTTGGACGCTAGTTAGTAACACTTAAAAGGTACCTTGAAAAACTAAGAGTCGCCTGTCGAAAGATAAAACTTTTTGGAACTTACACTTGCTTTCAAAGTGAACAAAATTTGTAAATGGTATGAGTAAGGCAGTGCGAAGCAATAATACTTAGACGCCTTTCTCAAATGTCACGTCAATTAAACACACACAACTTAAAAGTTTGTTATTTTATAACCTATTCAAAGTTTATTAAACAACTGATACGGCTTCATAAGCATTCCAGCATTTTAATGGTTCTTAATGGTTCCTTGGGTAAAAATCGACCCTAGCCCCCTCTTCCCACGACAGGTTGACAACCTACGGCTACGCGAAGGCCAAATATTTACGTACCGTGTACACACTTTAGTAAGTGGTGTTCAGTAATAAAAGTAGGCAGTTCGAAAAGTCGCAAAGCGTCGCTATAATGAATATGAAACGTGAGGTAATCATGTTAACGTAACATATCTACTTTTGTTTGGCTGGTCACTGTTAGGATCTACAGAACCATTAAAAGTGACGAAATGTTTTTTCCTCGTGCCATGTTGCAGGCGCAACTGGAGGGTTTGAATGGTACGTTTTTCACGTTCATGCGGGTTTAGTGGCGCGAATACAAATTACGTATAATGCGGGCACAAGAGGCATTACTGCATCGATTGGTCACTTTGTGTATGCGTGTCCATCTGTAACTCGCTTATTCTCTCAACAGACATGACCGCCTTTTTTGCATTTCCATTAGAAATGTGACGTAGTCCTACGTGAAATGAGTCTACAGGCTCACTATGCGTATACATGTAATCAATCTTTCAAAGCCATTTATAAAAAAAAAATCACTTGACGTCAGCGCATTTGCGATTACAATGCTGGTCGATACAATTCATTTACAGAGGGTGCGTCTGTCCCCTACAAAGAATCATGGCCCTCAAAATATCCACAAAGAGTCAGACACCCGACACAGGGAGGTTGGTATAAACAACAGTATGACCTGCCTCTGTAAGTGTTACTAAGGCTTTATGTACTTAACGACAGAGCTTGCACACAGTTCAGCAAAAATGGGAAAATCGCGACCTTCGTGAACACGACTAAAGCCAAATAAATTATTAGACCAAGACCTTGTTAGGTCACTTTTTAAAATGTGAATTCCTACCAACATTGATTTTAACCCATTACTAAATCCTTAGTCTCTTTGTTACTTTGTATAAAAACTATTGTGAGAACTTTCACTGACTATTATAAGCTGCTCCGTAGTTAACACAATTCAGAATTGTCAATACCCATCTTAACCCCCTCCCTTGATCTTTTTAGGTGTTCCAAGTCCTTCAGCCCTCTTCCCTCCAAGTGAAGACGTTTGTATGCAGAAGATATACGAATATGGGGAAATGTCGATTTTGCAGTTTATTTGCTGAAACGTGTGGCCTCATTTCTGCTACTTGCTGAACAACAGATTCACCGAAAAAACACAGGCTTATGACCCCTAATGAACTTTTAAACAGAGAAATTCCCTTTTGTAGTAATATGAATGACGTTAAGTTTAGTTCTGTTATGAATAAGTGTTGAGTGAGTAAGTCTTCCATCATAATATCTCTCATCGGTCTTTGTGTCTATCATTTAAGTTAATAGAGAGTGAAAATGACGTAAAACACAGGTAATTCAGTACTTGGTGGAGTTCGCGTGCATCAGTTAACTTGGAAACATTGTTTTAAAGGCATAGAATTTTCCTTTCAAACGTTTATGTAAATCACTTCCTCTAGAAGGAACATTTTTGGAACCAAATAATCGAAGTAAATAAACATTTTAGCAATGTTTTCTTTTCTTATAGTTGAAACAATGTTTTCTGCCTTAACTGGAAGATGGAGTTTATGCCACCGTGTGCCAATTTTCTATTACGGAGGAAGCATTACGTGACTTCGAGTTATCATGTGTCTTACGTTATACTATATCACCGGCAGCCAATCAAGAATTCTCATAAAGTACGCGTTTTTTTTAGTCTTGACCAATGGAGTAACTGTATCGAACTAAAATGGGATTGAAGAGACCAAGTTGTGCGTGACTATTTTAATATACAGTATCATACGAGAGTGGCGAATCCATCCAATCTATTTGTTCTCTCTTGGCATTCTTCCCTTTGCACACTAAAGGGACCTGCATCCAGAAATTTCCAGAAGATGGGGAAGGGGAGTTAAGGAACTCAGCCTGTGGAACACATTTCACGGAGCAGAGGGTTCACGATCCTAAAGTGTAGTTAACTCCCTCTTCAACCAAAACTATGTAAACAACAATTATCATCCACTCGGAACATTATGCTAACCAAACGGAATGATCCAAAATGTCGTTTCATATGACTAAGTAACTTTGGGGCTTATTTCTCTGTAGTACTAGAGTTTATTACAAGGTGTAAATTTGTAGGTTCAATGGCAAAGGTGGCAGATATTATATTATATATACCTTAAGATGTGTGGGGACTAGAGGCGGCTCCGTTCGACACAATTAACCCTCCTTATCTACAGGCCTGCTAAATGTCTATCATAGAAAACAAGTTTAATTAAAGCGAAGCTACTATTTTCAATGCTTAACATGAAAGCAGATGAGTTTTTAACTGCTTCTCAAGGATCAAAGGCATATGGTAAGTCTAGTTCACCAAGAGTATTTTTCTGTAAAATAAAGGGAATGATTGCATTTACGAGAGAGTAATTGGACAAATCAACAGAGAAATTATTAATGAATGGGCAGAAGTGTTAAGTGTAGATAGTGGACACTGAATAATTTTCATATTTATTGACCCCTTGCGTAAAATTTATGAATTCGATCCATTTTAAATAAGCCTTGGTGCGATTTGTGCCGCTATCATGTTTAAATTCAAATTTACAAAGACGGAACTTAATTGTTTTTATTTATTATAATGGTTGTTATGTTTTAGCATAATACCTTAATAAAATGTCAATGATGTTGCAGCGAATGATAAATTTTACTTGTCACTTACAATTTCTTTTGGACAAGTAATGTACAACTTAAGACAAGTAGTTTTCAATACAGAAAGTAGTAACTCACAACTTAAAAGCAAGTAATCAACAACTTATGCCACAAGTAAAGTGGCAACCTGTAAACAAGTAACTGACAACTTGGAAGCATGCAATTCACAACTTAAAGACAAGTAATTGACACCTTGTGAGCAAGCTGTTTAGTAATTTACAACCTCAGTGCAAGCAATTGTCAACTTGGCAACAATATTTGTCAACTTGGAAACAGGTAAATGACCACTTGTGATCAAATCATTTGAAATTTTGAAGCAAGTAAATCACAATTTGTAAACAAGTTATTTACAACTTGGATAAGTAGGTTTCAACTTGGGAACATATAAATGACAACTTGGAAGCAAGTGATTGACAGCTTGGAAGCAATTCATTTCCAACGTTGCTAAAAGTAACTTACAACTTTGAAGCAACTAGCTGACAGCTTAAAACAGTCATTTACAATATGGAAGAAAGTTATCTTATTATTCTCAAATTGTTACTGTGAACGCCCGTCAAGCCCCGCTTCAATCAGTTAAGTTTGTTTCATCCCTTGTATTCTGCTGAAACCATGAAGTTCCAGATTGAAATAAAATCAACAAAGCACTCACAAGTTACAATGGAATTTACTTCGCTCACGCAGCTAATTTAAGTGAAAACCTCTGTCACCACGACCCAATGAGGACAACGTATAACATCATAAAACCTCTTTCTGTCAACTACAACGTATAGTAGCACTAAGATATTTAGAACTCCTACCAGAATTTAACATTGACAAAGCGGCATCTAATATAAAATAACACAATCAAGTCTCCGTTAAAATGAGAAAACATTAATAATAATTTTGTGCTGTAGGTTGAGTATATCATTCTGATATGTGTTGTACATTGTGGACCAGTAGGTCTACAATGAATTGAAAACGGTAAATTAATTTCCCAGTACTCAATTGTAAAAAAGATAAAACATTTTACCATATTTCTCTTCAACTTCACTTATGACATAAAAGCTTTCACAACAAAGTGTTGTAATAAATGTAGTTATTAACATTTCATCATTTTCAAACTCTAAACTGTAATCTCAACGGAGTTCATGATTGTAAGAAATGAGTTTCCTGACAGATATAAGATGTAAATTATACATAAATCTAAATTCATATAAACAGATCAAAAGATAAATGAACCCTAGATTGAAGTTATAATTCAGGCCTTGAAGAGCGTTGTTTACTACGCTATGCGACCACAAATGTGGGAGAGGCCTATATGGCTTATGAATTACAACTTCACGTGGGGGGGGGGATCTAACCAACTCAACAATTTAGGTCAAATTTGGTTTCTTTTGAAAAGCCAGCTCAGATGGGAAAACCGTAGATTGCTCTTGGATGAAAGACCCACCTTACTTTGACCCTACCGGGGATCGAATCCCGAACCTCCCAATTGCCAAGTTTCATCGCTTCAAACGCCGCCTCCTTTATACACCACACCGGTTAGAACGTGAATAAAAAAATATTTACCTTCAAGGGATTTATTCAAAGAATATATTTTCGATCTTTAAGGGATGAAGATTTATGAATAAGTAAGATCCAGTAACAACAAAAAGGCCTTTTGCTAGTTGAGTTATTTGATTGACTTTAAAAATTGTCAGGAAAAGATTGACAAAAGTCTTCTATGTCATAACATAACTATAAAGGGCAAAGTTGCTACGTATTTCTTATTTGTAATGACACAAGTGCCAAATGTACAGAGATAATTCTGCTTGGATCAGCTAAGTATTACCACTCTTAAAACTTACATCCTTATGAGAAAATTTCTTGGAAAGAAACGTGATATTATTTACTGCAATAAAGAAAATAATTGGAACTGATCAAAAGGAACTAGATAACATATTTGAGACCCATAACATCACACCACACTTACTACAAATCACCACTTTAGTCAATGAAGCTCTCTGTTAGAACCAACTAATATAATTCGAGAACTTGGTATGATTATTTTCTTTTTAGCTTGTTTGCAATTTGTCCCTTTGTCAAATATTAAGAAAAAATGCAATTTCAACATTTAGAATAAGCAAACCTTGGCATCAAAATTTATGTATTGTCCCTTCAAATCATTTGAAATATCTTGTCTCTGAATTGTTAATAAATTTGTCATGTAGGCCTAGAGCAGTGGTTCTCAACCTTTTCCAGCTAAACGCCCCTTTCACCAAATGAGGATGGGCAAACGCTCCCCCCCCCCCTTGTCCATAGCTTACTATTGCTATAGATGAAACGAAGGTAATAAAGCAAAACATGCTGAAATAAAAGGGTAGACCTAGAATACGAGGTTCCTTACAGGGAAAATTGAAATGAAACACTGTACAGTAGATGCGATTTTGTGGCATCTGGGAAGGAAATATTAGACCTGCTCAACTTGTTGACTCCATTCATCTCCTTTTTGTGAGAACCAGTTTGAGAGTTCAGCTAGAGAAAAGCTTTTGGAATATTGTAAAGCCTTGGCTTTAATTGGGTATCCATTTTTTTTTTCAAAACGTCCCCCCCCCCTCCTGCCGTCCCCTAAGCGCTCATCGCCTCCTGATTTTTTTTTTCATTTCATTTCATTTCATTTATTTGGTTCTTCACAATATTTGATAATATTTGAAACAATGCACACAAATGTAGAGAATACATAACATCAAGATATTGTGAAAGGAAGCACTCTAAAAAATTTAAGAGTGCTTGTCTAGTAGGGTGCTCCCCAAATAATAGTAACGTAACGGAGAAAAGAAAAACATGAGTTTACCTTAGAAAAAGAGCAAAAAAAAAAAAAAGATTTGTGCAGAAACTTTCAGAAATACCATGATCATTAAACGTAACATTGTAACCAATAAACTTTTACTGAATTTCGAAGTTTGGCATTTGATTCGTCCTAGAGGAGAGTACAGTAGAGAGGAGCAGAGAAAAATTTTATTGAAGCAGAAAAAGTAAATTATATGACTGCGTTTTGGGGAGTAAAAAAGTAACATTGGTATGTACAATCACAATGACGGCAAAAACATAAAAAGAAGAAAACAAAGAAAAAACAGTATAAATTCGTGTTAGATAAGAACTACGCTTAAAAGAAATACGATTTTAACATAAAATATAAAGATCCAAGAGGACAGCTACTGAAACAAAAAGACATCAAGAGTGACACTCTTCCAAAAGAATCAGAATCACTGTCTATATTACTACTAAACTATCAGGTAAAGTTCGTATTGTGGATATGAAAACTTTGCATTTATGGCACTTGGTCGGTTGTGACCGACGTTAATGGTAATGAGAGTGCTAACCTAGTACAACAGGTATTTGCATTGCTCCTTCATTTTTATGCTATTGATAGATCAACTTCAACATTTGATAGGGACAAAACGTCAAAGTTTCTACGAAACAAGGATTTAACCTCTCTAGACTGATATTACCAATATTACCTGTTTGCAAAACCCGTCAGGTAATACGGTACAGAGCCTCGGTTTCATTCACGTAGTTGTTTAGACATTTGTTAATCTAACACGATATAAATTAGTTATACCCTTCTAGAGGACGGTTTTTCCGATTGTATTAATTCCTCTAGATCATGCACACAGGTCAAATATGTAACTGTCTCAGAAGCAGGTGTCACTTGATACGTGAAATGGAAAAGGGCACATCTGGTAGGCGTGAAGTCATAGTTTCACTGTAACGAGGACTATTTTGGTTTACCTTATTTTTGCACTCATTGGTTTCACCCTGAACTTGTAACGGTTGCCAGTTTGTCAGACGTTATGTAAAGTTCATAGCATTCCTTTTTCCAGGATGTTTTCATTGAATGTAAAGGATGTTTGTAGAATTGAACTGGATGTAAATTTGAAATAAACTCGAAACATTGACAAACAATTCAAACCTCTAACGTCACAACTGCTTGCTCTAATTTCACTTTTGGTGAAAACGTATGACCCTATGACGTCACACTTGCTTGCTTCATGTCACTCTCTGAGGAAAGTGTGATAAGTCCAGTTGCTTCTGTTTCGATATCTTACGCTAAAATTATAAAGCAGATTTATAATTTGCAAAGAAGTGCGTGTGCAATAAAAGAAATAAATGTATACGTGGTTTATGTTCAGATATCCTCACCTATAATAACAAAAAGCCCGAGGATGGATTGCAGCTCTCCCTGGCATTCATCCATTCGTAAACATTCAAGCCCACTGACAGTTTCCCCTGCTTTTTTAAAATGGTTGATTTCCAGCTGGGACAGGTTGATTTGACATGATTTGATATATTTACAACAAGATAAAACATACAAACAGGAAACAAGATGTATGGACAGCACAGAAAAGTCTGACAGTAGACTGATTTCCCCTGTGGTCCCTATACAAATAAACAAAACTAATACAACTCAAAGAAAGACACCGGGATGAAGAAAATATAAAAAAATCCTAAACAAGAAGAGGGGAGAATTGGCTCAACAGGAGATAAAATTAATGGATTCCTCAGCTTAAATTTAATTAAGAAATTTCTTTTTAATCGTCCATTTAAAAGCATTAAGTATAGTAGTACCCTGAAGCTTAGATGAGAGAGAATTCTACATCTTACTTGCCCTATAGAGAAAGGTAGCGTGACCAAAACTAGAGTTACAATAATGAATTTTGATAGAATTCTCACTTCATCTGGTTCTATGATGCGCAACGACTTAAATATAATCAGATTAAAAAGGTAAATTAGAGCAGAGTTATTTACTTTTTTAAAATGTGAGTCAACTAGTTCAGAATTTTAAAGTGGTGGGGAAGTACAGTATTACAGACTTTTAAACCATAAGTAAACCTAATTAATTTATTAAGAAAAGGTCACGACCTTATCTGCTATTCTGCAGTGTATATGTACATAAGAAATTTTATCAACTATAAGATCCGATTGGTTGCCAAACAATTTCTGTTTGTTTTTTCATTGTCAAATTTCATTTTATTGTAGTCTTCATAATATACACTTCTACTTTGCAAATTTTATAATAAAAGATAAAATGCCTGAATAGTTATGCATGAGAATCATGGGAACAGTTACTTTTCAAAAGCAAAATTCTCATGCCGTGTTTCTTCCGAAGCTCAAATCCACTGAAATTACCGCCGATCAGCGGTGATTGAAAACCACAATACTAGATAAGATTCCTTACTGTTGCTCTTGTGTAAACAAACACACTCAAGCGTAAATAGACTTCTCTGTGGAAATACTATGGCTAGGCAAACATCTGCTGCAAGTCCATTTCATGGCTGAGTGAACAGGTTGCTGACCAGACAGGATTAACTGACAGTTAGTTTATACTTGATTAAGCAGAAGTGTGGAGACAAACATCAGTGGTAAACTCAGTCCCCTTCGGCAGAAACACCTCATGTAGTTTGTCTGTTTTAATGAAGTGCAACGGCAAAATGGGAAGTTCAAATCCCTTTACTGCAATGCTGGTTTCATCAATTCAAATAATCCGTATGAAGATGCTAGCATCATATAAGAAAACATTATCACTGAATATAGCTAAAGGCAAAGTATGTGTTAATATTCAACGCTTCATTTGGTAAGTTATCTGCTTTTTTATCTGCCATTTTACAACGCAGCTAATATCATAGTTTCAGTAATGTTATTGCCCTCTAAAGAATGCAAAAGCTTGTTAAGTTGTATTTTCATGGAACAGTTATTTTAGGCAAAATATGCCCACATGCACATTAATTTAAAAGCCTTGGGTACCATACGTCAGATAAAATATAAGAACCAGAATGCTGGAAAATTCGGGCATTCTACAATTGCGATCACACTGAAGTGAAGCTGTCTGCATTTGGCCGTTATATTTTGTGAAAAACAAGGTCTTTCAGTGTTTCAGGTTCTTTGGTTCAAGAAGAAGGTAGGGAAGCTGGCGGAACTTGGGCTAACAACCCAAATGGAGTCGTTCCAAGAACTTAAGAAAGTTTTTATGGAACCGATCATGTAAGAGGTAGTGAGTACAAAAATTAAATAAAGAGTGTCGCACAGAAAATCCACTGGTCAGAAAATTTGGAAAAGAATATTAATATCGTTATCTTATTCAAATTGTGAAGGTGGTTCCAAATCTGGATGCAACAGAGACTGTTTGTTGTACCAAGTAACACTCTCTGGTTGTGCACAGTTCCTTGCTTTCCCTCTGTCTCTCTCACACACACAAGTCAATTTTACATACAAACTGAAAACCTCATTGTTATCTCCTTTGTGTTTTCTTCCTTAACCCTAACCTTTCCAAAAACTGTCTATTGTTCAAACTTTTGAGGACTTGACAAATTGACAAATTTCCTTCAGAGGACCGGAAATCCATTGTTTTGGTCCTCAGTCTTATAGGAAAACAATTTCACACACACACAAACACACACATCTCGTCAACATTTGTGACATAGTTTTTATATTTTTATTTATATTTTACATTTCTGCAGTAACCATAGGAATATGTGATTGATCCCTGCACTTTGAGACGACTGTTTTTAAGAAACTGATAACGTCTCTGACTTTGTAAGATACAAAACAATTATAACTCATGTAAAACTTGGAATGAGGTATGCCGTGTGTTTGTGTAAAGCAAATTTATTTCAGCGAGGGCGATATTGAATTGTGTCTCATAAAGCTGTTGGTAAAACTGCTATTCGAGGATACGTATCAAGGGAGCAGTATAAGAAGTAATGCAATGTACAAAGTGTATTCTGTTATTTTCGTACATTCATTACGGAAAAGGGGAAGGTGATAAGCGGTAGGATGGCTTATGGGCGTTGGAAGTGCAATATAGAGGGCGTTACATACCTTCGTGAGACATCTTTCAAACATCATAACTTTATAAAAGCTTTGAACTACCCTGGTTGACAATAAACAAGTTCAAGGCATCCAAAAATACCCTACCTTGCCGGAATTTCTATCGTAATTGATCAATAGCAATCAACTAGACCCGTGCGGCTTCCTCACATTCACTGGCGCAGAAATCATTTTAAGAAACCAAATCAAGCAAAAAATATTTGCATGAAAAACCACTGGATATTTGTGCGTAATATCTTAGAAGAATATATTATGTGACTAATGGAGATACGGTATAAAGCAAAAGTCTGATTATTCATCTTAAGGGGGAGACTCTGTTAAAATTATTTTTTGTTCAAATGATTTTACATTACCAACGAAAACCTTTTTACAGATAGAACAATACTGTAAGTTCTTTCAGAAATGTAACATTTTCCTTTTTGAGGGATGGTTTGCAAATTCATTGGCAAGGTGTGTACCGCATTCAATTGGCATACATAGGCTCAGTCTCAAGATAGCATTTAGATTCAAATATGATGTACGACTTCAAACAATTTATCAGTCATATCATTTCTTCAAATAACAATGAAATACTATGAAATTGATATATTTTATCGATTACATCAATTATAAACAAATTTAAAAGAAATATAAAATGTCCGTTCTTAGGTGAGATTTATAATGTAACAACTCTGAGTTCTTATAGGCCAACAAATGACAGTTAAATGTGTGTCTTATGTGATTTATGTTATGTCATAATTATCTAAGGAGAAGATACTGCTTAATCTGTACAAGAAAAATAGACAATGTCCTTGTCATTTCATATTACTGTCAAGTGTCAAGGGTATCCAACTGGCTTTAGACATTGATTTTCATATTAACTGAGGTTCATAAAGTTCATTGTCTTTTGACTTACATGACTAAAACTGCCTTGAAAGAAATTTTGACCAGACCTTCCACTTAAGATGTTTGATTTCACAATGCACATATCAAGTGACTCAAGCAAAATTTAAAACAACATTTGGGCTGTTAACAAATTGAGCCTGAGAAGAGAAACGACAACTTACTTGAATGATCAATATTCGAAAGGACCAAATATGACGAAAGTAGACGAATAGAAATTTGAAGGATAAGAATGTAAATGTTTACATGAAATAGATTTATTTTATAATTGTCCTTAACTTTGGAAAGAGGGTCGGAAAATGAGTGGCACAGGAGTGAAACGACACAAACGTGTTCAAGACATATTTTACCAAAACAATCGCGGTATTTCTTCAGTCTGATTGATCCCTTCCTGTTTCTGTTTTTGACAACTGGAAAAGTCATTAAAACCAAGAAACCGAGAAAAAACTTCAACTTTAAACACGGCTAAATAAGACAGTTATCCATCTTTCAAAACACAAAAATGTAACAATCTTCTAATTTTGTCAGCTAATAATCAAGAGCGTTTTCCGGATAAGTACTTTAGCAAAGTGGATCTAACATTTCGGTGTCCTTTCAGTGACTTTTGTTATACTGTGAATGCTTGTTGGTCCGTTAAATGTTTTGGCATGGTTGAGCTCCCGTGCCAGGTTTTGGCAAACAAATTAAAGTTTTCCGATATATTTAGATAAAAGGAGAATACGGAGTCGGCAAAAAAGATGTTTGTATTTGCAAGGTTTGAAGAAAACGAACTCTTTTATGAAACAAACTTGAGAGACTGAAAAGGGTAAGGGATACAAAATATCGCGTGCAAAGAACGTCAAGAGAAGACTCCAAGGAGTAGACTTTCAAGGTTTTCATCAAGAAATTTGCTTAAAAAGTTTTGTTTCAGCATCTTCATGAGAGTTATGATTTTTACAAGTACAAGTATGTTAACAGCTTGGAAATATGGAATTAGAAGTTCAAACTAGATTTTACTTTATGAGTGGGGCTTATGCCAAATCGCTTCGTGAGGTAAAACTCTTGAGTGCTCTTCAGTAATTAAGCAGAAGGAGGCCGTCCTTAGATTAGCCGAGGGGCCATCTCCCACCGAAATCCAAAAATTTGTTTTGATGTGTATGTACAAGGGGGACGTTGAGGGCAGAGCATGGCCCATGCGTAATGATAACTAATTGTTGTTTAGGAAGTGTATAATATTCTTACAGGTGTCATCAATTTGTGGTTATGATGTTAAAAACAAACGGAATACCAATGTAAAAAAGAAAGAAATTACCTAAAAGTCAGGAAAACCAGACTAATAAGGTGAAAAAAATGTAATGAAAGAGTTTCAAAAGAAGGTACAAAGTGCAAACTTAATATAAAAAGTGGATTATCAAGGACACAATGAGTCAAATGGTAAGTAAAACGAGTAAATATGAACACCACGTGACTACGAACTTGACAATTGGCAGATTTCAAGTTGAGACGTTCAAATGTCTAAAGCGGTTGGAAGATTGAGTAAACATGATAACCTAGATTTAAAAAATAATTTGACAAAGGGGTCTTGCAAGTCTCTAATATGGAACTTATCGAATATTTAAAGGTAATTTATCCCACAAGATTGGAGCTTGATCTAGGCTTGCATCAAGCTTTAATGAAATTTGGTTGAAACTAATACTATATTGCATTGATAATGATTATTTTAACTTCGGAATCTTTACAACGACTTAGTTATCAAGTATAGACATTCTAGAATTACAGACCGTTGATCAGACTCTAATGTTCTCTACAAAGACTTTCGCTGTCTTACGTAGGTATACTCAAATGGCCGTGGGTTTCTCTCAACTGCTCAACGTTTGAACCTATGCAATGGCTTAGGTAACCTTTACGCGGGGTGGTAACAATTATGTTTAGTCATGTGATCTTTGTACTGTAAGAAAAGATAGACTAAGATTGGTATTATTGGTGATAATTTCTGCATGCCGTTTTAGACCTACTTATGTCCGCTATGTAGCAGCGGTATTATGATACCGACATCTCTACGTTACCTTCACTTCATTGATATCATTAAAAATGGAAGTGTCCTTGAACATTCTCAAACGTATAAAAAGTTTCACATAGTGCTTCTTCATTTAACTTTACGTATTGTTAATTATGCCCCTGAAAAGAGCATCCTCCTACTTCACTCCTCTTTATACATATTCCTTTGAGGAGTTGGTATAGCTAAAATATCCAATGCTTCTTCTTCTCATTTCCATTGATGCCGAGGGATTTACAGCTATGCTCCAAGAAAACCACTTCCCTAAAACTGCAATCAGCTGTCTGCATCACGTAATATCCAACGGATATATCACAGGTGGTTTTTCCTTGAAATATGCAAGTAAACAAGTGCTCGATATGAAGCATTTACTATTGTGTTAGTGTTTGCAACACGAGTGTAAAAAACCATATATGGTGATAATAAGGTGATAGTAATCTTTTTTATCGTAGTGAATGCAACATGCCTGGGCATACAGCTCTGTGTAATGATTTATTGCAGTCTAGCAGTCTTGCAAGAGATTACATTTCGATGGTCTCGATCTCGGCCTCTGTTGCATGTAAGGTGATAAGGCTTACTCCCAAGAAGTTGTCATCGAGTTCTTTGACAAGTTGGTAGATAACCCCCTTGTTTGTCAAAGAACCGAATAGTGGAACATTTTAAATGCTAGCGCCTATTTCTGTGTATACCATAAGACTAGAAACACCTATTAAACAAATGATATGGCAAAATGTTTAGCATTTTATACACCTCTCTATGCATAAAATGACGTGAAAACTTTAAAGGTCACAATTAAGGGACTACAATATTACACTTAGTGTGACTTACTGCAATTCTTTATGTAACTTGAGGTCTCGGTATCGTTTCTTAAAAGTCTCGATTATGTGCATACTGTGAGGTCACGGTCCGGTCTCGAGTCTTCTAGTGACGATCTCCGTCTGCTTGTGACGGTCTCCGTCTGGTAACTTACTGACTCAACTACTATACACTGGAGCATTAGTTGGCACATTAAAAGTAAGATTACTTACAATCTAGAAGTTAACCTACAACTTTAATTGTTATAATGACTGAATGCGCAACATGTCTAATTAAGCACGCAAACTTATCTATAGGTCACCTTTTTGAACTTGCAATAAATGGCGCACTTGTTTGATTAAACGTACGGATGGTTTCAACTTAAAAACACGTCATATTTTTCTCAATCTCTGCAAGATCTTAAAAAAATACATTTTTTCAGCAAGTTTAGTTTTACTTAAAAAGTAGCTTGTGTGGACTTTAACTGACGTTTCATCATCGAGTTTGCTGAATTTCAAAGTTAGAATGCCCACAAACCAAGGAAACACTCCAAAGCTCCTTGACCACCAGGAGCTATTCTCAATCTTTCAAGCGCCATCCAGCGTAACGAAGGACCTACACATTCAGGCACTACGAGTTGTGACCACGAAAACACCCCTGAGGTCATCCGCAATGGCACAGAACTGAGAGGTATTTCTCTTTGAAGATTTTCACGCTAGATCTGGAGAATTTCTAGTTCCTATTATTGCCGAGGCAGCGAGAGAACATGACCTTCACCAAGCTTTACATCTGGAACTTGAGGTAGAACAAGTTCCACTTGACGAAGCCACAAGAAAAATTCGCTCTCTAAGTTAATTAAGATGTATTCCGCCTCCGTCTCCATGGCATTGCAGAGCAAAGGACTAGTCAAGTGCTAATGATAGTATTGTTACACAAGCTACTGAACAACTCGGCTCAAAATCATCAAGAACTTTCACACAGACTGACAGAATCTCTCCAAAACCTAGGCCAAACTAACATGTAGCAATGACAAACAGGACAATAAGTATAAAATTCAGCACATACAACATACTTGATCAAGTTTACATGGCCCGTGTACAACTGAAAGGTGCTGGGTTCTACAGTAACGAAGATCTTACATTTAAAAGGAACAACATTTCACAAGCGCACGAAACATCCTAATGTAAAGCGTTTATGGCCATCATATGGGAATATATTTGATGTAAAGGCGAACGGTCTTAAAAGAAAATCACCAATGTAAAAGCCGACTTAGAGAAGCTTTTAGCAAATGCATCCCTTACAATTTTCAGTCTTTTTGTAGCGTATTGTCGACCATATGTCATTTTGTACTCTACAACTTTCTGCTAACTGGATCATCTGCAATAAATTTGCGCTATTTTAGCTAATCCTCGTGACATATACCAGATCTACTCAGCTTTAACGGTTTCGGGAGATTCTCACTTTTGGCACAAGCTTTTTTCGTCCGATCGGGAGAAAAAAATGGTCATGAGCGCCGCTATTTTGCCTATTTTATCCATCATTCCATGCTTTCTTTGGTGTACATTTTTAATAAAGAAAGGTTTTTTAAAAAAACCTCGTGCAAAGTTGATCGGTCTAATGCAATGGAAGTAAATGTATATTCTGTAGGTGTACTGTCATAGCTAACGAAAAGCCAAGTCCTAATCGGTGGTTAACCACGCCGTTTTTGAGAAAACCGCAAGTTCTTGCGTTGTCATCGTTCTTGCTTAACCTTGTCTATGTTAGGCTAGAAAGTCTATAAACTGTGTTACATAAGTTTCCCCCCATTCGGGAGAACTTTGGTTTTCTCCCTGACTGTATAATTAAATTAACGTCCACTCAGCATTTCCACCACGATGGCATCAGAGAGGTTTATAAGAAGCTGGTTTATTTACGTAATCACAGAGATCTTTCAAGCCTATTAAAGTACTTTAAATAGCGTTGTTCGTCACTTTCTGTTCCTACGTCCTTGGTTTCTGTTGTTTTCGGGGGGGGGGGGGTTGGGGGGAGGTCAAGTACGGTGGACTGTTTTTTTTTTAACTATCTTTGTTGTTAGAAGTCTTTGTAAGATCAGCCTTTAGTTTCTGGAAAATGTCGACCCTACGCTAAATAATTGTTATTTGATCTGTCAGTCGTCAGTATTCAGGTAGTGGGAGTGACCGATACTGATGTCATGGCATAAATATACTGTATTTTTCAATAGTCGAGTCCCCACCTGCCGAATCCGAGACCGAGTCACTAGCATTCGAGTCCAAGACCGAGTCCGAATCCAAGCCCCTCAATGGAAAAGGGTACACAAGAACAAGAATTTACAAATGATCAATTTTTACACTACCTTTTATAAAATGTTGTGTGTTATGATATAGGCCCTGGGTTCTGAACAGCAGTGCGCGATTGTTCTTCGTTTATTAGTCATGTGATGCTACTGTATGTATGCCGAACATGGTACTGCTTTTGTTTCCTTTCTTGCTTCCTATTGGCGGAAAGGCAGAAATTAAAGAATAGTCTGTTGGGAAAATCGATGTAGGCGGGGAAGCTGTCGCTAGAGGTAGGTGGTTGTCATTTTTAAACGATCGATCTTCTTATAGTTCCCATTAAAAATAGTTGCACGCTGTCAAAATTTTCTTGCGTTTATTACTCTGCTCATTAAATTTGTTTCGGAATATATCTACGCCTTTTTTGTAAATGTCCTGCACCCACAGATATAACTTTGGTACTATTTACGTGAGAGCGTCTTCCTTTCGAATGTGCTTTATTTCTGCTTCCCCTCCTAAGTACCAAACGCTTGTGAAGAGGGCGCATTTGGGAAACAAACTTGCCAACTAAACAATTGTGCCGAAAACCTGACAAACATATCGCTTTGGAAGCAAAAGGGCAACGCTAGAAGTAAGGTTCTGGCTACATCTTGATTAAATTGAAGTCTATTGATTGACCTGAGTGTATGTACCACGGCAGTTGGAATTCTTTGTCTTCAAACCCACCTTGAATTTCAGTTTTTACATACCATCAAAAAATCCCTCTGCTACAGTCCTGTTTGCAAACCGTACCATACTCCACTAATCCCACACCTAACTACCCACTCACGTTCTCACTGCAGTCAAATCGGCGTGTCATATAGTTTGACGTATGTAATCCAGTGGTGGTGAGGGGGAGCTAGGCAGGCCAGTTGAAATGAACTTACGAAATCTTAGGAAACCATATGCCCTTTGATAGAAACATGTCTGACATGGTTTTGTTTGTTACCGGCTTTTTCAGGCCTAATACTTTGTGATACTGTGATACTTTTTATCATCAATTGAGTGCACATTCAATGGCATTTACAAATAGCGTATAGATGAATGTTCTGGTTTATGCCCACTATTTTGTAAATACCTTCAGAGTTTTCGGGGCTACACCCGCTTTATTACATTCAGTGCTGCTCTGAACAAGGGGCCTGTCGACGGTGGAACGCCATAAGTTTAAAATATGAGACCTAAAGGTAAAATCACGGATAGGCGTCTGGCTGTGGCCAGTGAGATCTTCTCGATTAAATACGTGAGCCACCAGCAAAAATAATTAAGGCTCCCAAGTACGTTTATAAGATCATTACACTCTATAGAGCGCATATTGCAAAGACGTAGACACCGTGTAGAAACTGCAGAGGACAAGGTAAAGCTATGTGACGGCAGATCAATTGCATAAAAGTGATTCCAAATTCTGACAGCCTCGAGCCCGATCTCGGGAAATTTAGAGTCGAGTCACTAGTCCGGCACAAGACCGAGTCTGAGTCCGAGTCCATGCCTTCCGATACCGGTCTTGCGTACTACAGTATGGTATTTTCTTGAAAAACCTGGGTAGCTTCGAGTTTGAATACTTCATCGGTTTATAGAGCTGAGGAGTTGCTCTCTACTTATATACAAATCAAACTTACGTACATAGACCAGACTCTTACCTTCGGTCACCAGCCTCGATAAACATTTATAATTTTCTAGTGTCCAGCATATGTTATTCTGTAAAGATTGTATATTAAGCTGCTGTAATGTCGTTCATATGCGAAATAAATTTGAACTTGAACTTCCATCTTGTTTTTTAGGAACTCCTGGATTCACTCTTTGTTGTTAGTAACATACGTATTTCTCTTCTGTTTTAGGTTATTTCCTAAAAGTGTTGTTATCAATGTTATTCAAACAGTTTACCTCAGTTTTTGAATCTATTGAAGCCTTCTGTAAGAGTTGTGTCATAATGGGTGATTTAATTGCAATTTAATGAGCTCAAAAGTTTGAGACACAAACATGTTAATTAATTTCATCCATTTGTATGTGATTGAAGCTATTAATTCAGGCCTTGAAGGGCAGTTGTTTACGATGCTAAGCAACCATGGAAGTGGGAGAAGCCTAAGGCTTATGAATTACAACTTCACGTCGGGTGGCTAACCAACTCAACAATTTAGATCAAATTTAGTTTCTTTTGACCCTTTTGAAAGGCCTATGCTTGTTCTCTCTGATAAAGTTACTGATACCTCAGCTGCCCTTCTTGATATCATATTAATTCATATCAGTCAGCCGTGTACCCATGGGATTCTTGTAAATGACATCTGTAAGTAACTTCCCCATTTTTTGGCCCCACTGATATCTTATGTCAACGTACCCGATCTAGAAATAGGCCTACTTTAACATACTGCAGAAACCTCTCTCAACGTTATCCTTTTTTATGCCAGTGTTTCAAACAAGACGTAGTTATATGTGCAACGCAAACCACGTAAAATGTTGCTTTCAATAAGTTTTCTGATACCTTTCTTAGACATCTTTGATAGATGTTTTCCTAAGTCTGTCAACGGTAAAAGTAACTTGAATGATACTAGTCAAATGTGGATTTCATCTGCCGTCTTATTTTTCTTATTTTTTAATAACACCTGTAAGTAAGTTATATAAGAGTCACATTCGTAACAGATGTTACAGTCACATTTGATGACAAATGTTATAACGCTTGCAGAGATATTTGATTACTGCAAAATGTTCGAGATTTGTGATATTGATATTAAAAAACCCGTTGTTCCGCACATACTCCCATACACGGCAAGAGCACGGATAAGTCAGTTGAT
Source organism: Holothuria leucospilota (assembly GCA_029531755.1). Taxonomy (NCBI): domain Eukaryota; kingdom Metazoa; phylum Echinodermata; class Holothuroidea; order Aspidochirotida; family Holothuriidae; genus Holothuria; species Holothuria leucospilota. The sequence continues at coordinate 39,000,669 of CM055982.1, forward strand.
GAAAAGAGTCACCAGGGCTCTACTATCTGAAAAATGGTAGTCATTGGTAATGTGTTTAATGATGTCTTAACTTCTCTGGGTTCCAAAACCCAAAACAGTATTCCCCGGGTTTCCCAACCCAATCTCAACGTACCTGGAAACCAAAACCTCAATCTTAAAAAAAAAACTGCACCGGGCCCTGATGCAATACACCATTCGTGGTGAAAGCTTTGCTCGTCTCATTTGTGATCCTTTGACCAGGGTATTGTTTCCGAGGTCTTAAAATAGCTGGTGTTAGAAATTATTATTTGAGAATGGAAAATTTCTAGGTTGCCATGTTTCTCGAAAATTTTTGAGAACTTCATGTTTGTTCGTTTGTATAGTTCGACGTTAAGTAAGGAATTTTGCATCACTTTCAACCTGGCTTTTGCCTTGTCGCACAACCCCACGGCATGCTTTTCTACGTTTCACATGCAACAGTTATGCCAAGAAAACAAACCAAAAACCCCTCGTAGGCCTAGGTAATGTATCCTCTGATTTGGTAAATGTTCGATAATTTCAATGTTATTTGAGAGTATTTTAATCAGAAATCTTAAAATAGTCACTAAAGCAACTACCAATGTTATGCAAGGCCACCTTCTACAGTACTCTACAAAAACCTTATAAAGTTCTACAATACCCCCAAAGCTCTGCAGTAATGTCAAAGCTCTACAGTTACTTCAAAGTTCTACAGTTACTTTAAACCTCTACACTTACTTCAGATCTCTACATTACTTCAAAGCTCTACAGTTATTTCAAAGTTCTAAAGTTACTTCAAAGCTCTACACTTAACTTCAAAGCTCTACATTACTTCAAAGCTCTACAGTTTCTTCAAAGCTCTACAATTACTTCAAAGTTCTACAGCTATTTCAAAGTTTTACAATTACTTCAAAGCTCTACACTTACTTCAGAGCTCTACATTACTTCAAAGCTCTATATTAACTTCAGAGCTCTACAGTTATAACGCCACAGTAACAACGGGGCGATATCACCTCCGGAGGAGTTTTTCCATTTGTTCCCAGAAGAAAATTCCCATGAAATTCCATAAAAATTAATGGGATTCCATAAAAACACCAATAGAATTTAATGAGATCCCATAGAAGGAGCCAATGGGATCCCATACAAAATGTTCCAATATCCAGAGTTTAGCATTGGATTTCTATAGGATCCCATACGGCTTTTAGGTCCCATGGACTTTTGATTTCCCATTCTCTTTTGGGATCCCATTAAATTCTGTTGGATCCCATACACAGTGCCCAAATTCCAGACCTTAGCTTTGAATTTAAATGAGATTTAATGGGATCCCATTTACTTTTTGCTATAGGATTTATGGGAATTTTCTCCTGGGTGGTGGATAAACGCTAAGGGACGACAAGGGAAGTTTGAAAACAAATGAGATATTAAATTTAAAATGGGACTGAATGAAAGGTACTAAATAGTTTTTTTTTGTAGTTTAACCCTTAAATTAGCACTCATAAAATGGAGACAAAATAAGTCAACAAGTCGAGTTACATTCCCCCTAGGGAGCAGTACAACGTTTGTGAATTAGGCCTATCTTAATTGCCAGTAGTCAGGAAATCGCATCTAACAGTGTTTAATTTCAAACTTTTCACTTGGAGGTCCCTCAGACCTCCATAAGTGACCGAGGAGGCAGGGGCTAGGTCCCGCAACTTTAACCTCGAATGTAATTTTGTCATTGTTGGGCTTTTCGGTGCCCCTATACTCTGATCAATACTTCACGCCTTCGTTTATCGCGATTTGAAAATTTTTCATCACAAAAGGAAGCTTCGATTTGCTTTTGTTCTGCCCTTTGCCTGGACCATACCTAAAAACGATGTATTTCTGCCCTTAATATTAACATGTGTTTTTATTTTCTTTGAGTATTTCATGGCAAGGCTTTGCCATAGCGTCATAGACATGGGAGGGGAGGGGGCATTCAACCAGCTCTTTTCGGTGAAAGGGGTGATGAGCTAAAGAAATAGTTGGGAACCACTGCTCTACGCTAGCTTTAAAGCTCTACTCTAATTTAATTCATAGCTCTACACTAACTTCAAAGCTCCCCGTAACTTTAGAGCCCTATACTTACTTTAAAGATCTACATTAACTTCAAAGTTGTACACTAACTTCAAAACCTACTGTAACTTCTTCAAAAGGGTACAATAACTCCAAAGCCTGCAATAACGTCAAAGCTTGTTCCTTATTGGAAAACTTAAGGACCAAATTGCTGTAAAGGTGTCGATAGCATCAAACAGCAATTCTGATTCTTAGGAAAATTTTTCCTTTCCTTAAAAAGCACATGCAGAAAAGTGTTTAGCCCTTTAACTTGAAAATTTCAATTTGAGAAATTCTTGGCAGCCTTCGACATGGTCTCTTACTCAATTACGGTACGAGTTTAAAACCACAACTTTACAACAAGTTTCGGATAAGTGCATTATAGCTCTGCCTTGAAGGTTCGCGTCAGGTACTACGTTCCGTGCAGTTGTTACGGGGTACGATGCCTCCCCAAGTTGGGAACTAATCGTTATCTCTAACAGAGAACTTTCAAAACAATCTTATGTATCTATACACTCTAAAGAGGTCTGGTCAAGTTTGAACCGAATATGATCAGCATGGCACCGACCCGGAATCTGGTCAATTGTTTGACTAGATTTGGCACAACAAATGATCAGAATTGCTTCATTTTCAACCGAATCTAGTCAAATTTTTATCAGAATCGTGTTCGGTGCCTCTCTAATCAGGTTTTATTATTTTAAAGTGTACCAACCAAATGTGTTAGTAATAGGTGAGTGATCCAAAGAGCAAGTGACACGCTACCCAAGATAATGCTCAATAAGTCACAATTGAAGTGTTTTTCTTTTTCATAAATATACAAGGATGCAAACAAGACTGGCGGTCGCTCCCCTTTGGGAATTTTTAGCAATGGTCATACCCATATGTTTACTATATGGCCTTATTTGAATATGGGCTTCCTTCTCCTCGCCCCTCCCATAGTGGATCCACTTCTGGCACATTTTCCCTTGAATGGAACCACACAAAAGAAAGAAGGCAAACATTTAACAACTTTAATTATTTCAATAAATAACAAACTCCATAATTATGTTTTTTTCATTAAGGTATTCATATATTCTTCTATAAAATATCTTCAAAATTGTAAGGAGAATTTAAATGTAAATTTCACTGCAACACTGATATGCATTAGCTCATTTACTTGAAAGAGGGGTAAATCCCCTTTTCTCACCTCTGGTCGGGCCCGCCACGCGTGGGACATGCTTTTTACTTTATTGCGACACATGTTCAGCATATCCGCAACCATGTGGCTTTTTGCATACGAAAAGAAAATGTACAAAAGGTGCTTTACAAGATATCAATGTATTGTGGTATATCCATTTATTTTTCACAGGGGGTTGCTTTTAAAGAGGGGTTCCAGGCAGGACCAAGGCTTACTTCAACCCCACCACGGCTGAAGATTTGAAAATTTGACATCCCAAACACCCTTGATTGTCTAAACGGCGCACTCTACAACCAGAAGATGTTCCAACAGTTCTGTATCTACCATACTTAGGGCGCCTGTATGGCGGAGGGAGGAGCCCCACTCTGGGCCCATTGGGGAGGCGGCCCATCGTCTAATTAAATCCGCCACCTAGTGATCCATGTAGGGAACATACCTTTCATTTTATTCTGTATTTTATATTTTCAAACAAAATAAATGCATAACTAGTTTATTTGATGAAAACGTGTTTATTTTACGAAGCAGACTAACTGTCACCAATATTAATGGAGGATAACAAACCTTCGTGGGCGAATCGAGACGAAACGAAGTGGAACGTTATTTACAAATGCACTTCCACGGTACAAATATGTACAGGAAATGAAATAGCAGACTTATAGGAACACTCTCGGGAAAGACACCCAGGTAAACGCCTTATGAGAATTGTATAAGTTACTAGCGTGTTGGCGTAATATTAATAAACGCTGAATAATTAAAAAAAAAACACATTTTTTAAAACATTTTTAAAGCCTAGAATACCAAATTCAGCACTTCATTTCTTCTTGAGTCCCTCTTTACCTTTCATTTTCATTTTAAACAATTGCAATGGCTACGTCCGAAAGGATGAGTTCAATAAATAAGTATAGGGATAACCACTATAGAGGGATTTCATGTGACGTCACGCGCAATGGATTCCCAGGCATTGAATGGCAAAACACATACGCAGTAAGCGTATTTACAGCACACGCTCTCGGCATAGATACTACTGTGACACAGTGGACGCGTGCCCTTCAAAACATAAAAGACGCGCAATCTTGCCCTTCAAAATTGCATCTAGTTGGTCTAAGTTACGTGATTGAATTCCCTCTATAGGAACAGTAATGAACAAATCGCTGTCAAGTTTGCAAATTCTTTGAAAAATTAAGTTTAGTCTGCAAAAAGGATTCATAGTTAAAGCCTTTTAAGTATGGCTCAATTTAGATATTTTTTTTTTTTACTTTATTATGAATGTAAGTAGTTCCTTCATGTTCAGTGTGAATTATAAGCCGGACAATTTGTGTCCAAAACAGTTATCTGGTTGAGTGGTACCGTCCAGATGGTTACTAAATCAAATGAAATTCTTGTTTTTCAACACTGCGAGTGGCGACGCTTAAATATTCCCTTTCTATGCGCCCTGCGTTTTGAATACGGCAGTGAGGATCTTTCCTTTGCCACTACATAAAGGTGTCGTCCTGGGGGTGGGGTCTAAGGGGAGGAGGTGTCCCCCATTATCGGAGACTATTCCGATAATGGCTGCGTGCAAAGCGCTCCGTAAATTTTTTTGGAAAAAATATAACGGCAAATACGTCATTTCAACTTTCTAAATCATGCTACAACTTAGATTGAAAGATCGCATATTGATGATAGGCCCCTATACAGATGTTTTGATTATAGTTCCATGTATTATTATGTTAATAATGGTCAGGTGATGGAGTGCAAACCGTAAAGCATGCGCGCAAAGCGTGCTAAATTTTTCATTAAATGAGATTTCCATGACAAAACCTGCATTCAGAATCTGCATCGAGACACTTTCAATTGCCCAACAAACCTACATGCCATTCAAAAAGCCAGTCGTTTACCTGTTAATTCGTGAATAGCTTTCAACGCTGCTGTGCTTCTCCGGGAGTTGCTGTCAGAAGATATTGATAATAAGAACACAGTGGTAAGGTTTGAAGCGCGCGGAGCTCGCGAAATTTTTGATAGTTTGCGAAGGATTTGCGAAAATTCTGATAGTTTGAGAAACATTTGTGATAGAAAATGATTAAATAGATCTATCACTCGGTTGAAGCACACCTCACCCTACTCCCTACAGAAATCTATAGCTTAATCGCCTTTTGGGATCACTTTAAAATTTTCAAAAAAATTTCATTGGGGGGCACGAGCCCCCATGCCCCCCGTGCCGGCGCCTCTGCCCCTCCCCCAATTAAAAACAAACACCTCTCCTGCACCTCACAGACACAAAAAAGCTACATTAACTTGTGCTGAGCTGAAATTTCTCAAGGCCATATCCAAACACTTCTGTGCTTGACCTATCTACCATAGCATTTGGAGCACTACGGTCATGATTTTCATAAGTCGTCACTTATCGCTGAAATGCTACGAATGGTTTAAATTTATGTCAATCACTATTTTGTTAATACATATATCAGGAGATTCTTATTATGTTTTTAGGTGATGTAACTGACCAATCTTAGACCAATTTCTCTAAAATGCTCGCAAATTTAAATGACCAAAATGAGCAAAATAACGTTCTGCCTAGTTAAAATGACTTCCTGAACTGTCCTTCAAAGGGCCGGAGAATTAGGTCACGGTTTGGTTACTATAGTAGGCTACATGTTATTTCTAGAACCAAGCGATTTTCTTTTCAAACGTATGAGCCCTGACTTCAATGCACTTTACCCATTTAAACAATCTTTTACAGTTCATTACCTTTCCCTTACACTACATTCCTTCTTTTGAGACATAATATGTAGGTCATTCACCTCCGTAAAAGTTTGTAAGTTTAACGAAGTTGGAGGAAGTTGATCACGGAACTTTCCTGCCAAAAAACAACCCAGCCATGATATCAGATAGATATGCTGCCCTTGATTTAGCTATCGTGTCGGTTAACATTCAGACATCATAGATTGCCGTAAATTGAATGGAGTCGTTTGAGCGGATAACATTTTTGATTGAACCATAAATTATTTCATAAACTTGGTGTGTATAAATAGGAGGGCATCAGCCTGGATATACCAATTATCAGTCTTGTCCTGGGCATCCAACAAATCCTGCGAAATATCTTTACCATGCTGTGTGTTTTCATCCTGTTGGCAGTCATTGCCACATCGATATGCCAACCTCAAGAAATTGGTAAGTTGATTTAGTGTTCCTTTGAAGCGAATGGCAGTTTCCTTTTTATTTTGAACATGTATTCATGTTTCAATATAACTTATTAGACTACTCTTAACGATTAAGTAGTAATATTAAAATATTTTTAGCACATCCAAACTGAAAAAGTTGCATTTTAAAGGGTGTAAACTATCCTTGTAGAAAGTGGTTTGTTCCTCTGAACTTTTAACTAGTACCATACTGTCATAGTCACGATTCGAGGTCGAATGAAACTTTAGGTATGTACGTTCCCTTTCCTTGCCTGATATTTCATTTCATAATGTGAGTATTATGAGGCCTGGATAGGAACAAGTCATCAGTTACTCTCACCCAGAAGCTCTTACAGCTTGTTATAATCCCCGTACATATGGGACTGATCGGCTTGGAACTTTGAAAATCGCATTACCTATTTGAGAACGCCAGTGTACTCACTCAGCAAACAAAGAGTCAACCTGAGGAAATGTCGCTAACAGGTTTTCACACTAGGCTGAGCTCATGTGATGAAGGCTTTCTAGGTCACTCATCTGTGATTATTAGTTAACCAAGTGGGCTTTGTTTTTGTGGTCACGATTCCGTCATAGACGTAAAACTTTTCGTCTTTTCTTGGATTGTTGCTGTCCACGTCGTCAGTTTTTTTTTTCTTTCTTTTTTAGTTTTTTTTTTCCATGTCGTCAGATCACGTCCAAAACTTACAAATAAACACGTTTGCAGATGCAAACGCTAACAAAAGTGAACACAGATTGCATTTATCCAATGATTTGTTGAAACGTCACAAGCGGCAAGTGAAGATTAATATGCGTCATAAAATGTAACAGGACAGTTTTAAGCCTCATAAAGAAAACTGCATCCCCATATCTTGTTCGGTTGCCGAGATATTGTCGTTCCCATCGTTCAAAAGGACTCCAACACTGCTAATTAAAACCAGTCAAATCAATTCCTTGGCCAAGGGAAGCCAGGGCGTATCCCCTAGAAAATTTTCTGCCTCCCTAGAAAATAAAAAATATAGCATTGTATTAATGTATTTTAGTATAGTTCGCCCCTCCCTAAAATTTTCATCCCCCGTCCCTAAGTAATCTCGCCTCCTCCATTACATGGTCAAGCAACTTCCCTGATGTCACAGGCCTCTTCCTTCTAAAATTGTTTGTTTTCTTGCAAAAATTTGTCTTCAGGTTTGTATAGGCATAATTATCATCCATAAAAGTTACTTCTGAATGAAGAACTATAAGTAGCAATTTTGAGATCTAATTACTACGAGCAAATGATATCCTTGAATGAGGAAGAAAGTGAAATAACATACAATAAACCCACAGAGACAGGGCCGTAGCGATTGGGGTGTGTGTGGAGGGTGTCACACCCCCCAATATTTTGGTCGCCGTTGGCAAATTTTCGGTCTGTCGACAAAAAGGGGAGAGGGAAAGGAAAAGAAAAGGAAAGGAGGAAGAAAAGAGAGAAGGGAAAGGAAAGGAAGGGAGTAGAAAGGAAGACTGAGAATGAAAGAAGAAGAAGAAAAAAAAAAATAAAAACAAAGAGAGAACGGAAGCGCGTGGCCAGTCTGTTATCGGCTATTTCGATTTTCGGGTCTTCATCTAATTGGCCCATTCAAGTTGAAGGCCGTCGGCAAATTGAATATGCATGTGACAGCCGTATACGGCCGTATAAACGGCCGTCGGTGTAATTGGACGAGCGACTGAGTCCTTCGGCAACTCAGAGAAAGAAAGGAAATCAGTGGTGGCCAAGGTGCCCCCCCCCCTCATCGGGGAATTTTTCCGATTTCTTCGGGGAGCTGTTATGTATACGATAATATATGTAGTCCCCGACAACGGAGAGTCGCACGGACGATTTACTTAATTTTGGTCTAAATTAGGGCAAATTCTTCAATAAAACTGCCCCCAAATTTTCCAATTTTTCTTTTCTAAAAACCCAATTTTTTTCAAATTTTCTCGAAATAGAGCCCAAAATTTTCGGCGCGCTTCGCGCGCCAAATTTTTCTCCCACACATCGTTTCGGCACTCTATCGGCCTTGTTGAGGCTTTGGGTTGTTGGCCCCCTGTCGGGCAAATCCTGGCGCCACACCTGAAGGGAATTAAAGGCTTCCATATAGGCGCACTATTTCGGGTCATATGACATCCTTGAAAAACCACATTTTGCACATTTTTCCTCACTTTTATCATCACCATGGGGAGCAGCACCCTATTACTCATGGAGTAGGCATCCTTAGCCCGTTTTCTAAACCCTTACCTTGATTTCAAACACATTTTGCAAACTCCCGAGGATCCGGTTTACCCACAAAAATCCTGGGAAAAATAATGCATCCTGGGAAAAAATAATGCCTGCCGCGAGTGTCTTCCCTTCACTTCAGTATCAGGCACAGAAACAGATAGAGAACCCGTCCTAGCGTTCAAAGCATATTTTGAACGCCTGTGTTAAGATTCTGAACACTTTTTCTCCCTTTTTGAACGCCGGACACCTATTTGAACACTTACCGTATTTGAACGCCTGACGCGTCTAGTGTTCAAATGCTGAACGCATAGTGTTCCAATTCTGAACGACAGGTCCAGCTCTTCATGTGTAGTGGCATGACGGGACGAATAGCCTAACACATTAAAATTATCCGGAATCTTTGCATTGGATTATATATTATGAACCAAAACATACCTATCCTGCATGAGACTTAATTTTTTACCCAGAGATTATGCTGAAACCTCAGAGCTTCCGGGGGCTTCGCCCCCTGGACCCCCACCAGTTGCATTGAGGCGGGTCCAGTGTTTTAGCCAGCCCTTATTTGTGCAACAATGTCGCATTAACGGCGATAAATGTCGCGCGATAAAAATCTGAGAAGCAAATTCTACCAGGGTGTAAATTTTGAGGTTCCTCATTAGGGCAGAAAACTGCTCAAATATTGCACCATTTGCGATCTAGGCACCTTTCAAATTCCAAAAATTTCCAAAGGTGAGGGGACACCCCCTCCCTTAGACCCCTCCCCCAGGCCACAGATCAGTAAATGTGGCATTGAGAAAACATCCTGGCTGACCACACACTGCGGGGCCAGCCTCTGGACCCAAACCGCTTAAAACTATAGCGGCTTGACGAGAGGAATAGCCTAATACATAAAAAATTAGGTGGGAACTTGCATTTGATGATGCATTAATTAAGAACAAAATAGATCCATCCTGAGACTTAATTTTTCACCCAGAGATATGCGTAAACCTCACATTTTCCGGGGGCTTCGCTTTGCCCCTAGACCCCACCATGGGCCCTAAGGCGGGCCCCTGGACCCCACCCGCTAAAGCTCGTTTCCGCGCTACGCATTACCAGATCTGTCGGCAAAACATAGTCTCTACACCCCCCTCTCCCCCAAAGAAAACACTTTCGCTACGCTCCTGCACAGAGATTTTAGAGACATGAAGATTCAAATTCAAAAAATGTTTTGCTTTCGGTCAGTGGGTTTTAAAAATGACCGTTTCATTGCTGACATTTCATTTTTTCCATCTCATTGTAATTCTTCCCTTTTCCTTTTAAAGGGTATGACTATTCATACTACCAATACAGTATCTCGTTTGAAAATAGGAAACCATGCTTTTATATGGGAGAAATCTTCTTTCACGGTAGCACATGGAAACCCCTTCCTTGTGCAGAATGCAGATGTTTGGACGGAAATAGCCATTGCCAGTTCCACACTTGCCCAGAGATAGAATGCCAAGGTGAACTAAAACGACGGGCCAGAAAATGTTGCCCCACCTGTCATGGAAAAGTTATATGTAAGTACCAAAGTTCCATTTTTCATTTGGTGCGTGGAGTACTAGGGAATTTTTGCTAAAAGTGCGTTATATATTGTCAAAAATAGCACTTCCCAAGATCCCAGGTCTCTTATAATTGCATCAAAAACATTTAATAGAGGAGTTGGGAAATGTTTCCACGCAATGCAATATGAACTCTAAAAACGTGTATAGGAAGTTAAACACAATTTTTGCCCCCACTTTGGAAACATGTTTAATTCCTAAACACACATGTTTAGTTCCTAAACTTTATGTGTTTAATTCCTAAACATTATGTGTTTAATTCCTAAACGTGTTTAGAGTGTAAACGTGTTTCCAAAGTGGGGACAAAAAGTGTTTAGAAAAGTGTTTAATTCCTAAACACTGTTTTTACAGTGTGAGAATGGGTCAAAGGTGAAATGTACCACGCTTACAGTGTCCCCTCGGGGGTGTTGCATGCTGAGCATGCAGAGCTAAACACGTTGCCGTTATCATGGTACACTTGACCTTGTGACCCGACCGGAAGTACCGAATTTCCCAACACGTCTATTGGAAATAACATATTCTGGAATTTACACACGCAAAAAAAAAAAGAACAAAAGTAATTAACTTTATATGGGGTAAACAAACTGAGTACACGGGCCCTCTAAAGGGCTGATAATGTGAAATTCTAGTTAGTACATATGCGATAGACTAGGGCCTGGTAGAGAGTCTCCACAGAAGGAAGGAAATTTATGGATCTTTCTCTGACTCTGTAGGGTACGTTGATACACACTAAGAAGGCTATCAAAAGGGATCCTAGCAGTGTACATTAAAAAGACTCTGGCGGGATCCAAGAGGGAGAAACTTGCGGAGGCTCTGGGTAGTTAAAATAGGGATACAAGCATAAAGTTTGGCTATCTCTAACTCACTCTGCGAGCATAGTGCAGAATTCACAAATATGATGATCTTACCAACTTTAAAAGGTAATTTAGGCAAATAGCTTTGGAAATGGAGAAGATGAGGAGAGTTGTAAACATAGATAACTTAAAATATTATTTCAGAATTCTTATTCCTTGTAAATGCAATTCAAACTGTCAACATGGGCAGAAAGTGGGTGCGCAAAATGCCCTAAAAGAATGACATATTTGGAAAGTTAGTGTAATTAGTAATGAACTTTAAATCATGTAGAACTGCATCACTTTATACGAAATTAATGTTGTTCAAAATACTGGATTGCTAATATTCTTTTCTTAATACCCTACCTTAAAGAATGTTGACGGTTTCCGTCTATTGTCACTGTTAGTTCGGAATCTAGTTTTGGCCATTGAGGGAACATCACTTGCCTGGTTTGACCAGATACCTCCGTGTGTTACTGTCATCAACGACTGGCTATTAGGAATGGAATATGAGACATAAAGATTGCTTACTAACCACGCTGAAATTTTTTGTATTAGAAATTGTTCACCATAATAAAAATTGTATGCAAGCTCCCCACTGAGACATTTTAAACTTCATAGTAAATTGTCACTGCCACTGCCACGAAGAAAAGCCCGAAGAAAGGTGTATGAGAAGATACTTTACAAGATGACGGAAGGTGTTTGGCTTGAAATTTCCCTTAGCATACGATCATGACTGAATGTCGCCCTGAAAAACATTCACTTAAGTCGAAACGTTTTGCTGTGAAGGAGGCTTCCGACACAGCAGACCCCCCCCCCCTTCTCAAATGCAAATGAAGTTCGAATTAAGCCTAAAGTCAGATAATTTCCTTAGGCTTTCAGTTTTCCTGCAGAGATGTCTTCTGAAAGCAAATGGAAGGGGAAGAACTTCCCTTTTTTGCCTCCTTGCAACAGTTTGTTCTACTGTAATCACGCTAATGCACATGCAAGGGCGATAGACCTTACTGTTCAATCAGTACTGTTGAATTATGTAAATAGATTACAGATTCTGCTTAGAAGAAAGAATCAGAAATGGATCCATGATTTTACAAAGGGGTGCGGGCTAATTTCGTGAGGCAACGTTTGAAGCTATGAGCGTCAAATATACGAAGTTTGATGGCAGCCGAAGGGGGGGGGGGGGGCTCTGGGGAAATATTTTAGTTAGACACTGGTACATGGTGTTTCTTGGCTTCTAGCATCAAAATTAGTAACGCAGCTTCGAACCGTCTCCAAAAGGAACGTGCTGTCAAAGCGGGGTAAAGACGAAAAAACATCCCTCTGGACCCGGGCTTGAGAACTGGGACTGCAGAAGAAACAGCGTGGAGTGCTCGAAAAATTGCAAAAATGTTTAATTAAAGGCAAATCGAGTACATCATTTTGTTATTCGAGAAGACACCTCACCCTACCCAGCCCCCATAACCTTTGTTACAGCTTTACACACCTTTTGAGATCATTTAAAAATTGTTTCAATAGTCGACTGCATGGCACACCCAATCCTTACCCTTCATGACGGCGTCATTGTCGGTGATTACGCCCCGATGGCCTGTACCAAAATAGGTTTCAGTGTGATCGTCAGTGACGTCAGTGAATTGTCCCACATTGCAGCACTAATTACAACCACAAAGGGATCTCCGAGAAATGAAAAATATGTATTTATCATAGGCCTATGCCAGTAACAATTTCAAAGTGGGACCATAGAAATTAATGTAAGGAAGAACGCTGACACAATACATCCATGCGTGTTTAACCAGTGAAGCCACGAACACTGTAAGGGCGCTTTCGTTGTACGGCACAAGACCGGTTGATTGGTGTGTTTCCGTACGTACAGTGTGCATTCTACTGCAGAAGTTATGGCTTATTTTATCTGTTTTTCGAAAGATTAGGAGTAGTTTTCACAAGAGAAATAAGTCACGGTGCCTTGAGTATTTTGTTTTATACTCCTAACTTGAAAACTTGTAGTTTCTTTGCCAATACTTGGGGCAAAAGCAATGACGTGATATTTATATTACACGTAGGTGCTCTGTTGCTGTACAGCCTGGCCAACTCAATGGCTTCAGTCCTGATCGACAGACGTCATTCTCCCTTACTTTTATTTCTATGAGTGGGACAGTTCCCCACATGTTCTAACAATTTTAATGGTCATACACTATTTTTATCAGTTGTAAGGGCGTAGCTAGTAATTTCAAAGTAGGCAAGTTGGACCAATAAAACTTACGTTTATATCTATTGCACCGACGGGAGCACAAACATTCTTGTTCAATGACTCACAAATGTATTCTCTCTATTGACTAAAAATCATCATGATCCAAAGGCTGTCGAAGATCTCCGGTGGTTGGAAAATTATAAACATACAAATGACACTCATTTTTAAATATTCCCTAATGAATTGTATCATGTAAGCATCACCAATATTTTCCTTTATTTTCATTGTTTACCGATTTCAGAAATAACTATCACATGCCTTATATGATAATAATAAGGTATCGAACTATTTCTACCCTGGACTGATGGTTTTTACTTAGTAAAATCAGGGAGGTGCTAATAACACCTCCCTGGTTAAATGAATCAGCGCATTGAACCTTTACAACATGCATCTATAGAAAAATCATAAATTTCCTGTTAGGATTTTAAGTAACAGTATTTACACTGACATTTAGAGTTTCTGTTAGAGTATTGTATTTTTCACGTCGTATTAACGCTAACGTTCTCAAGTGGTGGCCGGCTGGACATTTGCGGCCCACGAAGAGTTCTATAAAGAATGACCGGGGAAGATTCAAGGAGTCCAACATTTTAATGAGAATGTAAACCATGTTATTCAATTCTAGCTACTACTATTGTTAAAAAGTAACAACTCAAGAAAAAGTAGACACTACACAAAAATACTTGAGAAAACCTGTATTAGATGTTTCCATGTGGATTATATTATGTAGTACTATGGTTTTGAGAGAAAACAATGGTAATAATAAAGTTAAAGGGACTATTGCATCAGGGAGTCGTGATTGGAGTAGCACCCTGATTGCATTACCCCAAATTACGAAGCCCGGGTCTCTCTCTCCACATAAATTCAAAAGGTAACTTCAATCTGATTGGTCAATGATGACGTGGGTAGATAAACACGTGATGCAGTACAGCTCATTGCTCATTAGACTAGCATGGAAATAACACCAACGGTAGGTTGGCGTACTCAACAGAATATGGCACTGAGCTATTTAAACTCACAGTAGGCCGTTATGGCTTTGCTTGTGAGATACAGTAGACGGGTATCGGTATGTCTTTTTGCCTTTGCATTGGAAGATGAAGTTTAATAAAACTCAGTGGAAAACTTTTAACTATCGGGAGCAGTGCTTCTCAAACTTTTTGAAGGTGGGGGCCAAATGTAGAGGCTGGAAAGAAGTCGAGGGCCGCAGAGGGTATCTCAGGATTTGAGAGGGGACAACAATTGGAAAGAGCGAAATCCATACTTAAAAGGAGTTACATTGGTTTGATAGGAAGCGGTTTCTCAAGCTGTTAAGAGGGCAGTTCGCACTTTTACAGTGTCCAAGAGGGGTAAAGTGATCTCAGTCCTACCATGGTTGGGGCTGAGGTCAGAAAATTTTGCTTTCCAGGCGCTCTAGATTGCAGGAAATCGCACTCTTCACCGTAAGTTTGCCTCTTCAAATAGGGTTGGTGCCTGGTGGAGGACAAGCTCCCCAACGGAGCGAACGAATTCGGAAAAGATGGCAAACGCAAAAATTTGGCCCGCGAAGGGCTCCGAAAATTTTGGGGTTGTATGAAATGGTAGTCTTTATTGGGCAATACGCCCTACTCAGCGTAAAATCAAGAGGTTTGTTGCTGCGGATGGTCGTCGTCGAGAAATTACATACTTTTTCGTACCGATCAAAGCCCCCCGACGAAAATGGAGTTTACCCCGACAGTAGGGTTCATAGCCCCCCTGAACCTCCCCCATCTGGCGCTACCCGTCTACAATTCTGCGTCTGGCATGCATGGGTAACCAGTATGGTCATTTTGATGTTTATTGTGGTCATTGTGGTATAGGAAAAACATTTGGCATTCCAAACTAAGTAGGTTGCCGAAGAAGCCGCCCCCAGTTCTGAAATGGATGAACTCACAAACGTTCTGCACTTATCTTTCGTTAGTGGCCTGCATATGTGAGGAAGCTCTTGATCAGTTATTGTAAAGCGTGGTCAGATAGAGAAGGGGCTGCTGAGTTCGAGGGCCGCAAAAGTCACAAAAGCTTTGATTGAATGATTATATTTCATCTTACAGAGCTATGCAAAGAGTGAGATCATATATTATAAAATGTCGCAAGGACATTGTTAGACCAAAATATAAATTGCAGAAATTTTTATTTCATTCACCAATTAACAAACGCTCAACACGATACGTTTCTCAACTGTACAGTTAACTCACGATTAAATTTTCCGGATATACATTTGTTACAAGCTTTGTCACTACAAGCAGGTCTACAAACACTCCGCAAATACACCACTACATGAACACGTGTACGTAAAATGGTTGTCAACAACAAGGGGCACGAAATTAGTCTTGGCTAGATAGCCTAGATAGCCTATGACTGAACTATAAATATACCATACAATCTGTTACGTAGGCAACCTACGTGCCATCAGAAGAGCAAATTTGGAAGGAGTCAAGTAGTGACTTTATATTACATAAGTTTAAGTCCTACTTTGCTACGTTTTGTTCCCGTCGAATATAAATTTTCTTAAAACCTAAAATCAATTCAGGGGCCGCACCGACAGGGTCCGGGGGAAGCGTTTGAGAATCATTGATCTGGACAGAGATAATTGGCCCGTTATGCCGTTATTCTTTGTACTCAGTGGTCCCACCAGGTGTTGGTAATTTGCGGGAACCACGGGGGTTATGTAGTAAGCTCACCGCAGACAGCATCAAGAAATTGGTGTTACGTATGCACATGCGCCCGAAGCGAGCAATCAATCCACTTCCCTAGTGGCAATATCTCCCTGAACTTGTAATTAAGAGCCGTGGAAACTCTCCACAAGTAAACGGAAGATACCTATGATCATTATGATGCTTCTTCAGCCCTGCAGGGCAGTACTGAGGGGAGTGGACTGCTTGGCGAACAGTAAAGGATCAGTAGGCTGCCATCATAAGGATCTGGTGTGATCCAGTAGAATTTTGGTTGATCCAGAGGGAAGATCATCGGAAGCTCCGAGGCATTACCTAAATGACAACACTAGCACTGTAGCTTTTAGGCAACTCCCAAACAACACTGGGAGCTTACCAAGCTCTTTACAATTCACAGTTAAGTTCGCAATTAGCGTGCCTTTACTTTGAACGAGATTTTGCATGAACAAAATGTGCAAGAAGGGAAAAGGTACAACCCAAGGAGAAAGAACGAAATAATAATTTAGAGTGCTTATTCCTTGTAAATAAGTTTAATAACAAATATGCAGTCACCTTGGACAGCAAAAACTACTTTTTGAATAAATTTGTGTTGCTGGTAAATTAAGCTTCAAATCATGTAGTCATTTCGCTACGAATGTTACTGAAGGTATTAGATTGCTGCATGAAAACCCTTTGATGCACAGCATCTTACTTAGAGGTTGGAGTGTACATCTAGTTTTTGTTAGAACAGTTCACCAGTACCATTGTGTTAATAATGTTCATAGGGCATACGGCGTCTACTGTGAGGATTGCGGACGAAGCGAGCCCAAATTTTGAATAAAAAGTTGTTGACCATGGTAAAACTTGCATGAATGCAGAATCATGAATGCAGGATCAGCGTTGAAATACTTTCAACTTTGTTACAAACTATGCTACGATCGCTAGTCTGAAAAATGAATCTTCCAAAAAGTAGGAAAAAGCGGACAGAACTCCTTCGCATCTATGCAATTCCGAGTTTCTTCAAAATCACGTCTGCAATTGTGGAACCATTACCTTTGTATAAAGGGGGCATGTGTGAAGTGGTAGGTGTTGAAGCAAAATAATACTGAGAATGAAAGCGTGAGAAAATTTTAGTAGTTATGAAAAAAGTTATGTCCAAAAACGATAAGACTTCTATCATTACCCGCCTTTTAGGATGATTTTCAAGTTTGGTCAATAATCGTTTAAAGGCATGCCGGGGCCACAGTTCACACAAAGTGAAATTTATGTTCCATCGATTTTCCAAATGGGGATGGGGGTGACAGTGGTCTGCACGAGTGAGGGCACGCCATCGTGCCCCGCCTGGCTACGTGCCTGTATTAAGGACGAGTATTTGCTCTAGTAACCACTTTTCTCTGTTTTCTTCTGCAGCGAAGACGTCCGTCGACTATTGCTTCTGGAGAGGAATAACTTATGAACATGGCGAGTCCTTTACTTTGAACCCTTGTACGGACTGCAAATGTACAAAGGGCAAGGGTTCCTGTGTGGTCAGGAGTTGTCCACCTCTTCCATGTTCTGACCCAGTGATTGATGAAAAGAAGTGCTGCCCTGAGTGTCCGTAGGGTGAGACAAAACTGTTACTGCTCCTTATTCCAGAAAATAAGGATTTTTTATTAAACCTCTAAGAGCAAATCTTGGATGTTTAATTTTAGGCTGTGAGATATATAACTCTATGTTTGTATTTTCTGTTGGACACCTTTGCTTTCAAGTATGTCTGACTTTGTCACTTTTGTCCTTTAAGTTAAAAATGTAGAAAATGACATTTTAAGCTAGAAAAAGTGAAGCAAATAATTACTTTTATTAATACTAGCTTCCTTTACCCTGTCTTCCCAAAGAATTTTGTGGTGAAACATTTGTGACAAAGTTGTAAAATGAACCTTATTTGATGTTAAAAATTCAAAAGTTTACTCGGGGCGAAAACTTCCTTCAGTTAGCGTATATGCCTTGCAAAGATTCATCAGAATGTGTTGTAAACATAGGACAAGTAAATAGTTTAGTTTTCGCTTAGAATCACATCTTTCATGACGAATTGGTTTCCTTAAATCCTTAATTGTTATTCTCCTAGTTCTGATTATGGGTGCACGGTCCAGTTGAAGCAGTGATTTTGAAGACACGATTGATAGATACAAATATTTTCTACAGAAAAACACTTCAGAGCTACCTGAATTTGCAAGAGCCTTAGACTATAGGGTTGGTATATGATTTACCCCGCTTACGCAATAACACGGTGGGGTATGAGAAACAACTTTTTAGTGCAGTCAATATAACATGTATATATAATGTTGTACAGAACGAAACGTGTTATTTCAAGTAACATCTCCCTGTTCCGCTCTTCTCTTCATGAAAAATTACATTCCACTGCATCGAAAAATCTCAAATTGTCCTCAAGTAGCTGCCACTCCGAAAGGACACAATGCTTATGGGTTTACCTTGGTCCAATATCTTTGCAAAGGAATCTCGATCTCACATTTCCTCTTTACGGGACTTACATAGCATTTTCCTTACCTTTAAGATTAATGGTCATTTCTTCCTATTCGATTTGTAGAACGTTAAATCTTTCGTACACATTGTAAATATGAGCAGTTCCTCTTCTGCACACCTTGCAGTCTATGGAAATGGTACTATTCCTCTAACTTAGTTTGAAAATGACAGATAATGGTATTTTCCCATTTATCCTATACTTAAATGCAATTGATTCTCACAATTTTGTAAATAATTTCTTCTGTATGTTATAACATAATACCATATCCAAATTATCCAGTCTACCTTTTATGCAATGACGTAATACCCAATTTTATATCTGCAAATTCACAGAACTGTCAGAGAACGCACCTCAACTGCCTTTCTGAAACTGAATATAGACGCGAACAATGACTATGAATTTCAGCCTGATGAGGTCATCATTACGTCACTACCAATGGCTGTATTGAATGGTGTCTTTGAAGTATGAGCAGTTGTTATGTAATCATTATGTATTTGTTAGCAAGTAGAGGTTCAAACCACGTTACCTAAATTCTGATCATAGAGTCCGTTATAACATTAGTCTTCACCCTCCATGGATATATTTTATTAGAACCTTGCGTCATGCAAACGCAATGTGACCAACCGCGTAAAACTGCGTTGTCCTCGATTCTCTTGAACTTTACTTACTATATGGAAGGTTTCTCAAGAAATCTCTCTTACTTTATGTGAATCTAAAGCTCAAACTTTGACTGTTTAATTAAGGGTGGCGAAAGGATTTGCCCGGCAGGGAGCCAAGCTCCCTGACGGGTGGGGGGGGGGGGAAGCAACCTGAAGCCCCGACAAGGTGACTAGTCACCGGTAGCACTGCGTATCCAAATTTTGGGGTTTTTTCATGGAAGAAAAGTGGTAAACATGGACCTTTTATTGACCAAATTAAACAAAAAAATAAGATTTTATTGATGGAAATTTTGAAATTTTATTGAAGCAAACTTGAAAAATTTGGGTGTTTATTGAAGGATTTACCTTAAAAGAAGTGACCTGTCTGGGTATCTGGTCGCTGTCGGAGATAACACGCCTTATCATACCCACTTAGGATATCCAACGGAATTGAAAAATCTCCCCTACGGAAATACCAGCCTTCCCCGACGAGACGAAAGGGGGCTGCCCCCTCCCGGCGTCAGCTCTAGGTTCAGTTTGTTTGAAAAGATGATAATATGCTGGTTGTACTTCAAGTTATGTAACCTACCATTTGGTATTAGATTATTGTCCCTTTTAAAAGCACCGAGGGTCAAGACCAAAACATGAGCAATTTCGCAGTCCTAACCTGGCTTGTTACTAGGGTTTCCAAACGTACGAAAATTGGTACCCATATTTACTATGGAATGCAGAACAAGTGAGTGAACGTGTCATTTACACAGTCCAGTTCGAAAGTTATTTCGTTTGATTGGATTGGATGTTAATTCCCTATTTTTCCCTTTTTACTTCTGTTTTATTTCTGTCTACCACTTTGCCATTTGGTTCGTGCCCTGATAGCAAAATCCGGCGGTCCGCCGGTGGCCAAAAGGACGACGGAGGGCCATTGCAGGTCCGCTGGCTTGAAAAACACTTGAATGATGTCATAAAGATTTTTAACCAATCAGGGTAGCTGCCATCTGCGGACCACCGGTGAACCTCTCTGGCGGACCGGCGGAGTGGCCCATAGTGGTTCGTCGTAATGCCTACCAAATTTTGCTATCAGGGTGGTAGCTTTCGCCACCCCGGCCACCCCGGCCACCCCGACCAACCCTGGCAATCCATTCATATATAGTTTACCTATATTTTGATTATCACAATAACCCAACACACTTATGTGATGTTTTATTATGGACTTCCACTTGTCCCTGTCTGGAGCTATATTCAGTGCGTAATGAAATGATCGAGTGGTGTAAAATCTCTTGTTTGGATTTTAACAATCTTACGATAGTAACCAGTAGATAAGTTTCATGACTGTGTCTTAATGTATAGATTAACAGGATTGATATTTTCGTCCTACAAAATATAAGGCTGCTTGATTAATTTATGATTTGCTACAAACGTTTAAAATAACTTGAAAGACAACAAATAAAGTTGATCATTGCAGAAGTACCAAGCATTACTCTCTTTATCTTGTTTTTGCTACTGTGTGTGGCCATGTTGTCTTTTGGGGCCAGCCTCCTGCCTCCTGGTGCCCAATTAAGGGCATGGGTGAATGCCCGAATGGTTATGTAGGAATCACATGAGTGCCGATGAAAATAACGCGTAGTTCTTACCCGGTGTGTTCATACAAAAATAAAATATTCAAATAATAACGTTTTTTTTTGCGTCATCGTTTGTCTCTACTCGGAAATGACGTAATCTATCCCGTCCATGCGGATTCAACTCGAGGAGGCCTACCATGGAGATTTTCCTTGCTTCCCCTTTTCCCTTCTGAATCCTTCACGACTGCTCGATTACTGGGAATAGGTGTGCTTCATTCGGCTCGTTAGCTATAGTGTGAATTTGAAGGTGAACGAGTCAGGTCCCCCGAAGCCAAGTCGGGGACCCGCCGGTCGATAGATCAAGCCGTGTCGCCAGTTATCGCTGAAAATATTTTGCCCAAATTATCTCTGATTGATGGAGCATTAGAGACGGACTTGTATAGGTTCATAACGAAGGCCTCTGTTTGTTGAAGTTACCTTCCAAACATTCTGTAAGTTTAATAGACATGAAATGCGTTAATCCAAACTCTCTCCCCGGACGTGGTTACTTGATAGAGCGCCGAAGTGTATATTTTGACAGCCTGAAAATTTGACTGCTGTCTATTTGCCTTGCTCATTATTGCAGTATTTGACAGTACGTAGTCAATCATAAGTCTTGTGTAACTGGTGCACCATGAAGTGAAACCATGGAAGTCATTAGAGCGTGGCATGTGACCAGATACCATGCAGAACACGTTTAATTGCTAACAAGACGGTCACGTAGTTCATTTTATGACTTCAAACGTGAAGTCGAAAGGAAATCTTGTGATAAATATTTCGAGAATTGTAATGTGTCATTATGAATATTTCAAGGATTGAATTATGAGTGGTTTGTGATGTGAGATAGAATTTGCTAACGACCTCATGATCAATGGAAGTTTTAAAATTACTCTTGGCTAAAGGAGTGGGTCTACGATCCCCGTCCGTCGGGTGAAAAGGTACCCACCCGTCAGGAAAATTTTCCATCTTGTAAGGGGAGCCTTCGGGTATGATAAAGCATGTAACCCAGGACGGTTACAGGTCCCCCGACATTTGAGCTGATTTTGCTGTGAAGGAGGGCCAGGGAGGTGTTACGACCTAACCCCTGCATTGGAGGGCAGAGTCCTCGATGAAAACTCAACGTTTCGAATTTTTCTTCAACAAAAAAATCCAATTTCCTTCAATAAAAAGGCAAAATTTCCAAATTTCCTTCAATGAAAGTCCCAAACTTCCAAACTTCCATAACTGAAACCCCAAAATTTTGGCTTAAAGTTTGCCATCCTTCTGAATCCTTCTTCAGACATAAAAAAAATCATTATCCATTACTTATTTATCATACTTATTTTATTATTTATCATTTCACTTATTTATCTTATATATATATATATATATATATATATATATATATATATATATAACAAGAACAAAGTAGAGACCAGTCACAAAGTTGGCAAACAAGAATACAGATTAAGAAAAATGAATTTTATTGATATATATATGTATAAACGAAGCACTCCAAAATAATACAATAGTTGCCAACATGATGTAGTAAATATGTATATTTCCATTCTAAAAGGAAGGCTATTGATCGCAAATCCCGAAAATGACATTCCAGATATTCCTTACTCTCATGTAGGTTATTCGGATACCTACAACTTAAAAATGATTGACTTTGAAGATATTTAGGCACTTTTGTTTTTAAATCTTCCTCTGATTAAAATGTCATTTTGAGAGAACAGTTAAGCGGAAAAATCTTCCTATTATAGAAACAGTCGTAGTTTAAAACTTTCAGCTGGAGGTGTATATATATATGTATATGTACATACATATACATATATATATATATATATACATACATAGACTTAAAACAAAGTCCTGTTTGTAAAATTTCATACAATGGGTACCTTGTATTTTGCACAATAGAAGGGTCCAAGGGCCGCAAAATGGTCCTAAAGTTTAGTAAAAGTCAAGAAAATATCGCACAACCCATTTAATTAAGCACAAGAATAGGCCAAAGAACAAAAAGTTTGCCAATCTTTCTAATGGTGATTATGCAATTGAAGCTTCGCAAATTTAGTGTAAATGACGGAAGCATCCATTATTCTCCAAGAAGTGATAGAATGCATGCATGGACTGATGCATTTTGCATTGTGATTTTACCTTGAGTGTCCCTATGCCATCTTAATGACCTCCAAGAGTTATGAGGCCCTGCAGCTTTAAAATTTCCAAACAAACCAAGTTTGTTCTTCTGACAGAGCCCCCTAAGTTACAGACTTAAAGGCTCTTTATTCAGTTATTAAAAGTTTACAAGAAAGGTCTGGTAAAACTGGAATACATGTTAGATTTTAAGTTATGAATAGTTCAAGTTTAGGTTAGGAAATGACATTTTTCCTCCTTTGGACCCCAAACTAAAAAAAAAAAATAGAAACAGAAATTTTAGAGGTCCCTAGGAGTGATGGGCCCATATGCTAACGTCTTACAAAGATTAATATGAAATCCGGCACCCACTCATTCCAGTTTTGCTCCCTATTCCTCCCATTACGTGACCAAATAATACCGGTACTGAGAAAACTTATACCAACGCCATCTGAAGCTTGGTATTAAGCCAGATTTGTAGATGAGCGGAGAAATTTAAAAAGATAAATTGAATGGCTTTTATAAGCTTAAGCCTAGACCTAAAAATGTCACCGAGATCATACTTGAAAGCAATGTTAAGCCATTGTTTACAACGCAGAGTACATTTGTCTTATGCATGTATATGCATTATGGGCAGAAACAGTAGGCTTAACGCAATAGATGATACATACGATATCAAACTTGTACAACATATGACCAAACTCATGGGCGTGGATCATAGGGGGACGGAGGGACGCGTCCCCTTCACTTTTTTGGAAGGGGGACATCTCCAAAAGCCCCTCCCCCACTTTTTCAATAATATAACATAGATTACGAATTGACACTACATTTTTAAAAGCTAAATTGCGCCCAAATATGGCACCATTTGCCATATAGGCACCTTCCAATTTCATTTTTTCCAAAGGAGAGGGGGACACCCCCTCCCCTTAGACCCCTTCCCAGGACGGCGATTCGAAATGGTGAAAAGTCCCCCCACCTTTGGAAATGGATCCACGCTCTTGACCAAACCTCATAATTAGTCCCCTTTCTGGCGCACTGATGAATCTCAAATAGTGACGAATCTATATGCTTGGTCATTTTGGCATAGTGACGAATACAATTTTCGCCCGAATCTGTATATCTTACCATTAAAAATTGAAATTACATTGTAATATATTTTATTTTCTACAGTTTAAAACATAGTGCAAAAAACCTCCAACTGAGATAACATTCGTCACCATGGGGAATGGAAAAAAAACCACAGATTCGTGAAATTCGGGTTTTCGTGATTCGTCAGTACGCCAAAAGGGGAGTATGATTGAGAGACCTACATAAAACTTGTGCCTATACTAATACATAGCGGAGAATGGTTACTTATATGATGTAAGCAGTAATTTGATACCGACCATTCATTTATTTACACCTCATAGTACAATTTACCATAGTTATTTTAAAGTTAATGACTAATGACGTCATTTAAATGGAGCTGAAAAATGTCAAAGTGGCACCCATAAGATTCTGAAAGTAGTCAATTATCATAATTATTTTCAGAAGAAAAAACAATTTAACTTGCATACCTTACTTCAAGGGTATGGCTGTAAGTACAACTGGACTGTAAGAGAACTGCCTTATGGTCGGTCACTTTCTGGTTGGCTCACGAGTCACTGGCTAATATGATGTAATTGAGTGAGTTCTTCTCGAATACTGCGCTTTTCACATACTTGGAAACGAACAAGACCAAAGCGGCAAGAAACCAAATCCAGTTTGTTCTAGCTCCAATGCGCGATGGCTTTTGCTGATTAAAATGGATTCCTGACAACTATCCGAAGGACAATTCAAACTAGGAAAATGCCCCTTGATAACTCCCCGGGACTATTCTTACCCGGCAATTCTCAGTTCCCACCGGCCCTGGACAGTATTACCCGAGCTTTACCTGCCACCTATAATTGCAAAAGACGCAGAGGATATAGTTTACTTACATATTTTCTGAAGGTGCTGTGGCCGAGTGTAGTAAGGCGGTGGCATTTGAAGCGATAAAGCTTAGCAACCGGGAGGTTCGAGGTTCAATCCCAGGCCAGTTCAAAATAAGGTAGGCTTTTCATCCAAGAGCAATCTACGATTTTCCTATCTGAACTGGCCTTTCAAAAGATATCAAATTTGATCTAAATGCTAAGTTGGTTAGCCATCCGACGTGAAGTTGCGATTCACATTCGTGGTCGCTTAGCGTCGTAAAACAACTACCTTTCAAGTTAAGTTAAAGTTAAAGGTCATGCAAGTCTGGTTTGCAGTTCTTTATGGGTTTATTCGTGTGATTATAGGCAATTCAAGCATTTAGCTCATGTCAATGAAACTCGAGTACAATCAAATTTCCTATGGCCAGCGATGCGGGTATCGTGTTTAGACTACACTACGTTCCACATTACGTCAGAAACGGCCATTTTTGAATAGCCCCGTTTTCCCTATTGACCCAGATATTTAACTGGTTTTGGAAGACTTAGGATGTCTTTTGCCAAGTTCAAGTGAGTCAAAATCCGTTGAAATCTCCTTGTTTCACTTTTCGCCAAGGGGGGGGGGGGGTTACGGTACATTTCATCACATATCTACCCGGCTGGTGTTAGAAAACACAAACGATGATCATGTCAATTTTTGTGATGGACATCTAAATATGCAAAATGATTGTTACAAGTGACCAGATCGAGTTTATAATTAACATGACTACTCAACATGTCTTCTAGCAAAGAGCACGTGATTGGACACACCCCCTCTCACACAAGTATGTCTGCTACAATATGCTTTTATTTGCGAGCATGCCAAATATACCCTCTTCTCCAGCTAACTTGCCCCAAGATCACAAATACTTGCCCTCTAAAAAGCCAAAGTCACCAAATAAAAAATTCGCTCTTGCAAGTTGCGTCCATCAGGCCTTACTGTTCTTTATAAAGCTTAACCCGCCGTGCAGCAAATTTGCCCTGAGCAAAGTCGTTCTATAAAGTCACCAAAGTATTATTATGAACCATATTTATATAGGGCATATATAACCAGGGGCGTAGATTTCTTTTTAACTTTGGTGGGGGGGGGGGGTGAACTATCGCAAATGTGGAAAATGTGCACGCGAAGCGCGAGCCCATGACCGGTGGGGTCCTGGGGCCCGCCTTAGGCCCCTGGTGGGGTCCAGGGGGCAAAGCCCCAGAAGCTTCTGGGTTTTAATGTCTCAGAAGTGCCAGGAAGACTGTTTTAAGGGGTTATTTTCAGTGGTAATGTTCTTTGGTAGGCTATTGGTATATTCATGCATTTAGGAAGTAGTCTACTATTTTGAGCACAAAACTCGTTGATAAGCTGCACTGGCTTGAAATTGTGCAAGAGCAACAATGTTCTGTTAAGCTTAAAAGGCAGGGATCAACATATAGGGTAATCTCAGACAACTGATTTTGAATTCGGAGATCATTACAAGACTTGCAAGTTGGCTTGAGATCAGTGGCGTAGCCAGTTTTTTGTGATTGGGGGCCCATAGTTGATGTCGTAATAATACCTCAGTTCCCCCAAGTCTGCTTAAATTACACCTTTATTTTTCATGCGTTCCTGCATTTGCATGCAGTAGTTTTGATCTTTCGCTTGTCACTACATAAAGGTGTCGTCCTGGGGAAGGTGTTCCCCCTCCCCTTTAAGAATTTTCATT
Organism: Holothuria leucospilota; assembly: GCA_029531755.1. Taxonomy (NCBI): domain Eukaryota; kingdom Metazoa; phylum Echinodermata; class Holothuroidea; order Aspidochirotida; family Holothuriidae; genus Holothuria; species Holothuria leucospilota. Next base: position 39,027,149 of record CM055982.1, read on the forward strand.
AATTTAAGGTCTTTTAGATGCAAAATGGTGCTATCTTTGGGATGTTTTTGGAACTGATCATATATGGCCGGAAAATGTCCATAATTTAGTGAATGTTAATTTTTGGTAAGGTAAAAGAGGAAAATATGTTGTCTATTAAAAGACAGATACGTTGTCAACAAATCTCCTGAAGCACCCTCCCTTCTGTCTATTTTACTGCCTTCTATTTCGGGAAAGTTTTTACACAAAAATATGTGCTTGGAGTCCACAGAAACATTCTTGAGTTATTACGAAATATGTCCTTTCCTTCATTTTGCATCAGGCGCGGATCCAGAAATTTCGAGGGGGGGGGGGGCCAAGCCGGAAAATCTCATGTGCACCGAAGGTGCACCACGAGCGCGAAGCGCGAGTTTCTACGCGTGGGGTCCAGGGGCCCGCGTTAGGGTCCCTGGCGGGGTCCAGGGGGCGAAGCCCCCGGAAGCTCTCGCAATATTGCATTTTAAGAGCACAGAAATCGGCTCTAGTTCTTATGTCAGTGAGATTTTATACCTTTTCATGTTGCATGGAATTTGATGAGTGTGGCTCAGTATAAGTTACTATGTGTACCTGCAGAGTTCCGGAGAATCTAAGTAATCTTAAAACTTACACGCCAACATTATGAGCCCGTGTAGGTAAGTTGAAATTATTTTTGCCATAATGAGTGTTTTATTTTCGTTATACGGTATTCGGGTATAGGACGTCAGATGAAACAATTGCGCGCGAAGCGCGCCGAAAATTTGAATTTACATTTAAAACCATTGCGATGACTAACGGTGTCAATTCCCTTTATATGTGTCTATCAATTAGAAGGTGGGTTCGATTCTAAGTTTTCAGTTCTCATAAGAAGAGGAGGGTGAAAAAATGAATATCAGTTGCTTTACATCCTTACAATGCTGGCTCCTCTGAAATCACGTTTATGCACACGAATAATTGGCTTATGGTAGAACCCCACCGATGAGTAATGCGAATACGTTCGGGACCATATTGATAGTAAAGGGAGCAATTCAAGGTTAGAAGTGCGCAGATCAAGCAAAAATCAAGAAATATTGAGAAGACTTTGCAAAAATCGTGAAAGATTTCAAATGATTTTTGGTAAAAAGTGATAAAAATAAATCCATCACTCGATAAAAAGGTACCTCTCTCCGTAAGCGTAAAGAATTGCGCGCGAAGCGCGCCGAAAATTTTCGGTATAGAGACTCCCGGGAGCTCTGCATTAATTGTACACAAAAAAGGGGGACCAACAGGACTCTCACAACCTGGCATCCATATGGGAGGAGAGATGATATATCACCTTCTTTATGGATTTCTGAAGGGTATACCCTTTAGAAATCTATGACCGATGGTGCCGGCGGGAGTTGGTGATTGGGGGAGCCGCAGATAACTGCTAAATCATGCCTTTTTAGGCAGTGGGATTTCAAAAACGCTATATACAGGAGTGGGAGAGCCTTTTCTTGTTAGTACATGAGAGTGCAATCCCAGGAAGGGGTTTTCCCTCCCCTCTGAGAAATTTTTGTTAATTTTAGGGGGCTTTATGCAAAATGGTGGTATCTTTGGGCCATTCTAAAGTGATTGTATGTTTAAAAAATGTCCACAATTTAGTGAATTCTAACTTTTGTTCGGGTGAAAAAGGGGAGTAAGAGACGGTTCATATATTGTCTTCAAACTTCCTTAAGTCCCAGGAAAAATCATGGGCGTGTATCCATCTCCATAAGTGTGTGTGTTTGGAGGGGGGGGGGACTTTTTCACATTTGTCAATCGCCGTCCTGGTGGAAGAAGCAGTGGTGGTAGCCAGAATTTGCGTCACGGGGAGGCAATAAGTTTTGTGATCGTTGGCATGAGGGAGGTGGTCTAAGGGAAATTTTTCTAGAACTGAATGCCCTCAGATTCGATTTGGTGCAACAAAAGTGTAGGATTTTTAGGTCTTTTTTCTTCTAAAAATTTCGTTTTCCTTGGCACAATTGCAGTCTGTTCCATCATTTTTGAAAAAGTGAGGGGGCCTTTTCGACAATGTCCCCCCTTTCAAAAAAGTGAGGGGTACGCGTCCCCCATGATCCACGCCCATGGGAAAATTGTACACGCAATTATACCTGCGTGGAGTCCACAGAAACATTCTTGGACTATATATAAATTTTACCTTACATTTTAAAAGAATATCCAATGTTGACAGAGAACAGTATAGAGCCTCCCGGGAGCTCTGAATTAGTTACAGTGTACAAAAGAGGGACCAACGGGATTCTCACTACCCGACATCCATATGGGAGGTGATATGACATATCACCTTCTCTTTAAGGTATAGCAAGAGCGATGGTGGACAGGCAAAATTCGGTTCAGAAAAGATTTTCGACGTTATTGAACGTCGCGGTAAAATGTTTGGAAAATAAGCAACGGCAATTACGTACTTTCAGTCTTTCAAGTCATGTGCTAGACTAGATTAATCACAGATCCCATAATGATGAGAGCCCTACAGAGGAGGAGATGTACTTTTTAGAAAAATGTTTGCATTGGAATAATTTCTTACGTCATAGCTTTGTCAATGGTATATGAAATCGGGTGTAAACCCTGTCTTATGCGCTCGAAGCGCGCTGAAATTTTGAATAAATATTAGTCCATGACAAAACCTGCATTCAGAACCTGCATCGGACACTGTCACTCCCACCAACCTATGCTATTCAGAAACGAATTTTCTGAGAGAGAATTCTTAAAAAGCACTTTTGCTCCTTTGTTCCCCTGTGAGTAGTTACCGAAAGCTATTGATAATAAGGACAACTCTGACACAAGGCTTGACGCTAGCGGAACGTGCCAAAATTTGGAATTTGTCGAGAATATCCAAAATGTATGATAGTTTGAGAACAGTTTTGTGAAAGAAAATGTTTAGAACAAATGAACCAATCATCAAAAACACATCTCACCCTACACCCTTCACAAAAATCTGTAGCTTAAACGAATTTTGGGACCATTTTAAAAATTTTCAAGAAGGAATGGGGGAGGGGGTCACACGTCACCCATTGCCCACTGTGCCGACGCCACTGTCTGTTGCTTAAAAGCCTTTTGAGATCATTTTTAAACTTTTCAGACAGTTACGAAATCGAACAGAGTATGCACTCCGCTACTTTGCCTGCAACAGCTGGTGCCACTGTGCACAACAGCACGTCACCTGACAGCTTGTCTTCTGTATTCATTCTGCAAGGTCTGTATGGCGAAAACTTTGCCTCTCAATCCCTCTAGATTACAAAAAATTTCACACTTTAACACAAAATTGTTACTAAATTTCAGTGCAGCTAGCCGGGCCCATACTGCATATGTCACGATGTTTACTTATTTAGATCTTTAGTCAGCGATCATTACTCAGCTATTCACCTGTTTTCGAACATTGTAGCTCTCCTTTCGTCGCCAACCACTTTGAAAGATATCTAAAGAGATAATCCAGCTATAGCTCCACCAACCCCTACAGAAATATATACTTTGAATACGTTCTTAGACACTTTTATTCATTTTTTGCTCTTAATTTTTCTTTCTCCTTTTCTTTTTTTTTCTTTTTCTTCCTTTTTTCTCCTTTCGTTTTTTTTTTTCGTGGCGAGGGGGGGGGGGGCCGGGCCCCCAGGCCCCCCCTGGATCCGCGCCTGTTGTGCATTGTGAAAGGGCATCTAACGCTAGCAGATACCTGAATAGGACCTCCTGAAAGCTCTGCATTAAACATATTAATTTGGGGGGGGGGGGCGGGACAATTAAATAATGCGTATACTACCTGACATCCAAATGGTAATATAGAGTACGACGCCGAACACTTTACAACTATCGTATTTTTACTATTTTGGAACTAAACTCCGGACGAACAGCTGCCAGCAATGAAAAATGAGAGAGAGTAAAGGTGCAGGGAGGTGATATTAGACCTCCCTGACAGGTGTAGTAAAAGGGGTGAAGGACTAAGAGCGTTACAGAGTGCTGTTTTCGTCATAAGTGTATTAACAATCACCATCTATACCGATAATTGCTCAGCGCGAACTGGCGAAGCTCTGGTAAAATTTTTTGAAAATGTATAACGGTAGATACGTACTTCCAACCTTCTACATCATGCTACATATTAGATTGAAAGATCCCATATTGGTGCGAGGTCCCCCACAGATGTTTGGAAATGTATATCTGTTCTTCGGAAAGTGTCGTGATCAGAACAGTTTCGTGTATTATTACATTAATCATGGACATGCCATGGAGTGTAAACAATGACGAATAATATTTCCATTACAAAACCTGCATTCAGACTCTACATCGAGACACTTTCAATTGCCCAACAAACCTACATGCCACTGCCATAAGCCAGTCTTTTACCTATTAATTCGTAAACTTTCAACATTTTGCTGCTATGCTTCTCCGAAAGTTGCAATCGGAAGATATTGATAATATGGGTGACACTGACGTAAGGTTGGAAGCGCGCGGAACGCGCAAAAATTTTGCCAGATTGCCAACGATTTGCTCAAATTCTGATAGTTTGAGAAACATTTGTCACAGAAAGTGAAGCGAGATTGAAAAAATTTCTTACGAAAATGAAGAATAAAATATACTTTCCATCATACACGTATCTGTAGACTGAAACATTGGGGGAATGATTACATGGGCCATCCCCCCTAGTCAAATGTTTGGGGGGATATATCCCCCATCCCCCCGGGATTTACTCCCATGTATATAACACAATTGGCATCCCATGATGAACCTAATTCCACAATTCAAGACTTCATACATAAATCAATGGAAGGGATCATGAAGAGTTTACTCAAGATTAAAAACCTTATTAAATTATGAGTAAATATGAGGGTAGTCACGGTCATGCATCACTAGGAGTACCTAACGATGCTCAAGTGACTTGGAATGAATTTTTCAAGCACAATACGGTGATTTTGTAATCCGTCCCTCTTTTCCTGAACCGTGATTTATTGGAATCCCAAGTAATTATTATAAAAAAGATATAAGCAAAACTGAATTTTATATCAAATTTTCAACCCAAAGTTCCCTTTGAGAAAGAATAGGCAACATCATAACGTCATATTGATCGGCACTAAGTGCGTAGCTAGGATTAGATGGGGATGGGGAGCGTAAGACCACAATACCCCATAGCGCCAGAGGTACCTATGGAGCATAAAGCCCTCCGCCTGGGCGTGGGTCAAGGGGTCCACCGCATGGCGTTTCTTCGTAATCAACACTGTCGGTCTTATAGAAATATTTCCCCGACATATGTGATATTCGGGAATTTTTCGCCCTAGGGTCACAAGGGATTTCAATCGCTCACCTCGTCCATCGTGGTTTTATGCCTGATCAGCATTTTTTCTTCAAATTTACAACCAATTTGCTCTTCCATAATGTCATGTGTTTTTAAGTAAATGCAAAGGAAGCATAACCTTTAGTTCAGAGGCGTAGCTAGACTGTTTTTATGTGGAAGGGTACAAATTACAAAACCGAATTTTTTGAAAGATGCTATGTCTAAACATAATAATTTGGCCACTAATTCTGCTGCATTTGGTGGTGTAAGTTGCAATGCTACGTACGCCCTTGACTCCACCGGGGACGCACTCTGATCTGTGAAGTCATACGCATAATGTCTATAGGTGTAATTTGGAATACTCATGTACTATTAGGTCTCAAGATGTTTGCAAAGTTGGTCTTGATCGAAAACCTTGACTGTAATTCGCAAATGCTTGCAGGAGCATTAAGAGCCATCCGCAAGCGTGCGATCTAGGGGCCAGCTTACATGGCAAAAGTGAAATATAAACGGCTTAGGTGGGATCCATTAACAATGTCCGCGGAGGCTCTAGGTCTAGGGTATACATAAATTCGTATGCATTTAGAATGGAGCTTTCAGATGTGTAATAAGAAGGCCAAAAGATCATAAAGTGAATGGATATTTATTCAGACGAATTTGTCGAAAACTACCCCAAATATTCTGCAGACTTCGCCACCTGCTCCCACACCTTGAACTTGACCATGGACCCTTCCAGGTACATTTAGACAGAATCCTGGACCCTAGAACCGGGGGGGCGTCTAAACCACCAAATTGTCATTCTAAATTGAAATCCCGGCCTTTGGTTCCACTTTTAAAAACTGGTGTGGTATATCCTACCTAGTTTATGTCTTTATTGCACAACATAATAGGGCAGGTTACGTTCATTAATTAGCCAGTTAAGCACCACGAAATAGTTACTGCCCTTCATTACATCGGTTTAATTAGTTTATAATATTTGTAGATTAATATTTCTAAACAGAATCCTAAGTTAAAAGCTCTCCCTGACGATTGAAAACTCTCTAAAAACATTTCTTGTCAGCTTTTGTCGATCATCTGAGACTGACGATGGGGAAGTCTGTTTTATACCATTCGAATGACATACTTTTAACAGTAATAATACATGGGTTGTCTATTAAAAACATCATAAGCAGGTTACCGTTCCAAGTCCAGTGACCTTTGTAGTTAGCCAAACTCTCAACCCCCAAAATTCTGACCGATCTGTCAAAAGTGCTATAAACTTATGGATGGTCTGTTTTCCAGCCCGTTTAACATCTTAATGAGTGAAACCAACCACCCATGCATGTCCAAACTTCTTTAGCTTTTTTGGGGTAAAAACATTAAAACAGTGAATCAGCCTTCTGTGACAGTTAACATGCATGAAATGTCACTACCGGTGATCCGTTCTACTTATAAACAGCTGTAAATTTTGCTCCCTGTTCACAAATTTGATTTTTGTTTCAGGCTCTATTCAAGTCCAATATTTTTCTACAAAACAAGACCATCACGATGCTGGTTGAATTATCTTTACTCGTGTTTCTAGCATTTGGAGCCGTTTCCTCTGGTAAGTACTGTCATGATTTATTTCTAATCGACTTCTCGTACGTAAGGTCCTTACTCTTTGTATCCAAAAACGTTTATGTAAACATCTGCCGATTTTGGCACACTTTCAAAAAGGACCTACGAACTTTACAGAAATTACAGTCTACGAAAAATTTTATCCCAAATACTGTTTAGGCTTAGCCTATAAGATCAGGTTACGCTCTCCGAAAACACCTGTCTCTGTGCCTATGAAACGTTGAGCAAATTAGTATAATCAGAAACCACGGATTAATGGGCACATTTGTATCTGAAATGTTGCTCAATACTTAACTCTTACTATTTTAATCAGTGTAGCGGGGGGTGACTATTGAATAGATGTGGGGTTGGATCGATGAACTGACATTGAGGACTCTATTTGACCTTTTGGGTTTCATTTTAGAAATCCACCATTAGTTAGACTGCACTTTAAACTTTTATTTCCTGAGGCAATTTCACAATCCCTTGAAGTAAACTGCATGAGGTCTGACCTGGAGAAGCGAATCGTTCACGCCCCTTTCCTTTGTCACTGTGGGAGAAGTGGTTACCTAATACACAGACTAACATCTATTAGGACGTGGCCTCGAAGCTACTGGCACTTAAGTCTGACAAAAAGTTGGACTCTCAAATAAGATGTTAATGTCTTTTATAGACTCCATTTTGATTCTGATTAGTTTACGGCACATACCGTTACAGATCCAGCAGGAAACAGGCTTCGTGTTCTTATCGCTGATTATAGGGACTCCCCCCAAGAAAAAGTTGCACTGTTGCGATCTTTATACTACTTTGATACACTTATCAATTATCCGTGACAGGCTCTTTCACTGACTGCAGGGAAGAAGTTTTTTTGTGGCCCTAGTTCATCATTAGAAACCAGATTTACTAATGTTCTTGAACGGGAACAAAAGAAAGATTATGTAAACGAAGGACATAAGGTTTGTCAGGCCTGTATTTTTAAATCCCATATTGAGGCATTAACTGTACATTTTCTGATCCAAGATGTCAAATAGCTTGCACGATCTAAGTCTACAATTTTTATGGCTCGTATGCGGTAAGAACTTTACGTCTTTTTACTGATATTTATAGATCTTCCGTGTATAACTGATTTATATTCCAAACATATAGTTATAAAAACATATTCTTTAAACGGCAATTACTTTACGATGCCAAATGGTCATTAACATGGCAGAAAGTCACCAGTGGTTTTACACCACGTCACTGGATCACCTCTCGCTTAGGAATGCTCGAGGCAGGGAGAAGGGGGAAGGGGATGAAACATTCCCCCAACACACAAACTTTGAGAGGAGAAATTTGCTTCATTCGGGCTAAAAAGATACTGTTTTCGGGCGAAAATACTTAAAACTTCGACAAATGAGCTCAGCCTCCGCCACTGGGGGTGGTCCTCAGTAAAAACTCAGAAAAGAGCCCCACCACAAGTGTTGTCAGCCAAAATGGCGGCTTTATTAAAAACTGTTATGTCTCACACACTAATAAGAAGAAATCAGTCGACTTTTATATTGGTGTTCAGTTGGTGTTAACATTTGCATTGTAATTGCTTTCTTAAGATTTACATTTTAATTTGTATGTCTTTTATGCTGGAAGACAAGGATATTGAAAACTAGACCAAGTCTTATTTATAGGTGACTGATCATCATACAGTGCGCGTTTGGAGAGTATGCAGACTAAAATGTACAAATTAAACTGTCTTCTACTGTGTGAAATACATTTTAACGTGCTGTATGCGGTCAATATTTTAACATGCACACAGATATCTGGAATCATAATCACTGTAACTGTCATTCGAGAAAGTAAGTCCCTTTTAACACTATTCAGTATTCAGAATTGCTACATTACCTTAAATACGAGGAATGGACACAACTCGCCCTGAACCACAACATCGTTTCCCTGCTGCCGGTGCTTAGCCTAGCAGGTCCATCATTACGACTTGGCCTCTATAAAAAGTGTTCACTACAAAAAGTGTTCATCTGTCATTTTCTTGGTTTTACCTATATAGGTTTACAGTAAAGTTGAAGAAGTCATCTCTAAGACAAAAACTCCTTACAAATAATTCGTTTTCAGAGCTTTTGTCATTATCTTGATTCATTTCTATGTTTGTATATCCGATTTCCTAAGATAATTCATGTTAATGTATAATCTATGTATTTTTGAGTCTCTTTAACCTCCTCGGAGGTGACATGGAGAATGACAATAAACAAACAAACAAACAAGCTATTTCATGTCGAATCGAAGACGCTTAAAATGTTAATTTCCAAACCGCACTTTTCTATTGACTAAGTGGGGTATATATCAAATTTCCAACCTCACTGCCGGAGGTCATTTACTATAGCTACACCAAGGCTCTATTCCACTCAGGCTGCAAACAATAACACGGTAAATTGGGCAGGACTGTAAACAAAACTCATCCAAGCACCTGGCTGCGTTCTCTCAGAAATTATTCCTGTGTGTCAGTCAACTGGCTGGGGTTTCTGGAGCTGGATTAAATGTCAGCATGTGGGATATTATTGCTCTCTATCAGCCAGTCAGCAAAATGTGTAACTGGACAAGGAAGGGACTCAAGGGAACAGCTTAACGTTACCAACTTCATCATGTAACATTCATAATATTTGGCTGTGGTTTTGGCAACATGATATACCAGACTTAGGTAACAGAATCTCGAGGTGTGAGAAACAGCATATTAAAATAGTCAAAGGAGTATGTTGCCGTAGGGTAGGGCTGAGGAACCTTTTTATTCCTATATTAATTAGTGCCATTTTAGTGTTGACAAAATCATTCAAGGGCTCAACGAAATTTTCACATGCCTGTCAACTCCCCATGCATGCTACAATTCACTTAGTGTGTTATGCATTTGACTCGTACACTTGTAGTTGTACCTTAATGCGGGGTATTAAGCAATGACGGAAGTAAATTAAATGGCTAGCATATTAAAAATGCATGCAAAATAACACCTTCATGACTTAAAAAGATTGTCTTTTGAATTTTCTCGAGGGTCTGATCAAATGATTTCTGGCCGTGCATTGCCTACGGGTCCATAGGCGTATGAGATGGAAAGGGCACAGGGGCAGCTATGCCCCCTAAAGTTTTGGACAACCCCAAAATTAGGGCACAATCTGTAGAAATGTGAGCAAAGTTCTCCTTAAAAGGCACAGAGCTTCGCCGTCGGGCATAAAAATCGGGCAAAAAAAATTGTGTCACCCAATCCAAATGGTTCCATACGCTTGTGTGCCGGCTGGAGGTCCCCCATCTGTGCCGTAGGACATTTTGGTGGTTTTGGCCACTGGCAGTGATGTAGCTAGTGGTAACTCGCCCATCAGTGTTAAGGCGATGTGCAGGCCCGTAGTCAAGGGGAGGGGGGTGGCAAGGAGGGCTTGGCTCTCCTTAGAAAATTTTTCGCCCCCTAGAAGATAAAAAATTACCATTGCCGTAATGCATTTGAGTATGTTTCGCCCCCTCTGGAAAATTTTTCACCCCCCAGCCCTTCCGCCCCCTTCAGCACCTTGTCTGGCTACGGGCCTGCGAGTGTGGTTCTACCAAAGCAGTTTATTACTTGCAAAGCCGCCCTGTAAAATGCCGTTTATTTTATCTAACATGGGATGCATCGTATATTACATGAAAAACTAGCGTGGTGCTTTGCTTAGATGGTTTCAAGAAATTTGAAGTACAGAATACCTCCCAACACAAAACCCGAGGCCGGCACTGCCCTCGGAGTTTTGGTTACCCTGAGATCAAGTGCACGCCGATGGAACTTGTAAAGACCGGTCGATCTTCCTCAGACGGTTTACTTGTACTGTAGCACATCAGTCTGAATACTCATAAAAAAAAAAAAAAAAATTCATAGGAGTACGAGCCGAGGGGCTCGAAAGTTGCAGCCTGACCTCTGGCCCCGCAGTTAAGGCAATTTCTGTGTCACTGGTATAGCTTTGGAAAAAATGATAAGCAATTTTCTTAGAAAGGACAGGTTGTTCTCAGGCAGAACGACCTAGCCATTTAGAAAAATATCCCGTACGCCTATTGTTTGGTTGTCCCCCTGGAAAAGTAATCTATTTGGGAGTTCGTTTGATTTTCCCCCTTTGGTTTTGCATCTTTGGGCTTAACAGAGTAGAACGTTACCTGTTTCTGTTTGACTATTTGATATAGAAGATTTTATAACTAGTGAAATCTGTACAGTGATGAATGTAATTACGAAAAAGTAAATATAATCACTGGATGTAAGGTTTGGTTCACTTTGACCGACATTGTCGATATAGGCAACTTATTTCACGCTCAGTATTCGCTTGATTACATTTCATGACTTCGGGGCAGGGGAAAGGCATCACACAACATGACGTCATACCTGCAGTCCTCTCGTCAGGACAAGTTACATTTTAATGGAGAAATTTGTTTAGTCATGTCTGTGATTATTCAATACATCCGCTCTACGAGCAAATCAATGCCTGGTTACAGGAAAACATTTGGTGTGTTGTGAGTTTTGGAACCTGATCATACCCCACACAATATTTGAAGTGCTGGGGTACCTGTGTGTAATTTTTAGAAGGACAATCGCGGCATCACCACCTTAAACTATCATCTCAAATGTCAGCTGCTAATGCTACAATTTATCCATTTATAGCAACCACATTGGGTAAAGAATCGCCATTGTTTGAAACTAAACATATTGAGAAAATATTGTAGGCCGCAAATCCTCCAGAAAAGTAGAGAGCAAAAACTCATTTGCATTTCCTCTTGACCATTAAACCGCAGCCCACTTAATAGATTGGGTAATAACCGCTCTTGGGTGAACTGCACAGCCCAGACAAGATGAACCCAGCAGAGAGTGAAAGTTAGCAACCAACATCCTGCAAGGGACAGTTGTTTGCAGAACACACTGGCCAGCTCAATGATCTAATGTAATTATGAGTTACTGAATTAATTTGGATGTTCCTACCTTTGTTACTCATACATAACACTGGTTCAATTGTAACATGCTCTACGAGCTTTCGAGCAACAAAAACGTTATGAAGCAATATTCAAAAAGGTACATATAGATAGTTCTCAGTGACGTCACAGCTAGGGGTTAGCAACGGCCATGTCTGAGGGCAAGCCTGTACACACATGCCGGTGTTGCCCTCAGACATGGCTGAAATAATACACGTGAAAAGCTCCTATGACGTCACGTGAGAACTATCTATACTTCCATCTTTTTATTTTGCAGACAGCTACAGCTACTCCTATGAGCTTGAAAAACCATGTTTCTACACTGGTAAAGTGTACTGGTCAGGTGATAAGTGGAAACCAACGCCATGCTCTCGATGTACCTGTGACGACGGCAACAGTAAATGTAAATTCAGAACGTGTCCTGAAATAGAATGCAGCGGCCCTTTGAAAGAAAGTCGAGAACAATGTTGTCCCATCTGTCAAGGCAAAGTCATCAGTGAGTTTTGCTTAATATATAGTTTTATGTACATGTGTCGTCTGGCCTCACTTCACCCCAAAAGTTTTGAAGTCGAGGTGTGAGTTTTGCACGCGATAGTGACAAAGCCAGGAACGTTTTCATAGGAGGGGATCTTACCATATCATGATAGGGGTATTGAGTGACGTCTGGTCGGACTGTCTGCAAAGTGGTCCAACACGAAAACGTAGCTAAAGCCGAACGCATACGGACGACAGAAAACGCGAAACACGAAACAGAAAACACGTTTCGTGTTTTCTCTCTCTAACGTCCGTGTGCGTTGGACGAAACAAAAAATAGCGAAACACTTGTTTAGCTAAACACTTGTTTCGCGAAACGCTGTTTTCTGTTTTTGTCCAAAGCACACGGACGTCAGAAAACACGAAACGTGTTTTCTGTTTCGTGTTTCGCGTTTTCTGTCGTCCGTGTGCGTTCGGCTAAAGGTCACTTGAGGAGGGGGGTGTTATGCTCATTGACCAAAGATATTATAAGCATAGATTCTAAACTCCTATACCTACACTGTTACGCTCAGTGACTCCTCATGGAGACGTATATATCGGGGCGGAAGTGTTAATTTGACATGGGCGCCGTTGTATTCCGCGATCTTCGTACAAAAATAAGAACGTGTTACAGAAAATTTCATTGTTTAAAGAGGCTAGCGTGCGTGCACTTTTACAACGCGTTCTATACGAACAGAATACATTTCTCTGTGTACTATCCGGAAAACTTGACGCACTCTAGAAACAAACGCGCTAGTTGCTTTCCCGTTGTGAGCGCGTAAGTAATTGAACGCGCATATAAAAGTGCGTCACTTGAAGATACCAAAGAAACTGACCAATGAATGTCCATAAACTTGCAAAACCAGTCATTGTGCGTTCATGTTCAAGTGTAAATACGTGGAATGCCCCGTTGAAGAAATAAGTTATTCTTGTTCAAGTGGAATTTATTGGGGCGTAGTACTTCTTCAGTCAACAGCATTCCGAAATAACAAGTATTAATACTTTTGTAAGACATTCTTTTGCCCGTTTGTTTTCAAAACGACTGAACAGTGATCAGCACTTCCACCTTGATATATTGGGCTCCATGGGGAGTCAACGTGCCATTTTGAGTTTGGAATCTATGCTTGTAATATCTTTGTCATTGACTGCATGATTGTATGGCGAGAATACGAACAGGGTTGGGATCAGTAGCCAGACTTAAGGTCATGTGGCGCTCTTCCAGGCCGGGGGCAGCTTTTAAATTTTGTTGGGGTATAATTTCCATTTTGACAATTTTCAGTTGACTATCGACAGGTCATCCTCTTCCTCATAAATACGTTGTCGTTTTCTCTAACTTGATTCATGTAATACATTAGAACATAAACCGAATATGCATTTTTAATAATTATTGGGATTCGGTGTATTGGTCTATATTCTATTCGATGACTCTAGTTTGCTGATCAACAAAGTGAATGTTGTTCACCATTGCCTATGGAGGAAAAGAGGAGACGGTTGGGACAGTCCATGAGTCCCGTGGGAACCCCCTTTAACCATACTGGCGCTCTACGCATGGGAAATGCATAACTTTACCGGTCAAAGTTTGTGAGTCTTGAGTTATAGGCGAAAGGAGCTGGAGCTGGTGGGAGGGGGTTAGAAACCCCAGTCACAAATGTAGGTAAGGGCATAAACTAGGCTTCCTCCCCCACTTTTCAAGGACGAAAACCCTTATTTGTACACTCTGTGAAATTTATCAAGCCTTTTCAATAAAAAACAAACTTTTCAATAAATGTGCTTCACTTCGATCTGGTGGATAGGACCTCTCTCTGGGCAAAATTAATTTCTCATAATTTAAACGGTAAAGTCCTCGAAGTAATTTATACTTTGTACAGAAATGCGAAGTCGTGAATTATTAACAATGGAGAAAAGTCAAGTCTTTTTAATTGTAATTTAGGGGTAAGACAAGGGGAGAACCTGTCGCCAATATTATTCTCTATTTTCCTCAATGATTTCGGGGAGTTTATAAGTCGCTACTATAAAGGATTAGACCATTTATCCCATTCAATTTGTGAAAATTTAAGTTGTGAAGATTTTGATGTTTTAATTAGGTTGTTTACATTACTTTATGCCCGATGACACTATTGTTCTAGCTGAGACTGAGTCGGATATGAAATCAGCGTTAACAGGGGTTGAAGATAATTTTAAAGCCTGGCATATGTCTGTTAATCCAAGTAAAATTAAGATTATTATTTTTTCGAGAGGGAAAGTTAGGAAAGTTCCAACTTTCTATTTTGCGGGGAAAGTAGTTAATGTTGTTGAAGATTAAAATTATTTAGGTGTAACCTTTAATTATAATAATAAATTTACCAAGGCTAAATGTAAGCAAGTAAATTCAGCTAGAAAAACACTCTACAGTTTACTTATCAAGTCTCACAATTTGAATTTACCTCTGGATTTGTTGCTACAGTTATTTGATCAAATTGTTATGCCAGTGTTGTTATAATTATGGTTGTGAAACCTGGGGTTACGAAGATATCAAACAATGGGGCTGCCCAGCCGAGTAAAAATTAATAGAGGGCGCTCTCATATGGTTCCTACCAGTTGCGCGAAACGTAAGCTCGACCACGAAGTTTGTTAACAAAACTTCATCGCTCATTACGTCTAGGCCTACGTACTCGCTCATAAGTTGCTTTTGAAGCTGAATATTAAAGAGCTCCCATGTTTTAGCACGCCGCAAAGCAGTGTTCCTGGGCAGTACCCAAAGGTAAACAAAGAATTATCAGGAGTGTTAACATATATACCCAGAAGAATAGAAGACTACATCCCTGATATGGACCTATCAGTAGCGGCCTAGTAGCCAACTCACTGCAGGCCGAGTCAAAGATAGATCGCTCGGCTATAGCCCGGTAGTTGTATTAAGAAGCATCATTCCTCAATAAATTCCACTTACATGGAACACTTTTCTCTTCTTCCAGGCTTTTCACATAAGTACTTTTGAATATGAACGCACAGTGACTGGTTAGAAGTTCATGGACCAACTGATTGGTCTGTTTCTATGGTATCTTCACTAGCGCACTTTAAAATACATGCATTTAAATTCTTACGCGGCTACGCGCTAACAACGAAAAATCAACCAAAGCGTTCGTTTTCCAAGAGCGCAGTAGTGTGAGTCAATTATTCCGGACAATACACAGATAAATGTATTATGCGCGTATAGAACGCATTGTTAATGTGCACGCACGTCAACTCTTTTAACAATGGAATTTTCTATGACGCGTTCTTAGATTTGTACGCAGATCACTGAATAGAACGACGCACATATCAAATCCACACTTCCGCCCCGGTAATACGGTATTTCGGAATCACCTACAGCGCAGGCGTAGTGACCTTTGAAATAAGGTCAAGTGAGGGGTTTTCATTGTTTCAGCAGTGTTTTATTTTTCTACCTTCATGGAAATCTCCTTTTCATAAAAAAGAACCTTAGTGCATTCCAGAAGCTTTAAAAATGGTTTCAAAGGTTAAAAGAAATTTCAGAAATAAAAAGTCTTTCTGAAAACGTGCAAAAATTGAAATATTTTCTAAAATGAATCGAACTTAGTGTCTATTTCAGGACATTCTTTAAATACATGGAATTATAAGCAGACATATGTGGAATGTCTTCTGCATAGCTACCGAAGCGTACGTACTCCTTCTCGCACGTACCTCTAGTGCACGGCATGTACGTACGTATATCTGTTATAAGCGTACTAGTATACGGCAGTTATTAACAACTATATATGCAGCCCACATATCCCCATATGCACACATATCATGCAGACTGACTAGCCGGTGTGGGCCGGGTGACGCTAGAGAACTTCATCAAGTATAGCCTACAAGGTTAGTGAAAGGAAATCGTAGATTATTTTCTTTACCATTTTTTCGAGTGATCATTATCACACGCATTTCTTCTATTCTAAACTGGTAGGCCTAACGGTAGCGTTTCGAGTTCGGGCATTTTCAGTGTGGCAAAACTAACGTTAACGTTGGACTAGCTTAACGTTAGAGCGAAGCTAGTTAGTAGTTTAAGTCCCCGTTTTCTCGACTCGCCATTGTCAAATTAAACGTGCAGATACATCACCATCTTTCATAAATCTCAATAGCCTAGATTTTGTGAGCCTAACTCATGACAACCTTCCCTAAACTGTGTCGATAACGTGATCAATCTGAGTACTGCTGTGATCGTGAGGCTTATGAGTCGAGTAGCAGTAGGCTACCTGTCTCTGCACAATAACGCTTTGTACGTGCACAATCATACAATTATGTGTACAGTATATACACTATGCGTATCTCGTACCTACATGTACGTACATGTAATTTTTGAATGTTTACATCCCGCCATCAGCCGAGTGTCTGCGTAGCGGCTCTCATTGGCTGTGTATATGCTCTAGCTACACAGTGACGGTGGCAAAAAGTTCGTCCGTTCCCTGCAGGTTCCCCTCATTTGACCTTTGACCTTCGCTACTTGCGTTCATTCCGAAATACCGTATTGAACCTCATGCAGAGTCAGGCGCGTCTTGAAGTGTAGGTATAGGAGTTTAATATGGTATCTATATATGCACCAAATCCTTACGTTTTGTGCCGTTTTAAACAAATTCGCGTCTCGAGACTTGCATCTCATGCATAATATAACTTTTTTACATGATTTACTGTCCGGATTGGGTGATCCATGTTTGTAATATCTTTGTAGGAACTAGGGTTCCTACATAGTATATCGTATAAAAGGACTCTAGTAGGAACCATATGAGAGCGCCCTCTGTCGGTAAGACGAAAACGCCGGGCAGTCCCATTAGAAGCATTTCATCTCAGTTTTTGTAAACAGGTCTTAAAAGGTTTAGAAAAGTACTCCGAATTGTATGGTGTATGGTGAGCTAGGGAGATACAAAGTTGCAAATACAGTTGATCTAAGAATGATTGAATTCTGGGGTAGGACAGTTAATAGTAACGATCACAAGTTAGCACATATTATGTATAAATTTTTGAGAATTCTCCATGACAAAGGTATGTATAGCTCTCCCTGGATACGTAAAATGCACGATTTATTTAACAGAATTGGAATGTCTTTTGAATGGAACAACCATATTCACAATTTCTTAATCGATGATCCACGATGTCCCATAGTTTATTACCCATGGTTAAAGAAAACCGTAAAACTTAGGTTAAGTGACATTTCTAAGCAAGAATGGTCCACCGAAGTACATAACAATACCCAATGTAAAAATTACAGAAAACTTAAAACTGATTTGAAATTCGAAAAGTACCTCACCACCCTCTCATTTCCTAATCGCTTAAACTTATGCAGATTTCGTTGCAGTAACAGGAAAATTCCTTCAGTTACTGGAAGATATCAGGACATCTTATTTGATGAAAGAATTTGTACCCTTTGTTCGTAGTCTATGTTAGGTGATGAATTCCATTACATTTTTGAATGCCCAAAATTTTCAGTTGAGAGACGTAATTTTATTAAATCCTACTATAGAAGAAATGCCAGTGCTTTAAAAATGAAAGAGCTTTTTCAAATAGGTAACATTAAGTCATTAGTTAACTTAAGTTTATTTTGTAGTAAAATTATTAAAAGTTTTTAATTTTTCATCTTCATATTACCAGGCTAAGTTGTAAGGTTGGAGCCATGGGCGTCCGGAGGGGGGGGCAAGGGGGGCACTTCCCCCCCTGGAAAATCAAAAACTTAAAAAAACGAAGAAAAAATAAAGAAAAAACGAAGAAAATATAACATCAACATTTCTTAACATTTTTTTAATTTTTGGTATTTTTTAAAGTTTATATTTACGATATTGCTTATGTTTCCCATTTTTATATGCGGTAAATAGGCCTTGGAAGTGCCATTTCCAGCGATCTGGGAAGCATTTTGGGCCAAAATTTTTTTGCGCTCCGCGCCAACCCATGGTGGCGCGGAGCACTGAGAGTCTGTCTATGGGCTTCGCCCCCCCCCCCCTTTGACAAACACCTGGTTACGCCTTTGTCAACACTGTGTGAAAGTAGCATCTAAACTCTTTTCTGGGAGTAAAATATTTCCCATGAAAAAAGTTGGCCCGTCTAAAAAATTTTGCCCCCCCCCCTTGAATTTTTTTCTGCGGACGCCCATGGTTGGAGCCAAAAGTATTTACTGAGTTATTTTGTCGTATATACTTTTTTGAACTATTATTCGCTTCATTGAGTCTGAAGGTATTTCCAAGTTTGTTTTGTGATGTATCAATTTATTTATTTATTTTTTCCTTCATTTTTCTTTTTGCATTTCGTTATTTTTCTTTTCGCATTCCTTTATGTACCGTAACTATTGTAATTATAGTCTCTTACACCTCAAGACGAGGATACAAAGAGAATAAAATACTGAAACTTAAACTGAAACTGAAACAAATGCCCTAAATGTGGCATCAAAATGCATTTAAGGACCCTCAAATATTCAAAAATATTTCACAAATGGGAGGGCGGCCCCCTTTTGGTCCCTTTCCCAGAACAGAGGTCTAATATTGAGCTACCTTCCCAACCCCACTCCGAGCAGAGAACCGCTTCCAAGGCGTATGTGTTGAGTAGACCTCAATGGCCAGCCTCCGAGGTAAGCATGGTCCCTGCCTGTATTTTTGGAATAAAAGTTCCTTTACTATATGATATGGAATGTGTGAACACCAAAGTATACACGTTCATATGTACTTGAGCTGGTAGGGGTGTATGTCATCCGGTTTTTTTTTTCCTTTTTTTGTGTGTGTCATCCAATCCAGAAGAACTCTGTAGTACGTTTGAGTCCTCATTCACAGGGATATAATGGGGCTAACCTTTATATCTGTTGTGGAGAACCTTTTTCCTATGACGGACCGTTTTGATAGTCATAATCCGCTCGTGGGCCACAGATAGCGAGGGCGCAACAAACTTTCCCCATAGCGCGCAGATCAAGGGGGCCCTATTGGGGTCTGAGGGAAAAGGGGCTAAGAAACTGGGACGAGGACCCGGAAGCTATGTAGTTTGTACAGATTTGTGGGCAACAGAATGTTAATCCACTTTATTTAAATGACATTGAATGTGCACTGCTACCTGGACCAGGGGTACCATAACATAAGCATTTGTCTTTTCATTTATGAAGTAATAATGTACGAAAAGTACGCCCCGAAAGCGCCGGAAAACTTCCGCTTGTTTGGAAACCAATTTTATATCTTCTTCACTTTTAAATTGCAAAATCATCCATATTTTAACGTTCAATTTACTCTTAAGATAGTCAGTCTTACCCCCTCACCCGAATCTACCGGAATAAATAAAAGTTTCCTCTGAATTTCGTACAGTAATAGATAGGCCTATGCATGCGATAGTACAATTCTGTTAAATGCTATATGCAGCCTCCCATGCGAAGCATCTGTTACCACCAGAAGTACAATGATTTTGCACCTGGCTTATGTCTAACCAGGCTGAGGGAGCTGTTAGGAACAGCACCCTGGTCTAACGAACCGATGGACATGTTATATTGTGCATACTAGGGGTTTAGTAATATACTTGGTATTGTTCCGCAGCAGTTTTACGAGAAATATCCGGAAGGTGGTATTTATGCAGGATAAGCGATGAGCACCTTTACTTGGGCTAGTGCAGGATAAACGATAGAAACCTTAGGCTAAAAGATTATAATCAATTACTTTCGAGTGGTTATGAATTTGCATTTATGAATTGCCTTGAGGGCTGAAAAAAATTGTCTCGCGGGCTCCACAATGCCCGCCGGTCGGAGTTTCCCCACCCCTGCTGTACATTAATGACCATTTGAATTCTTAGAATTGACAATTAAACCGTGCAACATCTTTCTGTGATTTTCTGAAATCTCACAAAATGACCCAGATGATTTAAATCATACATTGACGGCAAGCTACGCCTATACAGTCCCTCCTCTTTCGTGATTTCAAGCCCAGGGGCAAGCACGTGTCTTCTTCCAATGTCCAATTTCACAGATTCAAGTCGGTAGAAATCGATTTCTCCTTCGTGTGTGTGAGGGGGGGGGGTGGAAGTCAAAATCATGTTATGGGGCTAGTCGCACTACTTCATATTTGCCGGAGTCTACGTATTCGTCTGTCAATTAAGGTAACAGATGAAAAGTTGTTTTGGGAGTTCATGAAATATTTCTTCTTAAATATTGGTGGATTGTCAAGAAATTTGCATTTTGTTTCAACTTCAGGTGTTACAGAAGTCGACTACTGTTACTGGAGGGGACAAACTTACAGTAACGGAGAGAAATTTTCTTTGAACCCTTGCACTGATTGTGAATGCAACTATGGTGAAGGTAGTTGTGTGGTACGGAGCTGCCCGCCTGCGCCGTGCAGTAACCCTGTCGATGTGGAAGGGAAATGCTGTCCTGTCTGCCTTTAGCGTAAGAATACATTACGTCATTTGCTATTTTTAGATCTGTCTTTCATTAAAATTGATCTTTGCTTCAGCAATTTAATTTGCTCCTACCATTTTGAAGCTTAAACAGCTATAAATTTTTAAAGTATATCTGATGCCAGATTTGTGGCTTACATGCCTGGGAATTTTTGGAAAAACAAACATTTTTAGTTGATTAGTTAGATTTGAAAAAATCATTTCATATTTTGTCAAAATGGATTAAATTTTGCTTTTTGGAATTCCTGAATGTTTTTTTGGATTTATCCAGTTTGACATCATATCATCACTACAAAGTGTGTTCATTTTAATCTGTAAGCACAGTAGCATACAGATCTTCCCTAAATAAATGTTTTTAACCAAAGACAATAATTGCAGAAAAAGCTTCCAGCTTGGCAGTTAAGGGGTGGTAATTCTTTTTTTCCAGTGGTCGAAACAAATTTTAAAGAACGGATGAAAAGAGCTTGAATACGTCCGTATTATAAAAGAATTTTTTAACATGAATATAACAAAATTCACTTCCAGTCAAGCAGCGGATTAACAAAATATTACAAACGATGAGGGCGGGTAGAATGTTGAGTACAACGTCACACACTGGGCTGGGAACTTTGAGATTGTTTTATTAAGTTTGGAGACACTATAGGAATGCATATATAAAGAAAATAGTAACGTGTTGTTAGGATACACGAAGTAGACTGATGGATTATAACCAATTCATGGCAAAGGTAAATCATTTTAATCTTTTTGTTCTTTCTCTACCTTACAGAAGTCACTTTTTACAGCGACTTTTCACAATGACTGAGATTTGGCCCAAATGTGTTCTTCGGAAATTGACCTGGAATTTAGTCAAATTGTATACGATGAAACTTACGAACTGTCTTGTATGAACAATCATTAGCATAATGCTGTCCTTAAATACATCTTTAATAAGCATCTACTTTTGCTTTCTAGTTTGTCGTTTGCTTATGGACACAACAAACGCCGAATAAAAGCAAGGATTGCCTCCTTGCATTTCTTTCTGTGCAAATTGATTTTGTTGACAACTAGCTTTGAGCAAATGTGTATGAAGACTCCTAAATACATTACTTTGTTTAAAGCACTGATTTTAGTGGAACATTTGGACAAGCATGAAATAAGTTATTTTTAGTTAGATCAGTTTTGTTGAATGCAGATTATTATTTGTAGGTTAGAAGTAAGACTTGTGTTTAGAATGACAAAATCTGATGTACGAAATATGTGCGTTGGGGCAAGGTTTTGAATGCACTTTAAGTTCGAACCCTTTGCAAGGAAATTAAGTTTTTAATCTTGTTACTACATATAAAATGAAGGAATTAAATTATATCATTGCAGAAGCATCAATTTTTTATTCCTTTCTCTTTATTTGCTGTGCTGTTTTAAGCATGCAAGCAAAGTTTTGCCTCATGGTATTGAGAGCTTGCACCAAAGGTCAAAAGGTCAAATTCATTGAACTAGCTAGTTATTCTGGAGGACACTGCGCCACGCACCACATTGCTTTAGTACATGAAATCATAGCGTCCACGTGTGTTTGTTTGTCCTCTAGAACGTGGTTGCGTTAGTTGACTTTTGCATGCGTGAAACTCCCAATAATCAATACGTGTGTTGCATACCGGTACATCTACTGGTCACATCCTGTTGAAAATCAAAGAAATATTATAATTACACATTTAATCATTACACATTTCTAAAGTAGCGTACTTCACACCCCATTTAAAGTAATAGGACGAACAGCTTGCTACGGTAAATGGCAAAACTACAGGGGTGGGGACATAGTCCAGCCGATTTGCTTGACGGGCATGGAACTCAGATGGAGTTGTAATCGAGTCACTAGATTCGTGACTCGAGTCACCAATTGTCAAACTTTTAAGTGACTCGAGTCGAGTCATTGACTTGAGTCACTGTATTATTTAAATGGGGAAATTACTCCTGAATTCTCTCGAGTCGCTATCATTTTGAGAAGACGTGACTCGAGTCATGACTCTTTACAACACTGATGGAACTTGTTCACTTGTTCACTGCACTATGTTATCAACAACGAGCTTCTGGGCTTGCGGTCCACCACTTATGAGGCCAGGGAAAACGCCCTCTAGTTAATCCACCTACAAAAAAAATTAGAACTAACATTACTTTTGCTTTAACAGATCTAACCTCACTGGCACAGATTTCGCTCCTTGGAAACTATTCAGTTTCGCTCCCTTTCAATACCTTGTCTGGCTAAGCGCTGGCATAAATTACTAGCTAACTGCTAATATTAATTATACGTACGAAACAACTTTAAACAACAATAACAGAAAGGGGCTTTCGGCATGTTGTTGAGGAATAAATTTAAACCATCTTCATGGAAGTTTGGCAGAAGTGACGTCGTCACGCACTTTAGAGCTAGTACTGCCGGTATAACATCCCGCGTCATTACACATCACTGGGCAGAATTGACTTGACCAGCCCACCCTAAAATTTTACATTTGTTTACCTGATTTGGTTGGGAGAACATTCATTTGGTAAGACACGCAATCAGCTACTGTATCATGGAGTTTCGAGGATTTAAGGAATAAAAGAAAAACAAGATTAATTAAATGATTTGCGTGCATCTAGCAGAAGGACAGTCAACATTTTGATAATACTAGCAATAAAATTCCAAGCATTTCTGAGTTTCTCTTGAAAACACCATGTGCTGAATGACTTATTTCTCCATTTCCGTCACTGGTTGTCCATGGTCATCAAGGGAGCAATATAGACTGAGAAGTAACATGAGGAGAATGCAGTGTATAAGCTTCCTTCATTTCCGAGTGATCGACTCATCATGCGAAACTTAATCGACATTGCTCTAAGGGATGCCAAATGGTTTGTTTAATGAACACATATAGGCCTAATATGTTATAGATGACATGTGCAGTTCTTGCAAGCTGGAGGGGTCACCTAATACGGTTGAAGCGTATAAATTGACTCAAAGTGCCACATCAGTTGTCGTTTAGGGTACCAACAAGCTACCGGGATAATGATTCCTATATAGCTAAAAAGAACTCTTTCCTAGGTCGCCTTGCAAAGATAAGATAAAGGCAGACAGGTCCAAGGTTTAGCGGGTATCATGACAAATACTTAAGAGGAGATAAATATACCTCTACCTCCTAACGTTTTGGAAGGGTCAAAGCCTCGCCCCTTCTTCTGCTTCCAAGGTCCCAAGCTATGTTTGAAATCTCCGTTGGACCCATATGCCATTCTTCGTTATCAGAAGGGGGAAAACCCACCAAGATAGTATAAATCATTGATATTAAAGATAGGAATCCAGCAAATTTGTGGAAGGAAAAATTTCTGTAATAAAAGGG
The DNA here is from genome assembly GCA_029531755.1 of Holothuria leucospilota. Classification (NCBI taxonomy): domain Eukaryota; kingdom Metazoa; phylum Echinodermata; class Holothuroidea; order Aspidochirotida; family Holothuriidae; genus Holothuria; species Holothuria leucospilota. Next base: position 39,051,182 of record CM055982.1, read on the forward strand.
GTACTGTAAGAAAAATCCTTACTACTGACTTATCTCCAGAAAGATACTTTCGATTAGCCATGGCCGACGATCATTGCAGTGGGGTGGATGACATGTCCAGATCTGCACTATATTAATGGAAAAAAATCTTCCTCTTTCCCAACTGCCGACATATTGTGAGGCATTTGTGAGAATGAGACAACTTTTCAACTACTGATTGGTTTTGTAAAAGTATTTATATGGGCGCGCTTCGGGAGCACCTTTCATGCTGGGTTGACAGCGCTGTTGGTCTTAATTAAAATAGCCCCCAGTCCGATCACGGAAAAGAAGATCAAGATGGCTGGCAACGCAGTCAAGTCAGTTTGTTTTTCTGCCTCTCCGTGAACTTGTGTTCAGTTGTTGTAAACTTCTTGTGTGAAGCGGGATCTTAAAGACAGACTGTCATCACCCCAAAGTATATTTTTAGTGTATGTATATCAAAATTCTCAGTTGGTGACTGCTGTTTGATTGACATCAAAGTTTGAAAGTTTGAAAGATGCAGAGTAGCTCACATTCCACACAAGGCAGAGAGAGTACTTTTATTACATTTTATAGCCTTGTGTGCTCACCAGGACATGGCCTCAAGCAATAAAACAGGTTTATTCTTGCACAAGGAAGAGCCTCATACAGTAATGGGAGGAGCTAGAAGATGCATAGTTGGGAGAATTGGAACTGTCTGGGATCATGAAAATTCCCCTTTAAGTCTTTCGTAATACTGTCCACTTCATTTTCTCTGGGGCTTACATTTGATTGATACGAAAATTTCTCAAGAAACTCTGAACTGAATGGAGGCCCTCTCTGACGGTTCCGATAGCGATAGAATTTTTCCATTGACGTCATCACCGATTTGATAACCGCCATCCTAGAGGACATGCTGCACTAGCTGGGTGTACAAAAGTGAGCACATAAGTGTCCTCTGAGCAGGTGCACTTCGGTTTTGATGATCCTCAGACGGCATGTGCATAAGGTTATTGCAGCCAGATCATTCGTTTACAGACCTTATGCATATGACGTCACAGAGCAGAAAGTGCGCCCTCGGTAGAGGTCAACACGTATCAATTCAACTTACACCAACACAATAGACCTTATGGATATGATGTCACAAAGGAGAAAGTGTTCCCTCTTTTGGAGGAAAATTGAGGAAAAGCGCGTATCATTGCAACTTACACCAGTAAATGCAGACAGCTGATTTGTCAACCAATCGCATACGAGCGTAAGTCTACTACACGTGGGGCGGAATCCACACCGTTCGTGCACGTATGCTTCATTGTTTTCACCAAAAATGACGTCAGTGTGATGTCAATGCATAAGGTCTATTGCAGCCATGCATGCAGCTGATTTGTGTAACGGTTGGATGCGCGCGTATATATACTACTTGGCGCGTGCGAAGTCTACGTCGTGCGTACAGTGTGCTTTGTTTACCCCAAAATAACGTCGCGTGACATAAGGTCCATAAGGTCCATGCAGGATTTTCAAAGGGGCGTCACTTCAGTTTTGAAAACTTGACGCTTAGTGTATCGACCTAGTGTGACAACTTTGTTTTCTCTTTTTTTTTCAACCTGGCGGAGGACGCCCCAACACTCCCCTGGCGGATACTTGCCTGCAGATCATCAATAGACCTTATCAGAGAAATCCTAAGCTTTAGCTAAAGCTTAGGATTTCTCTGGACCTTATGCATATGATGTCACAGAGCAGAACCGTGCTATCTCGTTTGGAGGAAAAGCGCGTATCATTCCAAGTTACACCAACAAATACAGACTGCTGATTTGTCAGCCAATCATAAACGCGCGTTAGACTACACGGGCGTGCAATTCTACGCCGTTCGTGCACGTGTGCTTCACTGTTTTCCTTCAAAATGACGTCAGTATGACGTCAATGCATTACGTCTATTGTTCTGGCGATGATTCAAGGATAGGTGGCAAGAACTTGATTCTCATCCAAGTAAGTCAATAAGATTGACACATAATGATAGCTTTCTATTATCTAACTACCTAGATGAACAATATAAATCTGAATAGTCCTATCTTTGGTTACGTTTATGCACACGCCGTCTGAAACGCTATTCCGCCGTTTGTCGGCACTGCGCATTACCACTTATGATTACTCTCCACATCCTTCTGTCACTTGTAAGTTCTGCCAAAGAGTCCGAACCAAGATGTATGATCCGGCCTAATATTTCTGAGGTCGCTGTTGACTCTACTGCACCAAGTTGTTATCGGTCTCCCTCTCGATCTTCTGGTAGGACGTAGCGATTCTTGTAGAGCTTGCCTGGCTGGTGTTTCGGCTGGCAGTCTCATGAGATGACCGACCCATTTCATTCTTCTCATGGTGATGTTCTCGCTCCATGGTTTGGCTCCTGTGTGTTCGTACAAGACATCGTTACTCAAGGTGTATGGCCAACTGATTCTTAGCATTCCTCTCAATAGACTTCGTTGGAATACATCAATTGCATGTTCCTGGGTTTTAGTTAAACTCCAAACTTCGCTGTTGTACAGGAAAATGCTGGAGATATAAGCATCGAATAGCCTGATCCCAGTCTTCAATTCAATCTTCTTGTTAGGCTAGTTAGGATTGAGCGATATTGTATGTAGGAGGCCATTGCCAATTGTTTTCTCCGCTTTATATCTTGATCTGTATCAATGAGGCTGCCGACGTACTAACATTGTTTCCAGTCTTCACTTCCTCCTCTTTTGATAAAGTATTCCTCTGTTTTTGAGTCGTTGATTAGTAGTCCTCTGATCGTCAGTTTGGAAGGGACCTGTTTTTTTATGTGATCAGTTTTATACTTTGCAGTTGTGACCCAACCTATGCCATCAGCGTACTGTTGGTCGATTAAAATGGGCTGTAGGTGCGGAGGTTTTGAGTATGAATGTTCGATCATGATTGACGGGTCGATGTTTTCGTAAGTTCCTTGCTTTGCGTAGTTATGGTCTCCGATGTCTCCCTTTAGTGCCTTCGCTAGATAGAGTGTGAATAGCACTGGACTCAAACAGTCTCCTTGGGGAACTCCAATATTAGTAGTAAATGTTCTGCCCAAAGTGTTCCCCAATCTAACGTGTAACCTTACGTCCTTCGCAAGCACTGCGAGTATATGAAGTTCACAACACGCATAGCTTATTTGGCAACAACCACTGCAACGAGATTTTTATCAAGTCGAGTGCTTACGCGCAGTGCTTCAGTAGCGCGTGTAGTAGATTTACGCGCGTATTCGATTAGTTGACAAATCAGCTCTCTGCATTTGTTGGTGCAACTTGCAATGATACGCGCTTGCCTCCAAACGAGGGAGCACTTTCTGCTCTGTGACGTCGTATGCATAATGTCTATTTCCTACGTGCGCTTTCTTCTTACAGATTTACGCGTTTACGCGTAGTGCCATTATGTTGCAACAATCGGGGCTAATGAAGTTTGAGGCACGTTCTTTACTAATGCTAGCAAACACACCACAACAGTCCAACCAGCAACATGGGTACCGGTGCCAGTGAATTGAAGCAAAAAATGCCTGAAGAGTCTGAACCTGTTCGAAAAGTCACAAGCAAGTCTTACCCCAATGAAATCAAAACAGCTGGTTCGAGAAGAAGGGATGAAATAAGAAGACGGAGTAAACCTCAGGAAGATACAAAGGATATAGCAAATATTTTCAAACTACCCCCTCTACCAGCTACAGACGAGGTGCCGTTCTCACAGGATAAATTCGACCCAAACCTGTCTTCTGGTTCCGACGATTCACTACTTGTTCGAGTGTCAGTATCTCCTGGTGAATTGCAAAAGCGAAAGGATGATGTCTCTCTCTCTAATCTTTCATTGGACGATGGACCGAGTAGTAAGGAGCTGGATTCCCTAACAAGTGAGATTGACATGGCATTGGAAGGTCATGATGACGTCATGAAAGACATCCGGGGAGTCTACTTCATACATAGCGTTACAAGCCGATGTTCGGCGGACCTCTCAAACAGCAATGTTAACACAGTGTTGAGGCCAAAAGGGAGTATGATCGAACCGTTGCCAGAAATGATTCCTGTTCGGGTCAACTGGTCTGACTCAGAGAAGCTGACAGAGTAATGATGCGAATTTAATTTTTCTATAAAATTTTATTTCAGAAAGATACAATATTTTTTCTGAGATTGATCCTCTAAATAAGGTTATGTTCAATTTCCTTCCCAGAAGAAAGGTGGTCTTAAATAACACCTTAGGAGTTAGAGTAATGAATGTACTAGGTAAACTCTAGTCTGCAGTCTGCTGACCGACTATTTGGGTCGCTCGGAGCTTCCCATACTAAATCAGCAATATTCGTCATTTGCCAAATTGGGCTACCGCATCCTCACATATTTTGAGGTCTCGATCTTTCTCAAATTCACATATACTCCTAGGAAATTGATCTCTAGATCTACGAATCGTTAATGTGTCTATAAGACCCCTCATTCTAAAAATAATTGCACTCAGTGTTCACAAAATGTCAAAATTTTTTATTTATACAAGCGATCATCCTGTTTTGGTTTTTAAACATTCTATCAAGCTGCTAAATCTTGTTACTAGGACGTTCACTCTATAGGCCTTATGCATTATGATGTCACAGAGCAGAAAGTGCTCCTTCGTTTGGAGGAAAAGCACGTTTCACGGCAAGTTACACCAGCAAATGCAGCATGACAGCTAGCCTACGTAGCGCCTCTGTGGCTGCCGTCCCTTTAGGCTGCTGCCCCTCAGTTTGTTTTTTTTTCGCAGCGATGAGCTGAACGAAAAAACTTCGTCCGCTTCGCGGGGTACATGACAGCTGATTCTACCTCGCCATTACACTACACTACGGTCTTACGTGAGAAAGCATGAGCAGCTGATTGCTTCAGTGTGTGATTGCGGTTGATTATTCGACCAATCGTACACGGGCGTAAGTCGACTATAGAGCTTATGCATTGACGTCATGCGACGTCATTTTTGAGCTATAGAGCTTATGCATTGACGTCATGCGACGTCATTTTTGCGCCAAAACAGTGAAGCACAGTGCACGCACGACGTAGACCTCGTACGCGACAGTAGAATACTACGCGCGTATCCGACCGATACACGAATCAGCTGTCTGCATTTGCAGGGGTAAGTTGCAATGATACACGCTTGCCTCCATTGGAGGCAAGCGTGACGTCATATGCATAAGCTCTATAGACCTTATGCATTGACATCACACTGACGTCATTTTGGGTGCAAACAATGAAGCACACGTGCACAAACGGTGTGGATTTCACCGCACGTGTAGCAGACTTACGCGCGTATACGATTGGTTGACGAATCAGCTGTCTGCATTTATTGGTGTAACTTGTAATGATACGCGCTTTTCCTCCATTTTCCTCCAAACGAGGAAGCACTTTCTCCATTATGACATCATATGCATAAGGTCTATATACAAGTGTGCGAAATCTACTGCGTGAGTGTCATACGTGCCTAATGTGTGATGTCAATGCAAAAGGTCTATTGTATGCAAAATAGCACGCATTGCTGTTCAATTGTGACACAGTCCATAGCTTTGGCTATGTTCATACACGCGCATATGTAGCAACAATCACTGCAGCAACTCACTTTGAACGTCAATAGCTAGGGAAGGCCTAGTTTAGGGAACAAAGTGTACGTGAGAACGAGGCCTATGTTAGGTAAACTCAGGCTTTCAGATTGGTTGTTATTTAGCCCGTCACTCTTTCAAGCAGTTTCTTCCCAATGCTGATGCATTTTTTCTTTGGAAGTATTTTATGAATTTCATGTAAAGTGTAAGATTAAGTGCAAATTTAAGTAAAAATATATTCCGCGTAGACTACATATTAGGGAGCTTTAGATTGCACGACGCGGACGTCGGCTTCGACGTAATGACGTCATGTTGTAACTATGCGCATGCGTCTACGTGAACTTTACGTTGTAGGTGTAATTCTACACCGGGAGTCGCTCGTTTTGCCGTTGTGGCTAGAACGGCAACGAGAGGCAGCATATGACGTCATATAATTTTGTTGCCATGCCGATCGTTGCATTAGAAACTTAAAACACGCGTTGCACACATATCATAAATTCATCGTCGTCCATTATATCAATTAAATAACCATAGCAATTGCTTCACGAACTCGATGAAGGTTTGCCACTCTCCATTTTGGGCCTACATAAGAGGTAAGGTTGACTTAAGCCCGGTACACACCGCCACAACTACCTACGACCCGACAAGACTTCTCCCGTCGTAGACAATTTGCATAAATCGTAGACATTCTGGCACCTTCCTAAATTACAAAAAACAGCATGCCACACCGCTCTGACTCTTCCCGACGGAGCGCCGTGTAAGCAGCCCGCCACCAATTAATCCTTGCAAGATGGGAAAACCATGTGATTTAACTCTACTCACTGATTGGCCAAACCACTTACGACTACTGACTTTATCCGACTACGATTGAACATGTTCAATCTTGACGACAGCATAAGACCCGACGGAATTTGAAGAAATCGTAGTCGTGGGAGTATCCACACCACCACGACCACAGCCGACGCGGTGGGTGGTCGCCGTCGTGTCGTGAGTAGTCGTGGCAGTGTGTACCGGGCTTTATACTTCCCTCTAAATACTGTTACCATTAACAGATCGGTTTGCGCGTCTGCTACTCAAACGAAGTTTGAATATCACCACGCGACTTTCATTCCGCGTCGCAGAAATCTAAAGCGCAATAGTTCCAGGGCGCGGATGTCAGCTCGACGACGTGAACTGTGGATTAAAACGCCGCGTCGCCCTTCCCACGTCGTGTAATCTAAAGCTCCCTATTAACAGTTTGCAGGCACCACCCGAAACCGGAATCAGACCACCTAGCTGACACCGAAGTCGACTTTGGGTGGTCTCGGTCGAATATTGGACCGATTGTTGGGTGAGGTAACCTGTCATGAAACAGAAGTTGTTTGGTCTTTCAGTTTCAGACCAAAACCGAAATAAAAGGCCGAAGATGCAATTCAAGGCTCAAATGCACCCACACGGTGCTAAAGTACCAAAGTCGTAGCTTACAATATCCGTGTAACCCTACCGGAGTGAAGTCAGTTCCATGAAACCTTCCTTCGGCTTTTATTTCGAGTTGGTACAGACTGGTGAGAGTGCTTCCTCGATTTGGGTGTTTTTTTCATGGCCTCGGCTACCGACCACAAAATTGACGCCCGTCTAAGCAGGGAGTTGCTATTTGACAACTCCCTGGTCTGAGTACGAAACTTCGTCGGTCTTCGGTGGTCCTGGTTATATCCAAACTAACGGTTGGGTGGCCTCGATATCAAAAAACCAGACCAACGCACACTAGTGCCTATGGACGACCCTTTCTTCTGTAACCGATAAATCGAGCAGCTCTTCTAGCGATTAAATTGATTAGCCACAACGTCATTCTTGTTTTTCTGTATTTAGACAGAAAAACAGTCAAAACAAATCTCTTTAACTGGGACACAAGATCAATTGATAAATAACGTTTGTGCCAGCATCATTGCGAGAAAACTATCACTATGCTTATGCAATGTTCAATGACAAAATGCAATATTTTTGATAGGTTAGGCCAGGCAAGGTTGTAGCCACATAATGGGGGGGGGGGGGTATAACAGCCTATGTGAAACCGGATAAAGAGCCATATGGAATATTTTCTGAGCATATCTATGTCCTCACCACTACTGGTCTTTATAAAATTTTGCACATTTTTTGAGGGGGGGGGGGTAGGAAAAATTGGGGTAGGGGCCAAAGCCCCAGCCCCCAGTAGAACCGCTCCTGGGTGAGGCTATATTTTAATAGCACATTACGTGTAGTGTCTGAAGTGGAGTAATCGCAACTTAGGTTTAGAGAGCGATTAGCCGGACTAGCAAAGAGAAATCGAACTACGAACTACGCACCCTTACCATTATTATCAACTGCACGTAAAGGAATATAGGACGCAAATTGCCCGCAAATATGGTGAAATACGCCCAGCGCCGTAAAGAAGTACTACAGTTATTTATCAAGCTAGTATCCATGACCCCGTGTAGGCTAAATAATATTAACATAAATTTCAATTGGGTCTGTCGATCTCTTGGGGAAGAAAGTGTCCACTGTATGGGAAATTCTCGAACAGTAATTTTGATGGTCTGTAAAAAACTTGGATGTTACTTAAAACATGCATATCTTAACGGCCGGACTATGTATTTATAGTACTATTTTGCCAAAGCTGTTATTCTCAGGGCTTACCCCGGAGTCCGGGAAAACCTTTTCCCTGAGGATTTTTTTGGAATAAAATGGGGCAATTTTTCAGGCAACACATGCACCTTTTTCTTCTGCTAAAGTGGCTAAGCCCCTTCCCCGAAAGTACTCCGTCATTAACCTTCATAGCAGGTATCGAATATGTACTCCTCTTTGGCGTACTTTAACGGTATTACGAGTGCAGCCAATATAGGTGCAGGAGTAATACACGTCCGCCGGGAAGGCAACCCCGGCATACGCATTACCCCTATGTTGTCTGCCCAATGCAGTTTAAAAAAGAGGAGAATTTTCAGGAATTTTTTGGTTGATTTAGAAGAATATTCTCTGTGAGAACCTATATATCATTGTAAAGAGCAAAGATTGGGAATTTAAATGAACATTTTATTTTTGTAAACTAATCTTATTATGTATGCAAATATGCAAATTAGATGACGTCATACGGTTTTTTCATAGAAAACCGTAGAAAACTCATACATATCACTATTATTTTGTAATTTATGGTAAAGGAGATTGTTTGGCTTTCTTTTCTCTTTCATTTGATACCAAATTTGAGGAAATTGGACCAAAAATGAGGAAGATATGCCTATTTTACCCTTGCTATACAGCTCCACACTGAACTACACAAAGTGACCTATATGACCTTCACACAGAACACTGTGGCTCAGTGCACAGTGAAGCGTAAACAACTTTGGATTTATAAATAGAGCTGCATAGGCTTTGTAAGGTAGCTCTAAATGGACATTTTAGTGAGTGAAAAGGTCGGAGGGGTGTTGTGGGTTATAATTTTTGATATTGGGAGGGGATTTTTGGGTTAGAAATGCATGTTTTGGGCCAAAATTGACGCATTTTTGAAAAATGCATATGTCTGGATCTTTCAAACTCTCTAACTCACCCTACTCTTGCCATTTATGCATATCTTTTGGTATGGTTTTGTAAGGAATCTTGTAACGGACATTTTAGTGTTTGAATGAAAAAGATCGGACTTTCCGTTGTTGAGTTGTGGAATATTTTATCGACCGGTGATTTTGCCTTTGAAAATGTAGATTTTGACCAAAAATACGCATTTTTGAAAAATTATACTAGAAATATCTCTAAATTCCCTATACCTGGCATCTAATCACCTCTCATGGTGTTTCTTTAGGTTCTAAGGTATTCAGAAAAAAAAAGTGAGTTGGGTGACCCTTTCATAAGTGCCTGAACTAGAATTTTGAAGTTTATGACGTCATTTTTAGCGATTTTTGAGTTTTTTTAACATTTTTTGAATGTAAACAACTATTAATCGATGTTTTGTGAAAAATTTTTCAATACAACCCCCCCCCCCCCCCAAATGGTGGCATTGCACAGAAATTTTTGTAAGCTTTACTTTGGTGGTTGAATGAAGGCTGAGGAGTGTATATTGACAAAGTTATGAATATTTTTTAACAGGCAGAATTCTCTGGGTAAAGGGATTACCCGGGTGAACGGCAAAGAGTTACGCCGCAGTGTTGTAGTCTGGTGGTCGAGACCAGCATATCCGAGACCGAGACCAGGGGGTGTCGAGACCGAGACCGAGACCAACCAGGTCCGAGACCGACTGTGCATATTGTATAGGAAAATAAAACAAACTGCCCAACTTTCTGAATACTTTTTTACCCTACGTTATTACCTTATGTTCCCCCAAACGACCTATATAGTATCAAGTGTGCGTTGCTCATTGATATATAGGGCTACACCTGTTTTCTATTATTATATGCCAAACATAGTTAACATAATTAATAATTTAACATAATCATGTATTTTTCTAATGTGGCCCTTCTCTTTAAATCGGAGTCAGTCAGTGCTACAAGTGTTCAGTGTTGATGAACTTGGTGCCAGTTAATGTATCAGTGAGTTTGTCCAACCCACAGAAAAATGAGTCACAGAACTCTAGTGAGTGCCAACCTTTCATTCGGACCAAACATGACCATGGAGTACTCGTAGTTCAATTTCCGGACATTTTGTTTTCGAGCCTAGGATAGGGTTGCAGATAACTATGTAGGCCTAGCAGGCCCTAGCATATAATATACAGTTAACAGTAGGCAATATTTAGGCCTAGACCACAAAGTTCTCCTATCTATGGACAGAGGATCACGCGACCAATACGGTCGCCCCCGTTCGAACCAATTTAGGCTTACCTAGATGGCCACCGGGCTACTACCATTTGCCCAATTTGACGATGGGTCTGCAACATTTCAGACAAAATATAAACATGAATAGAAGAACAATATCGCAGTCCTTCATTCTATTTGTTGAATTTGACCTGAGCTTGCATTCTTTCGAAAATGTTACAAGTTTCTCACACAATCTGCCGATACCCCGATACCAGCCACTTGAGCAAGTCCAAACTTTTACACACAAGGCTATAGCAGACAGCCATATTGGTAAGCCTACTCGTGTACGTACGGTGGCGACAATTTTCGCATAGGGCATGAGTGTAATATGCTCTGTCCATATATATAAGAAGTCCGTGGCCTAGACTCATAGCCGTCACAGTTGCCAGATAGCTTTAGTACCATGTCTGATCATGATGGCCAAATGCTTTGCAGTTGCACTTTTTCCATCTGAGAAAGAATTCTGGTCGATAATTTAAGATACTTATATATGGAACTGGTATATTAGTTCATTCTATTTTTTCAATAGCCAAATGATCATTAGTAGCCAGATTGTGGTTAAATATGGTCATGAAAAGGCCAACAGGCAATCCCGAAGTGCAGTAGGAATGGATTGCACTGAACAAACACTGAGAAGGGGATTTCAAAACATACACACACACACAGGGAACACGCAATGCCGCAGTGCAGTACCACTGCAGACTGCCACTGTTATGATTATACTGAGTAACCTGAACTGTGTGCTAGTCCAATGCACTATTATCCCCGTTGACCAAGTTAAGTTAAATTAAAGACCCACTCACTAGCTCACAGAAGGAAGTTTAACCCATTTAGATACAGTGTATGGACTCGCTGGATGAATGATTTTTTTCTCAATGAATTATTTTTTCAATGAAAGTAAATGAACTTAAAAACTAGTTGTTTTTTGCTGTTCTCGAAGCGAGACCGGAAAAAAATTCCGAGACCGAGACCACAGGGTGTCGAGACCGAGACCGAGACCAAGAAAAACCGGTCTCGAGACCGGTCTCGAGTACTACATCCCTGTTACGCCGATTATTTCCGAAATAGCAAATTCAAATTTTCATCACATGATTAGACCCCACTACTGTAAAGTCGAGGACATTGGTGAATATTCTTATAACTGGAACATATTCAACAAAATTTTCGTCGTCGGTCAACGGTATTGGTGGGTAAGGTTGACAACCTAGGAAGACATAGCAATGTTAATGAATATATTAACATAAAAACACCATAACAGCATTTTGTCCTGGGGTAATCTATAAAGATGAAGCAAACAATAATCATTGAATAACGACTTGCTATTTATATTTCTGTGGCTAAGGCAGCTGGTTGCGGTTTAATGCAACCAGGGAGTTGCTACTTGCCACATAGCTACTCCCTGATACAACACTGTAGACATTTAGTACGGGTAGTGAACCAAAGAACTATTTATTACGGAACGTAACAGCTCCTTGGTTAACCATTCGAATGTTCAAATATTTATTCCACCCGTTGTGATTGGTCAAGCGTTATGAGGAAGACAGCTAAGTGTAACAAATGTAAAGCTGATTTCATGACTTATGTAGCGTTCTATTGGCTCGGTGATCACGGTGCGCACGAGCGTTATATTTCAATGCATCGCTGATAAGCTGACATAATTTTGAACTATCAGTTCTGCAGAAAAGAGAAATGCGGTGCGCACCGACACAATGGCACGCCGTATAAAAAAAAGCTTGTCATCCTACTACGTCTGCTACAGACCCGTAGTCAAGGGGAGGGGGGGGGGGGGCAAGGGGCGAGGCCCCCCTTGGAAAATTTTTGCCCCCCCCCCAAGAAGATAAAAAATTACCATTGCCGTAATGCATTTTAGTATGTTTCGCCCCCTCAGGAAAATTTTTCGCCCCCTAGAAGCTTTTACGCCCCCTTTCAGCACCTTGTCTGGCTACGGGCCTGGTCTGCTAACTTGCCACAGTTCTTCTTCCCTATTTTAGACAAGAGAAGCTTCTATACCAAAAGTTGGAGTCTTTGAAAGCTATCGAAGAAAGCGTAAAGCAAGCCCGGGAAGAAATTCGTTCTCGCGAAATGGAAGTAAGTGATTTCTTATATCACCGCATTTTAAAAATATGAGACAAGATTCTGGATGACGAGAGAGTAGCCTGTTCACAGAGACACGTACGGAAGGAAAGCACATAAGCTAAAACAGAAGGCACATTTTTTCTTCGTACTCTCTACAAAGAGGCGGTAGTACCACATAGCCTATTTCACCCTTACTCAAAATCCATATATGGCCCAGATATGGGATTTCATATCTGGCTTGTACAAGAATTGGGCAGATATAACTTGATATAATATAAAGGCCATATATGGCCATATATGGCCCAGGTAAAGTTTCACTTTTATATGGCCCAGATATGCCCCATATATGGCTACTCCATTTCTGGCCCATATATGGAAAATCCATATATGCCACATATAAAGAGATTTATATCTGGCCCATATCTGTGCCATATATGACCCATATAAGACTTTATATGGCTCACTCTTTATATGGCCCATATCTGGCCCATATATGGAAATTTATATCTGGCCCATATCTGCACCAGATATGGAATTTACATCAGATCGGATAAAAACCATATATGGCCAGATAAAGTTCTATCTGGATCAAGCCTTTATATGGCACAGATCTACTCTAGTTATGAATCATAGTTAGGACTTATAGTCCACACTCCTCATGGAGACTTTGAACACCAGAAAACAATGTTTAAGTGCTCCATGAATTAGAATTTAATGTAAGTATTAGGTTGAATTGACTTAAGTACATAAATTCAACTTATTTCATAACAGTGAACAGAAAAATGCCTTGAAATTTCCTATTTTATGTAATCACAGTGATATGGGCTTCTTATTTTAAACTTAATTACGTATTTGACTCTAAATTTTGTTTACTGTGTGGTGCATATTTTACTTTCAACTTCCTAAATCATGAAAAATGTAGGTTTAGATACAAGCTCCGCCCAAATATGCAAATTATTTGCCTAAGTTCACTTAGTACACTGCGGTATTAACAGAAGTGTAGCCACTAAATAACTGTAATGTCTGGGAAGGTGATGCTGTATCCAAAACATGTCTTAGTCTGTAACAAGCATAATCCAAGAATCAAGTCAAATAAATAATAAAACAAACTAACAAAATGCTCATTTGCATATCTAGCATATCAAGTTATATCTGGCTTTATATGGCCATATCAAACTTTATATACATATCTGGATCACCATTTTATCAAGTTATATCTGGCTTTATATGGCCATATCAAACTTAATATGCATATCTGGGTTATGTTTTAATCAAGTTATATCTGGCTTTATATGGCCATATCAAACTTTATATACATATCTGGATCACCATTTTATCAAGTTATATCTGGCTTTATATGGCCATATCAAACTTTATATACATATCTGGATCACGATTATATCAAGTTATATCTGGCTTTATATGGCCATATCAAACTTTATATACATATCTGGATCACCATTTTATCAAGTTATATCTGGCTTTATATGGCCATATCAAACTTAATATACATATTTGGATCATGATTATATCAAGTTATATCTGGCTTTATATGGCCATATCAAACTTTATATACATATCTGGATCACGATTATATCAAGTTATATCTGGCTTTATATGGCCATATCAAACTTTATATACATATCTGGATCATGATTATATCAAGTTATATCTGGCTTTATATGGCCATATCAAACTTTATATACATATCTGGATCATGATTATATCAAGTTATATCTGGCTTTATATGGCCATATCAAACTTTATATACATATCTGGATCATGATTATATCAAGTTATATCTGGCTTTATATGGCCATATCAAACTTTATATACATATCTGGATCACGATTATATCAAGTTATATCTGGCTTTATATGGCCATATCAAACTTTATATACATATCTGGATCATGATTATATCAAGTTATATCTGACTTTATATGGCCATATCAAACTTAATATACATATCTGGGTTATGTTTTAATCAAGTTATATCTGGCTTTATATGGCCATATCAAACTTTATATTCATATCTGGATCACCATTTTATCAAGTTATATCTGGCTTTATATGGCCATATCAAACTTTATATACATATCTGGATCACAGTTTTATCAAGTTATATCTGGCTTTATATGGCCATATCAAACTTTATATACATATCTAGATCACGATTATATCAAGTTATATCTGGCGTTATATGGCCATATCAAACTTTATATGCATATCTGGGTTGTGTTTTAATCAAGTTATATATGGCTTTATATGGCCATATAAAGTCTTTAATCAACCAGATATTTCCAGATATAAAGCCAGATATGGATTTTGAGTAAGGGGAGGTAGCGAGGCGTTCGTATTTTTCCTGGTGGAGGGGGGGGGGGCAGGGTTTCTGTTTACATGTACAGGAGAGAGACTGAAAATGCAGACAGTAGAAAATTGAATATTGACAATGTATCTGCCATTTCATTGGGACGGAGGTACAGGCATCAAGGCCTTTGAGACGGCGAAAACACTGACTACTCCTCGGGCAATTCTAATGATAACAATCAACTCCCTCCAAAATTTGGTCCCCTACAACGGAATCTGCCCTCATAATTACTTAAAGTATTTCATGGTATTACTATATTAGTTCACCGTTCAAACATTGAAATAAAAATGTTTTGGCGGTGCGAACAGTCCTAATCCTATGTTTATCCTTATGGAGGTATGTTGTATAGTGCATTCCATGATTAACCAACACATCATAGTACCATGACCCATCATCAAGCCAGGGTGGGATTTATTGGGGGCAGGAAACAATTTCCCTGGCCCTGAACAAGACCCACTCCTCTAAGCAAAATAAAATAATTAAAAAAGTATTTCTTTTATTAGTAAATATTTCAATCTCAGATTTAGGAGTCCACAAACCAGTAAACACTTTTGTATTTACCAGAAATTATGTTTAAAGGTCATGTGACATGAAAATAACATAGTTGGATATTTCATTAAAAAAGTATTAAATATCCAGAAAATAGCCGCAATTCCATTAAAATTCATCAAATATTGACCATTTACAGGGTCATTTCTATTTTACACTTGTATCATGAATAATCATGAGCTAAATATACAAATATGTCACATCGACTGATGGACATACCATATATGGCTCATGTTACCCTTCGTTTTTTCAACCTTAATTTCAAGGACACAGTAGCATTGTTATCCCCTGTTTATTATGAAAGTTAAAATTCCTTTCTTCGGAAACATTGATATCACACAACAAACGGTAATCTATCTGATCAGTAATTAAGAGATAATTTACATAGGGTTAACAAAAGAAATATTAACACTATGCAACTCTCCGCATCATTATTTTTGCATAGGCAATGAGTTTCTTCAGAAACCATCGATCTGTCAAACATATTGAATTGATTCCAAGGGATCTTTCATTGGAGGACTTAATTCTTTAACTGACAAGTGAAACAGCTCTGTTTGGTGGTATGTCACACGACCTTTAAGTGCATTTACAATGAAAGTGCCAGTTCTTACAAACTGGGAGATATTTTGGCAAAAAACGACTGAGTAAAAATGTTGATAGTGGACCTACACAAAAATACTGGCACATAGCAGCCCCCCCCCCCCTCCTTACTTAAAAAAACAAAACAATCCTTGCAAAGACGCCTGATGGGTACCTCCAAGTCTGAAGGTCTAAATCCAGTAATGACAAGGGGCGTCTTATAGTCAGTGGCGTCTCCAGGGGGCGGGGAAGAAGGGGACAGGTTCCCCTCCAAATGTTGGCTCTGCACTCCCCTACCCCCATGAGGTTTTGGGGTATTAGAAAAATTATGCGAAAACATACCATTTGCATACGGACACTAGGACCCACTGTCACTTTATCTGTCAATCATGGGACTAAAATTTACGTTTTCAAAACTACAATTTTTGCGGCACGCTTCACGTGTATCTACTTTTGCGAACTATGGGAACATGTTTCATGGGGACATTAATTCGTACTGGGCAGCATTTGTGGATCTGTTTCAGAAGCCCAATGCAAACTGTAACATGATCAGTCCAGGGACGATATTTCCTAAAATCACCTAGTCCCTGATCCGTCGTCCCCACTTAGCCTCCCCCCCCCCTCCCCTTGAATCATTCCTTCCTCAGTTCTAGTAAAACCAACAAAATAGTAAAATTGATGTTTAGTTAGATGGTTAGTGCGCATTCAGTGCCATTTGGAGATAGATAAATCATTCATTCTAGTGGTCAAATATTGTAAATACCTCAGAGTTTCTATGGGCGTCGCCCTGGACCCCGCGGAGTGTTGTCCCTGGACCCCACCAAGGGACCTACAGTGGGGACCCCCTACAGGGGAGAGCTTAATTCGCATCACCATGACTCATCCAACGACCTCCATGTTGGTGTGATTCTCCGAAAGAACGTTGTCCCCTTCCCCCAATTCGAAAAGGCTGACCACCCCACTGCTTCAGAGAAGTGATGAAGTGTGGACAATGGGGGGGGGGGGGGAGGTAGTTTGAAGGTACGAATTGACTTAATTCCAACAATGCTACCCTTTGTCGACATTCGCATATCGCTGTTATTAGTCCCAATTCTATATTCAATGTTAAGATCATGTAAAGCATCTTTTATAGGATTATTATTTTTTGTCTCCCATGCAGGGGAAAATGAGAGCGATGAGAGAGACAAGTCGCCAAGGGGTGGCACTATTACACGAAGAGGAGCTATCTGAGTAAGTATGACGTCACGACATCAAAGCCAAATGACACTTTCTCTCGATTTATCCCATTTTGTCCTCAAAATTATTGACGTTTAAAAAAAGAAATTAAATCAAATTTTCAGTAAGCTCGGTAAAAAAAAAAGGGGGGGGGGTACACGTCACACTTTTTAGCTTGTGCGAAGACTTGATAACGCTCACGCATTCTGCCCTTATATAAAGATTATTTTTCAGCCGTGTAACTAACTACCCCCTTCCCGGCAAACGGATGTATCCAAAGTGCGGTAAGATACAAAAAATCCAGGTTGTGTATCCCCTCCTTTCCCCCTTTGCAGTGCCTTACAAACCATACCCCCTCCCCAGTCCCAGTCTATAGAAGTATTAACTACAGATCAGTTATCCAAAGAAATCCGCTACGCAGGCTACACTATGACATGCTTCTTTTCATCTGCATGCATACATCTGTTACGTCACTGTTTACATGAAATGACATTCATTTTCAATTGTGAAGTCAGATTTCGACGATATTCACAACCTGATTTTCTGTTTTTTTTTTTTTTTTTTACTGTTTTCCTATTTTTTCCACAGACCCAAACCTAAACCAATCATTACCCGCTTTGATTACACGGAAGAGGAACGGGAATTGATGAGAAACATTGAAAGAGAATACGGTGATAACAGATGTCACAAAATGTTCTAAAAATGTAGAAATGTTGTGAAAATACGTTAAAGTTTCAAAAATACAGGCTTAGCTCACTGTGAACAGCAAATATTTTACGAGAGATTATTTGTAGTGTACATAAGTGATATATAGTTACCCGAAAGAGTGCTATGGCCGTCAGGATAACGAAAATTCCAATTGAAACCCCCATCCCTGATATATCCACCCCATCCTCTCCAAAAATTTTGAGAACATCTCCACCCCTGACATTATCTCACTCCAGTGGCGTAGCTAGACATTTTTTGTGGGGGGGGGGGGTAAAAGCAAAAATTTCCGACAGATTATTATCTAGGGACCTTTTTTTCAATTTGAGACCGAAATTTGGTTTTCACGTTGACATTTCGATGTGTAATTATCTGGGGACCTTTTTTTTTTTTTTTTTTTTGCTTTCCGGGCGAATTGAGACCGAATTTTGATTTTGTAATTCTGCTTAAAAACATAACAAGTCTTGTAAGTGTTTCAAATGAATTTTTTTAATAATTATTTCCGACAGGCACTAGAAATTTCCGACAGAGGCCTTCAAAGGCTTCGTGGGGGGGGGGGGGCGACCGCCCCCCCCCCTCTAGCTACGCCACTGTCTCACTCCCTGAATTTTATTAACTCCTATTACACATCTCAACCAGACTCGATATTGTTAACAGTTTGGCAGGCGCCGTGTGCATTGCTTCCAGGTGAAAAGAAGGTAATTTACTCGAACAGCCTTAATGGTAAACTTGCTTCTCTATCTAGCTTTTAAACCGCCATTCGCAGCCATTCATTCAGTTAAAGTTACTTATAGTAGGTGAAGTCACAAAGCCTCCATAGTAGGTTTGATATACGTCACAAGTACGTTCTTACAAAAACGTCAGTAGCAATTTGCGGAAGTTCAAATCAAAGCTTTACCGTGAACCATTTCCAGACTGTATGATGGTGAAATGAGGGAATTTCAGGGGCATTTCTTTCAGAGACTTGAGACAATTGAGACGTATCTACTGTAAATCTATGTAAAAGCTATAGACCTTATGAATTGACGTCACGCTACATCATTTTGGAGGAAAACAATGAAGGACACGTGCACAAATGGCGTAGATTTAGCACGCACGGGTAGACTTAACGTATACGATTGTTTGAAAAATCAGCTGTCTGAAGTTGTTGGTGTAAATTGCAATGATACACGCTTTTCCTCCAAACGAGGGAGCACTTTCTGCTCTGTAACATCATATGCATAGTAAGGTCTATTTGTTCAGATTTCATAACGATTAGAAGATAGGAAAATGTACACCGAAACCAAAACTGCAGAGTATAGAGCTAATTCGAGGCGATAGGTGACCTCCAACATGCGGAGTGAACAAAACTTTACATCCAGGTTGTCGCTATGAAAGAAGTATCAGCAGCAGACACGAATGGCAAAAGCCATCGAGAGCCGCTATGCAGGCTAGGGGCAAAAAGTTTTAAAATGAGTCTTTATGCAGATGTGTTGAAAAGTGGCTTCAAATTACTGCAAAAGTTTGGGGTAAGTGTTCTAATAAGAATCACTGTCGACACTGAAATGCATGAACTTAAACCCGTTTTGCAAAGCTGACCATTTGGCAACTACGTACGTATTGCTTTTGGGAAACCAAAACAGAATGACAATACAGATATTGTACTACCATTTTATTGAATGAGAAATTATTGACAATTCCCAGGACCAAAAAATTTTCACCAACAAAAAGAGGATCACACTGGACATCACTTTGGAAGACACATGGTTTAAACAATTTACTCCAAAAAAAAAAGGAAATCTTGTAATTAAAAATCCACATTGGCATTCATCCTGGAGTTTGATGATAACCAATCACCTCTACTAATCACTTTGAGAAGATCTGCGAATATTTATTCGACCCATGTCAGCCCGAGAGTAACATAAAACTTGGCTTAACAATTTTACTTTACTTTCGTTACCTACCAAAACTAGAAGATTAGAAATAGTTTGTATTGATCAAGAGTTCGTAATGATATACATTGAACAAATTCCTAGATACACGCCTGGTAGGTGTAATACTTCTCTGACACCTGTCTTTACGTCATACAAATTTATCCCTGTACCAGAACTTACCCTGAAAATGAAACAACTTCTCTAAAGTTTTATTTACATACAAGAACAAGGCAAAGTTTTAGACATTATGTGAAAGCTGTGTAAACTAACCAGTAACTTCACAGATTTTACCACTCTTTTCAAGCCATTGAGTTGACTAGGTTGAGTGAGTTATTCAAAAATGAAACAACTAAGAAACCTCATTTGCATAATTACTTATAACATTTTACTCAAAGTGGAACTCTAGGGGCCTCCCCCATCCCCTCCATGCTTCTCCCTTCCCACCCAACCAGATAAATGAATAGCTTCAAGTCTGTTCAATAGTACAACCAATACTGGAAATAACAGTTTTGAATAACTTAAACTGGTCAATTTCTGAATAAATATTCATCAGGCACAGATAAAGAGAGAATATGATTGGTCAATGACAGACATGAATATAGAACTGATCCTACAGGTGTAAGGAATGTAATAGGATTTGATTTAAATTAGGAATGTCACTAATTCTTTAGCAATGTAAAAAGGTAACTGTTTCAATGGGAATGCTGAAAGTTGAAACATACAAATTATGGTAGGAAATTGCTTTGTACCCAAGGTATCACAGCACTTCACAAATTGAAATATAACCACTTATCAGGTTTAACCTATCTCTGGGACAGCCCTTCAGCCATCAGCAGTTACACACCTAAAAATGACAAGTTTGCTCACAGATGCCATTTTACCCCCCACCCCAGTAAAGAGAGGCAAATCAAGGTAGAACATCTTTCCCAAGAGCACAAGGTATTAAATGAATCAGGCTAGAATCAAACCAGCAATCCTTGGATTTCTAATTTGATGCCTTCACCATTAGTCCACCATGTTCTCCTCTTATACTACTACTTATTCCATGATGATACCACAAAGTATTGCTGAACCAGTTGGAATGGGGATTAAATACAGCTTCCAGTTCTATTTAACAAGTTACCTACCGAGTTGCACATGAAACATCTTTTTCTTCACAAACCTTCAAAACCAATATTTGACAAATAAATTAAATATTTATTCATTAGTACTTCTCTGTGATAATTAAAGTAAAGCTTGCCCTACCACTTCAAAACAGTAGGGTACAAGTAAACCTCATAATACTGCACACTAATACATTCCCTAACTTTTGAAATTATTTTATAACAAATATTTTAAATACTTCTTTTCATGGTAGTATGAGAATATTTTAAGCTACATGAATACCAGGGTTGAAGTCCCCCCCCCCTCCCCCACCTCTTTAGAGGGTACAGAAACTTAAGTCAATATGTCACTGAAATAATGAGAAAAGTAGTACTAAGAAAGTTTATTTTGAAAGCTTTCCATCTCTTGTCACATACAGCTTCCCCTCCCTTTGGTCCAATTGTCTTAATATTTTGGAAAGACGCCTCAATCCACACATACAGAGAACTATGGTTTATACATCTTTTTAGATCAATTTCAGTTTCACTGGAAATCAGTTACTGTAAGGACATGTCAGCATACATGGTCAAGACTCCTTGACAGCTGGGAATGGGTGTGCATGGCACATCAGACTGAATACTGTAGCAACTACCCTGGCATAGGTCTACTAATACACATAACATGAAAAATAACTGGAAATCAACATATAAATTTTTTCCTCATAAATAACATTAAACCTTAATTTTACATAAAATTGTCTAACCTAAACCGATGTAATTGCAAGTTCACACATATTGCACAGACGAATGAAAGCACAAGGTACTCTCTGGCTAGCTGATGAGTCTGTAGCCTATGTTAATATTCTTTTAGACAACTTTTTTTGCAACTAAATTGTAGCAGTACTGAGTTGTTTGACAGAAAAGAAGCAAAAATTATGCTTACAAAATAATCCCTTTTTCAAAGGACGTGTTTAAAAACACTAAGGGGTTATTCCTCACATGATAAAGTTTGACTGGGCATAAGAATAATATCTCACTTTTGAATACCCCAAGCATATACATCCAGAGTATACCTATGGAGTATTCCCCAGGAGTACATCCCATTACCTCTTGTCTTCAATCTCAGAGTATGCACAGTATACACACCCAGATTATTCCCTCAAGGCATACCCCAGAGTGTATAGCCCTAGAAAACACCTCCACAACATACACAAAGAATATACCTCCAGACTGCACAACCCCTGCACACACTCACGAAGTATACCCCAAGACTTACACCCCCAGAGCATACCAAAGGGTTTATCCACAGAATGTGATCCCACAGTATTCTCCCTGAGTACACCTCCAGACAGTATCTGATGTATACTCCTGGGGTATAAGTCAGATATTATCTGAAGAGTATTCCCCAGAGTGTAACATTCTAGAGTACAACCCCATAGAATGTCCTCTCACAGTTTACCTCCAAAGAGTATATCATGCATACCCCTGAAGCAAAACCCAGAGGAACCATTAGATGATACTATGGAACGCAGGTGACAAAGAATTAAAAAAAAAAATATACTACAGAACTCTTTTACCTCAAGAAACACAAAATACCCTGCACAAGTTTTTATTTAAGCCTACAATCTCCTCAGTTTCATTTACAATATAAGTGTATCTAGGGTTGGGCGATACATGTTATATATCGATATATATGGCCAGAAGTCCATATCGCGATATGCGATATGAAATACCGTAATCACAATATGACGATATAGAAAAAAAAACTTTTGGAGGACTGAAATTTTAATAATTTAAATTTCAAAGATGAAACAGTGTTTACAGTATTGATTCATTCATTCATTCATTTCGTCCTGATTTAGAAAAATTAGCTGTAAAACATTTCTGGGATTATTTCAGGCACATTTAGCCTTGTCTACAACGGGTTTACCTGTTTTGGCAATATATCGCAAAAATTTTTGCAATATCATCGTGACATATTTATATGGATTTTCTTCATATCACCCAACCCTAGGTGCATCCTCTATTTACTAATATTATGCTTGCTGGCTCACTCATACTTCAACACAAAATACCAAGTCAGTCAACATCACATGCAGTGAACCATGCAAAGACAAAAACCGAAACAAAAAGATTGGTACTCCAATAAGATTTTACTTCTGACTGGGAAGTATTTCTTTTCTTCAATTGACTCTTAATCCAAACTGGCAGCATAGCTAAACAACTTTGGGAAGCTTGCCTTCCTTACTCAGATGGCATTACTTTATATTTGATCTAGCCCCCTAATGCAGATGTTCACATTGTGGACATGAAACCCAGTTTTCATGAGCCAATCTTGGATTTAAGCAAAACCATATCTAACATACCACAACAATTTTGTCAATTAACAGCTCATGTCACATTTTAACTGAAAATATTGAAAGCCACTTTAAGGAAACAATGATTATGGTCTTCCAAACTTCACACCCTTTGCTCCAAGACGTCGACGATCTGCTTGTACATATAACTGGTCCTTCACTTTCATCATACCATGAACAATGCTCAATCCATGCAACTCCTTCATTACGGATACATCCATTTCTTCAAACTTTGCAATTGTTTGGTTGTTAACACCAGCTTTTAAGAGAAGCCACAGAAAAAACAACATTACTATCTGCTGAAAGGGAAAACTACAAACATGTCATTTTATAAAACTCATGGGTTTCGAGAAGCACTTATAAAGATCTCACAGCTAGCAGACTTGTAAGAATGCATATAAGCAACTTAAAGTATCACTAATGTCTACTTTCTAAGTCACAATCCCCATTAAGTCAAGTAGCCGTAAATTTCATTTTCCATTTCCAAGTAATTTTCAAAAGGGTACATTTTAGAGAGGTTGTCCTTCTAATTAATATTTTGCTCATCAAAATTTTCCATGTATCTACTATCTATACCATATTAATGATCCCCAACTGGCTGATGAAATTAGTATACTGGAATTTTGCCACAAGAAATTCCAATTTCGGATTTTTACAATGGAAGTGATTGATCAATCTTGATCGTTAATGTCTACCATGTGTGACCATACATGGTTATACAATACGAACTTTCTTGAGAAAAGTCTCTTCTTTAAAGCAAATGTGTGAATGCATGAAATGATTCACAGCTAGAGGCTATGTAAGTAAAAGTGTTTCCTTTTTTGAGAAATCTCGATATCTTTACATTCTGGGAGACTTAGCGATGAAACTTGATTGCAACAAGACACTAACTTTCCTGCACTTAAGTAGAAATAATGCTTTGCTTGCAAAACCTACAGAAATAGAGGCTTTTGCAACCTGCATCCCTAAACTATCATATACTATCATATTCCATAGCATAAAAGATATTCATCATAGCTGTTTAGAGTTTGCAAGGTCAAAGTTTTGTGGAAAAGTCTTAAATTCAATGAAATCAAAATCACCAGTATAGTTTAAATTACGAAGAACTGCAATAAAATGGCCACAACTAAGCAGACTGGAAACCTCTTCATACTGTCAGCTTGGTAAAGCAATTAACATTTTGGGCAAATGCCACAAATTCAGAAGAATGTCCATCACAAAAGAAGTAAAGGTAGGGAAAAGTGTCACCTAAAATACCAGGGCTGTGCCTAATTGATTTTGGGTTCTGGGTAAATTCAAAGCATCCTTTGGGAAGCTTGAACAGGGACAGAGGATGGGGTCCCCATTCCATTTGAAAAAAAAAAATTTCCAGGCTCCCTAGGGACTAAATGGTGTAAGAGTCAGATTTGCAGTCTGCGCAAATTATTGTTATTGGACAGAGTTGACAGTGACACGAAAAAGTGCTAAGTATACTTTGCAAATTTTACATAAAGTAATGCCAAGTGTTTAAGCATGACTGTTGGTTACAATCACCCTATGCAGCCTACCATGGGCACATTCCTAAATACCCTAGAATGGAACACTACATGTTTTCCAGAGCTTACCATAAAGTAGGGGTGGAAAACCTTTTAGTGCAGGCACAGGCCCAATTAAATTATTGTTCTGTGAAAAGGGAGGGGGCTTAAAAGAGCAGGGAGTGCCTTTTCAGAAGTACGATTTAAGCAACCAAGACTAAAAATCACAATGGTAGGCTTCATGTAGCCCACATAAATTGAGTTGTGGATCTGCTGTAAAGTGTATATGGAAAATACTGAGACTAGGAAAGGTCTGTGGTCACTAAAAAATATGCATAACAATAATGATGCTTTTTCGATAACTTTAGGACATCAAAAAACAATTTAGTGCAAATATACACACTTAAATACTTTAGCCAGTCTAACACAGCTACAACAAACCGCTACGCAATGCACACATGCCTAATTATTAGGATGTATAAATATGATTTCATAACTCCAGATCTATTCCAACTTCACTGAAAGCTTAATTACACTACAATTAAAAATCCTGTTTCTCTTTCACCAACCTTCAAAGCATGCCCTTTCACTAACTGCAACAACCGCTGAGTGGTAACAAAACCTTTAATCTACTCATATCACCATGCAGTGACTTTACAAGCATCAAAACATCATACAGCAAAAACTGTTTCCCAAAGTTGCCCCTCATTTGCAGAAAAAGCGCCCACGCTAGTCCCTTCCAAAAATTCACTTAAAACTTTTTAGAGCAGTTATCTTTTCTTACAATACTTATCTACTTTATAAGATTTTTGCGTCCCCCTTCTTTCTTATTTTTCTGAACATGCTTGAGAGCAGGCTTTGGATTTAAGATTGAGCACTTAAAAATGTGATAAAGTAATGATAGTAATCCTGCCTTGCAGGGAAATAAGATACTTGTGTATCTCCCATGCACTTCTGAAAGCACAACGGGTAGAATGCGATATAATAGTAAACCAGTTAAATTTTTGCTTGATGTTTACAGGAAAAAATACAGTCACCCTAATTTGAACAAGTAAGCCCAAGTACTTAAATAATTAAGTCATATTTAATTCTTTTCAGTCATTCTTTGTCAATAAATTATAACATTATAAAATTCATGCAGAATAATTAATTGATTTACCACTAGTGTATAATATTTGTTCTAAAACAAGATAAAGGATGCTTTGAAAGGAAATAAAAGGAAATTTACAGAAGTTGGTTATGTTTCAAAATAAGGTCGGGATGTCTGCTCTTGCTCTTTTAAATACTTTCTACACGGTTCCAACTTACTTTCAATCTCTAGAATATCAGGTACCAATGGATTAAAGACTCTGACTGGCTTTGTGACTGCCATGGAAAGATTATATCCCATCAAAATGCGATGAGCGACCTGGGCCACTCCAACACTGGCTCTGCTGCCCTCTCTGTTGGTAGAAATACCACTTACTCCACCGATACCAAACCGCTTGGTGCAGAAATTGGATACATTCCAAGAAAGTAGGGGAGCAAGATCTGCCTGGGGCCTTTGAACTGGTCCAAGTAAATTAGTCTAAAGAAGTAAAAGTTCTTTTTTTATATTACTTAATTTATGCAAAAGGAGAAAATTGTATCCTCAGTTTGTATTAAACAACTTTAAAATACCATGACGATTTATAAATCACCAGAAACTTACCTGATCAACATTAACTTATATTAATACATAAGTGTAGTAAAGTGCAGCTTTGTCATTGCTGTGAAACTAATTACTGTTAATTAATGCATCTACCACAGTTACATTCACTGCTTTTCTTATCATGATTTTGAAATGGAAGCCAAGTTAGATATGAACTATGCTTGAGCGAGTTACCCGACTTTACTTCAGAGTCACAACTCTTGGCTGGGAGTCAAGAAGCGACTCCACTTTCCATGGACTTACTCCTGGAGAATTTTCGCTACAATAAATATCCCAAAAATGATAGGATAGAGTTTTGATGTTCATCCTTATTGGCCACAGTAAAATACCATTGGCAAAAAGCACAGATATCAAAACTATATCCCATAATCACCAATTCAAGAAGGGTCTTTTCAAGACTTCAATGCCAGGAATTCTACTGTACCAAGATTGGGTGCCCAATATTTGTATTTTGACAGACGAACATGCTTTGAGTGACTATTTTTGGTTTCCCGAAAGGGAAATCTTTGGAGTCACTCTCCTCGACCTGCAAAAACTTGAGAGGCACTGGAATTGTCAAGTCGAAATTTACTATCACAAACTTGTATGAATGAGCAGTCACTATTGCTTGATGCATTGTCTTTACAAAGAGAAAGCGAACGCCGTTCTTGGTACGTAAATCTTGGGGTCACCAGATGTTTAATAACGTACAAAGTCATAATTGACTGAAATTGTAAGGATGTTTTGTGTGCTTGTCTTTGGCTCAACTGAAGCCATAAGCATGTAAGTCGAAGATGGAGGAATTCATTCTGCTTTACGATTATATCAAAGGTAGTCGTTACTATTATTCTAGTAGGGGAATTGATCAGTCATTTTACTCGTATTAGTCTAATAAACATCCACATCTTTCAACTCTTTTAGGACAAAAGGTCATCTCCCACAAGTATCCTTTCGGGAAACATACATAACTGTGGTTTTGATTTTATCTTTCTTCTATACCACATGACCCGGTTCAACCCTCTCAGTCCAAGGTTTCAGAGGTTTATTAAATTAAGACAACATTTTCTTCAAAGCTAATTGATTTACCCTGAAACTGATGTTTGAAACCACTATCCTTCTGCAAAGACTGTGTGCTAATACAAAATATTACAGGCATTTGCCATTGTTGACGTAGACAAAGTTCAAACGTTCCTGCATGCATTATAATTTTGTAATATTGCACTTGCTCACTGTCGTCTCGTATCTAAAACAAGTCAGTTCAGTATGAAATATTTCAGTATTCTATTTCAAATACAGTAACCTTTCCCCAAAACTCATGTCAAGAGCTGAAACGAGAAGGGAACTCCTTCCTCTAACAAAGTTGTTATATTTTCTATTACAGGAAAGATTACTGCTATTTTTTGCCATCGAGATAAGATACTTAGCTAGCTGAAAATTCTTGCACCCGAATTATTGTTCTTCTCTTAGTGCTGCAAATGTGTTATGCTTTCAGCAACACCTTGTGACAAAAGCTGGAATGAGAAAGGGATTTCCTTCCTCCTGGAAACTTTTTTATACCACTTTTCTTTTTAGCTCCCTTGATAATTTACTGATTTAGGTAGGCCACAAGCAAGCTGGGAATCTTTGCACCAGTTTGTTCTTCTTGAGCTGTAAATGCATTCCACTGCCCAAACTTTTGGCAAAAGGTGAATTAAGGATTCTTCCCTCCAAGAATTTTTTTTCTTCCACTGAAGTAGCAGTTATTTCAGTCGTTTTGTCCTCTGGATAATATACTAATTTAGGAAGCAAGAAATTCTTGCATCAGAATAATACTTTCTTTTTTCCATGCTACAAATGTATTTCACCTTCTGCATTAGCTTATGGCAGAGGCTGAAATCAAAATGGCGTTTCTTCCTTCAAGAAGGTCTTTTTTCTAATGAAGAAAAGATGAACTTCTCTTTTTTACATTCTAGATAATATACTGACACAGAAAGGCTACAAGGCAAGCGGGAATTCTCGCATCAGAATTGTATTTTCCTATTTCTTTGCAGCAAACCGGTCACTGCTGGCCACAGTTTGTGCAAAGAACTAAAATGAAATGGGGATCTTGCTTGAAGAAACTTTCTGTTTTCTTCCACTGACGAAGAGATCTCTTTTTTCATCTTCTATATAATGAAGTCATCATGGAAGGCAACAAACTAGCAGCATATTTTTGGTCTGAAATTGTATTTTCTTTGGAATATTTGAACAGATGGTGCCCAAATCTGGCAATTGCTCATACTAAAACAAACAATACCCCAAACATACTTATATTTGTGATCACAATTCATCTTTTGCCAAATCTGGGTCTAGCACAATTTATAACGGTTCAGAAATCAACCATAAATAACAACCCTTATCACTTTACGTAATTCCTTTCACTCATTCCAAGGTCATAATATCAGACTTTGTGAGAGTGAATTTAAACGCACACATGAAAGTCTTTGTAATTTGACACAGTAAGAATCTTTCAAATTTTTTAATCCCTTTCTTTCTGAAATTGTAGCATGTTTTGATTGGGTTTATGTCGGTTTCATTTTTGAGAAAAAATGCTGGATGTTTCCAAATCCTTTGTCATATTTTATGGCGTACTTACAGGTGATGGTTCGTTATCTGTTTTACCCTCCCAGTCGAAGTTTGCCATGGCATTGTTCAGTATAATACCACTTGGTGTCATTAACCGGGCACCAAATGGAGTATTGATGGAGCTGCAGATTAAAATAAAAATACACAATACTGGAGTTAAACAAATGACAAAAATAGAGGGCACTACACTAAAACAGCTCAGTTAATTGTTTCACTTCATGTTCACTTTCACTATCCCAAACATAGTTTTACAAGGCCAACATAACCAAACAATGTCCTCCTAATGTAACTGCATATCTCTCAAGGCTCATATATTTCAAGTTTCAAACCAAAGATTACTACTAGAGATATATGACTCAAAAGGTAGTATCAAACCTTAAACTACTTCTACAGACATAAGACTCAAAAGTTATGTTTTAAATGGAAGACTACTAGTAGGGACATAAGACTCACTAGTGCTAAGTACAAAACCTAAGACTATCACTAGAGACATAAGACTCATAAGTTGGTATCAAACCCAAGACTTCTACTAGAGAATAAAGTACCAAGTATCAAATCTAAGACTACTGCTAGAGACATATGACAAAAGTAGTATCAAACCCAAGACTACTACTAGAGACATAAGACTCATAAGTACCAAGTAGCAAACCTAAGACTTCTACTAGAGACATAAGACTCAAAAGTTCCAAGTACCAAACTAAGACTTCTACTAGAGACATTAACTACCAAGTATCAAACCTAAGATCACTACTAGAGACATAACACTTAAAAGTACCAAGTATCAAACCTAAGACTACTACTAGAGACATAGGACTTAAAAGTACCAAGTATCAAACCTAAGACTACTACTAGAGACATAAGACTCAAAAGTACCAAGTATCAAACCTAAGACTACTACTAGAGACGTAAGACTCCAAAGTACCAAGAATCAAAGCTAAGACTATACTTCAAGCAAAATTAGACTCTAAAGAACCCAGTGTCAAACCCAAGAGTACTACTAAAGATATAAGACTCATGCAATCTATCTATGCAACTTGTTAATAATACCAAGGACAATAGCTTCATCCTTTCAATAACACAAGAAGTGTAGAAACAATGACATGAAAAGGCTGTGAAGAAACTATAATGACTTACCTTGATATGGCAACCATGGTCCCAGTTGAGCTCATTGCAAGAACTTGGGCCCCTCCATATGATGACACTGGTGTGTGGACCTCGCCAGGATAATAATCTGCTACATTATGGACAGACTTAGCTGAAATATTCTTGCGTATGTCTTGAGCAGTAACATTGCTGTGTAAGAGTTAACCATTGATGCATGTGATTCACGTTGATGGATATCAATTTAGAGGTTGCTTTGTAAGATAAAATATCTGCTGTTCAAGGCTGCTCACACTTTTTTGTAAGCAATAAATTATTTTAAGACTCAACTTCATTTCTCACAGATATTTTTGACAGCAGCAGTTATGAATGGCTCAAGCTTCCTAACCTCATTAGATCAATCTTCCAGAACACCTCTGCCTAGGCTAGAATTAGGTCCCTAATCTAAGCAACCTTCCTCTTTGGCAGAATGTACAATCCAGTCATCTCAGTAAATTCCAAGTTTGGCAGCCCATAAGGTAAAGAGCCATTGCCAAGTAAAAGACCATATTTTCATTAATCTGAACACTTACATGCTTTTTTGATAACTTGGAAGCAAATTTAGATGTTATCTGCCCCCTAGTGCCCTTCAGTTACCTTTTTAAAAATTGCATAACTGCCAATGGCTTGGATAATTGAAGGAATCCCACTGATCCCCTATTGCAGACAGAATTTAGAAACCATAAGATGAGACTAGTATTGACATAAGTATAGTTTTAAATCTTGTCTATCGCTGCCATCTAGAATAAATAACTTCATGCCATGAACATTCTCCTAGCACATGTGAATAAACTGTAACCCTTAGACCCAAAGGAGGAAATCTCGGGGTGGGGGTGGAAGCGGAAGCATATATTCCCCTCCTTCTTGGAGATGTTCCCATTGACTTTCCCATTTTAACACAGTAACTTCTGCTTCAAGGACCCTTTATAACCTCTTATTTTTTTGTTTCACACAAATATGTACTACTGCTCAGACTGCATGTGGTCTAATCCTCTTTACTTGTCTGGACAATTGAGATATTCTTAAAGCCCTACTTGTGCTGCCCACTTAGCTCTGAAGGTAAGATAAGTTTTTAAAATCCTCTTCTCCAGACTTAAAACTTTGAGAGATTCATTAAGGTACCCAATAATATGTCACATATTTGCATAATATCATAATTACTCTCAAAAAAGACTTATCAAAGAAATAAAATTTAGGTCACCCTAACCCCCAAAACAATTCCAGTCAACCCCTCCCACTTAGAAAAAATATTTCCCCCCTCCAAAAAAAAATGATGGGGCACTTAAGAGATGCTAGTGCCCATGCATCACTGCATTCAGTAGAGCCTATCTTTCCTGTTCTGGCTACAACAGCAGGGATGGGGATAAGTACTGTTTACCCAGGGCTTGAGCCAAGATTACAGATTACGAATTCCACATTCTGCAACCAGAGTGAGGATCTGTTCCTGATTTGGGGTGTGTTCCAACAAGAGTTGCTATCCTGCAACATGCTGCTATTGTCCTGCTCTAATTTGTTAAGGAAAGAAGTAATTTCCAAATAACAGCTGGACATATTTCCTTGTGCATGACTGATTTGTCTGCTTTGTGATTTTCTCTTGCACCTCTTATTACTGCTGAGGAGATTTACCCTTAAATCCACCAGCAAGTTGTTGCAAAGCCTGGCATACCTTTTCACCTGAATATGCAAGAGTATGAAAAATTCAAGCTCTCAGGAGCAAAGAGGTATTGAAGAGCTTCATGGTTAGTTAGTTAGTTAGATGAGGTTTAACGTCCCAGTTTCCAACCAATTGGTTCAAGTCGAGACGACCACGGCCTTTTTTCCAGTTGTGGCTCACTGGCTGGTTTTCCCTACTCCATGGCTTATGCTGAGCACCAAGCACAAAGGCAGTAGGTTCCATTTTTAAAGTCTTTGGTATGACCCGGCCAGGATTTGAACCCTAGAGCTACATGGTCTACACGTCTGTATGTGCAAAGAATCTATGACTTGTTGATGGATCTGACCCAGCCTTGGCTTCTTGACCTTTTTGCCAGAGTCATTTCTCGTATATATATTACTTTGTGCTTCTTCTGCATTCTTAGCAAATGATAAGAGAACTACACAGAGATCAAGACTACAACCACTTCTTTTAAACCAGTCTAGAACCATGCCCATCATGACAGAATTCCAATATACAAATCAGAGGGCTGAGCAGTTGGTAAAGTCCCATCATGTGCTCCTTTAGAGTCTTCACTCCACTTGGGAGTAGTTTGTCTTTAACCCACCTTGTTCAGCTGTATTCTTGGCATTTGCCTTACCTACCTCTACTACACTCCTGGCTAATGAAGGATATAACCCCACTTTCTTTCTTACCTTATCATTTTAACTGTAAAGTTGCCAATTTCTGGATCAATATTTGGGTCTCCTAAACTAGTTGCATAAGCCTCAGCATACTTGGAAGCCTAAATGAAATGAGACGCAGGAAAAAAAAATGTCTAAAAAAGACTAGCCTACAAATGGAGACTTTCATAAAGGTAGAATTGTATTAAATAAATTAGTTGTGACAAGCAACTTTCAGACTTCCTTCAAAAGTAGCATTTCGGAATAGAAACAGTAAATGTTATAAAATTAGACCTGTGTATACAATAACAGTTAACAAATAAGTGCTAAACAAAGACTAACATGCAACAGTGTAAGAGGAAATAACAACAGTGTAAGAGGAAATATGACACTTGCACTAAATCACCATGCAGCATGGACAGAAAACTTTTATCATTATTTCCACATTTAGTCTACACCTATAAACTCAGTATAGAAGCTTTTCTTCCCAAACTCATCACAAGAATTACAAAAAAAGCTGCATATTTTGAAACTTTGAAAGCTTGGGTAGGCAAATGATTCATGGGTCACAAAGCAGTGACTTCTGTTACTGTAACAACCAAGTGCCAGATATCTTATTTGAAATGCCTATCAATATCCACATATCCTGGTTTTTAAAGTTATTAAAATTTTAAGCAGCATAGATGCAACATCTTCCATTAAAACTACAGATTTTGGAGAGTTCCAGATGGCCTTCTTTTCAAGGCCCAATAATAAAGAATTATAAAGGTGGAATGTTCTTTTTGTCACTCATTTATGATGTATCTTATGATGCACATACATTACAAAGAAAATCCTGTATCAACAATTGATATATCAGATTTGTAACCAAGTCTGACTCCAGGCCTCGGGGAGAGAATTTCAAAACTACAGGAAGACAAATTCTAGGAAATTTTCCTGTATTGAAGCAACATGCTGTGACAAGAGTCAATGATTCAAGTAGCTAAATAGCTTTACATGTAGTTTACTTGACTTGCTGCAAAAAGAAGGACTTGGTTAACATTCTGCTAAATAAAGCACACAAATGTAGTTGATTCCTAAACAAATTTTATACCTTTATGCATGTATGGTTGCCAATTTTAAAGTGCAATGAACACCATGCACGTATGTACAAAAAAATACAGTACGCCCTATAATTGCAAGACTTGTGTTTTTCAGACTATATGGCCAGTTTTTCACATCAACTACCCAAACTTCAAGTACTCTTTAATGGTACAAAAATGCCAGACTTTCCTAAGATTTTTCCTACATTCCTTTCTGCACTTCCAATATTTAACAAGTTATGGAAACATGAATCCAAATTGCTCTGATTATCACTTAACTCCAATTAACTTCCCAATCTTCAATTTATGGGAAACCTAATCTTCCAAATTAATATGTGATATAGAGAAACCTGGTCTTAACATTCCACTGAAATTTATGTTCACTGCTTTTTCATAGTTCTCAACATAATATCTCTTGAACTATATACAACTGTGTACCAAAAGTAGGCTTTAAGTATCAATACATGAACCTACTCATAATGAATTAAAAAACGACAGGATTATTTGCTAATTTCTCAGTATGATGGTACATAATGTTCATAGAATAGTTTATACTTGGTGATACTTAACTAACCAACATCGGAACTATTGTTCACCCCCTTCCCCAACTCATTATTCCACAGCAAAACTCTTGGTGTGAGGCCAATTGCCTATAAGGATACCCTTTGATATGATGAAAACAAAGAGGGTCACTTCAAAAGAATGAAATTTTTTTATCTCACCTCAACAAATCTGTGAAAGTAGAGCTTATCTGTGGCATTTACTTCTGTATAATTGTAATTTTCCATTATCCTTAGTGTCATCAGCACCAGGGGACCATTGCTAGGGGCACCTGTGGTATACAAGTCCTGACCTGAGAGAATAAAATATGCCATGGAAACCAGCCAGTAAATAACTCAATTTTACATTATGGATGAAACCTAGATAAAAAATTTTCTTCTAATGATGAGGATTTACACGTTACACACCAAGGATCCTGCAAACAGTGAGCAAAAAGGCCTGGTCAAGATGACGTTACAGTAGCATAATTTACGATTACCAGTGAGTTGGAGGAAGTCTAAAATGTCATATAGCAAAGCCACAACAGGGAAAAAATGCCAATGTCTTGCTTTGTTTTCAGTGGCAAACTTCACCTTAATCAAAATTCAAGAATATGGATGCAGTGGGAAACCTAAGATAGCTAATACAGCTGGGGTGTAGAGGGGTGAATCCCAGGGGTGAAGGGAAAGAGTTGTCCATCCCCCTGCTCTTTGAGACCTGCTTTTCTAAGGTTGTTTTCAGTGAATTTTCTTAATTGAGGTTTGGGTCTGTGTCGTGGCACCCCTCTACAGACTGGTACTACAGACAAACCCCACTTCCTTTTAGTATGTGCCACAGTATTAATTGGCTCATCATTTGACAAAATTTACGAACCTGATATTTATGCAAGATACCACCTAACTCTCCAGGAACTCAAATAAAAAGATTGATCAAATCCTATGTAATATGAGCACAGTGACATCAACTTCTGCTTGACAACCATTCATTTCTTCAATTCTAAGTACATGCTACACTAAGTAACTGTACTGTAAACTTAATCCATAAACTAAGTCAGCAATACTGAAATTGGCCTAAGGGCTTTTGCCATGGATTTGTACTTTCTCCACATATCATTCCAGCACATGAGATGTGAAAGTAAATCAAAAAGAATTTACTACTTGAGATGTTACAGTATGATCTACAGCAACACAAAGACACGTAAAATTGTACATTGAAGGAACATCGACTTGACCAACCGTAAATGGTTGCTTTGAAAGTTTGTCTTGAATATCAAAAACAATAGGACAGGATAGATCACAAAGGTAAATTGACATATGACACTGTAAAATTTAATCACTACACAAGTTAAACTACCAAGAAAAGTGTTAAAAAAAGTTTTGACTTCATACAAAATGTAAGGAGATGCTGTCTACAAGTAGGGGCCTCAGTTAATACACTCCCCCTGCAAGGTCTGGTGCATAGGGTTTATTGCAGTGCTGCAATTCACATATGGAAACTGCACAACAATAAGGAAAATCTTCCCTACAAAAGTGGCTTCTTTTTCATACCAATCCAGTAAAAAAAATTGCCTATTCTAGTTCTGACCTACCCCTTTTCCCAAAACTCACCATGGTATGTGATGTTATAAACTTCCATAGGCTCAGCTTCATACATGTCGAAGTCAAATGAGGACATACTACCACCGTTTTCATTCACCTGGAGAAAAGAAAAGCAGATCTGAGAGAGACTTTCAAGGTGTGACAAACAATTCACAGATTGAAACATACTTTAAAATGATACTCTAACACAACGTCATCTAAACAGTCCTTAAAGGTTCACCTGATTACTCAGGGTTCCAGCACATTAAGGACAAAAGTCTTTGACACTTCCAAGCCCCAGTAACCCTGCCAACTCAAGCAAAACCCAAAGGTATGCACAAACTAACACGATAAATTTTAGGTTTCTGGATTTAAATGCGTACTGAAAATTTTATTACTTGCAAACATCTGATCTCACATTAAAACAACTTTGTTCATTTCTGCTCAAAAATTGCACTTAAATTTCGTGTTTTTTTTTTTTTGTTTTGTTTTGTTATTGTTTTGTGGACTCCGGTTATGGAATGAGCTTCCTCCTTTTATTAGACTCGGCCTATCACTTAACATGTTTAAGCAAAAACTAAAAATGAATTTGTTCAATACTGCTTTCCATGACTTTGTGTATGCCCTAGTCACTGCACTTTGTACATAATTTTCACACATTTTTCTTTTCTCTGGACTTTGTATTCATTATGTATTACGATGAAGTATTGTAAAGTGCTTTGAATGGTTTACTTAAGGTGCTGTATTTTTAACAACAACAACAACAATAATATGTGGAGCTGTTTCTTTGCCAAAGGCCAGTAATGAGGAATTTTTTTATATCAAGGGCCATATCAGCATTTGTAACATGACTTTCCGGCTTTAAATTAACTTCACACTTGGATGTGCACTAACAGACCTAAGAAACCCACAATTTGACAATTTCCATAATTATCTTATAGTCTAATAATCGAACAATCCAACTTGCACGAATACTACTAAATTTGTGATGGGTGGGAGAAAGGCTTGTGGGTGGGAGAAAGGAATAAGTTGCCTGGGGCTTTATGAAAACCAACACTTTATACAATGCATGCAAAAATGTGCATAGTGCGAGGGTGATGGCTAGCACTTGCACTGGTATTATGCAGGGCAGTTACATAGGTTAAATATTCAGAACTAGAAACTAAGTTAAATGGTTGCTTAAAAAAATTAATTTAATGGGTTTCTGAGGTTGCATACAACAACTGCCTTGCAGACCAGATGAAATAACTATCCACACAAAGGTTCCTACCCTGACCAAGTCAAATCTACCACTAGACACTACAGTATTCAAGTGTCATTCATAAGCAAACAGCCACTCATTTGGAGGGATGGTTTAGTGTATGCCAATCACAAATTTAGGGGATTTCATTTACAAAGTATTTTGGGACAACAAAAATTTGCTTATTAAATGTTTTCTAAGTTTAAGTTTAATGTTTCAGGGTCAGCAAGCCACTTGGTTCATCAAGAACCCCATACCAGATTGATCATGGATGAACAACAGTGTCTTTTGAACAGGTGCTCAGAGGGTAACAAGGTAGGGGTAAGCTATCCACTCCCAATCCTGCTCCTGGGACCACTATTTAACATCCTCATCCAAGGTGCATATTAAAGTGTATCCCTAGTATTTGGCAATTTTCCCAAAGGTTAAGAGGGGTGGAGAATCCTTGTTCTGCATGACTGCTTCACACCTAACCAGAGAAAAGTGGGCAACTCCCTGAACTGGACAACTTCCTGAGAAGGAAGACCACACTGGTACAACCAGATACCCAATTTTAATTCACCATAAGTATATCCAGTCAGCATCACTGCAAACAGCTATGGTGATCAAATAAAAAATTTCCAAGTGGTTCCACCAGGATTTGATCCAGGGACCTCCACTATAGATAAGTGCTCTCTAATCCTTGTTTCCAAATGTCTTTTCCTTTTACCAATGTAAGACAGGTACTTATCACAAGACCTTTCGAAAGAATAAATAACTTTGACTTTTGGGATTAGGGGAGCAATATCCTTTAGAAAGAGATAATTGCTCACAAATACATGACTTGAAAGCTATGCTACAATTACAATCAATGCTTTTAAATTGCTTAGATAGGGACTTCTGAAGGATTAGAGATGACGTGGGATGGTAAAGAGCACTTGTCGGAAAAATCTGCTATTCATAACCCTATCAGTACTTGTGTACATTGTAAAGACTATAAGCAACTTTTCAGTCATAGGAACTGGCAGCACCGATTTTGAGATAAAGGTAAAAGAAGTAGGGAGCTTACAGCTCCCTGAAAAAGCACTTAAGATTATGAAGTATGCACCAAGCCTGAACAGTCAACTACTCCAGCATGGATCTGCCTCCACCCTCACTGTAATTTGATGCATTCTAATTTGTCTTTTCATTATTTGCTTAAAGGGGCACATTGAGTTGATACTGATAATTTTGTGAGAATTTTGAAGGGCACTACCACATGACAATGCTTATAAATTAGCACAATTAATCAAGTTTCACATTCAACACTTACGCAAAGAGTAAAAAAATGGAATTTTTGGACCCATGCTTGTAATGGTCATCATGTGCAATTAATACTAAAGTGAAAAAGTGTCTAGTCACAAATTTTTGAAAAGTGAACTGAATCGTTATTTAATCACTCGTGAAAAGTTTATGTGCACGTAGGGTATGGGGATGGTCTTAGTTTGACAATTTGTCATTAGTTTGTGAAGAAAACTTGGCACGTTTGGAAAAAATTAGTGAATGTTATAAACCAACTCAAAGTGTCTCTTTAACTAATACTACTGTATACTGCATCTTTCACTGTAACCTGATGAGGAAGATGTGATGCCTTCCAAAATGTTCGTTTCAACATGCTAAGAACATTTTTGTTGTGTTTTGCTCTTTCATCTGGTTTTATTTGTCAGTCATGTTTATGTTTCTGTTTTTGTATGTTTTTTAGGTGCTGACAGGAGTGGGCAGGGTGGGCACCTCTTGCCCACTGTAACTGTTACCACTACTGGTAATGTGTAATTTCAAACTGTAAAAGATCTGCTTGGATCATAGACCTATAAAATGTTCGGCGGGTAATACTCACATAGTTCATTATTTCTTCATTAATTTGTTGCAATACTGTTGACGTTTCTGTCATCCGTGAAATCCTCTCTAATAGATCTGCATATTCTGACCGATAAAGTATATCATCAACTTGAACTGGTCTATTGTTTGGTGCTACAAGTTCTTTCATGTTTATTGGCAGCTGTGATATGTTGACTTTGCTTACAGCATCCGCTGAAAATAAAATGTATTTAACTAGGGTTGCAAATTTCCATCGAATTAGTCTTTAATGTTAAAAAAGTTATAGTACCTTTGATGAAAGGCACTCATTAGCTAGATGCTTCTCGCCATGTAATGGAGACGGCCAAATTTACTCTGGACACTTACTTCTGAGATGTCCAAAAAAATGCCAGGCATAGCTTCCAAACTGAGTATAGATCTCACAATCAGATTAGTCATGAATTCAAAACCACTGATATTATGAACCAAACCGACCTGGCTGAAGTAGATACAATGTAAATCTTTTGCATTGGAGGAATCATGGTGACAACTCCTTTTAAATTATCTAGACCCCACATGCTGGGCCAGTGTGACTGGAGGGGTTAAGCATCCGAACCCCCCCCCTTCACCTGCTGGGCCAGTGTGATGGGTGGTGTTACATGTACAGCAACTAAGTTTCCAAATTTCTCAGTCCTAGCTAACGTCTGCCAGGATGGGTAACCTGTGTATCATTACAGTACACTTTCTTGCACAATACAGTATGGCAGGTAGCACACACGTTGTAAGCCTATGGGAATCAAAACATGAGCACCCTGGAACCATGTACCAACAAAAGCATGTCCTTATCTTTAACTTTTCACAATGCCTCCTATGATCAGCACAGTAAGTTTTCAGAATTACTACACAAACTTATGAAGTTAGCTATGGTTCTCCCTTCCAAACTTTTGGTACAGTACCTAATTATAGCCGTACACATCACTCGATACTTCCTTTAGTGTAATTTGTATATGTTAAACATCTTATATTAACAGTAAAAATAAAAGTATTTTCACTGTGAGATCGTACTGATGAATTAGAGGTGTAACTAGAATGCAGTTTTCCAAAGGGGACAGTAAATTTTCAGGACACACAACTGAAACTGAGGGCAAAAGTCACACTCCCCACAAAGAAGTTCTTATGAAAAGGTACAATGCTCTTCACACTTTAAATGTTCTTATTGAGTCAGCCTGACTGATAGAGGGCTCATCCAGTATTTATTTCTGATACCCTGAAAAGGATAATGATGGAAGTAAACCAATCCTTTTCATTCAAACTTTTTCTGCAAAATGTCATGGGCTGGCTCACTCATAATGTACATTTATGACATATTCATAATATGTCCCACCAAGCTCTAAATGTGAAAAGGGTATGTCCCCCACTACCCCTGCACCCTCCCACCTAGGATGAGCACCCCAATCTTTATTGTGACCATAATTTTTACTGACAACTTACCAAAGGCTTCAGTCACCAGAAAGCCATATCTTGCTAACTGTATGGATGGTTCAAAAAGCTCCCTCCATTTTAACCTGTGAAGATCAAAAAACAGTTACACATACATGAATCTTTTCTAAATGTCCCTTGGGCTGGTACAGGAGGGCAATAACTAAACATTACCCTTACAGGGATTCTGTTCCCCAAACAAGCTATGTCACCTGATGGGGGCACTGTGACATAACATGACCATCTGCTTAGCCATGAGACCCTTACATCATGGGTCCATACAGCAAGCAGACTGAAGCAGTCTTAAGTAAAACCTGTCTTGATCAGCTTTATGAAAGATCGAAGTTGCACATTCAACGACTACAACTGCCTCTGACAACTTTCAACCTTAAACCAATATTCCATTACAATGGACTTAAAAATTAAACAACTTAATCTGCTAAATTATGAAAGTGGAAATTAGTGAAGTACTTATTTTGAAATTTTAATGCTATAGTTGTATGATAAAAATCTTTGTTAGCTGTAACTTACTGTCCATGCTTTTCCCAGGCTGTCCTGAATCC
Source organism: Holothuria leucospilota (assembly GCA_029531755.1). Taxonomy (NCBI): domain Eukaryota; kingdom Metazoa; phylum Echinodermata; class Holothuroidea; order Aspidochirotida; family Holothuriidae; genus Holothuria; species Holothuria leucospilota. The sequence continues at coordinate 39,091,920 of CM055982.1, forward strand.
AGCTATCTCTCCAGGAACAGCTACAGCCCTACCACCCTAGGTAGAAGGTAAAGAGGAAAATCGTTTTGACAGATAGAAAAGGTTAACCAGACATGACATGTTGAGAGCTGACAGACTCTGGCTACCACTGAAGATGTAGTTAAGTAAACAATGTTTGGCACCCAGAGGCTTCTGACACTTGAGAAAAGCACTGTCATGAAATATTCTGACAGCATCAAATTTCAAGGACAAACAGGACATTTAAGAAAAGCACCACGAATCTGAGGCAATGTGCCCATTTACTTAACATTCTGTTATCTTGATGAGAACTGGGGGTACTTTTTGACATAAGTAAGCTCTTTAAAATGAGGTATCTTGAGTTAGGGATGGAATACTGCTACAGGGTTTTGAGAACATGAACTGGATTTTTTTCTTTGTCACATGAGCTCACTGTTGAATGCCACTGGAATATGCATTTAACAAAAACCCTTATACAGGTCTCACTTGTAAAACATTTTGTGAGTGCTGTCAGAATATAATTGTGGGCCCTGACTTCCTTCTTTCACTTGTACACTCAATTTTTCCACATACTAAAACTTACTACATGCAAAGGAAAAATATAACTGGGACATATGGACTAGGAATCCACAATTTACACCACTTGAAGGAAAATGCAAGTGTTTAAATATCTCTGCTTGCTAAGATTGCATTCTAACTATGGCAGGGTTTATAATATTTTGCCATAAAATAGATACAGTAGCTTAATATTCTGTAATACTCTACATTTATTTTGACATCAGAACCATCTCCTTGTACACCAAGAAAAAAACACTGATAAAGGCATAGACTGTAAACCATTACCAAGAACCATCCATGTAAGTACAGTATCATTTAAGCAGCAAAGTTTACATGTGAAGAAGGCACCTGCATGTATCATTAGCATCTGCAGCTTAATTATACTATGGCTGTGAAAACATATACAGTAGGGGCCTTATCCAACTTTTAAGGGGAGCACTAAACTAGAGTGCCACCCCATCTCATGGCTATTGAGCATTCACAATTCATGCCATTTGTCTACCTTTGGATGGAGGAGGGCCAATTGACCCAAAATCCAGAGCCTAACCCCCCACCCAGCTCCATGACTATAGACCCACCTATTTGTAGGCCTACATAAATTATATCTTACCTTGATATCTGCTCTTGGATCAGAGGCAAACATGTCTGCAGTAGTAGATTGTGGTGACATTTCTCGAAAGTTGATTGCTCTCTTTTTCTGATCTTTAGGGTTTCCAATTATCATAAACCCACCGCTGAAAATAATACAGAATCATTCAAATAGCAAATGTACAATTCACTACTTCTATTTCAACAAATGTGCTTCAACAACATCACCACACTACCTGTCTTGCTTGTTCCACACTGTAACTGTCATGTGCTCCTTACTTGCAAGGACTCTACTTTGCAAATACAGTAAGTAAACATAATCACACTTAAGCAGCACTGCAAATGAACTGCAACCATCAGCACGACAATCAGATGTGCTACCATCACATACTGCCACAAAACCAAAATTGACGCTTTTTAAGCCATTTTGATAGACAAAAAATTTTCTCAAGTTCATGACATTATATCACAGTATTCTGGGAGATGGCAAAAGAGCATTTAACACAATGAAGGGAACCATGCTTCCCATTACACCTTTTCATGAGTCAAGGGTATATACTGTAGAAAGTACAATGGTACGGTACCCTTGTTCTGTATTCAGGTATTGTCCTAGCACTGGGAAAGTTAAAATTTACAGCAATGTGATGAATTGTAACATACACTACTTGTGAGGTGGGGGAACAGAGAGATTAGGCTAACAGGCATACTGTACTGAAATATGGAAAGAAATCCAAATATTTCAAGGTTATCAAATTTAATGTAAATAGTGAGACTGCTTCCAAAAACATTTACCTACTACTAAGTGTTTGAAGTGTTTTATTTGACCTTGAAACTTGACACTCGTGAAGGTGTTCACTCTAAATTGAGCTTACAATGATGTGGGAATAAAGGCTGCAATACTAGCAGTGTCTACCAATTCATTTCCACATGTCTAGGTTGAAGAAAAGCTTTGTTCAGTCTGTCTACCATATAGCATCAAAAATTTCTTATCATGCTACAGTATGCATTACAATGAACTGTTCTAAAATTCATGATATTCAAATACAACACACTATTGAGATGTCGTTACACCACTAATGAGAGAGGAATTTCCTTAATTTTAAGAAACCTTTTATTTTTGTCACAAGAATCATCCTTTAATGTTAGACTAGCAGGTTTCACAGTTTCTGTAACTTCCTCTGTCATACTGCAACTTGATTAAACAAGCTGAAATCAGACCATGCAACCAATACATGGAGTGATTTCTCACCACAGACAACAGAGTCTGAAGCAGCCTGGAAAGAATTCTGATCTTTAATTATCTTTTAGAGAAAATATGGAGAATGTTAACACTTAAGATCATATTTATCTGTTCTGTATAGTCCATGTCTTTGAACAATGAGGACACCAAAGGTGAATTTTAACATCCTGGACTAATCAGAATTTTATGGAGCTCCAAGATTCTGGAGATATTAAGTGGATCAGGGAACTCTATTTCAGTCCTACAGGGAGCCCCTTTTGGCATTAACTACTGTGTAATTTACTAGTTTCACCTCACAAGCAGGGTTCTACAAGAGCTAAGCCTGTTGGCACTGGTCAGAAGCAATCATAACTCCCAGTGCCTGACCAGCAGTCTGTGGGACTTTTCAGTTTGCCAACTGGCACAGAATTGACTAAATATCCCTGATAAGTATGGTCATTCACAGCTGACAATCTTATTGTAAATCATGATGAAAATAATAGTTTACCCCAAAATATACAATTCCAACAGCCAACAAGGTTCAAAAGGGTCTCCACAGGAGGGCCTCACACTGCCCCATCTTCTCTTTGGTAGAAAACCTGCTTTCCACAATATTTGGATACTAAATAAGTTGGCACTAAAAGTTGGCCTACTGTAGCTGGAACCCTGCTCACAAACTGTCTTTGTTTTGTTTATTGCATCCATCCATAGACTCTTTTCCAAATAGGAATCACAAAGGATTGTGGGATAGATTTTTGGTGTGCATCATTTTTTGCCACAGCAAAATGCCATTGACAAAAACATCGCGTACCAGAACTTATCCCACAAGCCATTGCAAATGCTATTTGGAAAAGGGTCTATGGATGTGTTCTCGCAACGCTAGATTTTGCAGATGAAGTTTTTGCAAATTTTGCCAAATTTTATCATTTCTATGAACAACTACATATTAAAATGGTTAGTAATCCCAGCATTACATTATGTTTTTCGCTGATAAGAACCCTATCAAACATATACTGTTAGTGCTATTTCACAGCAAAACTTTGTCATCTCATACTGTGCTACTGCACATTTAATATCCCTTTAAGACTGTATGTTACATATTTTTATCATCTAAGGATTTATTTTATACACATTGTTCTACAGGACTTGAAAAAATTACAGGGCAACCCATCTTCTGAAATTAGTAATTTTTTGGTTGCCCGTTAAAGTCTGATTGTTGCCCAAAGAAAGGAAATAAAAAATCTTACAGGAACATGCTTGTTCATTATTATTTAATGTTTCCTTGCTGCTCTATACGTTTTGTGTACCCTTACGTACGGAAGTGCCTACGTATTGCTGGGATTCCGACCATTTTGAATGTTAGCAAAAATGAGAAACAGTTTATCTGTCTCTAGCATACAAATTAATAACTGAAATTGATGAATACATATATGTAGGCCTATACCCCATCCCCAACTCACCATTATTTTCCTGGTGAATTGTACATGGTCTATTTTCCTCAGCCAAAATTACCCAATTCACTTAAAACTAGGTACATTTTGACTTGCAGTCACCGATTATGAATCAAAACCCCTGTCTACTACTGTATAGCTACAACCAATTTCAGTAACTGCCCACCTGCAGAATCAAGCTCATCATGTGCCTGCAGTTTAGGACTGAAATCCTCACCAAAATGTTTCAAATCACTCACCCCATAAACCTGATACAACTAACAAAACAGATCGAGGAAAGCCACATTCATTTAGTAACTTTTAAAATTAATGATAATAAGCACTTTTTAAGCTTTTTGAACCCTAAGAATGTTGTCCTAAATCTGGGTCTACGATCTCTCTGAGTCCTTCAAAATTTCAATTCAAGATACTCTACTAGTAGTACACATGACTGTGTAGGTTTTTCAGTGTCAGTGTAGCCAACTCAAACGTAAAACTGATGCCATAAAATTATCTAAATGAAATTCATTCATAAAATAGTTTCAACACATGTGTAAAATACTCTAACTAAGCCCTGTATAATATTTTCAAAAACTTTTCTCACACAGTTTTCCTGTACGATACTTTTTCCTTCACAGTTACTTGCTTTGGCTGCTAAGCTATCCTAACAAGTTTATGTATCAAGTTATATTGAGCCTAGCCTAGTCTCGTGTTTCAAAGTAATACTGAGTGACCGGCAGTTCCAGCTGTGGTTTATTTTATAGAGCTTGGTGCAAGGTTGATCTACGTACGGCAGAGCTATAGCGTGATCGTAATGTATGCGAGGTGAAATAAACATGGGGAATCTATGAAATAACCTGTAATTTTTACAGTATTACTACAAAAAAGTTTTTACACTCAGAGCAACACAATGATGATCTGAAAGTTTAGTGGTGGGTTGCTTATTCCGTCTTTTGGCCATGGTTTAGACCGTGACTTATGGTGCTCAGTCGTGGCTGTGCACCACCCCGCCCCCCACGGCACAACATAAATACTACAATGACACCCTCCAATGCCTAATGCATGGCTGTGCACCACCCCAAGGCACAACATAAATACTACAATAACATACCCTCCAATGCCTGATGCATTGCTGTGCACCACCCCAAGGCACAACATAAACACTACAATGACATACCCTCCAATGCCTGATGCATGGCTGTGCACCATCACAAGGCACAACATAAATACTACAATAACATACCCCAGGCTTCAAAGTGGTCCATCACAGAAATATAGGAGGTTTTATAGGAAGGATACTGGTGAATATATAGGGTTATATAGGATTTTTCAAGGAAAATATAGAGTAAATATAGGAATGATACACACTAGCAGTTCTAATTATCTTCAATATTCCTCAAAGTTGTGGATGGGGAAAACACAGTACCTTAGGAAACTTAAATAAACTATACTGTTTAAATGATACAAATGTGATTTTAAGTATCACAAGTGCGGGCCATATGGCAGAACAGTGTGGTTCTACCATCAACATGGAATTAAGAAAACCACCTACTGTAAATATTTTGGTGGAAGGAAAAGGGCAAATCCCTGATGGTAGTGTACTTGTATATTTTGACCCTGGAATAAAGTATCCATAAATGTTATTATTTGTGCATACCAAAAAGGCACCAATCTTTGCAATATTTGAAGTTGAGAACACAGAATGTGACCATGATAGTGCTTTTAATAGATGGGTAGTTAATGTGGACAATGAACTGTTGCTAATGTCCTAAAGTACACAGACAGAATTCACCTCAGCTTCAATAACAATGGGGTTGAGGTGAGGAAATTTTTGAATTTTTTGCTCCTTAAATACTGTAACAGGAAATTGTCTCTTAATACAACACTTTGCTATAAACTACACTGTCACACATAAGTGTGACATGTGGGTGATGACAGTAAGATCATAGGCCTGTGACAACTGTACGATTGCTATGAAAACCTTCCAACTCACTTCCCAGTGGCATAGCCAGAACTGTTTCAAGGGGGCCATGTAGTTTATTCTGTGACTGCCAGAATGGGGGAGGGGGTGTCCCCCTCCCCTTTGAAAATTTTTTGAATGATTGGGTGACTTGCATGCAATCTGGTGCTACATATGTTATCTTTTTGAAGTAAAATTTATTTTCAAAAAATTTACATATTTTAGGTTACTAAGTTAAAGAAAAAATTAGCATCAGTGTAGGAGAGAGGGCATGGTCCAATGGTCCCTCCCCCTAAAAATGCCACTGCTCACTTTGAATCTGTACAACTTGGCAGAACAGTGTAGTCCCCATATGTCAAGATGCCTACAGTGTGCAAAACTGTCTGTGCATTAACATACTTAACATCTAAAATCTCACTTGAGGAAGTTACATGACAAAATTAGGGAAGGGACAACTTGGCATGTGCCCCCACTTGCCACCAATGATGGGCACTGCAGCACCAGATCCCATACATGGATTAGATTTCCACTTTGGCCTGTTGGATAAGTTGATGTGGCATCCAGAGACCTGCCATAGAACTTCTTGTGGAGTTAAGGGAAAACCTCCTTAGAGATTTGCAATTGTAAACTTGTAACTGTTACAGAGAGACTCTTAATTTTCTTAATTTTCTCAAAGCACTAAGTTCTTTTTTCTTTAGGAGAGAATCATAATTGTAAACACTTTGAACTATCAACTGATTTAATGGCTAACTCTGTTTAAGGAAAGATGGTAGATGACACGGAAAATACTGGTATTTCGAACCATTGTACTACAATATTTTGAATTAAAGAATTAGTTATATCACAGACTACCTACAGTACCTGCATGTGCATGCAAAGCATAGGTAAGGGTTTTGAAATGTGGACTGCATGACTACAGGGGATGCCAGGCAAAGGACTCTAATCCAACCCCTTGACAATACCTCTACAATTCCCTCAAAGAGATGAAATCATAGAGTACTTAAAATCACAGGTGTGAGAGTGGAACATTTATGGGTGTGGAAATAAGTGTTTATTAGTGCCCTATGCAGTTTCATATGAAAATATATTTCTGAATCCTATAATGGGTCTTTGTGTACAGTTTGCATCTAATTAGGATACTTGGCATCTATACACTGCTACCTGTGTGACTAAGCCACTCTGAGTCTACGGCAGCTATCTTGGAAAAAGAATACATCTGAAAATTTCACCCCAAAACACCACATAAAAGAAAAGTTTTTTGCCAAGATAAGAAAAATATAGGAGAATATAGGAAAACAAGCCCAAAATCATACAAATATAGGAAATATAGGATTTTTGGGAATTTATAAGAAATTATAGGAAATATAGGATCACTTTGAAGCCTGCATACCCTCCAATGCCTGATGCATGGCTGTGCACCACCCCAAGGCACAACATAAACACTACAATAACATACCCTCCAATGCCTGATGCATGGCTGTGCACCATCACAAGGCACAACATAAATACTACAATAACATACCCTCCAATGCCTGATGCATGGCTGTGCACCACCCCAAGGCACAATATAAAACTGCACTACAATGACATACCCTCCAATGCCTGATGCATGGCTGTGCACCACCCCAAGGCACAACATGGCAGCAATACCAGCATCCACAGCAGAGCCTCCCCTGTTTAAAATATCAGCTCCTGTTTTGGAACAAATTTCTGCATCTGTGGACACTGCTCCATATGGCTGGATCTATGGTAAAATTGTGAAGAAAAAAGAAACATAATTCATCACACAGCATAAGACATACTTGCATACAAGGTAAATACTGGGACAGGTTTACGTTTTTTCTCAGATGTATACATAAGGGTATGGTGAAATACTGCACATGCTTTCTGGTAAAAAGGTTACAAATTGCTGTGATTTAAATTGTAGTAACACTAAAATCCCATGGTAACAGAAATGAAGGGTCACAAGAACTTGAAGAGCCATTATGGGTCCAGGGGCTATCCCAGAAATTATGAAGGGTTTTGGCACTCCAGTTCAGTCTATTTGTATGTGTATTGCATAGGGTAGGGAAGTGGGAGGGGGTAAAATAGCAGTAGCCCAGAAGTATAATGCTCAAGCCTTAAAATGATTTTAAACTAGTAGATCCATATATACTGTACAATGACGAGCAGTCTGGTTTATTTCTTCTGTTCCAACACTCAAGAAAACGTAATTATCTTTGACTCCTGTGGTGTACAGTATGGTAAGTACTATGGTATGTATTCATCAGTACAATATAAATGGAAGAAAAAAATGTTAGTGGCCTGTCGTGCTGTAAGCCTGCCTTTTTGAAACCTTTCATGCCTCAAATAAATAATTTGCACTTCAGCTTATCTTTATTTTTGCCCCTTATATTTCTGCTCCAACCTAGATCCCCATTGTTTACAGTCCATCAAGACTTATTCAGAGATGCCAAGGTGAGTGAGTGGCTGGGAGTGAGATAATGGAAAGGGACTCATGATGAGGGGAGATTTTATGCTTTATGCAACCAAAATTACTGTACGTACATGAAGCACACGTGTGTATTTTAGGCCTGTTCAGTATACTATGGTACCAGTGTACCCTGAACGCGATAGTTCAGCTCAGTGCAAGCCTGCAATGCATGCTGCAGGGTTGAGACATCAAAGTTTGGATTTCCCATTGACAATTTCAGGAAAAATCTGACCCTCCACTTTTTTCTCTCCAAATATAGCTAAGGCGTATGATTGGGATAGTTGAGCATGTGAGCGTGAATTGTGACTCTGAGGTGTGAGACTTGGTATGTCTGCTTATTTTGGCTGCTTGGGAGTGCACAGAACTCATATCCATGTACACATAGTATGCAGTACAATACACACTGTACCTCATGGAAATGCTGTAAACATACTGTACCTTAGAAGTCCTACAGTTTGTCACCAATACCTATCTATTGCAGTGGGCCCACACAATTAGCACCAGATATTAAGTTGGACAGTATGCTGATACTGATCCTACAGTATGCAAAACAGAAAGGCAAGTAGAAAAACATGGGCTTAGCAAGGTGGGGGCCAGGCCTCTTACCACAGATGCTTTGTCCCCCTGTAACCCCTCTTCCTCCATAAAATAACACAAAATTAAGCACTAAAAATGTAAAAAATTACAGTTGAGTACTGAGTTAAAATTTCTAAGCTTCTCTTGCCGTTAATGTATTTATTTGCAAGTTGTTTTTAATTAGCTATAGAAGCTACAGTAAGCATGGAGCAGAGAAAACAAGCCAGTGAGCCACAACTGGAAAAAAAGGCCGTGGTCATCTTGACTTGAACCAATTGGTTGGAAAGTGGGACGTTAAACCTCATCTAACTAACTACAGTAAGCATGTGCATACTAAAAGCAGACCAAGAACACATTTTGAGTTACATGTGTACCATTGTCTTTACATCTAGCTACTGTAGCATAATTTGAGTTTATACATGTCAGGATGGTCCTGTGTACCTAAACCACACTTAACCATTTTCATTATTAATCCTGTCCACCCAAAATGTCAACTTATGGTACCCCACTCTTGTCACTCTAAATGCCAGTGTCTGGCTACACCACTGAAAAACAGGTACAAGAGACTAGGCATGTACAGTAGTTGTGCATTGTGCTTATGAATACACTATGTGTATACTGTGCAGTGTACTGTACAGTATCTCAGCCAGGGGACAAGCAAAATTTTAATAGCAATATACAGTAGCAAAACCATACAGTCCTCAAAACAATATACAGTCCTCAAAACCAACCTTGGAAGTTGACAAGCAACTTTGAAAACTGAGTGACACATGCACTGTATACAAATGCATGCATGCGTGCATACACAAATGTATGTATGAAAGTCATACCTCACATGGGTTTGTTTTGCAATTTATCAAATGTTGCAGGTTTGGATTATAATGTAATAAACTTGCTTCAATGTACTGTATACTGCACAGTATTGTAATTGTGCTTATACTGGTACTACCACCATACACAGCTACAGTACATTATGCCATAATGTTACAGCTACAGTAATGAGATACTTGAGCTGATTTATGTAATGAAGTAAGTTATATTGTATTACAACAGTATTGCTGCCTAATAGATGTATCATACCATTCATTAGAGGAAATGCCCATTAGCCATGATTGAGAAAAACTCAACTACGGTAATCCTCTTAGCAAATAAACTGTGCAGTTCAACTTCCTGGCCAGCATGAACCTCATCTTGACTTATGAGATATTGTTGGTCAATCATGCATGACACACTCAATAGCTGTGCTGGGCCTGAATGGGAGAGTCTCCCCAACAGCTGAGAGGAGGAAACCACTAAGCAAACAAATCAATAAAGGTGTCCTGATCCTACTTCACTGAGTTGCCACTGGCAGATAGGGTTAGAGTAGGTAATGGGAAATACCTGTCATCAGGGTCTGCAATAGCTGGTATCGCATCGCAATTTGCGATGCAATTGAGCACAGTAGTGATACAAAGATTTTTACGCCTCACACATTTGCATCATAAACCTGCAAATCGATTGAAGAAATTTGTATCTACGCATTCTGGCATCCATACAATGATTGGACTTGACTTTGTTTCACCCCTAATTTTTAAATTTCAATTCCAACCTAAATACTATCATTAAAATGAATCAATTCCCTGTATGAGTTTTTAAAAATTCAATAATATCACTCCCTCGCTCACGCCCGCCTAGCCATCTGCGATCCAATATTTTAGCGCTAGTGTATAGCACTGCTGAACCTGGCTAGTTGTTTACAACTCTTTACCTTCGCTGGCGTTTGAATATTTACTATAATCAATCCTGTATCGCACATGCCCAGTACCTTCCGACACGTCGCTGCGCGGGCTAACATTTCATGTGTTTTCTCTTCCGAATGAACGTACAGTACATATGTTATGTAATGTGCACAACACTTGATTAGTGTGATACACTGGTTAAAAACAAAACTGCTATGCAAAATTTGTAAATTGCTATACATAATGAAAATGTAGAAACTGAAGAATGGTAGGAAGCGGACACAGTCGCATAATTTGTCCACTTCCCACCATACTTCAGTTTCTCTATTTAGAAGTCGTAAAGCCACATCTACACTTCCGTATAATAAAAATGCATAGCAGTATTCAAAACAAAATTCTTAAGGCAGACCCCGCCTGTCATGTTTTAGTGTACAGTAATACAGTACACGCTGATGCATGTAATGAAGTAGTAATACTGTAAATCAATACTGCAGTACTGCTGCCTGTTACAATACTGCAGATCTCTATCATCACTGTATAAGGTATGTCCTCAAGTTGATGAGGCATCAATGCCCAGGTCTTCCGAGTTGCTTTTTAAGACACCTTTGTTTTCTCCTGTTATGAAACTTTCACAAAGGTAGAACTGATGTGGGGACTTCAGATTTTCAGGAGTTATAATAAATATGGTACTGTGTATTTAATGGGAGGTGGGGTGGTTTCAGAACAGCATGACCCTCGTGATTTGGGGCATCTTTAGACACTGATAGCCTCAATTCATATTCAGGTCCATAGCCACAGAAAGGAGAGAGAAAGGGAATGGTTGAACTCTGGGGCAATGTCCCATAATCCTTTCTAATCATTCCCCTCCCCCCCTCCAACTCCTTGTATTCTTGGGATGGTGGATCCATGTATACCCAGTCCAAACAAACATTTTACCTCTCTGAACAGTTCACACTACAATACAATTGACATGGTACAGTAGCTAACAGGAGGCCCCTACAAGTTGTAAGTACTGCATTTTTTAGTGTAGACAATAAATTGTGTGATACAGTGTACCAATCTTATTTGCCACACACCTTTTTCAACAGTGACCAGTATGCACAGGATTTGAAAAATTTTCATCAGATGGGGAGGGCATGTGTGCACTTCCAATAATTTCTCTGCACTTCTATAATATTTAACTGAGAACCAAAGAAAGGGAGGCATGGCCTGTAGCTTTTCTCTTTGTGCATTCCCTGCAATAATTTGTCCCCTGATCTCTTGAAGTAATCAAAACTGAATCATGAAATGTTTCACAAAGGGTTGCACCTACAGTATTGCATAATGATTTAGTTTCACTTTCTGAAATCCTTCACCGTAAGTAACACAACAAAGCACGGAGGTTAATGTGGACTGTACAGTAAATGACCTCCCATATCTGGCTCTTGAACAAATTTTTTGCGCTGAAGACACCAAAGGCATATTAAGCTGCTGACAGCTGCTATGCAGACTTGTAGAAAAATATGCCATAAGTGTCATCTGTTTCGTGCACAGTACCGAGCAGGGAAGAGAAAATTGTACTGTTTTACGGACTACAAAGTACAGACTACAGATGACATTAAAATACATGGTTTTGCCAAGTTAGCACCAGGCAGTTACATAACCCTGCAAGGGTTCCCTTGGGGAAACCAAAATGGTGCACTTTAAAATTACCTGAGGTGGACCGAATACTATGCTGATGACCATGCCAATGGTAACTACCAATGCAAACAGAAGTGATGTCACAATGATGAATTTGAGTCCATCAAACCCACAGATCTGTTCACGGACATAGGTGGTGTCCTGCAGAGGCTCATTCTCCTTTTTATTCCCATCCTCAGTGACGAGTTGAGCTTTATCTGAAAATAAATTGAAGTTGGCAGTAAAGTGGGTTAAACTGGGATTAGTAGTTAAAACTCAATAACTGTATATTTGCATCACACACCTTGTTGTAACTTTACGGTAATGAACGTATGTGGTACAAGCACAGTATACTTAGCATAGTAACTGAAAGTCATTCACATAGAGTTTTCAGTATACTGTACACTGAGAAATGAACTGAACAGTACCCCACTGAACTGAACCGAAAGTAACTGAAGAGTTTCTGACTACGATCAACCGTAACTTTCTCTTGTTAAACTGAAAAAGACACTTAAAGTGGACCGTCCTTAAGTTTACAATTACAAGAATATACTGTACAGTATACTGCATACATTTTAGAAGATGACAAATGAACATCATTCCCCAATGCAGAGATATACTGCAAAATGCTGAATTTTATTCACTTAATTTGAATTAGTCGCTTGCACAATATGTAATTTGTGAAGTCCTTCTTGTTACTCACATTACCTGCTGTTTTTGTTTTCAAATTAAGATGTTTACGCTACAGTAGACGTAAGAAACAAGTTGCCTACAGGATATCTGTACTAGTGTTGTACCCATAACTGCAAGTAGCCAATATACAGTTGCAGTGTTCGATTTTAAGGGTAGTCCTGTCGCCCGAGACAACCACGAATTCTGCAGGACTACCAGATTTTGCCAAAACAGGTGTGTAATGTTGTCTGTCAGGACAACCAAATCTTTTTAGGAAAGTGATGTGATGTTTACATTTAGAAACTCGATGAATTGCATGCGCAAGCAAGGAACTTTAAAAATTGCATCAAAAGATTTGAAGCAAAGTGCGGTGATTATGCACGTTCACCACAACTTCCCAAACAGTCACTTTATCGAAATGTGCATAGCACTATCAAGCCAAAATATGCCCGGCGTACAAACTCAACTAGTAGGCCACTAGGCCTGCACTGTACACAGAGAAGCTGAATTCCTTCGTGCAAGCTATAAATTCGTAGTGGTGATGTTGTAACACCAGTGCTTTCAATTTAGAGATGTTTGATTTATTAACACGCAAAGCGAACATCATAACATTAACTATGTCCATAATGTACACTAATGCATGCCAAAAGGCAGCACTCTTATACAGTAAATATCTGTTTTTGTTTTTTTCAAGTTGGGGTGGGAGGGTGGTTGTCTAAAAGTGAAAGCCACTTCAATTTCATGGTTGCGAACTTGGGAAAATGGTTACACTTGGGACTACCTTATTTTGAGCAGGACAACCAAATTTTACAATGTGGTAGCCCTTCGGACAACCATTGCTACTGTAATTCCTTAAAATCGAACACTGAGTAGCCTAACTATTACTGATATTTCAGTTCTCACTATCGGCCAATACGATACTATTTGGGAAATGACCATGAGGCAACAAACCTTAGGCTACAGGACACTACAATGAAGGGTCCTTTCATCTAACTGATGACATACAATTTTGGAACTTGTATGCAAAAATATTTCATGATACATCCATGGGACAATAAATATCGGTACTGTACGTTACTGTAAGTAATATCAGCATTTAAAGTAAATTTTACCAATTTACCAATTACCAATATAGGATGAAAATGGGGAATATGGGCCGACACTGATGGTGAATACACTACTGATAATTGTTCCAACACTTATCTGTACTAAGTATTTGAACATGTTTCACCACTGACCACAGTATGTAGTATGATTTTCAGCTTCAAATTGCATCTTTTGGAAAAGTTTGCCAGGGTAAAAGTACAGTATGTTCTGCAGGTGTATTGTCAAAAGGAGAGTTTTACAGGGGTAATAGACAAAGTTTAGTGAAAGAATATTGTTATTTGAGAGTGTGAGAGGTCCCTGGACAATAACTGTTACGGTCAAGGGATGTGAAAAATTGGTGCACTCTTTACAAGGGCTGTGTTGAAGGGGGAGTGTAACAGAAACACACAGCACTGTTCAAGGACTTATTTGGCAGGAAATAAAATCTGTGTAAGACATAATGTAAAGTAAGTGAAAACACATTGCAGCATAAAGTTTTGTAACTTAGGGTTTGACTTACAGTAGGCTAGAGCTAGTTTACAGTACAAAATATAATGTAGGACTAGGCCTAGGACTATAGTATATAAGTTTATTGCACGGCCAATTTGAGTAATTCCTCAGGCCACCACACTATGCCTTTCCCTTTGTCTACGCTGAAGATCTTCTGCAAACAGTGCACGAAATGCACCAGTGTATAGGCACGTTTGTTAAGTCACAAACAATGCTCAATCATTGATGCGTATGGATCTTTATACAGTATGTTCAAGAGACCATTTCAACAAAACTTGCACATCCTAAAGCCATGTTTGTTAAGTAACAAACACTGCTCAATGATTGATGTGTTAAGTACTGATCTTTTTATGTTCCGGAATCTGGAGATTATTTTAACAATACCTGCATTTAGTGTCCTAAAGTTAAACACACTGAGGTTCGTACACACGCATATACGCTAACGTAGCAAAAATCGCTGCCGCAGCGCGTGCTGATGCATGTTATTCTCACAGAAAGACTGATGTGGTCAAAAACTGGATACTTCATAGCCTAGGCCTAGTTCAAGAAACAAAGTGTACGTGTAGTAAGCCCAGGCCAAGTAACAAAGTAAAACACCTTTACTTCCATCACAACATCTGTGCAATAAAGTTATGACCCACAGAAAATTCATTTTACCTTAAATCAGCATGGTTTTTCATTGGGGTGGTTAAAAAAATACCCTAAACTAAGTTGAAAATAGCCAATTTTTGTCCACTTTTGTCATCATTACATATCCCAATAAGAGAAAACTAATAAACAAAGGACACACAGGATGGTAACATAACATAACAGGTTAAAGGGCAAAGGAGGGCTAAGGCCCCATAAGATGCCCTGAAGTCCATACAACCTTAACTGAAAACAAAGAACCAACCAACACCAAACGAGCCCAGCACAATTAGATTCTACCACACTTATGGAAGAACTTGTCAATGTTAACCTTAAAGCAGTGCACAGATGTGGAGTTAACTACCCACTCAGGCAGACTATTCCACTCGTTAACAACTCTATGAGAAAAGCTGACCTCACTAATGTCGAGCCTTGCAAAACACTTCACTAGCTTCTTACAATGGCCTCGAACCCGAGAATCACATTGAACCTTTAAATAATTGCAAGATGACAAAGGATTCCTTTCAGAGAGAAATTTGTACACCTGAAGCATGTCGCCCCTAATCCTTCTCAACTCCAGGGTGGTAAGCCCAAGATGCTTAAGTCTAACATGATAAGGTAGGTGTCTCACTTCGGGTAGAAGGCGAGTGGCTCTCCTCTGAACCTGCTCTAAAAGAAACTTGTCCTTTTCATAGAAGGGACTCCATGCCTGGGCTGCACAGTCAAGGTGGGGTCTTACCAACTGCTTATACAGATTAGTACAATTTCTTTACTAAAACTACTGAAATTCCTCTTGATCAATCCAAGCACCCTATTAGCCCAAGCAGCAGCAGCTGCACACTGTCTAGATGGCTTTAAATCACCTGTAATAACTACACCCAGATCCTTCTCAAAAGTCACATCACTCAGAATACTACCATTCATGTTATAATCATAGCTGAAATTTTTAGGACCAAAGTGAAGGACTTTGCACTTATCTGCATTAAAAGACACTTGCCAAGTCTGGGACCAAGAAAATAACCTATCCAAGTCTTTTTGCAGTAAGGAGGCATCATCCTTATCACTAACCTTCCTATAGAGCTTCGTATCGTCAGCGAACTTACTAATACTAGATGTGAGAGAGCTATCAATATCATTGATGAAAATCAAGAAAAGAAGCGAGCCAAGAACAGAACCCTGTGGAACTCCACTTGTAACTTCTTTCCACGAAGAGAAATTACCACTAACAACAACTCTCTGAGATCTACCATTGAGCCACGAATTTATCCAGTCAGCACAACTGCCCTTGATGCCTAACCTACGTATGCAGTTTAACCATTTAAGTCTACCGAATGGAACTTTATCAAAAGCTTTTTGAAAATCAAGGTAAATTATGACATCAACACTGTGACCAGAATCAAGAGATAAAGACACATCTTCAAGAAAGCTTAGTAAATTAGTAACACAAGATCTACTAGGTAAGAAACCATGCTGTGACAGATTGAGTAACCCATTATCTAAAAGATATTTAAGCAAGCAATCCTTGATTACAGATTCCAAAACTTTGCACACAACACTGGTTAAACTGACCGGCCTATAACTGCAAGGCAAGCTCCGATCCCACTTTTTGAAAATTGGAGTAACATTAGCAACCCACCAGTCAGCAGGTACAAAGTTTGAATCCAGAAACTTCTGAAAAATAATGCAAAGAGCAACTGACAAAATCTCGGAGCATTCATGGAGAATGGCAGGATGGATCCCATCAGGCCCAGGGCCCTTACTAGCTTTTAAACTCTTCAACTTATTACAAACCAACTCTTCAGAGAAGACAACATCACTAACTGAAGAAGAATTATCAGAATCCCTACAAGTCCCCAAAATAGATGATTCCTTGGTAAAAACAGATACGAAATAATCATTTAACAAATTAGCCATATCCTGATGATCACTAACTAGTGTGCCTTGATTACCTTGGAGAGGCCTAACACCCTCCTTAACCTTCTGCTTAGACCTGACATAGGCATGAAAAGATTTTGGATTTACCTTAACCTCCTTGGCCAACTGCTTTTCAAACTTAGCTTTAGTGTCAATAACCAAATTTTTAACTATGAGTTCCTGCTTCTTGTAGACCGCAAAGTCATCAGAATTCTTACTGACGCCAACAATGTATATTGACGCCAACACTTACGTTTCTTCCTGGCTGCTCTAAGTACCTCTCTAGACATCCAGATTGGCCTATTTTTACAGTAACAACAGCTTTCTTGAGTGGGATACACAACTTTGTAGTGTCAGTAACTATATTACGAAAAACACTCCATGCTTCAGCAGGGCCTAAGTGAGACAAACGTGCAACCCGTGTTCTAACAAATATGATTCTAGCACAGAAGGTGCAGTGGGTGATAGCGTGATCTTTGGTTAAGATATTTCTCCACATAACAGAGAGTGGTTCAGCTGTAACTCTAGTGTCTCAGCTCGTTTTGATTTGAGCAGCATACTGTATATAGTCAAGCCCTTTCTATAAGGGTGCCGTGTTTGGGATATACGGCATAAATACTTTTTTCTGACTCTTCCAACCATGAGTTGAGAACTGCTACTGTTCACAATACCGGTTCTAAGTTATTAGCGATACCGGTACCAAAATTCCCGGGTACTGTCCAACCCTATCTTTAGCATGAGTAAAGTTAGCCTTGCTGAAATCTAAAACAGTTTTGTCACTACCTTGATGCTTGCTGAAAAAAAGTAACTCAAAGCTTATGAGGTCATGGTCACTAGATCCTATCTTACCACCACTAGCTACACGTACATTTCTTACCATGTTTTCATCAGTACTAAGCACTAAATCCAGACAATTATCCCCACGAGTGGGAAACAGAACATGCTGGGTAAAGAAACCATCAGACACTGCCTCAAGAAAATCCCTCCCATGTGACCCACTAGCAGTAGCACATGAATGCCAATCAATATCAGGAAAGTTGAAACCCCAAACACAACTGCCCTTTTTGAAGAGACTTTCCTAAAACTTTCAAACAAACTCTGATTATTATCAGCACAAGAATTTGGTGAACGATAAATAATACCAACAACTAAAGGAGTGCAAGACTCATTGACAAAACTAATTTCACACCACAAGCAGTTAGAAAATCCAGAAGAAAACTTGTTGGTGACATCAACACAATTTGTGCTATCCTTAACAATACATACAGTAAAACCCCTCCACCTCTACCACAGACAGTATCAGCACTATCATTCCTGAAAATTTTGTACCCAGGAACCTGAATTTCAGAGTTGCTGATATCGCTATGGAGCCAAGTTTCGGTTACCCCAACTATGACTGGATTGTCTATGGAAATATGAGCAAGGAACTCACTGAACTTATTGAAAAGGCTGTGAACATTGGCAAACATGACCTTCATTCCACAAACTGCCCTATATAGGCCTACATGCTTCTCCTTGTTACTAACACAATCATTCTGAGCACAATAAAGCTCAGAAACCCCCTCCCCCCATTCTTGGCTGACCTCACCCCTCACTAGTCTAACTTAGTTTGACACCTGAGAATCAACAGCCCTAGAAACCAGCCTACCCAACTTGTTAGCCCCTAGGCTATAGGCCTACTCAAAAGTCAGGTCTTGATTTTAAGAAAATTTTATGGTTGTCCATTGGAAAACCTGTCTGCCTTTTGTGGTTGCCTATGTCCTACAGTACAGTAGGCCTAATATTACTAAGGCCTAGGCTAGGCCTAATAGGCCTAGGCCTAGACTGTTCAGTGTTCAGTGCAAATTACAACATTGTTACAACATTACAACGTTAAAGCCTAGCTACCAAACCTGACATGGTTGAAGTTGACGCTCCTTCTTGCGTATCTGATGAAAGTGGCTGGTACACGTACTGCTTGGAACTTGAGCTCATTCTCCGACTCCCTTTGTAAGGAAGCCGTGGTCTCGGAGAATAAACAAAGCGGATTAGCCTAGCCTTGTTTTATTTTATTTATTGCCCACTCAACTGACCACCTTCAGTACGCCTCAGGGCCTAACGTTGCTACCAAAGACAGTATAGCGCCGTAAGGCGCAAGACCGGTTACTCACACGGAAGTACACACAAATTTTCGTAGTATGCAATGGAGCAGATCGTCCGCCATTTTAGTAAGCAGCTTTGATGCATCGTATGGAACGCGAAAAACGGTGCGTTTTGTAAATACGTTGACCTGACGTTCATAAAATCAATATCTCGATAACCAACGATGCTACGTCAATGGGAGTTTCACTGTTGGGTTTGGTATTTTCATTTAGTGTTAGACTTTTCTTTTAAATACTAATTCAAAGAACAGTCCAACACTAAATGAAAACTACATATATTATAGGCCATGGGCAAGAAGCACCTCAAGGCACCCCAACCCGCAACTCTCCGACCCAATATTTTTTTTGAAACCTTAGGGTCCCCTGAACGCAGAAACAAGTGGTAACAGTAAATATTTTAGGTCTCACTTATTCAAAATTACTGCCAAAAACAAAATGGTGGCAAAATTTATGAATATTTTGTATTAAAATATATTAAAACTTAATATATTCCTGAAAATATTTTGAGGCATCGACTATTAAAATTTGGTCATATTTTATGACAAAAATTCCAAAATTAATTTTTGAGACTGTTTTAGTGAGATGCAGTCAACCAAGATGGCGGAATTTCCAAAATGGCTGTCCATGTAATTATTATAATATATTGAAATAATGTGAAAAATATTCATGAAAAATATGTTGGACGCACCGACTCTTAAAATATGGTCATGGTTCATGCCAAATAATTAAATATTTTTTAGAACATTTTTGTTGGAATTCAGGTCAACCAAGATGGCGGAAAAAGCAAAATGGCCGCTTATGGTATAGTAACAATGTAGCATAATAATAGATAATAACTTGTAATCATTAAAAATATTTTCAACACATTTACATCTAAACTCAGTCCATTTTCTGTAATAACTATTCAGAAAGTTTATGGATAGATTTTAGGTTTAAAGGTGTTAGAAATATTTTTTAAGGATGATTTGCCTTATTTTTATAAAATATCACTGGCCGCCATTTTGCTTTTTCCTCCATTTTGATTGACCTAAATTCTAAGAAAATGTTTTGAAAAATACGTTCAAATTAATTGGCACAAAATATGGCCAAATATAAAGAGCAACTGTCACAAATATAATTTTAAGGATGATTTTCCCTATGATTGTGATATATAGAAATTTTAACATTAGAGGTCATTTTGCTATATCCGCCATCTTGGTTGACTCCGATCCTAAATAAATGTCCAGATAAACTTTTTGCATATTTATAACAGGAAATGGACACAGGTTAACTTTGCCTGTGTTCAAAAGTATTTTTAATGAATATTTTTACTATTATTATGTTATACTGGCATAATTATTGCACTGGCCGCTATTTGGTTTTCCGCCATCTTGGTTAACCGAAACCTCACCAAAATAGTCTCAAAAATTAATCTTGGAGTTTTTGTCATAAAATATGACCAAGTTTTAACATTCGATGCCTTAAAAATATTTTTAGGAATATTTAATTATTATTATTTAATACAAAATATAATATTTGCCGCCATTTTTGGGAGCCATTTTGAATGAGTGAAATCGAAAGTGTTTGCTGTTACTTCTTGATTTCGTGTTCAGGGGACCCATAAGGTTTCCAAAAAATATTGGGTCAAAGATTTGTGCGGGGGGGGGGGGGAGGTTGCCCGTGGGTGCCTCTGGCCCATGGCCTGCTCCTATTATGGAGCAAATTTCCACTACCAGTAGCTGAAAACCGCGCATGAATCCGTCCGGTAGTTTTGGACAGTGGCGTAGCCACGGGGAGGGTTTTGGGGGTTGAAACACCCCCCCATGACCCAACCTTGAAAAAAATAATTGCAAAAAACACATGATCACTATAAACGTTATTAAATTTGAGGCACAAACATTGCACCATTTTGCATCTGGAGACCTAAAATAGCCGTTTTTCTCCCTCCCCTTAGACCTTTCCCTCGTGTCGTACTCCAAAACCCTCCCCATGACACAATCCTGGCTACGCTACTGGTTTTGGAGTTATCTCCCTTTGATTAGTTATCAACGTACCAAATAAACAATGTTTAGCATCAACTCTCTGACATCACGGTTAAACTTTCGTCAACAATAGCTTATAATTTTCATTACATTTAGGTGACTAATTTTTCTTCCATTTTTGCAATTTTGACCAATCAGTCGTCTATGACTTACTCGTACACACTGTCTCGGTACGTTACGTACATATCAGCGTCCCGGCGTTTGCTTACTAAAATGGCGGATACTTCGCCCCATGACGTACTACGGTTTTAGAGGCAGAGTAACCGGTCTTGCGCCTACGGCGCTATAGTGTCTTTGGTTGCTACTATGCCTTATACGCCTACGTTGAAAAACGTAAGTCTAGGATGCTCTTACAAGATGCGGGTCAGACCGTACCGTACAGCCACGGACTTCTGTATTGAAGTCCGTGCGTACAGCACAGTTAACATCGGTGGAGTGGCGCTATTCCTTTATTTCACAGCTGGCCGTAGGCAGTATCCATTTATTTACACAGAGCGGTATCTGAAAGTGTCCATTCACAGACAGATACTCCTCTGCTCATACTACACTTTTTTCTTCGGTTAGTTAGTTAGTTAGATGAGGTTTAACGGCCCAGTTTCCAACCAACTGGTTCAAGTCGAGCCGGCCACGGCCTTTTTTCCAGTTGTGGCTCACTGGCTTGTTTTCCCTTACTCCATTGCTTATGCGGAGCATCACGCACAACGGCAGAAGGTTCCATTTTTACCGTCTTTGGTATGACTCGACCTGGGAATCGAACCCGGGACTGGCTCCCGCGTGAGAGGCGGATGCTCTACCACTGGACCAAACACGCGGTCACACTTTTACTTGAGAGAAAGCAAAACTTTCAATTGGTGATTGCTCTTTGACTGACATCAAATTCAAAAGACGCAAAGTAGATCACATCACAAAGCATTAACAAAGAGTGTTCTGGTTACATATTATGGGCTTATATAGGCCTATGCTCACCGATCTAGCTGAGGCCCTATGCCGGCCGGCCCAGGCGCGGATCCAGGGGGGCCTGGGGGCCGCCTCCCCCTTCCCACCGCCACGAAAAAAAAAAAACGAAAGGAGAAAAAAGGAAGAAGAATGAAAAAAAAAGAAAAGGAGAAAGAAAAATTAAGAGCAAAAAATGAATAGAAGTGTCTAAGAACATCAAAAGTATTCAAAGTATATATTCTGTAGGGGTTGGGTGGAGCTATAGCTGGATTATCTCTTTCTAAGATATCTTTCAAAGTGGTTGGCGACCAAAAATAGAGCTGCTATGTTCGAAAACAGGTGAATAGCTGAGTAATGATCCTTGACTTAAGATCTAAATAAGTAAACATCGTGACATATGCAGTATGGGCCCGGCTAGCTGAACTGAAATGTAGTAACAATTTTGCGTTAAAGAGTGAAATGTTTTGTAATCTAGAGGGATTGAGAGGCAAAGTTTTCGCCATACAGACCTTGCAGAATGAATACAGAAGACAAGCTGTCAGGTGACGTGATATTGTGCACAGTGGCACCAGTCGTTGCAGGCAAAGTAGCGGCGTGCATACCCTGTTCGATTTCGAAACTGTCTGAAAAGTTTTAAAATGAACTTAAAAGGCTTTTAAGCTACAGACAGTGGCGTCGGCACAGTGGGCAATGGGTTACGTGTGTCCCCCTCCCCCATCGATTCTTGAAAATTTTTAAAATGGTCCCAAAAGTCGTTTAAGCTACAGATTTCTGTGGAGGGTGTAGCGTGAGATGTATTTTTGATGATTGGTTTATTTTTCTAACCATTTTCTTTCACAAACTGTTCTCAAAATATCATAAGTTTTGGAAATCCTTGACAAATTCCAAATTTTCGCACGCTCCGCTAGCGTCAAACCTTGTGTCAGAGTTGTCCTTATTATCAATAGCTTTCGGTAACTACTCACGGAGGAACAAAGGAGCAAAAGTGCTTCTTAAGAATTCTCAGTCAGAAGATTCGTTTCTGAATAGCATAGGTTGGTGGTAAAGTGAAAGTGTCCGATGCAGGTTCTGAATGCAGGTTTTGTCATGGACTAATATTTTACTCAAAATTTCGGGGCGCTTCGCGCGCATACGACAGGGTCTACACCCGATTTCATATACCATTGACAAAGCTATGACGCAAGAAATTATTCCAATGCAAACATTTTTGTAATAAGTACATCTCCTTCTCTGTAGGGCTCTCAACATTATGGGCTCTTTGACTACTCTAGTTTAGCACATGATTTGAAAGATTGAAAGTACGTAATTGCCGTTGCTTATTTTCCAAACATTTTACCGCGACGTTCAAAAACGACGAAAATCTTCCTGAAACGGAGCTCCCGGGAGGTTCTATACTGTTCTCTGTCAACCTTGGATATCCTTTTAAAATGTAAAGGAAAAATTTCATTACAGTCCAAGAATGTTTCTGTGGACTCCACGCAGGTATAATTGCGTGTACAATTTTTCCATGGGCGTGGATCATGGGGGGACGGGAGCACGCGTCCCCCTCACTTTTTGGAAGCTGGGACATCGTCAAAAAGTCCCCCTCACTTTTTCAAAAATGATGGAACAGACTGCAATTATGCCTAGGAAAACGAAATTTTTAGAAGAAAAATAACCTAAAAATCCTACACTTTTGTTGCACCAAATCGCATCTGAGGGCATTCAGTTCTAGAAAAAATTTCCCTTAGACCCCTCTCCCATGATGACGATTACAAAACTCATTGCCTCCCCGTGACGCAAATTCTGGTTACCACCACTGCTTCTTCCACCAGAACGGCGATTCACAAATGTGAAAAAGTCCCCCCCCCCCCTCACTTTTGGAGATGGATCCATGCCCATGATTTTTCCTGGGACTTTAGAGGTTTGAAGGCAATATATTCACCGTCTCTTACTCCTCTTTTTCACCCGAACAAAAGTTAGAATTCACTAAATTTTGGACATTTTTTTAAACATACAAAGGGTCCTAAGGCTTAGGGCCCCTGTACCCACACTGTCAGGGAAGCACCTTGTGCTCCCGTGGTGCTTTCGTCGCTATCTCTCCCCCCTCCCCCTCCCCCAGGTTTCAGAATAAATCACTGCCACTGATGGTTACTATAGCCTAGCCTGTACACTTAAAACGTGTGCCGGAGAAATGTTGCTTTCGCAATCAATCAAGTAACCAGTCCCCTTTGTTTGTCAGGGCTTTGGGTTGCTGGCCCCCGGCGGGAAACTTACCCCCTCCAGTCATGTGAGGAAATTCCGAGGAGCTGGATAGGGGATATATCCTCCTCGCTCCTGCCATGCACACACACATTTTTTACAGTCCATTAACTTTCACTTTCTCGTAGTTACTTTCGCTTCAGCGGCCCTTCATCTACTAATTTCCTCTACTGTGTCCTGTCGCCTGTTTTGTGACTTGTTACAGTATGACGGCCGCCAGCGCAGTCGCCTAATTAAGTAAGTGGGGCACCCCACATTAATATGGTTGGAATTGTTACTCTGGTTCTGACAACAATAAATGACACATCAAACAAAAGTTCTTATATAGATTCATCTCCTTGAGATCATATATTATAAAAGCACCTGACCTGTTGACACTTGTACAGTTGCTTCGATTGTTGCCGACATGCCTGCATTACATCATATACTTATTCATTAGGCTACTATGGAGGTCCGCATCTTATAGAAGTTGTGTCCTCTCGGTACAAGTTTAATTGTGACTAAAGCAGTTGATCAGATATGGTTTATGAATCACTGGATGTAGAGTAAATCAATTAGTTACAAGATGCAGTGGTGGCGCCAAGGAAGGGACATGCCCAGGCTGCTCCCTTGCGTTGGGGAAATTTGCCAATTCCGTCAAGGAGCCAAAATGGGTACGATGAGCATGTAATCCCCGACGACGAACAGTTACCTAGATGGTTTCATGATTTTGCTTTCAAGGTAGGCCAAAAACCCAATTTTCCTAACTTATGCCCCCAATTTTCAAAATTTCCCCAACAAACCCCGTATTTAAGTTCCCCAATAAAAGCCAACATTTTCAAGTGCTTTGTGCACCAGAAAATTATTCTTTTGCGATCCTTCGGGCAACTCGTTACCTTTGTGTTTGGGTTTTGGGCCTTCCTGTGGGCCAAATCCTGGCGCCACCTCTGACAAGTTGAAAGATAAGAACACCTTAAGTGCTTTAACACTTAAATACCGTACCCATTACATCGATGCTTCATTTCTAGTTGCAGGTAATTGAAACACAACAATGTTGGAGGCAAAAGTCATCTTCATTTCCCGGAGTGCTTGCACTTGAAATATTTGTTACCTTTTTGGCATACTGACAAATATTCAGAACAAATGCTTGGCAAAGTGACAAATGTGCTATTACAAAACAGCACAAGGTTCATTACTTTGCTAAACAAAACAATTATTTGTCAGTTCCCAAGCTCAAACATACATCTTAATAATTCAAAATGAGGCATTCATGAGCATTCAACATACCAGTATTATATGCATTACTACATGTGAAGAACACTTTAAAGCTCACACCATTTTCTCTGTCATGGTGGCATAAACATGACATCACATGAAACAGGTCTATAACGGTACCCAGTGGCAATGTCAGTGACAGTGCTGCATAGTGGTAATATCAGTAATATGACGTGATCTATAGTGCTGCGGAGTGATTATATCAGTGACATGGAATGAATCTGTAGTGCTTCTAAAGTGCTTCCTCGATATGAAATGGATCTACAGTGCTGCGAAGTGGTTATGGGACAGATGAAACCGATCTATAACGCTGCAAAGTGGTAATGTCAGTGACACAAAATGGATCTGTAGTGCTGCTGCTGTGGTAATATCAGTGACATGCAACAAATCTATAGTGCTGCAAAGTGGTAATGTCAGTGACACAAAATGGATCTGTAGTGCTGCTGCTGTGGTAATATCAGTGACATGCAACAAATCTATAGTGCTGCAAAGTGGTTATGTAAGTGACATGAAACGGATCTATAGTGCTGAAGAGTGGTAGTATCAGTGACATGAAACGGATCTGTCGTGCTGCTGCTGTGGTAATATCAGTGACATCCAACAAATCTATAGTGCTGCAAAGTGGTTATGTAAGTGACATGAAACGGATCTGTAGTGCTGCTGCTGTGGTAATATCAGTGACATACAACAAATCTATAGTGCTGCAAAGTGGTTATGTAAGTGACAGATGAAATGGATCTCTAGTGCTGTGAAGTGGTAAAATAAGCGACACAAAACGGATCTAACGTGCAGTGGAGAGGGAATGTCAGTGACATGAAACTGATCTACAGTTCTGCATACTAGCAACAGCAGAAAGCATATGCCAACTTTTCTAGAATTTGACTCTTTGCATGGCCCTTATTAGGACCCTTTAAAAGCTACATAACTGTTAACTAGTACCTACATAAATGACAGATACGATGGACATGTATTTTTGGAATAACCACAGTATTAACAAAAGCAAGAACCAGCAACAATAAGGCAGTAAAAATTATATTATCCCTCACAAACAGTTAAAATATTATTCGTTAATAATCATCTTTCTCACTTTTTAACAATGTTTTTAAACTTATTGGCAATTGCAATGTCATAACAGGCACTAAGCCAAGGTTTACATCATTTAAATATTGTAATACATTAATCATGCATAAAGTAGGAACATAACTTTTGAAACACAGATCATGTCTAAATAAGCAACATAACCTTTTTATGTACAAAACCATAGACATTAATAATGACCCATGACCGTGGTGGCCTGGTCTTTTTCTGAAGACAAGTGCAGTGATCACAAATGATCATGGTCTCCCCAATAATCTGGATGAGGGGTTTGTTGTAATCTCTCCCACCCCCTCCCCCCAAAGTGTTGGGTGAAAGAAGACAACATTTGGGGATACGATACATGAAGAGTACAAGCTACCATGATTTCCTTGCCTTCTTTCTTCTAAGTAATAAACTGTAACTTCCATCAAATGTTGAATCCGATATTTCTCACTATTTCCACTTTTCCTATTTTCCCCCTTTTTCTCACCATTTGCCTTTTTTTTTTGCTCACATTAATTAAAGCTCTTTGTTCTTATAGTACTTTTGTCTTTACATTTACGATACTACAATGGTTCTTACATTTGCATGCATTTTATGCATGCTTCCCTACCCCATCACTATTTTCATTGCACCAATACCTAACAACTACTGTAAGGTCAGCTGCTACACTTTTCTTATTTCAGATATTCAGAATTTGAACCCGCAAGAAAAATGTTCTTCTAATTCTCTATATTTCCATAAGGACAGACACAGGCCCACATGGTGGACCAACAGGTTCAAGCCCTTCCTCCCTCTAACTTTTCACAAAACTGACCCACCCAACCCCCTCACAAAAAAAAAAAAAAGGGGTCATACCACCATCCTTGTCCACTGTGTCATTATGGTGGTAGGATCCTTGGAACCTCATAAACCCAACATAAGGGCTCCCTTCTTCCAAACATTGCAGAACTTCAAGTCTAGCCACACCTTCCAAGAAGTCATGTTATAATTTTACTCTCATGAATGACACCATACACCTCCCATCCCCACCCCCTCACCCCGATATCACCCATCATCACCACCATCATTCCCCTCACAAGTATGTTCAACCATATTGTAGAATACCAATACGACATACCACATGTAAATTACTGCATCCTATACTATCAACGTAACTATATGATAGCCAAAAATTCATCACATGACTAAAAATAGCCAATCCTGATTAAGTATACCCAGTGACTGCATTTGTCTTGGAAGAAATGAAATGAACCAAGGACCTTCTTAGTAAGCTACAAAAGTATGAAATGAAAAAAATAAAATAAACCAACCAGCCGTAAATAATAATTTCATCTTCTATCAGCACCTTCTGTCAACACCTCTCAATAATTAAAATCATTTTCACAGTTTCTTCCAGAAGACATATGTGATCTCTAATTTACTGTAAGTAATAAACAAAAGGCATCTTTCATTGCAGTTAATATTATAAGCAAGGCAAGTAAAATATCAAAAAAGTAATGTATGGGTAATGTGATTTATCAGTCCAATTTCTACAAACTTAGAAGGGCTGGGTTTAAAAATATGTTCAAGTTAGGAATACAAATATCTCCAAACTGCAAACTTTACAGAGGATTAAACATGGTTAATTTTGCTATACATCCTTAAAAAACACAAAATGAAAAAAAGAATCTTTGTAATAGAATGTGTGTCGTGTTAAACGGGGTCTTTCGTTGACTGGATGTAGATAACCGAGAACAGATAACAAATGTGCATCCACAAAGGATTAATTTGGTTAACATAACTTCTGCTCATATCATAAGAGCACCCTAACAGGATGACATCGTCAATTGTAATGGCACAGCATTCATGAATATTTCTAAATTGGTCTTCTGAAAAAATGAGTAACTTTAATACTTTTTATCTGGTAACCGTTGTAAGGTGAATTCCAAATCATGGATTGATTTTAAAGGCAAAATTTACCAATTTCTGTATCCACACTTAAGTGGAAAGAAGGCAGAAAGTCACACCTACAGAAGGCTGACCTAAAAGACTAAAGTACTTCAAACTAGATTAAGACTGGGATTTTTCTAATTTTTCTACTGTATGGTCTTCCCTCAACTACATTGAACCATGAATACTCTCAAAAAGCTCTTCATCAGAAACCATGAATTTCTGCAGTTTCTCAAAAATGTGAGTAAACTGAAGCCAAATTTCAGATTGTGCTTCTTTCTTTCCTTTCATGATACCACCTGTCATACAACTGCAGCACCACACCCTGCCCTTCCCACATTCATCCTAGACACAAAGGACCATTGGTTGCTTTCTGGGTCATACATCTCCACAGATCGAAGCCTTGTGTGCCCATCATAGCCTCCCATCACATATATTTTGTTGTCAAACAAAGCAACCGAAGGCCACGCACGTGTTTTATTCATCGATGCAATCGGTGTCCATTGCTGTGTCTGGGTATTGAATCTGGTGCAAAATGAGAAAATATATTTATATAACAGTTAATAGTAACCATGCAAACTAATACACATCACAATGAATGTATTAAACCATAGTAAAAATGATTAAACACGATTAGCATCCTCTATAGAATTCTTTTCAATCCACCACAAAAATTCACCATGTTGAAAATACTGAATGATGATTTAGCTGCTCCCACGAAAAGAAACCTACCATGGTGAAAATTGTAATCGTAAATCACTAGTTGCACCTACTCTCATCTTGAAGTGCTAGTTGTGTTTAAATCTAAAAGCACAAACAACCTACATGTGACTTTTTTTTTTTTAGCAAGGAAAAAAAACCTCTATTACAGCAAATATTCAGACTAACCAGGTATTTGTCACTGAATTCCTCTGCTACAGCAACTATTGTTCGAGGACAAATACTAGCTTTTTGCTGACGTGGAGTTGTTATGTTATAACCACAAAGTCTCATTTTATCAGAGCTGTTTTCCTTAAAATTTTCAACCTGGTTAAATTGTAAGTCATCTTAATGAAATGGTACTATTTAAATTCCATGGCAAAAAAAAATAAAATAATAACAAACATTTATAATGTACTAAAATAAAAAACTCTAAAGAGCATCACAGAAGTAGATAAACAAGAAACAAATAACAATACAAAATCAAAACAAGAAAAGTTATTAAAAAGTTATTAAAAATTTCCACAGAATCAATCTGTCTGATATTGTGAGGCAAAGTGTTCCACAATCTGGCTGCTGCCACCGAGAAAGTGCGATCACCCAATTTGGTGAAGGCACTTCAGTGCAGTGCTTTTCATAAGTTTGCTGAAGGAAAGGGGTTTTTTCCCACAAGAGCTCCCTTTTTTCTTGAAAAAAGGTGAAAATGTTTATAGTGCATGAAAAAGAAAGCGCATTGTAGTAGGGCTGTGAACGTTTAGCAAAATTACTAAACGTTTAATCGCAAAATTTTGCGATCAATTAGCGATTAATCGCAAGTACCTATGATCATCATAGAGACTTTACAACCGTGTTCTTGAACATGATGCATATGTAAAATGTGTTAGTGACATCCGGGGCACATAGTTTCCATGAACCTCAAACATGGATCCTCATAGAAGCTTAACTTTGATACCGTATTTCACTTTTGCAAAAAAGGTTAACATGTAATTTTCTGTAATGACTGTAGATTTTTTTTTCCATTTCCTACGGAAAAACGGGTTTTGCGATTAATCGCTTGTAGCTTTGTACTAAACGTTTATTACACATGCAATCGTTTAGCGATTAATCGCTAAACGGTCACAGCCCTACATTGTAGCTACATACTGGGAACAGTCTATTTCCAGCAGTTCTTCAAAACTCACCTGGTATCAGAGTCTACCAGATCCAGTTCTTACCTCCCCTATACATATGCAATCCCCCATCTTGCCTACAAGTATCATCTAGCATAATCTGTTTGCACCAAGATGGCGCGTTCCACTACTCGAGGGCGACATGGTAGAACTACTTCCTCTCTCCATTTGCCCATTTTTGAGACCAGATATGCCCAAGAAAAACAGCCAGAGCCAAATTGCTCAGAAAAAGTTGGATACTTTGGATACCTGTACCTCCAGAAAATCTCTTTGATAATGGAACTCTACCACATTGAGATTCTGGAAAAAATCCACACTTGGTAACACTAGGTGCAGGCTGATAAAATTCACCAAACTGCCAGACAGTAGTTAACTCACCTTGCTTGAAGCAGGGAAAGATGAGGAAAGGTTGTGGTTCAACTATGTTACCCTCTAGTAGTGGGAGGGTGCCATCTCAGTGTTAACCAATTATGCCAGATGTTACTTGCAAGCAAGATGGGGGACTACATATGTAAATAGGAGATAATGAGGAGTAAAACAGGCTTGCAGCACAAACCACCTCCCTTGTAGCACATATTTGCTGCAGTTGTTATAAAACCTGCTATTTCCTTCAAGTTTCAACATGTGTGCCTCTACAAAAGGATACTAAAATTGGCATAGGACACCACTGGCAATTTTTTACTTTTTATATTGTTAGATTTGGGATTTTTTTTGTTTTTATTTTCTGAGGGATCCTGTTTAATTCACGGCAAATTGAGATAGCTTGAAAGGTACATGAGGCTTCCAAAATTCATGATGTTCTTTATACCATGTGTGCAACTTCGGCAAACAACCCTGCATTTCACATCAATTCATAATGAGATACTTCTTACCTTTCTGCAATATTGAAGAACTGATCTGTATGTCTTAGCCTGCCCCCTATGGCATATATGTAATGGTCCATGGCCACAAGGGCAAGCCCCGACCTTGCCTTTTCCATTTCTGCCACAAATGTCCAAACTCTTGTCTCTGGGTCAAAACATTCTACACTAGCCCTCTCTGTTCTGTAAGCTTTATCATAGCCACCTAAAATGGACAAAAAATCAATGAAAACAACAAAAAAATCATGAACAGTCATCACAAACTAGTTTAAATACTGACTGTCAACTATTTTAAAGATCCCCAAACTGAATTCATTGCCACTCGCTCTTCTCCACCTGGTGACTAACTTCATATTTCCAATAGTATCTAGGTACACATTTTCCAATCAGCCCTCAAAGTTTTTTATCCACATAAAAAGGTTTCCCCATCAGAAATCACTTTTTAAAGCTGAAATATTCCAAACATGAGTTCAAAAGTTAATTTGAAAGCCACCCAATGTTACTGCTATACATACAATAGCCTTTGGGGATTTTTCCCATGGTTGTGGTTGATGAAAATTTCAAAATATTGGCCCAAGGCTTGCATCAGCACAGTCAAGGACAGAAGTAAAGGGATTAAAGGCCCTCTGAGCTCACCACAGACAGTAACAATTCTCCCAACTAACCTAACTTCTAGCCCACCTCCAATTTAAACAAAACCAACTGTCTATAGTAGTAGAACACTACCAAGACAGAGCCACAGTAGCCTGCACTGAGTTTCAAATGCTCAAGGCAATATTGAAAAACAAACTGTGTGTGACTGTGAGGCTAATTAGGAACACAATTGACTGTCCAAGTCATCATCACCAACCAGACTGGTGCTATTATTGTTTGAATGAATGCCAATAAAAGTACAGTCACCAACTGGATTTAGACTACGGAGCTATGACTAAATATATTTGGCGGGATGCCACAGCTCCTTTAAATCCACTGATATATGCTCTTGAAGGCAATTTCATGTTTACTCTTAAATAATGCAACACGAACTGAGTTGACTTGGGTTCTCAAAGGTTGGAAAAGGTGCCATCCTTCTAGGAATACTTTTTGCATGCTTAATGAAAGCCACATTGATTTTTTGACATTAACATATGTTTAAGAAGGATCCCATTTGAAAAGGACTTGAATTAGAATCGAAGCGAAAAGGACTGCAAAGTCTTTCTTTACCTTGCTGCTCCTCTTCAACCTCCTTCCCCTTCCCATACACAGACACCCCCTACCTCCATCCCTTCCACCCTTTCTTCCTCACTCCCTCTCTTCTTGATGTCATTATACCTGAATCCGTTTCATAAAGGCTTACACTCTATCTCAAGCTTGATTTAAATAGGCCTTGAACATGGCAAACCAAAGGAAAGATCGGGCTCAATGCTTTATGGAAAATTCAGGTTCAATACTTGAACAGCCATGCACAATTCAGGTTCAGGATATGAACAGCCAAGGATAATTCAGGGTCAGGACATGAACAGCCATGGATAATTCAGGGTCAGGGCATGAACAGCCACAGATAATTCAGGTTCAGGACATGAACAGCCATGGATAATTCAGGGTCAGGACATGAACAGCCACAGATAATTCAGGTTCAGGACATGAACAGCCACAGATAATTCAGGTTCAGGACATGAACAGCCATGGATAATTCAGGGTCAGGACATGAACAGCCATGGATAATTCAGGGTCAGGACATGAACAGCCATGGATAATTCAGGGTCAGGGCATGAACAGCCACAGATAATTCAGGTTCAGGACATGAACAGCCATGGATAATTCAGGGTCAGGACATGAACAGCCATGGATAATTCAGGGTCAGGGCATGAACAGCCACAGATAATTCAGGTTCAGGACATGAACAGCCATGGATAATTCAGGGTCAGGACATGAACAGCCATGGATAATCCTGGGTCAGGATATGAACAGCCACAGATAATTCAGGTTCGGGACATGAACAGCCATGGATAATTCAGGGTCAGGACATGAACAGCCATGGATAATTCAGGGTTAGGACATGAACAGCCATGGATAATTCAGGGTTAGGACATGAACAGCCACAGATAATTCAGGTTCGGGACATGAACAGCCATGGATAATTCAGGGTCAGGACATAAACAGCCATGGATAATTCAGGTTCAAGACTTGAGTAGCCGTGGACAATTCAGGTTCAGTATATGAACAGCCATGGATAATACAGGGTCAGGACATAAACAGCCATGGATAATTCAGGGTTAGGACATGAACAGCCATGGATAATTCAGGTTCAGGATATAAACAGCCATGGATAATTCTGGGTCAGGACATGAACAGCCATGGATAATTCAGGGTAAGGACATGAACAGCCATGGATAATTCAGGTTCAGGATATAAACAGCCATGGGTAATTCAGGGTCAAGGAATGAACAGCCATGGATAATTCAGGTTCAGGACATGAACAGCCATGGATAATTCAGGGTTCATAGGATTTAATGCTTTCTTTAGTGTAAGAGCCAAGCAGGCTAAATAAGCCTGATGGAAGAGGGGATCCAGCCACACTTTGTTCCCCCTATGCTTCATAACTTTACCTGCTACATATATTTTCCCATCACACACTGCTACTCCACATCCTCCTCGCCTCTGTTTCATGCTTGGAGCGTATCTCCACTTATCCTCTGCAGGATCGTAACATTCCACTGTGTTGTAGCTACTCTCACTGTCAGCACCACCTGAAACAAACAATGATGTCCTATTTCATACTCTGATATATACCATACACCTCTGTTGACATGGATGATTGCAGGATTCTGTCAAAGTCTACTAGATTCTTACAAATATTAAATTTCCTTTAAAAAAATGCAAAATTTTCTACTTTTCACCTAGTCTAAATCGTCCAGTTCATGCCTTCACCTCCCTCCCCCCCCCCCAACAAAAATTATTTGAAAGGAGTTTTAAATCTCCCTTAGATTTCATTTTTACATCAAACTATTCCTAAAACATGAGCCTACAATTATGTGTGTATTCTCAGGGTTAATTGACTTCACATGGACCTCTTCCTATTCACCCTACCCACCCCCACCCTTCCCACCCACACACCCCCCTTTCACACAACTTTGGTCCAGATTTCTTCTTAAATTTTGAAAGCATTTCTACAGCCAAAACTTGTGTTATGTCCATGTTTTCAGTTGCTCAGCCCAACGAAAACTTGTTACTGTGTACTTTGAACTACAGGAAGTGTGTAGAAGTCCTTTGATGGGGTAGTAGTAAATTTTATTTCTGGTTGTTTCTGTACTTATCTCATCTCCCGACATGTAATGCATAGGGAGTTGTTTATACCATACTTACTGTAAGTCCAATCAACATCAAACTTGGTGGATACAGTAGGTACCATAAACACTCATGCATAACTGATGATGTTATAGGCCAGTGGTCTAACCACAAATTAGCTAAAAATTAATTTTAAGCAAATATTTGTTTATCAGTATGTTAAATAATTTCTTAAATAAAAAGGAATATGAAGAGAAAAAGAGAAAAATTTTGAAATAGAGCTTTTTATCTGCTACAGGTAGAGGTCAAAGGTCAAATGCTGGTCAACATTCAAACTGGCCTATCTTTTGCAAAAAAAAGTCTCAGTACCTTTGCCCTTTAAAATAATTACCTGGATCATAACAAAACAATGGTCTTAGTTTGTCTTGCTGAAATTACTAAAGACAAACCAGTTCGAGTTTTAAGATTGTATTACACCCTTTTGTGTCAACTGAATCTCAAGAAACAGTGGTTTCAATGTACCTCACAAAAAAGCTATGTACGTTTCACAAACAAAGAAAAATTTACAGCATTTGCTGGCAATGAAGGTAACAGCTTACCCAAGGCATATAATTTCCCTCGCAGAGCAACCACTGCGATGAATGAACGTCTTTCATTAAGGCTTTCTTTTTGGCTCCATTTTTTTCTGAGTGGATCATAACATTCGACATGACCAAGGTACCTGGTATCAATGGTGTGAATGTTTGAGGTATATGCACACTCTCCCCCTACAGCATAAAGAAGGCCATCCATGGTAGCTGCACCAAGGGCTGTACGAGGAATCTCCATCCATTCCTGACAGATCAAAAAAGACAAAATGTCTGAAGAAATGTATGGGGTAAACACACTCTTTTCCATCACATGGACAAGGGCATCTAGAGCAGGTGCACCTACTGTAGATCTGTGGGGGAAATCTCCTCCCACTCCTAATAGATAAAAAAATGCAAAAAGTTTCAATGGTATCTATGGGGTAAATGCACTCTCTTCTTCACCACATAAAGAAGGCTACCTATGGTAGCAACACTGAGAGCTGAGCTGGAATCTCCCACTATAGATGAGAAAAGACAAAATGCTTCAATGGTGAGTTTTCAAGAGGTACATGCACAAGTGCTCTCCTCCACCACAAAGACAAGGCCATCTAGAGTAGCTGCACCAAGGGCTTGCAGGAAGTCTCCACTTACTCCTAACAGGTAATAAAAGTCAAATATTCAATGATATTTTCAAGGTATAATGCCCACGCTCCTCACATTTAAAAAAGGCCAACTATCGGTGCTACACTGAGAGCTGTGAGGAAAATCTACATCCATTCCTAACAGACAAAATGTTTCAATGGTATGTTTTAGGTAAATACACATGCTCCACCTCATAGAGAAGACCATTTGTGGTAGCTTCAATGAGAGCTTTGTGGGAAATCTCTACCCACTCCTAACACAAAGAGGCAAAATGTTTCAGTGCTATGTTTTAGGTAAATAAACACTTTCTTCTCCACCACATAGAGAAGGCCGTCTAGAGTAGCTGCACTGAGAGCTGTGAGGGAAATCTTAATCCACTCCAAACATGAAAAAAGATAAACTGTTTCAATGGTACGTATGGTACATATGTATGGAGTAAACGCACACTCCCCTCTACCACATAAAGAAAACTATCTATGGTAGCTGCATCAAGAGTTGTGAGGGAAATGTATATCCACTCCTAACAGATCAAACAAGAAACAAATGTTTCAATGGAGAGCTGTGAGGAAAATGGGTAAATGGATAGGGTATGGAGTTCAATGCATACTCTTCTTCACCACATGAAGAAGACCATCCGTAGACCAAAGACCCTCTACAATAGCTGCACCAAGAGATGAGCAGAATATCCTCCAACTCCTTCCAGAAAAAGACTTTAATACTCCAATGGTATGTTTTCAATAGGTAAATGCACACTTATCACCACCACCTAAAGAAGGCAACCCATGGAAGCTGCACCAAGATCTGTGGGGAAAATATCCAGTAGTTTCCAACATACTGAAAAAAATACAAGGTTATGAAATCATTGACAACAGGCTTTGAGCAACAGTAATGTTCATGGAATTCTAAAAATTTCCGGGAGAGGAGGCATTTTCCCATTTTCCTAGACTGAACCCATTTAAATGAGCCCTCTTTGGGCATGCCCCTACTGGTCCCTAGTGCTGGGTGTATGTGCAAAGTTTTATAATCCACTACACATGGTTATTAAACAGAATCATCGTATAATTCCATTCCTACTTGTGACATCAGAACTCATAAAACTGCACTAAAGACGGATAAATTTACTCCAGCTAATGATGACTGGACTTTTCTAAAAATCTTCCTGAAATAAAAAATATTAAAAACTGCTGTTAAGAGGGTGTTTACTTTTTTTTTTTTTGTTCTTTCTGCCAGGAAGAGCTTGATATTTGAAAATGCGATCACAAGCTGATTTCTAGTGTCTATCACA
This sequence comes from Holothuria leucospilota, assembly GCA_029531755.1. Lineage (NCBI taxonomy): Eukaryota > Metazoa > Echinodermata > Holothuroidea > Aspidochirotida > Holothuriidae > Holothuria > Holothuria leucospilota. The sequence continues at coordinate 39,129,000 of CM055982.1, forward strand.
TGGAACTCATATCCTTAATGTACAAGGATTTGCAAATACCACAGTTAATGCTCAATCAAATGAAATGAGTATGCTTAAGTTACCAAGAAAAGCAAAAAGTGGACCCCCCACCCCCCACCCAAACAAAAAAGAAAATAAAAAAAATTGAAATCAGATGAGGCATTGGCAAATGTTTTGAAAACACATCAGCCATCTCAGTTGAGCCCCACTTGTTACTAAATGAGTAAACCTACCCACACAAATAAAGTTGTAATTAAAATGCCATATTGCTTCCTCCACATTTGTGAATGCTGCATGTCATAAAACTATCACCTGTATGACCATGAAGGACAATTTATGTGTTTTTATGACATAAGGCTGTTTATCGCAGTGCTTTATAGCACTGTACTTGTAAGCAAGTCTTCCTTTTTGTCTTCCATTGTTAATTCAAGAGCCTTATCAATCTTGTTTAATGCTTTATGGACTATAAAGTCCTGTCACTCTGTATTTTAGTAACTTAAGTCATAATATTGCTACATGTAGGGAGCACGGTCGCCTGAGGGGAGGTGGAATGTTTGCAAATGACCCCAAGACAAAAATCTCACCTGAGCTGTAATGTTTAGTGTATCTCCCTCACCTAAAGCACTAAGCTTCTGTCCAGTATAATATGATGTTAAGGTTACAGAGCAATAGGGGTATGTGGATATGCTCCAAAATAGCTGCTTTAATTAGCCATCTCACTGGTCAGGATTCCCTAGAAGCTATGGTAGTACCTTTAAAGTTATGGTTCCTGAGAAAAAGAAACAGCATTGCAATGGGTGCTGAAGACAGGTAATGGGATTGGAATTGGGACTGAAAGTTCATTTTGCAGAGGAAAATTTTCAACCTTTTGTGGTGATGTGATCTACCTTTAGTTACCATCTCTTACCTGTGGGATCCACCTGTCCCTGACTGCATCATATCTCTCACAACTGCTGAGCTGACACTCAGCATCATTTCTTCCCCCTACTACATAGATGCTTTGTGGTTGTGACCTGCAGCCAATCAGAGCCAGAGCTTGGTTATCGTTGCGTATCCTGAGAGCTGTGTTTACCCTCTCCTGGCACTTCATACACCTGATAGAAAAAATGATCAACATAGCACGATGACTTTCTTTTAAACCGGTGTTTGTGTAAGGACATGCACTGCAAGATTCCAGCAACAGAATAATTCCAAGATTCCAGCAACATCATTGTTCTTAAGAAGCAATTTCCCACATCTGTCTATGCCTAAAACACCAAATTATGTAACCACAAATGCTTACAACAACCACCCCCCTTACACTCCCTACCCTCCTTTAATTTCCTTTACCTCTCCAGCTTAAAAGACTGAAGAATGGACAGAACTTAACATCGCAACCACAATTTAAAGCAAGACTTAGGATGTACCCCTTGCCAGCTGGGGTGGGGGAGAAGGTATACACTTCAGTGACTCATAAATTATAGGTTGGATGTAAAGGGGGGGGGGGGGGAAGTACGGTACTCTTTGATATCTAATTTATTAGTCTGCAAATAAAGTGGAACACATCCACACTCTACCTATTGATCAAGTCTGACTTGTAAACTTTTTCAATAAGATAGTTTTTGTCCAACAAAGCAAAGCGGATCTCTTGCAGAATGGTACAGCAGCAGTGACGTCTATTCTCCATGTCATATTCGAGCCATGACATGGCGGCTTCATAGACCTCCTCTTCATTGTCCACTTGCAGCTGGTCACTCTTTAAAAGCTTCACCACATCCTGCTCAGGGGTCAGGAAGAATTCTTCTGTCTGAATGACCTCAGGGAAATGTTGGTAAATGAATCTTTGGGCTACATTCTTGAGGTCTTCACAGGAATACATATCAGCAAAGGAATGTATACCTAAAGTAATGATGAAAGTAAGAAAAGCTTTACATGTAAAGTATTACATTCAACTTGGCCACAGCAGAGCATACATTACTGTACAGCAGGAAGGTAATGATGTACATTACTGTACAGCAGGTATGTTCCACTTTTGAATCGGTACCATAAAATGGTAGATGTTTGGGGCCAGGAAACTTGTTTAAAATCTTGTTACATGTACCTGTATCTAGACAGTTTTGTGTAGGTAGTTTTGCACAAACAATGAGACCACCTACACAATATTACTGCCAAATCTGCAAAACATTCTCTTAAAAACCATTTTCAACATCTCTTTAAACTTAAAATTCATTTTGACTCTGAAATTTCACTTAAGACAAGACTATTGGTGCAACCATACCTTCAATTATGGTTCAGAATGGTGTGGGTCTACCGCCACAGTGAGAGGTTACTAAACAAGAATAACTTTTACAGGATAGACTAATCAGTACCTACCATGCCATACAGTATCACAGTAGTACCAGGAAGGTAATGACCTAGACAGCAGAACAGACATTATATTGCTAACACTCCTCCTTGAATTCGCATGAACAGATTACACTAATGGGCAAACTGCAGTACACAGCAAGCAAGCCTGCATTGCAGCTCCTTGGTTTCCACCCAGGGCTGCCCCAATTCCTTGCTTGCCAGGGTGAGTCATACCTGTAATACCTTCACAGAGTTTCAAATGAGATTTTTTTCAGCTGTGACCCATTGGCGTACCACTGCCTTACTGTATACTGTAGTGGTGCTTTATTTTTTCAGCTGTCACCCATTGGCCTACAGTATCACTGCTTTACAGCGGTGCACTTTTTTCTCAGCTCTCACCCATTCGCCTATCACTGCTTTATAGTGGTGCACTATTTTTTCCGCTGTCACCCATCTGGCTATCACTGCTTTATAGTGGTGCACTATTTTTTCCGCTGTCACCCACTGGCCTACTGTACCACTGCTTTAGAGTGGTGCACTATGTGTAGGCAAAAATATGGTTGTGCTGTACCAGGGAGGTGCCAAGTTTCACAACACTTCCCTGTCTGTACGTAGTGCTGTGTGAACAGAAGCGATGCCTCTCTACAGTATTCATAACCATCATATTGAGCCAATCACCTATACATGTAAATGAAGTTACATTTCTGTTTGATTTTGGATGCAAATGAAATCTTTTTGCTGAAAGTCCTGTACTACCTGTAGATGTTGGGTTTTTATACTGCCCATAAGCAATAACAAAGAACTTTGTAATGCTCTGAGGGCATGAACAGTACGTATGACCTTGCAATTCTTTTTTGAAGCAACCTGCAACTGAACTTCAGGATGCAAATTAAAAGAAATTCAGAAAGCCTTTCTTACTGATTTCCATCCCCTTCTACTTTCGATAGGTTCTGTAAGAAGATAAATACAGTTTCACCTTCACTTACCCAAACAATTAGATGCATCTAGCTGGGCTTGTAGAAAAGTGCAGCATACATTCCGTAGACTTGCCATGTTGAGCATGCTGGCACCACAAAGAACAATCTGAACATTCTCTACTGTTATTTCAATGGTACCAGTGTACATGAAAGACAATATTATCTCCATGGCAATAGGGTCAATCCCTTGAATTTCAACGAAATCTTTTGCTGTTTCAAGCATGCCATTTGTAAACATTGCTAGAAGGTACGGTGAACAGCCAGCTAGTACCACTTTGTGTGCCAAGAACTTTTGGTTTTCAATGCATAACACAATGTCACAGAGTTCTTCCCTCCATCGCAGCTCGTTCATAACTTTGAAGGCACTGTTTGTGTGTAGGCTTATGGTGTACACTCGGTTCTGAATCATCTTGGAGAATTTTTGACATGTGGGGTAGACTTGACAAAAATAGATTTCTCTGTTATAAAAGTTGCACAGTGGTTAGTGGAAGACCTCAGAGTTGTCAAGATGCATTGTTCTGTATACAAGTGATGTTCCCTCCTTCTGAACACTAGCATATACAGAAAGCTGTAATGAAAAGCATAATGAAAATTTGATGAAAATAAAATTTATACATATTTGGGTATTTCTCTAAACTAGGGTACCAAGGACCTTTTCACTGATTTTACACATAAATGTCAAATTTCAAAGATATGGTACACAACAAATGAGCGTATGAGGTATATTTATAAACATATCAGCATGGCTACACCACCTTATACTACAGTAGGGCTGTGCTGCTTAAACGGTTAACCAGTTAACCGACCGATCCATCGGTTTAAATGTCCACCAAGGGTCATTTCGTTTGACCATTTCTGTATCCTAATAAATCAGTCGCTGCAGTTCAGCTGTATACCTAAACACATTTATGTAATAAACCGCAGAAGCTGCTTGCCTAAAACCACATAACAATAGCTAAATTTTGGACCAAAAATTACAAAAGGTTCAAAAAAGTTCCAAAAAGACCTTTATAATGCCAGTTGCACAGTCTGCATTGCACAGCTTTGTCTGGTATATCGATCCCTTCGCTCAATGATCTGCGAAAGGCTTGTGAAAATAACAACAATAAAGTTAAAACTGTTTATGCAACCTCTGAGGATACAAAAATATCAAAGGAACAAGATTAAACTAGGCACCACATGCTATAACAATCCAACATACTGTACCTTTTAAAAGTGTGGAACACTTTTGAAAACTAGATAGATAAGACTATTTAACCAGAAAGTCTTAGGGCTTAGTGATTCCTTGCCGAATGGGGATGCTTTGTTGTACTGAGATTTATCCCTCAAATTTATCTTCCTTGACTACATCATTTTACGATATTTTAACAATTTCAACTCTGCTAACCTCACATGAACTTTGAACCCCACCAAATACAACAAAAAAAAAAAATGAAAGTGTCTTGAAAGGAATTCAACTCCAATGGATCTTGGAAATTCTTGGGAAATTTTGTTTTTTGACCTCTGGTGACCCCTGTTGACTATCTTGGGAATTCTTGGGAAATTTTGCTTTTTGACCTCTGGTGACTCCATATAACAATCGTGGAAATTCTTGGGAAATTTTGCTTTTTGACCCTTGGTGACCTCAGATTACGATCTTGGGAATTCTTTGGAAATTTTGCTTTTTGACCATTGATAACCCCAGATAATGATCTTGGGAATTCTTGGGAAATTTTGCTTTCTGAACTCTGGTGACCACAGAGGACAATCTTGGGAATACTTACGATATTTTGCTTTTTGACCTCTGATGACCCCAAATGATGATCTTGGGAATTCTTGGGAAACTTTGCTTTTTAACCTATAGTGACTCCGGATGACAATCTTGAGAATTCTCGGGAAATGTTGCTTTTGATCCCAGTAAACCCAGATGAAAATCTTGGGAATTCTTGGGAAATTTTATTTTCTGACCTCTGGTAACCCCAGATGACCTCGACCTCCACCAAAATTGATAGGGTTTTTCCTCTCAACATGGCAAATTTATATACCAAATATGAAAAGTGGCTGTCATTGCTATCTTGAGATATCGTGATTACAAGCCATTTACAAGGTTTCTGTAGTTCAACCTCTGGTGACCTCAGATGACCTTTGACCTCTACCAAAAACGATAGCATTCTTCCTCTCAACATGACAAATCTATATCCGCCATTCCTATCTTGACATATCCCAATTTCAAGGTTTTCGGTCTTTGACCTCTGGTGACCTCAAATGAACTTTGACCTCCACCAAAAACAATAGGGTTCTTTCTCTCAATATGACATATCTATATACCAAATATGAAAAGTGTTGGTCACTCTTATCTTGAGATATAGTGATTACGAGCTTTTCGGCCTTTTACCTAAGGTGACCTCAAATGACCTCTCACCTTCACCAAAAATAATAGGGTTCTTCCTCTCAACATGATGAATCTATATAACAAATATGAAAAGTGTCGGTCATTCCTATCTTGAGATAGCTTGATTACAAGCCTTTTCGGCTTTTAACCTGCCGTGGCCTCAAATGACCTTTAACTTCCACCAAAAACAATAGGGTTCTTTCTCTTGACATGAAAAATCTGTATCCCAAATATGAAAAGTGTCGGCCTTTGCTATCTTGAGATATCGTGTTTACGAGGTTTTCGCCGTTTAACCTCTGGTGACCTCAGATGACCTTTGACCTCTACCAAAAACAATAGGGTTCTTCCTCTCAACATGACAAATCTACATACCAAATATGAAAAGTGTCGGTCATTGCTATCTTGAGATATCGTGTTTACAAGCCGTTTACGAGGTTTTCGCAGATTAACCTCCGGTGACCTCAGATGACCTTTGACCTCTACCAAAAACAATAAGGTTCTTCCTCTTGACATGACAAATCTGTATATCAAATATGAAAAGTGTTGGTCATTGCTAACTTGAGATATCGTGTTTTCAAAGTTTTCGGTATTTGACCTCTGGTGACCTCAAATGACCTTTGACCGCCACCAAAAACAATAGGGTTCTTCCTCTCAACATGAAAAATCTATATACCAAATATGAAAAGTGTCGGTCATTGCTATCTTGAGATATCGTGTTTACAAGCTCGGCATCACATACACACACACACACACACATCACCACCGCATAGATTCCTTGCCTGCCTACGGCAAGGAATCAAAATGTTTCTTCTGGGCAGCAGAAAATATGCTTCACATCGTTAATCATTATGGACTTCAGGAATTTTCCCTGAGCATAACTTCCAAAGTTACAGTACTGTACATGTTTACAGTACATGAGGCTCAAAACAAATGCAATCTGCAGAAAACAGTTACCAAGAGCTGTAGCTTTCGGTTTAATTATGCAACCCTGGCTTGTAAGCCCTGTATGGTGCAACTAAAATATTTGTAAATAAGTGTCCCTATTTAAGCTGACTGATTAATTTTAAGAAGTGGCTACTATACATTTTTCATAATTTTTTAATCATTAGTAGAATTCCCGGAAAACTTTCAACCCCAAAAATACGCCAAGAAGAGTGAAAATCTTTCTGCCATTTTATTAATTAACCCCATCTTATAAATTATGGAGTGCTCCAATGCTGAACTTCATGAACAATCATATTATCTTTGAAGATAACTAGCACAGCTGGTTGAGCTTGCTGAATGAACAAACTGGCACGGCCAGGTGCTTTGTACAAAGGATTGTTCATGATATACTGTACTGCATTGTACTGTACAGTACAGTATTGTATGCAATATCGTACAATAACGAGACTACTGAGCAAGTCCTCTTATGTATACAGTACATGTATGAGAGTAGCTTTTGATATCGAAAAGTTCCTCCTTTCATAATTACGAAGAAGCTTGAACATGGTATTTTCAGTTGGCATTAGGTAGAAAGGCAGGCAATTTAAGGCATGTTTAAACACATTACACAATTTTATGGAGCATACAGGAATTTATATGGGTAAAAATTTTCACACCATTACAGCATTACGGTGCTGGAAATTCTTAGCAGACACATATTACGTATGAACTGCAACATCACAAGGCGCACTGTGGTACACTGTACAGTACGTGGTAAGTTTGTACTCAACACTACTGTACATACATGAGCTTTAGGCCTGTGTTGATACTGTATCTCTGTAGCTGGAGAAGTGCGTCTAGTACTGCGATAATGCCAGCGATATCCACAGGCTTCTAATCTTATGATGCTATGTTACAGAAGACCACAAAAATCTTGCAAATAGTAATCAGTGTCAAAACAATATGCACCAATACTTGTGAAAAGTTTGAAAAAATGCATTATTCGCCTTTGCTTACGGACTGACTGCCGAAATCTCGCGAATAATTGTTTTGACATGCACACTATCTCGGCGAACATCACTCTCGGCCAGACTGGGAAGTTTGCATTTTGCCAAGGGCAAATTACTAGTTATTCTAGTCCCATGTGTGGCCATGGGCCAGATTCACAGACCTCTGCGCGGTCAAATGTTGGACAGGTCTTGCCGCCATATGGGCACTGTCGGGCAGTGAGTTTTGTGTTGGCTTTGCATTAGCTTTCAGGTAGGCTTACTTTTTTGCCTCGTAGCATCGCGGCCACTGCAAATTTGCATCCCATGTGTGGCCAGATCTATGACCAGCAATTTTTTGTGCCAAACCAGATCTTGTGCGCACAAGGCAAACTTTCCAGTCTGGACTCTCGGCACCATTTTTACAGTATGTATAAACTTTGGTACAGTATTTACTGTGGTGGTGCTCTTTTGAAATGTTGGTTTTGTTTATATATTGATTTTATTTTCAGTTAACGGTTAACCTTTTGGATAATAAAAATGGTTAAATGGTCTACTTGGTAGATTTGTACCCTTTACAATGACAGAGTGTGTGGGCTTAATAAATATGGTATTTTGGGGCAAACTAATTTAAGTCCAACTTGTCTACCTTGGAGTGGCTCCACGGATCTGATGTCAAAGTGGGGAGTATATAAATACACATGACACTTAAACTAAGTGCAATAACATTAAATGCACTGAAATTAAATACAATCCCTTGTGTTGAGTGTCGTCATGAAAGCTACTGTACTGTAGCTTTAAGTTGAATGCACTCTACCGTACATGCTCATAAGTGCTTGATTTCAACAGGGTTTAAAAGCTTACTGTTATACCTACCGTGCCTAAAATATTTTTAAACCATAGGCCTGCATTGCTCTTTATGGGCTTAAATTTCTGAAAATTATTTACACCATATCCAAAGTGTGAGGTGACGAAAAATTAAGCACCAAGCTATTGGCAACTATTGTTCAGTTTTGCTCTTGCACATTGGCCAACTTACTTCCAGTGGGATTGGTGAATGACGAAGCCACATGTATGTACATTAATTAGCAAAGAGGACTTGCCTTCTGCTGTGCATTACCTGGCACTGGGCCTATGCGTTCTGTGAGAGAGAGGGAATGGATAGCTACGCAGATAATCGCAACTGCCCCGGCTGCCAGACCCCAAACCAGCTTTTCCTTATAATTTACCCGGCTCAGATATCAACCAGGGCAGCTGTATATCCCGCAGCGAAATCACATAGACATTGGCAAACAGTCCATCAGTGCTAGTACTGTAGTAGCATGGTTGAGTAGACATGCACATTTAAGTACAGTGTGCACATGCTAGCATACCAGGGGCGGATCCAGGATTTCTGAAAAGGGGGGACCGAAGTTGTTCGACCTGTGATTGAGGGCTCTATACCATCTAAGCAGAGCGCCACCATCGGTTGGCGTGGAGCGTACAAGAAAATTTTTGACAAAGCAGACCTCCTAGATCACCGGAAATAGCACTTCCCATGTCTTATTTTTGCATTTTCTGCTTCATATAATTTCATGTCTCAACCCTCAACACATTAATTTTTCCACAACTTACTAACAGAAGACAGGCACAGTGCCTTACTACAATGCATCCTGTTCAAGGCGTCTAATCAGATCTTTAGTAGTCACGTTCTAACTTGGTGAATATTGAGGGACTTCCTTGAGAAATTTGTGACCCATATCTTAGTTCGACTTGATGCCAGGACCCTGATATTGTACCTTGCATTGACCTGTGGGCGTAAATATCTGTTTTATCACGTGCATATTCCCCTCTGCCTAATTTCTTCTTTTGCGTGGACTCATTGAGAAAGGAAAAATGACCCAAAATGCACGAGACTTGGCAGCCCTGTCATTGTTTTGGGGGTATGTCCAGGCAGTGTAATCATGGTATTATTGTAGGTCTTACATAGTGTCAAAAGGGATTGACCGAATTGTAATGATTCCGACCACTATATTTCTAAATAAAATTTTGTTGGTGACCTGCACTGTAGGCCAATCATTATGTCTTTCAGAGAAAAATCGAGGGATTAATTAACTGACAAACCAGCATTGGTCATTTAGTTTGTCATTGATTATGGTTACAATTGTTGATTGCTGATTATTATTTAATTTGTAATTCCTCATTTCTCTCCTTAGGAATTTACTTTTGAAGGGACGTCCCCTTCACTGAAAATTTTAGGGAGGGACGTGTCCTACCCCCACTTGCCCCGCTTTCTGCCACCTATGCGTAGCATAACAGAAAATTTGGGTAAAAGCACATCCCAGATAGCCGGAAAAGACACTTTTAAGGCCTTGTAATTCGCATGATTTTCCATTTTACTGTAATTCTCTTGCAGTGGCGTAGCGGGGATTTTTTGTTTGGGGGCGGGGCTCCCGTCACTAAGCGGAGTGCAACAATGAGTTGGTGCAGAGCGTACCAAGAAAATTTGAGATTTTAATACATCCCAGACTGCCAGAAATAGCACTTGTCAGGCTTGATAGCAGCCATCAAAAAGATCAATTTTTGTGAACAAAATGTGAAGTTTGATTTCAGTATTTTATCACACATTTCTGTGAGGACGGATTAGCTCAGCTGGTGTGACTTTGTCCAAGGGTTGCACGTTTGAATCCCATTTTACTCAGTGGCATACCCAGGATTTCTCTCACAGGGGCATACAGTGTGTTGTGTGATCACCGGCCTGGGGGAGGGGTTTAAGGGGAGGGGGACACCTCCTCCCCTTTGAAAATTTTTGAAAAATTAGGTGTCTTTACATGCAATTTGGTGCCACATATGCTACCTTTTGAAGTAAAATTTGTGTTAAAAAATTTACGTATTTTAGGAACTAAAAAAAAAAAAAAAATCGGCATTAGTGGGGAGGGCATGGCCCAGTGGTCTCCCCCCAGTGTACGCCACTGCATTTACTATCCAAGCGGAGCGCCACCATAGGTTGGCGTGGAGCGTTCCAAGAAAATTTGAAGTTTTAATACATCCCAGATGGCCGGAAATGGCACTGGCCAGGCTTGATAGCAGCCCATCCCAACTGATGCGCACTGTGTCGTAAGGTGTTTTTCGATTGGCTGATGGTATTGTATTGGTATTGTATCGTATTGATTGTATCTAATCATGTGTAGTTTGTTAGATGAGGTTTAACGTCCCAGTTTCCAACCAATTGGTTCAAGTCGAGACGTCCACGGCCTTTTTTCCAGTGGCTCACTGGCTTGTTTTCCCTACTCCATTGCTTACGCTGAGCACCAAGCACAAAGTCAGTAGGTTCCATTTTTAAAGTCTTTGGTATGACCCGGCCAGGATTTGAACCCTAGAGTCCTAGACCTTCCAGCTGCAAGTCGTATGCTCTAACCACTTGGCCACTGCAGTCGGTCTAATCATGTGTAGTAAGATAGCATGTGTGTGAACGTCCCAATCGACGTTCAAACTGATCTGCTGTGCGCTATGACTCCCATGCTTCGAGGTTGCTAATTGCAGCTTCATTCTCTATCACTCCACTCTCTGTCCTTCTCTCTAGCTCTTCTCCTTTCCGTTTTTTCTCTCTCCCTTTTTTCCCTTTTATTTATTTATTGATTTTTTTTTCATTTTCAAAAAGGAGGGCCGGGGCCGGGTCGGCCCCCCCCAGATCCACCCCTGCATACAGTAGTACAGTAGAGGATACAGTATATGCATGCATACAGTACAGTATACAGTATATGTATGCATGCATGTGTGCGTGTGCTAGCATGGTGCCATGACTTACAGTACCGCCCACAAAAACGGTTCAAACCACCCGTCATATTACTGTAGGAAACTTTGAATCATTTTAAAGGTAGGTTCAGTCCATCCTATTTTTCAAGCCTGGCAAAAATAAAATTTTCTGAGGTTTTATTGTGCAAATGGATCAAGATAACCAACTGGTGATTTAATCTGTTGCTGCTTTTGCAGTCGGTGATTTTACCATGTACAAAATTTTATAGCTTCTAATCTATTTTCCAGTGAAAAAATGAATACTAATGTGGAAAGTGGTACTTCAAAAAAAGAAAAAAGCTGCGATTTGTACTAGTAACATGAAATTCAGGATTGAAAAGGTTAGTGATTATTGTTGTTGTATGATTAAATTTAGAACTTACTGTAGAGCAGTGAATTTTCTGCACATCCGTTTGGTAAAGACAAACAAAGAAGAAACAGTTTATCCCTTAAATTTACCTACAGAACAAGAAGATTAACAAAATAATGCTGAACTTATGTATTGGCATTATTCATACACGTGATCAGAAACACAGCAACGGCCACAGTGCGAACCGCCCCTAATACTTGGGGTGGTTCGAACCAGTTTTCGGTGCCGGTTTGTAATGGCGGTAAGTTCCAGGGGCGGTAACTACCTAGACGCATGCTAGCATAGTACAGTACTCGGCAAGTTAGAACTTAAGAGTAGATATACATACATTATTGTGTGTGCTGGTGCACAGTTCTACTGGCTTTACTTTCAATATGATCACTTACAAAGATGGATGTAGGAGTCAAATTTAAGTCCTTTATAGCCTTAAGCAATAGAAGATTACTCAAAGAAAGAATAGTCTTTATTATCGGTGATTGCAGATTAGGTAGTCAAAAATCTGAGCTGCAGTTTGCAGCCGGACCAATTACGTATACATGTACTATTCGTACCCGGCAGCCGGGTCAACAGCCACTACCTTTAAGGATAGGGTGATGCTCTCTTTTTAGCCTGGCTAGGCCTAGTCACACGTAGTCTGCCTGAGTGGGTAGTTAACTCTACATCTGTGCACTGTTTTAAGGTTAACATTGACAAGTTCTTCCATAACTGTGATAGGATCTAGGCCTAATTTGTGCTGGGCTCGTTTGGTGTTGGTTGGTTGTTTGTTTTCAGTTAAGGTTGTATGGACTTCAGGGCATCTTATGGGGCCTTAGCCCTCCTTTGCCCTTTAACCTGTTATGTTATGTAGCCTAGGCCTAAACTGAGGCAACACTTGACGTTAGGCCTGGCCCCTAGGCCCTAACTGTCAGGCGTTTTTTCTTTTTGTTTTGTCCCTTTTCTTTTGTGTGTGTGTGTGTGTTTTTTATACTGCTTGAAGCTACACGGTAGGACATTGTGATGTAGGCCTATAGTAATATTAATGCTGCGAACGCTTGTGTCCGAGGCTAACGAGTAACGTTAGGAGTGAGGACTAGCCGCCTACGTACTAACGGTAACTTGGTAAGGCCTAACGTTACAGTAGGCGCTAGGCTAGGCTAATAGGCCTAACGAATACAAGTGCAAGCCGGTGAGTGCGATAACTACACAGACCTGGCATAAGGTCACCTCCAAGGTACGTAAATATCACTCCTGTGAACTTATGGTTGACGTTGTTTCTCTCTGTCGTCACTTTTAACAACTTCCAAACAGATCCGGCACATAATGTAGGCTAGGCTATTCCGTCTGGGCCGAGATCTCTTTCAAAATTCCAGCTACGCCTGGCGTTATATGCTTTCTGGATATCGGAAGTGGCTTCGTTTGTTGTGTGTACATTACCTGATAATCTGCGGAACCAACGCTTAGTCATACGGATGACTAACTTTTCATTCTTACTGTCAGGATAAAGAACATGTTACAGCCAGCTACGCAGTGCTCTACCTTTTCAGTACGGAAGCGTTTCAATTTGTGGCGCTCGCCACAGAAGACAGAAGTATATAGAGCTAGGCCAGCTGGACACCAAATGGTATCATATTACATCAGGTTTGATGACTCACAAGACGCTCAGGACTCATAAGACGGTGACCAACACTGCAAAAAGCAGGGGTTGAGCAAGGTGGGTGGGCCGGCCCCGTCCGTCGAGAAAGGCTGCAGGTTCCCCCGTCCAGGGAGCTGGAAGACCAGCTCCCTGCCCCGTCGGAGCATTTTTAGTTTCGTCGGTGTCTTAGTCAGATCTAGGGTGCAACTCAGTCCCCGACGGCGAGTCGCCCAAACGGGCGACTCGCCGTTACTTATTCGCCAAATTCAAGTTTATGCAGATACTGTTACAAGGCTTTAGCCTTTGACTGCTGTAGTACAAAGTGTTCATTATATCTGTAGTAGTATATGTAGTTTTTCACCTGGCACTGGCAGGCGGCCACGTACCTCACAGTTAATTCTGGCACCACCTCACAAAAAATTTTGTATAATTGGCAGGCCCGCAGCCAGTTTTTACCTGGGGGGGGGGGGGTCGTGATGCGTATACGCGGCAGGACTATCTAAACGGAGCGCCACCATCAGTTGGCGCCGCCGGAGCGTACAAGAAAATTTTTGGCTTTACAAACCCCTCAGATGGCCGGAAACGGCACTTCCCGAGTGTTTTAAGCTGCAAGTACCCAGCCCTTATATGGATCTCAAGTCTGCAATTTCTCAATTAATGCAAAAAAAAAACAAACAAACAAACAAAAAAAAAAAAACAAAAACAAAAAAAAACAAACAACTTGAAGTTGAATCTATGAAAAAAGTTTATATATATATTTCTATAAGCGGAGCGACACCATCAGTTAGCGCGCCGGAGCGTACAAGAAAATTTTTGTCTTTACAACAGTGTTGTAAAGAGTCATGACTCGAGCCACGTCTTCTCAAAATGATAGTGACTCGAGAGGATTCAGGAGTAATTTCCCCATTGAAATAGTACAGTGACTCGAGTCAATGACTCGACTCGAGTCACTTAAAAGTTTGACATGACAATTGGTGACTCGACTCACGAATCTAGTGACTCGATTACAACTCTGCTTTACAAACCCTCAGATGGCCGAAAACGGCACTTCCTGAGTGTTCAGTTCTATGCAAGAATATGTTCAGCCCCCACTCTGAAATTCTCCCCTCTTCTTGGAGCACTTGACAAATGTTGGGGGCTGAATGGAAGGTTTATTACCTTGTATCAATGTTTTCTTTATATTCCCTTGAGAGAGTTAGTGTGTGGCTGTATGAGAGTTACTGTACGAGTCAATGGGGCCGGGGCCGGCTCAAGGGAATTGTGTTGCACTGAAACAAAAGAACTTCTCATACTAGGGTCACTTGGGGCGGGTCTGTGCTACGGTTGACTTAAATTATGAACATTGTTGCCATACCTCGTGTGGTGTTTGTCTCCCCTGTCTCGGAATGTGGCTGTCAGACCATGCTGTCCGGTAACGGAGTACTCATTGTAAAGTACAACAGTATTTGATAGGTTAGCGCGATGCATTTTGCGGTCGCTACAAGTGAATTACTTCAACTTACATATGTGTGACGTGGGTACGGGGAATCTATAGTCGTTGTATTTGTGAATACGAGGTATAGGATTAGTTTTATTCACTATTCACGGCATCGGTATAGGCCTATTACCTGGTCAGACCAATAATAAGACCAATTAAGCTTTCAAAATATTTAGCCCGCAAAGCAAAATTAGGGAAAACCCGTCAGATCATGTGAGAAATACATGAAATCCGGACATTGTGGGCAATTTTACAAGCCCGCCCGGACGTCTGCAACCCTAACTCATAGGCCTACAGCTTACATTGGCTAAACCAGCGGAATTAACATTTTGCCCTGAAAACGCCAAAAACTCCATTAGGCCTAAATAAAAAAATACAAAAATTTTGCTCTGGGCGGGGGGGGGGGTTCGTGCGCACCCCCTGGACCCCCTGGCTACGGGCCTGATTGCTACCTGTACTGTACTAACTATAGAAGTATTGATAGTTCTCCCTCACTGTTGGTGCCAAAGTTGGCACCATATCACCCCCCTGGACTAATACCACCTCACACTCTCTAATGAAACCAAGGGGAAACACCGGTATGATACAGCAGTAGCTAGTGCAACCATGCCTAGTATTACTGCAGCTACTGTTATAGCTGTGTATTATTATTATTATTATTATTATTATTATTATTATTATTATTATTATTATTATTATTATTATTATTATTATTATTATTATTATTATTATTATTATTATTATTATTATTATTATTATTATTATTATTATTATTATTATTATTATTATTATTATTATTATTATTATTATTATTATTATTATTATTATTATTATTATTATTATCCGCATGGATTATGCCTTAAGGCGACACTTCGTGCTAATTCAACAACATTAAGGCGACACCTGGAATTAAGGCGACACATAACTGTCGCCTTAAAGGAATAGGTACCATTTAGAAAAATAATTTTATTGTCGCAAATAGGCTTAAATTGTTCCTTTTGGTCTAATAAGTATGACTACTAAATTTGGTTAGGGTGGGGTTAGGGGTAGGGTTAGGGTTAGGGTTAGAAAATTTGAATTTTTAGTGTGCAAGTCAATGTAACTGTCGCCCTAAGTCAGTATCCACGCTTATTATTATTATTATTATTATTATTATTATTATTATTATTATTATTATTATTATTATTATTATTATTATTATTATTATTATTATTATTATTATTATTATTATTATTATTATCCGCATGGATTCCACCTTAAGGCGACAGTTCATGCTAATTCAACAACATTAAGGCGACACTTGGAATTAAGGCGACAGTTTATGTGTCGCCTTATTTCTCAGGTACTAGATAGAAAAATAATTTTATGGTCGGAAATAGGCTTAAATTGTTCATTTTGGTCTAATAAGTATGTCCACCAAATTTGGTTAGGGTGGGGTTAGGGTTAGGGTTAGGGTTAGGGTTAGGGTTAGGGTTAGAAAATTTGAATTTTTAGTGTGCAAGTCAATGTAACTGTCGCCCTAAGTTAGTATCCACGCTTATTATTATTATTATTATTATTATTATTATTATTATTATTATTATTATTATTATTATTATTATTATTATTATTATTATTATTATTATTATTATTATTATTATTATTATTATTATTATTATTATTATTATTATTATTATTATTATTATTATTATTATTATTATTATTATTATTATTATTATTATTATTATTATTATTATTATTATTATTATTATTATTATTATTATTATTATTATTATTATTATCCGCATGGATTATGCCTTAAGGCTAATTCAACAACATTAAGGCGACACCTGGAATTAAGGCGACACATAACTGTCGCCTTAAAGGAGTAGGTACCATTTAGAAAAATAATTTTATTGTCGCAAATAGGCTTAAATTGTTCCTTTTGGTCTAATAAGTATGTCTACTAAATTTGGTTAGGGTAGGGTTAGGGGTAGGGTTAGGGTTAGGGTTAGAAAAATTCAAATTTTTGTACACAAGTCAATGTAACTGTCGCCCTAAGTAGGTATCCACGCTTATTATTATTATTATTATTATTATTATTATTATTATTATTATTATTATTATTATTATTATTATTATTATTATTATTATTATTATTATTATTATTATTATTATTATTATTATTATTATTATTATTATTATTATTATTATTATTATTATTATTATTATTATTATTATTATTATTATTATTATTATTATTATTATTATTATTATTATTATTATTATTATTATTATTATTATTATTATTATTATTATTATTATTATTATTATTATTATTAACTGCATGCACAGTTTGCAGAATGGGCTAGTATTAAAATTAATATGTAAGAGAATTATATGTTGGCTCTATAAAATGTTACAAGGAATACATGTAAATGTTAGGAACACAATGCGCATCTATAGATGAAGAAAAGAACAGTATGTGTGAATGTAGTTGCACTAGCTGTACAATAAACAAAATTAACATAAGTTTGAGTAGATCCCAGGTAACATTCCAATATGGTACCCGTATGAGTCGCACATAGACTGACATATGGGGCCCATATGAGTTTGCACACAAGATTTATAAGGATCCCATATGGGCCATCTCATACGACCCATATGGCCCATGTGGGCAACTACCACATATGGCCCCAGAACTATACCATATGGGTAATATGGACATATGGGCTGGCCCATGGGCCCCTTACAAATCTTGGGTGCAAACTCATATGGACCTCATATGGATTCACCTATATGGGGCCCATGTAGGTTTGCTACCTGGGATGGTAATTAAAATATACTGATCTTTAATACACGGCAACAAACAGTTGGAAGAAATGGAGGGTACACAAAAGTGGTTCAAACTATACGGGCCTAGATGGTACGTAGGCAAGGAGGCCAATGCACCATGCAATTGCCCAAGGAAATTAAAAATATTCCAACCCAGGTATAGCAAACCTACATGGCCCCATATAGGTGCATGAATCCATATGGGGCCCATATGAGTTTGCACTCAAGATTTATAAGGGGCCCATATGGTCCAGCCCATATGCATGGCATAGTTCTGGGGCCCATATGTGACAGTTGATCACATGGGCCCCAGAAATATCCCATATGGGTCATATGGGCTGGCCCATATGGGACCCTTAAAAATCTTTGGTGCAAACTCATATGGGCCCCATATGTCAGTCCATATGGGACCCATACGGGTCCCATATATATTGGAATGTTACCTGGGAAATTCATTGGAAACCCTTATGAGCACTATAAGTATGTTTTATACCCAAAAGCAACTAGCGGTTCCAATGAATTACCTGTTGTTGCCTTCAAGAAATAGTTTCTTCAATAACAACCCCGTTTTGTAAGTTTCCTTCAATAAGAACCGCCAGTTTCTCACCAAGAATTTTAAATGTTCTGCGATAAAAAAATTTGGAGGATAAATTTTGGGTTCATGGTTCGTCTGGCAACTTGCCAACTTTGCAGGAACTTGGTTGCAATATTGCTGTCCCCCAACCACCCCTCCCCACATTAGAGACCAATACAGCCATTCATTTGGCTATTACTGTTGCCACTCCTGAGATGGGTCAACATATATATCCGTCCCCTGTGTACAGTACTGTAATCCCCCCTCCGACTTGTTGGAGATGCTCCCGTTCACTTTTATTTTTGGGCCCTATTTTCAACCGCCCTGTATTTCCCCACCCTCACCCCTATTTTTTACACAAATCACTACTACTCCATCCAGCATAACATACACAATTGTTCTCCTTAACGTCATGCTTTCTTAGTGACCGCAGTGCTTTATACGTTCCACAGGACCAAAGTCGATGACGCTGATGGACAGCCAAAGGACCGATGGAGAAATCATGGTTGGCCCACAAGCGGCTGCCGTAGAGGGACCGTTGACGATGCCGACAGTAGCCCCCTGTCGGCCCGACTTGATGGACCGTCAGAGGCCCGACAGACAAATCACCGGTGGCCAACAGCGGTTGCCGTTGTAGGACCGTCGGCGATGCCAACAGTGGCCCTCTGTCGGCCCGACTTGATGGACCATGAGAGGCTCGACAGACAAATCACCGGTGGCCCACCAGCGGTTGCCGATGTAGGATCGTCGGCGATGCCGACAGTGGCCCGCTGTCGGACCGACATCGGCTTGTTATCTGGATCCTTGGTTTACTTTCATAGGCTATTCAATGTTTCTATACAGAAACATAATGAAAGCTACTTGTGAGCAAAATGAGGGGAGATTAGGAAAAATTAGCAGATTTTTGAAAATAAACTTGGGGTGACTGTCATCTCCCAAAATTTTCCGCGGGCTACGCGCGCTGTAGATCCACCACAGTTGGTTCAGTACAGTAATTCCATCATAGATATAGGAAGCGCAAGTCCTGGCCCCCTTACCAAGTAAAATGTTGGCAGAGTACACAGTTTATGTAGAGGTCGTAAATTTCATCCCACATCGCAAAGCCTATAGTTGCCGTTTTCTTGTGTGTAATGCGGTACGATCAGTCGGTGAGCGACTCACGGAGCAAAGTTTGGCTGTTTCATCTGGAAGTACAGGTGCGGCTTTCGATACAATGCATGTTATCTCCTATACGTGGGGTCTACAACCTCTACAGGTTTCGCGAGGCGCTTTGCAATTTCACGATATTCAAAAGAACACATGCGCAACTCGGCTCTTCAAATAAGTGATATTATGCAAAGTATGCAGTGCAATAGCATGGGATAGTTATGCTTCTTCATGTCCACTTCTCACCACCACCCTCGACATAGCGGCTGTCGGAACAAGTTGGGGTCGTTGGCAAGGCCCGGCCTCCTGTCGGGAAAATATTCCGTCGCCACCCATGGTCGGTAGTACTTATTTTGGCTTTCAAAAGGGTCATTTCCGAGATAAAACCCAAACTTTTCGGTACGCCTCGCCCACTTTCCTCAGTTCTGTTACTTATGGCTAAATATAGTAGGCCTCCAAACCCTTTCCACCTTTTCAAGTAAAATACATGGATTTATGTACGTAAATGTCGTGAATTTCATCTCATTTCGCTAAATGTAGTTAATGTTCTCTTGTGTCTGCCGTGCGCTGCGACTAGTGACTCGAGAAGGGAAGTACAATGTAATTAACTGCGGCTCGATAGTTCCCATGCAAATGCCCGGACAATTGACCTATATAAGCTTTAAATAAGTACAGATTCTTTTGAGACAGTGTAGGCTTACCCCAAAAATTATCGCGAGCTTTGCAGGTTTCATAGTTAAGATTCCGGGAAAAACATTAAATCAGCGACGGAAATATGTTCCTCGAGAATATACAATATTTAAGCAATATATGCCATGCAACGGCATGGTATAGTAAACAGGTTTTCTTCAAATCCCCCTTCACCAACCCCCACAACATCGGGGCCGTCGTGGTTTTGGGTCGCTGGCCCCTCGTCGGGGAGTCTGAGCCCCCGTCGGGCAAATCCTGGTGCCACCCCTGGCAAAAAGCTGGCTGTAACTAGATGTCCCAGGAACTCCGGATCCCCGCCTGTAGTTTTACATGTAAAACTACGGCAGTCCGCCGGGTAAATTGGCCCAGAAACTGTCAAGCCTTGCTTTAAAACAAGCTAAAGTTGGTGTCTGTACAACATTAGAGGCAAAGAATTCCAACAGTCTATTGTTCGATGAGTTAAAAGAAAAGAACTCTGACGTAATGTTGTATTGGCCCTTGGCTTGGTGAAGAAAGGCCGCGAGTCATAGAAGCGGACAAGATAAATAAGTTCTGCTCAATTGATCATCACCACGTAATCTTAAACTATGAACTGATGAAGTTTCAGTTGCTGGAATGACAGTCTCTCCTCATGAGGTAGGTCCCTCGATCATTCCTGGGATGAGCTTTGTTGCTCTAGTCTCTGCCAGCACTGCTCCAAGCTTATCTCTATCTATTAAGCGTAAGGGTACTCAAGCTGGGAAGCATGCGCGATAATCATTGACTCTGGTCCAAATACAGGAATGAACGTCCAATGATAGTGTTGACCTTGAAGATATATGATGGCTAAATAACAATTTGTTATCAACAAGTAAACCCAGATCTTTCTGACAATGCTAATCTAACCTTAGAATCATCATAATCAGACATGTGGAAACTTTGACTTAGTGCAGCGGCGAATGGATTTCACGAAAAAGGGGGTGGGGTGGGGGGCTATACTATATGAGGGCAAATTTTGCACCTACGAGCGTCAGTTGTAAAATGCCTCCATAGGGGGAGGGGTGTCTAGATAAAATCTTGAGTTTCATACACTAAAATGGACTGGAGGTACTTCCTAGCAAAAGGACAATAAAAATAAACATACATTGAAAAGGGCTTGGGACCTACAAAAAAGTCTAAAAAAGTGTCTAAAGGCCGGGGGTGGGGCAGCCAATATGCCCAGCTGGACTTCAGCTCGTAAATTAAAGCTGGGCTTAGCTGGGCTGTTGAAACTGAGATATTGGTGCCTTGGACAGTGCTTATGGCTAGGCAGGAATGTGAAAAACATTTCCCGTTATTTCTGTAACCTTCAGTTCGTCCGAAACGTTTGTCATTTTTCTCCGGGTTTTAGCTGGGCTATTGGTGGGCTAACCCACATTGTGGAGCCCAACAATAGCCACATTAGTGCGCAACTGGGCACACTTGGAAAAAAATGCCCTCGATTGACAAACTTCAACGGTTTCAAAAAAAGATCGTACCGATAAAACTTTTCTTGAAAAATATAACAATAGAAAAAATAACACATGGTTTTATAGTTGGGCTACAGCAGGGACATAGGCGTAGCAAGCTTTTCGAGACGGGGGGGGGGGCTGAACCTTGTTTCGGATCGCCATCCTGGGGAGGTCTAAGGGGAGGGGTGTCCCCCTCCCCTTTTGAAAATTTTTGAGTATTTGAGGGTCCTCATATGCAATTTGGTGCAACATTTTGGACAAACTTTAAGGAAAATTACTGCAAATTTTTGACATTTTTTACAGAAGAGACAAATAAGGGGGTTTTGCCCTTGGATCTTGGGGGGCGGAAGCATACTTCAGCCCCCTCACATTTTTGACTGGGGCTAGAGCCCCCAGCCCCCCGCTTCCTACGCATATGAGCAGGGAGATAGGGAACCCAGATGGGCCCGGCTAGGGCCCAGCTGGGGAAACGCATTCCTGTTTGAATGATTTTTTCCTCTTCTAAAATTCCTATTGTTGACTGTTTGTAGCACTTAAAAGGTAGGCTGTGTACATAGTCACAGGTTAGTAAATTTTTAAGTTTAGGTGGTTTTAATGGGCTCTAGCCTGGCTAAAGCTGGTCTTACCCAATATGTTGAGCCCAGCTGGTGCCCATATGGGGACCAATAAGGAAAATCGTTATTTCATTCAGGTGATAAACTGCTTTTGCTGCAGCAAATTTATATCCTCATGGGTAATTACATCTCAAAAAAAAAAAAAAAACCTTAACGGCAATTAGAATTAGTAAACGTACGTATTGTTGTATCTGAGCTATGACTGGGCTTTTAACGGGCTTTTAAGTCTGTGTGGCATCCCCATTACTGGCTATTATAGCCTCTGGAATCATTTTCTTCAAAATTTGTGTAATCGTTCTCTGTAAAAAGGTAAGACCGTTATTAAGTAAAACAGATCCGACCTTTCCTTAAGTTGCCGTAGCAGTCTCTGGGGTGGGGAACATTTTTTTCCTGTAAGGAGCTGTTAATTGTGATATTCATTGTCCTCTCGGAGCGGCAGAAAGCTAGGGCGCAATAAGTTTTCCCAACAAGACGCAGACCAAGGGGCCCCAAACATGAACTGGTGGGTCCAGGAAAAAAGCCCAGATGAGAAGGTGGGGGCGAAACCCTCGGAAGCTCCGGATGGAGTTTGCACAAATATGTAGGCAACAGAATGTTCATCCACTATCTTTCATTGGCATTGAATGTGCAAGGCTACACAGACAGAAGTATCACAATGTGGCCCTTAGTTTGTGCTTTTATTTATGCATATATGAAGTAATAATGAGTAGGCACATACGAAAAGTGGAGCGAAGCGCGCCGAAAAACCCCGCATATTTTGAAACCAACTTTTAATTATTTTTTCTTCACTTAACATAGCAAAATGTTCCACTTTTTAAGGTTTAATTAACTCTTCGGAGGGACAGTTCTTACCGCCTCCCCCCACCCCTCCAATCTACCGGAATAAATACAGTACCCTCTGAATTTCTTACTGTGTAGATATACATATACATGTGATAGTGCAATTCTGTTTACTGATGCTGTAGCCTACCAGGTAAATTAAACTTCCGTTAACAACAGAAGTTCAAGGACTCTACACATGGTTCCCACGAAACAGTGGGCATGCGTTATATGTGCATACTATGGTTTTGGTAATAGGCTATACAAAGAGTAATCACGGCAGTAATCAATCAAAATATGTTCAACACGATATACAATTTTGGTTTCGATGAAAAAGAGAAACCTGTGCATTCATGATGGCGTGTATGTGTGTATGTGTGTTTGTGACACTTTTCTTGTTTACACGATATCTCAAGAAGGGAAGCTCTGACAGTTCTCAAACTTGGTAGGTAGATGCCGCATATATTAGGAGGAAGAACCCTATTGTTTTTGGTGGAGGTCAAATGTCATCGGGGTCAAAGTCTGAAAACCTTATTTACACGATATCTCAAGTTAGGAAGCTTGGATAAATTTCATACTTAGTAGGTGGATGCGTTATAATAAGAAAAAGAACCTTATAGTCTTTGAAGGAGGTCAAAGGTTATCTGGGTTCACCGGGAGTCAAAGTCTGAAAACCTTGTTTACACGGTATCTCAAAGTAGGATCGAAGCTTGGATAGATTTCATACTTGGCATATAGATGCATATTGTCAGAGGTAAAATCACATTGTTTTTGGTGGAGGTCAAAGGTCATCATGGGTCACTGGGGTCAAAGTCTGAAAAACTTGTTAATAACATATCTCAAGGGAAGAAGCTTGGATAGATTTCATACTTGACATGTGGATGCATTATGATCAGAGTTAGAAGCCTATTAGTATTGTGTTTGGTGGAGGTCAAAGGTCATCTGAGGTCACTGGGGGTCAAAGTCTGAAAATCTTGTTGCGCGATATGATATCTCAAGAGAGGAAGCTTGGAGAGATTTCATACTTAATTACGTGGATGCATTATGGTAACAAAAAGAGCCCTTAACTTCAAAGGTCATCTGAGTTCACCGGGAGTCAAAGTCTGAAAACCATGTTTACACACGATATCTCAAGATAAGAAGCTTTGATAGATTTCATACATAGTATATGTGGATGCATTATGGTCAGAGGTAGAACTCTATCATTTTTGGTGGAGGTCAAAGGTCATCTGGTTGCACTGAGGTCAAACTCTGAAAAACTTGTTAACATGATATCTCAAGCTAGGATTGGATCGATTTAATACATAGTATGTGAATGCCCTATGGTTAAAGAAAGTGCCCTATTGTTTTTGGTGAAGGTCAAAGGTCATGTGGGGTCACTGGGGACAAACTCTGAATACCTTGTTTACAGGACAGGATATCTCAAGTCAGAAAGCTTGGATACGTCACATGGTGTTGCATTTAATCCATCAGATAATCCATGAATTTTGTCAAATATCAGAGGTCAGCTGAAATCACCAGAGGCCAAAAAGCAAACATTCACAAGAATTGTCCAGGGAACACAAAACTGTTACTTTCCAGCACATTAAAATCACATTCAACCAATGACCAAAAGATACAGGACATCGATCTTGGCATTTTTTAGGATTACAGATGTAAGTGCTATTCACTGAAACCACAATGAATTTTTGCATTCTGATTGAATTGTAGGATCACCTCACCCCCGCCCCCCTAATAGATTTCAAGAATATATTCTGCTACAAGCTTTGTCACTATGTATTCCATAGGCGTGGGAAACTTTTCGCGACTGGGGGGCTAAACCATGTTTCGAATCGCCGTCCTGGGGGAGGGATCTAAGGGGAGGGGTGCACATATCTCCCTCCCCTTTGGAAAACTTTTGGGTACTTTAGGGTCCTCAGATACAGTTTGGTGCAACATTTTGGACAAATTTTAAGGAAAATTACTGCAAAGTTTTGACATTTCTTACAGAAGAGATGCAAATAAGGGGTTTTTGGCCTTGGATCTTGGGGAGCGGAAGCATACTTCAGCTCCCTCATTTTTGACTGGGGGACTTTGACTGGGGGGCTAAAGTCCCCCCGTCCCCGCTTCCTACGCCTATGATGTATACATGCACTCAGCAATGCACCACCTCACAACTATATTCCACACGATGTACAAAACAATACGATACACAGACCAAAATATACCTAACTTGGCCATATGGCTGAACAAAGAATATACCATGTAGCTTCAAGTTGCTAGGAAGTAACCTATATGTAACACCACTGCAGGAGAACAGACTTGGAAGGAGTCAATTAAGTAGTGACTGCAAAATGCATAATTTAAAATACATGTCAGCATGGATTTTTATTCCTTGTTCCAACTTTGCTACCTTTTTTTCTTGTCGAATATGACTTGCTTTTAGAAGTCAATTCATGGGCCGCACCAAAAGGACCCCGCCGCGTTTGAGAATTACTAATGTAGACTGTTAAAGAATGTGCCGCAAAAAACATGAGTTGTCTCTGTAGAGATGGGATGCATAAGAACATTACAATATGATCATAAAAGAGAGCTTGGCTGGAGGAAATTGCCATCACTCTAAATTGAATTTGGTATACCCTAGTGTGCTAATTTCTAATTGGCCATGTGACAATTTGTTCGTTTGTTAGTGAACATGTTGGCTATCATAAAAAAATTATAGAATACAACAGAACTTTATTTGACCCAAACAAGGAAACTCAAATTGCCTGCAAACAGCTAAGTCAAGATGTAAATATAAAAAACATAAGAATAAATATAAAACATTCACAGAGGGAATAAACTAAATAAATTGACGAATAAATGATTTAAATATAAGAAAATGAAAAATAATAAACAAAAAATACCATCGACAGTATCAAAAAGAGTAAAAAGGTTTCTTTTTTTTGATAACCGTACTATAAAATTTGATTGCCAGTGGAACAAAGGAGGATGTCGATTAGTTAATGCAGGAGGAATTCTCAAGCGGCCACATCTAGGAATAATATAATTAGTAAGCCCACAATGCAAAGGGTGGCTATCGTCCTCCATGACGTTCCTCGATTTACCCGTAGTCTCACTAGTATTATATACTGTTTCTACATCATGCAGCGAGTCCGCCATGATACTTCTCGCTTCTCTGATAATTTGTCCAGCCTATCCAAATCACACAGTTTGTAGCATTTTCCCTCAGCAGACTAAACAATAACGACAAACACTAGCTATGAAAGAGTTATAAAACACGTGTAAGATTTTTGGACAAAAATTAACATTAAAATAATTGAGTTTACGCAAGCAATACATTCTAGAACTAAGCTTTTTAACGGTAACGTCAATATGAATATGCCAGTTCAATTTGCCATTAATAGTTACTACTAAATACTTATACGTTTGCACACGTTCAATTTCTGAACCTATTTTGGGGTTGTATAGCATTAAATGCTGATGACAAGTCCAAAAACATGAAGAATGCAGCAGTTCCGGTAAAGCAAAGACACAGACAGGGTAGGGCACAAAAAGTGTTAAACATGAGTTTACTTGAACTTTAACAAAAATAATTTGTACTGTAATCTGTCCGATTCTGAACTTTACCTGTGTGCAGTAATTATAATAGAAACCTTCCAAATACAAAGAAAAAACTTAATAATCATCCCTACTCTACAAATGTAAATTGAGGTAGTTTGGGAAAAATTGAACTTAATGGAACTTCGACTTTTAATAGCGGGGCTAAGTTTCCGTTTTACCCAGAACGTTTACAATGCCTTGTCACCTAGGAAAGATGTGTACTGTATAACATTGAAAACTTGAAGAGGTCATTTTATTTTATTATGAGCTTGTCAGTTTAATCCTTTAATAAGGTGATGCACAAGAAACCTCGTAACAAGTTTTGATTCCTAACATTACGCAAATCCGGCCAACATACACTAGGTAGCCACACCCAAGATACTGTTTTCCCGATAGTGGTTGGAAAGCACATGCTTCACTGAACACTTTAAATACAGCGTTAAAGGGAAGTTTGCAATAACTTCCAGGTTGGTGATTGTCAATGCATTAGTCAAAAGTATTTGCTCTCATGTATTTACAAACGGAAAGATTCCCTTTATGAAATATAAAAAACCTTTGCATGCATATACCACCAATTTTACTGATGACTGTCTCAAGGCTCTTTCAAACCTTAGAGTTACGGATATGTTGAATGACTGCATTTTTCTCCTTTGCTCTTTTGGATATATTGACATTAGCATTGCGAGTAAAGCTCAGAGGTATAGCTCCCCAGATTTCAAAACAGAAAGCAATTGTTATTCAAATAAAAGTTTGCAGTTAATGTTGACATAAAAATTACAGTTATGAGAAAAGGGCGGGACAAATACAAATGGATCTCTGGTATTTTAAACACGAGAACTAATCAAACATAATAGTAATTTGTCGATTTTAACCATTTTATAACCCATCATGTCCTTTTCGAAAGGACTGTTAGCATATAACATTCGTTTACCCTTTAATCCTGACTTAATTGATAATCAGGATGGTCAGCTTTATTCGGAATTTCATAGAAAAAAACATTGGGTTTCAAAAGCTACTTTCGCCGTGCTTTCTGTCTCCCTTCGTTTATTACATATCGTTAACTTTAAAAAGGTTTTGAATAATTGTCTTTACCTAAATTATAAGAGTTTCAAAGATCGGAACCCTGAATTACAACAGAAAAAGAAATTAGTTGGCTAGTTAACTGGTCCGACTGAAGGTGGTCAGTCTAACACGTAACCTACTTTGTTGGCTGAGCAATCAATTTTCATGCCGAATGCTGGGAGTATGAAGACAGTCAGGTTTCCCCGGAAAAAAGAGTCCCTGCTAACTTCTAGTAGGAACCGAATTCACATACTTGTAATTTTAAATTTTTGGTCTAAGACAATTCAAACCACCCTGCCGGGCGGGACAAATACAAAAGGATCTCTGACGTTTTAAACACGAGAACTAGTATTTTGTCTATTTTCACCATTTTGTAAATAAATCCATCATGTCTTTTTCAAAAATACTGTTAGCACATGACATTCGTTTGCCCTTTAATCCTTCGCTTAATTGATAATCAGGATGGTCAGTTTTATTCGGAATTCCATAGAAAAATATTGGGTTTCAAAGACTAGTTTTGCCGTGCTTTCTATCGCCCTTCGTTTATAACATCTTTAACTTTAAAAGCTTTGGAATAATTGTCTTTACCTAAATTATAGCAGTATTAAAGATAGGAACTCTGAATTGCACCAGAAAAAAAAAAAAAAAAAAAAAAATCAGTCGGCTAGTTAAGTGGTCCGACTGAAGATTTGTCAGTCTAAAGGTGCGTTCACACCAAACCGAATTCTACTGCGTTTTTTGAGGGAGAGACACGGAATTTTTTCCCCAGCACAAATAGAAGCAATTAATTTCAGTGAAAATTTAGAAAATGGCCCCATTCGTTCTGAGATAACAAATTTCGCATCCAGCCCTTAAAACACAGCAGATTTCGGTTTTGGTGTGAACGCACCTTAACACGTAATCAACTCCGTCGGCTGGGCAATCGCTTTTCATGTCGAATGCTGCAAGTATGAAGACAGCCAGGTTGCCCCGAAAAAAGAGACCCTCCTAGCTTCTAGTAGAAACCTAATCCACACAGTTGTAAGTTTACATTTTGGTCCAAGACAATTCAAACCACTCTGCCGCCCAAGAAACTTAAAACGGTCTCGAAAAGACTTATATATAGAATTATAGCTTTTCATATTTTTGTCCTTATTTAAATCTATTCTATCAATTTTCGCGAAAACTCCTGATCTTATTTTACATATTCCAACCCACATTTTTGGATGAAAAGATAAAGTCTATTAAATAACTCTAACTTTCGAAAAGGCTATGACTAAAGCTTGTAATATGAAACCTAAATGAAACTTAGAAAATAAAAATGTTTGAATAAGGTTCTTCATACAAAAATATAATTTTGAGATTCCGATTGGAATAAAATTTTTTTTCAACGAGGACTTTCCTATCGAAATGAGGCAGTTTTATAAGTCATTCAAGGAATACTTTCAATGTTACAAATTTAGTGAATGATTTCTTTTGTAGTTTTAATTTAGTATTATGCAGTGTCATAACTATAATTACATATTGCAAAATAATTCCACAGTCATTAATTGCACTCAGTGACAGATTATCCAATATTTAAGCAAGCGAATGAAGTGTCTGGCAATATGGTTTTAATAAGCAGTTATTTCAGTTAAGATATATTAAATGGTGTTTGATTTTTTTCAAATGTGACAACTACATCAGGCAGTAAAATAAGATACGGTATTGCCATAGAACTGAATAGTGCTGTGGTGTAGCTTTCATTAATATGTAAAATTTTTTTAGCTGCCAAGTTCTATGTTCACATGTCGTTTTGGCGCATTTTTCAATTTTATATATAGCGAATTTGATAATGTATACTCCCAACATGTCGATTTTATAGTTCCTATAATCATCCATAGTGCTAAATTTATCATGCGAGTAGGGAGCAACTGACCAGTTAAAGGAACTTGAATCTCCTTATCCCAGACAGTTCTGATTCTCCAAACTAACTTTCTTCCCACGAAGTAACTTTCAACTTACTTACCCCACTGTCTAAAGCTCGTACTTGTGCAGACACCGACCTAGTTAATTGCTTAAGGCCATGCATATCCTGGTGAGCACACAATGCCCTTATTGTGTAATGTGAGCTACTCTGCATGCATCTTTTGAATTTTATTTCAATCAAAGAACAATCACCAATTGAGAATTTTGGCTTCACCCAACAAAAAATATCTATGAGATTATTACAAGCAGGGCATTTGTTTGGTAAAATTTTCCGCTTGTTAAAAATTGTAAAAATCTGCGTATGGCCAATAATTCTTGTCTTTGATAAGTAAGCGTTTATTTCTCGTTATGCCAACATTTAGGCATACTGTTAAGTACTTATATTAAAACAGTTACAGATTAATCAAAACCGTTCACTCCTTTAATAAAAATTATTACAGTCCACGTAGTTTTTTTCCAAAATACTTGTGATAGGGGGCCTTTGTAGTGGCTTGTAAAGTACTTTCAAATCGTTAATCTACTCTTTCTCCTAAGAGTACCCTAATTAGCTTATTGGTTTGTCGGCAAAGCTAGAGAGTTACATGATAGTCAGGTTGCATAATTTGATTTAACTGCTTCATTGCCAAATTATTTCGACATAGTCGATAAGCTAGTTGTGTTGGTCTGTCAGTACTACAAAATTGATTATCGAAAATAATATAGCAAGGGCTTCAAAATATACGGTTTATTCTACTTCTTAGAAATTACAAAAATACAAAATACTCGAAACACTTACCCTCCTGAGATGATGTGACGTCGATGCCTAGAAGAGAAATAGAAAACAGCAACAGTAAAATCTTGTACATATTTGATAGATAGTTCATGTTGACAGCGAAAGAAGACGCTCAAGAATGCCAACCCGTGAACTGATTCAGATTTTTGACTCGAATAACACAGACCCGTAAGACAATTCTACGGTGTATTCAAAGTTCCGAAATCAGGGAGTGGCAACGATTTGATTATATAGTGATACGTTCCGCAATTGAAAAGCGTTTATTTAACACCGAGAATGAAGGGAAGTCAGTTTATATACAAATGAGATATTAAAAGATTCCTTCAAGAGGATCTTTCATATGATCTAGTCAAAGAAATCCAGGAGAGAGCAAATATCGGAAAAGTGTACTTGTATATGCGCATCAAAGGTAAACACTCACTAAAAGTGTGTAGCATAATTATGTTGGGTGACTCTGGAAGTACTTTCTGTTAGGGACATCTTCACAGGGTTGTAATATAAAAAACAATATAGCTAGGATTGTACATATTTTCCACAAATATTTAATTGTTCTCCTTGAAATAGCCGCAACTTTACGAGATTCGTTTCTAAGAAATTTCGGATTTCACACCCTATCTCTATTTGTCGTGGTTATTAAACTTGCCCCTGCAATAAAAAGATAGACGCAGGATAAAAGTGAGATGCAAAGCTGCTGTAAGTCAACATGAATTATGCCCGAATAAAACGAATTGTTCGGAATAAGTAAATATATACCTAATACTTGAACAAGAGGGCAATCCAAGAGTTGCTGATCTTATCCGGGCAAAGATATCCTTACGCTTCTCAGTTCCTAGTGTAGCAGATATCTATAATTTCATTGTAAAAACAATAGGTTGGTGACATCAAGTCACAAAATCTGACAAAGAGAATTTATTCATGGTCCAAATCTGTCCTCTTGATGGACTGAATGCCTTAAAGGGAAGGCGAATCTCGCTCTCGGTGCTCATTTTTCAACTCGACATCTAAATTTGATGTCCCCTGTTCAGTCCTGATCGACAGACACCTATACAGTAGCTGTGCACTTTTGCACAAATTAATACCGCAGCGAAGCAGTTTAGCGGAAGAACCCCTCACTCCGAGATAAATATTGATCCTTTACAGGCCCCAACTTAACTCACTCAGCCATTCAAGAACTTAAAATGTAACTACGTGAAAATTGCAAAAATTCCTTCATGAAACAAGTCGCAAAATTCATGCTAGCTTAACTATGAAGATAAGTCTCCTATTAAAGATGCTCATGGGCGTAGGAGTCCAAGTTGATTTGGGAGGCTGTAACGACTTGCCCGAGAAATGTAACCCGAAATTCCCCATGCACACCAAGTGCGTTCAACATGTTAATGTACATTTCATATAGGTATGCATCGCTTTTCACACCGCACGCCAATTACATATATACAATCATATGCCGTGTTACTACCCTTCCATATTTGACTACAATTTTTGTGAAAGTCTTTACAATAAAAATGATGATAATCAGGGACGTAGCCAGAATTTTTCTCAGGGGGGATTTCCCCTTTGAAAATGTTTGAAACATTAGGTGTCCTTACATACAATCTGGTGCCACATATGCTACCTTTCTGTTTAAGTAAAATTTGTGTTAAAAAATTTACGTATTTTAGGTATTAAGGAAAGGCATCAGTTAGGGATCAATGCCCCCCCCCCCCCAAATACACCACTGATAATCATAATATAAATATAACCATTAAAAACCTCACTGGTGAATTAATACCGAATATATAGGTGTTGGTGCAATTCAAATCAGAACTTTATTTTAATTACCAAGGAAGTTTTATAAACTATTGATTACCTTTAGCCAGAGTTGTTGACTCGAGTCGCTGACATGGACTCGAGTCCGACTCGAGTCGCACTTTTTCTTGACTTGCGACTTGACTTGACTTGACTTGACTTGACTTGACTTGAAGACAAATGACTTACTTCTTGACTTGCCGAAACATATTTGACTTGGCGACATTAAATGAAAATGTTATCGCTGAGAGTAACATGAATTTTTTCAGCACAAAATTGAGTAACAACATATTGCAAACATTTTCATTTATTCCAGATTGCATTGTGCTGCTAGTGGAACGGATGTTGAAGACATTCAAGTGTCCAAAAAAGTGCAGCTGTAATGTAATACTGTAGTTGAATCAATCATTCAGACCCACATAGTATACCTTGCAAGGTTCGCCAATTATTCCAAACACACGTCGCGTTTATAGTTGGTGTACATCAGTGCTTCCCAATCTTTTTTCGGCTCATCGCCCTCTGCACCAGGAAGTTGTCCCTGCTTGCCCAGAATGATAATGAAAAAACTCCCTCCCCTAATATCTACAAATACAAATAAAAATAAAAGAACACCCTATGTCTATAAAATATGAGTTACAAGAAATTTGAAACTACCTGATTTGAAAATAAAGGGTATTAAATAGGTCTTTGTGTGTGGGCATTTAGGGAATTAAAAATTGATGGGGGCTCACTATGTGATGGCAAAGCCGAAACTTGCGATCGTCGAAGGGGTGATGACCTCATGGGCTGTAATCGTCCTCCATGGCCGAACGGGCCGGGGGTGCTGGGGACGGTCCCTCCCCCCATGCCAGAAACCTGGCTAAATCTGGCAGATATTTAGTCTCAGTCGGGCGGAAAATTGGGCAGTTAAATTAGGTCTGGAGTCGGGCAAAAATCACCGCCCTCCCTGAGAAAAACAGTCCCGTAAGCCTATGGCGTCCTCCTTAAGAAAAAAAACCGATAAAAAGGCTGCAAAATGCTACCTCCTGGCATCTGACAATCAAGATTTGATCAAGAGTAATACTTGTTGACCTCATTTTATCTCCATTTTATGACCACTTTTTCAATAGCACAGTGGCAAATTTTTAGTATCTTTCAAAATCTACTCATTTAAAGCATATTACTTGCCAAGAGGCCCCTGCTGCACTATCCATTCCCCCTCCTCATGAACAGTAAAATCGCTCCGTCATCAAACATTTTCCATATTTGTGTGTGGACGAAGGTCCATCATAGTCATACCCGTACGCTTTGTGCAACGGGAAGTAATCATGACATCCTCAAACTGCTTTCTCGGAATTGTCTAAAATCATTCATATAATATACTCCAATAGGACAGTTTTTCTCGTGATGAATCTTTTAGAGCACTGCGTACTTTCACTTTTTCTTACCATTTTAAGCATTGGTGTGATTTAATGGGTGACTTTTACACAGGTCCAGAGAAAACCTATCACCATATGGAAGAATGATTGACCCATAAAGCTCAAAAATGTTGAGTGGCGTTGTGTAAGTTGAGAAATATTCTCCTCACTTTTAAAACGATTCCTTTTCCATAAGAACGTAGTTTTTCTTACTAAGCATATTTTTTACAACTAATTGGGTTAAGCTGATATGATCTATTGATTTTCCTGAGAAGTTGTTGCTGGGATGTTCTTTAGTATATGGACAAAATATATTTCGTCAAGCCCTCCCCTTCCCTCATAGCAAAAATGCCAGCCTGTGACTTCTTTGGATTAAAATTTTTCAAGGTCTTCTACCTTATCTTCGTACGAAGACTGTATCTGGGAACTGCATTCTGTTTTATATGCTTATGAAATTCTTTTATTTTGAAAATTATGACTTGGGACCTGAATTGACTTAACTGGAGCGAAAATGACTTGCGACTTGAATTGATTTGGGCGAAAATGACTTGTGACTTGACTTGACTTAAAGTTTAATGACTTGAGACTTGACTTGAAGGTAGATAACTTGGGACTTCACCTGACTTGAAAAAATATGACTTGGATACAACTCTGCCTTTAGCTACATCCCAGATCGCACAAAGCATTGGGGTTATATAAGCATTGGGGTATTATGTTGTGTATAGGCAACTAAATGCAGGGCCAACATTTTGCCAACCCTATGTAGCCAACAGTTGTAAATTAAATGTATCGCCAACATTTAACCAGCGTTTATAGGCCAATTGTAGGGCATCATACATTTTTGCAACATTAAACCAACTTCAAGTAGCCAACTGTTGGATGCTTACATTAATTTAACCTACACTGAACCACTTTCCTGAAACCAACCAATGTTCATTTTGTGTTCAACCAATATTGAGCAAGCTATATTTGGCCAACCGTCGGGGATAATGTAACAAACCACCGTTGAGTCAGTTTTAAGTGACCAATTGTTGGGCATCATGTATTGAACCAACAATGGACCAACACTTAAAACTATTGAAATATCTATAGGCCGTTAACAGTGATACCGTACCGTAATAAAAACAGTACTAGAGAGACTTTATGTGTAGACCTATCAAAACAGCAAATCGAGGTTCAGAATTCATCAACTGGCACTTATCTGTGATATTATAATGTTTAATATAAAACAACAATAGCGTAATGTGGACTGAAAAACTTAAATTAAAAGTCATCCCTCAACTGATGTGCTGAATCTGAAGGGCACTTCAAAGTCGGCCTACAACGTATGGTTGATCCAACCTCAACACTGGTTATGGGTTGCTAAACGCTGATATTGGTTTCGGTTGGCCGAAAAATACTAACCTGGTCATTTTTGTATGAAGCTAACTTCATAAATCTTTTAATCACAGCTATTTCTAAATTTTACATTGACAGTGAATACTTTGCAAAGCGTTCACTAACACTGTGTGAATTTTTGCTATGACGATTTGAGAAAAATGTTTAAAACGCTGTGAATTCTATTGGAAAACCAGATTTATATACCTTTCGTCTGAATGGAGAATTTTTCAAAGGATATTTATGTTTATTACATAATGCAGGTCTAACTGAAATAAATTGTGGCTGGCAATGATGAATTCTTGCAGGGAATCTTTTTTCTCAGTTGTACAATACAACATAAAGAAGGAGAAATTAAAATTTCATGAAGAAAATTGCATTATTAATCGTTAATAATGAAACAAACTAGTCTCACTGAATATATAATAGCCAAACCAATTCCATTTTACATATGAATTTTCCAATAAAATCCTACTTTTGAAAGTGGCTGGCACTTACAATGCTGGTAGCTTTTAAAACTTGTAGAAGGTAAATTCTTTGAACATTCATTATGGGTTCCCATAACGAACAATTAATTAGGAGATTTGGAAAGCAAGGCATAGTTTCGGTGGTGCAACACTGTGCCAACCATTCTTTGCACTGATGGATATGAAAATTGGTGAAATGTTAGCGAAATGGTATTGACCCAACGTTGAAAACTGTCAAATATTTACCAGCCTGACCGTTGGCCAAATGTTTGCCAGCTAACAGTTGACACTACTTATTTAAAAGTATGTTCTGGTGACCAAATTTGATGTTTTCAAAAAAGCAGAAACATTTTCTGTGTTAGGCAGTGAAAACCCCATCTCTATAGCGTCTTGCATCTGGAAGATATGAATTTTTGAAGAAATGCTTTATTTTCATGTTCCGCAGTGCATGATGGGAAATCTGTGATGTCATCTGGGCAAATTGATTAGGTGTAGCTTTTGTATTTCTTTATAATCTTGATATCACTAGATTGATTATTTCATAACTTTATTTGCTGTACGATAAGTATGGCACAGTATTACACTATATCTGCACGGAAAAGCATCTAATCATTCCAACGGTATCAAATTTCAAGGACAAACATGGTATCCAATTATAAAGAATAACAAAAGGAATCTGAGACAATTTGCCCACTTGGCTTCATGTTCTGTGACCTTGAGGAAATCTGAAGGTATTTCTTGTCAAAAGTAGCCAGTCTTTTGGAAGGGATATCTTGAGTTAGGAATGGAGTTTTGGTATGGAGTCTGGATGACATGTAGAGAAAAATTTTTATCTTTCCTATAAGACCCCTACAAAATGCCACCAGACAATGCCTTTAACCAACGTTAACCAAATGTTGGAACAACAGTTGGGTAACTTATTTGCCAACGTTGGCCCAATGGCATAACCTTGGGCAGACAACATATTGGCCCAATATAAAATCGTGTGTCATTTCACACGTTAACGCGTGTGAAATGACAAGATGATTGAATGTTCTATGCAGCTCTAGGTTTTTGGAATCTTCGCTCACTGGGTTTCCCCGAGACTTTACCCACTGTACACCAACAGCAAGGTCGCTCATGGACGGATACCTGGACCAAGCACTGGATTTATTGGGGATATTTGTGAAAATACCTATTTCCAAGTAGCTTGTTTCATAACATAAGAAATAAAAGTTAAATATAAGTACTTGAGGCCAGTTTTGTCTTTTAGTTAAAAACAGCTTAGTACTATCTAATATCTAATGAGCAGAAACCGCATCACTGAGTAGCGCGAAATCGTTTTCTACGGGCCGGATCTAATTCGAAGCCTCTCAAATACACAACATTAAGCTACATCCGACCGTTACGCCACTAGACCTTCAAAATCCGGTTGTTTTAAACTGCATTTCACCTTTGCTTAGGAGTCATAAAACACCTTAGGTTCCTAGATTGCTTTCTTAAAATAATTTCGAACATAAACATGGTAGAAAACGTTTAACATGATAGCACCAACATGAATTTGTATCTCAGCACCTTCTGATATAAAGTTTATTGGAAAGATTGGAAAGGAGAGAGGGAATACATCAGAACAGATTTTTCGTCACCGTGCATAAGGGTTGTTAGAAGTCTCACCACGGTTTTGATCAGCTAGGTCTATCCAATGTTTATTTAAGAACAACCAATGCGACAACCTGCTTTAAAATTCGAGCTTCCGGATAAATTTGATTTTGTCTTTCCTCTCCGGAAATATTGCTCCGCGTCTCCTAAGCACTATTTCTGCTGTATTAATCTAATTCAAAACTGGCTGATCAGGCATACGTGTAGCTTCGAATACTGTACAATGAATTATCGCATTGTACATTAATGTTTTCATTTGCCGCGGACGTATGTCCACTCAAAAGTAGGCATCATGCACTCAAAAGAAAGTCTCTCAAAAGAAAGCCACTTTCGCGACCACCAGTGGCTTCAGAGTAATTTACAGAATGTTTTCTCAATTACTTTTTTTAAGAGGCGGGGGTGGAGCATGGGCGGCTCTAAGAAATTTTGTTTGGGGGGGAACTTTAGTCCGTATTCAGGAAGGTTCGGAAGACCCCCCCCCCGCAATATTAATTGTCATCTCCGGATAGTACAATAGGAGTATGGTTATTATTATGTATTTCAACAATGCTCCATGTAGTTTTGAAGTTTTCAAGAGCTCTTCAAAAACCATTTCAAGCAGTCAGTCATGAGCTGACTACTTTAAAAATAAAAATTCAACTATTTCAGCCGATAGCTACTCCATAGGGGGGAGCAGGGGCGGCTCCAGGGTATTTCGCTGGGGGGAAAAGCATGAGAGGAGTGATCGCCGTCCTGGGGGAGGGGTCCAAGGGGGAATTTTTTTTTGTCAATTTAAGGTTGCTTAGATGCAAAATGATGATGTCATTGGTACATATTTTGAACTGATCATATATGACTGGAAACTTTGTAATGTAGTAGTTTTAATTTTTGTTTTTGGAAAGATGCTTTTCTGGGGATGGGTGTCCCCTCCCCTTTGAGAATTTTTTTTGTTAATTTAAGATTGCTTAGATGCAAAATGGTGATATCTTTGGTATATTTTTTGAACCAATCATATATGGAAGAAAGTGTTCATAACTTATTGAATTTTAGTTTTTGCTTGAGGGAAAGAAGCTTTCCTGGGGAGGGGTCTAAGGGGAGGGGAAACCCCTCCCCTTTGAGAATTTTTTATCAATTAAGATTGCTTAGATGCAAAATGATGATATATGGCTGAAAAGTGTTAATAATTTATTGAATTTTAAGTTTTGGTTTAGTGAGAGAGGAGAGTAGCCTTTGTTGTCTAAGAGAAGGGTATGTAGTCTACAAACCTCCTGAAGTCCACCCCGTTGTGTATGGGTATGATTTCACTCAAAAATACGTGCGTAGAGTCGACAGAAGCACGAACTTTTACGAATATTTTCGCTGATTAATATAAGCATTATAAACAGATGAAAGGGTTACTAAAGGCTGACAGACACCGGTGTAGGGCCTCCTGGAAGCTCTTGACTAATTACACGGATCAAATAGATACCTACCCCACCCCTCCTCTTTTCTTCTTCTTTCTCCTTCGATTCCCCTTCTTCTCTTCCATTTTTTACTTTTCTTCCTTTTTCCTGTTCGTTTCTTCTCTCTCCCCCTGTTCTTGCAAATGATAGGAGGCGGTCTCCCCCTGACCCTTGTGGCGCCGCCTCTAATTTTCTTTGCTCTTTTTCCGATTGACTCAAGATTTCTTCATACAGTAAAGATTGTGTTGTGTACGGCCATGCACACCTACTATTTAAAATTCGTTTTCTATGGATTACTCAGTCGAGACAACACCAAAAATAAGCACAATAAGGCATAGGCGTAGGTAGCTTTTCGAGACTGGGGGCTGAACCTTGTTTCGGATCGCCTTCTTGGGAGGGGTCTAATGGGAGGGGTGTCCCCCTACCCTTTGGAAAATTTTTGGGCATTTGAGGATCCTCAGATGCAATTTGGCGCAACATTTTGGGCAAATTTTAAGGAAAATTACTTCAATTTTTTTACATTTTTCACTGAAGAGACAAATAAGGGGTTTTGGCCTTGGATGTTGGGCAGAAGCATACTTCAGCCCCCCAGATTTTTGATTGGGGATTTTAGCCCCCAGCCCCCCCCCCCCCCCCGCTTCCTACGCTTATGCAATAAGGGAGACATATAATATGACTTCAAAGTTTAATTCATCTTATTTAATGTTTTTTATATTTTTATTGTCAAAATGTTCTTTAAGTGATTGACTCATGATACCCCCAGTATATGTGTTCACGTTCTAAACTTTAAATGGTCACATGCTGGGAATGGAGACACAGTAAATGTTTGAGATTGCCAAACATTACATAATGCGGAAAGGGGGGAATACCCATAGACGAATGTTCACTTGGTCGAAGGTTCACTAAAGCCGAAGATTCCCCCGGATGAAAATATATTCCGAGTTACGGGTAGGGTTGGGGTTTTGGTTAGAAGTTCATAGACTAGGCGTATCCCCTGATGCACAAATTAGCCGTCTGTATTTTTAGGTGTAACTTGCAATGATACGCACCTTTTCTCCAAGAGAGGGAGAACTTTTGCTCTGTGACAACATAGGCCTATGTGTAAGGTCTCACAATAACTTGCCGTTAGGGTAAACTACTGTATTGTTTTAGCTTTACTCTCGGTTCCTGTGCTCTTTTTGTTTGCGCGTTATGTATAATGGCCTTTGTGTCTAAACCTGCATTCACGTAAACAATGGAAAAAACAGAAAACGTTATACGTGCGGGGATTGCAAGTTTCAGGTGTTTTGTAACGAACAATTTCACTAATATTGTAATAGATGGGTGACATACTGTAACACCTCACCCCACCCCCTACAAAATTATGTGCCTTAAAACGTTTTTTGGACGATTTTATTTTTTGGGTTGAAAAACCATAGGGGGGGCAAATGCCTGCCCTGCCCCCTGTAGCGCCGCCCCTGGGGGGAGTAAGAGGTAGGTGAAATGGGCAAAGCGGCTTGATCCATTTGTATAAAATGAGCCCCACCTTTAAATATTTTGTTGTTTTTTCATTGTGTCACAATAGGTTTCAGCTTTGCCAAGAAACCATAAAATGTTGGTTTTCTGGATTGTGTTCTTAAACTAACGAAAATTCGAAAATTTCGAGAACTGAAGACACTTGAAAACGATAAAATGATAGCACTATTTTGGATCTCAGTACCGTTCCGAAAGGAATTCTTTTACAGCGGGAGGGGAATTCCCCCTAACTCAGAACGACGTCTCATCCTATATACAAATAGCTAGGCCAAAAAGTCTCACTACACTGAGCTTGGATTGACTGTTTGGTGTGTTTATTTTAAATCAACCGAAACGGTATACTTTAGCATTAGCGGCTCGCCATAGGGGCACGGGGGCACTTGCTCCCCCCCCAAAAAAAAAGTTTGCAAAGCATGGTCTTCAATTTTCAAAAATAAAAATAATAAATAAAAAAAAACAACATATAATTCGAGATGGGTTAGGCCCTCCCTTTTCCTTGAGTGGGCTTAAAATTAAAGAAGTGAATAATTTTCCAATGCAATGCGAAGGTTAAACATTAATAAAGTGCTTTCAAAACGACATTTTTTCGGCGC
Source organism: Holothuria leucospilota (assembly GCA_029531755.1). Lineage (NCBI taxonomy): Eukaryota > Metazoa > Echinodermata > Holothuroidea > Aspidochirotida > Holothuriidae > Holothuria > Holothuria leucospilota. The sequence continues at coordinate 39,169,498 of CM055982.1, forward strand.
GCTTCGCGCGCGTTTTCTCAGTTGCTTATTTGTAATGTGATTAGCTTAGCCATCATAATGTCATTTACAGAGTGTAACGGTAATGCTGGAGTTAAATGCCCATAGTTTTGCAGACACTTCAGAGCTATCGGGGTCACTGGATACACAACCCATTAGCCGTGTTGATTATCATCCACGACTAAAAGCAGTTTTGCCAGGGTGTCACCTGGCCAGATTAGCATAGGTATCTGTCTACAAAAAGTTGTAACGGGCATATAGTCTAAAAGTATTGTGTTTCCCATAGAAGGAGAGGTTTCCCTTCCCTTGTCCAAATTGACAGCGCCGTTGGCCCACGAGCGGTCTTATGACTGTCAAGTGGCCTGATATAAGCAAAAGGTTCTCCACCTCCGTGCTAAAGTATACCGTTTCAATTGATTTAAAATAAACAGTAACACACCAAACAGTCAATCTAAGCTCAGTGTGATGGGACTTTTGACTAGTGGCCGTTTCTTTTTTTCGGGCAGATCGTTACAGCCTCCCCCCCCCCCCCAATCAAGTTGGGACCCTACGCCTATGCATACTCCTATTGAGGCTATTGTAATATCCAGAGCTGACCATTAATATTGCTGGGTGGTCTTCCGAACCTCCCTGAATACGGACTTGAGTTTGCCCCCCCCCCCCCAACAAAATTTCTTAGAGCCGCCCATGTACTTTAGCACAGAGGTGGAGAACCTTTTGCTTATAACATGCCATTTGACAGTCATAAGACCGCTCGTGGGCCAACGGCACTGTCAGTTTGGGGAAGGGGAACCTATCCTTCTATGGGAAATACAATACGTTTACGCTACATGCCTGTTACAACTTTTTGTAGACAGATATCTATGCTTATCTGGCCAGGTGACACCCGGGCAAAGCTGCTTTTAGTCGTGGATGATAATCAACACGGCTAATGGGTTGTGTATCTAATGACCCCGAAAGCTCTGTAGTGTCATTATGATGCCTAAGCTAATCAGATTAAAAATATCACAGCGTGATCATTTGTTTTGATTACCTTAGCTCGCACTAATGGAAGGTCAATTTGTGATGTCTGAAGTACGTATAGTAGCAAACAAGCAACTAAGAAAACGCGCGCGAAGCGCGCCGAAAAAATGTCGTTTTGGAAGCACTTTATTGATATTTAACCTTCACATTGCATTGGACAATTATTCACTTCTTTAATTTTAAACCGAGTCAAGGAAAAGGGAGGTCCTAACCCATCTCGAATTATATGTTTTATTTATTTATGATTATTATTTATTATTTTTTTTTGAAAGCTGAAGACCATGCTTTGCAAACTTTAGGGGTGGGGGCAAGTGCCCCCGTACCCCTACGGCGAGCCACTAATGGGGTACAGAGGAGGTGGAAATTTCTAACACACGATATTCCAAAGTAAAGAATGCGCAGGAGCGACTCACAAGGCATGCCGTTTCCATCAACCCAGGAAGAATTTTTGGCCAAAATTTTCTTAGTGCGCTACGCGCCAACTGATGGTTGTGGCGTTCCGCTTTATAAATGGCAGGTCCATTTTTTCATAAAATTGAACCTCCCCATTGAAAAAGTTTCACACTTAGCCCCTCGCCACAACTTCACAGATACCTTCCAACGGCCTTTCATATTGTTCTATATCTATGGTAGCCTTTAAAGTAGTTTAAATATTATATATCTTTTTTGAAAGAATTGAAACCCTTTTTCCTTTCTATTTTCAACTAAAAGTAACATAAAGCACCTTTAAAACAACAATTACCTGTGATCGTTTACAGCACTGGGGTTCAAGGAAAGTGCTCTACGCATATACACTATAACACCATTGTATTCACATCAGCGAAGCAAGATGCGTGAAGGCAATCGCAACATTTCTTCTCAATCCTTTCCAGGAGAAGAGCATTGTAACTTTTTACAGGGGACTGACTCCCCTGGTAATTCCCTCTTGACTATGCACCTGGGCACTAATTACTTGTGCACTGAGAAATGTAGTGAGATCGTGCGTTTTCATGACTTTTAATCTTATTTTCCCATCACACAAGGGAAGTAAAGGGACGACTTGGAACGTCGGTGAAGAGGTTGCGCCTACAAAGCTTAAGCTGAAGGGGAAAATGGAATGAAAGATTAATTAAAACACGATGCCACATCAATGCATAATGAAAACATATAACATGAGTAGTTTGACACACACTTGTAATGGTTTTCTTACAAAACTGGAAGCATTCATTGACATTTGTTTTCATAAAATATGCATATAAAGTTATATTTCATTCACGAAATTCGTAAAAGTATTAATATCACAATCTTGCTGCAAGCTGTTTTTTTTTCTAATTTGCTTTTCAGCCAATACAATTTTGTCCATACCTTTGCTTAAATGGAAAAACCCTTGAGTTGTTAAAACACATTTTACCTTCACCCATAGTCTTATTTGTCATAATTAAATACTTTACTTTCCCAATTTTTTTTCTCCGCGATTAAGTTAGAACTTTCAATTAAAGCACATAATTTACAGTGTTACCAACAGCAATTTTTCAACCATTGTAAACGGCTAACTAGGTTCCTATTTGTGGTTACAAAATTGGCAGCTATGGCTTGAGACCAAAGTTTGACATTCAACATGTGAACAGAATTCGAATATTAAGAATATAGCACAGATATCTGTCAAAAATTCATCCCATAATGGACTGGTGTGTGAGCCCAAACCAACCCTTCATTTGGCTTCATTTTTAACCTTATGTGGTTTCTGATACCTGCGAACGTTTAATGTCTGCAATATTCTTTATAACTCATACATACATAGCTTTCCTCATCTGCTCACATTTATTGAATATAAAGACAGTGGTATTTGATGTAAGAAACATTAGCAATCGGAGGATGAAGTATTTGATTCCCTGCCAGGACAAAGGTGAGTTTTAAACCAAGAGCAGTCTACAGTTGTCCCACCAAGGGGATGTTGAGCATGGGGGCATTTCCCTGTCACGGCCTAGTTTTCCCCAGCAACCTTCCCCCACTGTCTGCTCTGGTACAAAGGTATGCAGTTCAAAGGAGCATTGTGCGTACACTAATTTTGCCCCCCCCCCCCACTTCCCATTTTTGCTTTTTCCCACTCACCCCCTCTCTGAAATCCAGTAGTCCTGCAGGCAGTCTACTGTTTTCCAATCAAATGACCTCCAAATGAGGAAGAATTCCAACTTTTTAAGTCTTACTGTTGAACTGCTAACCAACTGATGTAGAACAGTGAGGGAGCATAGCCAAACTTAGCCCAAGGTAGCAGGTAGACAAGGGGAAAATGGCCCCTTCTCACCCTGTGCACACAGTATGGAATATATACACAGACTGTTTGGACTCTATGCAGAATAGGAGAAGCTTAATGCTAGTCATGGCTAAGTATTATTGTTAATTATTTTATGCTAGAAGTATTTAACCAGGTGGCGAACCTTTTTCCTATGAAAGGCCTGTTCTGATAATCATAATCCATGTAGGTATTATAATGAAGTATTTATCCACTATCTTTAAATGGCATTAATAAATTACTTCACAGGCCAGAAAAAATGTCCTTGTGGGCCGCAAGTTCCCCAACCCTGTACTTTAAAAACATGATCTCCCACCAATCAACCACTATCAAAAGACACTACTGATCTTTTGACTAATACAGCAACCCATATATACTAATTATGCTGATGCTAGAGATAGGGTGGAGGGGGAGGGGGTGTGGGTTGGGGAGGGATACACACATTATCAAGCAAATACTTTTGCCAGTATGCCACATATGCCAACATTAATCTTAAAGTGTACCTAAAGTCTGAAAATTCAAAAATATATATTACAGAGCATGAAAACTGAATTCCAATGGTCCAATTCCCATCTTCACAGGACTTTCTTAAGCTGAGATATAAAATGTTGAAGTTTATTCACTCGATTTAAAAAGGTAGATTGCGCAATAATTTGTGATGTCATTGTTGTACTACTCAAATTACAATCTTTGTATTTCTTTGTTTTTCTGAAAGCCACCACACCTTGTGCCAAAATGTAATCGCGTTCTTACTGCTTTGGGGTGACTTGACTATATAAGCCCTCTCTGTACAGCATGTCATGCAAGAAAACAGGAAGCGGTCAAGGTCATATAAACATTTTTAATTTTAAAAGAAAACAAAGCATTTAATGTGAGTTGTACAACAAGAAAGTCAAAAATTATTGCGCAATGAACTGTTTGGATTTAAGTGAATAAATTTTAACATTTAATATCTCAGCAATGGAATAAGCTATGACAATGGGAGTTGGACCAATAAGATTAATTTTGTAACCTCTAAAATATATATTTTTGAATTTTTAGACTTTAGGTCCACTTTAAACCTACAACTTGTCCTTTAAAACCAACCATTCCCCTCTCTCCTCCTGAAGCCCATAGAGTATGACCCCCACATCTGTCCTGTTCCTCTGTCACCCAACCTCTTTCTCCATTGCCCATCTCAACCCTGAGTTAGAGTTCTGCTAACTTCCCTAAAGTACATTCCACATTCTGAAATGATTACAGATTAGCTTTAATAAGCAGTCAGTTTACAAATGACCAAAGTTAATATCAGGCATGTGAGTGGCAACTCAGAAAAATAGAGGAAATTTTGAGGGCAAACTTGGCACACGTGAGGCACTACATTCTATGGGTCCGGGAGCAATGCCCTGTTACAGTGTCAATGAGTGCCAACCTTCCCCACCATGACTCTTCTTTTCTTTCCCCCACCCCTACTGAAAAGAGATCAAATACCCTATACAATTTCTGGTATTAATAAACCGAGGTATACGTCCTAGCCATTTGTTCTTGTTTACACTTGACTTCTATCATGTAGGCTAGGTTATTGGTCCTTGGCCATCTCCCCTGAACTGTAACTATAATAGCCTAATAGCTATAGGCCTAGGCCTATGCTCATTAATTTCGACGTCATTGGCCCCTATATCACATTATGCAACCATCCCGACTAAGCATCCCTCCCCCAGCCAAACAAAATGTTTTTAGGCTGGTTGTAGCAAAAGTCTCCTAAACGTAGTATGCAAACTTTGCGACGATGTGGTTGCATTCGAAGTTCCAGAACATTATACATCGGTATAGGCTAGATCACTCAGACCGTACCTAATACACGTTAGGATAGCATACAACAGGTGGCTTCAATAACTCACAAGAAAAAAGCATCGTACAACAAAATTATGCAAGTAAAGCTTACAAAGAAAGTGCGGATGGCGCTTTTAAAGAATACTGCACATGTCACGTAAATATTACCAGAAATTTGCACTGACTAACATTACTCCTTTGACGATAGATGACAATTAGGCTGGGCCGACAAGATTCTCTATATCAGTTGCACACATAGAAATATGGTTGCACCATAGAATTAAAAGTGGTTGCACACAAGTGTGTAGAAATCATGCAGAGGTCGGACGATGTACGTACGTACGCCGGGTAAAAACACGAAACTTCTGTAGGCTACGGAAGCATTTGGTTATTGTAGTTAGTTACGTACAGTCGGCTCTACTGCAATGGAAACTTGCATCTGATTGGATAGAATACCAATGGCTGTTTGAACTGGGAGTCTGGGATAAATTCACGTTGTATGGAAGGAAGAATGTGGAAATGCCGGGACACTTTGTCAAGATACTAGAAGCGGGAAAAAACGGAAACTGAGAAAAGTAGCGGATTCCCGCAGTATAAAAAGCGGAATTCCGCTAAATAGCGGAAGTCTCACATGTCTGAGTTATGCAGAACAGTCCTGTAGCGAGGTACAGGTATTTCTTTCCTCAGGCAAAGTAACACAATCAAGTTTTCAATTTCTTTACAGGACACTTTATAACAATGACATAGGGGAAAATGAAATTACAGCACAAGGGAATGTTAACATACACACAGACTCAACACTACTTCTCCCCTTGCCAATGGGGCCACAATCTTGTCCCAGACAGAAAAAAAATTCCTTAAGTTTACATCTAGGTCTAGTCACAATTGTACTTTAATACAAGTATAATATTACCAAATATATTTGGAGTGAGACTGTAGGGCCTGTACAGATCCCCCTCACCTCAAAATCAATCCCAAGTGTCTGTAGTTTATGTCAGTTCACCAAATTACTCAGGAAAACAATACATCGGGCCTTGGTAATTATTTTGGATGTAACTAACTGCAAAACCAATTGAATATTGAATCAATCGACAGTGTGCTTACATTTCTGGAGTAAAATGTTCTATATAAATGCCTCCATTATCATAAGTTGGTCCTGAGTACTTTTAGTCATTTTTTTAAAAACAAACTTTACAATATATGCAATCACCTTCTGAGTTTTATGTAATGCACTTCATATGGAAAGAAAGAATATCTTTCATATATAACTCTTAATAACATGAAGTACTGTATGGCACTGTAAGAGTGCCATGAAAACTAAGGAACAAAAAAAAAAAAAAAAAAAAGGAAAGATAAAAGAGTATAAACAGGTCAATTACACCAAATTACAAATTAATGTAGAGAATAGGATTAGTTGACGGATGGACGAAGGGGAGGAATAAGAAATGTTCTAATAAATATATATGTGTAGAAAGTATAACAGGTGAGGCTACCAACAAGTTTTAAAGGGGATATAAGAACAGAATACATCTGAGATAATAATGGTGTTAAAAATGAGCACAGGTAACAGGGATATATGATGCCATGTCAAAACATTTTTGACTATTATGCTGGCCCTCTGTGGGCAGGGGGTTGTAGAATATGCCCATGGTAGTTGTAGCACATGACCAATAGGTGTAGTCTATGACCAGTGCATACTCTCAGCAGGGGCAGGGACCCTGGATCCGATGAATGCTTGATCACTACAAGATCAAATAGGAGAAAACAGGAGAAACATGACACAAGAATGTTGGTGGAAAACTCCTATATCCATTAGCGTAGCCTAGCCACTACAATTGCCAATATTACCTATGCTGATATTTAAATTTGCAATATCGCCCGTATACCGATCCGATACCAATATTTTAGAAATAAGGGTACTGTATATAGCAAACACTAGGGCACAAGCTATTGAGCACAACTGGAAAGTTCTGTTGCATTTTCATTAGGTAAAATATTAGGCCTTACATTTTAAATAACATTACATTTGTAAAGTGTATGATGAGAAATATAAGTTTGAAGTATTAGCATTTCAGGTAATTTTTACTGGTACCAATACAAGATGAAAATGGTAAATATTCGGCAGTACAGACATTAAATCCCGATAATCAGTCCAACACTAATATCCCTATATATAGCAAGTTGTAACGTAACTATCCACACAATGTAAAGGACACCTTGTACTATACTCTGTGAAGGTACCTATCTCACAGACAAGCTGCACTAAGCCAAGGTGTCAGATATTCAAAAGCTTTAGGAAAATCAAAAAAGGCAAAAAGGATTAAAAGATGATGCGGCTGATTCTTGCCAGAACCGGTTACACTTCCAGAGTTACAAAAGCACCACGGTTTCAAGCTTTAATGTTGATGTGTGTGTGTACACACATATGCATGTACACCCATGCATTTATATACATGCTACACTTGGACACATTTCATGTGTACATAAATACGCACAAGGGAAACAGTAACTGAGGTTATACAAGCAATAAAGGATGATGTTAAACTTGCAGGCTTAACAACAACCACACTACACCATTATAAAGATAAATGGTAAATGGATTCTATATGTACTATATAATGAAACTATATTATCTGGATAATGGTGGCTTGATTATACAAAAATATAAAAATATGGTAAATAAAGCTTATGCCAGCTAAAAGCTATTTAAACATGTATACAAGGGCAAAATATTATAAAAATGGACTATAAAAATACTTAAAGCCAAAAAAAAAAAAAAAAAATAAGCAAAAAAATAAGCATCCATATCCCAGGAAAGAGGTAAACCAATGCCAAATTGACTATGACAACAAAAACACACCACAAACTGTTTGTCTTCACCTGTTACCAGATCCGTAGTACGTAGGTACTTGTAAGCATACTTCAGAATATTTACTTGTGCTCATATCAACGAGCATGGACTCTTACTTGTGTCTATTCTCAAAAATTTTGAAAGCTGAGTACTAGTTTTAATATTGCAAAACTTTGAACTAATAGTGGCAGACATGTATAGGTATTTGGAATCATGACAAACACTCTTCACTTGTACTTCACGTTCAGCACTGACTGTTCTTAAACTGTTTTTTCAAACCACACCATTCTTTTGTCCAAGTGGGGTTTTCCATGTTACCAACCCTATTGCCTTTATCTGTTGAAATGCAAGAAGCTCTGAAATACATTTCTAAGGAACATATTTGAGCTAATCCTGTGTGACTTCCATGTTACTCCTTCACCTGAAGAGCACACACAAAGGCAAATCAAGATATGCAACAGTTGACCTTTTTATGGAGACCAATTTGACATGTTGGAAGACCCCAAACTATACAGTACACTTGAAACTTAGTACCATCAAAACTTTTCTCTAAATTTTCTGACCCATATATGGCAACTACAATTTAAATAGATATCCAGTACAAAAACATGCTAAACTTGAACACCACAGTCATTTATCTAAATAGTAGTCACAAGCAGTTACAGTGAACACGTACTAATTACTAGCAGCAATATCTTTTCTAACCATGACAGATCTGTTCTTCCATTAAAATAATAATAAAAAAAAAAAAAAAAAAACGATCAAGAGTAAAAAGTCCTTCTATGATACCCACTGCACAAGAAGTTACTTTTAGAGGGGTGCAAATCTCTTGCAGAAAGTTTTATCTTAGTTTTTGAAGAATACAAAATGACAGTGTGTCCTTTTGCATAATACGTCTGTCTTTTCAAACACACAAATAGTGCCACAGGATATTAAAATCTATTTATATGCAAAAAATTCATAATGTTTACTTGACTACCTCTAAAATAATTGGTCCTACTAAGTACACAAAAAATACAAACTACAAAAATTACATGCAAAAATTTCTTATTTTCGATAACACACAAAAGCAATTTAACCCGACTGTTAAAATGAGGTTTCCTCACAAGCAAACCAAAGCCCACTACCTGTAAAGAGAGAGCTGACCCTCCAAAAAAGTGATATGTACCAATTGCATAATGATCAATCAAGGCTTGCTTATATACAAAGCACCAATACATCAAAACAGCAAAACTCCTTGAGAATAGTGACCTCTTATAGGTCAAGCGCCCTCAACTCAATGAACTGTGAAATAATGTCACCACACATGTTAAGTGTGCTAACCAATCTCAAATGACACTAACAATTACACTGATGACATAATGACCATACCAGGTCACCAGCATTTTGAAAAGCACATTTACATTTCTGCTTGATTTTCGTATTTCCTTTCTCGGTAATCATGAAATTTTTTTCTTGATTTTTTTCCATTTAACATGTTTTAACCTAGAAGAATAAATTACTCTTTTTCCACTCATTTGTGTGAAGCAGCAAAATGTTCTGTAAGCAAAGTTAGATATTATGGCTGAATGACCAATTATAACTCTAAACTGACTATTGTACACCCAAGTATCACATGATTCATCAACTAACACAGCAAAATGATCAAAATCACACACACCCTACTGATTAATGTCTCATTCTGATTTTACTCCAAGAGCTTTTGATCAATAAAACCCTTTTCTTATCATAACGTCCTCTTTCTAATTGTCTTTTTATTAACAAACGTTCGAGACCAAGTCACAGTGGAGGACTTGGTAAATCCAGTCATTCTTGAACATTATCGCTCACAACTTTCTTTTTCTGTGATACAAAGATTTTTGTTCACATCATTTTGCAAACACTAACTAAAAACTGTAGTTTTAAGCACAATACTACAGTATCTGGCCAACTATGAGACTATACAAGTAAAATCTACTTTTTAAACAGCATTTACCAGCACCCTAACAGAAAACAACAGAACAGAACTACTTCTCCTAAAAAGAACAAACTTCTTTTAGTCCAAGCATTTATTGAAAGACTTGGGATTTTCTTTGGACGATTGACTGATTATAATGACCGCTTTCTCTTCCACTGTCCTTTTTTCCCTCTTGTGGGAACGGATGCAGATACTTTTGCGAAAAAGTTTCCCAGAGGGGACATCTGTATTTTCTCATACACTGGTGGATCCTAATTTCATTATTTTTTAATATATCAACCTTAAAGGGCATGAGCCATTTTCTAAACTGTTTGAAACATCAGATAAAGTCTTTCACACCTTCTCTAATGTTCTTCCAAAATGCACATGTTTTACAATATAAATAATGCATACTGAAGGTAATTTGATGACTTATCTTGATGAATTCAATCAATCAATTCTGTAAACAAAACAGTTGTCAAATGATTCAAAAGAACCATGTATGAATTAGCATAAACACAAAGAGCACTTAACACAGTAAAATGAACATTTTGAACATTTTGACTGCATTCTGACTCTATTTTGACTACATTCGCCTTTTTACATTTGGTATTAAAAATCATATCTCTCCAAAATACCATATTAAAACAACATTGCCATATAAAAGAACCATTTTCTCTTGAAGGGCTCAATCAAAATTTAAGGAAAGGAAGGGCAGTGATATTGTGTAGTGTGTCATCCAGGTACTCTATATGCACTAATTCATAAAATGGTTTTCCTCATAGAGCAGCCATTGGAATACAATTTATTTGTCACAATAATGCTTGCTTTCATTTACAACAAATTTTCAGCATTGTATGAAGTAAAATTGCTCTTAGCCACTTGTCATCAGTTTTGCTATTTTAAGGTTTAAAAGAAAACATTTTCTTGTTTCACAGCAATTCAAATTAAAATGTTCATATTTATTACAATTTTTGAGTTTAGCAGTTACCTTCTAAAAGTTAACATTGTCATAAGACACCATGGTTTTCAGTGGCAAAGCATCAGCATCTATCAATTTCAAAATTCTTTTATTGACTGACAGAAATTGAAGCAAAATGTTCAATAGTGACCATTACAGAATAACTGCCCTTCAACAACTGAATTAAAATATAAGTATTATTTGAGCAAGATGAACATTACAAACAGTATCACTTATTGGCAGTAAAAGTTGGCTATGGTTAAGGTTTAGTTTGAGTTGTTATCTTGATACTGCCATGACATTTACTAAATATTGCTCAAAAGGTGGTAACGAAGGCCCTTTTACAAGGTAGCACCTGAAAGAAAACGCTCCAGAAAAATTATTTTATTTCAAGTTATGATGTATTAATATTACCAAAGCCATGATTCCTTTCCAGTTCACTAGTTGAACAATACGGGTAAGGCTTTGGATAGTACTACAACAGTGTGGAAAGATTGCAAAGCATGGTCAGTTTTAATATGGAAAGCTGTTTTCTAAACTCGGTTCCCACAAAAAGTGACTTTATCAAAATAACCCTGATGGCAGTTGCAAGTTATTCGCACAACTTGATAGCTTATAACAGGACCTTCAAACTTTTTCACTTCACCAAAGCAAGGAGTTGGTCAAACTGATGTCCCCACTGTGACTCCCATCCAGTGCTCAGATCGGTGAGAGGTATCTCTTCTGCTGCTCTGTGAGATCAGGATGCCATAGATCAACAATCAATACAAGACGGAAACTATCTGCCTCCTGCCAAACTTCATGTTCAAATGAATCATCAAAGATGAGTACCTTGCCTTCTTCCCAGGTTCTGGTAGAAATTGAGAATTATAAAACCGAAGATGGGTTGTTTGTTAGCTACAGTACTTTGAGGGAGAGTAAAAAGATCTTGGAAGCAGCTTAAAGAAGGGTCTAAGCTCAAATCAAGTTTTTACATGTTAGAGTGGTACTTATTCTAAGCATTCTGGTGAAATTTGAATTAAAATCCCATGTGTGGTTCTCAAGATATTAGCAGTTAAAGTTGTCAAATTTTCAACACATAAAGAACTTGAAGCAAGCACATATGACATCACAGCCTCACATTTATGAACATTCTTTTGTTTTTCTTTAAACTTTACAACCAATTTTCTCCTCCACAATCCCATGTTATCAGAGTGTGATTGTATGAGAGGCATGGCAATTTTACAAACTTCACATTCCCTATGGGGTCCTATCCCTACTAACTTCAAGGTCAGCACAACAGAATGAAAAAAAAAAAAAAAACAACGGAAACAAAGTATTTCTCATTGATGTGAGGAAGTGGTATAACCCCTGCTTGCCTCAAACTTATTTTGGGTCACAAATGTAGTAACTTCATTTGCTGGTATCTTGAGTTCTTCATGTCCGGTTTTAATGAAAGTTTCACCAAACTGCGTAGATTTAGTTCCTGTTTTACATATGAAAATTAATTTTTGCTTAAACTCTTCCTTTAGCAAGATCAACTAGGGACTGAAATGAGCTTTGCTCCATTTCTAGCCCTCCAATGGTTTTGACAAGTTGTTTCTCTAACCCACTTGCTGGCAGGAATATTGACTTGCTCAATCCAAACATACATGGTAATTATGGAAGTCCCCAATGACCATGTTGATCACAGACCAAGAAGCTGTCTTTGTAGTCCATGTATCTTGTCTACAGGCTTATCAATTCTAGGCAAACATTAAAGTTGATGAAGAAAACTGATGAGTAAAAATCATCTTTTAATTACACAGAAGAGCGTACACTCAAAACACCATGGATATGCTAATAACTTTGGCACATAATATACTTATGTTTGCACATGAGCAGTCAGATTCTTACATTAGTTTAATCAAAATATGAAAAATTTGGTGACTTTTGGCCTAGTAAAGGATGGAAGTTGGAATTTTTTCATTGCCAATTCAGATCTTTCTAACAATATTTGTTTTGTTTTTTTTTTTAATTTCCATAAAAGACAAGGGCTCCTTCCCCTGCAGGCTATGATATTGAGCACTGTACTTGCTTGAGAAGTTTTTGCTTGCCCAGGCTGGCCTGGAGGACTGGGGATTTGTCAAAGGCTGTCAGGCCCCTAGCTTCTAGAATCTAGGGAACAAGTTATGATTACCATGGGCCAGAAATGTATGCCATATCTGTATGTCAGAAGTTTGACATCACAGCATCCACACTCAAAAACCAGTCAACCAAGAGAAAGTTCATTTCCTTTCCAACAAGGATTCTGTACACTTGGTTTCCCTTACAAACTATCCTCCTAGTTACAGTACTACAGTTAACTTTTTATGATTATTAGCCCAATAGTAACAATAAAGAACCAATTGGCCCCAAGGGCTCCATTTATTTTCACCCATGGAGAAAGTAGTCAAAATCCCCACTTCTATTCAGAAGATTCCTTTTCACACCTACATATGCAGTATCATTTAACTCACAATTCTTTCTTCTACTTTCCATCTTTTATTTTGAGCAGTTTTCAGAAAGGCATACATTTGACAGATTTTTAGAGTAAATTTTAGAGAAAAAAAAAATGCACATGCTACAACACTGACTTTAAAATAAATGTGCAAACTAACATTATGTAGCTTGTGCCCCAAATGATGCCACTGACAGTTACATGTTAAAAGTATGGGATTAAGTTCTGGTTAACCACACTTGCACCCACCCCTTCATAAACTGTATGTATGCCTAATTAGGATTTTAAGTATGATCATGGACCTCATAACAGATGAGCCACCTTGATGTCACCACAGCTTCATGGAATCACCTCAAATCAGTTCCATTCATTGTTTTAATTTGCAAATTAAGCACAAGACATGTCCCACAATCTGAATGTAAAACTCCTCCAAAGTCTATTGCAACAGTGTTAACCACCCCCTCCTACCCTCCCCCCCCCCTGATTTTCTTTCCATGGGTAATAACTGGTTCCTATGCTATGAAATGCCTTTGAAGTCCAATAGCAAATTCTCCCACAGATTTCATTTCCTGGTAAAACCACTTGTCCATATGCACTCCAATCCCATTGTAAGCCCATAGAAAAGACACTCCCTGATTTCATTCCTTGAGTGTATATGCATTTATAAAGAGGTGTTTCACTGACATCATGTGACCATGCCTCTCTTTGTTGTTAGACATCTTACCAGGCAAGCGTCCATTGTGTCACAGTAGTATCTAGGGTTATACTATGCACGTGAGCTGTAAATACAATTCCTGCACAAGCGGTGTGCCCAGTAATGCTCGGCAATCCCAATCGCATGACGTTACATGAAATACCTTGATACACTGAAACCCCTTCCATACCCATTTAGTGATTTCCCACACATACTATTGTTGAAGTGTTTGTGTATACAGTCTGTGTCCACTCACTAACTTCATGATCCAGTGTAGTAATACTAACCTTGTTTCATTTACCACTCGTATTCTAGTACCTTCTGGAATAACTAATCCTAGATGGGATCTAAGGCGACAATTCGTCGGCCCTGTGTGTGGCCATACATGTGTACCAGGATGCATTACTGAAAACTTGACCTGTTTAAGACAAACCAAAATAAATATAATCAAAATTCCATACCTCAAATTTTCTTTTAAAAAGTCTCTTTGTTTAAAACTATTCTGTTGTAAACTTTCTTCAGTTACAAAGTGATGACAATACATCAAAAGATAAACACACATACATCAAATTTTTTATCATTGTTGAATCTTTGAATAGAGAGTCTTAATTCCATGCAATGTGCAAATTGCTAAAGTATGTATAGGGGAAAAAAGCTTATTAAATATTTTACAGAAGAATATGTTGTGTAGGTGGGCAGGTGGGCTGGTGAAGCTGTAGAGATTGTAGGGAATTTACTTTTCATTTTTGTTTGATTTTTCCCAAAAGGGCTTTTAAGAGTACTTCCTTTCTGAACATTGACTTTCAATTTGTTGGTGTTTACACTAACCGTCACTTGCTCATGTTGCATTGTGGTAACAGAAATAAATGATATGTGGGACCACAGTCAGTTGCCCAAGAGACTGGGGGGTGAGGGTGTCCCTTAATAACAAATTGCTCTAAGCTTTTCATCTAATATTCCACAACATACATCACATAATAATGATCGCATTGGGTTTCAGCAGAATTGCAGGCCAAATCTAAATCAGCATGTCAAAACTTTCTTACCTGCCCCCTCTTGCAACCTGCTGACTGTGGTATACTGTCGATAATTTTACATGTCTCTGGTGCTCTTGCACAATTCTTGGTATCTTTTTTACCTGTAAAGAAATCAATTTAATAATTTCAGTAGATTTTGTAACGAATTCGCAAAATGAAAATACAATAAAACCTCATAGACCTTTTTCCAAATAGCAATTGCAAAGGACTATGGGATAGAGTTTTTGGTACGCATTGTTAATGTTAATAGCATTTTACTGTGGCCAAAAAGGATGTGAACAAAAATTCTATCCCACGATCCTTTGTAAATACTATCTAGAAAAGGGTCTATTCCCATGACATCACATTCTTTTTATGGGGCCACTTTGGAAAAACGAGTTGAGCATCTATAAAAATTTCATTTGCTAGATGTATGCATGTGCAATAGTGTGTATGCACGGTATATTGTAAGCACACGACACCACAGCCATGCTTCAATTCATTGGCAACTTTGTGCACCTTTCGCAGCTGTGCCTTGCATTATTACTACAGCAACACAGTCTCTTTTAATCCTCCTAGTATAAACATGTAATGCAACTGCAATGGCTGAGTAAAGTACATTCATAAATCATCTAGTAGATGTATGATTCCTGTTCATTTCATGTATGATGTATTTGCTGTCTGTAACAGAATAATTCCAGCCTACAAGGTTAACCTGTGACCAAGCTTATAGGAAGTCTTATCAACTCGTACAAACAACTCCTAACATCTTGTAATGGCTACAGTGCCCCCCACCCACACCCCCCATGCAGTATTTTTCTCATGACTATGGCAATTTTGACCATCTCTATAACAGGATCTCCTAAGATGAGTGTTACAGGTCTCTCAACAAGTCTCCATCTAGAGGCCGTATTTTGTGGCCTCAGCAACGATGGATTCAATACATCTATCAGGGTGGAAATCTCATGGCAGATACTGATCTCAGTCTCAGCCTTTTGGTATTTTATTTTTTAGGTTGCATCCTTGGCCTCTACAGCAGTGACCTCAACTACAACACAGACAAGAATTGTCAAAACTGTAGTCTTAGTATGCTCCTATTTCACTTGTAAAAGCTCCCAATAGACCTTATGCATATGATGTCACAATGGAGAAAGTGCTCCCTCTTTTGGAGGGAGATGGCGGAAAAGCCTGTATCATTGCAAGTTAC
Source organism: Holothuria leucospilota (assembly GCA_029531755.1). NCBI lineage: Eukaryota > Metazoa > Echinodermata > Holothuroidea > Aspidochirotida > Holothuriidae > Holothuria > Holothuria leucospilota. The sequence continues at coordinate 39,185,725 of CM055982.1, forward strand.
ACTAGTAAATGCAGACAGATGATTTGTCAACCAATCGTATACTCGCGTAAGTCTACTACACGTGAGGCGAAATCCACGCCGTTCGTGCACGTGTGCTTCATTGTTTGCACCCAAAATGACGTCAGTGTGATGCCAATGCATAAGGCCTATACTTTGCAATAGTTTCATACCACATCGCCATAATACTGAGTTCTTTCAAGCGAATATAAGATTTCTAAAAGTTAATACAAAAGCTGCATGCATACTAATACTGTGACAACTTGCATTGTCATCGTCAACCCACAGTACACTAATAAAACAACAGCTAGTAACTTGCAAGGCTGACAACAATTTGAACAAATTAATCTGTGATCTGGTATAGCTGATCCTAGCCACAACTTGGAACCACCTTGCTAATATTTGAGCCTAGGTTAAACATATTCTCATACCTCTCATATACAACATAAACTGTTTCCAATCTCCAGTGTCTCTTAGACTTTCATCTTCTGACTGAAAGAGTTGTGTCTCCTTGTCCATCAATGCAAGACCTTCTTTACGAATCACCTGCCACTTGGATTCCAATTGCTAAATTAACAGACAAGAAGTAGTCCATTAGATGACAAAGTCTGGCTTTATCCATTTTATTCAGTGGTGAATTCAACAGAGGGTTCGTCAGTAGATGGTACTGCAGTTCTAAGGGACTTCCAGGGGGGGGGGGGGTTAGGGTTAGGGTTAGAATGCAGGTTGTTTAGTCAGGTTACCACCCCCCACCCCCCGTACTACCTTTTTCCATCAGCAAATCTAAAACTAAAGCCTTACAGATTTGTGCTTGTCTCCAATTCTCTATCACTTTCCAGTGAGCCACAACTGGGGCTGTGGCCGGCCCAACTTAAACCAATTGGTTAGGAACTGAGCCGTAAAACCTCATCTAACTCTTACTCTTTCACTTTCCCACAATGCCCTTCCTATAACCACCCCCAACCCTTGTGGCATAAGGAGAAAATTAAGCTGTTGTATCTGCTTTATGCTTTCTTGTTTCTTATGCCTTTAAACTGACAATGGCATCTTCTTTACAACTGTGGCACAATCATGTAAGGAGTGTGAATTGTAACATACCAGCTAATAAGCTCATGAAAAAAATGTGATATATAAGTCATGAGAATTTCTCATATTATTTAAACTTCAGGTATTACATACTTAGTTCCATAAAAACTTCCCTTCCCTTGCCATTCCCCACCTTCCCCTCCCTCATTTAGCAGTAACATAGTCCAGTATGGAACTGGAGTACAGATATTTGTCCAACAGGTAAGTCATTAAACACATTTGAAACAAAGAGCTGACAAAAATACCTTATGGAAAGCTGCATAAGTACAGTAGCTTACAGTATGAAGGGATGTCCCTTATAACTGTATCACCCCTTACCTGCACAGCAGCCTCAAACTTGGCTTTCTTTGGGGTCCACCATGGCTGGCCATGTAGAGTGTCCACATTATACAAGGATCTTTGCATTGCTGATCTGAAAAGGCCCTTTTCTGCTCCTAGAGCATATATGCTATTTGCCTATGATAACAAAATATGAAACTTGGTCAAGGTTGAATTAGTTTATCTCCTTCTGTAGAGTAAGTACAATTTTATGAGTATGAGAGTATTGTCTCTAGCCTTAAGTATGAGTGTCAGACTAGTAGTGTGAGTACATTGTCATGAATATAAACAGAAGTGTGGTGTCTCTATAGTCATGAGTGACACTTCCAACCTTGAATAGTGAGTACAATGTCATGAGTATGAATCAAGGTGAAGTGTCTATACAGTAGCTGTGAGTATGGATACCTGACATTTAGTGTGAGCGCAATTTAAAAGTCAGGTAACCATACTCACAGCTACTGTATAGACACTTCACTTATACTCTGAATGACACTGCACTCACACTAGCTAGGTATCTGCCTCTAGTTGTGAGTATCGATACCTGACTAGTGTGAGTACAATGTAATGAGTATGAGTAGAAGTGAAGTGTCTATATAGTAGCTGTGAGTATGGATACCTGACATTTAGTGTCAGCGCAATGTAAAAGTCAGGTAACCATACTCACAGCTACTGTATAGACACTTCACTTATACTCTGAATGACACTGCACTCACACTAGTCAGGTATCTGCCTCTAGTTGTGAGTATCGATACCTGACTAGTGTGAGTACAATGTAATGAGTATGAGTAGAAGTGAAGTGTCTATATAGTAGCTGTGAGTATGGATACCTGACCTTTCTAGTCGGGTATCGGGTATCTGCCTCTAGTTCAATGAACAATCAAGAAATGAAGTTTACATATATTTGAATTCTAGAGATAGGGAGAAATTCTAATAGTTTGACAGAGTAGCTGAAAGGAATTAAGGTAAAGTATAAAAGAGAAAGAGCCACCTGCCATTTTCTCTGCAAATTCATGTCTTGTAGGTAACCTTTAAATTTTTACACATTTGATTTACAAAGCCACTTCGAACTATTACACACATCTGTATGATATAATTATTTATTAATTCAAATGACTCCATAATATTCACTTGCAACGGTTTCATGTTTTCTTGTTATAATTTCAAGGGATGTCCTTCCCTGTTTCTAAAAACAGACTTATACCTATATATATATATCTATATGACAATTTACACCAATGGAGAAAATGCAAAACACTGGGTCCTGTTCCTTGGAACAAAATACAGAAAGCAAATTTAAAACTGAAGGAATAAGTGTTAATTGCATATTAAATGCATTGCTCCTCATTGCAAAATTGTATCTGTCCGGTTGGAATTTTATTTTTTTGTAATTCGTGAGTTTTGGCGTTTCCTTTGTTTTATTTACGACTGACACAGTCTTTTATAAGAAGGAGCGTGTCGTGTTGGAATTTTATTTTTCTGTCATTCGTGAGTTTTGGTTGTTTTTTATATTTACGACTGACACAGTCTATTATAAGAAGGAGCGTGTCGTGTTGGAATCTTATGGTAACAGCTGTTTGCGCAAGGCATGCCAGGTTACGTAAGAACCATTCTAATAAATGAATGGGAGAATGCAATGAAGGGGATTAAGGTGAGTGTGCTGGGCGTAGAGGCGGGAAAAGAAGCATTGAATGAGAGAGTCAAGTACAAGCCTCGGGAGAGATAAGATGTATTTGCCGAAAGACTGAAATAGATTTTTAACGAGTTTTATGATTTGAGTTCTTGTTGTGATTTTATTTGATGTACGACCTTGTAGCGGACAATATTTTAACTACATAATCAAAACAACATAACAGTATCATTATAAAATATACATCAAGATTTGACTAAGGTGACCCTTACAAATATGCTGGAAAATTTTAATTAAATTTTCTTCTTCAAGTTGACAAACATGCATTATCTAAAAGTCATCTTTTTTATGGGGCATATTGTCTTTACAATGCATCAATGGTACACAATTAGGAAAAAGTATCTCTCATCAACAATAATTTGAAAATTTGAGCCTAAAAATTATCCACAATTTACAAGCAAAGAATTTCTTCCTGTTACAGCCTCACTTTCTAAAGACAAAGCTACCCAGCTAATCAGTCTCTGATAACTCACAGCTCCATAAGTTAAATTCGTGGTTTTAGAGAAGTAGAAGTTTGAAGCACCACCAGTGCACTAACCTCCCCAAAGTGAATTATACACAAAACACTATAATGATGCACACCGACATTAGGTAGGAGGAAAACCTGTAAATAAATGAGAGCAAATAAAACTCACCTCTTCAGGGCGACCAGTTCTATGATAGGCATCACCTAAATGAAAGAAATATTTGCCATCTGATGTTCCTTCCTGGTTTGATTCTATTCCTTCTCTTAAATGCACAATAGCCTCTTCAAACAGGCCTTCTCTCTTCAGAATGAAACCCAGGTGAACTTTGGCAAAGCCATCATCTGGATCAAGTTTAAGAACCTAAAATAAAACAATGATTATATATAATAGGACTTTGTGTTTGTTGCATATACCTACTGCACTATATTCAGGGTCCCTACAATTTCTTCTTCTAAGAATCTATCCTAGGGTCAAAATGCTGAACATATCAATGTTTATCTCATTAATAAAGTGTGATGCACCAGCACAAGTACTGTACTGTATGTGCCTTTTAATACAAAGATGTTACAGCTGGGATCTACAGTAGGGCTTGCTTATAGGGCCCTAGACACTCTGGGTTTTTAGATACTTTCACCAGACTGGTACCTTTTGCCATTCAAATTGTACGAATTTGAAGCAACCAAAATCTTTTACTTTATTTTTTCGTCTGAACACCAGCCTGTGTGTCAAATTGAGAAGCATTTTTAAACCTAAAAATGCTGAAATACAGGACTCAGCTACCACCCTGGTCCCAATAAACACATGCATGCATCCCCTCACACATGCACCCAATATACCAACAACAGCTCTGTTTCACCCTACTGTAATTCATTATGGGTGTCAAGGAATTGTTTACATTTTTCCACCTTAACCCACTGTTAATTGCAAGGGTAATCTCAAATAACACAAGCAGTTGTGGTGTGTAGCAAAGCTGAAATTAAATGACCAAAAGTAATACAATCCTTTCTAAAAATACTGTAACTGTGTAAAAGCAATCTGAGAACCAACACCAAGATCTTTTACATTCTGATTCAGTTTAAGTATCAAGGAAGTGGATCTTTCACCAAAGGTTGGGTTGTGGGGAAGGGGGTGGGACTAACGCACTTTAATGCATATGCAGTAGGTATGAGGTCCAGCCTGGTGCCCCTAGAATTCAAAGTTCCTCGACTTTGGAATTTGAAGGCTTTAAAGGCCCTACATAGCTTTATTTTTCAGTCAGATCTTCCAAAAGAAGATTTCAGTGGTACATGTATCTCCCATTTCAAGTTTGTAATGAGTCACTGACTCTGTAAGAACCTCTACCCCTATTAAAATTTGAAGTGTGCCGACTATTATACTTTGCATTTTAACCACTAATACTTCTCACTTCATTATGATAATTTTTGTTAGGAATAGATGTTTATTGTAAAAGATACTGTACAGGGGTCCCCAGGATCCACACCCTTGGTAAAGTACAAGGTACATGTGTATCATATGTCTAAGTGTTTGAAAACAGAATACCTCCATGATCAGTAACATATACAGGGAATAATTTAATCTTCAAAATTTGCATAGCAAATTTTGAGGTTTCTGGGCTTCTCTATCACAAAATCATTAAAAACCCTAATGTTGTATGTACAAAATCTGCTACACAGTTTTGCATTTGTGTAGCATTCTGTCCATCTTGTGTAGCGAAATGTTATGTGATACCGGATATATTATTCCCCGATATACGGCCAAGAAATATGCCAGTAAAGTTTTTAATCTAAGAATTCTGGTGAAATTTGCCTTCATTGCTTATTTGAGGTTCTCAGGCTACTGTATTAGATGTCTTTATCACACTTGTAACCCAGAGTGAACTTGAATCACACACATGTGACATCATAACTTTACATTCATCAACAGCATTGTGTTCTATCTAAATTTTACAACCACTTCTCTCCTCCATAATGTCATGCTTTCATAAAGTGAATGCATGTATGGAAAGTTGCAGACTATTTACTCTCTGTGGAGAAACTCAAACTCATAAGCATTTGAGGAAGGGGGGGGGGGGGCATATGCCCTCCCAATCTGGGCAAAAATAGTGGATCCATTCAGGCAAATGAGACAGCCAAGAAAATAAATTATAAATGCCAATTCTGCAGGCCATATCTCAATTTGGGCAACTTGGTCCAAATACTAAATTCTGGCAAAAATTATCCCTGCCCCTCCAGAAATATTGACCCCCCAATGCCTATGCTCATACCCCTGTTTTACAACTAAAACAATAGATCAAAAACAAGGAAAAAGCATTCTCTATCCCTGTGAGGATATGAGATCACTCCTACTTGCTTCAAGTTCACTTCAGGTTACAAATGAAGTAAATTTCACCAGAAGGGGTAGATATATAGTTTCTCCTCTTTCACATATCAAAAGCAGATTTTTGCTTAAACCATTCCTTACAATGTACAGTATCCCCAACTGCATTATACTTCATACACTGAGAAACAGTTCACAGCAATGGCTATGGCTTTTTGATCAATAATTATTTTCCTTTGTTGTTATTAAGTCCAGTTTTACAACTGAATAATTGAGAAATTATTGAGAAAATCAATGAACACTGACTTTTTGTCACACCCCTTAGAAAACCATAAAGCCAACGCCAAAAAAAAAAAAAAAAGAGGTGAAAAAGCTTGTTAGAGCAAAACTGTAATGTAACAATGAGACAAACACATATACCAGGCAATCCACAATCAACACTTCCTTAACTGTAGACTACCATTACTGGTAGGTTTATGGCCAAATGTATACAACTTCTGATACCCTGGGCTCACCTTAACACCCTGGGCTCACCTTATCATGTTTCACAATCTATGCTTTTCCAAGGCTTTTTACATTTGATGGGGAAGTTATCCAGGTGCTTCAATTACACATCCATATGGTAGGCCTCATATGCAACTGAACCTCCCATGGACTAAAAAGACTGCTGTACATATTGTTACATTTTCCAGGAAGTACTGTCACATAACACCTGTTTCGGCTTCCTGTCTCTTTTTTCATTATTTACAAGACATTGCTTATTGTCTCAAGGCTACTGTATCGATCAATGAGAGTGCTCTCTACTCCAAATTTCTGAACTCAACAAGAGGACCCAGCAGTTAGTCCAACTTTATTTTGAAACAATAGATAAACCTTTAAAATCTCTACCTATGCTCCAAAGGACTTTTTCTAAAATTTTACATTTTAAATATTGAGGGATAAAGCTATGAGAAATAAGGAACTGATCAAACTGGAGGCTCAATAAGCCTTAATATTTCATTGTCCTGATAATCATTGTAAAATTCTAAGAACCCAGGAAATTGCATATTTGGGTACTTTTCCAAAGTTTTTCAGAAAGACCTCCAGGACCCATGCCATAGATGCATTTTATTCATGGAATGAGACCCCTTGCTTACCAAACTCCAGTCCTCTTTGGTATTCTGCATCAACCAAATACTTCAGTAACAAAAACATTTCAAATAATATAAAAAAGGCAAGCCAGGGCCCTGTTTCATTAAGGGTTAAGATCAATCTTAAGTTTGATTTCAATAGGACAATCACATGGCAGTTTTAACTTAAGATGGATAGTAACTCTTAATCATACAGGGCCCAGAACTTGTTTTTAAACAATTTTTCCAAAAACAAAAAAAAAACAAAAAACAAAAATCAGACCTGCTCAAAGAATGGCTTTGCTTTGGCATCAGCTCCCATGATCAAATATTGGACACCTAACTCTTTTTTGATCTGGATATCAGATGGGAAGTCCTTCATCAGCCCATTTAGTACTGTAACTGAAGACCTTGTTTGTCCTGAAAGAAGAAAAATTGCAGTTTGAATTAGTGTTGGACCAACTATCAGTCTTAGATATCAGTATCTATTACATTTATCGGATATTTCTCATCTTAAACTTTGTGTAAGTCTCACCTTATTCTAGTGTTTGACTATAAGTTCCAATATTTTATCTCAGGAAAATGACAGAGCATTCAGTACCCAATGACTTATGGTTATAATAAAGTTCAGTAAACACATTCCTCAAACACTGGCATGGGCCAATACTGAGAACTGAAAAACCAGTATGGGAAATACTTGTGAACTTGTAACTTTGAGATATACTGCTGCGTAGACACCAAGACAGATACATAACTACAAGAATTCAAGTGTTTTTGAAGCAAAGGCAACTGCAAGGGGTGCATTTGATTTTGACATCCTGATATTTCACAAAGCAACATGTGCCTTTCCACTGACAGCCCATTTCTAAGAGCTGAGGGTCCCCCATCCAATTTGAAACTAAAAGCAATTTTCTCAGACAGTAGATGGATAATACACAACAGAGAATGCATGAGAAAAAGGGGGCTTCCCCCCATTCCGTTGCCACCTTTTATGACTTATCTGGGCCTTTGACATAGATTTAAACTATCCCTGTATTTCATCAGTGTTTTGAAGGCAAACCTACCCATGAAAGACATTCTTTCAGCTTGCCTCCTCAATGCTAATTTCTTCAATTCATCAGGGCAGTCCGACCCTTGGGCAACTTCTCCATAAGCATCAATAGAGCTGAATGGGATATACATAGATAAAAAGAGTAATCTTAAGATTGCTGTTCAAGATGGCAATAGTAAACAGGAATAGGAACAACCAACTTGGTCAAACTTAGTAGAAAAATCACCTAAAAGAATGTGGGCTGACCAGAAATAGTTCTGGAATAGTATGACTGGAGGGCCTAAAGGAGCGCACAGCACCTGGTTTCCAGGCTACTTTCCTGAGGCATATTTGTCCTGAGGCATCTTCAAATGAAGACATTGTTCCATACCTAGCCTGTGGAGCAGACTCTGTAGCAGCCTTCCAGAAGATGGTGCTCTCTCAGAAATCATAATACACCCCTGTATATATTCTATACAGAGTCTGCAAACCTTCGTCCAGTTTTCATTTACACGAATCCCCAAAATGCGGGATAAATTATTATTCATACGAAGGTCACATGGTGTTCACGGCTACTGACCATTCATGTTCACAAGGACCTGCGACGATGCACATATACGAACACTTCTGAAGATACGGTGACATCTTAAAAAGGTACGTAATTATCGTGTATGGGCTAAAAATCAAGCTAATCCTTTGCAGTGAAAAGTCAAGCCTAACGTTAGGCATAGGATGTTGTCCCAGACCTTGCAGGTTTGTGCAAACTGGCCTGTACATAGGCCCTCGCATGGACAAGACAACAACATTCCTTGCTAGCTGTATATGTATACATGTACATGGTAGCAGCTAAGCCAGTAACTATACAGTAATAGCCGTACTGTACTGCACTGCATAAAGTGTATACAAGTGAAAAGAGTTGTCTGCTGTGGGCTGTAGCGAAGCAACCGGTCGCTCATGTTGACTCCACCCCGTACCAACGCTGATGACGTGTGCATTAATTATCATGAAGTTATTTTTGTCTCGGAAATCAGATTGGCTAGAAAGTTGGCAGGCTATTATATTGTATTAAACTTCGTCTGTATACAGTACATGAACATTTAGGGTAAGTAAATATTAAGTATAATGTACTTGTAGCTGATGAAACTCAACAATAGCCTGCTTACAGCAGGCTATTCCATACCTGGCTAGTGTTTTCACTTATTTGAGGTTTGACCTTTGATCTTCGACACTGTTTGATACAACTGTCATATGACTTTCTCACTGACTATACTTGGTAATTTGCTATTTTTGGACAAAATACATGCTACTGTATTTTGCAGGCAAACATGCTTACACTTTCTAGCAAATGCACTTTGCCCTTCCCCCAACCCACCCAATTGAGAATGGTTCTGTATGCTTATGCCAGCTACGATCAGTGTATTACAGGGGCCACTGACAAACAAAATATGACTGATTCACATGTATACCATTCTAACAATATTTTCAATTATCAGATTAACTATTTGAGGTAAAGTTATTTAACCTCAGATGTCACTTATGTGATTAAGGGGTGGGAGGAGGAAGGGGAGGGGGCAGTTGACACACCCTGAGTAATGATGTGCCCTGTGTGGGGGTAGTGGGCTAAGTCACAAAACTGAAATGTGCAAAAGGGTGGACTTCACCTGAACTTTAATTATTTGGCAATTTCCCTCAAAAATTGTCAACCAATGTCACAAAGATGTTTACTTTCCAGCCATTACAAATTACAAAAACTAAAACTGTGTAACTTGAGAAAGACCACAGAAGAGTAATTTCAAAATTCAAAAGACACCATTTTCTAGTCTGAATGCAGCATGTAATGCATTTAACCAAACCTCTTTAGAATTTCATTGCTTCTCTTTTCCTCTGCCATCTGATCCAATGCTTGAGCTCTGCCATACCGAAGCCTTGGACTCTCAGGATGTTGCTTTAGAAGGCTCTCAAATTTTCGCAATGCTTGCTCTGTTTTTTTCTGTCAAGAGACAAGATCAAGAGCTGTAATCATAAATTGTTAAAAAGAATTCTGCAAAGAAAATGTTCATGGAGGCAAAAATACAGTTTAGTTAAGAAGCAACTTATGAAAAATAAATGGTAAAAGGTAAACAGACATTTTCATTAAAGAGAGTGAACCCTTTAACCTTAAATCAAAAACTGTAGAAAATGTGCATTGCAAAAGTCAAAAAATTAATCTTACTGGTAAAACTCCCATCCTCTTAGGACATGCCTCCGTTGAGACACATGTATGCAACACTGAAGTCTAATACGACATGGCTGTCCCATACTTTGTGATACAGTATCCCTCTTGCACTATTCAGATTACAATGTTTTGTATTTTCCTAAAGCCACTGCACAGGCCTTGTTCCAAAGTGAAATCCATGCTTCATTATTATAGCTTGAAAATGACTTGACTATATACACCCTGTCCTCCCAACATGTTATGCAAGAAAAGTTTAAATAGTCAAGGTCATTTAAATATTTCATTTCACAAGGTAAAAGCCATATGCATTAAAGTTGTACATGAAGGATATCACAAATTCTTTATTGCACAATTGACCACTTCCAAACAAACCAACACATGTGGGCATTTTAATCATATCACAATATTTTGGTCACTGTCATCTTAAATTCATGCAAAATAAAGATATTCACCACTTCTACTGCACATTTTTATTTTATTTAATAGTCAAGGTCATATAAACATTCTATTTCACAAGGAAATCTAGTACTGCAAATTTTTATTCTGAAACGTCCTTCATTCTGTTATATCCAAAAGATATTTAATTGTAGAAAGAGCAAAGGGAGATTCACAACATGTGATGTTTCACAGCAAAGTTGGGTGATTACTGTGACGGCTCACTCTTTCAAAGTTGACATGTTCAAAATGTCACCCCCTCAATTGACACTCTCATGTTATAACACAAAGTGTAAGTAACTTGTATAACTAGATGTTTGTTTATTTTGAAAGCTCTTTAAGAAAGACACTCAAAGGGAGAATCAAAGGTATCAAACATAAATAATGTAAGTATGGATGTCTCCTTGACAAGTAAAGAATTCAATATGTGAACCTTGCAGTTGTTAAGAGAGACAAATTTACAGTATGGCTGTGTTTGTTGACAGGGTTGACAGCAATGTCAACAAAGACAAGTATGAGCACACAGCCCTAAATGTCAATAACATATGTAGCCATGCATGGCTAAGTAAACATTGATTACACAGTAGTGTTGTGTAGGAGTGTGTGGATTTAGCCCAACATTCATTCAGGGTGTAATAAAGAAACCATGCCTACAAATGGGAATACAATTTTAAAGTTCAAAATTTGCATACTAGCCCTGGGTGTACTGAACGAAGATTCATTAAACCCATGGGTCATGCACATCAAAAGCATTTGCAACCCCAAGCAAAAAGCACTCATGAGGCTCAGTCCCCTCCCCAAAAGTTTATCTGTCAAAATTTTAAAATATTGTTTAAAAACTTGATGGCTTGTATTGCCTCATAAATGTTTTCTTAACATTTGCAACCTATTTTGCCATTTATTCAACAAGACAAGGGCTTTTTTGTGTGGAAGGATATTTCTATCTGAATTTCACATAGTTCAACCTCTATATTTTCTCGTACTCTAACGATGGAGAAGGAACAACAAATGCTGGTGGTTTGGGAAAACTAATGGATTTTTTGATCAGGAGGTCAACCAGCGTTTCTTGGGACCATGGTGATTCTACTCACATATAGCCTGCGGAGCAGACTCTGTAGAGCCTTTCAAACGATGGTGCTCTCAGAAATCATAATACACAACCTGTATATATTCTATACAGAGTCTGCAAACCTTCATCCAGTTTTCATTTACATGAATCCCCAAAATGCGGGATAGATTATTATTCATAAGGTCACATGGTGTCCACAGTACTGACTATTCATGTCTATCAACGACCTGTGACGATGCACATATATGAATACTTCTGAAGATATGGTGACATCTTAAAAAGGTACGTAATTATCAAGCATGGGGTAAAAATCGAGCTAATCCTTGCAGTGAAAAGTCAAGTCTAACTTTAGGTGTAGGATCTTGTCCCAGATCTTGCTGGTTTGTACAAACTGGCCTGTATATAGGCCCTCGCATGGACAAGACGACAACGTTCCTTGCTACTGTAGCTGTATATGTATACCTGTTTATGGTAGCAGCTAAGCCAGTAACTATATAGTAATAGCCGTACTGCACTGCATAACATGTATACAAGTGTCTGCTGTAGCGAAGCAACCAGGTCGCTCGTGCTGACTCCACCCCTTATATGACGCTGATGACGTGTGCATTAATTATCATTAAGTTATTTTTGTCTTGGAAATGAGATTGGCTAGAAAGTTGGCATGCTATTGTATTGTATTAAACTTTGTCTGTATACTGTACATTAACATTAGGGGTAAGCAAATATTAAGAATTGTCCTTGTAGATGATAAAACTCAACAATAGCCTGCTTACAGCAGGCTAACTCACATAGGCCTAAATTTAAGCTGTAGCTAAGGGACATCCAGGTGGGCAGGGCCCCTCTAAAAAATTTTGCCCCTACAATAATAATTACTTTTGCATTTTTGCATTTTAGTTTATCTTGCCCCCTCTAAAATATTTAAGCCCCTGGAAGCTACCCCTCCACTTCCAGTACCTTGTGTTGCTACAGGCCTTCCTAAATACTGAAAATATGTAGTTGGTTTCGTGTGAGATCAGGAAGCAACATTTCCAGCATTTAGGAGACATTTTTATGTAAGAGTTACTTTGCACAATGCACGCCAATCCATGCTGGCACACCACATAGATAGACAGTATTGGTCACCATGCTTTAAATTCAAATCTCCCTCTCCTAATTACAAAAATATTCTTGAGCATCATTTACCAAAAACTGCAACCGCATAGTAATTTTACCAGATCATGCAGCAAAAAGCTGTGTAAATGTAAACCCACTGAATTTTCCCTGACAAAAAAAGTTAACCCAAGATTTCACAAAAATACTAGCATTTCACACCTTTCCAATTTGTTGCAGGGAGTGAAAAATTTACTTCAATTCATTTTTCAAGTGCTATTCCTTCATCTACTGTACTGTAAATGTGAGTTATTTGCATACCAGTTCAAATGGGCATCAGGCAGAGCTGAATGGAGTAGCTATCAGGGTTGTGCAGCATTCATTTTGTACCTGTTGATATAACTACATTCTCTGGATTTTGAAATACTCTCATACCCAACTACAGTATTGTTTATACTATTACCATGTACTTTATACTATAACTTCTCATAACACGTTGTTATCCACCTGGGATGTTGCTGGTAAGCATTGTTACTACAATTTACTACTCTGCAAAACACCAAGTGGTAATTTCGCATCCCACACAAGTACTGTATCACTGTTACTGTATATCCTATTACTACAAAAACTACCATAATCACCACACTCCAAATACCTGTAATACCATATGACTCCTGAAATACCGTATATTAGATATGCTGTACAATAGCTTACTTCAAGGCCCCTATTTCTGGTCCACAGCTGAGATCAAAGCCATCACATTTAAACGTGCTGTTGTAGTTCGTAAGGTGCTGTTATGGTTTGTATAATGGTGCTGCTATAGTTTGTATAATGGTGCACTGTACAAATTTAATAGCACCTTTACAAATTAGGTGCTATTAAATTTGTGCAGTGCTGCTATAATTTGTAAGCTGCTGTTACAGTTTTAGTAAGTCCCATTTTCCATCTCATGTCTGAATTATCCATCAATCATTCATTTCTCAAAATACTGTACCTTGGTAGCACATTACTGTTTCTATTACTCTAATTTCATCTTCATAAAAGTTGGCACCTTGTCAAAACCTCAGGCTGAAAGTGTCTCACTTAAGCTGCAGCTGTCTCAGCCATGCTTTGTTGCTGTATGCATAATAACAGCAAAACTTATTTGTACTGCTAATGTGTTTAGTATTAAAGCATGCACTTACAAAAAAAACGTGTGGCAATTTGTTCCAAATCCTCAGGTTTTCACCTGTTTCTGCCATGGGTTATCACAGCTTTTGTGTGAAAACCTGTGTTTTCCCTTGACATTGACACAGGTTGACCAATTGTCACTATTTGCCACAGGTTTAACATGCAAAAAGTGTGGCAATCAAAACCAATGTTAGAAACAAAGCCGGTGGCTTGAAATTAAACCCAGGAAAAGGTGTGTTAACCTGTGTCAAACCTGTGTCCAGAGGGTTCCAAATACAGTATGCAGGTTTTCACATTAGAACACAGGTGATTTCTTTCGTTTTTCACGTGTGATCACGCGTGGTAACAGACACAGGTTGACACACCTTTTTTGTAAGGGCATGGCTGCAGCTGCTGCAGCTTGGCTCAGGGAGCTGCAGCTTGGATATTTTGACATGGTGCTTTCCATGACTACTTTTGGTGACATTTCATTAGCAGTGGTCCTCTGAAATCATCAAATCCATCACTTAATCCCTGCTTTAATGCAGAAGTTTGGCAGTTCACTGTATTTCTTTGATCATTTCAAGCCTAAAGGCCGGTTCATACTCCCTAATTTCTCGCGCGATAAAGCGATCAATAACCATATATGGTCAAAATACCTTTGCCGCCAGTTCGATTCACGGTCATCGCTTGGAGTTGAACATTGTTCAACTTTTCTCGCAAGCTCTCGAGATATCGCAAAGGAAACGGCTTCTGATTGGCTGCTTGGTAGGTGAACGACCTTTTGAAACGAGCTCACGATCCTACTCGACAACAATGGCGGACCTTTTCAGATACCGGCTCATTACATGTATTCGGGTTCCGTGCGACTATCGGCGGCCTGATAGTGACAGTGAGAGTTGTCGGAATGGAGGGAAACAGTTATTGCTTCCCACGAATTAAGACATAAAGGTTAGTAAGGCAGGATTTTCTTGTATTCCCTAAAATTATCACGGTAATCAATAGTGTACTTTGTTGTAGAGCCGATCAAACCGCATACACATATATGTACTGTACTTGGCCTTTGCATAGGCAGGTATTGGGAGACTGTGCATTGCATGGTAGTACTGCGAAAGTTGAGCTATGAGAGAAAACTGAAGTATGAATCAATTTTACATCGGCATATCGAGACCCAGCTAGCATCCTTAAACACAGCTTTATAGCGCTATAATGGAGTATGAACCAGCCTTAACAGTTTCCTCCATGCACTATGACTCTTTAAACTTGAATTACAGTATGACTGGGAGCCTACATGTTACTCCTCACACTGTACAGTATTATTCCCATAATACTGCCTACTACTACCATTTCTTTGAAGGAAGGGTTTAAGCAAAAATATATCTTTGATATATGCACTAAACCTAAGCATACTAGCAAAATTTTCATTCAGTTCCTACTGTACATTCAGTTCTTGAGATATCAGCAAATGAAGTTGCTACATTAGGGACTAAAAGTAAAATTGTGTTTCTTTGTTTTGCAAATTGTTTTAACCACGAAGTAAATGGGATATCAGCTTCCTATGACGACTTGCGAGTTTGTGAAATTTCAATGCCTCCCATGCATTCACATTCCAATACTACGAGATTACGGAGGAGAAAATTGGTAGAAGTTTTAAAAGAAAAACAGAAGAGAGCCCATTAATGTGAGATTATGATGTCACTTGTGCTTGCTTCAGGTTTAATTGGGGTTGAAAATGTAACAACTTCATTGGCTGGTATCTCCAGAACCACACACTGGATTTCAATGCAAATTCCACCAGGATGCCTACAATATTTTATACCTATCTAACATTGTTCTTGATTTAGGCCAAAACCCTTCTTTCATTGACAACCCTGGTAGCCAGTTTAATCACAGTCCATTGAAACTATTATCAAAACCATCTCCAGGGTGCAGATAGTAAGAATGTGAGGACCAGGTGCCACTTTTCTCCACAAGGATTCCCAGGTTTTGCAAAAGGCAGGGACCATCAGGGGCCACTCTAAATGTTTTGTAAATTTAACGGAGGCCCATGAAGCACACTGGCTACTATTGACTTCACTGCAAATTAAAGCCCCCAGGCTGATTTTATTAAAATGTCAGAGGAAAGAGTGGTATCTTGGAGTAGGAATCAAAGAGGTCCCTGGACATGCTTATCTTAACTCTTGGCAATCCCCTCACCTGTTTTAATAGCTTGTCAGCTCGCTGAATTTCTTTAGCCAGCTTCAAGTCTGAAGCATTCATCAATGGGTCTGTGCTATCTTCTTTAGCTTTCTTCTTTTCGGCTGGTTCTTCTTTCACACTTTTGGCTTCTTCTGTTTTGATGGTCTCTTGGACATCAGTGCCAGCTAAATCTCCTCTTAGATTTTGTTCTGTTACAAAAATGTTCAAGCAATTCAAGTATGCAATGGCAAGCTTACAGTGAGACTAATATTTAGGCTGGCCAACTAATATATACATGTATCAATGAGAAGCACTGAAAGTGGTTTAAATACTTTAATGAAATGACAGCATTCTAATAGAGTCAATGGTGTTTCTATGGTTTAAGCACACCAATGGTAGGCCCCTGAGTGCAAGCTTGCCAACTGCACCCAAGACTTGTGACCAAACAACTCCCCCGCCCTACTGTACCCCAACCACTTCCCCCATATGGTTATCCCCAGGGCAAACACTACTCATCAAAATCATGCCCTTGACACCACAAACTTGTCAAGGACAGGAACTGCCTAGGTGTGAATTGAACAAGGTGGGAAATGTCCAGGGGCCTACTAGGCTGGGAGTTTTCAAAGGAAAGATGTCTACAGTAGGTGGTAATTTCCCAAGGGAAGGGAAAGCTGTCTGGTAAACCCCCACCTTTGCTGTGCATGCCCTAGAAACTTGGTGGATACATTTATTTTCAGCCAGAGCTCGTTCTTTTCTAGCTACTAGCAAAGAGCAATTGGATGATATAACTAAAAGACTAGCTAGGCAAAAGTTTAACAGTGGCACATCAAGTTTAGTAATTCCTCCACTTTGCACAACACATGTACAGTATGAAAACTGTAAACACAAAATGTCTATTCTAGTAAATCCTCCACCACAGTACACAAGGACACAAAAAAGCCTGTACACCACAGCAATAAGGATATGGGCAACGTGTCTTACAAAAAGGCCACTAGGATACACATCTGTAACTTCAAGCAACTGATCTAGCTTGGACTTTGCTTTCATGTTTTTTCATCTTTTACAGTGTAAGCAAAAGCAAATACTGAATGTCACTGGATACCATAACCACATTTACATTTGTTAAAACGCCAACCATTATACCCACATAGACCGGCGAAGCATGTATTTGTTTTAAAGGGTGCTGCAAGTCTAAAAATTCAAGCACATACATTACAAAGGTTGGATTGTGAAATTGATTGATCCAATTGTCATCTTCACAAGACATTCTGTGCTGAGATAGAAAATGTTTAAGTTTACTTGAAAACTTTATTTATAATGGTTTATTATGTCACTCTTGTGCTACTCAGAGCCCCTCATTTTGTTTCCCTATTAAAAGCCACTGTAACTTCTGGATCCCTGTCTGTATTTAGATTAACTGAACGGACTGTAAACAACTTGTCCTCACCAAGTGTTTTGTGAAATGTAAATCACCTTGCCAAGCATGTATAAATGTGAGCAGTATAAGAACAGCCTTTGTTTCCTTAAACTTGGATTTCTACTTTAGTCATTTTGATAAATTGAATTCAGGATGTTCTTCCTCACCTATAATATCATCAGTTCCTTCTGTTTTTGTCTCATCTACAGAGGAAGTTGACTCCTCATCCACAGCTTCTGTTTTTTCCTTTTGTGGAGATTTTTCTTCTGTAGCAACATTAACATCTGCCTTTCTTTCATCCACAGAGTAATCTGACTCCTTATACATACTTTCTGTCTCCTTTTCTGGAGGTGGGGATGTTTCTCCATCTTTAGCAACTGTCACATCCATTTTGGTCTCATCAACAGAGGGAGTGGACTCATTAATGCTTTCTATCTGTTCCTCATTTAGTAATGTTTCTTCATGTTGGATATCAGTGCCTTCTGCTTCATCAACAGTAGGATCTGACTCCTCATACACACTTTCTACCTCCTCCTTTAGTGGGGTAGCTACTACTTCATCCTGATGACCAAAATTATCTGGTTTTGCCTCATTCACATCTGGAACAGACTCCACATCTACACTTTCTGTCTCCTTTTCTGGTAGTGTACCTATTTCTTGGTCAGCAGCATCAGTTTCATCATTTTTTGTCTCATCCATAGTGGGAGCTGACTCCACACTCACACTCACTGTCTCCTCTTTTGGTGCTGAAGATGTCTCTCCATCCTTTTCAACAGCAACATCTGTTTTTGCCTCTTTCACAGATTGGACTGACTCCTCATCTGGTATTTCTGTCTCCTCTTTAGGTGAAGGAGATGTTTTTTCATCCTGACCATCAGTAACTTCTTCTGATTCATCCAAAGATGGACCTGAATCCACATCCTCATTTCCTGTCTCTAACTCTTGTGATGCTCCTTCATCCTGACCATCAGAAACTTCTACTTCTCCTTCAACCACTACGGTTTCCAACTCCTTATCCAGATTTTCTGTCTCCTCCATCTGTTGTAATGTTGTTTCATCCTGATCATCAGTAACCACGATTTGTGTTTCACCCACAGATGGAGCTGAATGCTCATTGGCATCTCCTGTCTCTTCTTGCAGTAATGTTTCTTCTTCCTGACCATCCATAATTTTAATTTCTCTTTCATCCATTGTGGTTTCCAACTCCTCACCCACATTTTCTGTCTCCTCCAATTGTTGTAATCTTTCCTCATCCACATCTCCTGCTTCTTCTTGTGCTAATGCTTCTTTATCCTGACCATCAGTAACTTCTACTTTTCTTTCCTCCACCAGCTGTTCTGACTCCTCCACCTCTTCTGTCTTCTCCTTTGGTGGTGGTGTTTCTTCACCCTGACTAACATTTACTTTGACTTTTGTTTCATCCACAGGGGATGCTGATTCCTCAGCCACATCTTCTGTCTCCTCATGTGGAACTGCTTCTTCATCTTGACCACCAGCACCTTCTATTTCTTTTTCATCCACAGAGGGACCTGGCTTCTCATCCACATTTTCTGTCTCATCCTTTGGTGGTGTTGTTTCTTCACCCTGACCTCCAGTAACTTCTATTTCTGCTTCATTCACAGCATCCACATGTTCTGTCTCCTCCTCTGGTAATGTTTCTTCAGCTTGATCATCCATGGCTTCTATTTCTGTTTCATCCACAGAAGGAGGTGATCCCTCATCCAAACTTTCTGTCTGTTCCTTTGATGGTATTGTTTCTTCATCCTGACTATCAGTAACTTCTTCTGCTTCATCCACAGCATCCACATTTTCTGTCTCCTCCTCTAGTGGTAATGTTTCTTCATCCTGATCATCCGTTGCTTCTATTTCTGTTTCATCAACAGGGGGAGGTGATTCCTCATCCACACTTTCTGTCTCTTCCTTTAGTGGTGATGTTTCTTCCTCCTGACTACCTGTAACTTCTATTTCTGTTTCATCCTCCAGGGGTTCTGACTCTTCATCACCATTTTCTGCCAGTGTCTCCATCTCTGATGGAGGAGAAATTTCTTCATCAATATCATCTGTTTCTGAACCATATGAAAAAATGTTTTGTGAGAGCACTTGAAACCCTTTTCATACAGACAGTGGATCAAATATTTGGAATGGTCTTTGACTCCTTGGTCTGCCTGAATTACAAAAGCCTTGCAAAATACTGAAAAAAGAACATTGTTGTTATGTCATGTTTATTCAGTGACATTTTCTTGTCAAGATACAGTATTATGAAAATTTCTGCAATAAATATTGGAAAATTATAAAGAGGGTTGTCTACAGAAATTTAGAAGCATTTACATAATTTCTCCTCAACAGTAATTACTGTGAATAGCACCTGTATTTTAAGCAAAGTTGCTCAAAGAGGCAACTGTCCTATAACTGCAGCTTCAATACAGCTCCATCTCAAACTAGCTTAAAGCTGTAGGTTCCTTAGCCAGAGACTGCAGCAGCTGCAGCCATGCTTTGTTACTTTACATTATTACAACAGCAGTATTTAAATAAAACCTGCTATTGTTATGTTTTTGCAACCAGACATGGCTAAGGCAGCTGGAGTTTGAAGTGTGACATAGTGCCTTAAAGGAATAACACATTCCTTGAAAGATCAATCAAAACTTAAAATATACAGTAATATTTTACAGTATTTTACCACTGTGTCTTTCAGCTGTCATAGTGTAGGCCTACTGTATGTGAGTAATTAACTCATACCAACATAACTATGTTAGTAATTACCTCGCACCAATAAATCTATATATAGTTAGTATTTAAGTCCTTGGGTAAAGTACATAAATGACTACTGTGAAGTTAAAAAGCAGGCCATTTAAAGAACAGCTCATGCATATTTTTAGTACTTTGCTAAAACTGCAAAGCCGTAAAGCTAATTTGGAAAACAGCAGTAGCTGACTGATATCAGTATGCATTGATACCAGTGTGTAGGCCTGATAGGCTCATATGTACACTAGTAGTGAGCAAACTACACAAACATAGGCTAATTCATGTGCACTATATACTGTATACGTACAGTATGCTATCATTTTACCGCACAGAATGTTCATCCATGTATGTACACTACTACAAAGGTATACGGCTGTAACTGGATGAAAGGCACAGTAGTACAGCTGATAGACTACTATCCACTTGTGGTTCAAAACTTGTAACACCAAAACATGTTACTGCTTTACCCACTACCTTTAACCAAAGAGAGAAAAACTCCTCACCACTCCCCCTTTTAATAGGTCCCTGGTAATGTGTCAGTACATTTGCTGCTCTCGTCCACCATGGAAGTATTTTGTGGTACAGTCACTATATTTTCCTTTTCCCCTGCTACCTCTTACCCCTTTGCCCCACACTCACCCCCACCCCACCCCACCACCCATGAGTGAGTTTATCTATATCAATATTGAACTGATAAGTCAAGTATATATTTGCTGAATATACATTTGTCAAAATACCTCTGTACTTAATAGCAGAGTCTGCCTTCTTACATCAAAGTGCCTAGATAAAGTTAATAAGCTCAGTCTCAAGTAGGACAATATTGACAATTTATAAATAAAGGTGTCTTAGAAGCAAACACAAAGCAATAAACACCATAACTTTACATCAAAACATTTATGTTAACAAACAACAGGAAAACAACAAACTTTCAATCTCATGCAAAGCAGTTATCAAATGTCAACAAAAGATTCACCTTGTAATATTTGAACAATGCCTTACGTTGACAGTAAAATTTGATCACTTGTTTGATAATGTTCTCAATACAATAAAATTTTCCACGTGTTCACTTGCAGTGTTACTACTGTGGTTTCTCTTCTCTTTCATGGCAGGAAAAAGCCTGAATTTTATGTTTTTCAAATGTTTTGCCAAGTGAGGATTTCCGGAGTAGAGAGTTCTGCAAGTAAGCAATGGGTTTAGATTGAACTCTCTAATGGCCATTAGATATGTTCTGGTCAATTAATAATTAACAGTAATTAATACCGAAGTGCAGAAGAAATGTGTGCAGTTGAACCTTTGATCAAAGACAGACAAGTAAGTTTCATTGTTGGCATCTACTGCACGGCAGAAAGGTTATAATGATAGGAGCAAAGCAAGTAATAGATAAGCTGGAAAGAATGCTATGGTAGCAAGCAGCAAGCAAGCTAGAAAGTCAACAAGCAAGCAAGCCAGCTGAGCAGTAAAACCAAACAACTTTACAAACAAGAAAACAAATGCTACAAAAACATTTAAAGCAGGAACACTTTATCACTACGGGTACATTGGCTTTTATTGCTGATGGCCTCAAAACCTTTCATTTAAAAGATGAAACCAAGAAGTTCTGCCCTGAACCCTATGGGTCATCCTCTTTTAAAACAAAGCTCACTGTAGATCTGAAGTTTAGGAAGAAGGAAGAATTTCTTCTCCCAGAGGGCTATTTGTAAACTAATGGAACAGCTTTGTTCAAATGCCCTGTCTATTGTCTTGAATTCCTTGAACCTCTCCAAACAATCTTATTTGCACCTTAATGCAAGATGAGACTACAGGTATATCAATGTTGCAACTACACACAGTGCACTGGGCAATTCTGTACAATATTCAATTCACTGATCTGAACATGTATGCAGAGAATAATTCATTCAAAATTTGCATAGCAATTCTGATATTTCTTGGTTTCTTGATCACAAAATTGATGGAAAGTTTAGGGTAAGTACAGTAGGTACAAAATCTGCTACACAATTTTGCATCTGTGTAGCAATTCGACCAGCTTGTGTAGCAGAATGAGACTGGGGTACCAGATAAATTATTTCCTGGTATGTCATTGACCAATCTCAGATATATTTGATGGTACAGTTTTAAGTACAGCAAATTTAAATTTGTTTCACTGTCAAAGTACACAGTGACCAGTCACAAATTTCAACAGTGTTTTCCCATTACAGCAGTACATTTTGGGGTGATGAGTATTTGCCTTTAAATTGATCTTAAAATACCTTCGTTGATGCTTTGAGGCTGATCATCTTCTTCTGTTACCACTTCTGGTGTCATCTTCCCTTTCTCCTTCAATTTGCTCTTATTTGATTCAGCCTCATCACTCCTAAAACTCCTTGAAGCAGGTGATGCATCATCTCCCAATACAGGTTCCTCTACTAACTCTCTCTTGCTTGCACCAAAAGGATTTTTTATTGCTGCAATGAAGATTGAAGATTATTCTTCAAGGTATGAATTGTGCACTCATCGACTGAATTACTAGCCCCACCCACATACAGTCTACATATGTATCAAGAGTTCAGTACATGCACTTTCAGAATTCACTGTTAGGCAGCCGCCTATTTTCTTTGCTGCTAAACCCTTTTTGACACTGGCCAATAGTCAGTTGTAGTTACTGTAATAGACGAGTTGGAAAATAAGATATTGCTGTACCATGTAGTACCATAGATGAAGTCCAAGGGCAATTTCGCCCGGATACAAGGCTTCAAGCGAATGTGTTTTTTATCTTCCACAATTTACTGTCATGGTGTCTAACCTTTTCGGTCCAAGTTAAGGAGATTGACTTCTAACAAACTGACTTCTGACAAAACTGTCCCAACAATTGCCTGCTAGTACTATGGAGAATTTTTGGTCAAGGATACTTATACTGCATTTTGTATAGGATGTGATAAGGATGCTACAATATAATCACCAATAGACTTGTCAATATTTCCAGAGTACTTGCTCTCTGAAATACGTACACTTGACAGCCTTACATAAACCATTTACTTTTTACTGCAGTACAGTAACTCTATCTATGTGATACCATAAAGTTCGAAGGGACTCGTTATTATTGCCTGCTTCCTACAATTATAGTATTGCTCCAATAACTTGTTTTGCAAATTGGTCAGCAGGGGGTTTTGGGTGTGCTATGTATGTGAAATATTTTCTACTGTTTTGGATTACTGTAGTTCTACATGTATACATCATATAGGCCTACTCTTACAAATGCCAACAAAATAAGCAGTAGGGCCTACGCTGTACAGTGTATGCAATAATGTATAAACTTTAGATATTACAGGTATTTAAATGGGACAAACTAAAAGCAATCCATATTCAATATATATTAGACTGAAATAATAATTCTACAAAAGAAATTATGGCTGCAGTACATTAGCATACCGTTCATACATACTTCCTGTTCCACCAATTGAGTGATTGCAGTCCATTCAAAAAAAAAAATGGGGGAAAAGGTTAATTCATTTGTACTATAGGGCCTACAAGAGAAGAATGCATGCAGCTACAGGGTACTCACAATTTTACAATACTGCACTGTACATTGTGTAGCCTGCATAGACATTGAAGTAAGTTGGTATAATCAATATACAGCAAAGGGTAAATTCTACACTGATGTACTACGTGTACAATGTGCATCAAAGCTACTTGTATTGGGCAAACTTTCTAGCTACATTACAGTACAGGTTATTCAAGCCTTTGAAGGGAATAATTCAAGTTCCAACCTTATACAGCATCCTCAGCAAAACATGGCCTTGGGCAACAAAACTGGCACTTTCACTTACTGTACAGCAAACAGATTGGGCAAAGTCAACTTTTTGGGCAGTTTAATTGGAGGCAGGGCTACTGTAGGAGTACAGTTAACTCTGGGGGACATTTTACTCTCTGGGATGATGGGATCATCGGATGATTTGTCTTTTAAGCTAGGTACTGTTCAGTATCTACAAACCAGTGCAAGTAATTAACAACTAAGAAACAAATTATGTATTCATGCTGACTTGATCCCACTGAAGTTCCTTTCTTCTACTGAGGTATAACTACAGTACAGTACAAACCCCTTCGCTTAAAGCTTTTATTTTTCATAGCATAAATTCTTTTCCACTGGATGGGGTGGGGGCTGGTGAATGCAGGCTCCAATAATTTTCAGTTTTTACAATTTTTTGTCGTCTTAAAAGGTACAAAATTACATACCTAGGAAAATGGCAAAATCATAGAGATGAATGGTTTAGCCCCCCACCCCATCTTACATATTCCAACAACACTGTAATTGCCCAATGTGTAAAGTTCTGCCAAAGATAACAAAAGGACTGTACTGGTGTTGGGCACATTTGCATCCCCATCCTGCTACAGTATTAACAGTATACAGTACGCACCAGATTCTGCTGGCCCAGCAGAGATTTGCATGAAAAAGTGTTGGGGGTGTGTGTGTGTGTGTGTGGGGGGGGGTAATGGACCCTTCAGGCAAAAGTTAGTGTGTGAAAAAGTGAAAGTCAATGAGAACATTTCCAAAAAGTTAGGGAGGGGGAGTACATATCCCCCATCCCTCCCCTGAGATTTCCACCTATATCTGCAGGTGACAAGAACTGGGAACTGGAGTTTTGACACCTTAGTGCTGGGGACAGGACTGTACCATTGCCTTCACCTGTGTGGGTGTCCAGTGAAGGTGGATACTCCAACTACCTGTATGTCATAGTATAATGTCATACAGTAGAAGTGGTGGTGCCAGAAGATTTTTAAGGTGGAGGGCAGGGGTGATGGGTGAAGCAAGGCTTTTGTTGAGGGGTGGGATACTTACCCCTCAAGTCCTCCCTCAACTACACCACATCATGCTGGTAATCCTCATTTAAGAAAATGAGGCTTCTGACATTTCAAAAGTACAGAAGGATCGATTTAAAGATGAGTTTTTATGTCCACTCACTCAAACTCTACAGCTACTTCTTTCTTATTCTAGCTGGCTTTTGGTAAGTTGTTCATATATGCAGCACTTACCTTAATTTTCACCCAAGGTTACTGTACACACACGATTGTTTTATATTGTTCTAGGGTACTACTGTACTACAGTATGTGCTGGCATGTTCAATATAAACAGCACATGGTCAGGGTTTACTCTGAAAACTTTTTTATTTAAAATGCAGTCTGCATTAATGTACTGTACTATGAATTTAAGACCTGTTCATAACAATCACATCTGCAAATTTATACACACTATTTTGTAAAGTATTGTACACAAAGACCTGGCTGCACAAAGGTTAGGGCTTGTAATCCAAACTATCAACTACTACCCTGGATACAGTTTGGTCTGCTGATCATGATGAATGATGGTATATCACTTATGTACAATCTGATGTTTCAGTGATAAAACAGTCTAGCCTAATAAAAGCCTACAATAAATAAATGAACATTGCTGCAGACTGCAGTCATGCTGAGATGGTATTAACCTACTGTACAGTATGCATCCACTTAAACTTGCACATGAAGTAATATATACAACATCCCATATCCACGTGTACAGATGGTCCTTGAATAGATGAGTTGGGAAACTTCGATGCACAATGCATGCTGGGAAGGAAAGTGCACCATAACAGAGATTGCATACATGTGCAAGACAGATACAGTATTTTGTATAATCAAGCACAATTTTCGAGTTTAAAACTATGGTTTTCTAGACATCAGTCACGGCCGTGGTCAAAGAGAATTTTCTTTAGCGAAAAAGTTCTTTTTGAAGTCAATCTCCTTATCTTGGACCAAAAAGGTTGGACAGAATGACAGTAATTGTGGAAGACAAAAACAACAGTTGCTCAAAGCCTTCTTATCTGTGTGAAAATGTTGTTAGACCTTATCTGTGGTACTACATGGTACAGCAAATCTAATTTCCCAACTCGCCTATTGGAGTGTGCAGATCATACAGTTTTGTGCTTTTTGTTGGTCACCTTCAATGCACGTACTAACCATAAAAGTCATGGCATGTTTGCACAACAAACTCAATTTGAGCCTAACCCCCATCTCCATCAAAAGTATGTTGAGCGACCAGTACCAGTATTTTCAAATTTACAGTACAGTAAATAACTGTAATAGCCTTAATATTATGCTGAACATTGAACAATAGCTAGTCATTTTTCTTCCAAAATGAAAAGGCATATTACTGTGCCTCACTTTAAAGGGGAAATCTCATCCCAGACAGTTCCAATTCTACCACCTACTGTAAGTTAGTTCTACAGTAGCCCTTCCCCAAAGGAGGTGGGGGGTGTGGGGCAGAGGGGAAAAGGAGGGGTAAGAGGTAGCAGGGGAAAAGGAAAATATAGTGACTGTATTACATCTTAAGCTCCTCCTTGTACACAGAAACCTAGTTTATTGCTTAAGGCCATATCCTGATGAGCATACAGTACTTAAGCCCTAATCAGAACGCTCTCTGTGCATGCTGTATAGTGCTGTGTAAAATGAGCTATGTGTACAGTACTCTGTATCTTTTGAATGTTCTGACCCTGATGTCAAAGATCAGTCACCAAAGTGAGAATTTTGGTTTCCCCCAATCAAAAATGTACTTGGGGTGGTGAATGTCTCTCTTTAATAACTGTAATTAATAATGTTTCCTGGAATTAACTTTCATTATGAATTGGCAAGCCTACCCATTGGCATACAGTATGAGCCAGGAAGATTGAGGGTCCTGGAGCCCTCTCTCCAATGCTGAGTTTGGGAACAAACTTTTTCCTGTGACAGATTTTTAAAAACTGGGCCATGTTCTCAGGCAACACAGGTTCTCAGGCAAAAAAAGCTCCCCCCCTCCCACCTCTGAGAGAAATATTCCATATGCTTATCAGCCTGCAGTACACACAGTACCCATATACATTTAGTGATCCTGTATACGGAGAAGTGACAAACATTAAAAGGTAACTGACCTGCTGGTTACTATGTACGTATGGTATGTACAGTACAGCCTGCAATTTTGGTTACTGTATATTATTCCTGGCTACAGTACATTATGCATGACTAATCCTTCATTAATTTAATGGGCTTTGTTTCATGTAACTGACATTTTATGAGCGTCAATGTTTCCTTTCTCTAACACGTCATTATGAAATAACTTCCTCCTTCAATACTGTTACTCTCCACAGGAAGTACTTTACTATCTTATCGGCCACATAGATTGGTTATTAAACTAGAATATGAGTTGGGGAGTTTGAAACTTATCCCTAAATAGTACTGTACCTTCACTGGTCAAAGGGTGCACAGCAGTTTGGTCACAGAATACTGGTTTTGTTTTGTTCAAAAGCTAAGTGAAAACCCAATTTGGTGCCTCTTAAGAAAAGCCACCAGGACTATGACCTACAATGAAGTACTATGACCTAGGAAAAACAATAAAGCTACTGTATCTAGATATTTAGGTACATGATTTTTGGTACACATACCAGGGGTCGAAATAAGCCTTCAACCTTTGGGGGCCAGCCGGGCCCCTAGTCCATGGAATCTAGGGGCCAAATTAGAAATCAAGGGGCCCAAGACTAACAAAGAAAAAAGGACTGTTAAAGTGTACGGGTGCTTTTTATGTGCTTTGAAACGTGTAGTGTAGGTATATTTAAGCTAGGCTATAAGTACTGTATATGCTGAAACTAGCCTGAAATCTGTCCACACCCTAGACCCTAGACCAGTACAAGTTTAACAACTATACATGTTGCATGCAATGTACATTTTTAAAATTTTCTCGTAACTGCGGAATTTATTCCCCGGTAAACTGAAGGGCACTGTCCAATTCCCGTCAACCAGTCAGTCATGAACGCTAAGTATTTGCCTGAGCAGCCCACCCATAGTACCGCAGGTTTTGCAAATCCTCAGTCACTCATTCATCATCATTGTTTATTGTAATCTGATTGGAAAAACCCGACATCATGCATATATGTGCAGTCAATGATCTAAGCCTACAGTATTGCTCATGAATGACATCGGTGTGCCGTCTGCGTGAGTGATCTTCCGTGTTGTGACAAGGCAGACTGTTAATGAGTGATGTGAACTGATTTCAGAAATAATGTGTTTTGCAGGTTTTGTAGTGACGAAGTAGTTTTTAGTATGAAATACTGAACACAGGCCGTGCGAGATGTAAGATCGTTTACTGGTAGGTGGAGAGGTTCATGTTCAGACTGTACATACTTGAAATATTAAGGAGCCAACCAGGCCCCTTTCCCTGTAGGAGCTACGGGCCCGAGTAAATTCCTAGGAGCATCGGGCCCACGGGCCCCCGTTATTTCGAGCCTTGCATACTGTATGCATGACGAAGCCTTCACACCAGCATGTAGGTTCGGGCCCGTGTCCAAATGGTAAAAATATACATGTAGCTGTCTGCATTTGTTGATGCAAGTTGCAGTGCTACTATACAAGTTTACCTCAGCCAAGGATGCAATTTGTGTTCTGTGACATCATATGAATAAGGTCTATATATTCATCCATCCACCTAGCTTATTTCAATTCATCAGCTAAAGTCTTTCAAATCTCATTTCGGAATAAGAAATATTGCATAATATATTACAAGTAATTAAACCAAGGAGGAAGTCTCCCTGAAATTTACAGTGAGATACAAATAACAATGTCACATGATGATAAATGGCCATACATGAATTAGGATACTGGGGTATACTTATTCAAACTACAGGGGGTGCACCTGCCCTTTTACTTTGCAACAACTTTCCAAGGGTAGGAAATATAGTAAAGCTAGTGTGTTACTGTATTTACAGCAGAACTAATTCTATGGCCCAGTACAGTAGTTACAGAACAGGAAGGAGAAAATGTTTATGTCTCAGGAAGCAAGCCATATTGATATATTCCTTCAATTGCAAAACTTTCTTTCAAATACTGAACTTTTCTTTTGAGGAGCTTGAATGCAGATTCCCTTTTTTTCTACCCATGGTTATGAATTATAAAGTGCCTACAGCTGTACAGTATAAACTGTAGTTACAGACAAAACATGTACAATAGAGTACTGTACAAATAGTCAACACATACTGTAGTCATGTGCAGTACTGTAACCAATATATACATGTGCATTATGCTGATATGTCTAATCTACATTTGTCTACAGTAGTCCCACATAAGCACAAGCACATTCTGTAGATCTATAGCTCACAAGTACTTCTATGCTAAACTTGAAAACTTGGCATTCATGTACGTTAAGGATAAATTATGCAATGCCATGCATATGATAAACATTGCTCGTTGATGGTCTACGACTGGATACGCAAGGGAAGAGGTAGCAG
The DNA here is from genome assembly GCA_029531755.1 of Holothuria leucospilota. NCBI lineage: Eukaryota > Metazoa > Echinodermata > Holothuroidea > Aspidochirotida > Holothuriidae > Holothuria > Holothuria leucospilota. The sequence goes on from CM055982.1 coordinate 39,215,289, forward strand.
AAAATTTGCCAAATGTTTGTTGTCCTTACTTTTGAGTTTGGATGTATCAATGCCCTTCAAGTGCGACTGAAATTATCAAAAGAAGAACACAAATCAGATACAGCTATTGAAGTTAATTTTCAGATGCAGTGAATGGCAAAAGATTAAGGAAGTTGCTATATACTGTACCATAATTTACCTGAGAGTGACTTCATACTGGTGCCCACCCTTGCTTCAAACAGTCAGAGTTGTACAGTTCAGGGAGGGTTTTAACTGATGTTCCAATTCACATATGTAGGAAATTAGCAACCACTTCGAGATGCTTTTGTCAGCGGACAAACATTGAGGTAGCAAACAAGTGTTACTGCACCTATCACAAATCACTGATCACATTACAGTATATATGTACCAAAAATTCAACCTTGAAATATCTTCCTAGGACTTCTGACTGTACTCATGGACTTTTGGAAGCTTTGCCAACAGTCAGCCTCTGAACCCCAACCACTATGGCAGGGCAAGCACTATGGGCTTGAAAATCACTGAGTCAGGGGCCAATTTGAATCTCCCACCTACAGTAGGCCTAAAGGAATATCCCCTCCCCCCCCTCCCCCCAGGCAGGTCACTCTAAGGGGCTAATAAAAGATGGTTCTTAATCATATAAAAGTGGTAAAAGATTAAGTGTCTAAACATAAACATGTACAGAGGGGTAACGATGTGATGAAACTAATAATAATGTACAGTACAGTATACAACAGTACTGTACAACACAGCCATTCATGAAAAAAGATCCCATCTCCTTGCCCTCTTTGCTCCCCAACTTTAAATTTGCCTTCTTCCAGAAAATGTAATGGGATTTTTTTTAAAGCTGAGGCCTCTTTTCAAAGTAATTTATTTAATTTTCCATAAAATGTAATAGTTCAGAATAGCAAAAAAGGAGCAAGAATCACCCACAAAAAATATTTACTTAGGGCTCCTAATCCAACCAGATGTTGGGCAAATTATACTGTACATCCTAACTTACAGCAGTGAGGATTTTGAGGTAGGTACAATATGTCTGTGTGTGTATGTGAGGGGGGTATTGAGGGAAAAAGAAATTAAGGGGGTGGGATAATACAGCATGTCAGCTGTATACATATATACAGTATCTTTTAATGACTGGGATATGGCAAGGATGGAAGTGAACAGAAGAAGGGATCTCATATGCAAGAAAATGACCCCATGCCCTTGAAGCTGAGTGTACAACTGATAAGTACACTGACTCACACCCACCTTTAATATCATCAATGGAAATAACTCCCAATACCACTGCTGCAGCTACAGCAGCGGCACAGATGATGAGGAATCCAAGGAGCTTTTGCCACAGAGGTACCCCATTAGAAACCACTGCTGACTTGCCTTTACCCAGCTTCACAGGTTTTGCTGTAGAAAATAAAACAAAAGGGCAAAGAATGAAAACTGACAAACTTCAGAATGTGAGATGATATAGTTTTAGTGAGGATGTCAACGAGATGAAATCCATGCATACTGTAAACAAGCAGAATTATTGTATGAAGAGTAAGTACAGTACTGTACTTTAATGTTGACCCTTATCCCTAACAGCCTGATAAGTACAGTACCGTATTTCATGAGGATGTGGTGTACTGGGCAACCTCAACTTAGAGATTTACTGCAAGGTCATTGTCTCCTATAAGTGTACTTCTCCAGACTCGTCATGATGTTCTGCAACATACTGTACAGTTCTGTCAAATTACACTTGCATCTCCAGTATGTACACAAAAATAAAAAGTACCAAGTTCTGAACTGTACTGTAACTTGCATAAAATCAATAAAAATGCCACATGTATGCAGAAAGGGCAGAACACTTTTCCTAAGGTATGCCAAAACTGTATCTTTTACTGTACAGGTACTTCAACTGCGCATTACAGTACCATATGTGGTGCAAATTCGTGATGATAAGTGCAGTAAACAACTCCTGTGTTGGCAAAATGCAAACCCTACTGCACCATACACACACCAGTTGGAACAACACATACTGTATACTGTATGTACAGTTTAACTCTATGTATACAGGTACTGTACTACAGTATTAGAATTCAATTTTGGGATGGGGACTGATAGGGGATGGGGGATCTGTTTCCTATAATCTGCAAAGAGAGCACCATGTGTCAACATGATGTCCTCATGTTACAGTACTTTTAGTGCATGCAGTATCAGATCAATGCTACTCAGTGCTGCACATGTGTACTTCAATTCTGTGCGCAGCCTGCGAAGTACTGTACAATACAGTCTAGTATGATGCATTTTCAGTGCATTGTGCAATGTCCACTTGAAATACAGTACCAAATATTCAAATTTATGAAGCAGGCCTACAGTACTGTAGTATGAAGGAAGTATGAAGCAGTGACACAAAAATGCAACATATACACAGCACAAAAACTTTAAACAGTTTGTACAGTATAAGATGAGTCTTCAGAAAGCATTTGAAAGATGCAAGGGGTGGACTAAGTTTCACATGCTCAGGTACAGTAGGTTATTCCATAAAAAAGGACTAGCAGTATCAAAAGCCATTATTTCCCATGATCGTTCACAAAGAAGAGATTTAATGTGTTTCCTTATGGAATTGTGATTCACTTGATATGGTTGAAGAAGTTCAGACAAATAATGGTGGCAAGGCACTGACAGAAGAGCGATATACTGTACAGTACCAACATCAGTATTTTGGAAATGATTCTGTCCTGGATGGGAAGCCAGTGTAAATCCCTGAGAATATGTGTGATGTGATCTTTTGGTTGGGAAGGAGTAACGATCTGAGCAGCGATATTTTGTATGCGCTGAAGATGATTGATTTGCAATACCGTACTGGTAAACCATAAAGGAGTGAATTCGCCATGTGATGTGACATACTGTAAGCATGCACAAAGCAGTTCAGTCAGCATTCTGTGTAAGGTATTTCCTAATGAGACCAAGAGTGTGTCACAGATAGAGTAAAGCATTCTTGGATACAGATGAAATGTGATCATTTAATGACATGTTAGCATCAAGTATGGTACCTACAGTAGGTTGTGGACTTTTGTTGATGTGGCTATCTTCTTTGTACTGCATGACAACTTAATGCATGGCAATTTTGAAAGTTGTAACACAAGTTGTGCTACTGGGTAGATGCACTGTACAGTATGAAGTGTACAAGATCTCTATCTTCAGTGTGCATGAATGCTCTTGGCTTACTGTAACATTTTTACAAACACACAAACTTGTCTGTGATCCCCCAAGACTATGCACACTAGGAGAACAAAATACTGTACATATCTTGTATACATTTTAGAATACTGCATCAACCCAGAGCAAACCAGAATGCATGCTCCTAACCTACAGGTGTTCATCAAAACCATCTTGTTTCCACTTTTTGTTTTTCCATCATAGGTAACCTGCAGTACAGTACTGTAGCTACTTATGGCACTGCTCTACTCCCTTTCTCCATTGGTCCCCCCACCCCCAACCCCCCATCAACCCCCGCAAAATATAGTAAAATATTGTTCACATTTACATATTAATGGGTGAGGCCCAGTGCGACTGTATGTGGTATTGATAAGAGATCCATCCATGCAAGATTGCAAACAAAATACACAATATCACAATGTACAATTTTAATGTCTGACTTGCATTTGAAGGCCCCAAAACATCATGTATTGTAAATTAATGCAATCAGACAACTGTACTGAACTGTACATTAGAACAGAATGCACAAATTATTACAGCTGGCTCAACAACACAGAATATATGGCACCTGTAATATAGGTACAATAAGGGCAGGGTTCGATCAAAGGTTCACTACATCAAAGGTTCATTAGCTCGAAGATCCTTAACTATAAAATCTAATCCTGACCAAAACTCTAATCCCAACCCAAACTCTACTCCTACCCGAGGCATTCCTAATCCTTATCCTAAACCTTAATCTCTGTCAAACCAAATCCTTACCCTAATCCACAGTTTATTTTTGGTCAAGGAGATGTTTAGTCTAGCAAACCTTCCGTCCAGTGTTAGTCAAGTGGGTATCCTCCATTAAACAGAGGTTCTTCACCAACATCACCGTGTTGTGCATGTGTCTCTCTATTTTAACAGCCAGGCATCTATTGTATCACAATTGTAACTAAGGTACTGCCATGCATGCATATCCCTATCACACCTTCTGCACATGAGCAATGACAGCCAGTGTGCCAAACTGAAATGTGCTGACCTCATGTGAAGAACCTCTATACAGTTAATGATTTTCTTCAAACCTTGTCTCCTTCACTACGTATATTGTACAGTAGCTCTAGAAGCAAGTACAGGGTAGGTCTAATTAATGTACTGTGCTTGCATGAATTATATAATGAAGAATACTTCACAGTTCTAGTAATTTTCTTTAAGGAAGACTACAGTACTGTTACTGTACTTAAAGTTCTATCTAGTCTATCTACTGTAGTGAGTGTAACCCCAATTGATTAGATGGAATTATAGCACAGCGTTAGAATCAAATTTCGACACAAAGTGGAATGCTGAAAATTTACTTTTGAGTGCTACTTTGGAAAATGCAGTCCCCCAATTTGAATTAGCATACCATCATTCTAATTCAGGAATAATTCCTTTCAATCATGTGACAGTGACAATACTGTATTTTTGTTACTGATTTGTTAAATTCATGGAGAATACCTCCTTGCTTCACCTTTTGTTTGTAATAGTTACTGTATATTCAAAAACATCTTCAGGGGTACTTGAAAGGCAAACAGGAGGAGATAAATTTGCAAGAGTTTGCTGATTTTTCAAAGCAACTTTAAGGTGAGTGCCATTTGCCTTTAGGCTGAACTTGATGTCTATAACTCAGCTGCCTATGAGTCCCATCTTGTGGTAGACAGGACATACTGTATGCTGAGCACAGGTCACAGGCGAGCTCAAACATGACAAAGTTGTCACATCTACACTGATACCGTACTGTATGTATACCTACAGAAATATACTGCAGGTCATGTTTAGAAGTACAGCATTGTACACGGAGAAATACGGAAGCCAGATGACCAAGTTACAGTATCAAGTCAATGGGGCATGTAAACTCTATGAATACTGGTGCAGAGTGTGTATTGTACTGTACAGTACCTTACCTGACTTTACTTCAGAGTCCTGACTCTTGCCCCAGAGTGGAGTAACGACTCTCCCTGGAATTGCGACTCCTTGGAAATTTTCAATATTGCTCAGAAATGTACATGAACAAAAATTATTGCTTGGAGTTCATATGTACATTGCTTTGCAGGTTTTCATGAAGTATTGCACCAAACTGACTGTTCAGTTGATCACTTCAATCCTCCGACAGTGGCAGTTGGAATGGGTTTTACAGTATTTGTTGAGAGGCCTACATATGTACCATTTAAGCCAGATGGTGTATTAATACTCACTGGTAGGCAGTAATTCACAATTTAAAGCTTCCAAGGTACATATATTCCTGTGTCAGTCACCTTATTCAGTCATGACTATGGGGCAACAGGTACTGTACTTCAAAAGTATATACTGTACTGTAATGGGGTTGCCCAAGCCTACAGTGTAATTGACGTTTACGGTACAGTACGCAGGTGATAAGAGCCAAGAATTTTGTATGGTAGTGAGCACACATGCATGTTGACCACTAAGTGCTTAAAAATTGGGGGTGCACATTCTGTGCTGGTGGGTTGAGCATACCATGAGGTGCAGTATCAGCACTCCTGATGTCTTGGGGTCCTTTGAACATCAATTTCTTTATTAATTATCCCTTAGGGAAGAAAAGGAGTCAGAACTTCAAGCACATTACAATTGGGTTGGTGGAGTTTTCCTACAAAACTGGACATTCCATTACTGTAGTTAATCCTTGTTTCCTAATTAAATAAGAGGCACTCATGACTTACACCAGCCTCTCCGGCCCTCAGTTCCCTCCTAGATCTGAATGTCACTGCAAGTGATGTCAGCACACAAAAAATTCCACAACATGTTACTTCAATCAAGTTCCTTGGATGGAAACTTGGAAAGGCACTTCTTGTAGAAAGAAATGTTAAAGGGAAGGCAGCTTCCCCCTTAATTAGTATGCTCCCCTAGCTATGTACAGTACTACACTGTATGCCATGCATCCCCCTCCCCATCCCATGGCCCATGCACAGACAATCTCAAACCTAGGCAAAAGAAAGAACTAAAAAGGAAATTGTCTTTGTAACGGTGACGCACACTGTAAGGAGCCAGCTGTGCCAGGTGTGCACTGTAGGGGCCTTGATACAAGCGGTCCAAGAGGGTACTGTACTGTAGTCAGGTAGTACGAAGCAGACTTGTAGTGGAGTAAAAACTTCCGAGTACGAATACAAGGCCTTGAGTACAGTATGAGTATGAGTACAAAGCCACAAGTAGGAACAAGTACAGAAAAATGTACTCGAGTATGAGTACGTACTCAAGTACTGTACTAAGTACTGTAAAAGTTGGTACTCATGGCTGGAAAAAGATCAATTTTTTCCAGGAAGAGAGTAAATTGAATATGAAATATGAAATTTACAGTACCAGGAAGGAGCTACTGTAAGCTGGTCCTACATCTTCCCAAAATTCCCACCCATGGCTGTATGTATACAGTACTGTAGAAGCTGTTCATATTTTCATGCACATTTTCTGGTAGTTGACATACAGTATCATTCTCAAAGGAGCCTAACCCAAACTTAAACACTTCATGAATACAGTACCATAGCCAAAATTCTTGAAAATGACACGTGTCAGATTATGACGAAGAGCTAAAAACTTAGTGGTCCGAGGCTTACAGTACAATGTCACCAAAGTTCTAGCCTACTCTACCTGGCCCCCCTGATTGCCATGATGTACAATTCTGTTGTGAAAAAGATTAATTTGAATAAATGAATGTGATAGAATACTGTACATGATACACCTTTTATTTCAAGATTCAATGGTTTCCAGCATTTCCATTTTATTTATTGTGCAGGAATATACTGACAGGGCAAACTGGAAACAATAATGAAGGCGGCTTAAAAACAGGGTTACAGTATTTATTTTCTGGTACTGAAAGGAGGACATTGATCACCACACTGGGGGAGGGGTCTAACATTCCCCCTCCCCTTTGGAATTTTTTTTTGGATTTCAACGATGTCTAGATGCAAAATGGTGCAATATTTGTTGCTTTAATCAGAGTTTCTTTAACTTGAATGAAGTATGTTAAACTGGTTTTGAAAGTCAAATCCTGAAAGTCCTAAAGAATGAGTCAGTTTCTTTCAATGTCACATGGATTAGCTCAGTGGTCAGAGCTTCGGACTTCGGGTCGTTAGGTTATGAGTATAACTTGGGGCATGTCTATGCTACCGGCGACTTTGTGCACAGCTTTGTCATACCTTGTGCGGTGCATGTCTCGGGCCGTCTCGAGAGGAACACGCTGCTGTCAGACCATGCTGTTCCATAACGAAGGTAGCAGACGCCGTACTCACTGTACAACAGAAGGTGGCAGGCTTGTGCGATGCATTTTGCTGTTGCTACAAGTGAAGTGTACAACTCGCAATGTGGGATGTTGGTACGAGGGATCTATAGTCCTTGTATTTGTGAAGAAATACAAGGTAGGCTGTACTACTGTATTCACGGCATCAGCATGAACAGGCCTATAATACTGTACCATCAGTAAAGCTTTAAAAATATTTAGCCTGTGAAGCAAAATTAGGTGAGAAATATGGTACTGTACATGAAATTCGGACATTGTGGGCAATTCTACAAATCCGCCCAGATGCCAGCACAAAGCAGTAAAACTAAAAAGAGGGCATGTCCAGGTATAACCGGACGTCTGATACAGTAACCCTACCTAAAAACAACCCCACTGCTCCCAGGTACCCACACTACAGTACATGAATATGGTAGTCTTTGAGTCCCACACATTGCCATTCCCAGTGACATGCAAAAGACAATCAGGCCGGGCAATATCATAATACGTGATATCACCCTTACTCAAATCGCCCACCACTGAACAGTGCAAAACCTGACCTTCTAAGGGAAAAGTTGCATGGGATTCTACATGACGTTCGCACCAACAGATTATAGCCTAAAACTTGGAAAAATCAATAAAAATATGATAAAACCTGATAAGTGTCCCAAAGGCTATAACCTGTAGGTGCGAACATCAAGTAAAATCCCGACTTTCCCCCCAGAAGATCGGGTTTTGCACTGTTCAGTGAAAGGCCATTTCAGTAAGGGCAATATCACGTAATGTTGTAGTCCGCAGTCTGCTGACCTAGTATTTGGGAAGCTTTGGGGCTTCCCATACTAGGTCAGCAATATACCCATTGTCAAAATTGGGCTACCGCAACTTCAAAAATTTTGAATGGTCTCCATCTTTCTCAAATTCACGTATACTCCTACATAATTGACCTCTACAGGGCCTTACAGTACATGTTTAAGACTCTTCATTCTAAGATTTTTTGCACTTAGTGTCCAAAAAAAAGACCAAAAATTTTGATTTACACAAACGATCCTCTTTTGTTTTTTTTAACATTCTATGAAACTGCTAAATTGTGTAACTAGGACGTTCACACTATTGTGTGCTAAATAGCACGCACTGCTGTTCAATTGTGACATAGTCTATAGCTATAGTTACGTTCATACACGGGCATACGCGTATATAGCAACAATCACTGCAGCAACGCACGCAGACGATATTACTCTCACAGTAATATGCGGTCAAAAGTTTGTGTTGCAATAGCCTTAGCCTGCGGAGCAGACTCTGTAGCGGCCTCCAAAAGATGGCGCTCTCTCAGAAATCATAATACACCTCCTGTATAATTATATTCTATACAGAGTCTGCAAACCTTCGTCCAGTTTTCATTTACACGAATCCCCAAAATGGGGGATAAATTATTATTCATAAGAAGGTAACATGGTGTTCACGGCTGCTGACTATTCATATTTATCAATGGCCTGCGACGATGCACATACAGTATATGAATACTTCTGAAGATACGATGACATCTTAAAAAGGTACGTAATTATTACGTATGGGCTAAAACTCGAGCTAATCCTTGCAGTGGAAAGTCAAGCCTAACGTTTGGCGTCAACAGTGGCCAGTATATAGGCCCTCGCATGGACAAGACGACAACGTTCCTTGCTATAAAGCTGTAGGGTAAACGTACGTAATTTCGGCCTGTTCGTAATTTCGGCCCCCCTATTTTAAAAATGGAATAGTCCATACAATATGGTCACATGACCAAACATTTCTTGTCAAACGATCTCTTCCATTCCCATTGCCTGTCATAACAAACCAAACGAGAGCAGACAGTACCAACTTTACAAGAAAAATTGGAAACATTTTGAGGGTCCATCATGGGAGGTAAGTTGGCCAAATTTTTTACGTGATCACGTATGATGCTAAAATATTTTTGTGGATAGGCTAGCCCTACTTAATATGATCTAAATGTGTTGAAACTTCTTAGTTGGACTCTTGGGTAGTCATAGAACATGTAGGTGTTGATGACCATTGGTATAGTGTATTAAATCAGCATAAAGAAGGGGAGCCGAAATTAGGTACACTGTGCTTTATGATGTACCTAATTTCGGCAGTGTAAAGTCATTGTAGGCCTAGCCTAACTCAAGTGGGCATTACACAGGCCACAGGCTATATAGAAGGGGCATAACTCTGACATAGTGACAGATTACTGTTTAAGAAATAATTTTGGATTGCTAATTCTGATAGTATTTGTTTAACTTTTGGTTATATTCAATTCAGTCAAATTTCTTATCGCTTTTCTCTTTTCTTCCATGCAGAAAGTTCAGTTCGATAAAGATGTAGCCGTCCAAAATAAGAAAGTCAAAAGAAGAGCTGATGATAGAGTGACATCTTACGCCAGTTTTCTGACTCATAGTTGTATGATTATGTCACAGCCTAGATACTGTATATATTGATCATCTGTAAAATAAAGTGAACAGCTGGGCCCTCATATTTATACAGATATATATTGAGCAACGAACATTCATACAGTGGGGCAGTCTCATAAAAGTGCTGCTGTGTTTGATCAAGGAGAGCTAGATACAACTGATTATGTTCATCACATTATTTTGAATATTTTTCCCTGAACCTTGAGACTTTCCCTCAACTTTTTCTTTCTTCCTTTTCAATATTTTTTCATTTTTAATTTTTATTTAACTTTTCATTTTGCATGTATTAAAGGGGTCAGGGTCAGGAAATTAGCATGTATGGAGGTTCTCTCCTTTTTCTTTAAATCGAACCTGCTGATCTTGATCAAGATGTCAAAGCTGTCAAGAAAGAAGCTGATTTGGTAGAGCATTTTTAGTATATCCTCATTCATAAAGTATCTATAGTAATTGTGATTGCTTAAAGAAAAAGAAAACCAGCTAGTAAACAAAAGAATTTGTAAGTCTATCTGAAGGTGAATTACTGAATTGTAAGAAATTGTTTTATTTTGTTCCTGTAGTCTTTCTCTCTGAAATAGATCTTCATGCAGGTTTTCTTCTCCCAGCTTTACCTTAAGCAAAATGTTTTACACCCTTAGTGTTGTTCAGAGTGTAAGCTTTAGAACAGCACAGGTGGAATTTGGTAATGGGGTCAGCAGGAAGCTAGAGGACCTGTTCTCCAGAGTATGCCGTACTAGCTTTTGAGTTCTTATATCACAGTGTTTGACAACGTCAAAGATTTCAGAACACTTCTTCTGCACTTGGACTCAAATTTACAAATTTGAACAGAAGAGAACCAACTGGTTGATTGAGTGAGCATGCTTCAGGAACTTACCTTGACTGTCAAATCCTTGGCCACACCAACAGGCCCTGTTTCTTCCAGTTCATTTACCAATTGGGAAAATATCACAAACAAATAGGTGCCTGTTGTTCAGAGCATGGCCAAAAGCTGTCACATTTTAAAATTCCTGACCTAATGATTTTAAGTTATATATGAAGGAGTTGTGACATTTTCCCTCTTGAAGTGTGACAACATGTTACCATCATATTCTTTACAAACTCTGAAACTGTTTCAGGTTTAACCAGTGGTCAGGAAAGGTAGGGAAGTGTAAAGAAAGGTGCAAGTGATTCCACAAAGTGACCATCCCAAAACTACAGGAACTGATGCCCTGAGGGGTCCAGACAAGATGACCTCAGTAAAGAGACTGGAGGAAGGTCTTACCCTTTCATAATCACAAGATCCTAGTAACTTTGTATAAAGGCAGCAGAAAACTGGGGTTTATTTTTTTTTCATACAAAAGTTACATCCCCATACCCCAATGTGATATTCCCACAACTTAGGTGTAGGCATCAGTTTTCCAATGGCAAGAGCAAGTGGTTCTGTAATCTTTAGACTAGCTATGGTCTTTCAAAAAAATAATTTAACAGAAGAAAGAAACAAGGATTAGTCATGCAGGAGATGATGCAAGCCTTTTAAAAGAGGTAAGTGACAAAAAGAAGAAGAAAATTCAAACAATAGACAACTTGAAATTTTTTTCAGCTTGTAAACGATATGAGGACTGTCACAACGACAGGGCATTTGCTGGAACATGGGGTAGTAAATGGGTACAGACATCCCTGTTTGCAGGAGTTGCAGTTAAAATAGTATCTTGGGGGGGGGGGGGGGAATGGTAGGCAGGAAGGAAAAAAATGGTGTGCAGAAGGAGAGGCATGTCATCTACAGGGACCTCGACAGCTCACCTGTTGGTGACAAAAGTAGTTGAAGGAAAAGGTTAAATGATAGTTTACAAAATGTATTTTCAGAGAAATGTACATAAATTTGAAAGAAATATTTAAGTCAGTTGGTAGCAAAAGTATGAAAACAAATATTGTAAAAAAAAAACCTTGAATGTGAAAATATCATATGCACAGGGGCAAATAAGTTTGGGTTGGAAAAAAATGCCGATGATCTCAAAAAAAAAAATTAAATAAATTAAGAAAAATGGAAGCTTCAGACATTGTTATACTGTTAGAAGGACATAGTGGAAACATCATATTTATGTTCCATTGAGTTTAATATTCATTTTATATCAATTATTAACTTACACATTACTATTTTTGGCAAATTTACATACATTTTCAATACTGCCGAAATTAGAGTCACAACAGGCCGAAATTATGCACAAAGGGGCCGAAATTCCGATCACGACACCAGAAATCTCTGTGATCAGATGATTGGTCAACTGGTATGGACTAGTCCACTTTGGTATGGGGGATACAGAAGACAGTCCTAGCATATATATTGACCATAGTCTCCCCGATGTTGATACCGATTTCGCGAGAAAACGGACGATCGTTACTAAAGGGGCCCTTACTAAAGGGGCACTGCATAACGTGTATACAAGTGGAAGAGTGGTCCGCTGTAGCGAAGCAACCGGTCGCTAATGTTGACTCCACCTCTTACCAACGCTGATGACGTGGTATTAATTATCATGAAGTTATTTTTGTCTCGGAAATGAGATTGGCTAGAAAGTTGGCAGGCTATTGTATATTGTATTAAACTTCGTCTGTAAACTGTACATTAACATTAGGGGTAAGCAAATATTAAGATTTGTACTTGTAAGTTGTAGCTGATAAAACTCAACAATAGCCTGCTTACAGCAGGCTACAATAGCCTAGGCCTAGTTCAGGGAACAGAGTGTACATGAGAACTAGGCCTAGGTACCCTAGGCTAGTAATGTTGTAACCAACAAACTTCCATAGACTTGTTATACACTTGTGACTGAATGATGCACCCAACTTCCCTTGGATGGGGAATGGTCAGTCATTGTCAAATTGTCACCCTTGTTGGGGTGAAATTCATAAAATTTGAAATTCATAAAATTTGAAAACCTTTTGAAAAGTGGAAGGGCTTGCATTTACTAAGAGTTGAAGACTGTAAAACAGTTACAGTTCAACTGTCACAAGTGCTTGTTGAAAATGCTAGCCCTTCCACTTTTCAAAAGCTTTTGAAATTTAATGTTCAAAAATTGTTCAAATTGATGCTAATATATATCTGCAAGATTTGTAATAATTACAGGAAAACATAATTGACAAATTTTGGAAGAAATTCAGAAAGTTAAGAGAACTTTAGAGAATATTTTAGGAGTATTTTATTATACAGTGTGGAAGTGCTGAATGCTCTGTATCAGCAGCTACCATCCTCAAACTGTTACTCCATCGAAATTTCATCCTTCAGACAATGCCAAGTGAAATTATTCGGAAAAAAGAGCTGCCTTGAGGTACCTTATGATCAAAAGTCTCGACACAGACAAATTTGGCGAGAAAAGTGCAGTAATTCTGCCAGAAACGTAAGTTGTTTGTTCGAGTTAGGAGAATTGTGACATACCTTTCCGTCTATATAATACATAGTATATGGTATACTATACAATGTTAAGGGGCGCCTGTGGTGTCAGCCACCTGCTTAGTCTGGTGGCACACAGGTGAGTAGCAGGTGAAAATACTGTATAGTACAATGACATACTGTAACCTCTCTCACTTAGCTTTCACCTAAGTTCATTCCTGGGCATAGTATATGAGGAGACATACCTGTAACTTAGTCAAGCCAAAACTGCTGATAAGCTAAGTTGACGCCAGTACACAATGATCAACCCTGTATAATTGCTGCAGGTTAGGCCCCTTCTGGTCAAACTCGGAGAGCCGCGATGTTATCACGACTTCAAATTCAAGAAAAAGTCAAACACAGTAGCCTGGCTACTGCACGTACAACCTCTCATTAGGCCTAATTAATGGGACATAGACCTATTACAGGAAGATCATTTTACAAACCGTCTGTCACAGCTACTTACTTTCACCTGTCAAATTAGCTCTGATGGAACGGATGCAATTCGTTTGAATTGAGCAGCTTGAACGAAGGCAAGACATGGACAATCAAGTTTCTCGATTCATACAGTTAGTACAATGTACACCTGTGGCTATGCTACCCTGGAGGCTGACGACAGAATTTCACTGGAGGTCAGTGAACGAAAACTCGAGAGCGCAAACAAAACTTAGGCCTACCTTTGGTATTCTGTTCAGACTTAGTATTCTTTCTTTTCCTGGTCGTCATTTTTTCTGTTGACAGGACTCAATACACAGTCCTTTCTTTTGAAGTGAAAAGGAGAATCGGTGGAAGGCTTGTGGAGGGGGTCAACCAGACCAGGATGGCTATCGTATGCACTGTATGTACTGCTGCACGTACTCAGTCAGGATGCATGATATCATGATATACAGTAGGCAGGTCTCTAGATGTCTACCAGTGGTAGACACGTATCACATGCGCTACACGCACGTATGTATGTGGAAAAGCTAGTATTCTTATGCTCGATGACGTAACAGTATTTTGTACGAAGTTCGATGTGTGACAGTGGATGAAGCAAGAATGAAACGAAATAGCTACTGCGCCCTCTCACAAATGGGTATAAGCCACGGACATGTCAGTTTACCACGCCCGGCATCACCGGCCAGCCAGGATTCTAACTGCTGAGGCTGGTGAGATGGTGAGGGGGATAGGTTAGATTGAAAGGAAAATGAGTCTCCCATTTTCGGCATTTTTCGAGAAAAAAATTGACATTTCACTACAGATGAAACACGACATTTTTTTTTACATAGGGGCTTTCTCAGTATAGTACGATTCTTAAAGATCCCCATTCTTGCTAAAATTTCCCGGCCCATATTCTTGCTGGAATTTTGGTCAATTAAATTTTGCCTGAATCGTGCCCGATCCTTTTTTGAATTGTTGACTACTCTTCCCTAATATTTCAAGACAAAATGAAAACTCCGCGTAAAGAGATTGCCACTGATGGCCCTCACGAGCGTATGATCTACAGTAGGGCAGTGGCGTAGCCAGGACTTTTTGAGCAAGGAGCACTGGGGGGTAACGATCCTTTCCTGGGGGCACAATTTCTGAATTCTCTCCCTCTCTATAGGGCTTATATACAGAACTGTGCATTCCAAAATTTTCCACGGGGGGGGGGGGGCACCTGGTGTGGCATGGCTTTGTCGTGGGGGCACGTGCCCCTCATCCAGGCGCGGATCCAGAAATTTCGAGGGGGGGGGCCCAAGATGGAAAATCTTATGTGCACCGAACGAGTCCTACGCGTGGAGTCCAGGGGCCCGCGTTAGGGCCCCTGGCGGGGTCCAGGGGCGGAGCCCCGGTGGGGGTCCAGGGGGCGAAGCCCCTGGAAGCTCTCGCAATATTGCATTTTTAAGAGCACAGAAATCGGCTCCAGTTCTTATGTCAGTGAGATTTTATACCTTTTCATGTTGCATTGAATTTGATGTGTATTGCTCAGTATAAGTTACTATATGTACCTGCAGAAGTTCCGGAGAATTTAAGTTATCTTAAAACTTACACGCCAACATTATGAGCCCGTGTAGGTACCTTGAAATGATTTTTGCCATAATGAGTATTTTATTTTCGTTATACGGTATTCGGGTTTAGGAAGTCAGACGAAACAATTGCGCGCGAAGCGCGCCGAAAATTTGAATTTACATTTAAAACCATTGCTATGACTAAAGGTGTCAATTCCCTTTTGTGATCAATTAGAAGGTGGGTTCGATACTAAGTTTTCAGTTCTCATAAGAAGAGGAGGGTGAAAAAATGAATATCAGTTGCTTCACATCCTTACAATGCTGGCTCCTCTGAAATCAAGTTTATGCACACGAATAATTGGCTTATGGTAGAACCCCACCGATGAGTAATGCGAATACGTTTGGCACCTTATTGATAGTAAAAGGAGAAATTCTAGGCTAAAAGTGCGCAGATCAAGCGAAAATCAAGAAATATTGAGAAGACTTTGCAAAAATCGTGAAAGATTTCAAACGACTTTTGGTAAAAAGTGATGAAAATAAATCCATCACTCAATAAAAACGTACCTCTCTCCGTAAGCGTAAACAATTGCGCGCGAAGCGCGCCTAAAATTTTCGGTATAGAGACTCCCGGGAGCTCTGCATTAATTGTACACTGAAAAGGGGGGCCAACAGGACTCTCACAATCTAACATCCATATGGGAGGAGAGATGATATGTCACCTTCTTTATGGATTTCTGAAGGGTATACCCTTCACAAATCTATGACCGACGGTGCCGGCGGGAGTTGGTGATTGGGGGAACCGCAGATAACTGCTAAACCGTGCCTTTTAGGCAGTGGGATTTTGTATACGCTATATACAAGAGTGGGAGAGCCTTTTCTTGTTAATACATGAGAGTTCAATCCCAGGAAGGGGTTTAACCTCCCCTTTGAAAATTTTTTGTTAATTTTAGGGGGCCTATATTCTAAAGTGACCGTATGTTTAAAAAATGTCCACAATTTAGTGAATTCTAACTTTTGTTCGGGTAAAAAAGGGAAGTAAGAGACGGTCAATATATTGCCTACAAACCTTAAGTCCCAGGAAAAATCATGGGCGTGGATCTATCTCCAAAGGGGGGAGGGGGACTTTTTCATATTTGTGAATCGCCGTCCTGGTGGAAGAAGCAGTGGTGTAGCCAGAATTTGCGTCACGGGGAGGCAATACGTTTTGTGATCGTGGGCATGGGGGAGTGTCTAAGGGAAATTTTTCTAGAACTGAATGCCCTCAGATGCAATTTGGTGCAACAAAAGTGTAGGATTTTTAGGTTATTTTTCTTCTAAAAATTTCGTTTTCCTAGGCATAATTGCAGTCTGTTCCATCATTTTTGAAAAAGTGAGGGGGACTTTTTGACGATGGCCCCCTTCCAAAAAAGTGAGGGGGACGCGTCCCCGGTCCCCCCATGATCCACGCCCATGGGAAAATTGTACACGCAATTATACCTGCGTGGAGTCCACGGAACATTCTTGGACTATAATAAAATTTTTCCTTTACATTTTAAAAGGATATCCAAGGTTGACAGAGAACACTATAGCGCCTCCCGGGAGCTCTGAATTAGTTACAGTATACAAAAGAGGGACCCAGGAAGGGGTTTAAGTGGAAAATAAGCAACGGCAATTACGTACTTTCAATCTTTCGAATCATGTGCTAGACTAGATTAGTCAAAGATCCCATAATGATGAGAGCCCTACAGAGAAGGAGATGTACTTTTCAGAGAAAAATGTTTGCACTGGAAAAATTTCTAGTTGCGTCATAGCTTTGCCAATGGTATATGAAAACGGGTGCATGTAAACCCTGTCGTATGCGCGCGAAGCGCGCCGAAATTTTGAATAAAATATTAGTCCATGACAAAACCTACTATTCATAAACGAATCTTCTAACTGAGAATTCTTAAAAAGCACTTTTGCTCCTTTGTTCCCCCGTGAGTAGTTACCGAAAGCTATTGGTAATAAGGACAACTCTGACACAAGGCTTGACGCTAGCGGCGCGTGCGAAAATTTGGAATTTGTCAAGAATTTCCAAAACTTATGATAGTTTGAGAACAGTTTGTGAAAGAAAATGGTTAGAACAAATAAACCAATCATCAAAAATGCATCTCACCCTACACCTCTACAGAAATCTGTAGCTTAAACGACTTTTGGGACCATTTCAAAAAAATTCAAGAATCGATGGGGGAGGGGGACACACTTCACCCATTACCCATTGTGAAGACGCCACTGTCTGTAGCGTAAAAGCCTTTTGAGTTCAGTTTTAAATTTTTCAGACAGTTTCGAAATCGAATAGGGTATGCACGCCGCTACTTTGCCTGCAACAGCTGGTGCCACTGTGCACAATAGCACGTCACCTGACAGCTTGTCTTCTGTATTCATTCTGCAAGGTCTGTATGGCGAAAACTTTGCTTCTCAATCCCTCTAGGTTACAAAAAATTTTACTCTTTAACACAAAATTGTTACTAAATTTCAGTGCAGCTAGCCGGGCCCATACTGCATATGTCACGATGTTTACTTATTTAGATCTTAATTCAAGGATCATTACTCAGCTATTCACCTGTTTTCGAACATTGTAGCTCTTTCTTCGTCGCCAACCACTTTGAAAGATATCTAAAGAGATAATACAGCTATAGCTCCACCCAACCCCTACAGAAATATATACTTTGAATACGTTCTTGGACACTTTTATTCATTTTTTGCTCTTAATTTTTCTTTCTCTTTTTCTTTTTTTTCTCTTTTTTTCTTCCTTTTTTCTCCTTTTGTTTTTTTTTCTTGGCGAGGGGGGGGGGGCCGGGCCGCCCAGGCCCCCCTGGATCCGCGCCTGCCCTCATCCCCCGTAGCTACGCCGCTGATCTAGGGTGACGTTGTCGGGGGCTGGTGTAAAATCAAAAGTCGGTCTCCCAAGTTATACTTTGTCTCTACTAAGGGAATTAAAGAAAAGGAGACGGGAAATTTGGAAGAAATTTCATTAAAATTGATTATTTAATTTTGCACTTTAAAATGAAGTAGTAAAAAATGTCTTAAAAAACTATTTCTTTTTCGACACGCGTCGTGCCCATCCGTCGTTAATGCATTGTTGTCCCATTAATAATACATGCAGGTCAGCTTGTGTGGATTTATACTAGCTGCAAAGCCAGTAATATAGGCCTATAATCTCTATACCAAGTCCCCTGCATTATTTATCAGTTCAATCTGAGGGCTGCAGCAGCCGTTTTACCGAGGTAGGCTATATCATTTTACACATATGTTTGCTAAAAGCAATAGTCAAACTTCTTTTTATTTTTCGTTCTGTTTAAGTTGGTGCCCTTCCAATGCCATCTGAAAATGGTTTTGATTCATTCTATTGCCCACGCGCTTTTGTATACCTCGAGTGTAAAATGATGTTAAACGAGTACGGTCGGCAACCTATTGGTCAAGATCCAGTGTTTGGATCGGCGTAAAGAGTCTTCAGAGGGCCGCGAGATTCATTTAAAAAATTACGAATTGTACACTCACACATAATTTTTCTTCCCAATCGGCGTAAAACAATCCAAGCAGGCACGGAATTTGCTGTGGGGTCTGACTATGAACAGTACGCCGAATCCGAGAAATCAATAAAAGAGTCTCTTTTTTTCGGTTCAGATTTTCGCAGTAAGGACCTCCAACCCTCAAACGCAGATGTACCTTCAGTGCTCTTACATGTACATATGGGTTTCGTGGGGATGCTGGCGAGATCAACTTGAACCCCTTTATTAAAGGTATTTGGTTCTCATGTCGTTACATTTCCGCATATTTATTGCTGATGAAAATTCTGACAAATTCAATTTTTCGTAATTGTGAATCATAATAAAGGCCTCAGAACTGGGAATCGCATACAATGCTTGTTAAATCTTTAACTTTCCCGGGTCCATCCCCCGGGCCGCATGTTCAATGCACGTTCGGTGCTGGGTTTTGCCTTGGGCAAAATGAGCACTTCTTTCAAAACTCTTGATACCCCCTTGTCAAGTGATAATTTCGTGCTGGGTTTTGCCTTGGGCAAAATGAGCACTTCTTTCAAAACTCTTGATACCCCCTTGTCAAGTGATAATTTCGGGGGGGAGGGGGTGGTTGAAGGACATTTCTGGTTATGGCTGGATTCATGAGCTTCAATTCCCAGTAGGTCATGGTCCACAAAGTTGCCAACCGTACATGTAAAACTTTACTATAATATGTCTTTTAAGGTCTGTGGATAGGTAAGTGTCATATATCTACCTTTGGTGTAAAAAGTATTGAAACGTTAAAAAACATCGCAATTCCCATCAAACTAATCAATATTGACCATTTTACAAGACAATTACTATTTTTCAAGTAATGAATAAACATGCGCTACCCATGCAAACTTATGCAGTGGAAAGAGGGACTTATGACTATGTGTTAGGTAAACCTGTGTTTAAGGTTACATTTCATTCTAATGTCAGTTGTAATGTTGGTATACCCTGAGGAGTTTATTTTTGAAGTAGCTGTTGACTATACGCTTTAAAATGTCCACATTAAACATCAAACAAGAAACTAGCTAGGCGGTGGTTAACAGACAGTTCACAAAGAATTCATAAGACTGAGAAATGCAATGTGCAACACTCCACATCTTGATTTTTGCATAACTCTGAATGACAAATCTCAGATTAGGCAATAGTGAAACTTTGTAAATCTTAAGTACGATAAAAGATATTCCAATAATTCAACAGACGTTCCATCAGGGCATCTTCACTTATCACTGGTGAATGAACCAATAGTTTTGGTTACATGTCCACATTACCTTTAACAACATTATATTTTCGACGCGCTTTATGCGGAGTATCCATCTTAGGTGTGCTGTTTGTCTCGTTCTTTCTTCCTGGAGCTAGGGCAGCTTGACTGGAATCTCACTCCAAAGCCTTAGTGATGCAACCCCTTCCATTACCCATTCTACACACCCGCAATCCCCTGTATCATCAAATCAACTGGCCATTAGTTAGACTTAAACCATTACTACACGTAAAACGGTGAAGTAATATTGTAGTATGTTTAGTGCGACTAAAATTACTGTACATTTGAAGACACATGCTTCGTTTCTAATGATGTCCGCAATATGCTAATACTTCACAGCTTCCGAGGGATTCTTCCTGTCCCTCCCCTTCACCGGGGCGTTATCCGTGGACCCCGCTATAAGGCCCTAAGGCGGGCCTCTGGACCCCGCGACCTCGAAGGGGGTAGGCTCTCTCGCTGGCTGTGCATTGAACATACAATGTACCTTAAAAGTGGTCTAAAGTCTAGGATTGCAAGAATATATATTTTAAAGATTGGTTTAAGTCATTCACCCAACTCCCATTTTCAAAGCTTACTCCGTAGCTAAGGTATAAATGTTGAAATTTATTCACTTAATTTGAAATAGTGGATTGCACAATAATTTGTGATGTCCTTCTTGTAAAGCTCACATTAACTGCCTTTGTTTCCTTTTGAAATTAAGATGTTTATATGACCTTGACACATTTACTGTTCCCTTGCATAGCAATTGTACGGAAAGGGCATATATAGCCAATTAAGTCAACCTATAACAATAATTAAACGGTGATCAATTGGCACAAGGTGCAGTGGCTTTCTGGAAAAAAAAAAAAAAACAAAGACCGTAATTTGAGTAGTAAAAGAATGGCATAATTATTGCGCAATCTACCATTTTAAATTGATTGAATAAGTTTCAACATTTCATATCCCAGCATAGAAATGTCCTGTGAATATGGGAGATGGACCACTTGGATGCATTTTCAAGCATTGTAACATACAATTTTGAATCTAGACCCTTAAGTACACTTTAACTTGATGTATTATTTCCGGGTTCCCGAAGTTGCCATACTGACCGTGAATTCTTGGAGCCTTATGTTCTCATTATGATTCTTATTGTTTCACCAGTAGAGCCAAGAGAGGACTAACAGCTGTCAGAGGCTACTTCGACATGGTGGAATAAAGCGAACCACGTAAACACATGTACTCGACTATACTACTTTATTGTGCTTCTTCGTCTTTGCTACTTTAATTACTTTCTGGATCTACGTGACATATACTTTCTTTGACTTTACGTTTATTTCGACCACTTTCTCCACACACTTTACCCCTGATACTCGAATAAAGGGCAGATGTACTTGTAAAGCAACACCTACCTGCTCGAACTTTGTGTCAACCCACATTTCGGACCTGCGACTACACCAGTGACAGTTGGTATCAAAAAAGCTAGTCGCTTTCAAAATTAATCCACACCCACTTGAAAAATATTTTATGTGAGTCCCTGTCATCCTTGTTTCTGGTGGAAATTTTTGTTTTCATTCTCTTTATGTTTGTATGAAAGCCATTTCACAAGTGCATACAATTTCAAAAAATCCTATCACTGAAGGAATGTTTAAGAATTGATTTATTCACCACCTAACATTTTTCTTGTTTGCTGTAGGTTAAAACCCTTTCTTCTAGCCACAGATCACTATATCTTGATTTTGGCCTCCTCACAAAGCAAAAGTTAATCCGCTCTCTTCAGCGGATGTCATTCAATTGGTTTAGTTAGTCTTGAAAATTCGGGCATAAAACATTTACTATACATATTTATCAAAATCAGAGACACAGAGGCCAACATCCCCCACTTTCAAATTCCTCCATGGTCGCTGTTATCATTTGAACTGAAAGTCAACAATGAAAGTTACCTTACGATATTTGTTTAAATTTATGTATCACTATTATTTTCCTTCAACCAAAATCTATATATAGCATTCCATGGGTTATCTTTAAGGAAGGGTTTGCAAAATATTAATTTTCATATGTGAAAGAGGAACTAAATCTACGCAAATTTGTGAAACTTCCATTCAAATCAGACAAGTACTCGGGATTCAGCAAATGAATTTACTACATTTGTTACTTAAAGTGCACTTGAGGCGAGCAGGGTTTTATCACTTCCTCATATTGATGAGAAATGTTTTGTTTCCTTTGTTTTTTCAGTCTGTTGTCACGGTGCTGCCCTTGAAGTTAATAGGGATAGGACCTCAGCATGTGGAATGTGAATTTTGTAAAATTCTTATGCCTCTCATGCAATCACATTCCCATAACATAATGTGTTTGTGGCGGAGAAAATTGGTTGCAAGGTTTAAAGAAAAACAAAAGACTAGTCCTTAATGTGAGGCTATGACGTCATATGCGCTTCCTTCAAGTTCACTTTGTGTCGAAAATGTGACAAGTTAAACTGCTAATATCTTGAGAACCAGACATTAGATTCTAGTGCAAATTTCACCGGCCTGCTAAAATAAGTACCCCTCTAACAAATCAACACTTGTTTTGAGCTTAGACTTCTTTTGAACCTACACGGCGGACATGACTTTTTACACTAAGCTACCACAATCTGAAACTCTTCACCGGTGGCGCTCCAGGGGAATATCAATGAGGCGTATATTTCCACAGCTAAAGATATAACCATCCTGCCAGAAAAATCAAGAAATTTTGCAAAGTGCTTTATGTACATATGTACATTGTTGGCAGAAGGACTGATAAAGGCTAACCAGCCATTTGCGAGTACTGATTATTTTTCTTGATGTTAGTTACAAACAGGAATTAAGAAAGAGAAAAGACTTGATTATTTTGAACTCAACTCACAGATGTTGTATTTTATTTTGTGTAACTGAAAGGGAAACACCCGAGCATGAGAAACCTTCATAGGAAGCGTGCATGTCCCTACAACTGTGTTGACACTCATTACATGGAAAGGTCCTGGGCTGAGCAGCTGCACCCCGAGCCAAGTGTGTTCATCTGCCTTGCTACTTTACGGCAAACAGCAAACCAGAGCAATGTATGGGAACTTGAGATTTACAACTTTTGAAACTTCAATATTTGTTCAAGGCATCAATAATTTTACGCTATGGCTGGCGAGTGGAACTTGAGCAAGTTTCTTGTTACTTTACAAACTGAGAGCCACTGTAACCCCGAGGTCACTTATATAATTCTTGGCTCCACTGAGCTGCGCTCAGATTGAGTATCCTTGCTTGGTAGAACGGGAAACCTCTATTTAATTGACTGGACAAGGATTGATGCCTTTGGGTTATTTCTCTCATCGATGTGCCCGGCGTCATTGGGTTAG
Source organism: Holothuria leucospilota (assembly GCA_029531755.1). Lineage (NCBI taxonomy): Eukaryota > Metazoa > Echinodermata > Holothuroidea > Aspidochirotida > Holothuriidae > Holothuria > Holothuria leucospilota. Next base: position 39,238,663 of record CM055982.1, read on the forward strand.
TATGGTCAAAACTCCCCTCCCCGGGATCGAATCCAGACTGGATACACACGATCAATTAGAACATGAAATAGGTTCGAATGAAGGGTTCCCCGGTATTTACCGCCCAAGGCCTTTACTTGCGTTCTTACTTTGTAATAACTCTGGTACTCAAATGTTGTTTTCTATATAGTTCGTTTTCTTCTTTAAACTCGGTCCCCTAGAATCTTCTGCCAACCGAAGGTTTAGTTAGTGCACGTCACGGGTGGCTACTTGAAAACCAGTGTGTAGATGTTTGGCCAAAAGTTGTTGTGGGGGGGGGGGCGAGGACTTTGAACTCTCCATGGATCTACCCAGGGTTGCAAGATAATTTCCTTCGAACTTCGTCCTGAAATCTGATTTTACTCAAACAACATTTGCAATCTTCTTGCGAAAGCAGCAATAGGGAGTTGCACTGACAACTCCCTGGGATGTATAACCTTGAGCTATAGTCCTGCGTCATTGGCCTCGTTTTCCAGAAGAAAACAATAACAGGGGGTTCAGTTCTGATTTGCTGCATTCCTTGAGAAATTATATTTGATAACAGCAAAGTCGAATAGTCAATACCGCGTCTACGTTCCTTCACTCTGTTACTCAATTGACTTCGTTGGTTGGGTAAATTTGATGGGGGGGGGGGGCAAGCCAAGTGGGAAGGAAGCTACGTCGAAGCGGATTCGAACCGAAGATCTTGCCGAAAGTATAAATCTTGTGCACGGCTACGTATTAGAACAGGGTCATTATATCCATAAGATAACGAAACGGGAAATGACTAACCTACTAAGGGGCGTATGCAAAATGTAGACTAAAGGAGGCCACCCTAGATATAACCGAGCTGAATTCCCCAGTAACCTACAATTTGCTCTCAGCACACTGTGCTTACGTAAAGGAGGTGGGTTGGGGGTGGTGGAGAAGCCCGTTGGGCTCGTTCGTCTGCCAGTGAACCTATTCTAAATATCAATTGACATAATGGGAGGACAAATTCACAGACAGTCCCAGTTGAAACTGTAATTGCGAATTAGCGGTCCTCAAAAATGATCAACTGTTACTTTCTTAGATTGGCTTTCTACGGGATTACAATTAAAGAACAAATCTTCTCATCCCAGACGGAACCAATTTTCCCAACTAAGTCACTTCTAGCCCCTTCCATGACTGTCTTTATCTCCTCCTTGTATAGACACAAATCTAGCCTAGTTTGTTGCTTGAGGGCATATCCAAGTGAGCATACAAGGCCATAATTTGTAGTTAGAACACTCTTTGTGCATGCGGTGTGATGTGAGCTACTCTGCATCTTTTGAATTTGATGTCAATCAAAGAGTAATCACCAGCTGAGGATTTTGCTTTCCCCAAGTGAAAATGCAATTTGAGGTTATGAGTGTCTGTCTTTAAGTTAAAGCAGTGATCTCGAAGGCGTAATTGAGAGACATTTACACCTGCCACAAACACGTACCTGCCACAAACATCCATGTCAGAGCTATATATAATGAGTACTTGAATCGACTGCCCTTCAAGGAACAATTACTGCTATAGAACGGACCAATAAAAAAAAAAAGAAAATATACGACATGTATGTTTGGCGTTAAGACCTATGTCAATAAGGTTATCACAAATTTTCATAGTTTCCTTGTAGAATCGTTTTCCAAGGAATTTGCAGAAAGTTCCACACCCCAGTTATTTCAAACTTTTCATTTTCAAAAGAGGGAAGTCTTTTAAATCCCGCTTTTATCATGGCACCTAACAAAAATGTGAGTAAATGGGCACAAAGTCCAACGGAAAGTGCTCCCTAAACGCGTGTGGAGTGCAGGGATTACGCCTCGCTAGGTAGGAGGGATAAAGGTACGTTCACACCAAAACCGAAATCTGCTGCGTTTTTGCAGGCGGGACGCGAAATTTATTATCTTAGTACAAATGAGCGATTTTCTAAATTTTCATTGAAATAAAATTGCCACTATTTGTCTTGCGAAAAAATTCCCCGTCCAGACCGCAAACCGCAGCAGATTTCGGTTTTGGTGTGAACGCACCTTAAGATGAGAATCCCCCGGAAGCTCTGGTGTACGTAACAAATCGTTGAGATTAGAATAAAGTATTTAGAAAAAAATTTCAAGCGGCATTGGTCGCCCACTAAACATATCACATAAGCCACAGTTTGAGCACTGTTATTCAAAATAGCATCATTTGCATTAAGCGTAGTTCGACCTCATGATGCAAGTGCTACTGGTGAAGATAATTGATGACGTTAGCTTTCGCACGGGTTTTAGAAAAAATAAGCCTGTGTAATCAAAATGATTTACAGAAAATGGAAATGATGAGACAACTATTAGCAATGGGTGCACCCAAAGCTCGCAGAAAAACAAACCCCTTGAAAGACTTTTTAGAGGAATGTTCGAATTTTCATTTGCAAAACAATTAGTCTACCTCCCAATTATTAAAGTCTCTTTTTCTTTTTCTTTCTATATTTTTTATTTTAATTATTTAATGAAGGTCTGAGAAGTCACAGTTTTATGACTTGAAGCCCTGAAATACTAAGGGTCACCGTGCTAGTTTTACTAAATGTACGCTTTTAGTAGCACAATGGTCCTTGCATGCAAGGGAGAGAAAACTACCCGTGTATAGGAAATTGCCATTCTCAATGATTTTTTCGGCGTGCTTCGCGAAAGCGCAATAAGGCAAGGGTCTCATTAATTCAGCTGTACCTAGAAAAACTTCGGTGAAATTGTTTCGTTACTTCTTCCTGTTGGATAGTTGAGTAAATTACTACAGTATTTCCAAAAAACCCTTGCAACCCCTCCCGTTGTTCACTTTCCCCACCAACTGTCATTATTCTCATCGAATTGACCTACGATCACTACCGTACATTCGCGCTTATCATAGCATTTCGTGACACCTGCATTGGGGAAGCAGGAATTTCTAGATATGGTCCAGAAAGGCCGCCAATTAAGGCCATCAAACTTAAAAAATATTTTCAGTCGCCATCATCCGGCTTCGCGCCTTCGGGACTCGCAGTTACAGGTTTTGTCGGGTACAGCATAGGAAGATGCAGCCACCAATAGGAATTGCTTCTCTGGTATTTCCACTGCGGACACCCATGACGATATGTAAAAGCTATACCCATAACATATCATTGAGTTTCGAAAGTATTATTTGTACCTATAATCCTCGCACTTGAATCGTCCTTCCAAAATTATACTGTAACCTATATTTTGTAACCTTTTTTGCGAAAAAAATTGAGGGGACACTTGTCCCAGACCATCGAAAAAATGAAACATAAAAGAGAAAATATGTGGCTGGGTAAACAGGAGTTTTTATGTGATCGTTGATACTGCATTTAAAAAATAAATAAAAACCCCCTCTCAACTGTCAGATATTAAAACCCGCCCCGGCTCATCATACTATTTTAACTGAAGGATTACATTGAACGAAGCTTTGATGCCCACCTAGTTGCCGACGTTCAAGTACTAATCACTGTATTAAAATTCAAGACTGCTGTTCGCTAGGGACCCGAAGAGCAATGAACTAGCACTACCGGTTTATGCAAATGAGCAAAAGATGTGCGAGACTGAACTTGCTGTTAGAGTTTGATCATTTTTGCATTTTTCTCATGTAGTATGTGTAATCATTACACTATGTAATGAAGAAACAAACAAACCATTTGTTGAAAGCGTCAAAACGCGTCAAAACCTGCAAATTCTTTCGCTACTTAATTAAGAGACGGGCAGTGTTAAACAAATAGTTATAAAAGCCAATGTTTCCTTGAAGATGTAGCAGACTTTTGTGTTTAGTTCCACACACCTTTAAGCTTAGGGAATCTACAAAAACAACACAATGAAGAGATTATTGTCGGCAACTAGTTTGCTTCAGAGAACATGTTTTAGTAGAACTACCAACTAATTACACCTCAATGACAATATAAATAATCCCTTTATGTTCAGTTCTCACTCAGTGACGAATATCTACATGGTACACAACAATAAGGTCTAGACAACAGGACGTAGAAATGTTATTTGTTTAGTTGTAATACATACACTACAATAAGAGTTTTCCAGTAACGTCATGATGCTAGAGTAAAAAATTTAAACAAATGTGCAGTTGAGCCAAGTTACAATATGTTCCTTCATTTTCTTTGATCAAGCGTCTCCTGCTGAGACTGCAAACAAATACTCACTTTCCGCGAGATAGACTTCAATATCTTTGTTGCTTTGTTGTAACTTATTTACAACCGTTGCTTTATCCTACACATTGCGGGGTGAAAATTCTTCAGAAGGCTTCACAACAAGCTCTTTCCTATTGATCACAACATCCACGAATGGATGCCTCTAAACTTACATCTCCATGGGCTCAATAAATTTGTTTATCTCCAAGTAGTATCTCTTCATCTTAAGCGTTGTAGCTGAACATTCTGACCAACCCAAGCATGTCATGTGAATACTACAGTATCTCCTGGGTTGCTTTGATGTCCCAACCAGTCCCACATATGTGGCGTGCTGTAATATGCTGTGAGAGCAGGAAAATATTCCACGCATACTTAATTGCTGGGTTTCCATCTCACATATTTAGCAGAAGAAAACCCGTATATATGTCATCAATGCCGTACGAAAGAGTTACAAAGGTTTTATCTGATATTACAACATTTTTTTTACAATTCATTGTTGCTTCTCCATTTGGAATATTAATTCATATGTAGCTAAACACTTGCAACAAGTACAAAGTGTGCGGATATTTCATAATGTCCAATTTATGTAACAGTTAAAGTTTTTCTATTTTTTCTTGGTTTTAATTGATTTCAGGTAGCACAATGATAGTTACATGCATGTAAATATCAGTGTTGAATATTTAAAGTGGCATCGTAGATGTATATCTGACTTTTTGACGTGATTCCATGTGATGTAAACCTTGAATGTATAAAAGTAGAAAGTGAAGAACAAACTGAAGATTGCAAAATTGGAAAGAGGGGTGAAATCATAACAGGGATGCATGGGGCCAGGAGAAAGGAAGCGGGAGACATACGGTTCTCCCCCGGGAAAGGCTAGCTCGCTCCCATAGTGGAAATTTCTCAATGTCGGTGAGGATAGGTGGGTATGAAAGAAAATATCATGCCCGACGGCGACACAATATTCATCGGCATTTTACTTGATTCTGCTGGGGAAGGCACATATGTCTATAAAAACACAACTCATAAAACTTTTCTATAATGGCTAAATTCCAAATTTTCTAATCAAAAAGCCCTAAAATTTCGAATTTTCTGCAATTGAAACACCAAATTTTTGGTCGCAGTCCAAAGATTTTGACCTCTCCGTCCTTTTGATAAGCCGTCACCCTTGTCGAGTTCGAATTACTCCTTAACCATCCTGTCGGGAAGCCCGACCCCCGTTGGGCAAATCCTGGCGAGATCACTGAATTAAAAAATTTACCACAAGTCAATTAGGCATGATACCCTTTTTAGGGATGTACGAATAACAACATCTCCACAACCAAACAAAATGAGCAGGAAGGGTAATTGTTTTGTTCACAAGAGTAGTGTGTTTTAAAAGTTACTTAAATAGCAAATACGGGAAACATTTGGTACCAATGACTATTACAGTATTATTTTGTTAATAATATGATGGCTTAGATAAGAGGTTGCTTTGGCTCGATTGCATCCAAGATTAACCACATGCAAGTTGTCACAAGCGCCCCTCGACGCCCTGCTAAAGTTACTCCTGGATCCGTCTTCGACCAGCTAAATACGCAGTGGAGAACCAGAAATTAAATGAGACTTGTTTTTTGATGATGGTGTTCGGGTTTTTCTCTTTATTTACAGGTATATACAGTGTAATATGATCTGACTTGCTCCCAGCTAGCGCTGATACTCTCTAACACATTTTGTTCCAGCTAACGCTGAAATTGCTTCTTTAACCAGCTATCACTAACACCCCCTCCCCGCTCACAACCAATTTCTCTACATTTAAGCCTCTTGATTTCACATAAACCGTATAGCAATAATATTTCACTCCCTTCTGAAATTGAAATTCATATATACATATAGATATATATATATATACATATATATTATATATATACAATACGAATCAGTACAATTGGATATCAAGCCACTACCAGTGGTTTCGTGCTAACGCACTCTTCAGATGGCTGTAAATGAATGAACCTTTCTACAGAGAGCCTACGATGTTATGGCCCACCGGGTTTGATTTTATTGTGCCTACAAGCGGAGATCAGCTCTGAACGGGAGTTGAGCAAGTTGCAAGTGCTTCTCATGGATAGTATACAAAGCTTTTTTCCTGAATGCACAGTGAGCATTGATTGCGTGAAGTTTGGCATGTGGGGCATACCGATAAGATAGACCACTTTATGTCGTACGCTGAGTTTGACCGTGTAAGATTCCAAATGTGTTTTGACAACTCGGTTTCATCCTTACATTTTTCGTGCCGGAAAGATTTAAGGTGGTTATTGTACCTTAATTTGAACCAACCCCCCGTCATGCCTATGTAGGTCATGGTGCTGCCCTTAGACGTTACGTCAGCCCGGTAAACTACGGATTTTTTCATACAGTCTCCGTTGGGCCATAACATCGTAGGCTCTCTGTAGAAAGGTTCATTCATTAACAGCCATCTGAAGAGTACGTTAACACGAAACCACTGGTAGTGGCTTGATATCCAATTGTACTGATTCGTATTGTAATTTGCTCTACTGTTATAGTATTGAGCACTGTTTGTATCAGAGGAACACCCCGTCTGTAGTTTTCTATATATATATATATATATATATATTGCTAACTTTGGATTAAGGGGAAATATTGTATGAAAAAAAACCCCTAAAAAGGGAAATCGTCTAAAAGGGGAAAAAATCAGGTCGACTTTGCGAAATCACACGCTTTTTATATAGGAATACGTAGACGGATGGTAACGTCCGTCTCACCACATGATCTATATGCCATTACTTCAATGTTGACCAAGTTGCGTACCCGTATCTGTTAACACGTACGGATGGTGGGCCATTGAAAAAGCGTTGTTGTATATCTGGTTTCCAAAAGGGGAAATATTTTTAATGTATTTTATTGTTTCTTTTTTCCCCTTAACGAAACCGCGATACACCGATTTCCCCGTACAGTAGGAATTAGCGTTATATACATACATACATACATACGTACCTACATACATACATACATACATACATACATACATACATACATACATACATACATACATACATACATACATACATACATACATACATACACACACATACTTGTAAAAGGTGTCAATCGGGGACATAAGTTTTTAACAGTGAAAATGTGGATATCCCCACTTGGGGTGTATCCACACTTGACTAGGGAAAAAACGCTCATATCCCCGATTTACAGGTACAACACAGATACACACACACTCATGCACCAACCCATGATGTGTGTCCTACTGATAGGTTCAAAACATGTAAAATGGGGAAAACGCCAAAAATGCTCAAACTTACTGAGACACATCTTTGAAAGGTGCAAAATCCATTTTCATGGCAAATTTTGCATTCGGGAATTGGGGATATCCCCACTTGCAGGTGTATCCACACTTGCCCGGGGAAAAAAACGCTCATGTCCCCGATTTACATCTTTTACATACGCACACACACATACACACATACATACACACATACATACATGCACCCATACATACATACATGCACCCATACATACATACATACATACATACATACATACATACATACATACACACACATACATACATACATACATACATACAAGCAATGGAGTAGGGAAAAAAAGCCAGTGAGCCACAACTGGAAAAAAAGGCCGTGGTCGTCTCGACTTGAACCAATAGGTTGGAAACTGGGACGTTAAACCTCATCTAACTAACTAACTACATTCATTCATACATACATACATACATACATACATACATACATACATACATACATACATACATACATACATACATACATACATACATACATACATACATACATATGTTGACAAATATTTACAAACAATATTCGTCCCCCCTCTGTAAGCGTGACCCCAACCCTCGAGCTGTAAAACATACGTATGGCGCACATTTTCCTATTAACTACCTATGATTAAAACAACGACCCTGTTACTCCCTTATAACTTACACGCATATACACATATATACGTATACATGTGAAAAAAAACTAATCGTGTTCGTATTTGTGTTTGTATACGTTGAATTATACTTGTTCGTATATATAGAGATAAACATGTACATATATCATTTAAAACTGATCATCCCGTCCCGACCACGAAAATATCGTACACAAATGAACTCCTCCTCCTATAGATGAAAGAAGTCATTACATAATTTGAGGAATGTGTACTTAGAAAGGGAAAAAAAAGTTCACATCTGGATAATATGGTTTGGAACGAAAAGTACTGTCGTCCTCTTAGCATTTTATATGTAAAGTCAATCTTTAGTTTAAAAGTCAAAATTACTAATACCAAGTATCCCCAGAGCTAACAACAATACAGGGAGTAGTAAATCAATTATAGTGTCGGATGATGTGTCTAAATTAAACTTCTTCATCGATTTGGACAATTTGTCCCAAAATTTCTCATGTCTGGACGAGCGCATGACGTTCAACGTAAACACATAACGCCTCCAAATATAGTTCACGTCAGATCCACCGACTGCTAAAAGGGCCAATAACAACACAGACAACTTGTCAACAAATATAAGTGTATTTAGGAAATAAAAGTCAGATTTCTTTGCTGCGGTAAGATTCGTAATGGGAAAATGGGGAAGAGGCGAAACAGTTACATAGTTTCCACCATTATCGTCTGTACCCAGAGCTTTGTAATTCCATGCAATATGCACCGCAAGACCAAATGTCGTGGAGCAAATAACCAGAGTAATCCATGGTCGCACTAACTGCCGTAGACGTAAGTAGTCTTTGAAACAGGCATTAAGTCTCGGTCGACATTTAACTATATCACCCGCATTTGTCTTTACAAACCACAACAAATCATCGAAATGGACTTCCAAAGCGATCCTTTGTAGGAAAAGATAGTAGCAAAAAATTGAAAAGAACCAGGTACTGTGGATGCTTGTAGCAAGTTCAAAGAAATGGTAAACGTAAACCATTTTATGTTTTGAGTAACCAGTCGCTAAAATTACGTGCACAATCTGCATGGAGATGTTGACAAACGCAACCAGACAAAAGAAGATAAAGTAATACGATTTTGGAGGTCGGAATGTAGAAAAAGCAAAAGGCTGGAATCTACGAGAGACCGACGATTCGCTGAGTACGGTCCACCACTGACTGCTGCCATCATAATGGTCTTTGTTGTGAAGCCATTGGCGGACACTCGTCAGGAGGCAAAGTAACGACACTGAGACAATTAGAGGCCAGTAAGTTAGGAGAAATGAAGCGAAGTGGTAAAAGTTGTTTGCGACACCGAAAAACCGAATAACGTAAGTAAATCCACAGAGCAGTTGCGCAAAAACGAGTATCATCAGGTACAGCCGTGACGTCACACTTAGTAGGCGTCTTCTCCATTTTCCGTTTACCGCTGTTGAAAAATAGAGAAAATATACTATAGCTTTAGTTCGCTTCAGCATCAAAGTTGTATTACGAAAATTAGCTTTTGAAAGACAAGGAATCTAACAATTACATTGTTCTCTTTAAGAAAAGTTATGGGGGCTTTATTGGTTGAGACAAATGGTACTTTTTAATTTACTTAACCTTATTCCAGTGGGGTTACCATGAGTTATTTACTCTCCTTAACATGGTAGTGCTACGGTAAGACCTTGTTTTGTTGAGCACTTTCTAGTTTCAAGATGGCACACTGCTTGTGTAGTCTTGGCATTTTCGCCAAGACGTAATACTGCTGCTTTATGCTAGCACGCTCCTTAGAGCTTGTGCACTTTGGCATTCATAGGCAGTGTACCGTGAAAGGCCGGACTGAGGCAAGTTATGCTTGTGTCAGCCTTGCCATTCAGTCTTGAAACCTACTCTGAGCTGCACTGATGAGATCTAACAAGATCGAAACAGTTCATACATATATATATATATATATATATATATATATATATATATATATATATATATATCCTATACATAGCGAATCCATATATGGCCCGTATGTGGCAAATCCATATATGTCCCATACACGGCAATTCCATATATGTGCCACAGAGGGAATTAATATATGGCCCATATGTGGACCCAGATATGGGATTTGCATCTGAAAAGTCCATATCTGTGCCACATAAAAGTTTATCTGAACCAGATATGGATCTCAATTGGTCCAGTCACGATGATATATGAGTCAGAGGTATGCAATATAAATGGTCCATATCTGCACCACTGCTGTGTTACAGCTTAAAATACAGTACACACTTTGCTTTAAGCATCGGGGCGGGAGGGGGGCAGGGGGCTTGCAAAGTTGACAAATACAGGGGCTTTCTGCACATCTTTAACAAATTTACTTTTATGTCATATTGAAATTGACTTATGTACAGAAAGTTGTCAACTAACTTAAATTGTATACAATAAAAATGTTTTGAAATTCCTCTCCTTCTACATGAATGCAAAGCATTGTTGTGATGTGGTGCATATCTCAATTTATATTTGTTGAAGGTTTGATAAATATGTCACATTTTACTCTCTAAATAATAGAAAATGAAAATCAGGGCTCTAAATCCTGACTTTGCCATCATTTTTACACCATTTCCATGTAATAGTTAAGTAGACCTATATATTAGAAAAAGTATGTTTATTTGATGACTTTGGTATACATATACGTTCTCCTGCATCCCAAGCTGTTTTTAATGTGGCACAAGTAACCACATTAGACACAAAAATATTGATATGGCCTTATAAAACTTGTCTTTTATCAAGTTATACCTGACTTGGTATAGCCATATCAAGCTATATATCTATATATAGCATTGCCTGTCATCATGATACATCTGGCTTGATATGGTCATTTAAAAGTTCACATTCGTATCTAGCATATTCTTCCATCAAATTATATAAGGATATATATCTGGATATGCATACCTGGCAAGGCTTTTTATCAAATTTATATCTAGCTTGATATTGTCATATTAAACGGGATATGCATATCAGGCTCAATCTCTTTTCAAGCTTGGCGTAATATGGCAATATTAAACTTAATATGTATATCTGGGATGGTCTTTCCTCAAGTAATATCGCACATGATATGACAATATAAACTTAATATGTATATCTGGCATACTGACTTTGCAAGTAAACATCTGGCTTTATGTGGCTTTAAAAAACTTGATTTGTATATTGTATATGGCACATTCATTTTTCAAGTGGTACCTGAGTTGATATGGCCATATAAAGCTTGATATGTAGATCTGGCATGGTCGTTTATCGATTTATGTGTATCTAGATATGACTATATATAAAACTTGATATGTATATCTAGCATGGTTTTTCATAAAGTTATATAAGGCTTGATATGGCCATATGAAATTTGATGTGTATATCTGGCATGGTCGTCTATCAAGTAGTATCTGGTTTGATATGGCCATGTAAAACTGGCTGTGTTTATTTTTCATGGTCTTTCCTCAAGTGATATCGCACTTGATATGACAATATATAAACTTAATCTGTATATCTGACATATTGACTTTGCAAGTAAACATCTGGCTCCATATGGCTTCACAAAACTTGATGTGCATATCAGTCACTCATTTTTCAAGTGGTACCTGGGTTGATGAAGGCCATATAAAGCTTGATATGTATATCTGGCATAGTCGTTAATCAATTTATGTGTGTCTAGATATAACCATATATATATATATATATATATATATATATTTATATAAATATATATATATATATAAATAATGAAATATATGTAGAATAAATCAAACTGGAAATCTGCCTCGACGAAATCGACTGCCTCCACTGGGACTCGAACCCAGACCTTCTGCTATACGTGCAGACGCCTTACCAGTTTGGCTATAAAGCCAGTCCTGGCTGTTCGAGCTTCCAGAAAGGAGTCAATGATTCGCCGAGAGGGCGCTACATAGAGCTGTGGACATTATATCCATTGCAAACTCTAATCGGCCTTGTGACAGAGATCACTTCCGGAAACCGGACTGATGCAACCAGTTTGAAACACCGCATAAAGCATGGATCTCACGAGGAGATGCAAACCTGTAAAGAATGTAGAGTGAATTAGGAAATAATCCTAGAACATGCTTATGCAAAGTGAAAATAATGAAATATATGTAGAATAAATATATATATCTATATATATATATATATATATATATATATATATATATATATATATATATATATATATATATATAGTGCGATTACCTATACCCCTTCAGTGTCCAACCAGGTAGTTGATATTTTTCTATTAGTCCCCCTTCGTCTAACATCAGCCGCCCTTTTGGTCCTTTCAAAATTTGAGTAGGATAAACTTAAAAGTTAGGCTGCAAGCATTATTACGGAAAGAGAAAGCAATTAGTTACAACGTATTTGCATTTGAAGGACGGAAACATTATTACATCCTGTAAAGAAATGGATACCATATGTTACATAAATGCAATGTATTGATTAGGTTCTAAGAAAGATCGCTCACCAATCACTGGAGAATCGCTGTCTGATTCTGCTGTCGGCTTGGAAAATTCAATTAAACCCAAATTCCACATAATCGCTGACATACAGACTGGTAACTGTCGTCTAGACCTGGGAGTTTTTTGGAGATCCGTTCTTTCTTGACTTTCTGGTGCCATGTCCACTTGATCTATTATACATTTAGATTGGAATAGTCAGTAGTTATTCAAATAGCAATTCAACTAAACCACCGCAGAATCTGAGGACAAAGGAAGCGTAAGGGCGGATGCAAAGATGAAGCAACAGACGTTTTTTCTTAATGAACAAACCCAGTCTGAACATCGATCCAGGTCGAAACTAGATGCATCGAGACTGATCCGTTACAATTACTAACTCATCCGTCACACAGTTCTGAACAATGATACATGGTCACTGAAGCACAAAGGTGATATTCAGGCTAGGTTATTGCTCTTGAAAGTTGAAAGGTGAAAGAAGCTGTATGACTCTGCGTGCCTTCACGACAAGCCCCTTTGCAGCTACATATGGTTTCCTTCCTTATACATGTTCAGTCACTTTGTTGCCGTACTTCTTCGTTGTCCATTCGAAAGCTAAGTCAATCGCCGTGTCTGTACAACCCAACGTCAAAGTACAAGGCAAACACTTCCTCATTATGAGAGTTCCGCTTTCGAAACAGTGTAAATCTGTCTTGAAAATACACACTGTACAGTTTCATTGTGGTCATAGCAACAACTATGTAGCATATGTTCCTGTTAACTTCGTTGTATAGTTCGAATAATTTGGAACAGGTGCAAGGTTAAAATTGGCATGATGAAAAAAATCAGATTTGACTCATGTAAGAGGAGGAAGTTGCTATTTGACAAATAGCAACTCCGTGGTAAGAGTTTTGAAAGTAATAGGTGTAACGTATGTCACTTCATCAGTTGCTACATGATACGATTAAACAAGGTTAGTTGTTGTCCCGAAATGTTCTTGTTTTCAGCCGAAGTCTACAAAACGTATTGTAGTGACTCGGCCCCTAGTTTGGTCTTTCAAACAGCGCGAAGTAGAGGAAGGGAAGGGGGATCGAACAGGTGTTTCGGTGGACTGTGTAAAGATTCCAGTGAGGTAGGATATTATATTAATTTGCTTGCAATCCAAGTCGTAAAGGTTTTAAACAACAGTGGTATTATGGAATATCTCCCATTGAAAGGCCTTTTATTCTGCGTAAGGGGAATTTCCAATTCTCTGAAGTTGGCCAACCAAATGTACCAAACTTTGTACGTACTTCTCTCTGACCGCCCAACTCATTTAACAATGTCTGCAACAGGGGCGTAGTCATATTTTGGTGTGGGGGTAAAGTCGACTCATCGTCCTCAATCTTGACCTCCGTCCTGGGGGAGGGGTATAAAGGGAGGGAGTGTCCCCTCCCTTTTGAATCTTTTTTGCTGTCTGGAAGGGCTCAATTGCAAAATGGTGCTATATTTTGCTTCTTTTTATACTAGATCCCATTTCTCTTCACAGGGTTTTTAGAGGGTTGGCCCGCCCTTCTAGTGAAAATGAAATGGCCGCCCCTCAAAAATAGTTGCCGCCCTCCAAAAAAATTTATCCGCCCCTGTAAAAACACACCCTTACTTTTGTTCTCTTAGTATTTTTGGCAATTAAATTCTATAGGTAACGAATGTCCACGACTCAGTTATAGTTAGGTTAATGTCAGGTAACCTTTTTAGGGCATATTTTTGCTATATGTAATAAAACCTTGGTATAATGTAGAGTAGACATCAGACAGTCAGAAAAGTATGTGCTCCATTTTTTCATATTCAAGGGGGAGGGGGTAGCTAGCCACTTCAAATTGCCGTCATTTTGATCATTTTGTCTGGTTTAGCTCAAGAAAAGCTCTTTTGCTCCAACATTTAGGTTCTAAAAATTTTTAGGAGAAAAAGTGTTAAATTTAACAGTCTCCCACCATATGCTCAAAGTTGTCTCTAAAATATTGTTCTGCTTTTTTTTTGTAGTGAAAAGTCGAATGTGGTCCTTTCCACCGAAAACGGCAAGTTTAGGAATTTTAGCACCTGGGGCTAATTTTGAGTACCAGATTCTCTAAAAGTATCCAACCACACAACCTTAACTTTTGTATATGGGTAGTCCGATAAGGATGTAATACATGGAAAAAATTGTACTCCCACATTCAAACCTTCACGAAATGAGTGGTTCTGAAAATTAACAATATCTTAGTTTTTCGTTAGAAATTTTGGCATCTGGGATTATTTTTGCCCAATATTTACTCAACTGAATAACTAGAGGTACTGATCTCTCTGGTATTTAAAGTAAAGTATAGATTGTTCACACACATATAAATCTTAAAAATTTTGAAACTAGGCACCTATCGTCTTGTTGTGCAATGAGAAAACAGGGTCATAGTTGTTACTGAGGGTTCTCTTTGATAAATTGCCGCTCCTGTACATAAAAAGACAAACTACTACGTGAAACAATATAAAAACTTTACTTGAACTTTTGAGACTCTCTGAGCTGCAATTTTCGTAGAAATGAGAAAATAATCTCAAGCGTAAACATATTTTACATCAAACATAATAGTTCCTAGCTTTGCCAGTTCAACTGTTACTATAAATA
Organism: Holothuria leucospilota; assembly: GCA_029531755.1. Lineage (NCBI taxonomy): Eukaryota > Metazoa > Echinodermata > Holothuroidea > Aspidochirotida > Holothuriidae > Holothuria > Holothuria leucospilota. Next base: position 39,253,873 of record CM055982.1, read on the forward strand.
ATAGAGAAAGACGCCTATTCAGGATGATGAAAAATCGACGTGGCAAGTTGGACCGATAGCATCCTTGGAATGGGGCACTGGCGTAATCAGCATGGGTTGTAGACACATCCATTGTATCGTTTTGCACAATTCCACTGAATTCCACTAAACTCCAGGAGCCTGCTTTGAGAAGTAGGGGGTGATTCCAGGTGCATCGTCATGGTCATTTTCATTGGTGATGCAACACTATGAAACTATGGGTAGTTATGAGCTAGTCGACATTGGAATGATGCAGAAGCTTTTAAAGACACATATTGAAAACAAGTCGTCGCCCTCAGAACAAGTGAATTTGAGTCCCCAGAAAATTTCCAGGTGGTTCCGGATTTCGTCCGGGAACTTTTAGTATGCAAAGCAGTACACTCAACCACAAAGCGAAATCCACTTACAACAACATATCTAAGGATAACGAGTCATACGTGTAGCATTTGGTCTCAAACTCTCCCCCTTGTCAGCATCCACCCTCTCAAAGACTAAGAAAGAGGAGGGTCGATAAGCACAATTAGCACTACAAGGTTTAAAGAAGGCCACTTTAAAAATGTTTTAAAAATGTTCTTTTGTTCTCATTGACTCCTTTCAGTTTGCAAGAGATACGTTTAATGGAATTTTCTTTTTCTAAATTTAGCCAATTCTTTGTGCACGGATCTTTACTGATACTTACCTTTTGATTTAAGTATAGGCCACTGCGTGAAATGCTTCACTGATCATAAATGGATTTTTGCAAGTAAACACACGACACCATAATGTCTCAAAAAGGAAATGACAATGATTATTGCTCACTGGATAAGAAAAGCTATGCACTTAAATATGCGTAGGTTTCTTTGTTACAGAAGTATTGAAACTAGGATGATAGTGGCACAGCAGCCAACACACTTTCGTCTGAAAAGTTGTATCTAGTTTACATGTACACTAATATTTTCTATGCATGTATTGGCATAATTGAATGGCTGTCACTGATTAGTGTTTAGGCATAAATTTTATCGAATACATCTTTGATAATAAAACTGGAATTTCACAATGGAACAAGAAGACAGATTGACCATCAAACAAAAAGCTTCATCAGGTTCAAGACGGCAACTTCCCATTGGCCTAACCATTGTCATGTGGTTTCTCGGCTTGATAGAATGGTCCCAACCGTCAATTGATTGCTTAAAACATGACGACCGCCCAGGTATTACCGTTGGTAAGTTTAGAAATAAGGAGTTTTCTCGCTTCTAAGAAGAACTGAATATGCAGTAAAGGTGGATATCATTTATTAAAGTAACATTTTGCGAAGCAGGCAATGGTTCTTTAGCGAATTCATTGCATACAGGACTTATTCAGGGTATTTGGCAAGGTGATGAGCTTACTGACACAACTGTGCAATTGCTGCAAGGAGGCAAATGTTTTCGGTGGTACATATGTTTATAGGGAAAAAGGTGTGGAGTCTCTCCAGAGCTTCCAAACTTTCCTAAATTGTAACAATTCCAAATAAACCAAAATAGCTTTCTCCTATATCTCCTCAAGAAGCTTCATGTATCAACCTCTATGCAGTAACATGCATTGCGGCGGCCATTTTAAAGGATTGTGACATCACCAAGAATGCTGTCACTGCTGCAAAGCCAGCACATATTCCCCAAATCTACGAATATAAACTTTGTACAACATCGCAATGTGACTTATTCCTTTATTTGATGTTTAAAAAAGCATTTTAGAGGAAGACTCAGGGGCTAACCAGTGGCCTGTTTTTGGCCTAAAAAACAAACACCCTTACTCTATTTATGTTATGCTATTTATATTTGTAACCTATATTTGTTACATTTAAAAGACATGTTTGCTCTTAGTGCTACATGTAAGATGAAGCTACAAATTTATTTTATTACCCATATACTGGTTTTAACCTTTCCAAAGCAATATTAAAGCTATGTCTGATCAATTTACCCAAAAGACAGAATAGTGTCCCCATCTTGCACTGCGCCGAAGCTTCACACTAACATTTTTGCAAAATTAGTACCTTCCAAGCGCGTCATATGGTCTTTAAATGAGGTTCCAATTCCTAATGTTGAAATGTTTTGAAAACATCATAGTAATGGCTATGGGGTTGCTAATGATATCGGTAATAGTCATGATAAAGGTAGTAATAACAATAGCAATAGTCATAGTTACTGTATTAGTAAAAGTAATATGTCAAGGAGATAACTTTGGCTATAACAATAGAAAATAGCCTACTTGTGAGCATGTTAAATCTGTCTTGGCACTGTCCTCACAAAAACGATGAAAGGATTTTCAGCATGGTACTCATCAGAGGAAACAATAATCATTGAATGCACATTTTTGTCGCGCTTCTTATCCACTCAATGTAATATTCCAATTGTGTATTTTTAATGAAAAAATTAAGCTTTAAAAAATGGGTCAATACAAATTTAAAACAGGATTATTTTCCTGTTCATATACAGGAGAAATTGAAAAGCAATAGTAATAGAGCAGTCTAGATGTAAATTAAGGGTGGTAGAGGGGAATAAAAGTTTTCTTGGCCCCCAAGATATTTAAACGATAAAATAGATTTCAAAGCTTTGTTACTAATAGAAATGGATGCATTTGTAAAGTTCCACAAAACTATTGGGAATTTAGCAGAATCCATTCATGTCCTGTTACATAGAAGCTAATCATTCTGTCATCGCAATAGGGACGTTCTTACAGCCATGACCGTCCCACTGTTTGCCAAAAAAGGGAAAATCTAAAACGTGCCGGCAACGTAGGTTTCTTTGAGGTTCAAAACCTACATAGATATCGTCATATAACAAGCATATTGCGCTGCATTCATGTCATTTAGCCATAGCTTTACTTAATACCTTTCAGATGGTCTGTTCATTGGATGGGGTAAAAATGGTTTTCCCACGTTAAAAAAACCTTGTTACGGACCTAATTCTCCATATCCAAGTCTGTTCTTTGAAATGTTTGATTCAAAATTAAATTTAACGTTGCCTTCATCCATGGAAATTTTTGTCAGCTTTTCGTTGTATTTACCATGTCACTTACATTATCCGTTCTTTTGGTTTTATATTTTAGTGAAAAACATTTGGAAGAGGCGCTTTCTGAGTGTGACGTCACGATGTTATCTTCTTGTGCTGTTATCACAGAACGTTTACTGTGGAGCTTATTACATCAAACACTACTTCGGTCGCCTTGATAAGTTTTACCGTTTTGCATCTTACCTGCTAAGTCTGTGGTCGCTTATGGTAGCTATTCAACTAGTTTGCCTGATCACAAGTTTGCGACGCTGGTTTTTCAATGCATATTACGTAAATGTTGGTAATCAGTGGTGGACTGTCCTTACTGAAGAAGCAATTGCACGAAGATTTTGCCCTTTCAATTTTTCAGCATTTCGACCCCCGAAATTGGTCTCCCTCATGTTCTTCTGTATTTTTCCCATGATTTGCAATGTCCTCGACGTAACACACTTTCATTTCTACTTACAGAATTTTGATCCTCACCCTCCTTTGTATAAGTATGTGTTGTTCTCATCGTCCATAGCCAACATCTGGTATTTTTCTCTCTTCTGTTACTTTATCCACCTTCAACTCATAACCTTACAAGTTCACTTTGATAGTGTCATATGGTTTGTAAAAAACCACTTGGGCAAACTTGATTTGTGTCAACTAAAACTAAACAGCTGTTTCAACGAGTACCTTTGGGTTCGTCGACTAGTTCATCCTTGGATTACTTTTGTTATTTGTGCTACGGCGTTTGGCATTGCAGTGCATCTTGCGTGTAGTTACAATATTATGTTTCCGAATGAGGAGTCGAGTCTGACAACTTTTGCACCTACTATGCCTTTAGCCAACATTACTGAGGCACAGAATGTTGATTTTTATCTTCTAAGTGCATTAATTTTTGTTGAGAAACTAGGTGTTCTGTTCTTAGCTTTATTTGCGGTAGGCGGTAGTGATATCAGCTACGTGTGGAAAAGATGCTGCTTGACTCTAAATATTATGTACACATCAAGACAAGACAAGTTTTGGCTGCATTTTGCAAAACTAATTCGTAATTTAAATAAGATGACATCAGAAGATGGTAAAATAACAGATCTGCTTCTTCCTCTATTATTAATAGCTATTGGCATTTTGGGAATTGAACAATTTGGCTTTTGATTAGTAAAATGAATGTACAAATGCAATTTAGTGATACATCAAGTTTAAAATGGTTTGTTTTAGCTCAAATTTGCTTGGCTTCTTGTTACTTTATTTACTATTTTTGTGGAACAGCTAAAAGTTTGTTATAAACAGCGGGAAAGTAAAACGTACTGTACTTTTAAAAAATTTTTGGCAGATTCACACTGGGGCTAAACCATTCCATATTAAGACCATTGGAGAAAGTTTAACACGATAACCGGGAGTTTGGGGCTCAAGGTATTGTATTCCTTATGTTGTATAGAGAGTATCACCATAGGGAATAATTGCAGTGTTACTTCATTTTGCAAAAGTGAGGGTAAAAGAAACTGTTAAAAACTTTCGCACAGTTTGTAACAAGGGTTTTCACCATCAAAAATTTTGACATTTTGTTTATAAAATAGTAAAAAAGAGTTTATATGGAATAAGCAGTTATCTCAACTTTACTTTGAAACAAGTAAATACTGAAAATCTTATCTTCACCTATCCTTTGCTTGCGTCTTGAAAAGTAAGCAAGAGATAATTTTTATGGGTAAAACCATGAGGTTTCCTGCTTGAAATGAACAATTTAGTACAGAAATATTGCCACGTGATCAATAATAACCATTTAATATTTAGCACACCGCTGTGCAGTAAAGGTTTGGTGACTAATTTTACCTTTCATACATGTTGCAATGCATAATAATTTGTGTACTTAGGTGCAGACGATGTTTACCTATTTTGCATTCTCTAAGTGGAGCTTCAAAATTAAAAAAATCTCTACCTTTTGCAAATGAATTCTTAGCTATATGTTTTCCATTTCACTATTGCTCAAACTCTAAGTTTCATGTTGTGCTTAAAATTTTCACAGGTTTTCTTGTCATTTGTGATGGTCATTTTACTTTCGCTAGCGATACGGTTATTAGCGTTAAGTATTGGTAGTACAAAAGGTAAGAATTTTACGTCACAGAACAGAAAGTGCGTCCTCGGCTGAAGTTAGCCCGTTGCCATAGTATACACTGTCCTGATATTTATACCAACATCTGAGTGGTGTGGACAGAACTATTACCAGAGTGTTGTACCTTATCTCACTAGCTATACATTGTTTGTCCTCTGTCATGAAGTTATCTTGACGTAGGGTCTGTTTCAATACAGACTGTAAGAAGTTACCATAATGTGTCATGCGGCAACTTGTATCAGTCTCCATTGACAGGAGGTAAACATACAGTGGTCTCTACCTAATATTAAATAGTACCTTCAATCCAGAATTGCCAAAAATTGTATTGAAAGGGTTGGGCAATGAGTCCCATGGGTCTAACGTGCATCTTCACTGGATGGTTCTGTGCTGGGATGTAAAACTGAATTTTATTCGCTCAATTGGAAATAGTAGAATGCCCAATAAGGAATCTATGCAATCACAAAGGAGATTGTGTGTGTATGTGTGTCTTTGACTTTTGGCTTGTAAACACGATATCTCAAGATGCTAATCATGGACAATCTTCATACTTGGTATATAACAATATTTTAATAAAGGAGAGAATCCTATTGTTTTCAGTAGTGGTCAAAGGTCATTTAAGGTCATCAGAGGTTAAAACCAAAAACCTGCAAAAACACGATATTTCAAGATAGGGATGGTGGATTCTTTTCATACTTGGTATAAAGATGTGTTACTTTAAGACAGAGGGAACGGTATGGATTTGGTGGAGGTCAAAGGTCGTATGGGGTCATCAGAGGTGAAACTACGCAAACCTCGTAAACTAAATAGACAGTAGGCGGTACCTCCAAATTCGTCCGGCGTTTCGTGACTAACGAAAAGTTAGGCCTGAATTTTCTGCCCCTCCAGAGATAAAGTTGTAGAGAACAACACCTATTTCTTCTCAAGCATAACTGTTACAGTAATATTAGTTCAAATTACCTAATTATGAACACTTGAAAAGCATGCTGTGACTATAAAATAATAAGAAATACCTCCCGCTGAACACGTTTATTGATATCGTGGTGTATTAGAACTGGGTTTCTTACTTCGATTCCAAGCCAAAATCAGAATCCAGAGAGCTCGAGTCCAAGTCCAAGTCCAGAGAGCCCGAGTCCAAGTCCAAGTCCAGAGAGCCCGAGTCCAAGTCTAAGTCCGAGTCCAAAAACGGGCTTAAGTCAGGACTCGACCTCAAATAGGAAACTCGAGTCCTCCAGCCTTGGTAAGTGATGCTTCTGGGTCATTTTCTACTTGATTTTCTTGCAAATTATTTACTAGTACTCATTATCATATTTTTGGAATGTCATATCGACCCGCTGGCATGACGTAATGACGGCTTTATGTTGGAGAAACTAACTAGGTAGGTACACAACTTTGGTACAGATGCTGCACTGACGACGTAGCCTTTGCAAGCTCACGCGGACTTAGGTTCTTATCAGACTCGTACAAAAATTAGCTGTCTGCCTTTGTATTGATAGTGTAAGTTGTAAGCGCTTACTTCAATAAGAGGGCACTTCCTTTCTGTGACGACACATGCATAAAGTTAAAAATTATCTCCAGATGTACTAAGTTACTTTCAATTGAAAGAAGTAGAAGAGAGACTGTGAAAGTTGCAGTGCTTAATTAACTTTCGTGTACTTGGCTAAATTTTCAATGACTGGGCAAAAATTGTATTTATGTTCAATTTGAGTATAGTGCTATGACCTCATTTTTTCGCAGAATGGATGCTTGTCAGCAGCCATACTTAATAGTACATACAAAAAATTTCAGGGAAGGATATCAACGTTAAGGTGAAATTCAGATTATATTATACGATGGAAGACAAATAATGTCCTATTGATTAGCCAGCATTTGACTTTTCCAAAGTATGAAAAATAGCAGCATGGATGCTTGTCAGCAGCCATAGTTAATAGTGCATACAAAAATTTCAGGGAAAGGATATCAGCGTTGAGGTGAAATTCAGATTATTTTATACGATCGAAGACAAATTATGTCCTATTGATTAGCCAGCATTTGACTCTTCGAGAGTATAAAAAATAGCATATCGTGGAAAGTTCGGGAAAGTTCTACTGTCAATAATTGGAGTTAAAGTATTTCCCTTCATCAAACATTTAACGTGTGTTAGTAGACATGTTTTTCATAGATAAACGTAGAAACTATTATGACTTTGTAGGTTTTTACATTACATCTTTACATATTCCGACAGAAATGGGCAAACCTTTGACTGGTAGCTTTACAACAAGACTGCAGAAAGTAAACTTTGACCTAAAGAGTGAACTATGACAACGAGTGTCATCAAAATGCAAGAATACAAAGGAATTACTTGAAAGCCTTGCACAGGTCAAACTGTGAAATAAATTTTTAGCCCTCAGTAAACAATACGTGGAACGTAATCCTATGAGCAATTGGCTGCAACGGCAACATTTGACATTACTGGGTTGTGATTTTTTAAGAGTTTTAATGTTCGGAGGAATGTATATGTTGCATGGTGACAAATTAATAGGCTGCAAAAAATTTTCAAATAAATTTCATCAAAGTCCTCTGTGAATAGAAAACATTGAAAGGATGAAGTCAAAGTATGGCCTTGAAATTCTATAGCAGTGCACCTTTTCTAACTCAAGATACCCCATTTTGGAGATAAGGTGCTTTCATAAGGAAATGCCAAAAGTTTTTCCTTAAGGTCACAGAATGTAATGCAAAATGGCCACATTGTCTAAGAGTCCTTTTGTTATTCTTTACAATTTAAATTCCTGCTAAATTTTGAAGACTGTTACTACTGCGATGTATAATATCTATCTGTATCGACTTAGTATGCAATTGTACCATACGCAAGGTATGACAAAGATGTGAAAAATTTCGAATAAAGGTGTCAACTACAACACGATAATGTTATTGCAGCTGCCATTTATAGTAGCGTTGGCTCACTTTATTTATACATTAAGGAGGACTCAAAAGTTTCCATCATTTTGCTTAGAAACTAAGTAAAGTAAATATCTGACCCTGCATGGCATGTACGTGTTTTAGCCTGACGTCACGGGCTCATGTGTGACGACACAAGTAAGCTTCTTTATCATTTCTTAACGAAACAATGAAATCCTTTAACGAACTTAGTGAAGACTATTCTTCAATCAACTTATAGCGAGATTTTGAAATTCTTTTTTAATACTGCTTAGTTTGATAATTTCAAAGTTCTCGTTCAGCTCTGAGCAAATGATGTTTCTAGAAGTAGATTTGTGTACTAACACAGTCAACTTACAACTCCTTACGTGACGAAGAACAACAGACAAATAATAAATACTCATAAAAACAGTATTTTTCCGAGTTCCCTATTTTTTTGCATGCTTAACAAATTTGTTTGAACGAAACAATAGCTTGAAGAAACTTTTCCCAATTCACATTGTAAAAAACAAGTAAAATTCTGAGGTTATAATCATGTCTCTAGGGGTTTGTTTAAACTTAGTTCAATCATAGTGGAGTGTTGTTAACTTACAACACAAAACTGTGTGTTTCAATGTTAATGATAAAAATGACATTTCTTAACAACACTCTCACTCAAAGCCGTGTGCCTTAGAGACACCGTCACAGCCGTGTTAGGTAGTGAACTTAGACTAGGGCTACTTGAAGGTGTGGTCATATGGGGGCGAGAATGGTGCTTAGCGGCTTTTGCTTATGACGAATACCCAATGCCACCGCACATTCTTAGCCAGTGCTTACCATACTTTTCTCTTAAATTCTCCATTTGGGGAAAATGTCTTTCCATGTTTTTCCATCCCAAATATTCCTACAAGAATATATGAAGTATTTTGTTGAAAGCTCACTTAAATCCATCAAGCGCGGACTTTAAGTCTAAAGATAGGACTTACATAGTAAGGAGGCTGATAAAATACGTAAGAGTTGAAGAAAAGGAGCCTCAAAAGTACTAGGGTTCTCTCTAGAAATTTTGGAGATTAAATTGTAAATGAAAATCCCTGGCTTCTGGCTATCGATATAAACACACAAGGAAAACATCATTTTCATAAAAAATATACCACACGAAAGTGAAGCACACCAAATGCATCGTCAGGTGATCATATTGTGTAATTTTAGAATAGTCCAGTCATTCTGATCTTGTAACTTTCAAAATGGACGAAGTAGGACAAAAAGACAAGTCTGTTGATCGACTGATTTTCCAGACACCATAGGTTAGGAGGGAGGCCAAAAACTTTCCTAAAATAACTTTTCACACTGGCATAAGGTGCCGATAATAAGAACAATTTGAGCATTTAAGGAAATACTATCCTTAAGTGTAACATTATTAATTGTGTTAATTGAAATGAATTTTCATAACAGCTAATAGGCTAAAGCATATTAAGAAATAAAAAGTACCTCAGAATTAAAATTGAGTACGTCCAGGAGTGCATGGCAAGCTAAATGATCAATAACCATGTTTATCGACCAAAAAACTTAGATTTTTGATTGATAATCCAAGTTTATCGCCGAAAACCATGTTTATTGGCCGATAATCTACGATTATCGCCGATAAACCTAGATTATCACCGATAAACCAGGTTAATCGATCAAAAAACCATGTTTATCGCCGAAAAACTTGAATTATCGACCGATAAACATGGTTTATCTGCGATAAACATGGTTTTTCGGTTGATAATCCAAGTTTATCCCTCAAAAAACCATTTTTATTGCCGATAAACTTGGATTATCAACCGATAAACATGGTTTATCGCCGATAAACTTGGTTTATCAGCCGATGAACATGGTTTTTCGGTAATAATCTAAGTTTATCGACTATAATCTTGGATTATCGACCAAAAAACATTGTTTATCAGTGATAATTAATCCAAGTTTATCGGCAATAAACCAAGTTTATGGATTTTTGGTCAAAAACATGGATTTTTGACTGTTTAACTTGGATTATTACTAATGAACCATGTTTTTCGGCCGAAAATCCAAGATTATCACCGATAAGCTTGGTTTATCGGTCGATAAACCAAGTTTATCGGCGATAAACCATGTTTCTCTGCTATAAACAAGGTTTATCAGTCTTCAGTCTTGGAGAAGAGGCACAAAGTACTAACAGGCTAGAACTACTTGTCAGACTGCAGACTGGGTTAGTGCTAGCACTTACGGAAAGCTGCGAAATTTCTATTTTGATCTTGTAAAGTCGTTAAATAGTCCGAGGCAGGCCTAGTCGGAATCTGTTACATAGCCAACGGCAACAGTATAGTGTGGATATAGGCCTATGTACCGTACCAATTATTCTGTATGTAAAGCAATACATTCGATGTCAAAATCCCATGCGAGATCGACAACGGCGGGAAAATGCTACGATCTGGTACTCCGGGTCATGGGCGTCAATCTTTACTCGAATGTGGGGGACATAGCCACTTCCGTCAAAAATTTACTGTGTGAAAATCTAAAGTCAATGGGTGTATTTCCAAAACGTGGGGACCTGTCCCCCTGTTGCCCCCCTCCCCCCAGGATTGACGCCCATGCTCCGCGTGCGAGGTACGTGTGTGCGTGTTACTCTGGAACTACACTGCGTATGGAGTGGGTAATGAGAACGGAGCTATGTTATTACGCAATAATCCAAGTTTTTAGTCGATAATCAAAGTTTATCATCGAAAATCTAGGTTTATCGGCGATAAACTTGGTTTATCACCAAAAAACATGGTTTATCGCTCGAAAAACCAAGATTTTCGAGATGAACTTGGATTATCGGCAGATAATCCAAGTTTATCGGCGATAAACCATGTTTATCACCGATAAACTTGGATTATCGACCGATAAACTTGGTTTAACGCCGATAAACTTGATTTATCACTGATAAACCATGTTTTTTGGTCGATAATCCAAGATTATCCCCGATAAGCTTAGATTATCACAGAAAAACTATGTTCATCGGCCGATAAACCAAATTTATCGGCGGTAAACCATGTTTATCGGTCGATAATCTAAGTTTATCGGTGATAAACATGGTTTTTCGAGCGATAAACTTGGATTAGTAACCGAAAAACCATGTTTATCACAGATAAACCATGTTTATCGGTCGATAATTCAAGTTTATCGGCGATTTACATGGTTTTTTGGTCGATTAACCTAGTTTATCGGTAATAATTTAGGTTTATTGGCCATAATCTTGAATTATCGGCCGATAAACATGGTTTATCGGCGATAAACTTGGATTATCAATCGAAAATCCAAGCTTTTTGGTCGATAAACTTGGTTTTTCGGTCAATAATCCATGTTTTTCGAATTATTGATCATTTAGCTTGCCATAGGAGTGTCACTCCCTGTCTTAACGGAAACTTGCTACTGTAGTGCAGAACCTTCATTACTAGTTGGCTTTTAAAACTTCTTTAAGGATTAATTTTTGTATTTTTTTTTTCTACAAAAGAAGTACTTTTTAATTTCATTTCATTAAATGTTAATGTTGGTCAAACACTAGAAAACCATTCTAATTAATGGTTTGAACAAGTAACACCATGCAAACACGTAAAACAGTTTTTCCTCGCAGAAAAACATCTATGGTTCGAAGTAACCTTGAGTATGATGCTGTCATATGGGGACCACCAACAAGGGGATCACACCGTACGGAAAGAGTACCAGGTAGACTAGCAAGATTCATCAGTGGTAGTTATTTATGCAGAGATAAAGGTATCATGACAATTTTTTTTTACAAAAAATGAAACCTGTTCCACTCAAAAGCTAGGTAAATATATAGATTGTGTTATATTTTACAAGAAGTTGAATAATCTATTATTAGCAATCCTATACGACCATTATTTAGTGGTGTTTTCGCCAACATGTCGGTTTAACTTGAAAAAGATTCGGCCTACCTTAATGTAATTGAATAACAAGCTATTAATAATGGCAAAACCCTTATTTATTATAGTAACTGTACAACCATCAGAATAAGTTTGATTCTTCCCTCAACTATACTTGATTGAATCCAATCAAGTATAGTCGAGAGGAAGAATAAACTAAATGATGAGGAAGTTCACTGGCAGACATCTTCAGGAGTCGTCTGGGGTGTTGCTGGCTCCCTTTCTCTCACTCCGATGGAAGCAGGCCCTATGGCATTCTGCGACTTTTAACGATGATGATATACAGTTGCGACACATTTACACAAATACGTGAACAAAAGAAGCATAGCATCAATATGGAAATTGGTTATTGATCCAGTTTTAGCCAATGTGTCGCACTTTTATATCCCATTCCTAAATTATAGAATAAACCTTTAAATGACTAAACAACTCTCGCAGCCTAGTAGATAGGCCTATGTTCAAATGCTGATAACAGGTGTTTAACAGAGAAAAACGAATAAGACAAGACCAAAGTTAACAAAACCTAGACAATACCTCTAAGAATGCCAAGTTGTTTACAAGTTTACAAAATGTGCTAACCTTTATCCACTCTGGATTTCAGATATCTACTCAGTCTTTGTCTGGGCACACTCGGGATTTCAAATATCTTGCCAATTTTTTGTGTGGGCACACAAATACGCAATACTGTTTGTTTTCTCTTGTTAAATGAAAGTGAAATTTGCCCGAGGAGGTGATTGCAGCGATGAATCGCTTTCTTTCATCGAGACGTTCCACCCTCTTTCGAGTTACATTTTCAACTTATGATATTAAGCAGTGTTTATACTACATAGTAACTGTTTTTGAAACCTGCTTTACTCTATCATTTTTACATAGCATGAAGAGAATTATTTATACTTTCACATTTATCAAATGGCATCTGCTGCTGTGAAAAGCCACAAAAGGTACTGTACCCTTCCCAAAGTAAACTTTGAAATGGACTGGTCGCCTTATTTTTTTTGTGAGAGGCTAAGAGAAAATTCATCATCATCACCATAATGCAAAATTTTTATGAGAGAAAAACTGTACAAATTGAACTTGTGCTGTCTGAGCAGTGGTGTCGCCAAGGGGGCCATGGAGGCACGTGCCCCCAACGTTGGCTTTGCCGAAATGTGAGTTTGCCTATTACAAATTATGCACAAACACACCGCTTATGTAATGTTATGAACACAATAACCCATTAAGTAGATCATTAAGTGGTGACACTTCCAAAGGTGTGTAAGAAATTGCACGAAACTTCCATAGGTACTTAATACCAGAATTTTTCGCTTTCTTCTCTCGTGCACTAGGAGTGGACTCAGAGGACACTAGAACAGGTTCTTCATTAACTGGTGAAGAAAACGCAAGAAATGAATGTGCCATAACTATAACCCAATGAACAACATTCGAGGGCTTTTTTTCCCACACTTTCCCGGATAGCCCCGGATCCGCAACCGTAGATCCACCTTCGATGCTCTAATGTTAAGGTTTCCCCCCGTGACATACCGGTGCCTGGAAGGTAGCTTTCTTAACATTAATTCCAATTGGTCAGCATTAGTTGCTACAATTTTAAAGCCCAATGCAAACTGCAAACAATTAATCTGATCCGTCGTCTCCACTCGCACCCTCCCACGAATCATCACATAGTGCAATTAAGGTTAACACTCATTTTTCAAATTGCGATTTCTATTTCTGTGGTCTGATAAGTGCGCATCCAGTGCCATTTAAAGTTACTTAAATGTTACATTCTAATGGTTACAATTTGTAAATATCCCGGAGCCTCAAAGGCTTTGAGCCTAGACCCCCACGGGAGAGTTGTCACATAATCCCACTAAGAAATCATACGGAGGCCCCTGGGCCCCAAGGCCTACAGGGCTCGCGTCGCGTCACCGCGACTCCTCTAGCGACGCTGTTTTTCATTTTGGCGTGAGCCTCCGGCGGAATTTTGTGCAACCCTGTGCACCCCTTCCAAAAGTGGGACGACACAGCTTGATGTGCTGAATGCGATCAATATTTCAATAACAAATCATTTACTCGGAAAGCATGCTGTTTGCCAAAATCACGATCAATCTCCATTAAATTGTCTTCAATTTGTCAAAGAACAAATACTCCGACTTACAGTGTACACGTAAATGTGCTATTTGTTTTACAAAATTCTTTGGTTTTTGATAGACAGCACATGTGTTATCGTAGTTTGAAGTTAATCGTTGATTTAAAGTATAAATTTAAGTAAATGAACACGCGGCAATAGTAGGAAGCCAACGGTAGGCACTCTACTTCATCTACTGTACCTTTGCATTAAAAGAATTATGCTCATCGTATCCTTCTAAAATATTTGTAAATGAGGGATATAAAATTATTATTGATGCTAATTTCATTCTAATTTTATAATAGGTACTGCTCTCAAAATCCAAATTTTGCGAAGCTTACAACTGCGATAGCTATTAGTAAAAGTTTAGGAAGCAAGTCAATGATATTATCATCTTCTTTAGTATTTATATGTAGGTGATGCATAGTTTTAGAAAGTTTCCTCCAAAATTTGTCTCGTCTGGAAGTGTACATTATGTTAATTGTCAAGTGGCATCGCTCCCATATGTAGCTGACGTCACTTCCACCTGCCGCGAATAACGCTAACAAAAGGACAACAAGTTTTTCTACCAAGATCAATATGTTTAGGACATTGAAATCCAATTTCTCTCCTTCAGTGATATTTGTTAAAGGCTTAGTAATAGGCATAGAAGTCTTGTTCGGTTTAGTGAGTCCATCATCCATGACGTCATAATTCCATGCGATATGAACTATCAAACCGAAAGCTGTGGCGGAAATAACAAAAGTTATCAAAGGATGAACTAGTCGACGAATTTGAATGTAATCGTTAAAACAGCCCTTTAGCTTAGCTTGACAGACGTCAAATTCTCCCACGTGTTTTCTTGCAAACCAAATGAAACTATCGAAGTGAACCTGTAATGCAATGCGTTGAATGTAGAGAAAGTAACAGAATATAGAGAAGAACCAAATATTATGAACGCCCGATGAAACTTGCAGATAATTATGTAACTCCATATCATGTTTCGAATCACGGGCGTTGTAATAAAAGTGTGTCACCTCGAAACCTATACAAGCTGATGCACAAAGACAGAATAACAGAAGAGTTTTGCTTTTTGGTGGTCGAACTGTTGATAAATCGAAAGGATGAAACCTTTGCGAGATAGAACGTTCCGTAAGCACTGTCCACCACTGATTGTTAATGTTGACGCAACACACATTGAAAATCTGGCGTCGAAAACTTGTAATCAAGCAAACTATCTGAACAGCTATCATCAAAGACCAAAAGCTCACCAGGTATGAAGCAAAACGGTAAAATCTTTTGACTTCTCCGAAGTAGTGCTTAATGTAAAAACCTCCGCAGCAAAGGTTTTGTATTATGAGAGCACACAAATACACTCTTGATGTCAGGCTCAGTATCTGTCTTTTCCAAAGGCTTTTCACTGTTAGGAGTTAAGAAACAAACACAAAACTATCTCTGAGCTCACTGTAGACAACATTGGTGAATTGACATAAGATAAAGTGCAAAATAACCCTAACGAAATTAGATTATGCAAAGCCTTATTCACCCATAGATATTGCAGTAATGTTCAGTATGAGTACATGATCTCCTACAAAGTTAGAGACCTTCCAGAAATTTGCTTTACTTGAGCTTATATTTCGGAAGGGTATAAGCCTTAATGCTTTACAACTTGGGTGCACAAGCAATATTTGCTGTTCGTCTGGAACATTGGTGTGGTCTGTAGTGGATCTGTCTCGGATAACACTTTCGGTTTGAAAATTTCACACAAATCGCCTACCACACAATCTTTTTTGGATTGGCTCGAAGTGCTTCTCAGTCTATGCATTACACGACACCCACGAGACCTCAGTTCTGGGCCCTGAAGCGACTAGTTATTTACTACTCAGTTTACTGAGTGGATCCTTTATCTTAACATTTGCAATAATTGACTCAAGTCGTAGGGGAACGAGACTGCAAGTATAGAGCAAATGCTTCCAGTCCGGAATAATCACCCAAGGCGCCACCTACTTCCAACATCTTTCCTGCTGTACAGTACCTTGTTATACATTCTACCTCTTGTCTGGAGCCGCTAGGTGTTGGGACTAACAGGCAGTGTTTACTTCGCGTATTAGGTAAGCCAGTTCTGAATGGTCCTTTCAGAGACCGTTT
The DNA here is from genome assembly GCA_029531755.1 of Holothuria leucospilota. Classification (NCBI taxonomy): domain Eukaryota; kingdom Metazoa; phylum Echinodermata; class Holothuroidea; order Aspidochirotida; family Holothuriidae; genus Holothuria; species Holothuria leucospilota. The sequence goes on from CM055982.1 coordinate 39,270,061, forward strand.
GAATGAAAACAGAAAAGGAAGCAGCAATCATAAGGTTTACATATTACAGTTTAGTTGTTTCCAAACAAATAGGTCAGGTCTGAGGCAATCTGAAACACCTTATAAGCCTCAAATGTCTGAAACAAAGAACTACTTTTATGTACATCGTGATCTAATGCATGATGGTACAGGGCGTACTCTATGTACGCCCTAAGCCATTACTGCAAACCAATGAAACTATAAATGGAATGCCTCCTATGTGAAAACAACACCTGAAATGTACCAAACTGCATTTTCAATTTTAGGCAATATGAAAAGATTGGAAAAGAAATACTTAACTACGAGCATCAACGGTACAAACGCAGCATTTCATACCATTTCACTGTTTCAGGAGTAGCAGACAACGCTCAACTAATGCAAAAGCAACGTAGCATGCCTTTTTTCTGTTTTGGAAGTAGCAGACAAGTGACGTTCAATTACCTATGCAAAGGCAACGTTTGGTGCCTTTTCACTGTTTTAGAATCATCATACAACTTTCAAGTACTTTAACCTCCTTATAGGCATTAATTGGAGTAGGGTGAATTACTACATAAGGTATAAGTGTCAACAACATGGCAAAACTAGTATTGTGCTTCTTATCAAAAGCAAACTAAACTAAAAAATCATGTAATGATGACTGCAGGATATGCATGAAGTCTCCTGTTCATTTTCTTATTTTAGGCTTGCTCGGATATTAAAGTTATTGTAGGGGTTTTCCAAAGCATAGAGCTAACACCCTTTCAAAGGGTATTAGCTCCATGAATAAAGTCACAATAGTTGCCCCAGGTATCAAAGAAAGGACCAGTGAGTTGGTTATATTGTATATCTACTCAAGGAACAATGTATTCTTTACAAAAGGAGTATGTCATTTCTAAAACAATGATGCCTGCATGTGTAGTATCATGATTATTTTTAGTACTTGCCTACGGTAAGTGGTGGTAGGAGCTCATCAGGGGTGCAATCCATAGATGGATCAGACCATTCGATTAATCCCAGAAACCACATCACCATGATTAGACTAATGGAAAGTTGTCTCTTTTGTCGCGATCTTCTCTGGTGGAGGTCGAGATGGTCTTCGTTACGCGGCATTGTCGGATTATCTTTTGCTTTTGAAGATTTTTGAAGATGAAATGCAATCAGCTGCCTTAACAGTACTGAGGACGTTAAGTATGACACAAGAAAGATGATCTTCGTGTAGTTAACTAAGCTTTTGTAATGCAGCTTATCAATATATTTCTCTACGAATACCTCGTTATTGTAAGTATCGTGGTTTCAATTCATATTTGTACCGTAATAAAAAAATATTTGTACTATCATTTTGTACTGTTTCGAATCGTTTTAATCATTACCCTGACTAAGTCAACATTTTTAGTCTAGTTTTGCGTTGACAACATTATGTCGCTGTTGTCAGTTTTCATTTTCGATCTTTCATTAAAATTTTAGACATCTTTACCGAGACAGTAATAAGTGGTACCTTATAGATCAAGTTTTCTCATGGACAAATGAAACTAGAAACACCTGGAAATTTTGAGAGGCCCTAGTTCATTTTCACAGTTCAACGTTAGTGTCTGATGAGTTTAACGGTGCTTTTTCGGCGAATATGTTTAGTTCTGCATTAATCCATTACTTGTTTCACCTTAGAGCTCTAATCTCTACATGAGGGCTTGAGATCCAGCGGCAACCAACCTTCAGAGGTCCAGAGGAAAAAGTTCGGGCAAAAATAAAGTAATAACGGATTGGTATGCATTTGGTAAATCGTTTAACTATTTTCTAAATGGCATTGAATATGAATCAAACAGGCAGCAAATTAAAAGTTGACTATTTTTGTAGCAGTTGCGGCACCATCAAAGGCGGAAGGGCACATTTTGTCCCCCCACAATTTTCCTCTTGCCTTCAACTAGTTCTTAAATCTGGTGCTTCTTGTAGACCTACTGAATCGTTGTTTTAGAATAGCCTACAATGGAATTTATTGGACGATAGGTTACTGCTAGAATATAATCGCACTGTTTTCAGTAGTCTTAGTGCGCACCTGTATGGCAGACTTAAACCATCATTACGATTACTACCTGTTGGGTAGCTTGGTGATGTTACTGCACCACAGCCCACCACAGCCCACCACAGCCCACCACAGCCCACCACAGCCCACCAGAGCTAATGCAACCCTACCATCATGCAGGCTCCGAGTCCTCATTCACAATTCTCTACTTCAGCAAGTTGACTAGGCCGGCTATTCTTCAAAGTGCAAAATTGGAGCTCTATGCTTGCTGAAAAATGCCCTATGTGAGGATAGTTTAGCAATGTTTTGCTCTATTTCACATTGCAAAACTCACCAACTGTATTGTAAATACCCGTCTTATTTCACTATAGCCATCTTTCAAAGCCACTGATTTTGTTCATTGCACCTATTCTCTTTTTACGTCTGGCAAGTACAGGGACAGTATGAGTTATTCGTTGCAAAGTGCAAGTAGCAAGCATATGTCTTTGGCCTTTCACTTCAAAACAGGGGTCGAACGGGCCCCTCCTCCGATTCTCTGCTAAAGGCTAAAGGAAAGGCCTTGATAGTCACGGTTGCAGCTACTCACTCATAGACTTCACATTTGACTAGAAATTCGTCCTTGATATAGAGGCCAACTATAAACCAGAATAAATGTTTGGTTTGAAGTTTAATTTCCCGAAAGGCATTGGTTTTGGGGATAGAAAACTATCCAAACCGACAAAGCTCTGAGAGTACCCGGGACCAATCAAAAAAGCAACATACTGAGGAATAGTAGTGGCATTAACATGGACTTGAAAAAGCGTTCACTCTTGTGCAGAGAGACTATAACCTATACGAGTTACGCATTTTTGTTCAATGGCCTATAGCAATTGTGCCTTGGAAAAGAATCTTCGGGCTTTTTGGTATCTTCGTGCTGGGAAAAACAGGAAGGCCACCGGTTTCTAACAGGTCAGATCACCCTCACTTTTTCCATAGCTTAAAAGATAATAAAAATAATTAAATAACTGAGCGAAAGGAAGCGAAAACAGGGAAATATTAACAAAATTTTCAAAGCCTATAAGGACCAAATTTGGCAATTTTCAATGAAAGAAGACATTTATATCAAATACCGTAAAATTGCTAGGAAGGTTTTCTCGGCGCTCTTTGCTGGCACCCCCAGACAAAACTGACTAATACAATTGAAAACTGTTTGGTGCTGTAAATTTTCTTTCAAAGCATTTGCGTCTCCTACGCCCCACACTATTGTCACAGTAACGTGAAGCTCAGCCTGAAGGGTCACTGGGGTCACTGAAAGTACTAATTTACGTCATTAAATGCACCTTGGTCCTTGCAAATAAAATACCATACCCTAGCCATGTATAGGGAATCGCCACTCTGTATCCTCTCACAATCTTGAAATTTTCGTTCCCAAGCCCCCGGAAACCCCCATTCTACCCTCCATCCTTAAGCTCTTTGCATTATCAATCCCGGACTACTGGTAGTCATACGTAGTAAGAATGAAATTGAAAAAAGTCAATTGTGATTTTTGTGGTCTGTTAAATACCCACCATATGTCATTAGAAGTTGATGCTTAAATGCATCATTTTAATTCCTACAATTGCGTAAGTACCCCACAACCTGCAGGGGAAAGACCCCTGGACCCCAACAGGGGCCTGAGGGCCCCAGGACTCTTCTTCGTAAGAAGAAACACCCGAGCTCTTACGCCTCTACGGCACCTTCGGCAATCCACCCAGGTTTGCCCCCAATTTCAGACATTAAATCCCCCTGCCGATACAGCCGTCTGTCCGAGAAAACCAAGATCGTCCAAAACCGACTACAGTTAAGGTGGTGCCTTTTTGATTCCGGTTTTGGGTGGTCTATGGCCCCACCCAGAAGTGTCGGTGTACTTGTTACATGAGTAACCTGCAGTAACAAATGAGACCGGGTGTTCACATTGGATTAATATACACAAGTTTCCATACCACACGCAGTGCTATATTATACTTGGTAAAAAAGGCATAGATGCCTCATGTTTTCTATTGGTTTTTATGTAAGTGGGACATTGATAAAATTGATCCTGGTATAGTATAAGTCATCAGGATATTTGCACTTTTCTAAGTAAACCATGCCAAAACAATAGGTCTACAAATAAATTGTACACTTCGAAGTGTTAAAAACCTTTAAAATTACTTTGAGAAGTGCTTTCACAGGTTGTGTCTCCTCACGTCTTTTTTATCAGTTTCGCGGTAGTTGCAGATATCATAAGTACTATTACTGTTTTCTATCTAGGTGAAGTACCTTACATACTTTAGTTCTTTCCTAACTTTTGACTTTTGGATGAATTTTGAATTTTGGGCCGGTTCATAATTCACATGAGCATATCGTCACCTTCAAATATCTGCTTGTTGCACGTTTATGGTTTTATACAGGCTGGCAACCAAATATATCAGCTTCATTCATTTCTAGAGGGCACACAGCTTTAGTACATGGCTTGCCTTTTCGTAATTATTTCTCCTTTGTACAGATATTTAGTTGTTACGTTGCCTAGCTTTTACTACTGTACAGATCTTCTGATTTTCATGCCAACTTTCCGAAAATAATCTTAAGTCTTGTATCCGCACAAACCGTTTACAAGTTTTCTTCCGCCAGGAGCGGCGATTTGTTAAAATTATTGGGGAGGACACTTGCTTGTATGAACGCTTTGCGCCCACGGTCAGGGGTACAGGGGACCGACATAGGTCTCCTGGTGGGGATCAGGGGTCAAACAACTGGAAGCCAAGCAATTTGATGAAGTTCAGAGCCTGGACACAGACCACATGTTTCTGTTCTAAAGTTCTCCCCAGATGCCATTAATAGGCTAATATCACAATTATTTATATCGAAAATATGTGTAACAACATTTGTTTTTCTGGATACCTCTAAATATTGATAAACATAAACATTTAAAATGATGTCCCCACTAAAAATACTGGGGTTCATGTTCCCATGTCCCCCCATGATCGCTGCCCGTGACTCCCTCAGATTATATTGCTCCATCGATTTTGAGTGAATGATTACTTCCCTTATTACCTTCTTGAAAAACCTTTAAAATTTTTTATCAGTAGATATTTTTTGCATATATGTAGTGACGATGTTCTTTTTTTTCTAAGTGTCTAACACGTGATATTTGTTTCGAGTTTGGAAAGCAGTCCCTGAACGTCTTTTTCAGCGCTACCCTTTACCAGACAAAACGACAGGATTATTCCTGTTTGCGGCCTATACTTACATCTTGTCTATAAATTTATAAAGAATCAATATGTTCCAGACATGTCGTCCTAACTTAGGTAGGCACATGCTAACACAATAGAACGATTTGACTTATATCCCTTGAATGATTGTTGTGGTAATGTTTTAATTGTTAATATAGAAATGACAGTCACTCATATGAAATGTCATGAACATGTTGACTCTTGAGGGTTAAGTTTGAGTTAAGGATCTCCATCTCTGGTCTTCTTAGAAACAGTCGTCAAAGCACTCCTCGAATAGATTCTGTACATAACTTTGGCACACATGATGTCCCGACGTACCCTTGCATGCCAAGTATACTTACACACATAGCCGACCGGTAAAAATGAGATGCCTGCGTTTCTGTTGGTGTAGGTTCAAGGTGTAATGTCACGAGTGCGCACTTCCTGTTCTTTGACATGCGGTCTATTGACATTGACATTTACTATTTTTTATGATCCCCCTCCCCCTCCACCACCCTTCATACGAAGAGGCAAGAAAGTGTTAAGAAAGTGAAATAATATCCTTACCTATAGTGTTGATTTGTTGTTAGGCCCATGAAACAGTTTTGTTGGGTTTTCAACTAAAATCATATCCTACGCATGCAGGGTGCAGAATTTCCAGTCTATATAGAACCAATTAATCATCACTGTTTAATAAAATACCCATTGACGGAGGGAATGAACTACATCCTGTTAGTCATTAATCATTGTTCTTTAGACATGCAAACAGACCGGATCTATTTCCTGTTCGAAGCAGCGAATGGTGCTCTTTTCTTAACTATTAAGTTCGTGAGAAGCCGAGCATTTGTTGCTTTGTGTCATGACACTAGTAAAGATTAAGTGCCATTCACAACAGCACTATTATTTTAAATTAAATAAAGAAGCCTTGATTATCAAAGTTAAGACGTACAGTTCCCACTTTGCAGGATTCAGCGTACTTTGTCCTTCGGAAAACCCCACTTTCCGAACATCAGTACTTTTAAAAGGCACTTGAAACTAATTAATTATATTCTTGATTAATATTGTCTTGCAAACTTTAATTAGTCTGAACTGCTGTTTTAACAGGAAATCGAGTTGTAGTTACAGTTCTCCTGAACATGTCATATGATCCACAATAACGTAGGAAAGATTTTCGAGTTGGCGCTGGATCACACCTAGGACTACGGCGAGATTTCTGGCAAAGACCTTAGAGTGGGGATCAATTAGTGTTTAAGAGGGCTCAAAGAACGATAAGTCATCACTTGGGTGCGATATTCTGAAGGAAAAATGTATGAAACCAGACTCAAAATGGTGAAAACTGCCATATAATGGACGAGATTCTCTTGAGTTTGAAAATTACTTACATATAAATATGCTAAAGGGCCTTACTTCTTATGCCCAAAAGCAGATTTTTTCCCTTTAAAAAATAAACTCCATAAATAAAATTGTATCTTAACTCATTACTTTTGTTTAAAATAGTAGATGAATTGAAAATCTCCTTGGACTGAGGAGGCTATGACTCAATAACCAAAGTCTTGGAGGCCTAGAACTGCTATAGCTATTAGTAAGAGAGGGAGAAGTAGATCTATAATAGTGTCTTCTGCTGTACTACATAAATTTAAATGGTTGATGTTTTTGGAAAATTTGTACCAGAATCCATCAGACCCAGAAGTATACATTATATTAAGACTTAAGTGACACCGTTTCCATATATAGCTGACATCACTTCCGCCTAAAGCTAGTAACGCTAGCAACAGTGCCACAATTTTTTCAACGAAAATTAACGGATTGAGAACATTAAAATCAAACTTATTTCCATCTGTTAAATTGGTAAAGGAAACTGTCACAGCCATCGGAGATACAGTTGTCAAATAAAAACCATCATCGATAACTTTGTAGTTCCAAGCAATATGTACGGCTAGACCGAAAGCGGTAGCGCAAATAACAGACGTGATCCAAGGATGTAGTAATCGACGGATGCGAAGGTAGTCGTAAAAACAGCCGCTTAGTTTAGCTTGGCACGAGTCCAAGTCTCCTGTATGGTTTTTAACAAACCATATGAGGTCGTCAAAATGGACCTGTAAAGCTATGCGTTGAAGTTGTGTGAAGTAACAGAAGAGGGAAAAGAACCAGATGTTACAAATGCTAGATGTAACTTGGAGATAACTGTACATTTGGGGTTTGTGATTCACATACCGGGTAAATCGACAGTAATGCGCAATTTCGAAAGCTGTACTAGCAAGTGCACAGGTGGAGAAAAACAGAAGAGTCTTAAGCTTGGGTGGGAGAAATACTGAAAATTCGAAATGATGAAATCTTTGCGACACAGTCCGTTCTGTCAAGACAGTCCACCACTGACTGTTAACGTTGCTGTAATATGTACTATAAAAACACTGTCGAAAAGTTGTTATCAGACAAACTATTTGAACAGATACCATCAGAGGCCAAAAAGTTAGCAAGTAAGAAGCAAAACGGTAGAACGTCCCGACTTTCCCAAAGTAGTGTTTAATGTAGAACCCGCAGCAGTAAGCGTTCTGGAATAAGAGACCGCATAAGAAAATCCGTGATGTCACACTTAGTACACGTCTTGTCCACACATTTTTAACTGTGAAAAAAAAAAAGCAGGAAAATAAAACATGCAACTAAGACACTTGAAAAGCCTTGGAAGCCAAAATATTAAATTTAGTGTTTCGGGATTCAAAGTAAGTAAATTGCTAGGCTAACTTCGTCATTAGTACTCTACCAGAGTTGTCATGGATGAGTTATGTAAGATATGCCTGTTCCTTTGCAGACTGAAGTGTTTAAAGATCATAACCAGATAGGAGCGTACTCATCACATCTTGCCTGGCACTGTCATTTGACAGCAACCTGCACGGATAGACGAAGGGAATCAATATATGGTCTTTTACTACCACATTCCAAACGACTTGTTGGTGTGGAGGACACTTACTATTAGTTGAGGAAGCTTGTGTGAATAAGTGGGTGGAGAAGCAACAAAGGCCAATTTTACTGTGTCAGCATTATTAAGGTCAATGAGAGTACATTGGCAAAGTTAGGAATAAATCCTTCTCATTTCTCAGCTATTTCTATCTGTGCTTGCTATACACCACATCTCAAAGCTCCAGGTAAATTAAGTGAAGCTGGCGAGAGCTGAATCGGATGATATACGTGAGTGGACAGCCAAAAATCAGCTTTTATTATTCATCGTTCTTTAAATGTGACCACAAATTCTGATTCCGATGGCAAATGATAGCCTAATGCGTGTAACTCAAGGTATTGAAAAACTGGTGGTAGTTTATTCAAAGGTGAGCATATTTTTGTTCTTACCTATTGGGAAAAATAAAGGTGTTTGAAAGTTTGTAGGTTGTTGAGTTTAGTGTAGACACACATCGAATCCGCAGACGGGATAGGGATTAAGCTTGAATTCACATAAAAACAAACCAAAGTATATTTAAGGAGGAGATAATAAAACGTATGTCCATGAGACATGTGCATACAGAAATGAAACTAAGGCCATACTTACGTATCACGTATAGGTAGCACGAAAGGAATTGCTGGTTATGAAAGTGCTAGGAACATTTCATCCATGATCATATCATTTATTATCAATCACCATGTCAAGCAAATGCGACTGATAGATCTATGAAGATGTTGCATGTTTGAAAAAGTTGAATCTTAAGAGTTCTGATGTGATCGACTTCTATGTATGTATGCATGCAAAACCAAAAACTGCAAATTCAGATGCAGGGACCGTCATGGTGACACTGCAAGTTAAAACTATTAGCACTAAAATGACATTATGTGAATGCTAAATTCACACAGCGCAATTCTTGTGCTTACTCAGACCGCTTTACAAGGGATGTCAATCGATGTACTCGGTCTCAAAATGTGATTTTTTCCTCCACAACAACGTAGAAAACTTGTGCGGTCTTCTGGGATACAAAGAAGACATTAATATGCAATTATTCGCTAAACGATATGCGTTTAGAACAGTCCCGTAGCCATACAAGGTACTGATGCAGGCTAGAAAGCTTCCGGGGGAAATATATTTTAAGAAAATTCAGGGCATTTTCAAGCAATGACGACTTTTAATTTTCTAGAGAGCAAGAATTTGCCCCCCTGGCATACGACCTTTCTTAGTTTCTTATCTCTAACATTCTGTCGACCTCAACAGCTATTGCTAGTGTCACAAGAGATCGCCCTCTCGTCACATATGTCACTTCCACGACTGCATTAAAAGCTATGTAGGTAAAGTGTCTCATACTTACCTACTGTTATAGAGGAAGTACAGTCAGTTTCTTCACATTCAGAAGACGGTTTAGACCATTCAATCAAACCTAGATACCACATCACTATAATAAGACTGATAGGAAGCTGCTTCTTCGAGACTGACAATACTTGATTATTTTCATTCTTATTATCTTCCATCCTCTTTATCTTCGAATCACTTTTGGTTCTTTCTGGTCTAGTTGAAATGCAATGAAGTTTAGGCTAGTGTATCTCTGTTCCTTGAAAGCATGCGTGTAATCAGAGTGTAAAAACGTACTAATCATTTATCTGTATTTAAGCGATGACTGTGCTTGTGTGGTTTACTTCCTATTGAAATCATTTGCTGTGGTGTCTTGTATTGTTTTAAAACCTACACCTGATTGACTTCGTATAGTTTTATTTTGAAAAGGCTTATAACAATTCTAGTTTCGTTTTCATTTTTGAACAGAGTAATCATCCCTCAAAAGGTTACTTTAGTTTCAATATTTGTCGAAAGGGAAAGGTACCACCCTCGTCCTTGAAATAAAGGCTGGGACAGAAGCATATTTTAGCGCCCTGAGAGTTTAGAAGAGGAGTTAATTTGCCTACCCCAACTCCAGCCTAATTTCTAAGCAAATCGAAAAAAAAGTCGAATCATTTACACAATAAATCAATCGCTAACGTGATATATAACAGTCAGTTAACTGAAAACAGACTGAAAGTCGTCGAGTTATTTACACATCATCTGTAAATCCATTGACCGACCTATCAATCAAATACAATACATTACCTTTCTAAACCTATACGAAAGCAAAACAAACCAAGATGTGGTAAGTAATCCATAGGCGACTTGTAAAATGCAAACTTTTAAACGTTCTTTGACACTGGTACGAGAGTTGGCTTATTCGGCTTAGCCGGATGAAAGTGCCAAAATCTAAGGTGAATAACAGGAAAAGGATGTATCGGCATATGTTGTATACCGAGAGTAAGACTGAGAGTTATGAACATATCGAGTGACGCACTTTTGATGTAGACTGATTGTGAATTCAGATGTGTGATTTCGGTTTGCTCATGTATATTTTGTACGCGAAGACATTATGGTGTAAGAGGTTCTGTTTACCTTAGCCGAGATCAAGAGCTATATGTAACTGCACGACAGCAGTTCACTACTTTAAACAATGCACAATTCCCTTTTTCTAAATGTGAAATGTGGACTTCCCGATTGGTCCAGTCTGGAACCCGTACCTTTTATAACCTATATAAACGATATTTGATTTGTTTCTATATCAATGTCATATTCCTTGATACTTTTTGCATATGAAACCAATATATTTTCACAGATAGTAACAACAACCCGGAGAAAACTCTAAACAATGAATTGTGTAAATTTTATAAATGGTTTGTGTCAAACAAATTATCATTGAACGTAAATAAAACTAACTGCATGTTGTTCATTGCAGGTAGAAAATGTTATAGCTTCAACACATGTATGAATAGCGTTACTCTTCTAATAGTAAAGTGCACCAAATATTTAGGAGTAAACAATTATGACAAGCTCTCGTGGGGTGATCACATTAAGTATGTTTAGTCACAAACTTTAAGACGTTTCGGTATTCTATTCAAATTAAAATCTACTTTGCGACAAAGATTCCTGATTTTAATTTAATAGAACATAATAATGCTCGCATTTTCTGGCCAGGCACCACTCAATCTACACTCAATAAATTGGTAGCTCTTCAGAAAAACGTTATTAGGCATATTACTTGCTCTGCACCACGGGACAAGAGCCGTAATCTGTTTGCTTCTTGTATTTAGTTAACTTACATGACGTTATTACTGTGAATATAGTAGCATATTCTTTTCGTTGCTGGATTTAGCTACTTCCAGGTTCTTTCACTTATTTTTATGAAATCAACATGTCTTTACATAACTATCAGGCCGGACAGTCTAACCAACTTCATATTATTCTCGTCCATAGAGATGCTTATATAAGAAGATTAAAATATCAATCAATTATACAGAGGAAAGTAGAAACGCGAAGCTATAGGTTTGATGAATTTCAAGTTCTTTTGAAGTTAACTTAATGGAGTATAGCAGTATACTAAAATGCTAGGAATAGAAAAGAAGACGCGACACTTAGCTTTCCAATTGAAAACAGATTGATGTAAACTTATTGTATATAGATGAAAAAATTTTGAAAGAAAAATTAAAAGGCCTATATACATTTTCTTCCATAAGTTCATAAATTATTTACCTGTTTGTACAACTTAAGCTTGAAAGTGCCCAATAAGCCCATAAGGGCACTGTCCAAAAATGAGAATGTAGAAAAGTGGTTTGTCAAGAAACCACTTGAAGTAGGACAACTTTGATATCAGAGCGAATTCAAAGTTTTAAGGCGAACATTTCTATTGAGTTTGCGATCTTGCATTTTTTGAGCCTTTTTTCTCTTCATGTCATAAACGTAGTAAAACAAAATACAATATAGAAATTGCTAGTTGATGGAAAAAGTTGAGACTTTAGAAAATCTCTGCACCTAAACTCTGTAGGGACTAAGCGGAGGGAGAGGAGATACCAGCTTTACCTGAAGTTGATCCAGACTCTAGAGCAGTGATGTTCAAACTTCAGTTTTAAATGTGAGGTGCCAAATGAAAAGGCTGGTTTGACGTTTGGGTTAGCAGGGAAGGATCCAGTGCTTAGAAAGAGGACACTCAGGAACGGAATCCATACTTTGGATGTCCTGAAGGTGTATTTATAGCAGGATGCTGCATACTAGGAATCGGTTCCTTATAGGGTTATCTGCACTCGTTTACAACGTCTTCAGGGAGCAACCCGACCTCAGCTCTTCAGCATTTCAGAAGTCCCAGATCGCAAGAAATCGCACTTTAAACAACAAATTTTGTCTATAATAAAGGGTGACGAAAGGATTTGCACAGCAAGGAGCGAAGCTTCCCGACGGTGGAAGGGGGAACCCCGACGAAGGTGCCGAGTTAAAGAAAGGATGGGAGACGGGAAATTTTTATCGCCGAAAATTTTGAGACTTCCATTCAAGACGAGTTAACAATTTTGGGATTTTGTTGAAAAAACTGCCCTCATTAAGAACCAAGCTAAGAAATTCGTCTATACGACTGGTCGTTGTTAGAACATTACTTACTGTATAGTATCTTTTAAGGCTTCCGGACAAAACTGGCCTTTCCCTGAGGAAGTGGGCAGCCTTCCTAGATGGAATTCACGTTACGTCTATCTACAATTCACCGTCTAGTATTTGTGTAACACTAGTATGATCATTTAGATGTACGTTATACGTAAGTTTGTACATGTAGGAGAAACATTTGTGTATCCAAAATAAAAAGGTGGAAACAAAAACCCCACCCTGAAACCGATAAAGTCATAAGAGGTCGCCCGTATCCTTTCCAGGTGCCAAGTAAGCTCTAAATCAGTTATCTTAAAAGACGGTCAAACAGAGTAGTGGTGATGACGTTCAGGGCCCCATTCCAAAAAATTCGGAAAATTAGAGTTAATTATATGGTCCTTTGTTATTCAACAGATTTGTGGAACGAGCGAGCGTGGATAAAACGTTGCAATCGTAAAGTTAGGTGATGCTACTCAGTAATTTTTGATTCTACAATTATATTGAAAGATGACTTTGAGAGGTTTTAATGTCAGTAATCAATCAGCACACCTTCAACACAATACGCTTTTGAATTGTACAATCACCTCACCTACATTTAGATTTCAAGGATACACATTTTTGCTAACGTCTTTGTCATTGTTAATACATGCATTCAGCATAGCACCGCTGCATAACTACATGCCACCGTGTACGAAAAACACGGTGTACATATTAAACAAAATACATAATCGTGGCTAGATATGACTGAACAAGGAATATGCAATAAAACCTGCTCAGTAACATAGCACTACTCCTGGAGAACAAACCTGGAAGATGTCAAACAGTAGTGACTTGAAATACATAGTTTCAAATATATGTAAGCCTAGATGATTAGCCTTATTCCAAATTTCCTACTCTGTTTGTCGAATATGATTTTTCCAACCAAAAATCAATTCAAGGGTCGCACCGACAGGGCGTGGGGGCCGTGTCTGATAATCACTGCAGTCTAATGCAAGCCCGTAGGCAAAGTGGGCGGAAGGAACAGGGAGATGAAACCCCTAGAAAAAATTTTGCTCTCTTAAAAGTTGCTACTACCTTCAAAAATTTTCCACACCTGGCTCCCTGAAGAAACCCCGCACCCACTGAAAAGTATATCTCCCCCTTTCAGTAGCTTGTCTCTCTAAGGACCTGCTCAAATGTTGCGTACAACCGTTAGCTCTGTAAGTATATTGTGAAGGATCTTAATTTTAATTTCGATAAAAATAAGTCCTAACATCCGTTTTTCCAGACAACTAAACGCCAAAATGTCCGTTGCTGATCACACCAAGGGCAATTCCGAAAAGTGGGATAATGTAAACCCCTATAGTATCATTCAATGTGTCGGGATGCAAATGTCGAACGAATTTCTGGAGATGTTTCCAAAAGGCAGCATCACCCGATGTGTACGTCATATTTATTTTCAACTTAAAGCGGTCCCATTTGTACTTCAGATCTATGCCTCCGACAACGAAAAGTGCGAATGTAACTACCATAAACTTTTCACAAAAAACTAAAATATCAAATATCTTGTATGTCAATGTCTTATTTTTTGTCAAGCTGTCATATTCGCAATCCACACGACAAAATTGAGTAATATTTGTTTTCATATTTAACCCCCACTCAATTTGATAAAAGTCATAGGAGCCATCCTCAAAGATAGAGGTCGCATTTCGAGATGTAGCCTCCTGGTACTTCCAAGTAAAGAAAGCAGTCAGTCCAAATGTGGTACTAAAGAGAATAAAGTTCAACCACGGAAGAAGCAATTGTCGTAGTTGGTAGTATTCACTAAAAAGTTGTCCAACTTTTTGAATGCAAGCTTCAAGATTGGGACAATGCTCACGAACATACCAGGCAGTATGTTGACTCTCTTCTCCAAGAATTGATCTTTGCAGGAATAGGAAATAGCAAAATGTCGAAAAGAAAAATAATCCGCCAATGTGAAAAACAAGAGAAACGTACTTCGGCCAGGGTCTGCAGTCTATATCAAGGCTAAGGAAATATTTCAGCTCGAAATATGAATTGACACCAGCCAGTAAATAAAAAAGTGCAAGAGCTCCTAATTCGTAAAGAGGTGCCTTCTTGCCGAAACATTTGGATCGATTATACCATTTACGTGCAAACCATTGTTCGTTGAATACATTTGCATATGTATATTTGATTTCATTTCCAGGTTGCTTTAAGTAGTTTTTGAGTGCAGCGGTTATGCAAACAACTTGTGACGACATCAAGATTGGCCAGTAGAACAACGTAAAGGATGTAAATCGAAGAAGATGATCCAAACTGCCGTAGTAGCAGACACAATACCAGGTAGCCGTAAACAGCGACCCCAATGTCATAATCAGTAAGAAGGTCATAGACGTCAGGAAGAGTGCTCTCCTCTGCCAAGTTGGTCGATCTGAGAAATTAAAGAATAACTTTTTTCTGTAAAGATGTTTAAAACGGTCTAACACAAAAGATCTATATACTTATTAGTGGTTTCACATTGTTCGTGGTATGTTTCATTTTCAGTAATGCATATGTCACTTGTTAGTTTTTTCACATAGGATGCTTTACAAAATTGAAACCTTGACGGCTTATCTTCGATTCAAAGACACGTTTCATAAAAAGTGAAATGATAAAATAACGTGAATATACCGAGTTTTCTTTCAAGCCTACCCTGTTCGTCCGTTTCATTGACAATTTTTTATGATATGGGAACATGGTTCCCAAGCGTTAGATACGTTTGTAAATAGCACCAACAATTTTCATCCCTCCATCAAATTCACTGTTGAAAAATCTAATGTGAATATTGCCTTTCTTGACACCTGCGTTCAACTTGTCGACGGCCAACTCCAGACATGCGTTTTTTTTTCGAAACCCACCGACAGTCACACCTATCTGGACTTCAATAGTTACCACCCCTTCACGTTAAGCAATCTATTGAACATAGCCAATTACTGCGTTAGAAACGTATCTGCTCTGAGCATCACTGTTTCCAAGAACAGGCCAGCATACTCATTAACCACTTCTTAAATTGTAACTATCCGTACATGTTCATTAAAAGGATTTTTGACAAAGCTGCACCCATCCCTAGGAGTCTTCTACTAATATGCAAGCCAACCAATGATGTAAATCGTGTACCCTTCGTACACACCTACAATGACCAGCTAGAACCTTTTCTAACACACATGCAAAAGGAATGGGCCATTCTCTCCAGGGAGAGTGATATCCAGGAGCTATTTACCCAACCCCCTGTTATTGCCAGACGACAACCCCCCTAACTTACGTCAATTTCTGGTCAGGAGTAGACTTTATTCAAAATCTACCCCCACTCAGGGCAATATACGGTGTGGTAAGTCACCTTGTAAGGTCTGCGACCACATGATCACAGACACTGGAGTTATTTTCCCCCCTTCCGGTTACAAACGTAGACCAGGTTCCTTCAGCTGTGATACCTGTGTAACGTGGTCTATCTTCTCACATGCTGCCTCGGCCCCACTATTCAGTACATTGGTCAAACTTCCACATCATTTCCCTGACCATAGCCTAAATAACCTAAAGTTTGCGATTCTCAACGGCAACTTGACCGACACAAGTAAAAGGACCCTCGTTGAAAAAAAAATTGATCCACAGAACCGGTATGTGCACGGATTTCATAGGGATTTGAGCTTTCTCCCTGGTTTCAACTTTTACAAATAGTAAACATATGGGCTAGTAAACTTTTCATTCTCAACTGCACCTGTGGAAGGACCAGGGGTCATATATATATATATATATATATATATGTATATATATATATATATATAAATATATATACATATAGGTACGTCACTCTACCTATATATATATATATATATATATAGGAACACTGGCATTTGGTTTCATTACGAGGACTGTCAGTCAACCCTCTAACTTCAGAAGCAGATATGTGGGAGCAATAACACAATGTGTTTTATAACGAGTAGTTCCACCCGCTCTTTATAAATACCCGTGCCGTAGATCCTTTATCGTACCTGCCTTTCCAGCTATTACGTACAGTCATGTGATTCCGAGGACAAGTACTAAACGTTGGTCCCATTGTCGTTGGAGATGGCGGGAATAGTTTTGGCCCTTTTGGTATTTTGTTGTGTTTTTGTTTGGTGCATCTTATGGTTTTTGGTTTATGGATCTCCATGCAAAGAAAGGAAATATTGTCATGCAGTACGTTTGCCGATACTCAAATCCACTGCAGTATCCTAGATCGGGACACATATCCTACCTCTAGAACACAACAATAATAGACACTTGCTTTAATTCCCTACAGCGTAAATCGTGTATTAACTAGTACACTTAAGTGTAAAAACTTCTCTGCAGAAACACAATGGCTGTGCAGATAGTTGCTGATGAACTGCCTGTTTCATGGTCAGATGTGCTGCAGGCTAACCAGACAGGAGTATCTGACAGGTTAATACTTGATTTAACAGAGATGTGAAGCTTAACAAAAAGTGCAACGTAGCACCTAACCAGGGAAACACCGCATGTTTATGGGGAGATAGAAATGAACAGTGAATTTAGATACCAAATAGATGCAATATTGGTTTTAACCAGATTTCAGTTTAACAATTCGTAATGGCAAAGTTTGATGTTTTGAAATCTTACATGAACTTTAACCACAACCACACATTGTGGGACTATTCAACGTAATTTGGAGCACCTATATGCAAAGTATAAAATTATTCAGTCATTCTTCTGGAGTTATTACGTTTACGTGGTTTTCTCAGCTTGGCCTCTGGTGACCTTACATGACCTTTGACCATCCGCCAAACCACTATTTCTTAATGCAGTGGGGAGCGTCCACATACCAAGTGAGAGATCCCTCAGTTTTCTGCTCAAAACATCACGTTTATGAGATTTTTAACTTTGACTTCCAATAACCGCACATGACTTTTTGCGATAGGGATTTCTTCAGTGCAAGGCATTTGCACACTTTGTATTAAGTCCGTAAACTTTACTCTCCTTGAAATATCGTTTTTATGAGTTTTCACAGTTTGACCTCCTTGAAACCACAAATTACTATTGACCTCTATGAAAAAGAGGCTTCTAGAAGTTTATGGAACATAGCTATCCGACCTGTGAGATCTATCAAGATTTAAGTTAATGAGATATAGTGTTTACGAGATTTTCACCGTTTGACCTTTGGTGACCTCAACTGACTCTAGCCGCCATCAAAACCAACAGGTTTTCTATTTAATGTATAACACCCACATTGGATCCCGCTATGTCGTCGTTTTGAGATAAGGAATTTACAAGCAGTATGTAATGTTTTCGAAGTGTCATCTCTGGTGACCTCAGATGAGCTTTAAATTCCACAAAAACAGTACGGTTTGTAATATTTAAAGTATACATCACTCCTTTCTGTTTATGCAACGTTATCAAGTTTTAACCTCTGGAACTAAAATGACCTTTCATACCCACCAAAACAATACGAACCTATTTCTTGGCAAATGTATGTACTAAGTACGAACCTGGTACCCACTATTGCTATCTTGAGATACCGTGGTTTGAAGCTAAGAGTCACAAATACCAACACATTCCCACTTATACGCTCTGGTGATTACACTAATTTCTTTTGTCTTCTGTAAGGAATGAAAAGGGGTGACACTGTCGAGGACAACCATAAACTCCTAAGTCGTAATATATCGATCTATAATTTATCGCCAATTAATTCATCATTTCCATATAATCGTTGTAATTCCTGAATGTTGTTTTGAATGTTGTGGTGAATGGATGAGTTGAATGGTGAGCTGAGTTGTGTACGGTGTGAGATGTGAGAGGTGAGAGTTAAGGCGTGTCTGGACATGTTTGGGCGTGTTGAGACTTCTTTTGAGGTACGTTGTGTGTGTAATTGGATTGCGGGGCAGAGTGCAAGTGCGAGTAGTGTGTTGTCATACCGATCAATAGAAGTGTAATTCAACGAGATCAAACGTCTGTAATTCCGATCAAGAGAATCCTGCAATAATCACTGTGAAATCGAAATCTAGCCTACTGCATATATCTTGTGAAGTCTCCTTCTATCTTTCCCTGCTGCTTGTGAGCCATTAATTGATTTCTGATGTTTCTACTAAACTACGATCCTACGAAGAGGACCTCACAACACAATTCGCTGCGGATACGATGCGGCTTTGTCGTTGCCGGCAAACAACGGAACGGGCAGACGACAGACACACTTTTAACATATTTTAGCTCACAATTTGATCCTATCCTCTTCAAGACCTCGCATGCAACTTACCGTATGCAGCAAGGTATGTACGTACATGAAATACTTGTTTAATTTATTATTTTCATACTTAATCATTAGTAACAAAAGGGTGTATTGTAACACTTCCGTTGGGTTACACATTCATTTTATGTAATATGCACAACGCGCAATACACACTAACAGGATGACTCTATTGATTACAGGAAATAAGGAAAGATTTTAGGGTTAATTATTCTAAACCGTCACAACTTAAAGAGGTATAAGATACAACGTACAAAAAGAACCAATATCTATGTAACAAAACAAATCAACACGTGAATAATCTAGGAGACGATAAATGTATTGTAACAAAAACATATTTCACCCAGTGGCGTAGCTAGACATTTTTTGTGGGGGGCAAAGCAAAAGAATTCCGACAGATTATTACCTTGACAGTTGCTGGAAGTTCTAGGGACCTTTTTTTTTCTTTCTTTTTTTTTTCTTTTTGCTTTTCGGGTAGTTTTGAGACCGACTCTTGACTTTCACGTTGACATATCGGTGTGTAATTCTGCTTAAATGCATAAAATGTGTTGTAAGTGTTTCAAATGACTTGTTCTTATTTATTTCCGACAGAAACTAGAAATTTCCAACAGAGGCCTTGTGGGGGGGGGGGGGCTACCGCCCCCTGCCCTCTCTAGCTACGCCACTGATATCATGCAACTGACTGCACTACTTTTCCTAAAAACTTATTTAAGGAATGAGTGTTGTTTTAGAGCCTGGCCTTCAAATAAGTGCTTTTGTCATTTTGTTTTTGATAGGGGATGGGTTGTTACTTTGTGAATTTTCATTCCTTGCCGAAGGTGAAAGGAACCTGTGCCATCACGTAACCCATTGTACCGGTGAGTGTTCGTGGGTGAATGTCGGTATATGGGTTGTGAAGCTGAGATTGTAAACACGACATCTTAAGATAGGAATGGTGAATACTTATCATACGTGACATACAAACTTATCATATCAAGAAAAAGGGCCCTAATAGTTTTTGGTAGAGGTCAGAGTCATTTGCGGTCATTGGAGGTTAAAATTTGAAAATTTGTTAAACATGATATCTCAAAGCAGGAAGAATGGATATTTTTCTTATTCAGAACGTGGGTAAGCTACGATTAGTAAATGAACCCTCTCATATTTCGTCAAAGGCAAAGGTTATCTGAGGTCACTGGAGGTCGAAAATGAAAACCACGTAAATCGCGTGTAACACGTAATAGAAACGTTTTACTCTTGATGCATAGATATATCAAATTGAGGGCAAGAAACAGTATTGGTTTTGGTGGCGATCAGACGTCGTGGGAGGTCACAAGATGTCAAAAATCAACACGTCTTAAACATAATATCCCTTTCACATTAGCATGTAGAAACGTTAAACTTAGAATAAATATTGGAGTTTGTTTTGGTAAAGTTTAAATGTCATCTGAGGTCACCGGCAGGGTGACTACAAAAACCTTGTGAACTGCTTGTAAACATGATTTTTCAAGAAGCGTACGATTGCGGTATCTCTTACTTAGTATTACTTAGTATATGGATGCCCCATAGTGTTAACAAAACCTTTTGCTCTCGGTGGAGGTCAAAGTTCATTGGCGTCACCAGAGTTCGCATCGTGAGAACTTTGTAAGCACGATATCTCATAAAGAAATAAATTAACTTGATGGATGTCATAGTTGCCATGTGGATGCAATCAAAGAAATGTGTGGTCGAAAGAGTTAAAATTGTGAAGACATGTAGAACGCATCTGGATATAACTTGTGGGTTCTGGAAATTGCTACATGCCACCCAATTTTGCAAAATATTCTGTTTTGTGTCTTCTTAAATGGAACAGAACTAACTATTTTTTATAAAATTACAACTTACAACAACAAATTGGTACTAAATTTTAACAAATTTTGTAATAAAATTAAGTTTTGGTGTAAATCAAGCACAATTCTTATTTCAAAATTCTTAATAACTTCAAATTTGTCATTTCTTTCATATTGGACTAATTCACCTTAAAAGAAAAAACCACATGCCTTGAAGACCAACTAACAAATTAAGGAAGGAAAGATAAATTCAATTGAATAAAAACTCTGTATTTCTTATTGCACACCTACCAAATTGCATGAACTCAGTGAACACCTTGCAATAGAAATATTACACACTTTAAATAATATTAAAGATTGATTTCTATTAGGTCGCTTTTTGATTCTCCAGTATAGATGAAATGCAAATCAACCCCCTTTTATTTAATTAATATACTGCTATTGGAGCAACAAAAAAGACTGAATAGAAGAATAACCTGGACTATTTAATCTCCTCAAACGTCTACTGGGTCAACAGAAAATGACCAATAGAAAATTTCAAAAATACAATTTGTTGTATAATTGTGGCATAAGGAAGTGAGTGCTTCTATTTTCAACGTGAAAATTGGTTTAACTTCTTCAGACTAAATTTCAAAATAAAAGACAAACTTGCACTTGTTAGAGTTATCAGGCAACGAGTTCCACAGATAACCATCTAGGTATCTAACACTTTGTCTTATTTTTTGTTTGCACAAAACTCTACACTCTAAAAACGTCCGGGTCGAATTAAACCAAAAAAGGATCAAATGGACACTTAATTAAATAGAATCATATACTTGACTAATTTCTGTTGAAAACTAACCACTGTCTGTTCAAAACGAACCAATCTACTCAAATATTTGACCAGAGTTCGGTTTATTACCCCATTGAATGGATTTGGTTCAATTCTGAACCGGACGTTTTTATAGTGTCAACTGCAGAGAGAATAATTTTATTTACTCTCCTGAAGACAGTTGCAAGAACATAGTTAACTCACTGATGATTGTCAGTCGGTCTTGGCACACCTCGTCGTAGTTAGTGACTGGATTACACCACTCTATTAGTCCAAGGTACCACATAAATAGAGAAAAGATTTTACCGGGTCTTCTTTTATAAGAAATATCCTTCTTTGTTGTTGACGAATTAATCAGAGAATCGGATTCCATTTTACTCTAAACTGTGTCAGTTTACAAGATGCACGTAGCTCTGTTAACACTTACAATCTCAAACGGATTCCTTTTGATGCTGACAACTAATGGGGTATGCAACATGTATGTTAAAGGCAATCAAATACAAACAGAGTGACAAAAATAGAAGCAGTTCATTACAGTATCGAATGAAGAAGAGAATGTGTTCAAACAACGAAACAGGATGCTCCGATGCCGTCTGGAAACCTTCTCATGATAGCTAATGAGCAAGCCATATTCATAGAATGATCATGTTATAACTCAAAAGTTTCGATCGCACCTGTTTCCTCTTGGATACTGAAACTGCAGTAGTGGACTGGTGTGGGTTGCCATCAGATTAATGACTATTAATAAAGTACAAAGAAGCACATAAACAGTAATAAAATGATGGCTGGGGGTTTTCATATGTAAATGACCATACCATCACTCGACAGGTCCAAGAAGTCAACATCGGCTCGGCTAATGTTGTAGTTACGCTTATTCTAAAAAAAAAAAGAAAAACACTACGTGAGTTTTTATTAGCATAACGTGGAGATCATTGTGGGTTTTGATTAGCATGACGTGGAGATCATTGCAGATTGCCAGAGGTCGTAGTTATCTTTTCGTAAATCTGAAATGAAGACACCACTTGAAGAATTTAAAACCGTTGAGAATGTTTAGACAACAGTTACAAATGGTAGCATATGTCCATATCTATGCAACAGATTGGATCTAATCTTACAATTGACACGGATGCTGACTTTTTCTACACTAGTTCACATACGCCAATCCTCATTTCATGTTTGAGATCTTTTCTTCCCTCGTATTTACTTCTCTTTACAAAAGCATACCAAAATTGTCAGTGATATCACTTTAATAGACGAAAGGCATTGATTTTTAAATTTAAGCGTAGATCATCATGCAGTGTAGCTATTTTGTACTATTGTAAATAATGTGTGAATTCCCCTGTTCAATATCACAGCCACCTAATTTTTTCATGCTATTGGCAACTTGGCGCTCAGTACTTGATGTAGATACCAGGAAGTCTGATCCAAGGTAGCGAATATCCACACCATTTTCTCTTTTCTTTTGCTACTTATGGAGTAGTTAGGTACGTTTTTAACAGGCTTCCAACAGGTGGCATTTCAATGTGATCTAAAGGCCACTGGCTGGTAGTCACCGCATTCTGCCAAAAGAGTTGGATTCTAAAATATACTCTGTAAATAATGCAATTTCTCGGTAAATTCATAGCTAAAAATTGTCAAGACGAAAGGTCGAGGACACTTCGTGGGAACACTTTTGAAATTGAACAATGCCATAGAGGTTCTTCAGTGACGTCACGAATACATGTGACAAGGAGATAGTCAGCCATATCTGACTTTAAACTTACCGTACGCAACAGAAACGCTGTGTACAACTTGTATAGGTTAAAGCTTAACCTGACAAGTTCAGTAGCGTAGCCAAAGTGGGGACAGGGGGCAGAGTGCCCCCGGGCGAAAAATCGAAGAAAAATCGGGACGACGAAAAATGAAGAAGAAAAGAAAGGAAGAAGAGGAAAGGAGGGAGGGAAAAAGAAAAATATAAAAAGAGAAAAGGGGAAGGAAAATAAAATGACAATAAAAATTGGAATTATTATCGATGAATGGAAAGGGTGTAGAGAAGGAAAGGTCGTGATAAAGCAGAAAACTGGTTCAAATATCGACGGGACGAGTACTGAAACAGGCAGGACTAGGGACCGTGGAAAAGACCGAATTAAGGGAATGACCGAATAGGGCCCAGAAAGCAGAACCCCAGATTGTGCACGGAAAGGAGGAAGGATAAGGGAACTAGGAAAGGAAATAGAGAGCGTTAGACGACCAGGGAGTCCGCGAGGACAGACTATGACGCAGAGCAGAGCAGAGATAGAGGGAGGAAAAGACAAGGACGTAAAGAAAAGCTGGCAGCGTGGGAGCTGGAGGGATGACAGCTACCGTACGCGTCCCGATTTTATCTTTTCATCCCTATCAAAAAGTGATACTTAAAATCACTGTACCGGTGCAGATTTTCTTTTAAAGTCACACAATGAGTGAAAAAGAGCCAGTTGCCATGCAGTGCGTTGCCACGAATTGGGGTTTGGTATCAGACCCTAATGAGTGGGTCAAAAAAAGTAGACAAGTAAAGAGAACTAAATGTGAATTGGATGAAATAGATAACGTTTGCAATGTAAAGTGAAGCATGTCAAGGAAATTCATACTAAATGGTTTTTTCGGCGCGCTTCGCTCTAATAAATCATAATTGCATAGGTTGCCGTTATAGTTAGTTTTACAGGACAGTTTGAGCAGAATTTACTCAAAGCCTTATGCGTCCCTCATTTACCATCATCCATCCTCCCAGGTGCAGATCCAGAGGGTATGGATCCCATCTCCTCTAGGCAGAAAATAGGAACAAATTTTGAAAAATAAAGGAAACAAACAAGAAAAAATGATCTGGAAAGAAAAGAAACGGAGAATAAATTAGAAAGAATTTTAGCCAATTGAAGAAGAAGAATGCCTTGCAGGGCAAGCTCTCTGAATTCAAAAAGGATTTTTCCCTTGTGCTTGTTTCTTTTTTGCTCTTTGTGAAAATCTTGAATGGATTAACCCTTATAGACGTTATGCATTGATATCACACTGACGTCATTTTGGGTGAAAACAATGAAGCACACGTGCACCCATGGCCTAGATTTCGCCGCACGTGTAGTAGACTTACGCGCGTATACGATTGGTTGACAAATCAACTGTCTGCATTTATTGGTGTAACTTGCAATGATATGCGCTTTTCCCCCATCTTCCTCCAAACGAGGGAGCACTTTCCCCTTTATGACATCATATGCATAAGGTCTATAAAGACCCATGTAGTTCCTGGCATAATTCATCCGCTCCCATCTACACTCACCCTATCACCGTGACCATCATATTGACCGTACCGATAGCCTAGTCCAAGTTAAGTAATTATAAAAATATCAAATTGTGATTCGATATTGTTTGTAGTGCGCATCCAATTCCATTTTAAATAGTTAAATATTTCGTTCAGGCTCGTCGGGTCACATGGTAAGCCCACATAGACACTAAAACATGCGCTAGCTCCACCCATATTTTGCATTACTAGCTGAGATGTAGGCTGATGTGATAAATCTTACCTCTGTCCACTTAGATTTTAATTTTCTGTCAGGGGGACCCCCTGGTGTGGCTGACTAAGGCAGCAATCCTCCTAAAAACTATAAACTAAAAAATATTTGATAATTTTAAGTGCAAATTACAACACCTGGGAAGTGTCATTTCCTGTAATCTGGGAAGGCTTATTGGCCAAAATATTACCCTGTACGCTCCACGCCAACTAGTGGTGGCGCTCCGGTTGGATAATGTCTCAAAGGTCTCTCTGAGGAAAGGTTATGGATCCCTTTGGGAAAAATTCCTCAATCTTACGTCCAGTTTACCACTGACAAGGCACTCGAGCGTTATCAAATCGATCATGATTTCTTCCCCGTTATGAAAAATAGTTAAATTGTTATCAACGTGACTTTATCAGTTCGCATACTGATAAAGGCCATTTGAATATCAAGTCGATGTTGTATTCTCATGCCCTAATTCTTTACAATTCCAGAGCTTCCGGACTTGAAAAGTGGGGGGTGGTAAGCTGGACCCAAAGCAAACGGTGGGTGGGAGAGACCCTCTTCTACAATTTGGAAAATCATGATATTGGGAAGAAAATTTTCATTTTGCCCTCCTACACCCCTTCCGAAGAGTCTGGCTACGCGGCTGGACATGTTTAGTTCCTTCTTTTCAAAGAATGTTTCCTGAATAATAGCCAAAGAAAATCACAGTTCCTGCAGTTTAATTATCCATTCCCAACGAATATACAACTTAGAGATACCGGGTTTCTAAAATTCTTCAGAAAAATATTGAACTTGGGAGTCCGCAAAACTGAATTATCTAAGTTTTCACTTCATATTCGGTAAGCGACTAAGATGTAACGATACTGTTCGTTACAAAGCATTTTAAACCCAACGCATGTAGCCTTTAAGCAGGTCTTTGGGTACACGTACTTACAATCGATCGCTAATAGTTTAGTTAAGATAATATTCCTTGAAAAGAAGGAACAAATTGTTTCACTCTTTGGCAGGTACTGTGTGTACACCGTGTAGTTAACGCGCGTGCACTAATTGCGGTACAGGTAAAATTAAGACGTTACATGAAGAACTTCTACAAGTCGTGTCTTTGCATGTGGAAATCATGATGATTCTCGAAAGAAACATCTGATGCCATTGAAACTTGTGCATTGCCAGATGGCTCTTAGCAGGTGTTAATAGGCGAGCCAGTACCTAATCATTTATCTATCAAATAATCAAAATAGAAAAGAAAAAACCTAGTCTCTTCATGACATAGGATCCAAAAGATCTCAAGCCTCATCTACTCCGTTTTATTCAACTTTCTTCTCAATTCAACTAAGGTTTTAAATTTCTCCCTTGGTCCCACATGAAGCACTAGAGGCAATGTTCAAACCAATGTGCTGGACCATTGGCTGGCCAACATGCAGCGGTTAAAACATTTTGGCTAAAAGTACTTTACACATCTAAGTATTTATTTTGTGAGCCTATTTGAATTCGTTGGGAAAGGGAAGGGGAATGATGATATGGAAGCTAAGCTATGAGTAGGCTATCGCTATATTCCCACTTGTAAAGTAACGGCAATGGCAATTGCGACGGTGGACGCTGCGGCAACGGCAAAATTATAATTCTTAAAATAAAACAAAGGTTTGTTCACACTAAAAAGGCAACGACAATGCGGTTATCCGACATTCGGTTAAAACAAGGGCGTGTCCAGGGTGGTATTTATAGGCGGCCAAAATATGCCCCGACACTATCTAAGCGGAGCGCCACCATAAGTTGGCTCGGAGCGTACGGAGAAAATTTTGACAAAAAAATGCCTCCAAGATTGCAGGAAATGTCACTTTCTGGGTATTTTAAGTTTCATTTAAGCATTTCAAATTTTGTTATCTCATGCTTTGGAAATTCACAAGTGAGAAAATTCTAAGAGTACAGCTTTGAAAGAATAATTTGGATTTCAAATATCTTTTATGAGCTTTTCATTGTATTTGTTTTAAAGACGTAGGAAGCTGTTTTCTTGACTGGCTGGGTTTGAAGGTAGTGTTTCGGACCGTTCCTGGGGGAGAGGTTTAAGGGGAGGGGATGTCCCCTTTCCTTAGGTAAATTTTTGAATATATGAAGTTCCTTAGACGCAATTTAGTGTAATATTTTGCAAATTTTAAGGATCTATGTTTTTGTTCTTTTCACTTTTGCTACGATAACTCATAATATACATGTAGGCGGAAAAAATAACTTTTTCCTTCTCATTTCTTCAGATTAATCAAGTTGGAGTGAAACAACTCACAAATTAATGAATGAATAGTAACGCATTTGTCTCAAAAGTTAAAGAAGTCAAACCGACTTGTAAGCGGCTACACAACTATCAATTGCCAGTTGTTAAAAGGAAATGTACAGTAACGTATTGCTGCCACTAACAATGCTCTGAACATATGATAATGGACTGAAATAAAAAACATTTAACAAGGAAACAATTGTTTCTAAAATGAAGACTTTATTAAACTTGAATATGCAAGCAAGAAGATGCAACCTAGCCCCCCGGGATTGCCGATATTATACTGTGAAAACAGTGGCGCCGGCAAAGGATGGTGAAGGGGGCACTACAGAAGATGATGCCTTAAGCCCACTCCAGATAAACCCAGAAAGGCGGTGTGAATTGTGCATATACGCATCGGTGGCAGTTTGCATTCGGGGCAAATCCTTCCTTTGTCACCTTGTGCATGTGATGTCCTGGGGGAGGTCTAAGGGAAGGGGATGTTCCTCCCCTTTGCGATATTTTTGTTCCTTTGCGATAGCTTAGATGCAAAATGATGCTACTTTTGACAAACATTTTTACTGCTTATGTATTGGAAAACCCACAATTAGTAAATTCTTATTTTTGATTGACTGTAAAGGAGAGGTGTGTTGTCTAAGTGGAGGGCTAACAACTCCCCGGGCTTGAAAAATTCTTGTTTAGATAAGATAGCTTAGATGCAAAATAGTGGTATCTTTGCCAAATTTTTAAATTAATTACGTGCTTAGACATTATTAATGATAACTTCTCATTCTTTAGTGGCATTCTGGCTTTGGCACTGCACATTTTATAAACAAGTGCAACGACAAATAGGCCTACATTGCCTCAAAAGCAACTTACAGTATATGCTTCTCATGATATTGGATTACTCTAAGATACTCTATTAATGCAGGGTCCCTGCAGAGGTTGGAGATGTACTTTTTCGAACAAGTGTTTTGGTCAAAGTAATTTATTATTGCCCAGGTTTCAAGATAAGAAGTGTGTGCCGTGACGTGCGCGCTAAGCGGGGCGAAGTTTTGCAGTAGAAATCATTTAAAGTTGCGTGCAGACTTTGCACTGAGACGCTTTAAATTCCCAGCAAAATACATCCACCTTTTAGAGGGCGGCGAGCCTTTTGCCTAGTAATTCGTATAAGCTTTCAATTTCATAAAATTTGTCTTCCCCTGAATTCCACTCCTTTGCATTCTTGCAATGCTGTGTTCCTGCATAATCACTTCTTTGCATAAGAACAATCTATGTAATTGTAGAATTCAAAAATTGTGGTACTTTGAAAAGGATTTGCGATAATTGTGATAGTTTGAGAGACGACATGTGGATTAGAAATGATTAAAATAGATTCATCGGTGAGTCAGAAACAGTCTTCACCCTACCTCTTACAGAAATCTATAACTTAAACGCCTTTGTGGCTCACTTTAAAATTTTCGGGAAAATTTTCGGAAATCAATAAGGGGTGCACGTCCCCCATGCCTCCCCGTGCCGGCTCCACTGGTAAAAAATCAGTAAGAGGTAACTGAGCCAGGTAAAATCATAAAGTTGCTATTTAACACAAAGTCCCTGATGAGATCAGGGAGGTGGTATTAGCTGGAGATACATCGGAAAAACTTTCATCCACTTCAGCGTTTGGGAAATATCCTGTAACGAATCAGGGAGCATTGCATTTAACGTTATTTACCTCTTTGTGTGGTACCTAAACAACCTCAGCCATGCCAAATGCATCCTAAGAAAGGGACTTGACAGGTAACAAAGCTTTCATGTCTAGGTGCCCACAGACAGGAGCAAATTAATGTACTTGAATACAAAACGACTGTATATTGCCACCAAACAATCAGGTACGGACAGCAGAACACTCCTGCTCTACGCAAATGAGCCAAAAAGGTGTAGGCTAAGTCTAAATTTTAGAAACTCACTTCGATCATATATATATATATATACATACATATATATATATATATATATATATATATATATATATATATATATATTCTTATTTTTCCTTTTTCTCTCGATCCCCCATTTCCCTTTTTTTCTCGCCCGTATATTTCTTTTCTTCTTATTTTTTCTCCCCCTTTTCGCATTTTTTTTTATTTTTCCTTATTTTTTCAGAGGGGGGCATGGCCCGCTGGGCCCTCCTGGACACGCCACTGCGTTAAAAACGCACACGGAAAGGCTGAAATCCCTTCTGGAGCGATTCATCGTCGTCGCCGGATTGTCGCTATGCATATCATTGTTAGCAACAAGGTTACCTCCAAGTCCTCGAGACTCTTTTACACACAAAAGTCCCAGATGATTAGATTTATAGTGTTGATACTGAAAATTGCAGATGTAGCAGTTATATTTATTAAGTAAAGGAGCAACTATATTT
Organism: Holothuria leucospilota; assembly: GCA_029531755.1. Lineage (NCBI taxonomy): Eukaryota > Metazoa > Echinodermata > Holothuroidea > Aspidochirotida > Holothuriidae > Holothuria > Holothuria leucospilota. The sequence goes on from CM055982.1 coordinate 39,299,698, forward strand.
ACAGAAAATTCGTCCGAAATCTGCTTCATATTTGCTTGAGTTTAAATGCTTAACTTTTACGTAAAAGGGCCTTAGCAACCTAAGTTTTGTGCTGTGGATAGTTTTAGTCCACGTGAGGCAGGCACATAAAACTCCATGTACCTGTGAAATGGAATGTTAAGTGCATTGACCATGTAACGTAAAACCATAGCCGAATTTACCTTCGGGGGTCCGTAACCTATCGTATGAAGGGTTCAGTATCATTTGTGGTGATTTTTTGTGTGTGCGTGGGGTGGGGAGGGGCAATACGTGACACTATCTAAGCGGAGCGTTACCGCCATTGGAGTGTAGTCTACAAAGAAATTGTTGGTAAAACCCTTACAAAAAATTGTGTGGCAAAAGTTCCAATACCACACGTGAAATACTGTGTTTCGAACTGTGCAAAACTATGATAGGGTGTGGAGAGGTGTGAAATTTCTGTGAATATTTCCGTGACAATGTGTGTCATTAATAAACAGTTGACACACTTTTCCAAAGTGCCATGCATTGACCTGCATTTTCACAGTTTGGACATGAGGCAATGTGTGGAAAACCGAAAATCACGCTTTGACACATGTAACAGGAGGCAAACTGGGATAAAGTAGGCAATGTGTGGAAACGTGTGGAGAAGTGTGGTGCTGAGTGAAGTAAAGTCAACAGTTCGATTTCCTTTACTGGCCTTGTTGGCCACACTTTGCCCTGTTTTGCCACATGTGTCAACTTGACACAGCTTTCCCCACTTTGACCCAGATTTCAAGGTGTGACAATCATGCAGGGAAAAGCGTGGTCCTGTGTGTCACATTGGTTCCAATACCACATGTGTCACCACGCATAACCACACTTTTTTCCTTATGTATTTTCATATGCTCTGCCACAACAGATTACGTACGTTTACATGTGGCATGCCACACTTTTTCTTGTAAGGGAAGTGCCGATTTCGGCAGATTGCCGGAAATTCCCATTCCCAACCCTTTCAATTTGTATAAGACTTTTCTACCATGTATGGTTTAGAAATTTTTATCTCCCTTCTACCCCGCCTCCCCTCAAGAGAGACAGCCCAGACACATTTTATTCCGTTAATTAGATTATTGTGTAGTGGAGAAATAGAAATTGACATATAGACCCTGCTGTATTCATTTTTAATGGACATGATCAACATGCCAGTTATTGTGGTCGGTCGCATTTCCAGATGGTCACGTGACCACATTTCTTTCTTTCAGTTTATCGGATAAGTCCCAGCATGAAACATATCGATCTTTTGAGAAAAGATTAAGCAGGCTAATATACTTTGCATATGACGTAGGCCATGAAAGACAGATGTTGTTCAACATAGGTCTGCCTTTCATTTTATTGTCTTTGCAGATCGTCTGCATTTGTTCATATATTATCTATGTTTTGAATATCAATTAATTTCAAAATTTTTAAAACAGAATTCATTCAATATTCAATTAATGAAGCGAAAATAAGGAGATTGAAGTGCATAAACTTAAAAAAGTACACGTAGTTTTTTCTGGCAATTTCTTGGAGTTTCGTCAGAGTGGTATGGTAGGAGGGAAATTATACATTAGACACTTTATTAATATTATTATTATTATTATTATTATTATTATTATTATTATTATTATTATTATTATTATTATTATTATTATTATTATTATTATTATTATTATTATTATTATTATTATTATTATTATTATTATTATTATTATTATTATTATTATTATTATTATTATTATTATTATTATTATTATTATTATTATTATTATTATTATTATTATTATTATTATTATTATTATATTATTATTATTATTATTATTATTATTATTATTATTATTATTATTATTATTATTATTATTATTATTATTATTATTATTATTATTATTATTATTATTATTATTATTATTATTATTATTATTATTATTATTATTATTATTATTATTATTATTATTATTATTATTATTATTATTATTATTATTATTATTATTATTATTATTATTATTATTATTATTATTATTATTATTATTATTATTATTATTATTATTATTATTATTATTAGAGCTTTATATTCATGATTTGACGTCATATTTTAACAGAGAGTTGCAGGCTATTTCCATGGTTAAATGCTGTCATTGGGAAAATTTGACTTGCACACTATTTCGCATGCAGTGAGAGACAGTAAAAAAAGTACATAGCCTTACATAAAGTACAAAAATATGGGTCTTCCGTTCAAGGTCTTCATGCCAAGTTGATTCCACAGAACTGACGGTCGTCAGATTTGGCAATGAATTGCTAAAGTCTGGCAGTAAAAAAGGAGATTGGTCCTTCACTGCCTCTTTATCTTATCGACTTCTCAAGGTTGACTGGTACTGGGTGTCTTTTGACACAGAAATTTCTTTACAACAACGCATTTGGCAATAATTTTATCGAAAAAATCAGACGCTATGGAAAATTGACACCGTTCTTGATGCTAATTTTGTCAAGTTCAAGCCACCAGAACGTTAGAATTGAAAGATAAAAAACAAGAGATCACCTGATTTACACAATCACTAGACACCTTTTGGACAGCCACTGAACTTAATCCCGAGTCGGCTCACTTGTCACCGTGTTTTGCAGACTGAATATTTGTAACACGATCTGGTAGGTCAATAAAACTCAGGTGAGAGAGTGGGTGCAGCTAGGGAACAAGTCGTTCATGTGCTCTTATTTATGACTAGATAGATTTTGGGCTGACGGTTGTTTTATTGCTCTGTTCGACTGTGTCTTCTGTGGGTTCAACTTCTCATGTTTGAGCAATGGTGAGCACATGTTACATTATAATAATGTTTATACCTTTCTGTGTACACTTACATGGTATCACAACTGTGTGCCAGTAGCCTAGGATTGGGCGACTCCAATATATATTTTTGGAGTCTGGTAGTAACCGTTGCCCTTATAGTCCCGACGACCCTGAATGGAGTCCCGACTCATACAGGTATAAATGTCGATCATAACTGACACAAGACTATATACCAATGCAACAACAATCTAATCCATACTCTGAATTTTTAATATTCCCTTTTGCTTTCCGTTTCTTTTCTTTTGAGTTTAATTTTGCTTCTGTTTCCTTTTCTTACCATTTCCCTTTTTTCTGCCTATCCTCATTCTCTTTTCGCCTTTCTTTCCCCCTCCCTTTTCCGACTTTTTTGCGCTACCCGATTTATCTCCGATTTTCTGCTCTGGGAAGGGCAAGCAGTTGCCCCCAGGCCCTGCACCACTCTGGCTACGCTAGTGCATGTGCCTACCAATATTCACACCAAGAATAACGTACCTAATCTGCCTAAGAGACACCCTCTTCCCTAATGTGAAGCCTTGCTACCCCCAAACCCCATGCATCATGAATTCGACCGTTGTCAGTAGTGGTTACCTGATTCATATCAAAGACATACAGGCGGTAACATCCACCGCATTTGTGCGCTTGTCTACTTTTGTGGTTTCTTACACTTTGGTACGTACAGTTCCACGGTGTGACCTCTTCATCTCAGGACTGCAGAACATACACTAGAGCATATATTAAGCTGTTCGAAATCGTGTCCACTTAATAATCTACCTTGGTATGTTTCTATAATCTCCTATGGTGTGTTTCCGTCTGAGCTGCACGCAGTTCTTGTTTTGGATGTACCATGGAAGTAATACCTCCGACGTACTTCCATGAATGTATATATACAGAACGTGTACACTATGTAAAGCTTCAGCTCGACGTCCATGACGGTAATCTACGGCATGCATTTGATTGGCTTGTAAGCAGTCTTTCTATTAAGTGCTTAAGGTAAATTTTTGTAATTAACAGAAAGAATTTCACATAACGTCGCATAAAAATAGAGTTTTGCCAAAATTCAAGGACGAGTTTTCGCTGTAAGTCTCGTATTTCGAGTAGGATAGCCCAGATGTAAATTTAAGCGCCAGGTTTTCGATTTGGGTAGGCTAGAGTTAGCCAAGTCTAACGTAAACGCAGGTGCACTATTCTAGGCAGGGAGTTGTAAGAAAGCAGCTCCAACTTTCTATAGACTCTTTAGATCAATGTTCCCCATACAAAAGTTTTCTATAGAATTCTATAGAAATGCCTATAGAGCTCAGTCTTTAGAACTCTGTAGAACCGAAGAATTTTTATGGAAATGTAAAGTGTCCTCTATAGAAATTTGAAGTCCCCTTAGAGTTCTATAGAATTTCTATAGAAGTTTCCATAGCTTAGTTTCTACATAGAACATCTCTGTAGAACAATCCTACAGGATACTCTCTATAGAAGTTCTATTGAAACATATTGATACATTTCTATAGAATTTTCATAATGTTTCTATAAAATTTCGATAATGTTTCTATAGAATTTCCATACAGTTTCTATAGAACATCTAATTTGCATATTAATTAAGTAAAAAATAATTTTTCTATAAAATTTCCATAATGTTTCTATAGAATTTCCATACAGTTTCTATAGAACATCTAATTTGCATATTAATTAATTAAAAAATAATTTAAAAGGTACATTCAAATTCCTTATCTTTGATCTTTGCAATGATATATCCCCACACAAAATATTCTTCTAAATTGAGCGAAAATTCCTGTAAATATTCCTTTTTTATTCACTGAAATACGCATGAAGGCGCGGTCAAAATTTTTGACATAAAAATTGTAAATTTATGGTCTAAATCAATCAGATATACAGCAAGAGACGTTTCAGCACAAAAGATATTAAATAGTTTATTAAGACAGATAAAGAATATATTAAGATGTATGAACTATATTTCTTTAAAAATATGTAACAACATTTTTCACTTTAACCAACGTGTCAATTCCGTGGTACATATAACATAGCGTATATTTTTCCGTCAAACAATGTCTTTGAAAATTACATCGAACTTCACTCTCGACCCCTGGCTGTCTTGCCCGAGGTACGAGGGAATATTGAAAAAGTAAAAGCATCTTGGATGCAAAAGTCTCATACACATTCTGTTCATAGTATCGAATAGACAATGTCTATCTATTTTTCATAGAGAGTAATTGCAGACATTTATCTTTAAACTTACATACAGTTTCTACAGAACCTCTATACAGTCTCTATAGAGCCCCATTCATTCTCTACAGAAACTTATAGTTTTTCTTTGGAAAAGTGGCCCACTTTTCTAAAGAACGTCTACAGGGTTTCTTTAGAGTTATTCTAAAGAAACTCTACAAGATTCTATAGAGGGTCTATAGGATTTTCCTTTAGAAGGACTACAGAAATTTCTATAGAAAATCTTATACAGTTTCTACAGATTTTTTCTATAAAATTCTATAGATTTTTATATGGGTCGTTACCGACAGTAATCCTGCCTTTTTTCTCAAAATTCTTACCTCAATACCCATATCAAGTAAAATCAGTGATGCATTGTCAAAATGAAAATGAGAAGACACAGCTCTTACGTTCAAGTCGTTAACTTTTCTTCGCCAGCCGTCATGCCAAAATGGGAAATTTTAACCCGTCGTTATTCGTTGCACTAAATATCATTTCATTTCAAGTTAGCTAAGAATTTCTTTACAACTTACTTTCGAGAAATGTTTCTTTATGATGGAAAAATTTACCAAGAACTTAAAGAAATGTATAGGCTAGAACAATTTTTCCATCAGATGACATATTAAAATCGTTGGAGTACAATTAAAGTACACCATTTAAAGTTTTGTTGCTAGTCGTTGTAGTCAACATTAGAGACATAACAATAGGAAAAAAGTGACCTGCCAATCAAATGGCGGTGCCTGGAAAGAATTATATCATTTTCAAGTACATATTATCTGACAGATTTGGTCGCTGTGTCTCCTTGCTAAAACCTCCCTGCTTTAGGCTACTGTATACGTACATTAAACTGTTCAGTTAGTTTAGTGCATGCATGCAGCACTCAAGCTGCATTACAAGTACCCGTGCGTTTTGTGCTACAGTAAGCATACCGTTCATGTCATTTTCAATGACTATAATTAGGGACCCAATAGTGGTACTATACGGTCTGAAACTATAATAGTTACACCTTCAATGTCCTCAGTCATTATCTTACATCAGTTACTAAAGTAAGGGTCCTAGTCCAATAAAGCTCCCCAGTTAAACCAACACTGCCAATTCTACATTTGAACCGAATAATTTCAACACCGCTTAACCGCCAGAGAATATTTGATACGGTACGTAACCACATTAGTTGTTATGTGTTAAACAGGAAATTAAAGGAAATATACGCACATGTCATCGGTATAGAATCCATGAAAGGTGGTCTCAATTCATAATAATTGCAACAAAGGACGAATGTGCTGGTAGCGCGGTAATCGTTACATTAATAACCACATACAAAAGTGCCTTTGGACATTCTTATCGTAACCGAGATTTTCACCTTTTGGCGCAAAGCCAGTAACTGTAGTCATGTTAATACAGACATTTAAAAAATGTGCAACTGTACTGAGCATGAAGAAAATACATTCATCACTCAGTCGCCGAGCTAGGAGGTTTAATCAGAGGGGGAAGAATGGTATTTAGGGAGCATTTAGCAATTAGATAATGCATCGACGGCACCCTACCAGTGCTTTTCAACCTTTCCCTTTCACTCGGATGAAAACTTTCCTCATTATTTCCCCAGAAAAATTTACGAAAACTTAACCTTTTTCTCAATCGTTTCCCATAGGCCTTGAAATGAGGCGAAAGTTCAGTTCACTAAATGCTCATGTAATTGTTGGGTGCGAATCCACGCTTTTGAACAAAAGGTCTTTGCAATGAGGTTTATGACTTACCTTGTGAGATTGAAGATTAAAGGAAAGAAGTTTCCGAAGCTTCTTTGGTACATACTATAACTAAACTCTCGAAATTTTCTACCACGTAAGATATAGACTAGAAAATGTATGCTGCAAAGTCGTATTTTGGAAGTAGTTACATTTCCTTTTATTAAAAGAATATGGTAAAACTGATGACACTTTTTGCATTGAGGCAATAGTATCATACCTCTCATTTTCTTAAGGCTACTTGTTGTGCAATATAAAAATTTTAGAAATTCTTTGTAAACATCAACATCGATAGCGATACCGTATGTCTATTCACAATCCAATATTCTCAGTCCTTTTTGCCATACAAGGGTGTACGGTTCATGTATGAGGTACGGGGAACCGTCTGAGCTCCCCCAAAACGTTACAGCCCGATGTAAATAAAGACATTCAATATAACGGTTCAGGATAATGTAATTTATTTTAGAAATGTAACTGTTATCTCTTGGAACACTCATTGAATGCACACGTGACAAGAAATTCCTTTGTTTGAACTTTAGCCTTTCCTTTTACATATACCGCGGCATGGTCCAATTCCTTTAAAATCATTTGGTCACAGTATCCAGATGTGAGGAATTGCTAAAAGAAAAGCGCTTAAAACTATTATTAATTAAAAAACAAATGAAAATAAAAGGGAACTTTCGGAACTTTACTGACTTTTGACCTCAGATTTTCAGCAGGTTTAATCAGCAATAATTGCAAATTACAACTATCTGCTAAACTGGAGAGAAAGTGTACTCCAGCCAGTTGAACCCAAACGTGGATCCATCCCTGACCATGGTCATCAGACTGATTTTGGTAGTTTGTAACTATTTGTGAAAGCAAATAATTTAAAGTGGACCTGAAGTCTAAAATTACAAGACTATATATGCTTAGAGGATGGAAAACTGAATTTATTTAACTAAATCCTAGTTTTATAGCTGTCTCTGTTGCTGAGATAACAAAATATTGAGTTATTTCCTTAATATGAAATAGTCGATTGCGCAAAAATTTGTGATGGCCTTTTTGATTCTTTGCCAAAGGCTCAGGAAATCTCTGCGACGGTGATGTCGTGTGTTTGTGTGTGTGCGTGTGTGTTTATGTGACGCTTTCCTTGTAAACACCATATCTCAAGATAGCAATAACGGACACTTTTCATATTTGGTATATAGACTGGTAATGTTCAGAAAAAAAAAACCTCTTGTGTTTGGTGGAGGTCAAAGATCATTTCAGGTCAACAGAGGTCAAAAACTGAAAACTTGGTAAACACAAAATCTCAAGAGAGCAATGACTGATACTTTTCACCTTTTGTATGAAGATTTGCCATGTTAAGAGAAATAAGCCTATGGTTTTTGGTGGAGGTCAAAGGTCATCTGGGGTCACCAGAGGTTGAACTGCGAAAACCTTGTAAATGGCTTGTGAACACGATATTCAAGATAGCAATGACGTGGTACTTGTCATTTTTTGTATATAGATTTGCCATGTTAAGAGGAAGACACCTATTGTTATTGGTGGAAGTCAAAAGTCATTAGAGGTCAGCAGAGGTCAAAAACCCGAAAACCTTATTACCTGATATCTAAATGATACTGTTGAGTATGATGCCGAGCACTTTATATGGCCTTTACCTTGTGAGATTGAGATTAAAGGAAAAGAAGTTTCCGACGCTTCTTGGTACAATACTATAACTAACTTCGGAATTTCTACCAGTAAGATAGAGACTAGAAAATGTATGCGCAAAGTCGTTATTTGGTAAGTAGTAACATTCCTTTAGTAAACAAGAAGATGGTAAAAATGATGACACTTTGCATTGAGGCAATAGTACCATACCTCTCATTTCTTAAGGGCTAACCTTGTTGTGCAATATAAAATTTAGAATGCTTTGTAAACATCAACATCGATAGCGATACCTGTATGTCTATTCACAATCAATATTCTCAGTCCTTTTTGCCATACAAGTGTGTACGGTTCATGTATGAGTACGGGGAACGTCTGAGCTCCCAAACGTTTCGCGATGTAAAATAAATGACATTCAATATAACGGTCAGGATAATGTAATTTATTTTAGAAAATGTAAACTGTTATCTCTTGGAAAACTCATTCGAATGACACGTGGACAAGAAATCCTGTGGTTTGAACTTTAGCCCTTTCTTTTAATATACCGCGGCTAAGGTCCAATCCTTTAAAATCATTGGTTCACCAGTATCAGATGTGAGGAATTGCTAAAGAAAAGCTCTTAAAACTATTATAATTAAAAAACTAAATGAAAATAAAAGGGAAAAACTTTCGGAACTTTACTGACTTTTGACCTCAGATTTTCAGCAGGTTTAATCAGCAATAATTGCAAATAACAACTGTGTGCTAAACTGGAGAGAAAGTGTACTCCAGCCAGTTGAACCCAAACGGATACATCAGTGGTCATGAGACTGATATGGTAGATTTGGAACTATGTGTGGAAGCAGATAATTAAGTGGATTTAAGTATAAAATTACAAGACTATATTATGCTAGAGGATGGAAACTGGAATTATTTAAACTAAATTCCTAGTTTTTATAGCTTACTCTGTTGCTGAGATAAAAAAATATATATATTGAAAGTATTCACTTAATTTGAAGTAGTCGATTGCGCAAAATGTTGTGATGGCCCTTTTGATTCTTTGCCAAAGGCTCAGGAAATCTCTGCGACGGTGATGTCGTGTGTTTGTGTGTGTGCGTGTTGTAGTGACGCTTCTCCTTGTAAAACACCATATCTCAAATCGCAATACGGACACTTTTCATATTTGGTATATAGACTGTTAATGTTCATGAAAAAAAAACCTCTGGGGTTAGGTGGAGGTCAAAGATCATTCAGCAAACGAGGTCCAAAAACTGAAAACTGTGGTAAAACAAATATCAAGAGGAGCACATGACTGATACTTGTACCTTTGTATGAAGATTTGCATGTTAAGGAAATAAGCCTATGGTTTTGGGGAGGTCAAAGGTCATCTGGGTCACAAGAGGTTGACTCGCGAAAAACATGTACATGCTTGGAACCACCCGATATGCAAGATATCACTGGACGTGGGACTTTCATTTTTTTTTTTTATATAGATTTGCCATGTTAGAGGAGACCAAATTATTGTTATTGGTGGAAGTCAAAAGTCATTAGAGGTCAGCAGAGGTCAAAAACCCGAAAACCTTATTACCTGATATCTAAATGATACTGTTGAGTATGATGCCGAGCACTTTACAGTTATCGTATTTTACTAACTTTGAACGAAAATCCAGACAAAGCGCTTCAAGCAATGGGGAATGGGAGGGAGAGTATAAGTGCAGGAAGGTGATGTTAGACCTCCTGATAGGTAAAGCAAAAGGGGTTAAAGACTAAAATGCGCGTTTTAGAATGTTTTTTCGTCGTAGTGTATTAACAATCACCATCTATAGACCGGTAATGGCTGCGCGCGAAGCGCTCGTTAAAAAATTTGGAAAAATGTATAACGGCAAATACGTACTTTCAACCTTTGAAAATGGAACCTACTGCCTTTGTGCTTGGTGCTCAGCAAAAGCAATGGAGTAGGGAAAACAAGCCAGTGAGCCACAACTGGAAACAAGGCCGTGGTCGTGGTGCTTCGTCTCCAATTGTTGGAAAACTGGAGCTTAACCTTATCTAACTAACTAACTTCAACCTTCCACATCATGCTACAAATTAGGTTGAACGATCCCATAGGCCCCTACAGAAGTTGGAGATGCACCTCTGTTTTTTGAAAAAGTGTTTTAAACAGAACACTTGCATGTATTATAACCATAATAATGGTCATAAGATGGAGTGAAAACCGTAGCGAATGCACTCGAGACGGGCCGAAATTTTTCATTAAAATAAGATAACCATAACAAAACCTGCATTCATGCTCTCCATCGAGACACTTCCAATTCTCCAACAAACCTATTTGCCAATCACAAAGCCAGTCTTTTACCTGAGAATTCGTAAGCAGCTTTCAACTTTCGTGCTTTGCTTTGGTGGGAGTTGCTACCGGAAATTATTGCTTATAAGGTCAATATTTGGGTAAGGTTTGGAGCGAGGGGAGCGAAAATTTTGATAGTTTGTGTAGGATTTGCGATAATTCTGATAGTTTGAGAACTTGTCTCACAAATTTATCCACACTCTCTACTAACAAAACTCAGTATTTAAGATCAACATCGCATGTCCACATGGCTTTAAATTTTAAAACAAAAAGTTAGTGAGGAAATAAATAGTGCATTTTTCAATGGATATTGCTATAAATATTGCCTCGTGTATATTCTACTTTCTCGTGTACGTTGAACGTGACTCAACTGGCAGCAAAATCTTAAACTGCCTTATATTGTTAAGAAAACAAGAAAATCTCTGCCACTCCTACAAAGTCAGTCAGTCAGTCAGTCCGTCAGTCAGTCAGTGAGCTTTCCTTCTTTCTTTCTTTCTTTCTTTCTTTCTTTCTTTCTTTCTTTCTTTCTTTCTTTCTTTCTTTCTTTCTTTCTTTCTTCCTTTCTTTTTCTTTCTTTCTTTCTTTCTTTCTCTCTTTCTTTCTTTCTTTCTCTCTCTCTCTCTCTTTCTTTCTTTCTTTCTCTCTCTTTCTTTCTTTCTTTCTCTCTCTCTCTTTCTTTCTTTCTTTCTTTTTTGTTTGTTTGTTTGTTTGTTTCTTTGTTTCTTTGTTTCTTTCTTTCTTTCTTTCTTTCTTTCTTTCTTTCCTCTGGTTTTTTTGACTTGTTCATTCATCAATTATTTCAATACAGAATGGCTTATATTACTTTTCAAATTTTACAGAAACAGAGCAGACCAGTAAACCAGGTACTGTTTTGATTTTTGTAAACTAATAAAATTTTTCGTTCCCTTTCAGAGCTCTGTACCTTCTTGTCATCAGAGGGACACTTTCTGAATGAAGTTCAAAGTACATCTGAGATATTCACGTTCTGACACAGTCAGTCGTAGGAGAAATGGAGAGTATTTATCACGATGCGATATACTACAACAAAGCTTTTAATGTTTATGCACAGATTTCTAATCGTTTCATGCTATGCCTTAATTGGATGAATTCCTTCTTTTCAAATAAAGTCATTAATGTATTAGAAAAAAGTATCTCAAGGTCCGTCGAATCGTTACGTATCTTAGGAGTCGGCTGCAGCTCAGGTGAGACATCACAAAATACATATTCTACATCTACATAAGCATTAGAAGTTCTCAATTTTAAAGTGGTTACACTTACTAATAATAATTTCTCAACTAACTCTTTATTTTAGAAAATTGGTCAAAGATTTTCAAAATAGGTGGAAATCACTTTTGGAGAAAGATCAAGATGTTCATGTTTAGTCGTAGTGTCTCTGGGCGACGTGGCCCCTGTTGGGAGCAGAACTTCTTCGGGAGTAATTTTTTTGTTTTCGCCACTAGGCTTTTCGTCAGAAGGTCAATGTCGCTCTTTATCTACAAGAAGGGTGGGGGTGTGGGTTCCGGGAAACATTTTCATATCCCAAATTTTTTAAATATTCTCCCAGGCGGTTTTTAAATGATTAACTTCGGTGGCGTCACTTTCCTCTTAAATTGACCCACGCAAAAGTCTTCGAGCAAAATCTCTCATACTTCAGAAAAATGCTGTCCACAGACTCGGAGCGGTACTGATTCTTAAAAGTTTACGAAAATGGTCACTTTCAATTTTCCATCTTCTTTTTTATGTTTCATTGTAAAGATATGGCAAAGTTCTCTTCATAAGGAATGTGCTTGTACTTTACTTATAGTTTGATTTAACGACAAAAGTACGATAGACTACCAATATATTATACCAGAAACATGTGAATCTGGGACAAAATCTCGTAAGGACGTCTGGAAATAAATACCACCCATCCACTTAAAACCTGATTCTAGTGAGAACACTTTCGTCTTCGTATTGCTTATAATAGTAAAAACTTGGCCTTTCGGATTTCAGTAGAAGCAGCCTAGTGTTACTTTTCTAGTCCAGTCACCAAAAACCCTTTTATACTTGAACCTTGCATTATTGTCCTAAGTTTCTTTTTAATTGTTATTGCTTTTCATGGTACTCAGGATTAAAAAAAAATTCTGTTGGCACTCTGGCAGTGTTGAACATTTTTTTGCAATTAGCATAGAAAAATAGCCTTCAAATTTGAGCAACAGAGCAGCCTGGTTACGTTCCCGATTTGAGTCTTCAAAGTTTTAATGTTTGATAGTGCTTTCGACGACGATGAATCCAATTTGTGGGTCAAAGGTCTGAAAATATTAAGACTATAATGGCGAGGGCGGTCTTTGTAAAAGTAGTGGGCGCTGTTTTACGAAAGTCATTTGAGATGCTTTGAGCTGAAATTGAATTCGATACATTATGATGAGCTGATAGCTGCTTGGAGTATATATTTTGTGGTGCATTCTAGGACGCTGAATCCGAATTTATAGGTACAAGGCCATGGTACGCGTAAAACTCCTTTTGTTTGTAAATTCAGTGGCAAACTGCAATACAAAAAAGTAAGAGCTGGACCGTATGGTTTGATAACTATGAAAGCAAAACGGACTCAATTTTAACGTTACACTTGAGCATCTTGAATCCAATTTTGAACTTCGATCTCGAACAAAATTGGGAAACTACTAACATAATGATCACCGAAGGCATCTTTGTCATGACATGAATGTTCTTAGTAGACTTTCCACTCATTTTCAGTTAAATGAATTATTGATTGAAGACGGTCAACACTAAGGAAGACCGAGGGCAATCGAAAAACCCTTGAAAACTCGGTTACCGTATCATTATCCACTTTGGAATGCCCAATTATTACCGCGTAGCTTAGCCTTTCCATTAAATTTTGCTTTAAAATCCTTCCCGGATGACGGTAAGTAAACCGTGACCATTTCCCTGATCCCCCCATCACGGCATTCAGAATTGAAAAGAACATATCTAAGCACTTGGTCCGTGCCTCTCAACCTCAAGCAGTAGTGCCTGACACCCCAGGAACTTTTCCTTGCAACCGTGGGAGATGCAATACTTGCCCAGTGGTCAGTTATGACAAAAACCTTTCCATTGTAGGTCCCAACAACAACCGGTTTAACGTTCATCAGCATTTTACCTGTACTTCAGCCAATGTTGTTTACGTTCTCGTATGTTAACGCTGTAATATACTGTACGTGGGAGGAACAAAACGTCGTCTTGCTGACCGAGTCACCGAGCACCTGAGATCAATCAAACAGAACCTCCCAGGGTTCCCGGTAGCCACCCACTTCAATCCCCCGTCAACATGCTCGATCCGTGACTTGATGGTTTCGGCGGCCATCTCGTGTCGAGGTTTCCGATCATGACCGCCTAGCTGCCGAAACCGCCTAATCATGAAACTTGGAACCCTGTCCCCACATGGTCTGAACGTTAGACTTGAACTGTTATAACGCAGCAATTCCTGCATTTTTTTGACTTGTGGTAACCACTTAACACTGTCTGTTTTCCTAGCCGAGGTTTACCGTGCCCAATTTTATTGTGTATTTTTTAAATTGTACATTTGGCCGTGTCAACGATCAGTTGCATTTTTGCCACCTGATGAAGGGTTTAAACCCGAAACGTCGTGGAATTTTTCACAAACTTTTAGCACTATTTACTACTTCATTTTTACCTACCTACTTCACAAGTGCTACGCAGTACTTTGACCTTATATGTATATATATATATATATATATATATATATATATATATATATATATATATAGGGTCGAGATACTGCGGAGCACTAGAGTAGTATGTAGGTCGATAAAGGTTGTAAAACGTGCTTAAAGTTTGCGGAAAATTCCACGACGTTTCGAGTATAGACTCTTCATCAGGTGGCAAAGAAATGCAACTGAATAACAAAGAAGTAGAAATAGAGAAGAAACACATTGAAGAAAGGCACGAACAAACCGGTCGCACAGAACGAACACGGTGTAAAAAAGCGAAAGAAGGCTGAAAAAAAACTGGTAAAAAGTAATGAAAAGGGGAACAGGTTAAAAAGGTCCATTCTAATGTTAAGACCGTGTGGGGAGAGGGTCCTGAGTTTCATGATAAGCCGGTTTTCGGCGGTCTGACGATCACGGTCAGAGCCTCTGCACATTAAGGCTGCAGTAACGGTCAAGTCTTTAATTGAGCACGGTGATGGGGGGTTGAAATGAGTGGCGACCGGATAACCTTGAAGGTTTTGTTTGATGGACCTGAGGTGTTCAGTGATTCGGTCAGCCAGGCGGCGTTTGGTTTCTCCCACATACAGGCAATTGCAACGTCCACAAACTAAAATGTAAACCAAGTTTGTGGAAGTGCAGGTGAAGTGTTGGTTCACACTAAATCTGTTGCCGTTAGAACCCAAAATATTGATAAGTGTGTTCTTGCCAACCACTGGGCATGTGTTGCACCTACTACGACCACAGGGAAATGTACCTGGGGTGTTGTCAGTTGGTTGTTGTGGGTGGGAAGCCCGAACTAAGTGCTTGGAAATGTTCTTTTCAACTCTGAAGGCCGTAATGGGGGGTTCAGGGAAAAGGTCACGGGTTGAAGGGTCTTTTCGAAGAGTCTCTATATTCCTGTAAATGGCACGAATGATGGGGCGTACCGATGGGTGATGGGAAATTACCAAAGGAATTCGTAGATTAGTAGACGTGTTAGACTTCTTACTCAAAGCCTCCGCTCTGTCGATTCCTTGGATTCTATGTAGAGCACCGGTAAGGACTTTGGTGGGATACTGACGCTTCTCAAAGAATGACAGTATACTTTTTGAAGCGGCTGAAAAATCAGAATCTTCTGAGCAAATCCTTCTGGCCCTTAAAAGTTGTGAGTACGGGATGGATTTGGTACAGGATTTGGGATGGTTGGATGGGTACAAAAGGTAGTTATGGGAATCGGTGGGTTTAAAATGTAGGTTTGACTTGATTTTACGGTCGCAAATTGACAATTGAAGGTCGAGGAAAACCACTGAAGTGTCAGAAATACAATGTGTGAATTTCAAAAATGGACAGAAAGATCCTACAAATTGAATGAAAGATTCCAGATCTTGACGGGTCCCTGTTGCCACTCCCACAATATCGTCAATATACCTTTTGTAAAGGAAAGGGTGAGAACCGGTGTACTGCGAAAAAAGTTGTTCTTCAAAGTGACCCATCGTTAGGCAAGCAACAGAAGGACCCATTTTGGTTCCCATGGCTACTCCTTTAACCTGACGGAAAAAGCGCCCATTAAACTGGAAACAGTTTTGGGTGAGAACAAGTTCCGTCAAGCGAAGGAAAGTAGTTGTAGGAATTTGGGGGTCTTGTCGTTGGTCCAGGTAATGGCGGATAGCCGACAAGGCAGCATGGTGGGGGATGGATGTGTAGAGACTAGATACGTCCATGGTGAATAGCAGACGTTCACCGCAATTTTCGGGAAACTCAAAGTCTTGAATAAGTCTCAAGAAATGAGGAGTGTCTTGAACAAAAGACGGTAACGCTGATACCAACGGGAAGAGAACAGAGTCCAAAAACTCAGAAATAAGAACGGTGGGGCAACTGTGGGAAGAAACGATGGGTCTACCAGGGTTGTTAGCCTTGTGGATTTTGGGAAGCAGATAGAAATTGGAGATTTGTGGGCAAGGGTGGAGTAGTGACGTTGCTGATTTAGGAAGTTGATTGTTTCTAATAAGGTTTGTTAAAGTCTTCTTAACCAATGCTTGGCTGTCGGAAGTGGGGTCAGAGGGAAGTTCAGTGTATGCAGTTTGGTCCGATAATTGCTTATCGGCCTCTGCTACGTACAAATCCTTCTGCCAAACCACCACGGCTCCACCCTTATCAGCTGGTTTGATGATGAGGTTCTTGTTTCTTTTGAGTGACAAGAGAGCCTCTCGTTCTTCTGGGGAAAGATTGTTAGCAATCTTTCCCCAGAAGAACGAGAGGCTCTCTTGTCACTCAAAAGAAACAAGAACCTCATCATCAAACCAGCTGATAAGGGTGGAGCCGTGGTGGTTTGGCAGAAGGATTTGTACGTAGCAGAGGCCGATAAGCAATTATCGGACCAAACTGCATACACTGAACTTCCCTCTGACCCCACTTCCGACAGCCAAGCATTGGTTAAGAAGACTTTAACAAACCTTATTAGAAACAATCAACTTCCTAAATCAGCAACGTCACTACTCCACCCTTGCCCACAAATCTCCAATTTCTATCTGCTTCCCAAAATCCACAAGGCTAACAACCCTGGTAGACCCATCGTTTCTTCCCACAGTTGCCCCACCGTTCTTATTTCTGAGTTTTTGGACTCTGTTCTCTTCCCGTTGGTATCAGCGTTACCGTCTTTTGTTCAAGACACTCCTCATTTCTTGAGACTTATTCAAGACTTTGAGTTTCCCGAAAATTGCGGTGAACGTCTGCTATTCACCATGGACGTATCTAGTCTCTACACATCCATCCCCCACCATGCTGCCTTGTCGGCTATCCGCCATTACCTGGACCAACGACAAGACCCCCAAATTCCTACAACTACTTTCCTTCGCTTGACGGAACTTGTTCTCACCCAAAACTGTTTCCAGTTTAATGGGCGCTTTTTCCGTCAGGTTAAAGGAGTAGCCATGGGAACCAAATGGGTCCTTCTGTTGCTTGCCTAACCATGGGTCACTTTGAAGAACAACTTTTTTCGCAGTACACCGGTTCTCACCCTTTCCTTTACAAAAGGTATATTGACGATATTGTGGGAGTGGCAACAGGGACCCGTCAAGATCTGGAATCTTTCATTCAATTTGTAGGATCTTTCTGTCCATTTTTGAAATTCACACATTGTATTTCTGACACTTCAGTGGTTTTCCTCGACCTTCAATTGTCAATTTGCGACCGTAAAATCAAGTCAAACCTACATTTTAAACCCACCGATTCCCATAACTACCTTTTGTACCCATCCAACCATCCCAAATCCTGTACCAAATCCATCCCGTACTCACAACTTTTAAGGGCCAGAAGGATTGCTCAGAAGATTCTGATTTTTCAGCCGCTTCAAAAAGTATACTGTCATTCTTTGAGAAGCGTCAGTATCCCACCAAAGTCCTTACCGGTGCTCTACATAGAATCCAAGGAATCGACAGAGCGGAGGCTTTGAGTAGAAGTCTAACACGTCTACTAATCTACGAATTCCTTTGGTAATTTCCCATCACCCATCGGTACGCCCCATCATTCGTGCCATTTACAGGAATATAGAGACTCTTCGAAAAGACCCTTCAACCCGTGACCTTTTCCCTGAACCCCCATTACGGCCTTCAGAGTTGAAAAGAACATTTCCAAGCACTTAGTTCGGGCTTCCCACCCACAACAACCAACTGACAACACCCCAGGTACATTTCCCTGTGGTCGTAGTAGGTGCAACACATGCCCAGTGGTTGGCAAGAACACACTTATCAATATTTTGGGTTCTAACGGCAACAGATTTAGTGTGAACCAACACTTCACCTGCACTTCCACAAACTTGGTTTACATTTTAGTTTGTGGACGTTGCAATTGCCTGTATGTGGGAAAGCAAACGCCGCCTGGCTGACCGAATCACTGAACACCTCAGGTCCATCAAACAAAACCTTCAAGGTTATCCGGTCGCCACTCATTTCAACCCCCCATCACCGTGCTCAATTAAAGACTTGACCGTTACTGCAGCCTTAATGTGCAGAGGCTCTGACCGTGATCGTCAGACCGCCGAAAACCGGCTTATCATGAAACTCAGGACCCTCTCCCCACACGGTCTTAACATTAGAATGGACCTTTTTTAACCTGTTCCCCTTTTCATTACTTTTTACCAGTTTTTTTTTTCAGCCTTCTTTCGCTTTTTTACACCGTGTTCGTTCTGTGCGACCGGTTTGTTCGTGCCTTTCTTCAATGTGTTTCTTCTCTATTTCTACTTCTTTGTTATTCAGTTGCATTTCTTTGCCACCTGATGAAGAGTCTATACTCGAAACGTCGTGGAATTTTCCGCAAACTTTAAGCACGTTTTACAACCTTTATCGACCTATATATATATATTATATATATATATATATATATATATTATATATATATATATATATATATATATATATATATATATATATATATATATATATATATATATGGTATTACGAGTGCAGCCAATATAGGTGCAGGAGTAATACACGTCCGCCGGGCGGGCAATGTTTGTTATACCTTTTGCCAGTGAAAAAGACACGGTTCGCATAGCGTCATGTGACATTTACTCTTCTTCTTTCGTAGGATACTGTTAGCATGATATTAAAACACTCAATACTTTTTCCGTGTCCTAGTAATAGTAACCCTTTCTACAGCGTTGAGTAAGTGCAGACAACCACCGAAGTAAGCCGTCACTGTGACCAACCATGAAGCATTGAGACTCGCATTTCTACTGCGCAATTCATTCGTTTTAGACGGCCACTCTTATCTAGCCAGTGTAACCCTGTCACGAGGTAACGTTTAAATTCGGTCTTTTCACTGATACCTCGACGTCAGGGAGCACAAGGCGAAGAATCTCAATTCAAAAGAAATGAAAAAGTGGAGCTTTAACCAATTTATCTTTTAAAATATGATGATGTTCAAAATTTCGTTAAATTGCCAATTATAGCACCATTTCCCACCTAAGCCACAAACTTCATTTCACAAAGGTGAGGGGAACCCTCTCTCTCTTATACCACCCCCCAGGACGGCACCTGCACGATGGAAATGGGGAAGGATCCGCTGCGAGTGCAAATCATGACATAACAGGTCCGCATAGTACAATTAATACTTGGGGTGTATCGGGTGCAGGATTACAACATAATCTTCTGTTGTAACCCTTC
This sequence comes from Holothuria leucospilota, assembly GCA_029531755.1. Taxonomy (NCBI): domain Eukaryota; kingdom Metazoa; phylum Echinodermata; class Holothuroidea; order Aspidochirotida; family Holothuriidae; genus Holothuria; species Holothuria leucospilota. The sequence continues at coordinate 39,319,287 of CM055982.1, forward strand.
CATCAAAATCCAGGCTGACGACGCCACTGCGGGTTGGAGTGTTCATACGACTAATGTTCGTAAGGTGAAGTGCCGATTTACAGTGTGCTGATTTGCAAAGTGTCTAAGTGCAGACACCACAGATATTTCGCCTGCACCGTATTAAGAAAGTTTTGCCCCCCCCCCCCCAAATATACTAATACTAGGCGCGTAGCTACCGGGAGCCCGGGGGCCTTCCCCCAGACGTTTGCCAAGCACCCCAAAACTTGTGCATGTCCTTATAAAATATGTTAGAATTAAGGCCGGCGATCGATGCCGTGACCTCCCATTTGATACCTAGGCCCCCTAAAAATTTCATCCTAGCTACGTCCGACTTAAAAAAAATCTCTTCGTTTGGAAACCACTGTTCAGGTGAACATGGTAAACAAACCTGAACAAAATATGAATCGATTAGTTGATGACGTGTGCTCTTCCCAACGTGGATGTAATTAAGTACGTCCTATAAAGAGTCATAAAAGTTTTCTTTATTTCAGGAACGACTGCTACCCCCTCCCCCACCGCTCTCTAGCCGGCCGACTTCTTCGACCAAATGAACAATTGGTTTAGGATGCAGTGTGCCTGTTATAAATTTCTGTAACTTCACAAACAGTTTTAACAGTCTTTGTGTTTTTTCTGTTTTACACAAGTGTACTGTAACGTTATTTAACTCACATACATGTTTTAAACAAAATAAATCTGTGAAATAACATAAAGGCTCGGCCTTTTTCAAAAACGAACATTTCAGTCTCTAAAGCATACAGTTCTGTTAAAGTGTAAATTTACCGCTTTATGACGTATGGATCATTAAACTAAAATGGGCGGAGGGTATTTTTGTCCTTTACTTGTGTGGTAGAGAAGGCTGTGTACCGTACGTCAAAATAAGAGTGCATATTCGACGCCTGCTATGAAGGTAACGTAAAAGGTAGCCACCATACATCCTACCATCTCCCTGATCCTACCCAACCACAAGCCCACAGGGGTCCACACTAAGTGACAGGAGGTGTTCCCTATTTAGACAAGCTGGATCCTCCAATCCGCAGTGGGGTATGACATGGACCAATGGGTCTTAAGGAAGCTTGTACCAGACCCTTTACATGCAGCTTTCAGCTGATGTAAAGCTGATCCTTTTCTTTGCTCTCAAAAAAAAAACAGGTTTTTTAAGTGTATCTAAAGATTTCGGGAAAGGGACGGTTGGGTAATTTACAACTCTACTATTTTGCGGAAAACATTACATTAACACTGAACTTGATATACCGAGCCTGTTTGTATAGTGCCAAAAATGCTAAAACCTAGCACGGCATTATGTAAAATTACAAATTCGCTCTCTTGAAACCTTCTCCACCATAGCCGGATTTAACTTCGGGGGGGGGGGGGGCGTAACCTATCATATGAGGGGGGCCTTCTAGTATTATTTTTAGTGACATTATTTGTGGGTGGGACTAGTACCTGACACTATATGGAAGTGGAGCGAAATCAGCATTCGCTTGCAGCCTGCAGGCAGCTCAATGTTCATGTAATTGTTGGGTGCGGATCCACGATTTTGAAAAAAAAAACAATGTTTGTAATGAGGGTAATGGCTCGTTTTGTGAGACTGAAGATAAAAGGCAAGAAGAATTCCCAGGCAAATTTTGAAATGAAACGCTGTTTGACGAAAATGTAGCTTCACTTCTTTGATTAACAGCCTACAGGGATTGATGATACAGAGAGCTCAAGGAAGCGCCAGGAGGTTGGATTATTGTGAGATTTTCCGCGGCTAAATCCCACAGAAAGTGAGGAGTACTGAGCATGGAAGCGCGCCGAAAAATTGCTTTTTTAGAAATTAATAGCGACATAGGTAAAAGAAAAATACCCCCAAGGACGAAACGGTTGCCCTGCCCCCCCCCACTACGTACCTGATCCATATATTCAAAAGTGGAACTTTCTGTGACTTACAAATTGCCTCTAAACATTATTTTAGAATCTCGGAAATTAATTAAGATCGCTTTCATAAAAAATGGCTTTAAACACTGATTTCGAGGGAGGTGGCACTGACACCAATTCCGCTGCATGCTACCATGACTCCATGAGTATAGCTATGACTAACATGCCGTTCAAAATGTCAAAGACCGACGAAAAGATTGGACTCTCCCATGAAGTTAAAGACTCTCAGCGGTGAATTTCTTGCTTATGGAAATTAAGGTACGCAAAATGCAGTTCATCTGTTTATGGCACACTCTAAAAAAGCATCTAGTCAATTGGCCCGGCCCACGAACCGGAATCTTGTCAAATATTTGACAAGATTTGTTTCAAACTTGACTAGAAATGGTTAAAAAATGAAACTATTCGTTTCATTTGTGAACCGAATCTAGTCAAAGATTTGACAAGATTCCGGTTTGTGCCCCTATTGATAAGATTCCATTCAAATTTGACTAGGACATTTTAGAGGTGCACTGTTAATCATTTTAAAGTGCCTATTAAGTTACTAGCAATTGACCTGAAGATCACGTGCAGGTCAATTTGACCTAAACGAAAAGGACGAAGCAACTCATCGATCGGAATCCAGAACTCCTTCTACAATCAAGCCAGTCCCCATTTCTCCTCAGTTAACCCAAGGTTTTGTGGCCTGACTGAGAAGCACTGTTCTAACCAAAGGACTTAGAGTATTTTGGGCTGAACTATTTCCTTCATTGTCGGAAATGAATCTTCCCCCATGCTTAAGTGCAGACAATGATCGCCTTTTGGGTGGCCTCAAAAATAACGCGTTTGTGAAAGTTCATTAAAAATGCCAATAATACAGCGAATATGAAAGAGCCGAAACGAACTTCTAGAACAAGCATGTATAACCATGTGTCAGTGCTAATACAATATCATACCGGACGACAATGCGTCATAACAATCATGACATGCCTCGCAGTAGCTTTGTTGGTACATACTATCAGTAATTTAAACTTAATGAAATTTCCTACCAGGTAACGTTATAGATTAGAAAATGAAGACTAGTGCTTTTGAGTCTGTATTTTAGTAGGATGAAAGGTGAGGATTTCTGCTTTCACTTAAAAACAGATTTGAAAACTGAGCTAAAAGAAGGCTCGTTTATGAAAATTTTCGGGGCCCCTTAAAGTCGGGGGGAGGGGGGCGTAACCTATAGGTTACCTCGATTACTGGGTAAATCCGGATATGTTTTCCACAGTTATCGCCATCCTTCCCACAACCTCATCGATTTTGTTGAAGTTCTGGGTTGGTGCCCCAGGTAGAAAGCTTGACCCTTACCCGGGTAAACACTAGAATCCCCCTGTTCTGTAATCTAGTACAATTTGAAGATTATAAAGTGTTTTCCTGGGCTTCATCTTTATTATTCTTTCTGGGCAATGCCGTGAAGTCTACCATGGGCTCTATTACGGCTTTCTGGACCGCACGCCCTAAGTTGGGTAACGTCTTTTAAACTCTCAATGTGCTAACAATTCAACAAGGACAAAGAACAACGCGGGCAGAGGACAGCGAGGACAAATAGGAAAACTAGGATAAAGGACACGCTTGTCTGTGCCCCCCCCCCCGGCCGGGGTCTTTGCGATGAAAAGGCTGGCAAACCAGTGAAAATAATTAAGAACACCTAGACAACATCGTGACACATACCGGTAACAAGATTGAATAAAAGTCAGTGTAAAAATAATCGTTTAAATGCTCATGCTAAATGTATACTTTTCAATGGTGAACTGGGGTGTTACTGGGGTAAATGAACGACTTGAGGATGAATCCTGAATGTCTTGCTCATATACTCATCTAAGACACCAGTGAGTACAACAAGCAGGGCCGGGATTTGATGTCTGAAAGTGGGGGGGGGGGGGCGGACGGACTATAAAACGGTGCCCAAGGCGCCGCGGGAGTGCGAAACACTCCCCCAAATGGCATGGGGTCAAGGGATCCGCCTCAGGGGCCCCTGGCGTGGACCAGGGGCAGAACCCCGGTAGCGGTTCGGGGGCGAAGCCCCGGAAGCTCTGGTATTTACGAAAATGAAGGCATTAAAATGATGTATTTTAGCTTTAACTTCAAATGACATAAGGTAGGTAATCAACATACCACAAAAATCAGAATTTGACTTTTTTCAATTATATTCTTACTCCATGAGAATATACAGCCAGATTGGATCGATAATGCTGCCGGCTTGAGGACGTAGGGGGAATGCATTATTCTGAGGAATTCCCGGGGCTTTGGAACAATAATTTTAAGAATGGGAGATCTATTCAAAATGCGTGCACGAGAAGCGCCCTGGAAATATCGAATTTTTCGTACTTTTTAGTAACATGGGTAATAGAAATGCTGAAGAAAAAGTATCCTCAAGGAGAGGCTCTTGCCCCCCCCCCCTTCTCTAAGCACCTGTTCCTTATTATGGTACCGAAAATGACACTTTCCGGTCATTGCAACTTGCATCTTTATAATCTTTAAGGGGTCGGTAAATATACAAAGATCGATGGTGATAAAAATTTTGATTTGCAACTTTCTGGGGGAGGGGGAACTTCCCCTACGCTGCTAACGGCCATGGTGGCATTGGTGTTTTCATGATAAAAGAAGAGTTTTTACGAAGCTATGACAAGTAGGATGTTCTACAGAAAGTAACCCGAAACCCGAAACAATATATTAAACGGGTGCGCGCAAAGCACGCAGAAGAAAACAGCAATGAAATATTTAATTGTAACCTATTGTTTTTCTTTCGTTTTAATCGCAGTATTTTTATTGCATAAAAAACTTCCCCAGGTGCCTGTTCTTTCAAATGGGGCAGGATATGGGAACCTATTTCCTGCTATATGAACGCTCTCTTTTATGTCTCATTTTGTCGATGGTCTGGGAAAAGTGCAACTCAACTTTTTTATTAGTTTGAAAAGTAAGGTTAGTGTCGATTTTGAAGGTTGTAGACTGTGTGAAGTCAATGAAATCTTTTGTGGGTAGGTTTTACATGGAGATTATCAAGGATATCGGCAGTTAAAATGCCATGGAAGTAATTTTTATTGGAGACTGCATTTGGGAAGTTGCGGCCAGCGAAGCCTTTAACCGCGATCGCCGATCGCGAAGGTGCGAAGCCGGAGACTGGGGACTGAGGTCCCTCCCAGAGAAATCCCTTTTTTTTTAATTTGACGGCTTTTTCGGCCATTCTGGACCATTTTTTTTTTGAGAAAATCCTGTTTTGCCCAGGTGTAATTTGAAATACTATTGAAACTTTTTGCATGATCGCAAATTTAAATAGTAAATAGTCAATAGTCATTGCTGAGGATGGTGGTAGTTGGTGAGGAAAGTGAACAAGGAGAAGGTGAAGCGAGGGTTTTGAAATATCAAGCTGTCCTACAGGAAGTAATAACGAGGTAATTGTTTTCCTATGCACATCAGTACAGCAGTACTATGAGACATCGATTTATATAAGGTTCATGCGAAGCACGCCGATTCTTTTTTCTTTCGAGAATTGCGGTTCCCTTTACCTGGGTAGGGGTTGGGACTTTGTAAGGATCTTGGTACATTTTATGACGTACATTAGCACTTTCAGTAACAAATGTCGTTTGTATTAGTCAGTTTTCTTTGGAGATTCGTGCGAAGCGCTTCGATAAAAATTTTGCTAGCAATTTCATGGTTTTTTATATTATTTTCCTTCATTAAACATTACAATAATACACTATTGAAAATTCTATTATAACTTCCCTGGTCTCCCTTACTTTCGCCCATTTTTTATGTTTAGCTTTTAAGCTCTGGAAAAAGTGTGGGGGAAAGTACCCCGCTTGCCGCCCGCCCCCGCCTCCCCGTTATTCCGCCTATGAGTACAAGCAAGTAACTTTGAAGTCTAAACTTGCTTTCCGTCACCTTTCTAGATTCGCATACGATGGAATACGTTACGTCAGTATGGCACTGCTAAGCTACTGTACTTGACATAGTATGTAACAGAAGTATTAAAATGCGCATGCGTTTAGTACAATGCAAACACTTTGAATATATACACGACAGGCTTATTGTGTTATGCTTATGTGACGAAAACTGAATTGAGTACGATGCCTAACCGAAATTTTTTCATCCTTACCGGAGTCACCGGCAAGTGAGAGTTATGGCTACTGACTCTGTGTATTCAAGAACGCTGTCGACAGAATTCATGAGTGGAGTACGTCCCAACCGAGTAAGTAATGAATCCGGTGCTAGGCTAGGCCTAATTTTAATTCATTAGGCCTATCCCGATAACGTTAGTTCAGTAAAGCAAGGTTTCAGTTACAGTAGCCTAACGTTAGGGCCTAGGCTAATTGTCATCATTACGTAGCCAAGGCCTAGGCTAGTACTACTCGGACTAGATTAAGTTGCTGAGTATTCGTGTGTAGGCCTAGCCTTTGGTGGGCCAAGTAGACCTAACATATAGTAAGGACCATATTTTGGGGGTGTAGCCTGGGCTAGGCCCTAAATTAGAGACAAGACCAGGTACTGTGTAGCCTAAGAAAAATAGGCCTAGCCTAGCCTAAACTAAAGTTATACTGCAGGCTACAGTACATCGTTAGTGTGCAATTGGTAAGCACAGTAAATGTGTTTGATCACAGCAGTAATAGAAAGGATCAGTGATGGCATTCTCTTGACTTTCCATTTCTGTGATTGCAGATAGGCCTAGGGCCAATCTGTTATTTGTTAGCCAAGGCTAGGCCTATGTACATTGTAGGGACCTTGATCTGGGACAAGATCCTGAGCTTACCAGTCAAAACGTCCCCGCTATTGGTCAAAACGTCCCCGTGCAAAAACGTCCTCGGATTTGGTAGCCTTTATCTTCCCTTACAGTATGCCTACTCTGAAGTTCAAATAATTTTTTAAAGTACAGTTATTGGAATGAAATGGAAATTTTCTGGAAAATTTAACCATTTATGTTAAATTCCAAAGTAGTAATCATTCTACGTTCGTCTGTTGTAAAACTAACAGTTAGGCCTAACGTTAGTCGGATAGCATCTGTTCTCAGTTCTAACGTTATTGTAGGCCTAGGCCTGCCTAACTTTATCGTAATCGATCCTCATACACTCAATTTTTTTAACATGTCTCAAGTTTTCTTCAAGTTTCCAACCGATAGTTTTAATTTGGATTCCTAAAATCATGTTCAAAGTCTCTATGGCGGGGACGTTTTGACTTCTCATATATAATAGTACGGGGAAGTTTTGGTAAAAAGCGGGGACGTTTTGGTAGCGAAAATGCGGGGACGTTTTGGTCTGGGGACGTTTTGACTGGATACCGATCCTGAGAGACCTTGTCCCAGATCTTGCCGGTTTGTACAGACTGGCCTCAGCTATTATTAGAAGGGGTGGTTATTTTAGTTATGATTATTTTCATTGTGAATGATGTGTCGTTCTCTCAAAATAATTCCTTTAGAATCATTTACCCACATTTATTGAAGAAGTACAGTAGGTAGCAACATTTTGAGAACGACACTCTTTCTACTCTTAAAAGAAATAGTAAAAATTGGGTTATTCCTTAGTATGTAATGAACTAGGCTCTAAAATGCAAACCGGCAAGATGTGGGACAAGATCCTATTGTAGGCCAATGTTCAACTCCAAGCGATGACCGTGAATCGAACTGGCGGCAAAGATATTTTGACCATATAGTATATGGTAGTTGATCGCTTTATCGCGCGAGAAATTTATTTGGAAGTATGAACTGGCCTTACCGCACATGTTCGTCATTGAACCACTATTGTCAGCCACCACCATGACTGAGGAGTGAGTCATATTACTTCAATTGTCAGTCACCTACTTGTAGGCCTATGTGACCAAGGGGTGGATCATTGTGAGTCAATTGTTACACTTTGTATTGCTATTCCCAATTTTTCAGTCAATATTAGTGACCCATGTCAGGCTGAATGCATTGATGCATAATGTAAATGTACACAGACCACACTCATTGAAATTGATCTGAAATTAAGTGATTTAGAAGTCATGTGACTACCACCAAAAAGAGCTGTTTCACTTGTCACTTAAAGAATTAAGTCCTCCAATCAAAGATCTGTTGGAATTATTTCGATATCTTTTACTCTTCTCAAGATATACTGTACGTCTTCAAAGTTTGACGGTTTCTGAAGAAACAGATTGCCTATGCAAAAATAATGATGTGGAGTGTTGCACAGTGTTATGATTTCCATTGTTAACCCTATAAATTATCTCTTAATTACTGATCGTAGATTACAGTTTGGTGAGTGATATCAATATTTTTCAAGGAAAACATTTTTAAGTTTTATAACAAACCCCTCGGGGAATAACAATGCTACTAGTGTCCTTGAAAATAAGGTTGAAAAAACAAATGCTAACATGTGCCATATATGGTATGTCCCTCTTTTAATGTCACATAATTTCATACTTAATTATTTCTGAGTATAGTGGATTTGAAATATTCAGAGAGCACCCTTGATGTACAGTACTGTAACTCATTTACTTCAAGTTGCTGCTTAGTCAGCGTTTACAGTATGATTATGGCACTGTAATTTGTTTCACTGCTGTGTCAAACTGCAGTTTCTGCCATGATAAAGGAAGTTGCTTGTCCACTCCATTCTCCTGCCCATACCCTACCAACTTGGTGACTGAACTTTCATGTGTAGAACTTTCATAAAAACAATTTCATTAATCCTCATTTTGTAAAACTTTGCTTGATATTCTAGTCATTTTGCAAACCAACTTTAGTTTTTAGGCTACAGTACGGTATTCCTGTTGGGTTGTAGTTGCTTTGTTTGTGGTTACACTCAACATGTTAGGGCTTACAGTGCTACCTGTACTGTAACAACAATGTATTTAACTCTTTTTTCTGTTTTGGCAAACTTAAGTTCTCACTTTTTAGACAAAATAGAAAGTTTAATGAATCTAAATAATTTTATCTCAACTGGTTTATTCATCATGTGCAATGAGGTACAACAACTGCACTCCCTTAATTGCCAGAAGAGGTTTTTTTCCATTTTCTCCCGGTTTTTACCGGTAAAAACCAGTTATTACCAGTATTACCAGTTTCTACCACTGTCCCGGTAAAAACAGGTTTTTTTCTGGCAAAAACCCAACCCTGACCAAGTTACAGACGGTCAATCAAATACAAAGGGACTAGGCCTATTTGCTTGCTAAAGTTACAGTCTATTCCTTTTGAAAAACTTGATAACCCACAAAAAGTAATGTGTGAATTAAGGAAACTTAAGTGGATAGCTAGCACTTTGTTTTACATTCATAAATACTTTTTGAGAATGCTGGCCTCTGATTGGTCAGTTACCCATGTTCTTATCCAGTATAGAGACAAAGGGTGTATGGAGAGCAACTGTGCAATCATGTCAGGACTGTAAACATACCCATGATATAGTAAAGCGCTGGTCTACTTAAAGGTGGACATTCAAATTAAACCAGGTACAGTAATATACTGCAATATTTTGTTTCTGTCACTGTTCACATTGAAAGGAAACATGCTGGATGACACCTGTAAAACTTTAGGCAACTTGGGAGAATAGTTCATGATCAATGGAAAATTGTTAAAAAAGAAAGCTTTTTCACTTTTAGTTTCTCCAAAATTAAGCATATGAATGGGAATAAAGTCATGGTGCCCATGTCTCTATATCAGATCAAACCGGCTATGACATCACAGGTCTCTAAGCCCATATGTGTGATGTCATAGCCTGTTCAAATGTGCTATAGACACATAGGCACCATTGACTTAATTCCCAAAAGAAGGTGGAAATGATGAAGGAAGGTGGATGGTTGAATTATAAACAAGACTGAACACTACTGGAGGTCAATGTATGACATTGACATGGGCGTCCACAGGTAGGGGCAAGGGGGGGCACTTGCCCTCCCCTGGAAAATCAGAAACTTGAAAAAACGAAGAAAAAATAAAGAAAAAAGAAGAAAAATTAACATCAACATTTCTTAACAGTTTACTTAGTGTTTCCCCTATTTATATGATGTAAATGGGCTTTAGAAGTGCCATTTCCAGCAATCTGGGAGCTATTTTGGGCCAAAATTTTTTTGCGCTCCGCGCCAACTCATGGTGGCGTGGAGCTTTTTCCCCCCTAAAAATTTTTTGCCCCCCTCTGAATTTTTTTCTGCGGACGCCCATGGACATTGAGTTACTGTATTGTACTGTAGGACCTACACACCTGCAGGTTCATCTGAAAGGTACTGTACAGTACACCCAAGACAGTGATTTCACTAACTCGGGCACCCGGGTCAATGACGCACAACTTTTCATTTTGAGGCACAGACACAAGACCCTTGGGGTCAAATTGACACACAGCTTTTTCGCCCCAACAATCAGTAACGATAACGCAATTTTGCCAATATATTCATTGTGAAAATTAATGCACAAAATGTAGCACTTTCCAGTTCTCATATTGATTATCGACAGATTGTATATCTTACAAGAAAAAGATAGTGGAAAAGCATCACAAATATAGAAAATAAACAAAAAACAGGAATAAAGTTTGTTGTATTAAACTCAAATTTATTTTGACCTTTCTCCCTTAAATTTGACTCTTGTAAATTTATTTTGAAGGGTCAGTGACTCTTGAAAAAAGTGATGAGTGAAAACCCTGCAAGAGTGGGGTTAGCAACTTCCCAGTTTTCACAGGAAATCTTCCCATCAAAATGAAAAAATTCTTTAATTATTCCTTGAGTTTCCTTCCTATTTTTGGTTCCTTGCGATAGCAAAAGGAACCTATGCAGTCAGCTTGGCGTGTGTGTGTATGTGTGTGCACTTACTTTGCATTCAGATTGAGGACCTAAACAATGGATTTCAGGTCCTTAGAAGGAAATACAATAGATTTCCCATGTCCTCAGAAGTTTAACAATTGAGAGTCTATTGTTAAAGTTAGGGTTAAGGAAGCAAACACAATAGAGAAAACAATGAAGTCCTTAAACAGTATGTAAAGCACACTGTGTGTGTGTGTGTGTGTGTGTGTGACACTTGCTTCGGTACGCTGTAACTCAATAAGGGAAGGTTGGATGGAAGTTGGATTTGGTATGTAGGTTTGCCATGGTGAGAAGGCGTGCCCTATTGTTTTTGATGGAGGTCAAAGGTCATTTGGGGTCGCCAGGGGTCAAACGCCGAAAACCTTTTAATCACGATATCTCAATGTAGGAAGCTTGGATAGATTTCCTATTTAGTATGTGGATGCATTATGGCAAGAAGAGGAATGGCGTTATTTTTGGTGGAGGTCAAAGGTCATCTGGGGTGACTGGAGATCTAACACTGGAAACCTCTTAAACAAGATATATCTCAAGGTAGGAAGCTTGGATAGATTTCATACTAGGTATGTAGATGCTTTGTGGTGCAGAGATAAATCATGGTATGCTTGGTGAAGGTCAAAGGTCATTTGGGATCACCAGGGGTCAAACACCGAAAACCTTTTAAGCACGATATTTCAATGTAGGAAGCTTGGATAGATTTCATACTTGGTATGTAGATGACTTTTGGTGCAAGGATGAAGCCTAGTATGTTTGGTGGAGGTCATAGGTCATTTGAGGTCACCAGACACCTTTTTGACCAATTTTGTGCCACCCCTCTACTGTATTTTAACCAGTCTCACAAAATCAGCTTACCTCATACAGTACACTGCACTCCCTTTAAAACTGTCTGTGTACAAGAGGTCAATCCTGTGAGGTTGTTTAGGTTAGTTTAAAGGGAGCTGTCTAATGGGTTTCCATTGTGTGTACATGCATGCACTGTATAAGTCAACTATTGTGAGAGCAACTGTCAACTCCCTGTTCAAAGAATGGGTAAGTAAGGACTCATGGTCAAGAGGTCAAATTTCATCACTTCATATACACACACAGTTGTTCTTCTGAGCAGTATTTGAACAATTTTTGTAGGTGGGTATGGCGAAAGACAGAGGAGTGATCATGTTACTAGCCTACGTAGCGCCTCTGTGGCTGCCGCCCATTTTGTAGGCTGCCGCCCCTCAGAGCCTGCCGGCAATAGCCATAAATTCCTTTCATTGAGCCTCAAAGTTGATGAACTTAATATTCATGATCATGAACAGCAATTGGTCTATTCCTGAGGAAGGCGGTGCTCAATGACTCGGATCTTTGCAACGCTAGGTTGACCACAATTTCGTTTAAACCAAAATACTTTTCGTCCGTTAAAGCTTCCAATTTAGATGAAAGTCTTGATCATGGACAATCTCCTACAAACAATGACAACTGTTTTTTCGCAGCGATGAGCTGAACGAAAAAACTTCGTCCGCTCCGCGGGGTATCTTGTTACTGGCTTGTTGTGTTGGGAGGGTTATACTGAAACATTTCCAAACAACAAGTTATTAATTGTAGACATGTGTGCTAATCACAATCATCACACCTAAAAGTACCACACACTACTCAAAATCAAATGTTGAAAGCTACAGCAAGTGCATCAAAGCATCATTTCACATTTTATGGTTTGAGCTAGTGCACAGTCCGTGCTCAAGTTTGGGGTCACCAATCGTCAAACACAGAACTTTTTAAACTTTTTAAACACCACATCTCAAGGTAGCAAGCTTGTATAGATTCCATATTTAGTGTGTGGATGCATTATGGCAAGAAGAGCAGTAGTGTCATTTTTAGAGGAGGTCGTCTGGGGTGACCGGAGGTCAGACACTGAAAACCTCTCAAACAAGATAGCTGAAGGTAGCAAGCTTGGATGGATTTCATACTTCACATGGTATTGCATTAAATCCAGCTGAAAAACCATGAGGTTTGTCGAATGTATGTAGGCGTCACCATAGTAACAGTTAAACTTAAAACTAGCAAAATTTTGTTTGTATAAAATGGTAATGCCTCAGTTTCATTACATGCAGCAAGGAACCACAGTGCCCATTGGGCTCTTGTTTTCCTTCCTATTTTAACACAAAAACTGTGTAAATCTGGCAAAAAGTGTCCAAAATCACTAAACAAATCACACTCACGCATCACATGGTATATACTGTATTGTTGCTTGAAATGATTAATCCTGATGTCACAAAATTACTTTCATCCTTAGACTTTGAAAAAAGCATAAAAAGTACTTGTTAATAAAATTGTATTCAATTTCGCAGAATAGGTTTTTTCCGTTTTTTCATTTTTCGGCAAAAACCTGTTTTTACCAGGACCGTTTTTACCGATAAAACCGCCTGTGGCAAAAACTGCCAACCCTGTGATTGAAGTCTTGCAGCAGTAACTCAGTTGAATCATCAGATGAACAAGTTCAACATTTCAATTTTTTCTTTACAGTAAACTATAAATTTACTGAAATTGTGGAACTTTTTTTTTCTTAATACCAATATTGCAGTACAGTGTGAAAAGGAGGTCGGATTGTTGTTTCAAGGATCACTAGTCTGTAATTACAAAGGGCTCCCAACGCTTAAAGGGAAAATGTGAAAATTGGGAGTTAGGTAAAGAGAAATTCCTGACCGAAATTACTGTATGTGCTTGGCCGGGGAAAACTTTGTTTGGACCGGAAAATTGTAAAAATGAAACCATATACTGTACTTTTTGCATGAAGTTCCTGAACACCAACAACACTTATCCAGCCAAATGATACAGGTAGCACTATAGTGCTAGAGCTACTATCCCTTACAGAAAAATTAGATTGCTGCAAGCTTGTAATAGGATTGCAGCAATCTAAATAAGGTTGTTGCAAGCTTGCCGAAAGCTTATTTAGACTGCACATGTCATGCAAGCTAATTGTGCAAGCATGGTACAAGCTTACTAGTTTGTGGCAAGCTTGCCGTCATTTCTGACAAGCTTGTCATTTACTGTAGCAAGCTTGCACATAGCTGCAAGCTTGTAATGATAACTAGTTAGCTTACATTATATAGAGGTACAGCTTGCCAAGGTTGTGCAAGCTTACATTGTGAACAGCATTGACATGTTGATTTCATGAAACCTGGAAATACCTGTATAATCACTTGACCAACATTTGACAGGTGCAGTCTTGAATGGTAATTAGTACAGAATAATTAATGTTCTGTACTTTGCTAAGTTTTGATAATTAATTAATTGGGTGCACTACAAATGCATATAAATTGCTAATTATGACTTGTCTACTTTCGTTAGTTTTTCAGGAAGTTTTTACGATAGGCGTTCATAAAAGTTTCTTAAAATTTGAATTCTTAATTCAGTCATATAACCCCCTATTTACCATGGGTATCCAGTCAAAACATCCCTTTTTAGCACCCAAAAGGTCCCCATTTTTTACCAAAATGTACCCGTGGTATTACATATGTAATACAAAACCATACCCGCCTGTGAATATACGTATACAATGATACGTTTGCATAAAAACCTCTTTTTAAGTTTTAGTAAAGAGAAGTTTAATTCTAATGGATTTGTTGTAGGCATTAGGGAAATAAGTTACAGTTTTTTGGTTTTCAGGACTGTTATGTCACGACACTGCAATACCTCCATAGGCTACATATATACAACATGTGAAACTAAATTAAAAATTATGATTGCGGCAGTGAACTGTAATTTGTATTTAGGTTTCTTTTGACTTTGAAGAAACTGAAAAACTAGCCTAATAAAGTCAATAATTTAAACATTACAAGAAGCTGACCAAATAGTTACAAAACTATCATAAAACTACCAAAGATTCAACCCAGGGATGTTTTGGTACGGTATGGGGCCTCTTTGGTATGGGGACGTTTTGACCAATACAGGGGACTTTTTGGTACGGGGATGTTTTGGTCAAGCTATTGACATTTTGACTGGTAAGCTGGCCATGTAATGGAGTAACATAACTTAAGGCATGTACTGCACAGAAATTTTAGCTGGGCCTACTATACTTAGTAGCACTATCGATCTGGCATGGCTTCTCTTTATTGACCTTTGCAAGATTGATACTGTGAGACTCTCATTCTGATGGAACAATGGGTAATTGTTGGAAGAACCTTCAGGCAACAGGATTTATTTAAATCTTTTACATGCAGGCTGTATATGCATGCTCAATCACTGTAGGGACTACTGTGTGTTCTTCACGTTAATTTCGCACAACCGGTACATTATGTGCCACTTCCACACGAAAGTCAACACAAACGTTGTGCCTCCACGATGTCTAAAGTAATTTCGATATTTCACCCTTTTTTCAGCTAAGACTGCTCCAAGAAGAATATTCCATGTAGAAATGTTATTTTTCCACGTAAATTATCTAAAGAAATAAATAACCGTTTCTTACGAAAACGTCAGCTGCCTTGTTAAGTTGTTGACTGAAGCACCCTGTTTCTTTCTAGTGAATGCCGCGGCCTACACTATGTGTTTCCATAACTGAAAACAAAATTTCCCGAATCATAATCCAAACTTCCTGAAGTGATCTTGTAGAAGTTTCTAGAGCAATTCCTACACTCTGTTTACGTGCACCTGAGACAAATATGATTAAGGAACAAAATCCGAGTACCACCATAGACGCAGGAGGGAAATTTAAAAGATACGGCCAGGGTGCCCTTCTGATTTCCCGAATTTTCCGAAATTTATCCTCTGGAAGAAGAACATTGAAAGTTCCCAAATTTCGGGAAAAGTAGAATCACCGCTTAATCATATCATATCGCTATTGAGCCCCATGCCCTTGTACAGATTTTGGTTGGGTTATGAGCCCCAGTTTTCTTTGTTTCAAAAAAGAACAACCTAGCTCTGCTTGCATCTAGCCAAACTTGCAACAAGGCTAAAATGAAACATAAGTACGACCACAAAATAAGGATCAACATCATTACCGCAAGCTAGTATGTGGCAACTTTGCAATATACATCTAATTCCCTAAATCATACCAACGAGGTATAATACACTAATGCAGTATCCTTTGAATGATTCACCGATTCAAAAGTGGATTCAGCCAGCCTGTGTTTATAATTTCAACCACTTATTTGGAATTTCTTTCGGTACTTCGATCATCGGTCGTCTTTACATAAGCAGAATCAGGGAGATGCCACTAGAATTGTTCCCAAATAAATAATATCACCCGATGCGAGACATTCAGAATGAATCATTCACGCTTCTAGAACTTGGAGTGTCTTTTTCTTCATGGATTAGAAACTTCACGTTCGACTTCGCTCAAGATGACTCTGACTTGGCACTCTTTTGTACTTATGATAATTTATGTTTGCATTCCTGACTGCCCCCCTGCAGCGGTATGATACTGTTCTAGCCTACTTGTACGTAAATTTCTCTGTAACCTCTAGCCAGTCAGGTAACCCTGCTGCAAGGGAACGTGCTTTCATTTAGCCTTTTCACATGGGGATAAGTGTGAGGAACAAATGTAAACACTTTCCCCTCAGGCAGGGTTACTAGGACTACTGTCGAGCTCGCACGTCGGGAGGTCATCGAGGACAGGTGCACTATAAAGTAGGTACGTTCAACTCAAACCTGTTTCGGAAATCAAGTCTTCTTGTTGATGAAAAAAAAGGATATAGACTGGACAACCTTTTCTGACTTAAAATATAATGAATGCGTCACTCCTCATTTTTAACGGTCTTTTTAGTGGACAATTCGTAACAAGTTCTGCAAGAATAAACCTGTTCGCTGAGCTGAAACCCCTGTAGTAAGACACTGTAATATGATATGAGCATACCACATTCAAAATATTGGTCCGTTGAATAGGCGGCCGCTGTTTCGTTAGTGTGGCAGGAATTACGTTACTTGGAAGCAGTCTACAGCAATAAACCAAGAGAATAAATTGGTAACTGAAGAAATTAACGGACTAAAATCATTCGCTAAAAACTTCCACGTCGGAGGGTTATGGGACAGTTATTTTGTTTGCAAAAGTGTTGGCCAGTTACGCAAAGATTACCGTAAGTAACAGCAACAAGTTAGTAGGTTAGGGCCTACAGCCTAGGCTATTTTACTTTGTGCAGTGTTGCGGGCTAACGTTAGTTTTGGCATGTATTACGGACTTTTAACTCCACCTTTGCTGCCGTAAATTTGGAAGTTGAGCATCAGTGGTTTTCAAGACTTCGTATCAGATAATACTAGTGATGCCTCTGTAGGCCTATATTTTGAAGACATGGGATGTCACTGCCAGTAAGTGGTATGAAACTCAGCAGCAATGGATAGCTTACACTTCACTGTTTATAGTAACAACATAACTTTAACTTCAAGATCAAACAGCCATGCCTAGGCTTAGCAAAGTGTGAAGGGTTAATTTTCCTTTAATTCGGCCAAAAGCAGTGACAATACACATCAGTTAGTTAAGACCATGCATAATGTCTTTCACAAACAAATGTGACTACATTGTTATTGTTAGCTGCCTGTGGGAAAAGTTCCAAAGGTAGGCCCGGCCTGGCCTGTCGTTGAGCTGCTCCAGCTGTACAAACCTGTTTTTACCCGTCCACCTTGTCTGTTGTCTCAGCGTTGTAAACTGGTCGAAGCACATCAGAGACGGTCCCACTCAATCATAGCGTACCTGCATCTGTATCATCCATGTTGTGGATTTGTTCATTGTTTAGTAAACCAGTCAAGCGTAAAGCATGTATCTTTACAAATGGATTGACTTTGTACTGCATCATTTTAAAAGTTAAACTTCAAAGATTAGTGCTGAACAGCAAACTTGTGCTTCAGACTGGCCATATGCTGTGGTCTAAAAAATGTGGTCCGCCTAGGCTATGCACATTGGAACTTGAGATAGAAACTTCAGACAGCCTAAGTTACATTTATGGTTCTACAGAGCAGATGCATCCTTTGCCTGGGCAGGCAGTTGGCTGGAATAAATATTCAAAAGTCAAATCAGAATCATGCTATCTGTGGAGAAATATGTGCCTTGGAACTCATACAGCGTCTGTACGAAAATTGCCATCTTTTCTACCTGAATATGGAGACAATGGTTCTTGCATCCTGGATACTTGTCTGCAGTTGGAGTTTTGTTTATATTTTTTGGATTTTTGTCCACTCCCTATGAAAGTCCCATAATTCGATGCAAAAGTGGAATGTATAAGAAGAATATTAAATACTTCAAAAGGGACACCATCATTTTCAAGTTCTTCTACAGTTCAGCTGTAAACATTTAATGTAATTGTAGTTGGAAATCTATGACAGTTAATGCAAATTTGATAATTTATAGGGCCACCGATTTTCCGCGATCACGGAAATTGTCACGGAATCGCGGAATTTTAATTTTTTCACGGAAAATCACGGAACTTCAAAAATCTCTCAGAATGCTAAAGAAGTCTGCAATCAAGAGGTCAAAATGAAAAAAAAAAGTTTAAAAGTCTGTACGTAACAACACTGGATGGCTCTAGCGGGCTACAATCTGATAGAAAACTTGAAATTCACCCCCTCCGATGCTTACTGTATGTGGGACCAGGTGCGAGTTGCGCATTTACTAGCCTTCGGTAGGTCAAATGTTGCTCACTCTTGCAAAGTTTTCCCGCGATCCCGTTGCCTGTAGCTGATTCTTGTTTATACTGTATCATGTACTGTATGTATGGTATACTTTGCATGAGTGCGTCATAACAAACTGTTGCGCATGTTACTCAAGTTTCATGTTTTGCTCTGTTGTTACGTTCCTGATCGAACGATCATAACGTTCTGACTGACAAGTTACATTTCAATTGTCACGTGGAATAATTATCGGATTTAGTACCTGCATATATCATTTGGATATAATTTTATACGTATCTTTTACTATGTAAGAAGAACAAGAGACCCACACTCAAACAATCGTAAGTCAAGTTGTTTTAGGTTGTTTTTTGTCCATTACATATATGTGTAGACGTTAGGCTGGTGATTGGATTTTAGTCTGGTTAGGCTGCACTGGCCTAACACACTAATCAATTCAAAACAGAAAGTCATGGATTTGGCAAATTGCTTGCACGGATTTTCACGGAATTTGGAATTGCTGTAACGGAAATTGACTCTTTTTTTCACGGAAAATCGGTGGCCCTAAATTTAGTGAAGGATGTGTAGCTCTTTCTTGCTTGTTACGAACAACACTAATCTTAGTACTGCAGTCCAACTTGATGACAGTATGAACCAGGTGTCATTTTTTTTTTGGAAACAGGATACAGAAGCCACCCACAGCTAGAGACTTCAGCAGTCCTCACATCTCTAAAAATTGAACAACCACACTATGAGTGTAATCATTTAAATGGTTTGGACCCTGATTACAGTATGTACAGTACTTGCTATGAACAGTAATTGTGTGTAGTGTGCTGTATTTTAACAGATCTTTTGACAGAAACCAAAAAATGAAGCAATCAGCCTAAAAATGTTTGGTTGTTTACAAACTTCTCTTTTATAAAATGTGGGGATTTACTGTGGTTAAAATAGGTCGTCATCATGTACAATAAAAGAAAAAACACAGAAGGTATTGTTTTAAGTGGCAGTTTTATATTTTGTAAAAATTTTCAGACCTTGAGTCATAAACCCTTTTCCAATAGCATAACAAAGGACTGGGATAATACTTTGGTAACATTCATTTTGAGCAAAATTCTACTGACAGATATAGTGTATGGTATACCAAAGCTCCTTCATTTAATCCTCTAACTGCTATTTGAAAAAGGGTCTATTTGAACTGTAATCACTAAAAACAATAAAACTGGAGCCTGAGAGCAAAAATATGCTCGCTCTTGCTACCAGATTTGCACACAAGCTTGCAGTAATCTTGCGGGCAAGCTTGCAGTCAAACTAGTAGCTAGCTTGTAAACCAGCTTTTTGCAAGCTTGCAAACCAGCTTTTTGCAAGCTTGCAAACCAGCCTTTAGACAGCTTGCAAACAAGCTAGTAGC
This sequence comes from Holothuria leucospilota, assembly GCA_029531755.1. NCBI lineage: Eukaryota > Metazoa > Echinodermata > Holothuroidea > Aspidochirotida > Holothuriidae > Holothuria > Holothuria leucospilota. The sequence goes on from CM055982.1 coordinate 39,338,968, forward strand.
AAGCTTGCAAACAAGCTAGTAGCAAGCTTACAAACAAGCTTGCTGCAAGCATAATACAAGCTAAATATCATCTAAAAGTCATCTAAAAACAAGCTTGCAAGCAAGCTAGTTGGCAAGCTGGTTGGCATGCTGGTTGGAAAGCTTGCAGACATTTCTGTAAGGGATAGATTACATTGGGGCAGCTCCATGCATATTTTGAAGCTGTTATAGAGGCCGTTATGGCAGCGATATTCTAAGGCAAATTAAGTGATACATAGTCTAACACACATACGTATGGTATGGTACGCAGTCTACATGCAGGGTTTTCACTGACCCGGTCACCCGGGTCAATGACGCACAACTTTGATTTTGACGCACAGACATAAAACCTCTGGGGTCAAACTGATGCAGAGCATTTTCACCCAAACAATCAGCAATGATAAAGCAATTTTGCCAATACATTCACTTTGCAAACTACATTCATTTTGCAAATTTTCTCACAAAATGCAGCACTTTCCAGTTCCCAACTTTGTTCTGTGAGACATTTTTCACCTGTACAGTATGTTCTAATAAAAATCCAAAGAAAAAACTATCACTGCAACAGTACGGAGCTACCGTACCACCATTCCTACGTATACATTTGCTCTAAGAATCTGCACCCCCATGCACCTAGTTATGTGATTAGACTTGACTCGAAACGAGTGCACGTGTATTGTAAACAAATCAGTACAGTATGCGTAGATGATTGGAGTGTTCTGGTTTGTAATTCCAATTTCAGTTGTAAACATGAGACTAGTTTAGAGACAAACATACACTAGCCTAACATGATCGGTAGTAGATGTTATCGGTGACATTAGTAACGCAAGACACACATTGCCAGTCTCTGTACACTATGTCTGTGGTATTAAATAAAATCCGACTCGCATCGTTTCACACTGAATGATAACTGCTGCACAAGTATGCCCATATGAGGCCGTGTATTACACAAAGCTCTGCTGTAACCCTACTGTAAATCGATGTAAATTTATGTCAGTCATAGAGTAGTATTGTAAGAACTTACTGTACAGTATACTGTACTACTGCTCTATGATGTCAGTACACTAAGCATTTACAGCAATGATCGAATCACACAGAGAGGACTACATGGTAGGCTTCTGTACATGCATTTTTGGTAGTAGCGCTACTAGCACTAAAAGCACATGTTTCAGTTCTATCTTGTTATTTCTAGAACCGTGTCTGGTGCACGGCGCGTGTTTTGGCAGGAAAACTTTACAATCATAATCCCAATACATGGGAAATTTCGAGTTACAATGTAGGATGTAAGTACAGTCTACACGAAGGTTCTTTTCAGAGAAGTGAATTCCCACCTTGTTTCAGTACCTTTTACGTTGCTTCTTCTAGGCAAGGACAGGAATAAAGTTTGTTGCATTAAACTCAGATTTATTTTGACCCCTTCTTTTTTAGTTTTGACTCTTGTAAATTTTTCTAAGGGGTTAGTGACTCCTGAAAAATTAGGATGAGTGAAAACCCTGTACATGTACAGTTACAAACATAGAGTCAAAGACAAACCTTTTACACTTTAGAGTACAGTACTGTAGGACCATTATTCCAAATAGTCATTTCCGATATGTGGAATAAGCCTAAGGGTCATTATTATGAATACAGCCAGTGAAAAACAAAAAAAATTCAGGGGAACCCAATATTGATGGTGTAGCTGAATTTCATCTTTTTCCTGAATAATTGACAAACATACCATGTTTGCTTTAAAGAGAGAAAGCAGTTGCCCCAAGTTTATTTGCAACAATCTGTTAAAGCGTACAAATCTCCTCTTGCAGGGTTCCCACGCGGTCGGGAATTTGGGAAAAGTCGGGAAAAGGTCTGGAAAATCAAAAGGGGGTATTCCAGGCCTGGAAAGTCCTTGAATTTGCCTACCAGGTCTGGAAAATTTCTTCATTATGTTGTTCACTATTTTTCTTGTGTTAAATTATTGTACGTGGTCAAGGAAGTACGGTAAGTGAATGAAGGCTGAACTGGTTCTATAAAATTAGAGATTATGCCGTAAATTCCTGACTTTAATTTCACTTTGCATATATCACAATCATGCGCTAGCTCTGCTGCACGTTCCAAGCCATATATATCAACCAAAGCTGTCACCGCCTGTCACTCAGTGTTACTTTGAAACACAAGGCTAGGCTAGGCTTGATATACTGTAGGCTAGGCTCCATATATGTAAACTTGTTAGGATAGGATAGCAGCCAAAGCAAGTAACTCTGAAGTAAAAAGTATCGTACGGGAAAGTTATGCAAGAAAATTTTTCGAAACCATTAAACAGGGCTTAGTTAAAGTATTTTACACATGCGTTGAAACTATTTTTTGAAATGAATGCCATCTGGATAATTTTGGCTGGCATTCACTTTTACGTTTGAATTGGCTACCCTGAGACTGAAACACCTACACAGTATTGTGTACTAGTAAAGTATCTTGAATTGAAACTTATAAAGGACTCAGAGGGATTGTAGGCACAGATTTTGGACAACATTCCCAGGGTTAAAGAAACTTAGAAATTACTTATCATCATCGATTTTAAAAGATATTACAATAATTATTGATAACCTCACTCCATTCTAGCTTGTGACAGTTAGGTTTATGGGGTGAATGGTATGGATTTTTGTCTCAAACCAGCAAAGCTAGTGTGAGCTGTTGTGATCACAGACCTATATTGATCTCTATCGGTCTGTCTGTTGACATTTGCAAAAGTGGCTGTTTATATTCGCACATCTTTCAAGGGATCTCGATGAAACTTGCACATAATGTCCCTTGAGTAGTGGGCCATTTAAGGTGTTCAGAAAATTTTGGCTTAAGGTCCCATGCGGGCCCTATGGCCCATTTTATGAAATTCCACACAATGCTTCTCTTGCAGATGTTCTCTTGAACAATGTTGATAGTTTGTCATAATGATACTCTGTAAGCAGTACCGTACCTGCAGGGTGTTCAGAAATTTGGGGCCTAAGGTCAAAGATGGGACGTAGGGTCCATTTTGTGAAATATTGCAAAGTGATTAACTTTTCCACCTTTTAATGCTAAAGAGAGTTGATGGGATGTTATCACTGATGTTATAGTGATGTTATAGTGATCTGTGTGGTATTCTAGAATTTTAGTCCAGATCCTATGCGGGCCTCATGACCCAATTTTATGAAAAGCTGTAAAGGGCTCCTAAACAACAGATTCTCTTGTACAATGTTGATGGTTTGTCATAATGATATTCGGTTAGTGGTATCTTCAGGTTGTACAGACATTTTGGCCCAAGGTCCAAGATGTGCCCTGGCATCCATTATGTGAAATATTGCAAAATGGTTGACCCTAATTCCATCAGTCAGAGTTAAACAGTTGACCACCTTTCATAACAATGCATGATTAGTGACCTGTTTTTTTTTTCTGCCTGGATGTTTGGGTCCAAGGTCGCATATGGGGTCTAAGGCCCTTTCTATGAAATCCACATTGTGGCTTGCTGAGGACAACAGAACAAGATGTGGAGGTAACACAACAGATTGTCACACACAGTCAAAAAGTCACTTTAAGTGGTTGGGGTTATCTCGGTAGCTAGATATAAGACCAAAGTTAGTACCGGGTAAACAAATTTAGGCTTAGCATAAGCCCAGGCCTATGCCTCATTGTGGCTGTGTATATTTGTCACCTATAGTATGGACCACAGGTGATAATTTGGGTCTGGAAAAACTATGGAAAGGTCTTGAAAAGGTCTGGAATTTCATTCACCAAAAAGTGTGGGAACCCTGTCTTGCATTAGGCCTACTTACAAGTACAGAAGTACTGTACTGTATCTTTCATTAGTCATGTTTCTGTATAAAAACTGAACATTGCACAGGTAAATCAAGGAATTATTCTGCATGCCAAATTTAACAGACTACAGTACAGTAAGTAACAAAATATTGTTACATGATTGATACGTAGGAGCCATTTCTGAATAATTGGGATAATGGGGTGTACACTAGTTCAAATTGGGGAAACTGTATTTACAGTAGAAAGTCTCTGAAAGATAGGCCTATTGGTATGGAAACTTTATCCTTTGAAAGTTGGTATGACAAATTATGCGATTTCTCCAAACTTTGCAGTGGAAAGTAAAGTACAGTAGGCAACATACAGTAGCTGCAAAATGTGTACTGTGTCAGGGAGACTGTACTGCAGACACCATTTCCACTTTGCAATCCCCTCTCCTCTTGGAATACTTAATGAACTTGAAAAGTTTCTTTTTGAGTTTTTACTGTACAGTACAGTAGCTACTGTACAGTAGCCTGTTTTCCATTCATGTTTGAGTTAATTTTGCTCAGAAATAATCATTAGACACAATCAGCAAAAGTCTTTTCAGTGCATTAACTACCTAAAGTACTGTACAGTTGCCAGTGACATTTCAAAAATAGCAATAACTGTGAAAAAATTGCCTGGCACATATATACAGTATGATTGAGCAATGACACTCTGGTACTGTACTTTGTATTTTCACCCAGTTTGTTCTTATTTTTTGAGGTACTATACACTGTAGTCCCAAGTTCTCTCACATTTTGGATAGTGTTACAGCTGTATGTAGCTCCAAAACATTACTAGTTAATTTGCTAATGCACACACTTCTTCATATGATTCTGGTCAGAATGCTACAGTGTACAGACATCATGACTTTAAAATTTTGGACACTGTGATACTAAAGTTGCACACTTCACTGTGAAAATGACCATATTCAGGAGGAGCAGTTCCTGTATGCATGCGATCTTCCAGCACAGGAAATTTTACCAAGAGTTGTACAGTAATTTAACTTCAGTTTGTGGAAGTCAAATGACCTTGTTCTTAGTGCAGTATACAGTGTTGCAGTACAAATACAGTGGTCCTCAGTTTCAGTCTCCTTGTCACCTACTGTACTGTACTGTATCTGCTACAGAGGATATTACTCTGATATCCATTCATCTTTAAACAAAGACAGCATTGTACAGTGTGAACAGCCTCTGTGGCATGTGGGGTTTTATTACACCAAGGAGGTTCATACAGTAATGCTGTACAGTTATTCAGTGCTGCAGTAGAATAAGAGACCTCTCTGATTACATCATAGAGGTGATAACTTTATATCCAGACAAGCAGTGAGAGGAAGTCTTGGCAAAATAGAAGAATTAACTAGGGAGTGGTTGTTTGACTCCCTGGACAAACTGCACTGACTGTATTGTAGATTACATATACTGGATTTTGTATCACCCAAGGGCATGTGTATTGAACACACTTTCCACTGTAGGATAGAGGGTACTGTACAGTAGCATTTCTGTAGGACATGCCATGGTGTTCCAAACATTGATAATGGACAGATCTTCAAAATTGAGGTTGATCACTTTTCTCTAAATATCACTTTTGTGTATACATAGCAAAGGGGATCTACATACTTAAGCATCTGACTCATCTTTCTTCGTCTTTAAAATATAATTGAGGAATGATCAGAAATTATCGCTAAATGGTAACACCCGTCACGTGGAATTGACCATGAATATTTTTTTAAACCAAAAGTTTAAATTACCTACATGGTACATGCACAGTACGGTACAGTATTTACAGTACTCTTCTTTCAAACAGCTACTGTACAGTACAGTACCTCTAGCCAACACAGTTACGTATACTGCATATGTATAGATTTTTACAAAATATTAGCTGAGTCGAAGAAATGAATTTAAAAATTAAAAAAAAAAAGAAAAGAAAAGAACTTTAAAGGACATCAGGATAATTGATGATAGTCAAGATTTTCTGCTACAGTATCTTCTCGGAGAAGGGTTGCTGTTGAGAATACTGTACGACCAATCGAGGTAATAAAATGTCCTTGGAGGCACAGTATACAGCCTGTACAGTACTGTACTGTAGCTTGATTTAGGAAAGGTGTTGATACTTAATATATTTTTGTTAGTACTAACAGACAGCACTGTAAAGCAACGTACAGTACTGTATAGTACTGTACATGTAGGGGGAAGTGGGGTCCAGAACTAGACAAAAGTTAGGCCTATTTTTTTCCCCAAAACCTTTTTAAAGAACAATGTTAATAGTACTGTAGTAGTAAACTGAACCATACAGTATGTTTGTTGTATACTTTACCTGCCACTACAGTAATAAACCATTTGAGCTAGGTACGTGTATTTTGTGCATCTTTTAGTTTATATACACAATTTAGCCAACACTTGTAGGTCCCATACTGTAGATCCTGTATTCCTATTTTTAACAGTTTAAAAGTTCCCATATATTCCCAGTATTCGATTTTAAGGAATTAGCAATGGTTGTCCGAAGGACTACCACATCGTAAAATTTGGTTGTCCTGCTCAAAATAAGGTAGTCCCAAGTGTAACCATTTTTGCAACCATGGAATTGATAATGCCCTATTATCACCAGACTTCCAAAGTGGCTTTCACTTTTAGAACCCCCCCGAAGACTGTATAAGAGTAGTGCTGTCTCGTGGCGTGCTTTAGTGTACATGTAGTGTGGACATAGTTGATGTTATTCCCATTGCAGGTTAATGGATAAAACATCTCTAGACTCTAGATTGAAAGCACTGGTGTTGCAACATCAGCACTACAAATTCGTAGCTTGCATGAAGGAATTCAGCTTCTCTGTGCACAGTGCAGGCCTAGTGGCCTACTAGTGGAGTTTGTACAGGGCACATACTTTGGACATTTTTAAAGTCACTTGCTTGCACAATTCATCGAGCTGCTAAATGTAAACATCACTTTCCTCAAAAGATTTGGTTGTCCCGACGGACAACCATACACTTCTGTTTTTTGCAAAATCTGGTAGTCCTGAAGAATTTCTGGTTGTCTCGGGCGACAGGACTACCCTTAAAATCGAACAGTGATTCCTGTATTTTGCTGAAAAAAAGTCCTGTATCATTCTACAGTATTATGCTCCTATATGCTGTACTGGGATCCCTGTCATGGACTTCATATACGAAATGTTTCACATTACCAGCGTACTGTAGCAGATCAGTGATACCAAGATCACACTTGTATCTAATTGTGAAAGTGGTTAATATTCAGCTTAAGATGTTGCTAATGTAACGTATTTGCAGTGCTGTCAAACTTATAAGCATACATTACTGTAGCACGCAATAAATGCATTCCACTAGGAAAATACTGACAAGTATTCATACTGTACCCTTTCATGGTCAATTTACGGCATCTACCAGTCTGAAGCTAACATAATGTAAAAGTAAGGGTGGCGAATACAGGCCGTATACCTGATCTGTCACCTCACCTGAATACCTGTAGGTATGGTTGCTGTCAAGAATACAGTACAGTATATCTGCAACATAGTAATATTAGCACACACTTTTTTCAAAAATTTTCATCTGAACCATTATTGAACACATCATATTCATATTTATGCCTTTTTTTCTCAGAAATCTTGCTCCTGCTGAACTTGTAAGGCAAATGAAAATACAAATTTGTTTCCTATGCAAACTAGGGTATGCCTAATGTTTGACACCCTGTGTTTATGTTGCTAATGTTACTATTGACAGCACTGTAATAGGAACTTAACACTAACCCAGTTAAATTTCACTTCAACAAAGGAAATGCACAAGGAGTTATCTCCTTTTTATTTTTTTATTGAAAATTGGAGCCTAATAAATCAAATTAAGGGAGCTTTAAGGATTATTGGAAATTTTTATTTTTTCTCCATTGTGGGACCAAATTGGAACAGTTATTGTGAAACATGTCATACTGTACATGCTGTAGAACTGCCAGCAAACATCAAGGGCATACATGAACATTGTAGTACTGCAAGTACCATACAATGCATCATATGGATACTCCCCCCCGTACACCGTCCAGTTGTTGGCTTGAAGTAATGGCTGTTGCATAATTCCTCATATTAGGCCCACTCTCTTCCCCTACACCTCCCTCAGCATGTCTTTCCCCTCCCCCTTCAAAATTTTGTCTCTATCCTTTATTATCTGTGTTTATTGCTTTCTCATTTCTTTAATGTTCTTTTTTGTATAATTTTCTCTTGTAGATCTTCAAACGTAGAAATTTTACCCCTTGGTTGTTCTGATCTTGACAGAGGAGGGTTGAAATAATGACCCTTGTGGGCAGTGAACCTTTAGACAAAGGGACACCAGTAGAAGACAGCTACACCCACAGTTGTGGCAAAAAATATTTTTGCTTTGACTTGATACTGCAGTACTCCAGCCTTGCCCAAATGCTGTGCCGAGTTTAGGTACTGTAAAACAGGTGAATGATTTGCAATTCAAGTTACTGTATATGGCTGATTAATTTTATATTGTCATGAAGTATGGTACAATGCAAAGTGCTGTAAGATTCTTACTGAAAAAATACTATACTATACTATACTAATACTTAGTAGCCCTAAATAATTTGTTCACTCAAATGCTCAAAATTTTAAATTACAGTATGCCCTATTCATAACTCTTAATCTTATTTTTATCGCAATAGATGAGTACAGTAATATAATCCTTACAAGACATTTTCTGTGTGTGCAATGTTGCTGCAATGTAAACACAATCATACAACTTCAAGTGGCCAGGTTTCCAACGTTGGGTACCAAACTGCATTTAAAGCCTTCCATGCATGTTTACTGTGTACAATAGCTTTAATTAAAGGGGCTCATTGAGTAGGTTCATGGATTTCATGAATTTTGTCACACCTGTTGAGTTTTACTTTACTGTACCTTCATGTTAATGGTTAATGGTCAAACTAAGAGATTCTAAACATCTAACACACAACTAAATGGCAATTTCGGGTAATGAATGATTGCAGTCAGGGATGTAGCTAGCCAAGTTTGAGTGCCGGGTAATTGTCTGATGTGGGAAAGCACCTCATCCCACCTCATGGCATCTACAGTACCCCATTTTTCAGCCATTTATTTTCATTTTCCCCACATTTTACTTTTTAGGGGGTAAATTTGGGGCTAGTTTTAAGTCTCGGTAGGCAGATTTGTGGTGGGCGGGGAGAGGTGTGTTTGCCTGGAGTGCTGGGCGGGAATATCGAGTGCTGAGTGTGGCCGCCCAGCGCCGCCCACTGTAGCTACATCCCTGATTGCAGTCCTTTATGACAAGTTCGTGACCAGACACTTTTTGCCATTACTGTAGGTAATCATATGCAGTTTCTGTTCAAATACAGCAATTAATGAAGCTTGCCAACTTGATTGACAGGCTCTCAACTCCTCTTACAGGTACAGTATGAACAACTGTTGTGATTAAGGCTTCAGTTGTACAGTACTGTAGATACAGTACCTGTTGCATTTTCCAGAGAGACTGGTCTATCAATGGCTTGGACAAACATCACAAACTGCAAGCTCATAAGTCCCTGAAAACTTAGGAAGTGATCAACATAAAAACTTGGTAAGTGATAAATGGCTAATGAGGCTCATTAGAAGCATTGTCATGTAATAATTTCCTTCAAACTTGTCACAAAATGACAAGGAGCTCACTGATGAGCTCCTATAACTAAATGCCTACTAAGATGCTGTCTTATTTTAAGTTGGAGTTTCTATTTTCTTCTTTTAGCAGATAAGTGCATTCGCCTTAACACAGGTCTCTTTCCAAATGAAGTCCAAGACATGCTGAAGTTGACAAACTGTACATCCATGCCGAGTAAAAGACTGCAGAAGAGGGCACTGCTGTGCCCAAAGTTTGAAGGTAAATTTTAAGAAGAGAGCTTCATGAAGGATTCGTTTTCTTAACTGCGAAACACTTCTTCTTTTCTTACAGTTCATCCCAAATCTCAGTTTTACTGTACCAGTCTATTGGTGAAAGTGTGAAATTTCAGAACCCCCCCACTCATGATACCTCTTTGTTTGAGTTGACGACCTCTCTGTAAATGTTCCTTAACCTGTCAGCTTTTATTTTTTGGTGTTTGATGCTTTTTAAATTTCCTGGAACATGTTAATCAGGAAGATCAAAGGTCAGGAGTCAGTTTTCACCCAAGCTTCAACATTCTTTATACTAGACATGTTTGTTTCACCCTTAGCTATTACTGGGGTGTTTTTATCAGCATCCTATGGGTCGGGAAGTCAGGAAAAATCAGCAGAAAGGGGGTTTTCTAGGCCTTAAAAGTCCTTAAATTTAAGAGTGTGGTCTGGAAAAGTACTCATCAACAACCTTCTTTTTTCTTTTGAACCTACTGTAGTTGGGTAAATATTTTAAATAAATGTCATGAAAATTAATGTGTATGCCTGAACTTCAATCAATGTACAGGAACATTAATTATCAATTTTTACCTTGGTCACATTTTATGTTTTAGAATTTCGCTTTACACATTAACACGTTGTGATATTTTGATAAACTGTATAGTGCTTTTTGTTGGCATAAAATCAAGCCTGTTAAATTTTCCCAGGGTAGCAGCAGGCTTCTGTCACATACACTATTTGTAGAGATGAGCTCAAAGAAAAAACTTCTACTCTACTACTAGACAAATTTATAAACCATTAACCAAAAAAACTGAGCTGTTTTATTTCACTTCAGTTTTTTCAAGTTATCATGTATTGTAGTTAACGCAGTGACATGCTCCCATTGTTGAAACTCCTGCCCATAATTTTTTTATATGATATTAAACGAAGTACAGTACAGTAAGTCTTAGTATTCTTGTTGAAGGGAAATACTACGACATGACTTTAATTTTAAATCCCATTGTGGTCTTTTACCCTTTCTAAACATTGAACACAAATAACTTGCAGCATATCAACACTAATCTCACAAAATATGGAAAGAAAGAGGCAGCAATTTTTTTTTTATCTAAGGGGCTCATTATAGAACAATAAGCCTCGCCTACAGTATGCAACATTCGTACTGCTGCATACTCATAGGAAGAGTGCAGAGTGGTCATGTCAGGTCATACAGTACAGTATACATGTACCCATTACGCAATGCTTGTTGACCTTGTTTACCGTAATTCCAACGACCCTACCACCTGTACCACCCCGTGCTGTACAGGATATTGGAATTCAAAACTCACACATGGAGATGCAGCGTCATCTCCCTGGTTCACCGTGAGTGTGCGTTATTAGTCGTTACAGGTGAGTCACTACAATCTTGTAGGCCCTGCATATTTCTTTTGTTTGGACAAGTGGCAACCACTGGCATCACAGTTTCATAAAATTTTCATTTTGTACCATTGTCGAAGCACCAACAGTCTCTTTTACATCTGGCTGTTTGGAAAGTAAGTCAAACCTGCTCCCAAGGGCTCAATTCGAATTACGGAATTACTGTAACTTTGTGTATAGTATACCAGGGAGGTGATAAACTCATGGCATGATTCACTAATGTTGCGTAAGTTTTTTGTAAGAGAAACTACTTATGGGCTACAAAAGAACTTTCTTAAGTGGTATTCAAGAAAACAATTTCCGCAGCACATTGTGTGGTGCATCAGCTTCTTGGTACAGCGTGTCTTTGTATGTATTGCCACTGCTTTTTGTACTAACGGCAACTCAGAAGCTTGCTTAAAGTTACGCTAAATAATACCAACTAAGAAAGATGCATGTTGCATAAGTCAGATTTACGCAGATTTTTGTGTGTAAGTATGCTTTGTGAATCCCGCCCCTGTTTATGGTATTATGGAAGTCCCCAGTGGGGCCTATGGCCCTTCCTATGAATTCTGCCAAATCCTTCTACAGATTCTCTTGTACAATGTTGATGAATAATTTATTCTTTTCAGTTTGATTTTACTTCACAGTGCAGCTTTCTGAGGACAATAGAATCGAAAATGAAGATTAAGCAGACACATTTGTTGTGACATTCCGGAAGCTGACTTCAGGGTGTTCGAGATTTGGAGTCCTAAGTCATTTGAGGTCATTTAAAGTCATATGTTGCTTGTACCAGTAAAGACGAGAACCCAGGGACCCTTGGTTGCAGGTATGAGCTTCTGCACTATTTGTTCTCTAGTTTGCTAATGGGTGTTTATTTTAATTAGGGTACCAGACTGTGACATGACATTTATAGCCCTAATTTCATGTATCATAATTTTTTATGTGAAACCATGGGTGGAATTGTTATATTTACTTGTTCATTGTAGGCTTAGGCCTAAATGATGTTGTACAAGTTGTTTTATGAATGTTCAGATGACATTTGACCTCAAAATAGCCCCATTGCACAGAATTTATTGGTTTCACAGTGTAACATGAACACCAAAAATATGTTTGTCCCACTAAGACTACTTATTGAGTTATTTTATGTCAGTTATGGGTTTTCTATAGTTAATCTGAGCAGTCTGAAGCTAAAACCTCTTGTGATTACTTAGTCAAGGGTTTCATCTCAATTCTGTGGTACAAACAATACGTTCCACGTGTAACCTCGATTGGGAGAACACCAAAGTAATATTTTATGATATTTCAAATCATAAACAAGGTGGCACAGTTTTACTACCTGTAAGTTAAAAGCTATGTTAAATACTATAGTTCAGCTAAAAATGACAACATATCAAGTTTAGGAAGTAGTAGTATTTTAACTGCAAAGGTTCACTTTGTAACATATTTCCGTGACACCAAAGTGGCCTGTCAAAATGCAAAATGGCTATGTTTTTCTTTTCTGTACAATTGCTTTTGTCCAAACCTATATATGCATTAAACAATTGCACAGGCTTCAATCAACCACTAAAACAAGAAAGATTTAGTATTTACTGTAGGTAATTTTTGGAAAATAAGATACTGAAATTTCACAATGTAACGGTAACACCAAATGTTACACGTGGAACCTCTCTTTCGTCGAATCCCAGGAAAGAGAAAAATGTCAGTTTCTCATAAAATATGAGTTTCAAGGGTACAATTGATACCTCATCAACCATTTAAGTTAAAATAACTGAGCAAGATAAGTGTAAAAATAAGGGAAAATCTAATTTCTGCTATGGTAGTTTAAATGTCACACTTTTTGCCCCCAAAACTGCTAATTTTAGCCAATTTTTTCATCAAAATTGGGAGGATTCACTACAATGATACTCATTTTTTGGAAGATATGCACTTACATAAATAGTGAGGACAAAATGAAAGCATAGCAAAGACCATGTGGATTAAAATAGCAAGACAGTTGCCTTTAAAAGCATATTTTACCATTGGTACCCTAATTTAAATAATCACCCTAATACAGGCCTTCCAACATACCCATAAAACCCATGAACTCTACTAAAAACCCCGACGGGATGGTAAGGTTCTGTGCAGATTTCAGAAATCTTAATAGAGTAACAGTTTTCGATCCCGAACCTATACCGACCCCCGAGGATCTTATGTCCAAATATGCTAATGCGGTGTATTTTTCCAAGATAGACTTGTCGAAGGGATATTGGCAGATTCCTGTGGAGGAGGCAGATCGGCCAAAAACGGCATTCGTCACTTCTCAGGGTCTCTACCAATTCAAGGTCATGCCCTTTGGTATGGTTAATTCTTCGGCTGTATTCAGTCGTATGATGAGAGTATTATTGCAAGGATTATCACACGTAGTAAATTATATTGATGACATACTCATTTTCACCAATACTTGGGAACAACATGTACAAACTTTGATGTCGATACTTCAAAGGTTGAGAAAAAGTGAATTGACGGCACGTCCTTCAAAGTGTTTTCTGGGTTTCGGGTCTCTAGAGTTTTTGGGTCACGTGGTTGGAGAGGGAGTAATAAAACCCTTACCCGACAAAATTACCAAGATTACTAAGGTGGCCAGACCAAAAACCAAAAAGGAAGTCCGTTCATTTATTGGTCTGACAAGTTATTACAGACGGTTTATTCCCAATTTTGCAGCAATTGCTGCACCGTTAACGGACCTAACCAAATCAGGAGGTCCACGAGAAATAGAGTGGGGAGACGCACAACAAAAAGCGTTTGAAACTTTGAAAGCACGACTAACAACATCTCCTATTTTACACCTACCAGACGCAGAGAAAGTATTTATTTTGCGCACTGACGCGTCTGATACTGGGTTGGGTGCAGTGTTAATGCAACCGAGGGTGACCAGAATTTCCCTGTATGTTATGCTAGCCGAAAACTGCTTCCTAGGGAACAGAAGTATTCTGTAATTGAACGTAAATGTTTAGCCTTAGTTTGGGCCATTGCAAAATTTCACATATATCTATATAGGAAAGAATTTATTGCAGAGACAGATCATCATCCACTAGCCTTCCTGGCTACGGCAAAGTTAAGTAATAGTCGTGTTATGAGGTGGGCTTTGAGTCTACAGCCCTATAGATACATTGTTAAAGCTATTAAGGGTAAAGAAAATGCTGGAGCAGACTTTCTCAGCAGATGTACAGATGACAATGTGTGTTAAGATGTTGAAAGTGTTAAGAATTTGAAAGTGTTAAGATGTTGAACGTACTAAGATACTGAAAGTGTTAAGATGTTAAAAGTGATAAGATGTTGAAAGTGTCGAGATGTTGTAAGTGATAAGATGTTGAAAGTGTTAAGATGTTAATGTTTAAGTGGATTCAGTACATGTGAATAAATAAAAGGTGAATAAGTCTATACTTGCAAACCAGGGAATTTACTTAAATGGGGGGTGATGTCACGCAGACTGAGAGTTAAAATTAAATTTCTGGCTGCTGCCCTCTGCTGGCCGAGCGCTATCAAAAGTCTCTATATAGTGAGTGCGGATGGTTCGCATACCTCCCATTGTTAGGGAAAGTAGCCTGGCTTTAATCCCCCCATGGCTTGCTGCAGGCAGGGCGGTTCCCGCTAAAAAACAAGCAGTTGCCGAACACCTAGCAGCGGGAATGGACTGACATTTAGGAGCCGACCTAATTTTGTCGTCGAGGGCAAAATAGTTATTTTTTTGGCATCATTGAGGGTGTCAAGCCCAACGCAGGGGCAAAAATACGTTGATTGAGGCAGATCGTCGCTGAGGTCGATCCCTTGAGGGATATTGGCGCTGAGGCCAATATTTATTAAAATTATATTTTGTGAGGTCAGGCGGCTCCTGGTTTTTAAACCCAACTAATCTTTCACCGAAAAGTCCATTCAGTGTCATACGCATACTCCGGAAATTCCGTAAGTTCAAGTTTTGTTGTTGAATCCTTGAATAATGAAATGTTTTAGGTACGGTATGTCTAAACAACTGTTTACCTTCCTGATCAGCATTTGTTGTTGTTGTTGTAAGATCTTTAAGTAACCGTTGAAATGCTATATATGTGTGTCTTCATGTAACCGTTCACCTATACCTAGTCAGTAAATTAGAAAGACGTCAAGAATGTATTGATTAAAAGCTGAGAAGCGGGATTGTGTACCTTATATAGTAAAGAAGCTATTTGTGTAGCGATGTATGTTGCAATTTTAAGGGTGCTATAGTAAGAGTGTGATCTAAGGTGTAAATAGTAACGCAAGAAATGCAAGGTGCAAGTGTGAAGCAAAATGAAATTTGACTTTTAGAAGACATTATTTATGCTCAGCTACAGGGAATTTGAACTTAAGTAAAGAGCTGCTAAGAGTAGCCAGGAGAGTTTCTTTTTGTTGTTGTTGTAACAATGTTAATTACTAAGCGAGGTAAATTAAGCCCTGTCAGAGTGAAATGTAAGTTGTTATGCTGGGATACTTGATATAGTGTATTAGAAAACATTACTAGTGATGTATTATAATTTTGTACACTTCACCAGGGTTTTCACGACGGCTAGTCTTGGTTTTTACCTTTACCATCACCTTTACCCACGTCTGTCACCCGGTTTGACCATCGCTCATGTTAGCGTTACCAGGTACCACAAAGGAAACTGAAAGCTGTTGTCAGAGAACACCGCCACCTATTGTTTCGCGAGTTCCTGAACTTCATTCTGTCGCGCAGACAAACATCTCTTTCGCGATCGCGGGGTTACATATTCTACTGATACCTACAGGGACGTCGTACCGCACGCAGAAGGACTTAGGAACGTAACACAGTGCACTCACCAACAGACGGTTTGATTTTTTCAATGTATGTATGCATTAATGTATGTATAATGTATTCATGAATGAAAGTAACCTATTTGTATTTACAAAACGAATTTATATATGCAACCTATAGTATATTTCCTCATATTGGAAGTACGCAAGAGATCCAGATTAAAACGCGTACAAATCTATTGGGTGTGCAGTTGTTTATGGTGTTGTCGTGTCCAAGGGCCAACCCTTAAGAACATTACCAACTTGGGTCTATACAGTTCCCACTCGTGACACCTATACAGCCACAAAACTAGGCTCCCCAAGAAACATTCTCACCCATATTCAGGACCATAAAGTGTTCTGGGTAAGAAGAGATACCTTTTAAACGTCTTCTTACAATGACCTGTAATAACCCCTTAATATACCTTGACCTTGACTTCCTAGTAGTCACAAGTAGCCCACCGCCAAGACCCAATGTGGGTAAGTCTCACAAAAATCCATCAGACACTGAGCGTTTGAGAGCACTTTTAACAATTGTGGGCAGACATGATAAACAGATGGATGGATGGATAAATAAGGTAACAAAACTCGAAATTTTCTGTGTACCCGTCGCCGCATCTGTCCGCCGTATATTTAACGGCGTTTTTTCAGTGGGTATTCGCAGGGAATGATTTGTAGGGGATATGTTTTGAAGTATTCGTCCGAGGGGTAGTGGTCTGCGTGGGTAGTTGTCCTGGTGGGTTTTGTCGTCTGGAGTAATTGCCCGAGAGGTATCCGTCCGGGTGGTAGCTGTCCGGGGGAAATTGTCCGGGAGGTTATCGTGCGGGGGGATATTGTCCAGGGGTATTCGTCCGGGGTAGCTGTCTGAGGGATATTTGTCCGGTCACGGAACAAATACATGACGATGTGTGATACCAAAATCAGAGACAGTAGATATAAGATTCGCAAAAAACAAATAGTTATGCAGAAGAACAAAATAAGAAAATCCATAAATTGTAGTGAGTCTAAGCCTATATACATCATTTATGTTTTAAAGTTATGAGAGTAAAGACTGACGGACATACCTTAGGACGCATTGTCAGTTGAAAGCCTCTACTACCTTGTGATATCCAGAAGATACATACTGGGATTGGTAAAAGTCGGCTTTCATTTTCAAATATGAATGGACAAGAGTATTCCACAGAACTTGCGATACAATCATATGGTATCTCCTAGTATGAACAAATAGAGTAATTCGATATGACACAATTATCTTTAATATCACTATTCTACGAGAATCTGATCATCTTTTGGACAGGACCTAGGTCTTAAATTTGAGACATCACAAAACAGCAATTTCTCATCAATTTTATTACTATTGTCTTTAAGAGAAAAAAAAATTTCTTTATTGTACATCTTATCTAACAAAAGCTTATTAAATATGCTCTGCCACGTTGGTAATGAGTTATACTGCAAGTCTGCGTTAGGAATGGAAAATGTACAAGAAAATGTGATTCTTAAGTTCTTATTGTGGTTGCAGTGATGAAACATACTTTTAAAATCGTAGTGATTTAACTTCTATCTGCTAATACTTAACAAACTATAAAAAGTCACATAAATTAAAATGACAATGAAGTGTTTACCTGCAAATCACCAAGTGGTTTCCAAATTGATGGGGTAACATTTAACAATGACAATGTCAAAGGGAGTTTTGTCTTCTTAAGAAAGAGGAAAGGCTTCTGCTGAGAAAGTATTAAATTTTTGTTGTTCCGAAGTATCTAGAAGAGAAAAGAGTCTTCATTATTTCGACGGCCGAACAAACAAGAGTTCTTCTTAAACAGATGCCAAGTACTGTAGAAGCATTAACTAGAATGCGAAAACCATTCTGGTTTCGACGATTCGCACACTCATGTGCAACTTTATATACTGTCAAGATTTCCCATGTCTTTGAGCCAATGGTTAAAGGCGATCTTAATGCGTTGGACAACATACAGTTGTGCAGTCATATTTTACCCTGGAAAAGCTTGGAAAAGATCAAAGTTTTGCCTCTGGAGACCCGTAACGCCCTTTAACCTCAATCAAAATTAATGGGGTTTTAGTACTGAATTAATGCATTACAGTGTGAGGTATGAAAATTTTGGTTTCCTTATTTGAGATAAAGTGTTAACAAGTTTGACCACTAGTACGCCCAAGTGCGTATTGACCAATTATTTTTATACCTTACACTGTAATGACTCCAGTTACCTCAGATGACCTCTGATCTCCACCCTAAATATGGAGGTACTTTCCATAACATGGGGCATCCACGTACTAAGAATGGAATCTTTCAACCTTCCTAACTTTATGTATTGTGTTACCAAGGTTTTCAGCGTTTCTCCCATGGTGACCTCAGATGACCTTGTTCTCCAACAAAATAATTGATCATTTTATTCTTACCATTCAATCATCCACACACTAGGCATTAAATGTATTCGTGCTTTACTAACTTTAAATATCATGTTAAAAAATTTTCAAAGTTTGACTTCCGGTAAACTCAGATGACCTTTGACTTCCACCAAAAACAATACCCTCACAAAACGTTTGTGTCCATTGGATCCAAATTCCAAGGATCGCACATGTATCTGCCATGGTTAATCACAGCTATTTTGTGTGGAAATCTGTCTTTTCCCTTGACATTGAAAAAGGTTGGCAAGTTACCACACTTTGCTACAAACAAAAAATTCTTAGACAAAACCTGTGGCTTTAAATTAAAGGCATGACAATGTGTTTGAACCTATTTGCTACCCAAGAAACCTGTTATATTTTTCCTTTTTCCCTGTGATCTAGCGTGTTCATGGCCACAGGTTGACACATGTCTTTGTTTTTGTAAGGGTAGGATTCATTTCTTCAATATGACCAATCTATGTATATGTTTGAGAACTGACAGAGTTTTTCTCCTTCAGATATTGTGTGAAAAATTAAAGAGTAACAACATACTCACACCCATACGCAAACACACACTCGCACACAGAAACATCTATAGGCACATACGCTATCATGAATGCATACTTTTCTCTTTTCATCGAAACCAAAAACACAGGGGCTTCTTCACAAAGATATGGAGGATGATTTTATTACTGCTAAATCGTGTTTCTAAGTTAAAGCCAGAATTTGGTCAAAGGCAGATGATTGTTCCAAGGTACACTGGTATGATTCAAAGCTCCTAATGCTGCATCATAAAACATGACGCATGTTACGATCTATTTGATCATGAGAACTAAAATGATATTCCTCATTTTAATTATATCAACCTTAATAAGACAGTAGTACATCAAGGCATGCATTGGCAGCTTGCTGGTACATTTTATATCACGTAGACGTATAAAAGTCTAATGCTAAGAATTAAACCCAACTTAATAAGCATAAAAATAGTGCAACATATTTAACAGGGAATCCTTTACCTCTCCTCCGGATGGTAAATCTGGAAAGTAACCGACTTCTGTTTCAACTATATTATCGCCAGATTCAAGAACCTTTCCAGCGGCAAAAACTTGAATTTTTTTCCCCTTCACAATAGCGCCATTTACCTCAAACTTCACCCAACAAAAGCTTTCCAGCCATATTATGCATTTTGTGTCATCAAGGTAGTAAAGAAGGTTTGATTTGGCTTCCCAAACTGGAGAATTACCTAGATAAGGACAACGGAAAAAGCGTTCTGATATTACGAAAATATTGAGTGCATTTTTTGTGGATAATCGTCAGATATCTTTTGACAGTGTGTCACATTTAAACTACCAATGTAAAGCCAAATAGAATGTCTACAACAATCTGTCATTACTGTTTGCCAAAAAGTTTCTGTTTAATGTCCATATTTGGGTAAACTTAATAAAAGCGGGACAATCTAAAGTGGAGGTAGATACTTGCAAGTCATATTTCTTATTATTTCATTAATTGTTCAGTCTCAATACAAGGGCATATTCTAGTGATCAAACTTGATGCTCTGTTACGATGCAAGGATGAAGATTTATTTGGCATTAAAAGTGGAGACAATTTTTCAACGTCATAAAGATTTTAAAACATATTTATTACAAGTTATATTCTTTTGCTAATACACACTTGAATGAAGGAAAATTATGAAGTGATGGATGAAAATTGATGAGACACAGATAACAACGTGATGTCACTGTCGTTTAGAAGTCAATTTTTGTTTTTTATTGAAGAAACGTTCTAAGGAGCTACTATTAAAACTGCACTTTTCAGCGGCATAAGGTGCATAGGAAGGAAGAACATGTATTTAGCTTCTAAAGAGAAACAATATGCCCACTTTAGGTCACAGTCCATTTGTGTAATTTAAACATGTGGTTCTGATGGTCCCTAACTGAAGAGGGAGACGACAAATGGCACGTTGACCATGTCATAACCCAGGCATGTCTTGGGCAAAATTACGTAATAAGAAATCTTTATATAAAAATGAGTAATGCAATAGACAAAGTACAATTGATTCACACTGAGAATGTTTCCTTTTGCACTTTACTATTTTTTCCTAAGTACCATGCCTAAAAGTTATCATACAATGGTTTATGAATATATTAGCTGTGGTACTGCTATCACAATGATATACTTTGGCTTCCATGAAGTAAACAGCATATGGCATCAACGGCATCGTAAATGTGTATGTGAACATTTTGATTTTACATGTATTTTGGAAAGGTAGCTAACAATATTCATACTATATCGTATAATACCTTTTTCATGATGACTGATGAATATTTTAGCTGTATAACTGCCATCCCCACGATCTACCTTCAAATCTAGACAATGCGGCAGAGTAAGAATCACCGTCTGCTTTAATCTTAGGTTATTAGGAAGGAGTTCTACCACAGTTGATGTATTACTAGTAAATGATGTAGCAGGTACATCACATGTACCAGGCAAAATTATCCTCATCTGAAGCAAACATTGGTCTATGGCATCTTCAAATGCGTTTGGTGGAATATACAGTTTGACTCCTGTATTTGGAATGCAAAGTTTTCCGCCTTCTCTGGATATCACGGCTTCTGTATAGAACATGTTTTCTTTATGCCATGAATAAGCACCTACAGCACAGGATTCAAGCATGCAGATAAGTTAAGTCATAATAAAAAGATAATGTCAAATGATGAAATATAATGGAAACAGCCCTAGCCGTCTTGATGTTTTTACAATTGGAGAGATGGACAATAGTATAGAAAGCTTTTGCTCACGTCTTTACACATCTCTCTTTGCTATCCATTGCCCCTGTTCTAATGATAAACAAAACGGTACGTATCAAGTATCCTGACAATTCATGTAGAAGTAAATTAAACCATACGCGCCACATCCAAATGATTCAGGAAAACAATAGCATGAAAATCACCACTAAAGGTCAAATCTATTTATCACTGGAAGGTGAGTGGTACTATAAATTTCCCCACTTGGGCAAATCTACGTTACCCTAATTTTTCGTCTCATGGGGTTTCCTGGTCTACATTTTTAAGGGGGATATAAAATGTTGATTTTCACTGTTTGAAGAGGCACGTATTATATACATGTCTTTTATTAACTTTTAAATAATACGTTTTTACCGTACCATGTCACTGGCTTATGCATTCGACAGCAATATGAATTTCCACTGTGCAACAATCACATTCAGTTATTTTTGAAGCACAAGGTAGTCTGCAACAGCTTTGGAAACTCTGAAGTATAGTGAGTGATCATACATAAGTGAAAATTCAGACTGAGATATACCAGCATTATTTTAATAGGGTGATATGGCCTATCAAAATACTCCCTCCAGTGATTTTTACATTTGATAGAAATGAACTTTGTAAAATTGTGTTTGGTTATATAATAGGTAACGTTTGCAAAAGTGATGAAAAGAATGCATTAGAAATTTTGCTAGCTGTATATCTAACTTGACTGCATCTGTGATCTCAAAGAGTCCACTTTATGACACTGCAAAGGTATCTGATATAAATAGACTTCCCATAGAGCAAGTGACCTACAGCACCACATTTTTGTCACTTTTTGAAAAATCTGCAGTTGTTGCGACACACAATAACAAAACACAAGGTAACCACGCAATAGGTGCGTAAAATGAAAAAAAGTGTGACAAAGAACAGAGGAATCTGTGCTTTTAAGGAAGATACTCACTTAAGAATGTATTTATCTGAGTGTTCAGTAATCTGAACAGAATGATCAAAATTGCCAGACTCATTGTCCCAGGTAACTTCAGGTAATAGGCGTTGGTAATATGATAAACCCACTAAGACAATAGACTTGAGGGGTTTGCTGAATAACATCACTTTAAAGGATTCATTTCGGCATAAAAATGCAGTTAATTGTCATTTCCTTATTATTTAAATACCCATTTTTCATTGTTGCTTCATAATGTTAGAAGTTTTTGAAGTGAACTGAATTTTTCAAAGCATTATGCAACTGTTACCACCAACCATCTTCCCCAAACTACTGTAGCAGTGATCCCGAAGGTTTAACTCCAGCAGGCCATTCCTAAATACCCTTCTATAAAAGCTTAGTAAAAAAAAGGCGCAACAACAAATAGGGAAGGAATGTTTTTGTATTGGAAAACTTTAGAAAGTAAAATGGGGTGAAACATTTTGAGTTGTACGCTTTTAACATGCTCGTGTGTCTTGCTTTGTACACACCTATTGTATGACAAGTTATGTAAACCTGATAAACAACCTTGAGCGATATATTTTTATTAGGACAATGCATCTCCCGTAAATCTTCTACAGGTGTGAGGTAAGCTCAGTTTTCTCATCACATACCAAACTAAGTCAGAGTGAGCTCTCCTCTTTGAGAAGTGAAATGCTCCATGCAATGATAAAAACTCACTTTCCCTGCAGCACCGCAAGTGCTGGCTACGCATTCTAAGTCGAATCATTGTATACCAGCTAATAAGCCATGAAATCTACCAGAAAGAAGACCCTTTGCACTCTTGCCTCACACACCACGACACATTATTCCCCTGAAACATCAACATGATCAGCTGTTATCAGTTAGAGTTAGGTAAACATATGAGAAATTGCCAACCAACAGTCAAAAAATCGAAAAGTGGTTTCAAATTGGAAGTTTTCATATACAATTATAAAATTACTGGGTTGACATATAAGATAATCATGAAAAAACCATGGACAGAGATCAAACATTTTGATATCATGACACCACGTTTCAGAGTCACCAAGGTTACCAAGTTATCAAGTGAGATATGCTTACAATGTATAAACCCTCTGACGTATGGTGACTTCGGACATAACTGTTAGGGATCATTTACGCATCATGGTTCATTCACACGCTATTAGCATGAAATTTTTCCCGGTTGAGAAATAGTTTTGGCCCAAGGTTTCTCATTTTGACTCCCATTGACCATAAGTGACCTTTGACTACCAAAAAATAACAGCAACCTATTATCCAATGCGGGCAATCTACGTACATGCTGATTCATCAAGGTAACCATTGTTGATGTACAGTATTTTTGAAATGACCTTAACCCTTACAAAATATGGGACATCTACGTGCTAAGTATGAACTTCACTGAGGATACTCTCCTTGAGATATTATATTTGCAAGGTGTAAACCTTCCGACCTCTGGTGACCCCAAATAACATTTGACCCCCCCCCCTCAAACTTAGAGTGTCTGTACTAGACATGGCACACTCACATACTAAGTACTGTATGACAACAATCTGTGTTTCCCTTCGTACTATATAGTGCTAACAAAGTTGCCAGTGTTTGACCTGTGATGACCTCACATGACTCTTAACCACTACCAAAACCTGTAAATAACTTTTACTTAATACTGTGCATCCACATACAAAGTAGGAGACCTGTCTAACTTTCATTTATTGAGATATTGTAATCACAATGTTTTGACCTCTGTGGTGACCTCACATGACTTTTGACTTTCACCAAAAACAAAAGACTTCTGTTTCTTTATATTATGCGCCCACATACTATGTATGATATCAATCTGACTTTGAACCCTTGAGATATTGTATTAACGAGCTAAATTCCAAGCACACATACAATTCCATACACATGTAAGATTGTATGGCAGTCAGACTGAGGACCTAGACAATGGATTTTAGGTCCTCAGAAAGGAATTCAATAGATTTCTCAAGTCATCGTAAGTTTCAGCAATAGACAGTCTATTGTAAAAGTTAGCGTTTAAGGAAGCAAGCACAAAGGAGGTAACAATGAGGTCCTCGGTAAATATGTGAAAATAACCTGCGTGTGCACACGTAAAAGCACGCACACCCATACCTATACACACTCCATCATGAAAGCATAGGTTTCTCCCTTCATCAAAACCAAAACTGCTATGGATTTTGAATTTACTAAAATGCAGACTACTAGGAGCTTCATCTAAATGTCTACAGATTTGTTAATCCAGAGACCAGTTCCTCAGGCATTTACCATGGATTATTCCTCAAATGCGACTCATACTCGAGCGAAAAGCTCAGTAAGATTCCAGTTAACATGTTATCAGACGTTTTGAAAGTAATGAGTAAATGATGTTTACTGTTTTACTTTTTGTCTAGTTCTGTGAAGATTCTACTGCTACTAAAAACATACACAAAACTATTTCGACTTTCATAAATACTCACCCAACAAAGGGTTTTGCAGGATTTTGGAAACGTTGCAATTATAATTTGTGCATCTGGGAGTTTTGTCTGTTTTAAACTTTTTCTCGACACTGATTCTGTCTCATTTAACATGAATCTCTTTCCCCTACAACTTTTAGTTAACCATCACAGATTAGCGCCACAACATATTAAATGGCACTACTGACCTGGTGTTGCATAATCTTGCTGCTTTCTCTCTTCTCCATCTTCCCGTAAGGGCACCACACAATGTGAAGGAAAATGACCTTGTTTACCATTCACAACCCCTTCCCACCAAAATGTATCTTGCTGACTGGTAATCTCTATGACATCCCCTTCTACCAGAATCACCTCACGGTCACTCTGCGGTATGTAGCTTGCAGTAACTTTGGCTAGAACTTTCATATTTTGTGAAGATTGTTCTGGTGATCCCTGCCAAAGTGTAATTGCAAATGATTGATTATAAATATGTTCTCATACAGTTTTTAGTACCTTGGACAGGATTGCCATAAGTGTACCGGATAGCCCTAATGACTATGCAGTTAACATAAAGCAAAAGGACTGCTTACAGGGAGGGACTACATGCTCCTAGCAAGATGAATTAAATGTAATTTACATCTTTGTATGTAGGCAAAAATACCCAATTTTATCACAAAATGGAGGAAACATATGCCTTTTACTTTGTTACACTACAGTGTAAGTTAGAAAACTAAACATTTGTTTGCAGTTGGATTGGTGTAAATATTAAGAGATAGGAAATCACTACTTTGAAGGTATACGTTATAAATGTACAGTAAATGTCATTTTATCTTAAAAGAGCATTTCACCACATTGCAATAGTTTACAATTGGTATTCGTTTTAAATTTCTCTCAAATATATGGTTTTATCTATCACTCTTTCTATTCTTTGAGGAAATAATGAATTTAGCAAGCATTCAAATTTTGTTACTTAGATAAACCCATACGTCGGCATTAACGTGCTGTCACATTTTGTACATCGACCGTTCCTACATTTCACCCTACCTGCAATTATGCCTTTGCTCATTTTTTACTTACTGCGTATATTTTGACAAAATTAGATGGAAAATTTCCTTTTTTTCCGTTTAGTACACCCTTCCACCATCCGCCATCAGCGATGGAAATGTTGGTAATGGTGTCGCCAGCTTTTATCGTCAGCTCGTCTGGTTCTACTGCATCATAATCATATAAGACCTCTGCCTTCACTGGATACAGTATTAGAATGAAAATGAAGAGAGTACTATAAGGATCGTTACATTTTGTTCTCAATGCATAAAAAGAAAGATGAAAATGTTTCTCAAATCAACATGAACCAAAACTTTTGAAAAGGAACGCAACGGTCTTTACTTGCACAGTCATTTATGAAAGATCAAATCAGTGTGTAAAGACTTTGAAAAGAAAACCTTATAAGAGTTTAGCTTATGTAAGAGAGAAGTATGGAAGCTGAAGCTATTTTCAAGAGATTAATCACTTTTCGTATATATGTAATTTAATGTACCAGAGTCAAATTGTTTCACGGGACCGACATGCCGAATGACGTAACAATGCAAAAATCGTGTAAGATCCCCTACTGTTTTTTTTTTCGAGCGCAGCACAGGACACTGAAGACCCTTCAACTATATTCAGAGCTATTAAAGCATGCACTTACACCCTTTTCAGCAACACATTTTTTTATCTGAGTAAGGACATTTTTTGCACTGTGCGTTTAAGGCACAGGAGGATTAAATGAGACAATGCAATTTCAAAAATATTTGGGCAGGTCACTAGCTTTGTCACTGGTGTCCAGAACAACTTTCAAGTAAGGTGGGGGTGGTGAGGAGAAAAGGCCGGTGGGACTATGGTTAAACAGAACAGTAAAGATACTGAAAATGACACCTTGTTAGAAGTGTAAACTGGGACCACAAGAACAATGTTTCATGATGTAGGGAAAGTAGAATAACCACTTTATGTCAGGAGAATGAAAGAAGCTATTTAGAGATTAATCTAGAAGGAAATATTCTGTACATTTATTGTTTATAAATAAGTACACTACGATGTTAATGCACACTAAACATCACCAAGGTATCCTCTAAAATTTCATAAAATAATCCTTCAAAGGAGGTGGTCATTAGAAACACATTTACATAAGCAGGCCTTAACCAGTGTTATTAGACAATGATCCTGGACATTTTCAACAAACTGTGGAAGGTTCATTGACAGGATGCAACGTCTGATGGTGGTGTCGTCTAACCTTACTCTCACTTTAATTGCGTACATGTTTTCCAGTAAAAACACTTGGAATGAAACATCGCACTTCAGTAATGAAATTTTCAATTGCATCCGAAGAAAATTACATGAACATTTCATTCTTATGCCTCGTCCAACTACTCAAGCGAATATTATGTTGTTTACAAAGATATACTGTATGCGTCGTTGTTTGCTAGGGTGCAAATAGTTTTAAACTACTTCTTTCGATGTTCCTTTTTATAGTCATAGAGCCCTCTTCAAAATGACCCCCTATACTTCTATATTAAAAAAATCGTCCTAAACAACAGTCTTTCCCTGGGTGCAAATTTTTGATGTTTTCAAAAGGGATTGGGCTTAATACTTCCTCACACTTGTCCTTAAAATACAGTACTTGGATCTACAAAACGGATTAATGGAATCTTCACCACATCTTTATTGCTACAACTGACCTGGCGCTGCACATTCCTGCTGTTTTGTCTCTTCTCTTTCTTCTCTTTCGTTATCCTTCTCTATCAGATCTACACAATATGAGGGAAAATATCCTTTTTTACCTTTCACAATCCCTTCCCACCACCACGGGTCTGGCTGACTCGTGATCTCTACAATGTCTTTTTCTATTAGGTACAACTCATCTTCACCCTGCGGTGTGTGGCTGCGAATCACCTTGGATAGAACTGTTTTATTTTGTATGGATTTTTTTGACGTAGCCTGCGAAAGTAAAAAAACTTGTTAATGATTGATTATTGCAGATTTTCATGCAGCCTTCACCATCTTGTATAGTATTAAAATTCTCTTAAGAGTAATCCTTGTAATACAATTTATCCAGCTTGTGTAGGCAGAATTCTGCATTTTAAAATACATACGGAACAGAACGGATTAAAAATCATAATTTCATTAATTTTAGAGAACAGAAAATATTGTTACTTTTACAATTTGGCACTGTGTAATGACCGACGTTTGGTACATTTAAGGGCAGTAACGTTTTTTGTTACATCCATTGCCCTTACCTCCACCTCATTTTACCTGCGACTACGTAACTAGTTATTTGCAACTTACTGTGTATTCTTCGACAAAATTGGAGGGAAACATTCCTCTCTTCCCGTTGACTATCCCTTCCCACCATCCATACTCAACCATGGAAATGTTAGTGATGATATCTCCAACCTTTATTGTCAGCTCGTGTGGCTCGAGTGCATCATAATCGTACTTCACCCGTGCCTTTTCTAGGATTAGAATGGAGACATGAAAACATACAGATGGTCACTTTCTACACATTTGTTATACACACACATGGAGTAAAAAGAATAGAGTATGTAAGGTTTAAACAAAATAGTACAACATGTTTGAAGTAACTGTTGTGCTATTCGGAATGTGTCTTGATGTAGGATGATTGTGATAAACACTGTTTCTCAGCAAAAGCAAAAGAGTCTGTAACTCTAAAGAACATCCATTTAGCGCATTTAAGGAATAAGATTTGTTCGAGTTAGAAGGTTCCATGGGAACCTCTTAACATCGCATGTGTTTATTGTTTTATTAAACACGTATACTTAGATGAATAGGAACTGCAAGTGTTGCCAAACAATCCAACAAACAATGGCATGAGATCATGAATGAAATAATTTGGGGTATTTCCTAGAAAATGTGCATGATTCACCAACAGAAAGTAACAAGAGTAACGAGAGTAACACCCCAAAAAAATTTTTCTTAAGCTAAAATTGTCCGCAGTTTTTCGAAGTGATCTGACCTACCTCTCAGCTTTCCCCACACATCATCCTTTAGACCATACAGATCCACATCACAAAATAATAGTACCCTAAACACATTCCGGTTGCTACAACTGACCTGGCGGTGCATATTCCTGTTGTTTCTTCTCTCTTTCTTCTTCATCGGCAGGTAGCAACACCACACAATGTGAAGGAAAATGCCCCTTTTTACCTTTCACAATCCCTTCCCACAACCATGGGTCAAGCTGGCTGGTAATCTCTATAACGTGGTCTTCTACTAGGAGTAGCTCATCATCGCTCTGCGGTGTATGGCTTAAAACCACTTTGGCTAGAACCTTTTTATTCTTTGCAAAGTTATCTGATGTGCTCTGAAAATTTAGAATAAAATTGTTAGTAATTGATTAAAGTATGTTCCCATGCAATGGGGCAGGTGATTCATTCTCTCACAGAGTATCCACTGAGAATATTGCAGTGTAAAGCAAAAAGCAGAGGTCTTGTGGAGAGAAAGGGGACCAGGGGATTCAAACAATATGAATGAAAGTTCCACGTATAAGACAAAGTGCACTATATCAAGGATATATAGGCCAAATTATGCATTTTCTTTAGTAAATGAACAGAAGAGCTGCCAAGGATTTGGCATTATAACACACTGGGTCATTCTCTCCCAACTCAACAAATGCAGCGGTTGGGCACCATCTCAGATCTTGCCAAAACTTTTATGAAGCATATTTCCACTTATGGAGTGAACACGCCGAAAATTACAGTTATAGGCTTTCCAAAATGCCCAAAATGGCATGCGCTTGAACCGGGCATACAAAATTGGGGTCCAGGCTACTTTTCAATGGGACATAACTCCTAATTGGCTTGCAACTTTTTATCTAAAATATTCGGTGTGTTCTTTAAAAAATAATTAGCAAAAATGGGTAAACTCCCTCTTTGAAATTTTAACCAAAGATATAATGGGGTTAGAAGTAATTAAAAAAAATCAGGCTCATAAGAGGTGTAAGACAAGTCAAAGGTCAACCCGAAAAACATCAAAATTTGGTTTTTTGGCTCTGGGACATGTTCCCCCCTCACTATTTTGCAATGGACGTTGTTGAAGGCCTTTACCTTTGTCAGAGAAAAGGGCACCCACCAGCTATTGCATACATGAAAATGTGTACTTCTCTGCTAGAAGTTGGTTGAACCATGGGGCTTCAAATTTAAAAAATTACGTGAGGTCAAAAATGAAATGCAAGAATGAGGTAAGTTAGAGTGTTTGTGATGCTAGATTCTTAAAATTTCGGCAGAAAATATCCTAACTAGGTATTTAAGTTCAGCATTGTATCTTTATTCTCTGTAATGTTACAGGCCCTCAAAAATGGCCAACAAGAGAAGCACACATATTGGTTATGACAAAATGGGTTTCCGGTCCACTTTTCAACCAACCATAACTGCTAAATGGCTCAGAATTTTGACCTAAAATTTCCGGTGTGTTCCATCTACAATTTGAACTAGAATAGTGATTTTTCAACGAAATCTGACACAGTGCCCAACCATGATTTTCTGAAAATTTGTTGAGTTGGCAGAGAATGACCCCTTTGCAAAAAACAGTAGGGAAAAAACAATTTATTTACAATTGCCCGAAGAAAACTCACTCTTCTCCCGGAAGTGGTGGAATGAAGTATTGCACATCACCTCAATGTAGCATGTACCCACATTAAAATATGAACCAATAGTATTTTTACTTTGACCCAAGCTGATGCCTATGAAACTCATCGTATAAATTTATGGAAGAATTTAGTATCAAATTTTCAATATATTTAAAGTTTGTAGTATCACACCACGCGTTTGTGTGTAAGTTCTGTTCTATACAGTACATGTTTTTAAACATGTACCTTACCTGCATTTCATATTACCTGAAATTACTCCACTGCTTATTGGTTCTTACTGTGCATACCTCAGATCTGTCACGTACATCTCCTACCCTCTTTGTCATCAACCTTCCTGCAACTATGTTACTCGTTTTCCATTAGTCACTATACATACTTTAACATTTAAAGCGTGACAATTTTTTTAATAAAACAGTTGCACAGTTTATCAATAAGAAGCTCACCTCCCATTCGAATGTTTCCATGTTCAACATCTGAGTTAATTTTGGTCCGATAATCCATTCAACTGTAAAAGATATACATGTGTAGTATGGTATCTCATATATTCAACCAGACATTTTTAGTCTATCAACATCAGCAGACGTGTTGCATTAAAAGGGTCATGTATTGAGTCTTAACACCAATTGTAATCCAGTGGAAAATCGGACCATCATTTTGCACATTTTTACATCGCCCAATTTTGTCCTATGCCTTTTGGAAGATTTTGGTATGACAAATCGCTGATTTTGGACATTTTTTTTTTCAAAATTAAGAAGAAAGAATGTTCCACTGCTCAATCAACTTGACCTTGAAATCGGGATTTTCTACCTCAATCATTCATGCTGCCTAGAGTTAAGGGCCAAATTTAGGTGTTTATGTCATACAGTACCATGAACAGCATGAAGAAACCTTGAAGGTTTCTATGGAAAATATTCTACAATAGAATAGACCAGGCAGCAATACTGGAATGTAGATAACTATCCTAGGTGATTTTTAATGACAGGAAAATTTTGGAAGATTTTGGACGAAATCGTCTGAATGGATCAATGTTTCGATTTTTCCCTGGGGAGACGGGGGATTTACTGGATCAGAATATTACGATCCAGTGCGCAATCAACCAGAAAAGTGCCCTAATGATTCCTTGCGGGGGGGGGCGCTTTGTTGCACTGAGGTTCATTCCTCAAATTTATACCTCTTGGGCTATATCTTTTTCTACGATGTTTTTACAATTTGACCTCTGCTGACCCCACATGACCTTTGAACCTCACCAAAAATCGACCGATTAAAAATGACAAAAAGAAAATGATTCCGAAGGGACTCAAATCTGAGACGCCTGTCTGAGCATTACTCCAAAACGCCAAATAAAGAACAGTAACAACATCCTTTATACTTGTTCATAAGTAGGCGATTCAAGTAAGAATCATTACTGTAACAGTTATGGTTGCGAAAAATAACTGTTGCTTTCTATAAATTATTTCACCTGATGAAACAAACATTCATCTCCAACTTTTCGTTAGTCACGAAACGACAAACACAACTATGAGGGAACACCCACGGTCCGTTTAGTTTACGAAGTTTTCGTAGTTTCATCTCTGAAGACCAGATGACTTTTAAAGAACACATACTGTTCTCTCTGTCTTAAAGGAACATATTTATATGCTAAGTATGAAAAGTATCCATCATCCCAGCGGTCTTTGAATATCATATTTTCCTGGCTTTTGACCTCTAATGACCTCAAATGACTTCTGGCCTCCAATGGAAACAATTGGGTTCTTTCTCTCAGTATGATAGAGTGATACACTGAAAAGTGTTCAGCATTGCTGTCTTGAGATGCGTATCTTGTTTACAATTAGTTTTTAAGAATTTCGTATTTTGAATCCCAGTGACCTCATTTGACCTGTATCACAACCAACAGGGTTCATGTTTAGACTATGTCATATCCACATGCAAAGTATGAAAATCATCCATGTTTCATACATTGATAAATCGTGTTGACAATGCTTTCGGCTGATTACCTCTAGTGACCTCACGTGACCTTTCACCGCCACCATAAACAATTGGGCTCTTCAAACTAATATCATGATTCTATAGTCCAAGTATGAAAAGTATCCATCGTTGATATCTTGGGATGTCTTATTCACAAGCCAAGTGTGAAAAACGCAAATACACACACTTAATTGCATATATTCCTTTCGCCTTCGCCTTGTCAAATTTATTGAGTACAACCAAATTGGTACAAATTGCCAAAAACATTTAAGTGACTTGTAGAAAAGTTTCCTCTATGGGAAAATTTTCTCCAAAGTGACTTAGCTTGGTCAGCAAACTGAAGCAGGTTTTGAACAGATTCTTGCTACAGATTTGAAATGTGACAGACTTAGACATATGTTAGATATTTCGAATGTACTTTTGGACTTTCGAGTACACAATTGCTGTTGTATTGAATTTGTCTCAATACTGCACCATCCATGACATATCTTTATCAACGTTTTATCCTTAGAAGAACTTTCATGGCACCTTAAAGTTAGCTGAGCAATTTAAATTTGACATAACCACGATGTAAGTGAAACAACTGTTGTGTTGGCTATCAAAAGTTAATGAACAGTTTGACCAAGAGTAAATTTGAAGAAAAAAAAAAACAGTTATACCTGTTTTGTCGTGTATGGGTAGATCACCAAGTGCTTCTTTTTCTATGTCGGGTGGTTGACTTGGAAAATGTAAGCTTCATAAATAAACAGAAAATTTTCATGGAGTTATTGTAAGTTATTGCAACAACACCAAGGCATACCGTACACTTCTGAAACATTTTAAAGACAAAACAAAATTGTGCTGTCTTAACAAGGCTATCGGAACTACCCAAATTGATTAACACTACGGTTGGGTGGTATACCGCTATTTACATAAATACCAGTTCTGGCAGTACCGGTAATGATAAAACCGACAAAATTTGTGGGCCTTTTATTACAGGGTTCGGATAAAATTGCAGTAGGGTCTTTTTTACGTTAAATGACTGTGATGTACGACACCTGTTTTCTGCCACAATGTGCTATGATTAATAAATTTCACACAAATATTTCACCCTGAAAAATGAAATCAATTTTCCATCTTCCGTATCAACTTGCAAAATTGCCACCAAAGGTTCCTTGCCACACATAACTGTATACGATAGTTACAGCTGTACTACAGAACATAAGCCATATTGCATTCTTTATCGGTAGGGAAAAATCCCGTAATTTACAGGATTGTTTCATATTTTGGTGTTTGTCATAGTCTTGTATTACACCTCACTGCGACGTTTATACAATATATCTTGTATTTCCATATTTCTATACACTCAGATCCTTAAAAATCTTACAATAATCACAACTTCATGGCAATTTTGCAAGGGTTGAAAAATTTCACAGTCACGCTGCACCGTTGAAGATAGCTCATTGCACATGTGCTACTTACTACCAACTGTACAGGGCCGTCTTGGTTTAGTGTATACAAAGTCTATGTACAACGCAAACAGTGATCAGCCAGCCTACATGCACATTAGGACACAGGCTCTCGGTACTTTTAGTGTAGTAAAGGCTTGACCAGCTTGGTAGGTACGCAGCCCCTCTGATTAGGCCATACTCCTACGGACAGTTGAAAAAATCGAGCTGTGATGGGACCCTACTCTGTACTCTATTGGTTAAACTGTATGTGAAACCGGTTTTTGTGACGAAATCCGATTTTTATTAGTTACAAGAAATGTGAATATTGAACTGGCTGAACTAAAAATCAAGTCACGTCAAGCTGATCTCGCTTACAAATATTGTACTACAGTATAACATTTGTAGCCTACAGCTAGGCCGTACTGTGTATATGGGGCCCAGGCCCGCACAATGCTTGGAATGGTGTACTACTGCGTTCACAGACATGCTGGAACGTACAGTACAGTTTTATAATCTACACACTGTATAATTGTTTGACAGTACTGTATAACATTGTGAAAAAATACTGTAAGAAAATGATAAATTCATATTTTGCCGAGGTCATCAATCTTGGATCATTTGTAATGCTTCCCTTTGACTTCTACTTTAAAACAATAGGTTTCTTCCAATCACAATAAGGCATCCATTTACCCAAGCATGAACGCTATCCAAGGTTTCTGCCTTGATATATCGTGTTAACAAAGTTTTAAGGGTTTGACCCCCATCGCACCAGATGACCTTTGACCGCACCAAAACAATAGCGTTCTTCTATTCACTATGACCCATCTATACACTAGGAATGACAAGTGTCTGTGCTTCTCCCTTGCAATGTCATGTTTCCAGAGTTTTAGGTTTTGACCTCTGGTGACTTTGACCTCCACCAAAAACAATAGGGTTATTTCACTTAACATGACAAATCCATATACGAAGCATGAAAACTTTTTGTCATTCCAATCTTCACTTATCACGTTAACAGTTTGCAGTATTTGATATCTGGTGAACTCAAATGACATTTGATCTCTACCAAAAGCCATAATCTACCCGTTTTTAAAATGACAAATGTAAATACCAAAGATGAAAGATGTCTGTCTTTGCTATCTTGAGATATCGTGTTTGCGGGCCACTTTAACCTCCGGTGACTTCAGGTGCCCTTTTAGTACCAGTAAAGACAATTGGATTCTTTCCTCTATCGTGACAAATCTTTATACTAAATATGAAAAGTGCCCATCTTTGCTATGTGGAGATATCACGTTTGAAAGCTTTTCGGTTTTTTTTTACCTCTAGTGGCTCTAAATAGACCTTTGACCTCCACCAAAATTAGGGTTCTTCCTCTCAACACCAGACCAATTTATATACCAAACATGACAAGTATTCGTCATTGCTGTCTAGAGATATCCACTGACCCCTGGTGACCTGAATGACCTTTGACCTCCTCCAAAAACAATGAGATTCTTTCTCTCAACATAACAAATCTATATACCACATATGAAAATAGTCTTCATTGCTATCTTGAGATACCTTGTTTACGTGCTAAGTGTCACATACACGCATACACACCCGCACACACGCATACACCCACCCTATACAAACACACACGACATCACCATTGCATAGATTCCTTGCCTGATTTAAGCAAGGAATTAATAAGAAGAAACAATGCATGTTTACTTAATTTTGAAGTCCTTTGATATTACAACTAGGTCTTAATCATCACCATCTGAAGAATAATTATTCAATGCGCTAATCAATTTCTCATGCCATAGTATTTCTAAGTTACCACAAAATTAATATACAATGGCTTGCAGTATGGCTATGCAGCTATACAATATTTCAACTATCAAAACATTCGAAACAGAATCTCACCGAGCTTTCTTGATCGAGTCACTACTTAGTACAAGTTTAACAATACTTTGGTAATCCTTTTCTTTCAGGTGTTGATCCCATCGTCTCATCTCAAGTACCTGTATCTTATTGAACGTGTCAAACGTTACACCAGAATTCAATGTGGTGCTAGATTCATCAACTTCTACAACTACATCAACAAGGTGCACTTCCATTATTTGAATCTGTGGTGTTCACAATAAGAAATGTATATATGTTCATATATGTTCATTAAAAGTAAATTTAATATCTTTCACATATTTGGTTTGGAATTGGAATAAGTCATTTTTGATAAAATTCAATACTTAATTTACTTCAAACTATTCTGTAACTGAATTTAATATCGCACACTTACCCCTTTACTGGCTGCATACTTCAACATTGCCACTTTTGATTGTTGTGTTATTCTACTCTCATCAGATCTGATAATAATAACCTCTCTACACAACTTTTCCACAACAAAAGTCATGCCCTCTGTCATGAGAGTTTTTTCCAAGTCTGTCACTTGTGGAACATTTTCCTGCTTCCATTCAGCAAAACAAAGGCATATGCAGTTCATTATGTATTCTGGTATCACTCCATTTACTGTGCGGTGATTTTGACTGAGAAAATCCATGATGAGGCAGCAAGCTGGAGCACAAAGGTAACTGACAAAACGTAAGATGTAGTGAAGATCGATGGGACTTATTTGTGGCAGCACGTTATGCCACAAATCCCCAAACGAATTACCATCTAATGATTTCCACATCAAAGAGGACAAATGTTTTGATGCAAACCATTCTTGTATGACTTTATGTAGGAATTTCACTTTCAGTGGGAAATCTTTTGTAGCAAAACTGTTTGAAGTGTTCTGTGACTCACTTAGCTCTTGCTCAGACTGTGTTTCTGGCTTAAATTGCACAGGGCCTGATGCTGGAGATAACGTTACTGGATATTCTCGAGCAGGATTTCTATCAACCTGTACTTTTTCATAAAAAGCTAGTTCTTGTGTTATGACACTTGGACCAGTTTTGGGAACATTTTCATTTGAGCCTTTCCTTACAAAATAACCCTGAAGATAAGAAGAAGGCATTGCACCTGCACTAACTTGGGCACTTTGCTGCTTTTGATCAACTCCGGTGGGTTCTATCTTTTTTGTTTTCTTTTTGTCTTGAGAAAATTCATTTTGTGTCGTTTCATTTTTGACGATCCTTAAGCTTCCATCGTCAATTCCTTCTTCACCAACAAGAATCCCACAGTCAAGGAATTGCTTTAAATTAGTAATGTTTGCCTTAAGGACATCCCTCTTCCATGACAAAATCTGTTGCCCCTTACAAAGCCCATTGTAAGCAAACCATTCCAATTGTGATTCATCACTGACACCTTCTAAATCTGGCACACTACCCTCACTTTTGGAGTCTGGTAAACTACATATTTTTCTTACCATATTTTCCATGAAAGGTGCTACTCTGTCCAGCTGACCTTCTTGTAATGCTACAATGCTCTCTATATTATGCACAGCTAGAACAAATAACAGGGGAACGCTACAGAGATCAAGAATAAATGGGTTGTTCTCAATAGTCATTTTAATTTTCTGTTGCATCTCTTTATTATCTGCAAATACCTTTTCAATATATGAATGTCGCTCTTTTTCACCAAATCTCCCAATTCTCAGCATTGGACATGGTGGGAGGTCCTTTGCATATTCTGAACGACATGTAAGTATCACTTTGCAGTTTGAGAATTTTGATTTTTCCATGACTTTTGCTACCTCAGATGGCTCCCCAGCTGGTGTCATCTCTGCACTGTTGTACTCCTCAAAGCCATCAAGTATAAGGCAACTTTGTAAGTCTTCATTGGTCAAGAAACTTTTAATATCATTTACAGATATACTGTCATATTCAGAAAAATAAAATCGTTTCACAGCTTTTACAATATTTATATTATTCACAAACTTTAATGGCAGGAAAATTAACACATCAACTTCACTTATTTTTCCTTGCGCCCAATCATATGCTACTTGTGAAGACACCATTGTCTTTCCAGATCCGGGCGCTCCTTCTAAAATCATACGTTTTTCCCCTTTGAGCTTGTTGTGATTTATTATTTGGTTATATTGTAGCTTACATTCCTCATCAATGTCTATTAGACTTCTCTTAGCTTTGGAGTCGGTCAGTACCAAACCACTTCCAACAAAGAGATCTGTAGACCTCCATCTGCAGGACTTCTTCCAGGGTACAGGGGTGGCAGTTTCATACCAACTCTTTATCGTATTCTGGAGGCACTTGATAAATAACTCTTTTTTTCCTGAAAAGAAATGTGTATTCATGAATGATGAATGAAGACCTGCCTTTGATCTCACTAGTTTTTTCTAATCTGTGTCATATATTTACAGTTTTGATTTTTTTAGACTTATCTGTCTAATGAGGGCAATAACCAAACAACCATCACACCAAGAGGAAATATCAGTCAAGTAATGGACTACAATAAGAACAATTCAAAGCACAAATGTAGCAATTCTAAGACATTAGCCTGTACACAAGTACACAATTAACTTATAAAATTTCGGCACCAGTGCATCATACCTAACATCTGGCTTCTGTCAGAGCAATCTGTGATGAGCTTTTTTATGGTAAAACTGTTTTGTGACCTTAAAAAGATCCACATACCGTCCTCCTAATCTATGAAATTTCAAAGGTCAACATACGTTTGACTAGCGTTAAAAGTTCATGCCTGTATAAGCGCTTAGAGGTTTCACCTCTCATGAACATTCATTAAAATGTCAATAACGAGTTAGGAGTTCGTAGAAAGGTAGTATTAATGCCTTTTTTGGTTTGTCTAAACAAGACACATCCAGCCGTCACAAAAAAGCAAAAAAGATCGAAAGGTCAAATGGGTCGGATGAGGTGAAAGTAGGTCATCACATGCACTTCACATACACAAACACAAATGTTCCATTTTGCCATACCCTAAAATGTTTCGTTGGTGAACAATAAAACATCTCTTTCTGACCTTTTTCCTCTTTCAGATTAACTCGGTTAATGTTGCACTTTTTCCATCTCCTAAAAATCTCTCTTATCCTAAAATTATATCACAGATGAAACAACGGACACCGAATTACAGTTACTAAAAGAAATTCACTCCATTGCTTCTGGTGATACCAATGACCTTTTATCTCCACTAAAACAATAGGGCACTTAATATTATACGCGTACACACCAAAATTTGAGAAAAATTTATCACTCGACTATTGCGTTATTACACCACATACCTCGCATTCCAATGGCACCTCTCATGACCTCTGGTGGTCTCCAGTGATATTTGACTTTCACTAAAAACAAGACGACACATCTACTTAATATCATACACGTAGCCACCAAGTTTGAGAAAAATTGATCACTCGGTTATTGAGTTATCGCACCACATACCTCGCATTCCAATGCGTCACATACATACACATACACACATGCATACGCCGACTTAACCACACAGGTTCTTTGTTAACACAAGGAACCGAGAAGGAAATATGCAGTATTGTGTATCTAAACTCTCGTGGCACTTCTAAAGTTAAATTAGAGTCATTTTATCATGACATTTTATTTTACGTCTTTTCTTTTTAGGATGGTCTTTGACTGTGCTCTCACATTTAGCATTTAAGAACAGAGTGAGGACATGACGTCACCACTGATATCTGAGAGTGATGATAGTAACAATTTGTGCAATGTTCATTAAAATTCACTACATATTTACAAGGTGCTGTGAGATACTGCCTGAGATACTGTGCATTGTGCAGTTAATGTTTATGGTGGTAACTTCAGAATGAAATACTTTACGTGGTACAAATACAACATTCATACTGCAGTACTACCAATCAATAGGATTGAAACCCAAAAGTATGAGAAGGGAGAACCCTTAACATTTCTTTTTTTTTTGAACAATCAGGGGAACAGTCAATTGTCTCACTTTTGCAAAGAGGTCCAAAAGTAGTCTTGTATTCCAGATTGTGAGATGGGAAACTAGGGAAGTGCTTCAGCAGTGTTAATATGTTTTAAAATGACCACTAAATAACAATTTACCTTAAATAACTGAGCATCTTTAATGAAGTAAATACCAAAGTTATATCACAATGATACATACCTTTATAAGGCTTGCTGAATTTGAAAGCCCACACCTTTTTACACAGAATTACCCCAAATAACAAAGATGACCTTTGACTCCAAATACCTGTCCACAACTAATAACCAACAATTTACTTATCATCGCATCCAAGTTTCATTAAAATTTGTGTAACCAAGTATTCATGTGTGGGGTAAGTCTCAGGTTTTGTTAATTTTGTCTGGTAACACGGTTAAATATGACCAATTAACACGGCACACCCAACACCTGTTAGAATACTTGCCATGATTTTGCCGATACTCAAATTCATTACAATATCCGCTGCTCGGCGGACTTTTTTCAAAACTATCCACTTCAAAACACTTAATGCCAGATAAGACTTTCATACTTTCTAACTATGCACACCTTATGTAAACAAACACACCCAAGCGAGAATAGACTATTTTGCAGAAATATAATGGCTTAGCAAGCATGTCTTTAGGGGTTGTTTTATGGTCAGGTGAGCACTTTCCTGACAAGGTAGGATTATCTGTCAGTTACCATGTACGAGAAAAATTAAAACCTTAATAAACAATAAAAGAGATTATTGAAAGGTTTTAATAGGCTCTATGATTCCAAAAAGCATAAACTTGTAAAGTCAATTTACATAACAGATATGTCTGTTAGGTCTTTGGTGTATGCATTACAAGTTAGGCAATGGCATAAGGACCATTTCAAGTACCTCTGGAGAAAGTAATTGAAGAGAAACACCTTTGGACTGAAGTTTAAAAATATATTTCAGACTTTTGTTGGGGAGATTTTTGCCCATGCCAGTTTTAGTTAATTATTTGTACATTTTGACAACTTTGATCCTGCATTGCAAGGCATGTCGTTTACAGTGCACAATGTGTGAATGTGTGAAGAGAAGAGCAAGGCAGCCGTACTGTCCAGTAGTTTACTTGCGCGATCAAAAATGAATTTTGGGACTGAAATGTTTCCCCTCTGGAAGTCAAATTTGTGCATATGTATTCACACGCAAATTATAAAACTCTCACTGTTGGAATAAGTATGTGATATGGTTAATATTTTGATCAAGATGGCGACACCTCTATGTTTCGAATTTTTTATGTATCAATACACGTTACCCTTATACCGTCACCCTAACCAAACCTACTCTAACCCTTATTCAAATACCGTCCTTCATGTAGTGGGTATAAAGAGACTTGGAAATGGACAAAAGTCCTAAATCAAAAATCTGATAGATCCATACGAAAAAATTATCGTTCGAAATCTTCTAGAAAATGTTTGCTCTATTGGAACTTAACCCTGTTCTCCTCAGGAATGACTTATTTCGTAAAACGAATTTGTACAGTACCATACTGTACTTATATCATGCTTTTTGTTTGATACCTGTTTTTAGTTTTTTTTTCAAATATCCGGACACACTTCCTTTGGGTAAACTGAAGAATTACTGACATCGATAGGCAAACTTCACACACAAACACATCTACACATAATTCATCAATGGTTTGCTCCTCAAAACCAGTAAATGGCCTGCGGTTAATACAATTGACTTGTTATGAAAGAGTTACAATGGGGAGGGGTAGGTATTGGAGTGGAAAGATAGGACAGTTGGGGATTTACTGCACTGTATCAATATGAGTAGACTTCTTGTACACAAATAGACATTCTTGTACTTGCAGGCAAGTACCTATAAAGAAACACGTATTTCAAGTTAGTTACACTTTTTCG
Organism: Holothuria leucospilota; assembly: GCA_029531755.1. Classification (NCBI taxonomy): domain Eukaryota; kingdom Metazoa; phylum Echinodermata; class Holothuroidea; order Aspidochirotida; family Holothuriidae; genus Holothuria; species Holothuria leucospilota. The sequence goes on from CM055982.1 coordinate 39,380,184, forward strand.
GCATTGGTCTTAGTCAGGGTAACCCTCAGCGATAGAGGACAACAAATTGGACGAATCCTATACAATCGGAGCTGTGGCAGAACTTAGTCACGGTAACTCTCAACGATAGAAAGTAGAAACACTCCGACATTATCTTAGTCAGGGTAACCCTCGGTGATAGAGGACAACGATTTGGACGGAGCAAATGAGAGCACTCTCTACAATCGAAGCTGTGGCTTCGATTAATTAAATTCTTATTAGTTCTAGCCCCCCGCCCCCTCCTCCTTCAAAAGTTATCCTTTGACTGAACCATATAGGTAACGTTAGCCTGTAATAAGTTTAACCCATAGTCAAATTCGCCAGAGTATGGTACCTTGGCTGTACATATGTTATTAGTCTGACGTCACTGTATTGGGCTACACCACAGCTCATTTTAAGAAAGGAAGAGTAGGTGGTAGCACCATCTGAACTCACGTGACAGCCGTTGAACCGCACATTTTTTAGGATTATCTATGTGACTAATGCGAAAGATATAGGCTTTATGAAATTTGCCGGGGGTTGTAAGACAAATTAACTCAACTATAGTTCTTTAGGACTGTTGGAGTTTCAAACGCTTTATTAGCGGGGTTAAGAAAATTTGTTTGATTCTTATGATCAAGCTAGACCGGTTTCTGCTCTCATTCGTAAATGCAGCGGAGCTTCATCAGTAGCAACCTTTCAAATTTTGCAGGTTTGGAATATTCATACTTTTTCAAATATCATTGTCTTGCTCGAGTGCCTCTAGAAGGGCATCGAGACAAGTATCATCAGAAGCTGTTTCCTCAGGGTTTGAGTCGTTCTCAAACCGTAATCTCACTAGAAGATCTTTAAGTTTGTTTGCCCTTTTGTAGGCAAACATCGGGTTTTTTTTTTTGGAAAGGGCTTTTTTAATTGCTCATGTTTGGAAATTAAATGCCAGTGTTTGGTTAGACCATTTTTATATGCGTTGTCCGAACATGTGGGGTGTAGGTCAATTTAAAAACTAGTGGTGGTACCTTGGTTTGGGGTTCCGTGGTTAATAGAGCGCTTCTCTCTGTGTGCTTAAAGCTGAGGTGGAGGATTGTATTTCGTCACGGGAATAATTCCTCATTAATAGCTTCTCTATGAAAGAGTCCTTTTTCTATTGAAAATCGCTTATGTTATTGCACAGGCGGGCGTATCTGAGTACTTTGCTTTTAATAAAGCCTTTAATTGTGGCTAGAGAATGTGCAGAATTTTGATCTAAATACTGGTAGGTTTCCGTGTATTTAGTGAAGACTTTTGTGTCTAGGATACCCCTTTAAATATTTTGAGGTCTAAATATTTCACTTACTCTAAGGAGATTTCAGCGGTAAACTTGAAAAATTCATGAGAAGCGTTGAAGTTATCCACTAGGTTACAGAGTTCCGTGCGGGTTCATTTGTACAATAATAAAACGTCATCCCTGTGCCGAAGCCATTTTATAATGTTCGGATCTGTGGATATTATGCGTTCTAAGGGATGCATGACAATATCACAGATTTCGGGGAAGATCTGCCTGCCCATGGCACAAGCTATTTTTTGTAGGTAGAAATGGCCGTTAAATTCAAAACAATTTCTCGTTAGAATTGATTCAACCAGCCTGCGCATGGAGCTAGGAGATATTTTCTTTATTTTGTAGAAACTTGGGGGGGGGGCTTTGGGACAGGCTTTTTGAACAAGCTCTAATGCTTCGTCTTGTGGGGTATTTGTGTACACATAAACAATGTCCAGAGTAGAGAGAATGGCATTTTCGGAGAGAGGAATGGCTACCAGAAAATTAAGAATATGATTTGTATCCTTAACGCACGTTGGTTGTTTTACCACGATCGGAAGCAGAAAATAATCCACGAACTAAGATGTTTTTTTTTCTGTGGGGGATCCGTTCCCACTACTGATCGGTCGACCAGCAAATTTTGAATTAGCCGCTGGGGTTTTGTATACTTTGGGGAGTACGTATATAACCGGGGTGCGGATAGTATGGTTGAGTGGATTGAAATCATTTCTTTGTCAATCTTTTTCTTGGACAAGATATCTTGAAGTGTATCAACTTCTACTTAGTTGTAGCGTGGGTTATATCGCTATCAAGTTTTTGATAGTGGTGACTTTTTAATTGCCTTTCTATATCGGCATGGTAGTCAGTGCGATTTAGAATTTGCAATACCTCTGCCTTTATCAAAGGGTTTAAGGATGAGGACCTGTCTTTAGCAGGCGATCTGATAGCAACCTTTTCAACCTTGGGGATATTGTGGGGGCATTTTTGGATAGGTATTTTAACAAGTTCTTCTTTAGTAGCTTCAAGACAGTCTTCCAAATTACGACTATATGTCATCTGGGTAAACCAAATCGAGGGTAGGCGGAACTTATAAAAAGCTTATGCTTCTTATTTTGCATGACGAATCGTATCCTCATACTTTACAACAAGAAAACGACCGTAATACTGTAAGCATGAGAAAAGTGTTAGGTGAAATATTCTGAATAATTGCTCTCAGAGACAAAAAAATGGTTCTTCACCTTTATATAAGTTCAATGTCTACTTGACAACACTTTAAGGAACTGTTTTTTCATTGCAATCAGAGGAGAAAACTAAGGGAGGGTACTGTGACATTCACTACTACTTGTTGATCTCTCATTGTTTTCACTTTTTCACTCGATAAGTAACCACCTCCCACACACACGCACACTTACATTTCACACAAATTTCCACTACTGACTTTTTGCCGAGTGCTTGCCTTCTACTGGAGTAGTTCCAGCAACGACTTGGGAAAACATTGCCCCAGTTGTTTGAAGCTCCGATCAGGGCTGGTACTGTATGGTTTTACTATGATCTCATTTGACCAAATGTACAGTGAATGCAAGCAAATAATACTGCTAAAAGTAAATCCTTTTAGTCAGAAGGACACTGTTTGTCATACTTTATGTAGAAAATGCAACTACCATTGTGCACGTTTCCTTACAAGACTTTCCTATTTTACCTTGTTATTATTACTCAAGAGGCACTGTACTTTTCCATCCTACACGAATTAGGGCACAAATACAGGCATACCTTTCTCTGTAAGTGTAGTTTGTCGTTTTAATTGAGTCCCTTCCTCAATAAATGACTGATATTCATGGAGCTTAGCTTCAGCCTGGACCAATTCCAGCTCACTCAATGGTTGCTCTAAGTCCTTAACTTCTGATGGGTTGATAATACCAATCTCATCTAGAGCTAATAGCAAGGACAGTCCTGGATCTGGACTAGAAATGATGCTGTCCTTCTTCTCATCAGAGATATCAAAGTATCTACATAGGTCTGCTGGTGAAGAAGCTGTCAGATGAACTGACAGGTTAGCCAAGAATCTGCCATATGTCGTCACTTGTACTTGAAATGGAAAGACATGAACATACATTTGTCACCAGTCATTTGAAAGTTGCTTCATCCCTGCAGGTGTGGCTGTTGTACTAAATAGATTTACTGATCACCCACCGTGGCTTTCTGATGTGTGTGTTTTCGGGGTAGGGAAATGGGGTGTTTGGGGGAGAAGGAGGAAGGAGGGTAGGCCATCCTGACAATGAGTTTCAGGAAACCTACCCTTTGCAATTTTGTTAATGTAAAGAATTACATGAAAAATTAATTGAAATTCAATAATCCGAAACCACAATTTTGTGACAAAATTCCAAGAGAGTACAAAGCGTTGTGCAGCACTGCTACCCCGAATGGCCTATTGAGAAAAAGAAACCCTCCATCCACATGAAAGCGTTTGTCATTTTTAAAGGCAATTGTACATCACATCATGGTTAGAACTAACACCTATCCAGTAAATGGATTGTTGCATTACAAGCTTTGAAATGTTTGCTGTTGTCATAATAGGCATAGGAGTGAGGGCTGCAGCCCACCTGAAATTGCAGTAAATCCATCTCCCCTGGCACATTCTTGGAAGAAATTAAGCAATTTTCTTAGTTTGTCAAAGGTTTGTTCTCGGATGAGGACAGCTCAGCTCCTCTCCTCCCCCACTCGTGCCCCAGAAAAAAAATACCTTGTATGCTTGTCATTTTCAAAGTGTTGTAAAATGTGTGTTTATAATGACTCGTGGTTTACTTGTGGTAATTACAATGTGATATGTCTGAGTTGATGGCAAACAACTTGTCAGGAATAAAGAAGAGAGAACAGTGATAGCTTGAAGTGCTTTAATAAGATTGCAGGATTCTTCATCCCTTTCTGAACGTGCCTTATAGCTATGGGTAGAGCATCTCAAGAGGAAATTTGTAGAAGGAAATATGCCCTATATGACATTAAATATGCGAGGGCATAATTCTGTCAATGATCAATTTTAACATTATTGCCTCCTAATTATTTGGAAAACATTTAATAGCAGACAAAATACTAAAAAGGTGCCAGTTTCTGTACCTTTGTATTGTAGCAAAAGTTCCAAATTCTCATCAGAAAACTGCGTTTTGCCTAAATTTGACTGAAAAAGCTTCAAATTTTGAATAATAAGGGTAAAAGCCCACGAAACCGAAGGTCCATTGAGACGGAAGGTCCGCGAGACCCAAAACGAAATAGGATCTGCGAGATCGAAAATGAAATAGGGTTTGCGAGACCAAAGGCCATCGACGCCAAAATGTAAAATACGTTAGCGAAACCGGAACTATTAAGGATATACGTACGTGCACAGTTGTGTAACCAGAATTCAGCTGAGGGGGCGGGGATCATGACTTTGTGAACGATGCTCCGGGAGAGGGGTCGAAGAGGTAGGCGTCTAACGGGATTATTTTCCCCTCTCTTTTGAGATGCTTTTTAAATAGTTTCGTGTGAAGGTGAGAACTTTGGAAGTAAAATTTGGGTTTATCTATTCTTGTCAGGGGTTGGGCAACGACCCTACTAACCCCTCGCTACGTCACTGTACGCGACCACTATTTATTACGTAGGTACGCATTGTTTTAAAAAATGTATTTGTAGGTGATAATTATTACTACAAGCAACCCTTTTCTCATTTTCGGCCCCGTGGACCTTTTCTCACTTTCGGTCTCGCTGACCTTTTCTCACTTTCGGTCTTACGGAATTTTTCTCATTTTCGGTCTCGCGGACCTTCGGTCTCGTGGGATGCCCCCAACAGCCAGTATTAATGATTTCCGAGTACATGTATTGCAAGATACTATGAATTGTTTATACTGCCCAAACATTAGTACTTAGTACATGTAATTTATTACCACATACCACTCTTCTATCCCAGCCAAATCTCATTTCATACTTTTCTGAACGTTTCTATTACTGTACTTCTTAATGTATTGTATCTCAGTTCATTTCCTAAGAACTTAACTACCCTGTAGTGTTAAACTATTTTTTCGCCATATTATTAAACTGGGATCACCAGACTGTTGGTCAGACAGTATTTTACAGACCAAACAACATGGCAATATTACAGGAAGGTCACTACATTGGAAGTATGGGTGTTTCTAATCACACAGACAGCCAAGAGCTGGGTTAGTTGTAACGGAGGGTTAGCTGAAACATTGACAGGAAATAATAAAATGTTTGAAATATTGTAATCACTCTAAAGGTATTAGCAACAGTAATCCACCCTATTGTTTACAAGACCGACGCTACAACGCTGCTCAACAGAGAAAGATATTTTAATTTTCAGGACCTCTGAGTAATTTTTTTTTACAATTTGCAGAATGTGTCTTAGCTCTATATTCATGAAAGATCAAGGAAAACAGTTATGACTTAAGTAGGCACTATTTGTGAACTACAAAATGATGGTAGATACATGTGTTATTGCAGTATTTTGCAGTAGGCCTCCATATGTAACTTGTGCCATGGGCCTTAAGCAGAACAGTTTGCCGGGGGTTAATTGGAACTCGCTCAGCATGGACCAGTGAGTAGAAATTTCTGAAATATGTGTATGTTCTTTCTAGCTCAATCGAAAATTTCTTCCTATTTCCTCCTATTTTGATATATGTAGGCGTGGCCATCATCCTACTTTGTTCCAGTCATGAAGTGTAATTTTACCAGTGTTTGATTAGTTCGCAATATGGGAGGCGGACATGAAGTTATTTTCAAATAATTTACTGATGTAAAAAATCAAAGTCAAAGGACAATTCCTCAAACATTGGGGGACATGTCTCCCTGTCTCCCCGATCGCCACCTATGCTTCAAGTGGATTTGTATGAAGCACAAAAGAAAGGAAGATTTACTGCCAGGAAATGTTTCAACCAACCCCCATACCATATTCCAACTCACTTTACAGGTGGGGTAAGTCTGAACATCTCGGGGTTTACATTTGTTGTTGATTTTACCCTAAACAGAAGAAGCTCTACTATTTCAATGTATGCACTTATTACCCCCTGTGGGTACCCATGCAATGATATACTAATTTTTCCTCAAGTCAAATCTATTTGGAAGGTATTGGAATTTTTTCTGAAAAGCGTCCCATCTAACCACGCTCTCCCCCACATATGTATATTGCGTTAAGAAACGAGTACGCAATTAACGTCTTTGAAAATGAAAAGAAAACAACTATTTTATGTCTTTTTTGACAGTCAGTTTCAGCAATGTCTAACAACTTTTGAAAAATAAATATGTCTGTGTGAAAACAAATTTAATCTCATAATTAAGTTTGCACTTTGGCTACCATGCATACTGATTTGCTGTCTCATATCATACTTACATGTACATCTGGTTTTTTGATAGAATTCTACCAAGTAAGAACAAGTTGATTTGATTCCTAACTCAGTGAATGCTTCTGCCAGTCTGTCTACATTACATGGCTCAATAACACCATTCTCTTCAAAGGCAGCAAGAAGATTTTCTTTAGATGTATCACTCTTAACGATGGCATCTCTTTGATTGTCCGGAAAGGCAAAGAAGTCTGTCACCCTGAAAGAATCATCACCTTGAAGCTGTTGTTGTAAATGTTTCTTCAAGTGGCCATACCTGAATAACTCTGCCTGGGAACAAAACCATGAAAAGATTTGTGAACAACGTGGAATCAAATTTGGAAATGTACAAGCAATGAAATGATTACTGACCTGCAGGTAAGATGTTGCATTTTTGTTTACTGATGTACAAAAGAATTTGCTTTGTTATCCAAAGGGAAATTAATATCTTCTATCATGGACGAAGCAGGGTAAGGGCACCTGCTGGTATGGATTTTTCGGCTGGCTACAGTGTAATGATAGTGCATTTGGTTTACAGTATTAGAAGTAAGGCCTCGGTTATTCATCAACAGAAGGCTGCAGTAATGTTGAAAAGTCTTCTAGACTTTCATCTCTGGTGACCTGTAATGGCGTTTTACTAAACACAAAAGCATCAACAACAGCATATTTGTAATAAATATGTAAAATATACACCATGTTTATAAAAGTTTCTTTGAGTTTCAAATCAATTGGGGTCCTGTTAAATGCATGTTCTTCAATTGGTGACATTTAGTGACCTTAGATGACCTCTTCAAAGTGCAGTACGGCACTATCTCAATATGATGCATTTACATGCTGAGTATGGTAAGTATACTCGTAAATGGTTTAATTCAATTTCAATTTTGAAAAACCATCATGACCTTTCAAAACCGTAATACAATTCTACTGTCCTGAATTTCACACAACCAAATTCAAAGTACTGTAATACCTATTTTGCAGCATATTTTAGAATAAAATTAAAACAGAATTTTTACTTTTTTAATCAAAGACGGAAATATCCTTAACTATAACAGAAACACACTAATTAATCTCTCAAGCCCCTCACTTTAGTTTCTTTACATGAATTAGTTTCCTTTTGGGAAATCATCATTTTCTGACAAAACCATTATAAAACTATACTTCTTTCAAATGCTCTGAGCTCTCAAGGATGGATATGTTATAAGTTAGTAGGCTATTTGGCTTTCTTGTAACACTTTGGAGGGCAAAATCAAAATGTATCTTTCTCACCAAAGTTTCTGGCATTCCTACCACAATGTATGTACTGTGTATGTGTAAACCTTCTGAAGCTCTATTTTTGCACTAGCAGTCAGTTTTAATTTTGGAAAATCATTATGATGTGAAAGAACCATTACAAAATCCTAGATTTTTTGGAGCATGTTATTTCAGTAATACACGCATGAAAAGAATAAAATGTCTCCTAAAATTCTGTCCATCATATTAAAAACATGTCTTTTTCACCATCCTAGGGAGATCCTACGTGCGTACAATTTCTTCCCCTGACCTCGATTTTCAAATGATTCAAATTTATTTTTCATTTAAAAAAACCTCATCTTCTGACAAAATCGTTGCAAAATCCTAGCTATTTTGACTGCCCCCAAATGCAGCCAAATAAGAGATACGGGCTGTCTCCTGACATTTTCTTAGATTACAGACCTTTTCACGCCAGCTACCTGTTCGTCCAAAAATGCTGTACACGGTACTTAATTTGGTACTTTCCTTATTTGCTATTCCACCCTCAACTTTTCCATGCAATCACACAATTAAGCCAATACAAATTCTCACTCCCCTTTTCTAAATTTTGCCATTAAAAATCGCCTCAGAATTTCATGAAACCATCTCCGTCCGACAAAGTCATCACAAAATCATAGTTATTTAGACTGTCCTTAATTCAACAATACCTAAATTAAAATAATTGGCAGTCTCAAACATTTTTGAGTCAAACCTAAAACAGGTCTCTTTTCGCAAACCTTCCTGTTACTTACAGCCCTGATATACTGTATAGGCGTATAGTAACACTAGTTTGTAAGTGTACAGAACTTACCATATCATACACCTTCACTTCACCTGTCTCGGTTTTCTTTGTAATCAACCTGTCACCTCTTTCAGATATTTCGATTCCTTCGACACCAAATTCAGTCTCAACAATGAGAAAACTACAATTATTTTCACTTAACAGAGAATAAAATACAATTACATCTTTCCCCTTACGTTCTCCTTTATATGTCTGCGACCATTGAACTGCTACAACATTTAATGTTATGTTCAGTGCAAGGCCTTTCACATACCACTTTACAGTATCTGTAGGTTTCGTCAATTCCGACAAAATCCTTCCATTTTTCTCTTCAAATATTAGCGATCTTGGGTTACTTTCTTCGTGTGCTAGAACTTCCAAGACAAATAGTCTGTCACCTATAGCCGTCATATCGGTAAGGAAGTAGCCATGTTGAATTCCTTGTAAGATGATTGATTTGATTTCATTTAAGTCCATCACACCATAGACACTTATTTTATTTGATACATAAAAACCAATTAATATTTCCCTTCTTTCTCTGACAGACAGACAGGTAATCTCATCTCCATGATGTTCTAATGTAACTTTACGAGATTTTATGATGTGATCTTGATTTAAATCAATCAATTCTATTTTATCACCAATACAAGTTGCTATTACTAGACCTCCGTTATCATCATAAGAATCAATAAATGAAATATATCGTGCATCATACTTCATTCCATCTTCTGTTATATATTTTTCAAATTCCTTTGAATAAATTAGTTTTGGTTTATCGCTAGAATCAGAATGTCTGAAATAAGTAGTATACACGTCTATAAATGACCGGTGTGTGCTTGTGTTGATGCCAGTTACAGCGATGATTCCATTCGAACTGAGAGATAGATCTATCAGTTGCAAGCCATCGTGTTTCGTGAATCTACTGTGTTGAATCCAATAGCGGCTGTGGAGACAAACATGAAAGGAAGAAATTTAGGTTATATGAAGCTGTATGTATCCAGAGCAGAGCAGAGCAGAGCAATGCAGAGCAGAGAAATGCTGAGCAGAGCAGAGCAATGCAGAGCAGAGTAGACTTTATTGAATCCAAAAAGGAAATTACATGTCTGCGATAAAAGGAGTAATGAGTAAAATGGAATGTACAAGAACAATGATGGCCAAAAAACAAAAAAGCAAAACTAAAAGCAAAAAAACAGCGTTACATCAAGAGAGAAGAGAACACCGAATAAAACAATAGCAAAGAAATAAGAAAATAAAAAACAAAGATGACCTTTAATCTGAAGAACAGTTCCTACGGCATAAAAGACATCAAAAAAGGAAAATGAATCTGAAACAAATCCAGTACGAAATAAAAACTACCTAGTAAAATTCTCATTATGGATGAACGATTAGTACGCGACCCTAACAAACACAGAATACCGTTACGATTGATCTTTCGACTGCTTAGTTGGTCATACAAGGGATGGAAAGGGTCATTCCATAACGACTGCAATTTTTCACTGGCATAATTCAGGTAGACCGTATTGACAGAAGGAAGATTCTCCCTCAGTATTCTCCCCACCTGCTTGATAAAGTCATCAAGGACTTTTATATGGCATTTGTCAGTGTTCAGTGTTACCCGCCCAACACAAGAGACAGTACGTCCATACACTACGGAAAATAAAGTTGTAAAATGTGGCAAAAATATCATTCTTGACTTACACTAAAAGAATTTAGCTTACAGTACGTAAGCAACACAATCTGGGTTTTAAACGCTTCTCTACATAAGCAACATTTTCATTCCATTTTAAATTGCTGTCAATAACTACTCCTAAATACTTACATTCGGTGACCCTTTCTACGACACAATCTTTAATTAACACGGGTTCTGGCGTGTCCTTGTGTTTAGCTCTAAAATCAATAATCATCTCCTTCGTTTTCTTTACATTCAACTCCAGAAAATAAACATCACAGTAATCAACAAAATGGTTAATCTAAGGTAAATTCTATCATTATCACTGGGAATAAGGCCGATGAGGGCAGTGTCGTCAGCAAATTTAACAAGCGGGCAGCTGACATTTGTACAGCGAATATCAGAAGTATAAACAGTAAAAAGGAAGGGGGCTAAAACCGTTCCCTGAGGAACACCGGTATTAGAAATAATAACATCAGAGATAACATTACTTCATAATTTAACATATTGGGACCGGTTTGTGAGATAGTTTAAAATCCACTTGACCAGAGGAAGTGGGACAGCTTAAGATATCAAAAGTTTATTGGCCAAAGATGTGGTTGAATGGTGTTGAAAGCAGATGAAAAATCAAAATACATAACAAGTGCAGATACTTTGCCATATTTCGAACATTCTAAATGGGAGTACAATTAAGTGAGAGAATAAAATTCCATCTTCAGTGTTCCGGCCTTTTGAGTAGGCAAATTGTAGGGGACATAAGGTTTTGGAAACTAATCGCTTGAGTGAATCCAAAACAAATTTTCGCAAACCTCCATCGCAACAGAAGTTAAGGTTACTGGTGGCAAGTCATTCAAACAAGAAGATATTGGCTTTTTCAGTATGGGAATAATACAAGATTGTTTCCAAATATATAGTACTATTTGGTACGTAAAACGCAGATCAAAAATATAGGTGGAAATAAAAGCTAACTGACTAGCAAAATTTTTTAAAACACGTGGGGAATCATTATCTGGGCAGGCAGCTTTGGGAGGGTTCAATCTGATAAAATGGTGCTGAACATTTTTCACACTGACAGTAAAAAATGATTTGGAATTGATAGAAGGTAGTTTTAAAAGTTCATCTACCTTGACCGAAAAATCATAGCAGTCGAAACGGTTGTTAAATTGATTTAACTCATTGGCATAGTCAAGTGATCTTTATGGCAAAACGTTAGGCTTACTACAGCTGCTAGAGCAGCCGCTCATCAAGCTCAGTCCCTTCTAGACACTTTTCGTATCATTTTGTGTAAATTATTCTTCCACTTTCCGTTTATAGGCCAACTTTCCGTAGTTAATAATTTTTAGTTCCATCTGTATTACCGTCAGCTCTTTCTTGTTTCCTCTTCCAAATATCCCTTCTTTCTGTTGATGACCTGCTTAATCTCTTTCGTGATCCAGCGTTTTTTATTGGAGTAACATTTAATCAGTTTGGACGTGCCTTCACAGTTTCTTCACAAAACTGGTTAAAACATTGGTAACGAGGTATGTCAGATAGTTCACAAAAGTTAGGCCATTTACGGTGACTTTGAATGGATTATGGGGATATTTGTGGGCATTGTTTGGGCCAGGAAATGAAAGGAATGTACACAGTTAAAGTTATTGTGTTTGAAAGGATTAATACAGTATTGTATTTTTTATTAAAGTTAATAATTTCATAAAGGTAACCCCAGGGATTTTTTCAAACTATAAAATGGAATATTTAAGGTAATTGGAACTTGGATTAGAATTAATAAGTACTTTATTGATTGATTGATTGATTCATTCATTCATTCATTGATTCATTTATTCATTCATTCATTCATTCACTCATTCATTCACTCATTCATTCATTCATTCATTCTTTTATTCATTTGATGGTTCATTCGTTTCTTCGTTTATTCATTTACAAATTCATTCATTCATTCATTCTCATTCATTCTTCCATTCATTCTTTCATTCAGTCATTCTGTCATTCATTCATTCATTCTTTCATTCATTCATTCATTCATTCATTCATTCATTCATTCATTCATTCATTCATTTATTCATTCATTCATTCATTTATTCATTTATTTGTGTCACAGTGGGTAGGGCTGGATTCAAGCACAGTATTAAAATATACATGGGGCAAACAATCCTTGTTACTAAAGTGAGTTTGAATAATCTATCATAAAGCTACTGTAAACTCTTCTTGTGGACATTGGAGGAGTATGTTTGTCACTAGCACAATAAGTTACTGTTGCTCAAATATTCCAAGAAGGGATGACTTTTAAGAAAAAATGAAGCAGAAAGTTCTTGCTTTTTCGAGCTACAGGCTACCCTGAAGGAAAAAAGTGTAAAGGAAAGATAAAGCTTTTTTCACAAGAGAGATATTTATGTAAACAATATGTTAGTTAGTTCGTTCGTTCGTTTGCGTTAGTAAGTTAGTAGTTAGTTAAGTTAGTAGTTAGTTGGTTCGTTTGTTGAGCTCAGCTTCTAATCAATCGGTTTAAGTCGGGCCGCCCACGGCCCACGGTAGTTATTTTTTCAGAACACTAGGGATTAAACTAGCAACTAATTGTAGCAAAATCGTATATGTACAAATAGGTTAATATAGCAGCAACACTGGCCAAAATTTTAAACATTTTCATATATTTATAACAGGTAATACTGCACATGCAGTACTTTGTTTAATTCCAATCTATTTTTCCCAAACTTGGCCAGTTCTTTTTCTTTTAGAAACTTAAGTTCTGAAGCTTACAGTACACACTAAATAACACAGGTAAACAATGTGGAGAAAGGGGGAGGGAAGAGAGGGAGGAAAGGAGGGTAGATCAGGGCAGAGGTGATATGTGACTTCTTTCTAGGTAGGGTACTTTACATTGTTTATATCTCATGAACGAAAAATACTCTCCCTCCCTTAAGAATCAGTTTTAATTGAGAGTATTTAGTAGGGAAAAATGTACCTTTGATACTTGAAAGTATAGAAAAGACCCAAGTCTGCACTAACCAAAAAGAATACAAGTTATCAAGGAGTTCTACTAGTTGTAGCTGATTGCAGTGTCTCACAAATCCTCCTTAGAAGAAATTTCTTTGGAGCTTAGTACCATCAGCAAAAATATTAATGCGGCACCATCATCATGGGCAACGCCACTCCATCCTTTCCATATCCCACAGTAGGAGTAGAACTACTGTCGGCCTAGCATTTCTTTTTGTTAATTTAGTCTTGGCATAGCGTTAGAGTGGACCTACAGTCTTTACAAGAATATATATTTTAGAGGTTGGAAGATGAGTTCCATTCATCCAACGTCCACTTCAGTAGCCTATTCCATTGCTGAGATATAAAATTATGAAAGTTATTCACTTAATTTGGAAAAGTCCCTTGCGCAATAATTTATGATTCCCTTCTTGTACAACTCACATAACCTGCTTTTGTTTCCTTTTGAAATTAAGGTGTTCATATGACCTTGAAACATTTACCGTTCCCGTGCATATTATGTTGTAGGGAGAGAGCGTATATAGCCAAGTCGCCCTATAATAGTAAGACATTGATTACATTTTGGCACAAGGTGCAGTGGTGTTCAAAACAAAAACAAAGAAAAACAAAGACTGTAATCGGCATCACAAATTATTGCACAATCTACCATGTTAAATTGAGTGAATCATCTTCAACATTATATACCTCAGCTTAGGAGTATCCTGTGAAGATGGGAGTTGGACCATCTGGACGTATTTCTCAAGCTTTTTAACGTTTATTTTTGAAATTTTAGACTTTAGGTACACTACATCCTTCCAAACACTTTATAAACAATGTCAATGTCCCCATGTTGCAACGAATTAGTATCAAAGTAATGTTTTTGCGACAGCATTCTGCCGGAAAGTTTTGGCCTTTCCGCACAAACTTTCTCCCTACGTCACTAAGGAATGCATGAAGTAGCAGGAAGTGTGGTGGGGGAGGGTAGGGGTGGGGGCACAAAGAGATTTTAGGGAGAATCCTTCCCGACAGAGAACAAAAAACACTACCACAGGCTTCAGCGTAGTCCAGTGATGACCGCTGGTGTTTATACGTATCAACCAATGGTAGAGGGGTGTTTAAACGCTCCTTACAAATGCAAATAAAGATTCACGGGATTGGAGAGGAGCTTTATATAATGGATATCTTCGTTTTGGAAATGAGTTGCAAAATGGCAATATAGAATGAAACGTTGTATATCATATTTTAGGGAAGTTTGCACTCAACTATCGACATGTACACTGGTCTTCGTATTGTTATCTTCTGTTATGTCTCCTGGGTGATATTATTGCAAAGGGTCATGAAGTGACAGCGGCGTAACTAAAACCACTACTAACTATTGTCATTGTCTTCGAAAAGCCCCCTCACCTTACCTAACATCGAATTTGCATGAACAGTTCGAAATTCTTGTGATTTGATCAACGCTGATGAAGAGCAAAGCAATTCCCGCTCTAAATCATTTAAGCAGACAGATTTTGGACGCAAATGATTCAAATCGTCCGATAGACACCAGACCTCGCGCACGAAGCACACAGCTAATGTTCAAATATATTTCTTGCTTGCAATGTATACGCATGAGTTAGTCGCGACGATAACGCCGTCAAAAAGCATAACACCTCCGTGATATCGCATATCTTACAAAGTCACCTACCGAGGAGGCAAAACACCTGTGGTAGAAAACACGATACCAGTATCGCTTTACAGATCCTTTACCATAAGGTAATTTTTACTGTATTTAAAACGAATATATTTCAGGATTTTTTTGGTGAACTTAGAGGAATATTCTCTTAAAAACCTGTATATCATTAGAAAGAGCAAAGATGGGGAATTTGAATGCACATTTTATTTATGTAAAATAATCTCATTATGTATGCAAATATGCAAATTAGATGACGTCATACGGTTTTTCATAGAAAGCTCATACATATTAATATTATTTTGCATTTTATGGTGCAGAAGATTGTTTAGCTACCTTTTCTCTTTCATTTGATACCAAATTTGAGGAAATTGAACCAAAAATGAGGAAGATATGCCTATTTTCCTGTTGCCATACAGCCCACACTGAACTAACACACACTGACCTTATGTGACCCATACACAGAACGCTATGGCTCAGTGCCATTGTAAACAACCTTGGATCTAAACAGAGCTGCGTGGGCTTTGTAAGCTAGCTCTAAATGGCCATTTTAGTGAGTAGAAAAGTCGGAGGGGTGTTGTTGGTTATAATTTTTGATATTGGGAGGGGGTTTTTGGGTCAGAAATGCATGTTATGGGTCAAAATGTACGCATTTTTGAAAACTGAACATGTTTGGACCTTTGCACCTCTCTAACTCACCCTACCTTTGTTATTTATGCATATATGTTGGTATTTTTATGTAAGGAATCTTAAAACAAACATTTTAGCGTTTAAATAAAAAAGATTAAACTTTCCGTTGTTGAGTTATGAATTTTGGCGAGTTGTGGGTTTTGGGGGTTGAAATGACCAATTTTTGACCAACAATGATCCATTTTTGGAAATAATACTTAAAATATCTCTAAAATCCCTTTACCTGGCATCTAATCACCTCTCATGGTGTTTCTTTAGGGGCTAGGAAATTCAAAAAAAAGTATACTGAGTAGTGTGACCTTTTCCTAAGTACCTGAAATGATTTTTTGAAAGTTATGCTCAATTTTTAGCATGTTTTGAATTTTTTGGAGAATTTTTGAATGTAAACAACTATTTATCAATGTTTTGTGAAAAAAACTCCTACTGCACCCCCCCCCCCAAAAAAAAAAATCGTGGCATTCAATAGATCTATTTGTTGGCTTTATTTTGGTCGTTAAATAAAGGCTGGTGGATGTTGCATGACAAAGTTGTGATTTTTTAAAAAAGTTTCTCCGACGGGGGTGTGTCAGACACCCTCGTTATGGTAAAGGGAAAGTGGTGTGGACTAACCATAAGGAAATTATGCCATAGCCTATCTACAGCCTAAGACGCCAGAGTTAAAGCCGTAAAGAATGTTACACGCTGGCTACACAGTCCACAGAAAAACTACTTCAGGACAATGTTTTCAGGGACGATCCCATACGTTCAGTCCAATCCACTCATTTGGGACGCCATATTCTATGACCAATTTTCATCATCAAATAATCCTCGACGGTAGCGAGGTGGGTGTTCACTGCAACCATACAATAACTTTTGGTATGTTGCAACTTTTTCCCCACAATGTAAAAACGTCAGGCAAAAGAAATACAAGACTGACTAATAATTTTAACTGATAGAAAGGAGTATATTTTTCACACTGTAACACCGTTACTGCTTTTCTGTATGCACACATACTAATGTCCAAGTTTACTACTGTCCAAGTTTACTTACGGAGTAGGCAAGTAGACAGCCATTGTCTTTGATTAATTGGCAGTGTTAGGGTAAGCCCTCTCTGATTTCTGATTTCCTCGAAGCCTATCAGAGTTTACGTCAGCCACAGCTAAGATGGGATAAACAATGAAAAAAAAGGAATTTCAATGTATTTTTTACAGTATAAACAAAGATCCATATAAAATCTCAAGTCTAACGTAGATGTTATGCAGGGGTCGAAATTCCCGCTGTTCCGCTGTTCCGAGAACAGTGCTTTTAGTGCCGGAACAGTAACTTTCCAAAAACAACTGTTCCGTGGAACAGTATTTTTCATGTTCCAGAAAAAACACATTGCAACTACACGCATGTATCCTTATCTGTGATGAAGTAATCATGCTGTGAATATCAAAATCCCCTGTAAATTTGCACATCTAGCGATCATTCACCATCATCAGTTTTCGATTCATTCAAATCTAACAATGAACGAGACCAAGAATCAAATTCATAGACATTAATCGCACGTATGATATGGGGCGAAATATACACAAACAACGGTACTATAGGCCATGTGTGTACATGGTATGGCATGTGTACAGGTTCGTAATTGCCAATACTATAAGGTTAATACGCACCCGCTTTGTACAGAAGTTGATGTACGTCGCAAGAACATTGGGCATGGTATGGAAAATTACATTTTTCGATATTTGTTTTTACCTCTTAATTATTACCCGTTGTTACATCGTAGTTTGTAGTAATTTTCAGCAGGTGCTTTTATGTAAAGCATTCATGTTAATTTGTGTGAAATTAAAATGTGCCTTGCACTTTATGATTTATGAAATAACGATGCCTGAAACGTAACAAAAGTTTGTCAAAATAATTCGATTGCCTTGTATATACGTAAACTCCTAGTAGCTCACTTGATTTGCACCTAGCACATGCACTGAACAAATATTTACGTATGGATATATGCAGTTCGTGCATTAATTACGTACTGCTATATGAAATACTCAAAACAAACACGTGTAAGCCTGCACACACCGTTTACGTATAGGTAAAGCACGGTAGGATGGTGTGGAATGTCCAAGTACATGTACTGAATATATTGGCGGGCGTCCAGGTATTTCTGTTTTAACGTTCGTTCTGTGAGCGGCTTAGACTACGATCACGGTACAGGGGTCGAAATTTAATTTTTTCTCCACTGTTCCACGGAACAGTACCTTTTCCAAAACTACTGTTCCGGATCAGATTTCACTGTTCCAAATTTTCATATACTGGAAAAGAGCAGGTTCTTGTATGCAATGAGTTGGTTCTCCTTCATATAAGCGCACGTACTGGGCCGCAAATTTAAGTCGGTGAAATCGTTATTCCACTCTTGTCCTTCACAGCGTGGTTGATTCAGCAATCATTTCACACAGTGAGTCAAAGGGACGATGTCATATTTTAAGGAAGAAAAAACTCACACGTTAAGGCCCATTTTCTTTGGACACGAGATGACAGCAGTCAGATTGACTTGCTTTCAGTCCTTGTACAAGTTTCTTTGCCTAATTGCTAGAAGCTGTCACGTTTTAACTTTTAAACGGTTAATTGACCGGTCGGCCGTTTAACCGCCACTAAATTTAACCAAGTGTTTAAACGGATTTCTTTAAAAGGAAGAAAGGTTAGCACTTTTTCTCCCTGTGTTTTGCTTTGATAGCTGTAATTTAGAAACATTGTTTATTTGCAAATCCAATGATCAAATTAATGCTTCGAAATAAACGTTCAGTGACTTTTCATTCACAGCCATGTAATCCCATGATTGAATCGATTTTCACCTACTCAAAATGCCTTTATCCCGTTTGCAGCAGTAGCTCAAATCTGATTGTTAGTTCACAATACGGCTTAACGAATTCACAGTTTATACCGTGATCGTAGTCTAAGCCGCTCACAGAACGAACGTTAAAACAGAAATACCTGGACGCCCGCCAATATATTCAGTACATGTACTTGGACATTCCACACCATCCTACCGTGCTTTACCTATACGTAAACGGTGTGTGCAGGCTTACACGTGTTTGTTTTGAGTATTTCATATAGCAGTACGTAACAAATGCACGAACTGCATATATCCATACGTAAATATTTGTTCAGTGCATGTGCTAGGTGCAAATCAAGTGAGCTACTAGGAGTTTACGTATATACAAGGCAATCGAATTATTTTGACAAACTTTTGTTACGTTTCAGGCATCGTTATTTCATAAATCATAAAGTGCAAGGCACATTTTAATTTCACACAAATTAACATGAATGCTTTACATAAAAGCACCTGCTGAAAATTACTACAAACTACGATGTAACAACGGGTAATAATTAAGAGGTAAAAACAAATATCGAAAAATGTAATTTTCCATACCATGCCCAATGTTCTTGCGACGTACATCAACTTCTGTACAAAGCGGGTGCGTATTAACCTTATAGTATTGGCAATTACGAACCTGTACACATGCCATACCATGTACACACATGGCCTATAGTACCGTTGTTTGTGTATATTTCGCCCCATATCATACGTGCGATTAATGTCTATGAATTTGATTCTTGGTCTCGTTCATTGTTAGATTTGAATGAATCGAAAACTGATGATGGTGAATGATCGCTAGATGTGCAAATTTACAGGGGATTTTGATATTCACAGCATGATTACTTCATCACAGATAAGGATACATGCGTGTAGTTGCAATGTGTTTTTTCTGGAACATGAAAAATACTGTTCCACGGAACAGTTGTTTTTGGAAAGTTACTGTTCCGGCACTAAAAGCACTGTTCTCGGAACAGCGGAACAGCGGGAATTTCGACCCCTGCGGTATAAACTGTGAATTCGTTAAGCCGTATTGTGAACTAACAATCAGATTTGAGCTACTGCTGCAAACGGGATAAAGGCATTTTGAGTAGGTGAAAATCGATTCAATCATGGGATTACATGGCTGTGAATGAAAAGTCACTGAACGTTTATTTCGAAGCATTAATTTGATCATTGGATTTGCAAATAAACAATGTTTCTAAATTACAGCTATCAAAGCAAAACACAGGGAGAAAAAGTGCTAACCTTTCTTCCTTTTAAAGAAATCCGTTTAAACACTTGGTTAAATTTAGTGGCGGTTAAACGGCCGACCGGTCAATTAACCGTTTAAAAGTTAAAACGTGACAGCTTCTAGCAATTAGGCAAAGAAACTTGTACAAGGACTGAAAGCAAGTCAATCTGACTGCTGTCATCTCGTGTCCAAAGAAAATGGGCCTTAACGTGTGAGTTTTTTCTTCCTTAAAATATGACATCGTCCCTTTGACTCACTGTGTGAAATGATTGCTGAATCAACCACGCTGTGAAGGACAAGAGTGGAATAACGATTTCACCGACTTAAATTTGCGGCCCAGTACGTGCGCTCATATGAAGGAGAACCAACTCATTGCATACAAGAACCTGCTCTTTTCCAGTATATGAAAATTTGGAACAGTGAAATCTGATCCGGAACAGTAGTTTTGGAAAAGGTACTGTTCCGTGGAACAGTGGAGAAAAAATTAAATTTCGACCCCTGTTATGATTGAAGCATTGTGTAATATCGGGGATGTAATACTTGCCAGTTCTACAGTCCACCTCTAAAAGGATAATTACAAAGTTTCTGGGATCAACATCTCCGGCATACGACTGTGCAATTAATTTAAGGCACCCTTCAAGTAAGAGCTGTTCTTAACACGGTGTATGCATTTGTGTATTATTTTTTGTGGTAAGTGTCAAACACCATTTTAACAAGTTCAAAAGGGGACAGAATTTATTTGCTGAAAAAAAAAGATAAATGAAAAGAAAGAAACGCTCGTTATTCACAAGAGTAGACGGCGAAACAGACTATTACATATTTAGCGTATTTTGAGTATTTCTAAAGAGAAAACGAAAGGTAAAAGTGCGTGTATTTGATATGAAAATTTACTGGTCTATCTCCCATTCCAGTTTCTATACAATTTCGTTACACAGAAATATAGAACATAGCATTTCGGTAATCTTTACAATGTTTTATAACTTTCTAAATTATGGCGATTTTTAAGAAATGTTGTGCATATTTTTAATAGCGCATTCATCAGTACGACTAACACAGGTTTTACTTATTAGTGTTCAGT
Source organism: Holothuria leucospilota (assembly GCA_029531755.1). Lineage (NCBI taxonomy): Eukaryota > Metazoa > Echinodermata > Holothuroidea > Aspidochirotida > Holothuriidae > Holothuria > Holothuria leucospilota. The sequence continues at coordinate 39,401,046 of CM055982.1, forward strand.
ACCGTAAGCAAAAGAGGGACGAATTTGCAACTGCGTATTACGGTGCGTTTACACCAAAAACGAAATCGGATGCGTTTTGAGGGTGGAACGCGGAATTTTTTTCCCAGAACTAATAGGGGAAATTTTATTGCAACGAAAATTTATAAAATCGTCCCATTCATTCGGAGATAACAAATTTTGCGTCCCGACCGCAAAACGCACCAGATTTCGGTTTTGGTGTGAAACTTTAAGCATCTTTAGTGTAGTTAGAGTTGACCCTCAAAATTCCGGCTCAAGTAACCATCATACAAGCCGGGGACACTTAATTTGTACGTCGTCTTAATAGAGGTTTACATTCATGGCCGGCTCTAGAGGGGGGTGTGGGCCCCATCATCCACGCAGTCGGCAAAATCCTTTACTAGTCAGCAAAATGAAGGAAAGAGGAAAGTGCAAACGAAGGAAAGTTAGATGGAAGAAGAAAGACGAAAAAAAAAGAGAAAATAGAGGAGAGAGAGAGAAAGACCAAGCCAACAGAGAAAAGAGCAGGGGAGGGAGGGCAAAACAGGGCAAGAGAAAGGGGTTGGTGAAGACGGAAGACAGGATATTAGAATACATTTGTAGACAACGCTTATCACAATATTTTCAAAGACCGTAAGCAACACTTTTGTAACTTAAAACATATTCTGTCGGCAAAAAAGCTACATAGGGCTTTTCAGTATCATTGTGTACCACAGGAGTTCATCGTTTATGTAGTTTCTGGCATTGAGTAGGTAAATTCTGAACCAGTCGGCAGAATGAAGGAAACGTGAGGTAAAAGAAGGAGGAAAAGAAGTGAAAGAAAGAGGACAAGTTTTGTACTAATCAGAACCCAAAATTTTCGACGCTCTACGCGCGCTGTAATGTCACTCCAGATTCTTCAGTAATTCCATTCCTCATATCTAGATAGCGTAAGTCCTGCCGACCTTACCAAGTAACATGTAGGCACTAGGCAGGGAACACAGGTTATGTAGAGATAAGTTTCATCCCATACCGCAAAGCCTAGTTGTTGTTCTCTAGTGTGTGTCATACAGTACGGTCAGTTGGTGAGTGACTAACGGAGAAAAGTTTGGCTATTTCATCGGGTAGTCCAGGTGGTTACGACACAATGTATTTTGTCCCCGATACAGTCTACAACCCTAACAGTTTTTATGTTTTTGTTAATGTACTTAATGTTAACATGTTTTTTTTTTGTGTCAGCCTACCAAAAATTTTCGCTCCTTTTGCAATGTCACGATTCAGACTCAAAAGGGCAGTATTAGTGCGTAACTCGGCTCTTGCAATATGTGATATAATGCTAAATATACGGTACTCTGCAATGGTATGGGATAGTTAGGCTCCTTCATATCCCTTTCTCACCCCCTCGACATGCTGTCGAACATGGGGTCGCTGTTATGGCCCAGCCCCATGTCGGGAAAATTCTGTCCCCACCCATGGTCGGTTTACTTATTTTAGTTTTCAAAAGGGTAATTTCTGAGATGAAACCCAAAATTTTCGGTATGCTTTGCCCACTCTTCCTCAGCTTCGTTACTAATAGCTAAATATAGAACAAACCCTTTCCATCTTTTCAAGTAACTCAAGTAGAATTTATCGCTTTATGTAAATGCCGGGAATCTCATCTCATTTCGCTGAACTAAGTTAGGCTAATGTTCTCTTGAGTCGGTCTTTCTGTACGGCTAGTGACTCAAAGAGGGAAGTACAATGTAAGTTGTGCCAGACAGAGGCCCAGCTGCCTGGACAGTTGACCACAGTGGCGGACGCGGGGGGGGGGGGCATTGGGCCATGCCCCCCCCCCTCACGGATGCCAATTTTTTTCAGTTCCTAAAACAACGTAAATGTTTTAACACAAATTTTACTTCCAAAGGTGGCATATGTGACACCAGATTGCATGTAAGGACACCTAATTTTTCAAAAATTTTCGGAGGGGAGGGGACACTCCCTCCCCTTACACCTCTCCCCCTGGCCAGCAATCACACAACATATTGCATGTCCCCTTGAGAGAAATCCTGGGTACGCCACTAGTTGACCTATATAAGATTTAAATAAGTACAGATTCTTTTTAGTGTAGGCTTGCCAAAAAAATTCCGCGCGCTTCGCGCGCTTTGTAATTCCAGTTTAGGTTTGGGGAAAAACCTCAAATCGGGCGGAACTATTTTCTTCTAGTATATACAAAATTTTATGCAATGTATGCCCCACAATGGCATGGTATAGTACACAGGTTTTTCTTCATATCTCCCCTCACCAACCCCTCGACGGCATCGGGGCTGTCGAGGCTTCGGGTCGTTCCCCCACCCCCACCTCAGTTAGGCAAATCCTGACGCCACCCCTGCTGGACCGCTACCCGTTGGACTAACGGTTCTCAGCTCTAACTGCATCTCTTATCAACAGTTTCAGTCGGCAAATACCGCACGCCCGCCCTATGATAAATGCTCTGGCGACGCCCCTGTTTCCATTTACACCTTATTCTTGAAAACTTGATCAGTCGTTATGTGATTATAGGCCTATTGTCATGAGGCTGCGGGTAACGAAAGGTATTCGACCGAGTTTATTTATCCGACCGACACTTTCCCCATTGCCAATAGTAAACATGAACACTGATTTGCAATGACTCTGGATAAATAAGGAAAGTTCTTAAAAAGGAAATTCTTCTGGTTCCACTGTTATTGGAAATCTAGGCCTTTGGATTTCAGATTTCATGCAAACCATTTTGGGTTTTCGTGCTTTCTAATTATGGGACCCCATGGAAACCCATTCTTCATGATGACTGATCATGCAAAAACTGATGCTTTTTAAAGGCGGTCATATAAGAAAATAGTAGTAAAATGGGCATGGAAGATTTTTGGCACCCTAAACACGCCATAATGCTAGACGTAACCGCAGTTTTGCTTTGTTTCACCCTGTACCCCACATACCCTCAATATATAGACTGCCATTAACAAACGGCTACTGGAACCCACGCGAAGTGCGACACAACATGGTACTTCGGTCTGGGGCTGGATATCGATACTGACTGATAAATTACGGGCGGGAAGGAGGAACTTCCTCATTACCGTACGGAGAATGTAAGAGTTAGGAAAATGCAATGTGACTAAGTTTGATGGTTCTGAGTTTTCGGTTCTTGTTTTCTCTCTTCAATTCCTCTCTCTCTGTCTCACTCTCACTCTATATTCTCCTTTGCCTAAATCCCCCGAATGATTGGTTTCCCTAACTGGCTAGGGAGTTGGGGATTTAAACACGCGCTACTGCCTGGTCAGGATTCTAAATTTATTGAAAATATTCCCAGGATAGAAAACAAGCATTACTGTCCATTTTGTTTAAAGACAAAAACTTTTCCTACACCTTGGAAAGACTGAAATTATTTTGCTTGGTAGACCCAATGTGGATCTGAATGTTGATCTTGTAAGCGAATTGTGTAATCACATGGTATTCAGATAAAGAATTGGACTTCTATTAAGTATCTTGGTGCCGAGCTCGATGATTGCTGTATACCGGTGCAAAAATGTGTGATGATATTTTAAACAAAATAATACACGGAAAGAACGGTTTCTAACTCCCCATGTCACGAAGCGTTTTGCTACAGTTCTTAATATCATAAATTATGCTGGTTGTTTTGCATAGAGCAGTTTCTCTAAAAAATTCTCAGTTGAGATTGCATCTTTTGAATATAAATGTGAGTGTTACTTCATATAATATGGCGTATTAAGGTTGGCAAAATCTGAAAGCAAACCTGATAAATAGGGCTCCTAGAACCAAATTTTGACAGTCGTATTACGAAACATATTGCAAAAGTTTCCGAACGCTTTTGACTCTCAACGGGCTGAGTCCCTGGACCCTGCCAGGGGCAGTATCGATGACCCTGGACATGACACGTGCAAACTCGCCCTTCGCGTTTGTGGTGTACCTTCGGTGCACGTGTACCACACCCTCCCATATTAGTCTCTCTAAAAAAAAGCTAAATTGAGATTGAAAACTTTTGGAATTAATTAGGTTTTTGTTTTTTAGGTTTAACAGTACACGATACTATTTGTTCCCAGCATTTTAAATCCTGAGCTGGATTCCTGTCGTTCATAATGTAATTTTTTGTAAGCTTGATTTATATTTTTAAAATAATTACACTCAATCTGATTAGGTCTAGATCATTGTGCAAGCATAGCACAAGAAGAAGCGAGCATTCTGTGCAAATTTATTATTTTCAGCTCTAGCTATGGTCAGTACACTTATCGTTGTATTAAGCTACTCTCTAAATGTAAAAGATTAAAATTCACTCTTCGACGATTGCCTACAGTGACCACTATTTTTTCAGTGGAAATAGACTGAAATTTCATTCTGCTCGGAGTGGTAATTAACTCTAAATGAATAAAATTACACTCCGAGGAGAGTGGAATTCCACTCAAAACAGGGAGCGGTCACTGTAGTCAATTTTTTGCTGGATTTTCACTCTTTTACATTTAGAGACTCGTAAATTGTAGACCGAATTCTTTTTTGAATGAGGTTTGTAGTAACTTCTAGACCCAATGCTTTCAAATGGGAATTGAAAAAGTACTTTCGTGATTTACTCCGAAGAATCCGATATTTTTGCGTTTTGTTTGTTTGTTGAATGATTTAAATAAATCGAATCGAATCAGATCAAATCAAAATCCTCCTAGCCTTTAGGAAAGTGGCTAAAGATTTGGGACACACTCAGTTCCATCGGACAGGGTGGTTAAATGACGGTCCCTGGACCGGACTGGGAGCGATTAGTACACCCGTGTCTTTTTACCGTCCCTCTGGACACAAGAAAAAAGGACAAGGCAATCTTGCCGGTGTCCATCCACGCCCACGATCAGTGGGGAACAGGGTCCTCGATACGCCAATTAGCTTCGTGACCCTCAAACTTTAAACTTAAAACTTAAACGTATGGATATTGCGAGGTCTGGAAATACACTTATAGTGTTATAATTATTACAGAGCCAATGGAAACTGTTCGAAAACGGAGTGGGCAAGATAAATGGGCTAAAAGCTATTAGCAATTAAAGTGATATTACCTGTTCAAGAAAAGGAAAATACTTACGGCCTAATGTTTTTCTTTATTTGTCAATACACTAACTATACTATTCATGGATGGAGTTGTTTATGTAGTGACTGAAAATGGTAGTGTGAATGGCAAAATATAAAGAAACAGTGCAAAAACAGTCAAAATTTGCAAGCTATTTTGAAAAAAAAAACCGTCCTCATTACAAATAGCTCAAACCACGCCTACCACAATACTATATGAATATTCAATGATCACGCAGCTGTGTGAACCGAAGTACAGTGTGTTTATTCTCCCTCGGTTATTCATGCATTAGCTGGGAAAAGAGTTATTTTGAAGGTTGTATACTGCACAGCACACTTGAGGTTTTGAAACAAAAGCACATGTCTTCATAATACCCGTGTTAGTGAATTTCACCCTGACAGTATTCAAGAAGACACTTGCATACTAATGCTTGTAACGGTAACCAGTTACACCTCTATACACTTGCTTACTTTCACGCATCCCAAGTCTTTGTCCTTGAGCGGTAGGCTAGCTCTACATGTCACATAATCTACTTAAACTGGACAACGATACACTAATTGACAAAAAACGTGTTGAGTTTGTAGATTTAGTTATAACTTACTAGCAAGGGGACTAACCTCAAGTATGACAATCGTAAAATCATATGGCTCTATTCGATTTCCTCTGTGAGCAACTTTGATTGTTGTAGATGGTTTCTCCAAGAGTTTCCAACATGTGAAAGAATTTGTGTCTGTTGTATCAGAACTCCCTGGTTGAATCAAGGCAAATGTGTACATTGTAGGTGGAAAACGTAACAGGGAAAGAATGTCCAGGTAGTAGTAGCTCCATGGTATGACCTTGCGACGGAAGGGTAAGCATCTCAGATGTCAGACTGACTCCAAGCTGATATCGTTGACCATCGATGATTTGAACGACTCAAGAATTGTTCAGTATTATTCGTCGGAGGTAGTACTCACATAATGTATCGATGGCCAGTCTCGTGGGTAAATTGAGTTAGATTTACTCGTATTTTCTTGAATCTGCCTTCAGAATCATGCAAAAAACACTCTTCGATGATCACGAAAGCTCATTAACTGCACAAATTTTCAAGTCCTTTCCCTTCCAGATAGCAACCCTTGCTGATACTTAGTCCCAAGCTGTGGTGTTATCGAGTAGCTCACGAGAGCTGTAGTTTGTTTCGAAATTGGTGGGGTGGGCTTCAACAGAAATTTCTCCTTTGGATTTACTATCATGAAGCCAATAAAACCTTTGAGGTATCAACTCCATGGTACTATAGGCCTACAGTCAGTTTTCAAGTACTTAGGCTATAGCGTGAATATCATGTGTTCAGTGTTCGTTCGCTGGCATATACGTGGGCACCTTTAGTTGTGCTGCCTTTTGCATATTCATATATTAGAGCACTCCCATTGGTTTGTTCACTCAGGAGTGGGATTGAATGGAATAAAGATTGTGTGGAATCATTTTCGATTTTCATAGTTTTTGTCGTTATTTTTATGATAATTGAAACAATATTTGGAACAACTACTTCTGTGAGGGATCTTTATTTATCTTTTTTGTTCGGATGGACTACTTAAACGTTATTTCAACACTTTGGACAAGGCAGTGTTGTGTATTTCCCTTTCTTAAACAGGTAATATCACTTTAAATTACAATTATGTCTCTGAAATAACGTTAATGGATTGCCTCTCGGGCCAATTGCCTAACGGGCCAGAGATTTCTCACCTACGCAGTAGATTGGTGAAAGTGCATATTCTCTCTTTAACTTAGTTCTGGAAACCTAACTAATATTCTGGCATTCCATTTATAGAGCAGGAGAGGGCCGCGGGTCTGAGAGGGGGTTCATTCCTTCCCTTGCTCTGCAATTTTTTACCCATGTCAATTGATGGGGAGATATCAAAGCTTAGGTCAATAATCTAATGAATTTTTCCGCCAAACATTTGTTGAGTATGGGTAAGTTGTAACGATGTTTTCTGTATACTACGTAATAGTTCAGTGGACCTGTGGGTGGAAAGGATTGATGATGGTAAGGTACAGGCGCGTAACCAAGGGGGTGACCAAGGAGGCAGCCGCCCTCTCCTTGAGCATATTTTTTATTTTTAAAGATTTTTTTACGATATTGCTAGTAACGCAAAAAAAAAATGTTTAGATACAACTTACTAGGTCTGGGAAGTGCAATTTCCAGCAATCTGGGAGGCATTTTCAGCAAAAATTTTCTTGTACGCTTCGCGCCGACTCCGTGGAGCTATACATAGATAAGTTGCTTACAGGCGTCTCCCCCTCCTTGGCAAATTCCTGGCTACGCTCCTGGTAAGGTATGTTTGGAGCTTGGTGACAATAATTCACTCAATCCTAGAATAAACTATGGCAATAAGTCATACCAAATACAGGCTGCAAAATTTGCGTATCGGAGATGTTCATTACACCACTAGACAGAATGCTGCTAAAAAGTCTTCCCTTGATTTGTTGTATAAGTTCCGGTAGAATACTCTCGTTTTTGTTTCCATCCTACGGATCAGCAAATCGAAATTTGATGTCATGGAAACTGCCATGATCATGGACGGGATGGTGCTGCAACGACTCGCCCGAGAAATATAACTAAATACTTTCGCTAGCTCCGCCCACGTTCAGTACACTAATGTACATATCATTTGGCAAGCATCGCATGCCAATTACATACAATTATTTGCCGTGTTATTACCCTTCCATATTGATTATAAATTTATTTTTCTTTCAGTTGGTGCCCAAAAAATTCTCAGGACGACGGAAAACTAATGAGCGTTTAATGTCAAGCTAGCATATTCTGAAAAAATGAAGTAAGAGTAAATGTCACATTACATTATGTGGACCAGTAAATAGTCTTTTCACTGACAGTATTACCAGCAGAGCTAGCTTTAAAACGATAAGGTTTTCATTACGTTATTGCAAATTTTAAGCTTTGTATCAGTCACAACTAGTGCTGACTAACATTTTAGGATACCTTAACTTGCACACATTACTTGCCTAATTCATTCAGACGTTTGCACGATGAAAAATCTTTATAGTCTTATATTTCAATGCAGAGACTATCATTTCCTTAGTGACTGCTTTATAATTATGTACACGCGATAGCATATATACAGTACTTGCGACTGTTCTGATTATGAACTGCTTCTTCGGATAATGTGGGAGAAAAGAACTGTCACGTGACCTGATCTCTATGACCACGATATGTTTATGAGAAGCTGTCCCTTCCATAAACATAAACAGGTGGGTTGCGGCCGGAACCCAGTGAAAAAAAATATTTTGCTGCGTGCTTAGCGCGCATGAATTGCAAAAAGTCTGTATGTCCCTGCAACATCGTGTGAGAACTGCACGACAGAAAAGCTACAACGCCTCGTAAAAACCCTAACACCACACATACTTCCTACCGATAAGCCCCCTACATTATAACAAAGGCAGGCTGTGTTCATCTACATACATTTCTTTTAAAATGAGTTTTGTGGTGAGTGTAGGGCACATTTAAGGCAATGTCAATGTAAAGGATCAATCACACAATGCCCGCAACTGGAGATTCGGAGCTCATCGCTATTTCTCAGCTACTGAGGCATTGCCCCTGAACCCCACGAGGCCCCCAACAAGGAAAAAGAAAAGACTTAGATCCGCTCCGACAGTGCTGGTACATCTGATGTCAGCCACTTTATGCAGTCGTTGCCTTCGTCAAGTTTTCATAAGCACAAGCTCAGTTTTCCTAAGAATAATTAACAAGTCGTTAAGTGTTTCATTGTGTATGTAACAAATTTAATGGGTTTAATGGGTTTAATGGGTTTAATGTGCCATCATTATTCATATAACTCTTTTTAAGTGTAATGTTAAACATTTAGATCGCAAACTTCATTCCACATGTGTAAACAAGTGATGTGCCGACACATATCATTGATAACAAAAACGGAAATTCAGCACTATTGTACAAATAAACTGTCCGTAAAATATAGCTTGACACGTTTAATTTAGTTGATAAAGGGTAAAAAAGCAGAATAAAGGAATCCAGTTAACAAGAGCAAGTAACAAACACAGTTCAATTACGGTGCACAGCACAGTGAGTTACAACTACGAGAATATTAGTGCTAGCTTTATGTATTTTGGTTAATATCACATATACATAAGCACGCCACGGGTCAATAGTCTTCCTTGAGTTATTGAGTCTTACAATGGAGTGACCTTGCAGGCATATTGTCAAAAGGCAGACTGTCGATCCTGCTTCGTGAAAACAAGTCTAAATGGCAATACCAATATGTACACTACCCAAATGGATGAAAGATTCAGGGCCATTGGTTTCAGCAATATTGTACTATAGAATAGATAAAGTTAGAATAGATGGACAATTTAAGCTAGCAACAATTTAGAATGGTGCTTTAATTCATACAGACACCTAGTTGTTCAGTGTTTCGGCACGTCCAGCCGCGTGACGAATTGCATACTCCCTAGTACTTAAATGGTGGTGGTTTAATTCAGCTGAAAACGTTTCGTTTTGCAAATTTACTCCAAATTTTCGCGGTTTTTGCTTCTTTTCTTTAAAAATAACAACTCTCAGTGCCATTTTAGACACTTAGTAATGAAAACTTTATCCATGAACTAGGAAGCTAGTTATAAAAATAAAGGAAAATGATTTTACTTTTTTCTCTGTTTTCGATACAGGCAGATTTACTTTCAAGTGATTTTCTCCCTTTCCTAAGTTCAAACCAACAGGATTTGCAGGAAGATGATTATCCCGGAAGAGTGCATCTACTTCTAAAACCATCTCCCTTGATGCAGGTTACATGCATATTTCCTCTTTTCCAAGTGATTGTGTTAGCTAGCAGAGTCATTTTGCATGTTGTAAGTAATATTGTTTGTAGGATTATGTTAGAACATTCCCGACTTAGTTAAAAAAGAAAACTTTACTACCATATCATGTAAACATACAACATGCCTTTCGGACTTGCACTTGCTGAACATTCTAGGTAATCTATAAACTTAAGTTTAGTTCGCGGAATAAAATGTATAAAAACTTAGTAGCATAATCCATACCGGTAACATGACTTCTTAGTTTTATTACGATATACGTACCTTGTAAGATCCAATCCTCGGACGTCAGACTGTAAACTAAGTTGGCACTACAAGTATGACAAAACCAATGATCAAACCAGAATAACCTTCATTGTTGTATACAGAAGTGTATTCAACAATGAAGGTTATTTTTCTCACTATTGAAACAAGAGACAAGTATATCCTTGAACTGGGCGTTATTTCAGTTCATAAACGACTGTACCCGCAGAAGAAAGTGCACAGTATTAGGCATAAACCTGGACGCTTGTTACACCAGCACGCAAAGCAACTGTGTTATACATTGGTTGAAGTAAATATTCTCTACAAGCAATGCCAATCCTTCATCCGTAAAATACGCAGTCCAGATTTCCATAACAATGTGTGCATAATGCATGCAAAAGAATTTTCATTTCAATACGGTGTTGATGAACCACTTCAGCAGTGTGTAATAATATTTCCCCATGAGTATTATGTATAATCACGCATTTATAACATTCAAGATTTGTCTCATGCACTCCAGTCAGCAATGTAATATTAATCCAGACTGCACTTAAATGATTATTTACATGTAGTTTTCTCCACTCCTTATTCAGTTCCTGACTGACAATAATATAGTCTTTATTGAGTTATTTTTGTTTTGTAGAAAACCCTTACCTACATCTAAACGAAGTTAAGAAAAGTAGATGAGAAAGAAAGTAAAAAAGAGAAAGAAAGAAAAAAGGAAGGAAGGAAGGAAAGCAGGCAGACAAACAGCCAGGCAGGCACGTAGACAAAAAAGAAGAAAAAGAGGAAGAAAGGAAGGCAAGTAAAGAAAGAAAAGAGTAAAAAGAAAAGAAAAAGAAAGAATGAATGATAGAAAGAATGAAAGGAAGGAGGACAAAGAGGCAGACAGGCAGGCAGGGAGGAAGGTAGACAGGTAGGTAGGCAACACGTTGTAAGGAAGGAACAAAGGAAAGTTAAGTAAGAAGGAAGAAAGAAAGAAAAAAGAAAGGAAGGAAGAAAGAACAAAAGGAAAAAAGAAAGATAGAAAGAAAAAAAGAGAGAGAGAAAGAAAGAAAAAAGAAGGAAAGAAAGAAAAGAAGAAAGACAAAAAAAAAAGAAAGAAAGGAAGTAAGGAAGGAAGAAAGAAAGAAAGAAAGAAAGAGACAGAAAGCAAGAAAGAAAGAAGGAAAGAAAAAGAGAAAAAAAGAAAGAAAGAAAGAAAGAAAGAAAGAAAGAAAGAAAGAAAGCAAGCAAGCAAGCAAGCAAGAAAGAAAGCAAGCAAGCAAGCAAGAAAGAAAGAAAGAAAGAAAGAAGAAAAGAAAGAAAGAAAGAAAGAAAGAAAGAAAGAAAGAAAGAAAGAAAGAAAGAAAGAAAGAAAGAAAGAAAGAAAGAAAGAAAGAAAGAAGGAAGGAAGGAAGGAAGGAAGGAAGGAAGGAAGGAAGGAAGGAAGGAAGGAAGGAAGGAAGGAAGGAAGGAAGGAAGGAAGGAAGGAAGGAAGGAAGGAAGGAAGGAAGGAAGGAAGGAAGGAAGGAAGGAAGGAAGGAAGGAAGGAAGGAAGGAAGGAAGGAAGGAAGGAAGGAAGGAAGGAAGGAAGGAAGGAAGGAAGGAAGGAAGGAAGGAAGGAAGGAAGGAAGGAAGGAAGGAAGGATACAAATAAGAAATTTCTATTGACTTTTCCTACTATACTGTTCACCAAATTCCGCTCTAACGCAAACAAAAATGACCCTACCACCTTGACAGGCATGACAGCTCTTTCTAATGAAAAGCAAAAATACTTAGGAATTTTTTGCCGAAAGGAAATGCTTTGTCGCAATGAGCTTTATCCCTCAAAGTTACCCCTTTGGAGATACCATACTGAATTTGCTTTACTGTTTCCCCAAAATACCTTTGTCCTATCTTGAGATTAAGTGTTTCCAACAGTTTACATGGTTCTCAGTTTTGACCTCTGGTGACCTCAGACAGCCTTTGCTTTTTACAAAAACAACAGGGTTCACTTACTGACAATTACTTACCCTCTGACTAAGTAAGAAATTTATCCGTGTTTCCTACGTAGAGATATCGTGTTTAAGAAAAATTTCAAATTTTTAGTTTTGGTGACTTCAAATGACTTTGACCTCTACCCAACACATTGAGGTTCTTTGTCTTGATTGATAAATGAATATACTAATATGGAAGGTATTCATAGTTCCTATCTTGAGATATTTTGTTTACAAGACAAATATCCCTATATGCGCAACTTTACCCATAAATATACACTCGCTTACATAATTGCATAGATTCCTTTCACCTTCAGCAAGGAGTAAAAAAATCACAAAGCAAGAGCCCATCCTCTATCAGTAACAAAAAGACAAAATTGCTGCTTTGCTGGACAGGTGCTAAAACATTACTACCTTCTTAGGGCTTCAGGGAAAGCAGTGTAGTTGCATGACACGATGGAATGAGCTCTGTCTAAAGTGAGTATACAAAGGCTTATATTGGGTCGTTGATGATGAGATAAACATGTGCAAGAATGTACGGTGAGGTAGTGGCGTATCCAGAATGTCTTTGTTAGGTGGGCAAGACTTTCCGCTTGCGTAGGAGTTAAGGGTGGAGTTGGGGTAAGCAAATTAACTCCCCGTCTTAACTCTCAGGGAGCTAAAATATGTTTTTGTCCCTGCCTACATTTCAAGAGCGAGGGTAATGTCTTTCCCTTTAGACAAATATTCAAAGTATAGTAACCTTTTAAGTGATGGTCACACTGTTCAAAAATGAAAACGAAACTAAAATTCTTATATATTAAGCCTATTCAAAGTAAAATTAATCAGATGAAGGTTTAAAAACAATGCAAGACCCGACAGCACATGATTTCAAAGGGGAGAAAACCACTCAAGCACAGTCACCGCTTAAATACACATGAATGATTAGTACGTTTTCACACTCTGACTGCACTGATGCTTTCTAATTGCACTGATACTTTCAAGGCGCAGAGCTACACTAGCCCAAACTAAGTTTCATTTCAACTAAACCAGAAAGAAGAACCAAACGTAATAGACCTTATGCATTGACATCACACTGACGCCATTTTGGGTGAATAATAAGCACACGTGCACGAACGGCGTAGATTTCGCCACACGTGTAGTAGACTCACGTGCATATACCATTGGCTGACAAATCAGCTGTCTGCATTTATTGGTGTAACCTTGCAATGATATGCGCTTTTACGCCATTTTCCTCCAAAAGAGGGAGTACTTTCTCATATGCATAAGTTCTATTCGAAGATGAAGCAGATGGAAGGTAATGAAAATGAAGATAATCAAGTATTGTGAGGCTCGAAGAAGAGGTCTTATTATATTGATGTGGTATCTAGGTTTGATCATAGTTAATACACACATCTTTGGTTAGGAAACTTCATGTACACCCTATACACACCATGAACAAGCCGAGTGGCTATGTTGAGATGTGCAGAAAAGTGCATCACGTGACAATGGCCGTGCACACGATCGACCAAGTAGCGATATGGCTAAATTGAGTATTGTGTTGTTCAGTCATTCTTGGAAATAATTTGAAGTTGATTCAAGGGTCGAAAGGGTTTCTGGAAGCTTTCGAATCAGTAAGTATTTGTGGACGTTCAAATAAACGAAGAAAACCATGGCCCACAACCCCCACGTTTCTTGTTTGAGTAGAATTAGACTACCGTACTCTGCAATTTTGCATTGATGTATAGCGTTAGCTAAATACTATCACGTGTGAAAGTAAAAGGGGGTAGGCGGTTCACTATCTGACGTTACCAAGTCGGTCAACTGTTATATTTTTTAGGGAGAATACCCACTCATGATGTACTTGATGTACTTGATATAAGCACTGAATTCCACTCTTTAGGAAGAAAGTGAGTCGTTCTCAAATTGACACAGACCTGCCAACTTCTCCCCTGGTTTTACCGGGAGACTCCGATACCTCGCGGCAGTGAGTTATGCATACAATTCGGCGTACGAGTAAGCTGCAACGAACGTGGAAATACAAGGGCAACTTTCACTGTGCATGTGGTACGTTGCATTCAATTCATACACAAGTTTTAGCGAATAACGTGGCGTATACTACCGTACGATCGATTGAGCTGGCTATAAGGCTATACTTAGATGAAAATCTACCACTCCCTAATTTTCCACTAATCTTGCTGTTTTCTGCCCTGAAAAATTTAGATTTCCCTATTTGGGGGTCAGACAGGTTGACAGGTCTGTTTACAATTGCGGAGGTTTTATCGGTAAAGTTGGTAAATGTAGTACGTAGGCTACTAACTATAGTGGTAACTCTAGCCGCAAATACTGTTCGGTGTTTGGAGTTTTTAAGACTGAAAAGTAACTAAACCAGACTTTTACAAAAAAATTTCATAATTACGCTTGATTAAGGTTCACAAGTAGGGCTACAGAAGTACTACTTCGGAGGTAGGTAGGTAGTATTTCCGTAGTATTGTATGCCACGCTTTGTGCTACGAGCAGCCTACGCACGTGTAATAAAGCTAATCAACCAGCCTTGTGCACGGTTAGCGTCACGTGAGTAGTGAAAATCAGGATCTCAACATATACTGCAGTTCGCCGAGTTTCCCAACCAGGGATGTGTATATCAACTATGGTTTGATTGAATGGTCTAAACCGTCTTCTTGCTGTAAAAACACTGAATGTCCTTAATCTATAACAGTATGTAGGCCTAAGAACGAGATTTTTTTACCTACATAGCTTATTGTGCAGTCGTGGAAGTAACATGTAATGGGGAGAACCCTCTTGATACTCTAGCAGTAGCTGCTGAGGTCGACAAAATGGTAGGGATAAGGAATTAAGACAAGCCCACAACCAACTGAAGGGGACAATTTTCGCCCCCTAGATAATGGGATTCGCAATTGCCTAAAAATGTCCTGAAAATTACGTTGAAATATTTCGCCCCCTGGAAGCTTTCTGGCCTCCACCAGTACCTTGTCTTGCTAGGAGACTGTACCAGACCCATATGGTTTAGCAAATGATTACATTAAACGTCTTCTCTGTATCACAGAAAACTTACAAGTGTTCTACCCTGTTGTGGAGGAAAGAAATCACATTTTGAGACCGAGTACATCGATTGACTTACCTCGTGCAGCACGTCTAAGTACGCATTAGGAGTTGAGCTATGAGTTGAACTTTGTGAATTTAGCATTCTTATAATGTCATTTTAGATCTAATAAGTTTAAAGGACAGTTGTGTCATCATAACGGTCCCTTCAACTGAATTTGCAGTTTGTGGCATGCATTCATACATAGAAGTCAATCACATCAGAATGATTAACAATTAACTTATTCAAACAACATACACATAAATCTATCAGTCGCAATTTCTTAACAAGACGAATAAGAACAAATGATGCTATGGTTGTAATGCATCTAGCGCTTTCAGAACCAGCAATTCCTTTCATGCTTCCTATAGTGTTGATACGTAAGTACGGTCATAGTTCAATTTCTGCATGTACATGTCTCTTGTACCTACATTCTATTATGTCTTCCTCAAAAAACATTTTTGCTTTGCTTTTAATTGAATTCAAGCTTAACCCCTGTCCCCAAAGTGGTCTGCGGATTTGATCTGTTTCTACACTAAACTCCAAGTTTCTCTCAAACTTTTAAAAACGTTCACTTTTTCTAATAGGTACGAAATAGTGTAGCTAATCTTTAAATAAGCTACCACCCATTTCTAATACCTTCAGTTGCACGTCATTAAGTTATTGTTTGCCATCGGAACAAGAATTTGTTGTCACATTTAAAGAACGATGAATGCCGTGGCATTAAACAATTATAACTTCATCCCAATTAATATTCGCACAAATGTCCTTTTTATCGCAAATTTCAACTTTTCATTGGAAAAGTAATGCACAGCAAATAGGCCTATTAACCACAACTTTTTGAAGCAAATTCAAGCAAATGACAATGTTTGTAACTTAGTTGTAGGGGTTCTTCAGTCTTCCAGAAGCTTTTCACGCAAATACCCCCCCCCCCTTCTAAATATCTGAGTCACTATCTTTTTTTCCAAAAGTCCCATGACTCTCTGGCGAAGAGCCAGGGGCGAAAACCAAACTATACTGCCGAAGGAGTTCTGCTCCCCGAAGGAGTAACAACGTCCCCAAGTGACTAACTTTGACTTAACTGACACCACCCGACAGTGGTCCCGTTCTAGACTGGCTGAATAGAACAGGTTTCACTTTGGAGCTCCGCCGTCGTGATCACGGATACTCCTGCGCCAGGTAAGTAGTCAATATCTGACTCGATATCTGAATCAAATAATATACTTGTAACGGTAGCTTGTGAGATTTTAAACAGGAAGTTGATATTTGGAACTCCCCGTTTTAAACAGGAAAGTACGTCCAAGAACACTTCCGGGTCCAATGTGCTTGATCAACGTCTCAATATGAAGATGGATATATCCATCTTACGCATTAGCGAACAGACAATAGGAACAAAACGTTTGCTGTGTTCGCTGATCTTTGGAGGGTTTATCGTTAATTGGCTGGGCGTTATGTGACGTAGTAAGGTGCATATATTACGAGACGAATATATCTGTCATATGCAGAAGCGTGAAGTTAGGACATGACGGATTTATCCGTCATTCGCAGTGTTAACTGGTTAAAAAGATAACTTTAGCTGTCCACTCAAGTAATTTTTCGATTCAGATCTCGCCAGCTTTATTATACCTGAGGCTTTTAAGTGTGGTACATAGCAAGCACAAATAGGAATAACTGAGGGATGAGGAGGATATATTCTTTACTTTGTCAACGTATTCTCATTGACCTTAATAATGCAGACACAGTACACTTGGCCCATATTGTTTCTACTCTATTCACACAAGCTTCCTCAACTAATAGTAAGTGTCCTCCACACCAACAAGTTGAGAATGTTGTTAACGACAGGTGATTTCCTTTGTCTCTCGGTGCAGGTTGTCAAATGAAGGTACCAGACAAGATGTGATGTAAAGTGATGAGTGCTTCTCTATCTGGTTTTGATCATTACTTCAAAATAACTGGCATATCTTACATACCTCATCCATTACATCTTTGGTAGGGTACTAATGACGAAGTAAGCCTAGTAATTTTCTTACCTTGAATAACACTTAATTTATCATTTTGGCTTCCAAGGATTTTCAACTATCTTAGTTTCAAGGTTTACTTTTCTGCCTTTTTTCCTACAGTTAAGAATGTGTGGACAAGACGTGTACTGAGAGTGACATCACGGATTTTCTTATGCGGTCTAATACTCCAGAACGCTTACTGCGGCGGCTTCTACATTAAACACTACTTTGGGAACGTCGGGACGTTCTACCGTTTTGCTTCTTTCTTGCTTACTCTTTGGCTTTTGATGGTATCTGTTCAAATAGACTAGTGTGTCTGATAACAACTTTTCGACAGTGTTTTTATGGTACATACTGCAGCAACGTTAACGGTCAATGGTGGACTGTCTTGACAGAATCGACTTTACCGCAAAGATTTCATCAGTTCGAATTTTCAGTATTTCTCCCATTCCAAGTTCAAGACTCTTGTTTTTCTCCACCTGTGCACTTGTTAGTACAGCTTTCGAAATTGCGCACTACTGTTATAATACCTGGTTTGTGAATCACAAACCTAAAACATATAGCCTAGTTATCTCCAAACTTCATCTAACATTTGTAACATCTGGGTCTTTCCCTCTTCTCTTACTTTATATCAACACATAGATTCACAGGTCCATTTTGACGACCTCATATGTTTTATTAAAAACCATACAGAAGATTTGGGTTCCTGTCAAGCTGAACTAAGCAGCTGTTTTTCCGACTACCTTCGCATCCGTCGGTTAGTGCATCCTTGGATCACGTCTGTTATTTGCGCAACCGCTTTCGGTCTAGCCGTACTCATTGGAACAACAAAGTCATCGACCATGGTGATTTTCATTTGACAACTGAATCTCCAATGCATCCGACAGTTTCTTACACGGGCTAGAAAGTTTGATTTTAATGTTCTCAATTCTTTAATTTCCATCGAAAAAATCGTGGTACTTTTGCTAGCATTACTAGCTTTGGACGGAAGTGATGTCAGCTATATATGAAACCGGTGTCACTTGAGTCTTAATATAATGTATACATCTGAGTCTGACGGATTTTGGTATAAAGTTTTCAAAACCATCAACTACTTCAGTTAATGTAATACAGCAGTAAAGACTACCATAGATCTACTTTTCCCTTTCTTTCCAATAGCTATTGCAATACTAGGCCTACAAAACTTTGGTTATTAAGTCGTAGCCTCAATTTAAGACGATTTTCCATTCATCTACTATTTTAAACAAGAGTAATGAGATAAGAGACTGTTTTATTTACGGAGGTGTATTTTTTAAGGGAAAGTCTGCCGTTGGGCAGATGAAACTAGGCCCTTTAGCAATCGTATTTATGAGTAATTTTTAGACTTAAGAGAATCTCGTTTTAAGGACTATTTAACTTTTTTTCAAATTATTCATGATCACTATAATCTCAATTCAAGCCAAAATTTCGTACGATTGTGTATCAAAGTTTTCTAGTTCCAGCAATTTTGCTTACTGGAATCCAAAGCACACTGAGTTTTGTTGCTTTTTCTACTTACTGTGCTTCATTTTTAATAAGACGATGCTTTGTTAGAATTTTGGTGTTAATACTTGATTAGAAATTTAAGGTAGTTAAGAAATAGCTTTAAGTGATTATTGCGAAAACTGAAAGACCCATTACAAAGAATTCTAGTTGGTTTCAAGTCATTGCTCATCTAAAGCTGTTTTCATGATGTACATATCATTATGGGGCGACCTCGATGGGCGTTTTGAGCGAGACCTGTTTCAACCATACACCGATGTTACTTTACCATCCCAGTCTCCTCAAACCGAATTTTACTGAAATTTTAAACGTTATCTACGGGAAAGTCTACGGGGAAAATTATCACCTAGTATTTATGTGCATAATATATCACAAAATGACCCATACTATTTGTGCATCTTTAGGTAACATTTGTAAAATTTCTCTATGTGAGAGAACAGTCCAACGTTTAAAATACCAAAATGTCAAAATCAGTCGTATTTCAGTTGCAGGCAAATGATTTACAGGTCCTCGTCAGGGGAGACTCAATCAATCTGAAGAATCCAGCTCCCTCCATCCCCCCGTCAGTGAAATATCCTTAAAACTTCTAACAGGAACCCTGAGGATGGCTTATCCGGTTCTAACTGACCCCCTCCCCCCCCCCCCCACACACACACTTCTGCGTCTCCTTTGTTTACGCGGACAATACAAAAAGTGCACTAAAAAGTTTATGCGTACTTACCTAGATTGTAAGTTACCAGAATATCTAATCTAACAGTGCATAGTTTGACAACTATTCCACGGGCGCCCAGTGACCTTTGTATTCCCCATTTTGAAGGGATACATGGTCATTGATAGCTAGCCTGTTTCGAAATTTGCTGGTTGGTGTTATTGTATAATAACGCACACTTCCGTGTAAAATGTTTTTTGAGTTCGCATAATTAGAGGAGACCGGGTCATATTGACACAAGGGAAATATTGCGTTTAAAATTCACCAACATGGCATACAAAGAAAAGAGCTATAATCATCATTAAGTCATTCAGTATTACCAGTAAACTCAAGCAATAGTGTATCCCCTGAAGTTATTTTGCATTCCAAGATTTAAGAAAGTTGCATTAGCTCAATTTTTGAAAGTTTGGGCCAACAAATATTTTTTGAACAGCAAATAACTGAATTTTTCTGTGAGAACATTATTTAATGTAGAGAAAGCTACCGGACTGCCTTATTTTAAATTATCTGTCGATCTGTAACTATAATATTGGTTTTAAAATAAGAAAATTGTCTGTAAAACAAACTCAATGTTTCCCTTTTAGAATTAGTTGTAGATGAATGTATTCGAGATGCATACTTAATTACTCTCGACCAGCAATTGGCAGAAAATTCCTCAAAAAAAGTTATTTGGGATTTTTTCATTACAAGCAGTCACCTATACTAATAAAAACAACATATTGTAAGGATTAATGTCAGGTTTTGACGCTTAATTTGATTTTTTTTTTTTTGTGACTAGTCTGGGGCTAAACGTTTTTTATAGTTTTTTGTATGTCATTTTTTCGAATTATTCACCATATCAAAGAATTAAATTTTAGTCAATTTGAACCCTACCTTGGCAATATTGACACCATAATTTTACAAAAAGCACAGAAAATAAAAAAAATCTACTGCAAAATATGTCCGACATCTCAAAATAAAGTTACTGTGATATTTTTTTCTTTTTTATTTCCACTGTTTTCAAGAAAATGAAACAGTTTAATGTTATCTCAAAAGACCTTCCAGTACATTATTACACCTTAGTTATAGGACGATTCGTGTCATGAAAAAATTGTCCAGTCCAAGCAAACGGTTACAATTACTACATACCAAATCTCTCTCCATACAGTTCATATTAAACACTACGTCGTTTTAAAACAAAAAAATCGCCTGAGATCTGGGATACGTCTCTTTCAAAAGGAATGGTTAACTAGAGGTAGATATGTATGGTCTCAGGTGGGAGAAATTTATTGACTTAGTCATAATTTAGTTGCCAGGGTTAAAAAGGGTTTTGTTTATGTGAATAACTCCCTCTCATTTGGTCTCGCATGGCGACTTAAAGGGTAATATAACAACGGACCCCTGTCATTCCCCAGCCGGTCTCCCCTACTGTTTAACTTTCAACAAAAATCCCAGATGTCAGGAAATCAAGAATCATGGTGTTTATTTTGATCCAGTTTCCTCTGTAACTTTGTCGGATACTCTTGCTTTATAGTCTGAATTGCAGCACTGGTAACACTGATTAATGAAGTTATTCCATACAAATAATTCCTTGTATACTGATCCAGCTGCACCCGATCCTCGTGGCTTGTACAGTAATTACTGATCTGTGCTATAATTTCTTAGCATGTGCTACAGAAACTGTTAATGGTAAGATACGGTTGAGTGATTTACAAGTAAATAGTTAATTTAAGACTGGAGCTTTTGAGTACTTCACATGGTACAGTGGTAAAGAGTATAGACTTAATACCTTGTTGTTCCAGGTTCTCGGATCGATTCCCCTTAAAGACTATTCTTGTTTATTTGGGTTATTCTTAGTGATAGGGGTAGGGTGAGGGAAAAGATCCGTGGTTTTTTGTATGTCTTTCGTGCTACGATGCTTGTAGCATATCACAGTGATTACTGAAAATGGTCTTCCAGCATGTACAGTAATTACTGTACATGCTATGAAATTGCCTGCCAGATGACAGGAAATAACATTTTAATAGTATTTGACCCCAACATTATATCCAAGCACCCCCCCCACTCGTTTGTTAACCACTCTACCAGAATGAACATTGCAATAGCCTCTTGGTGAGCTTATTCCAAAAATGTAGTCGTCATACCTCATGGCAGGGGTGATGCACGGAAATGACTTTTACATTGTGCACACATCTTGCTTGTTAGAAGCCACCCAATAACATTTAATCGTATCTAATTTTAAAATTGTACCCAAACTCCTCCAAATCGATGCTTTGCACATTTGATGCTCGAGGATTCAAACTCGGCCTAACCCTAACACAAGTTACCCCTCCCCATCCCTTTTTTTGAAAAGGCACGAAGACATTTTCCTTGTTGAGGATAGTCTGATTTATTTTTTTAGAGGTCATAATTTTGTGTAAATTGTCAAAGTGAAGGGTCAGAGAAACTGTCAAAGGGTAATGTTACAAAATGAATTAAACTGATAGATTTATTTGCCAGCCTGCATAAAAACCGTAAACGTGCAACAAGCGGATAGTTTAAGGTGACTATATGCTTATGGAAATTACGAACCGGACCAAAATTCAAAATTCACTCAAAAGTCAAAAATAGGAAAGAACCAAAGTTACGTCAAATTCTTGTAAAGTATTCCACCAACTGCATGGTCAAGTGGTTAGAGCATCCAACTTGCAGCCGGAAGGTCTGGGGTTCGACTCCTGGCCGGGTCATAGCAAAGACTTTAAAAATGGAACCTACTGCTGTTGTGCTTGGTGTTCAGCATAAAGAATGGAGTATGAAAAACAAGCCAGTAAGCCATAACTGGAAAAAGGCCGTGGCCGGCCCGAATTAAACCAATTGATTAGAAACTG
Source organism: Holothuria leucospilota (assembly GCA_029531755.1). Taxonomy (NCBI): domain Eukaryota; kingdom Metazoa; phylum Echinodermata; class Holothuroidea; order Aspidochirotida; family Holothuriidae; genus Holothuria; species Holothuria leucospilota. Next base: position 39,423,276 of record CM055982.1, read on the forward strand.
AGCGGTAAACCTCATCTAACCAGGGAATTGTTATTTAGATACAGATAAAACGGTAGCTCTCCCCTTTGCACGCGCCCAGTCGCCGCCAAGGTCACTTGCTTTGTATAGCACTTGAAGATACAATGGGTTTTAAAGCTATTGTTAGTATTTAACACAGTGGCGTAGCTAGAGGGGGGGGGGCAGGACGGCCGTCGCCCCCACAAAGCCTCCGAAGGCCTCTGTCGGAAATTTCTAGTCTCTGTCGGAAATAAATTAAAAGCAATTCATTTGAAAGATTTACAACACTTGTTATGTTTTTAAGCAGAATTACACATCGAAACGTCAACGTGAAAATCAAAAGTAGGTCTTAAATTGCCTGGCAAGCAAACAAGCAAAAAAAAACAAAAAAAAAAACAAAAAAAAACAAAAGGTCCCCAGATAACGAAAAGGTTCATGTCGTCTGCTACGATGAAGAGAAATGTCAACAAATATTGTCTATATGCTATAGCATTGCCAGTCGCTTTCCTTGAAAATTAATTTGCAGCTTCCAACGCGATGCAACGCTTATCACAATGGGCTGATTAAATTTTATGTTACATGTTGATCATGCACTTACCGTCCGGAAATTGCGAAAGTTTGCCGAAATTCATATATTCTTAAAAAAATTATAATCTTGCACCTCTCTTTAGTCCTTTACGCATTGTTCCAGTTTGAGACCTTATTGTTATTAGTTAGTCTTTCTATAGAATCCTTAGGAATTGCAGTCGTTTTGATTTATTAGACAGTGTTTCTTACCTGACTGTTGGTAAAAACCTTCAGATCGAAGCATTGTTCCTCCTAACGTTATTCATAAGGTATAAGTAAGTGAATAAAAGGTTTACTTGGGTATCATTTACCAATTGCAAAGGATCACACAAAAGAAGTTTGTACCCGAAGCTCTAATAATCACTCATGGATTGAAACTATGCAAACGATGGGGTGGATCTAATCAGATTACCATAAATTAAAGTTTCAGATGTATCTCGATTTAAATAGCAACTTCCTGATCTATCAATCTAACCTAGACAGAAAACGGTAATACCTACTGAAGCCATTCGCAAATACCGCGAAACTAATAAAAGAGACAAGAGAAAAAGCAACCTACCAAAGCACTGTTCACAGTGGTTCCTTGCAAGGATGACAGCGTTATCCTTTTTAAGTTAGATTTGCGTCATACAGTATGTGTAAATTAATATTTCCATCTGTTTATGTTACTTTTGTAGTATGTTCACTACATGTCAGTGAAAAGGTTTTTAACACTTCGAGGTGTGTAATTTATTTGTAGATTTATTCTTTGCCTTGGTTTTGCCTCGAAAAAATTGTGAATATCCTGATGTGTTATAATATACCAGGAACAATTTTACCAATGTCCCATTTAAATAAAAACCAATGACGAATATGAGGCATCTACAATATAGAACTGCGTGTGTTGTAAAAACATGTGTATTAGCTCTTTGTGAAAGTCTGACCTTATATGTTACTGCTGGTTATTCACGTGACAAGTACACTGACACTTCTGGACTGGGGGATAGATCATCCAAAACCGGAGTAAAAAAGACCCACCGAAACCGTAGTCGGCTTTTGGTGGTCTTGCTTTTCTGGGAGAGACTGTTGTATTAGCAGGGGGATTTAATGTCTGAAAGTGAGGGCAAACCTGGTTTGATTGAAGAAGGCGCTGTGGGGGCGAATTAAAGCAGGGCGCTCCTCCTAACAGGGAACTGTGCTGGGGCCCTCAGGACCCCTGCTGGGGTGCAGGGTCGGAACCCTGGTGGGAGTCCAGGGGCTACACCCCTGGAGGCTCTGGGGTATTTACGAAATTATAGGCATTAAAATGATACACTTTAGCGTCAAGTTCTAATGACAAATGGTGGGCACTTAAACGACCACAATAAATCACAATTTGACTTATTTTACTAGTTATATTCTTACTTCGTAGAACAAACAGTCGTCCAGGATTGATAATGCAAAGGGTTTAAGGAAGGAATGCAGAATGTATTACCTTGAGGATTTCTCGGGGCTTGGGAACGAAAATTTTAAGATTGTGAGATTTAGAATTCAGAGTTGTAGCGAGCGAAGGGCCCTGAAAACGCCGTATTTTTAGACTATTAGAGAAATAAGTAATGGAAAGGCCAAAAAAAGTATCCTCAAGGCGGTTGCTGTTGCCCCTCTCTTCTTCGCTAACCGCCTGTCTCATACTACAGCATCAAACGAGTGACACTTTCTATGCCTTTCAACTTGCTTTTGCTTTAAAAGTTTCTGGAGAGGGAAAACTTTTCCCTCCGCTGGGTTCGGCACTTAGCCACTTAGCTAACCACAAAAATAGACATCACAATTTGAAAAATATTTGTTATCCTTACTCGTTCTATGTGATGATTCGGGGGTGTGAGTGGAGACAACGGATCAGGTTAAGTTTGCATTGGACTTTGAAATTTCTGCTGTCCACTTGGAAGTAATGTTTAGGCAACTGCCTTCTAGATACGGATATGCCACTAAGGCGGGACCTTTCACATTAGAGCATCGAAAGTGGACCTAAGGGCCGCGGATCAGGAGCTTTCCTGGAAGATATGAAAAAGGAAGCCATTAAATAAGGTTCAATGGGTTATATTTATGACACATAACCATGCTTTTTTACACCTTACTCGTTCTATGTGATGATTCGGGGGTATGAGTGGAGACAACGGATCAGGTTAAGTTTGCATTGGACTTTAAAATTTCTGCTGTCCACTTGGAAGTAATGTTTAGGCAACTGCCTTCTAGATACGAATATGCCACTAAGGGGGGACCTTTCACATTAGAGCATCGAAAGTGGACCTAAGGGCCGCGGATCAGGAGCTTTCCTGGAAGATATGAAAAAGGAAGCCATTAAATAAGGTTCAATGGGTTATATTTATGACACATAACCATACTTTTTTACACCAACCAATGAAGAAGGGTGTCTATTGCCCTCTGTAACCACCCTAGTGCGCGCGAGAAACGAGCGGAAAATTCTGCTATTAAATACCTATGAAAGTTTCGTGGAAGTACTTAAACACCTTTGGAAGTGTCACCACTTAATGATCCCTAGTGTGATGCTTGGTTCCGCCTCTGCGAGGATTCAAAATGAAATAAACGGACATTACTCTATGATTGTGATCCTGTTTAATGATTCTCATATTCATTAAATACGTGTTGATAAAGGCAACAAATATTTTTACTGTTTTCGAACATAAAGTCTTACTAAAAGATAATCAATGTGAGAATTGCATTGAAGATTTTGAAACGATATCTGCGGATTATATCTTCCGCTAAGACAGTGCTTTACATAACTCACAAAAATAGATGCGAGCAAAGCGCGCCAAAAAATTGTGCTTTTGAGAACATTTTGTTCTGTTTAAGCCGCATGATTGCCTGAAAATGTAAAAGTGGGTTATCATGTTCTTATCATTGCTTGAGCGGTGAGTGCATAATTTTTAATACCAAAAATCACACTTGGGGAGCTCAGCCAACGTTGGGGGGCACGTGCCTCCATGGCTCCCTTGGCGACGCCGCTGCTCAGACAGCACAAGTTCAATTTGTACAGTTTTCTTTGTATAAAGTTTTTGCATTATGGCGATAAATTTTCTGTTAACCTGTTACGAAAAATGAAACGACCAGTCACCTTTAAAATTTAGTTTTGGAAGGGTACAGTGCAGTTTGTGTGTTTCTTTTTACAAAGCAGACGATATGTGGTAATGTGAAAGTATAAATAATTCTCTTCATGCTATTTAAAAATGAAAGTGAAGCAGGTTTCAAAAACAGTGACTGTATTATAAGTACTGTTTAATATCATAAGTTGAAATTGATACATCGCTGAATCACCTCCTCGGGCAAATTTTACTTTCATTTAAGTAGAGAAAACGTATAGTATTGCACATTTGTGTAACCACACAAAAATTCAGTGGCGAGATATTTGAAATCCCCAGTGTGCCCACACAAAGACTGAGTAGTTATCTGAAATCCAGAGTAAATAAAGGTTAGCAAATTTTGTACACTTGTAAACAACTTGGTATTCGTACAGGTTTTGTCTAGTTTTTTTTTCGAACATCGGCCTACTTACAAGGCTTTGAGAGTTTAATCAATAGGTTTATTCCATATTTTACGGATGGGATACAAAAGCGCGACACATTGGCTAAAACTTGATCAAATAATCATTGTCCATATTGATGCTGTGCTTCTTTTGCCCACGTCTTTGTGTAAATTTGTGGCAACTGTATATGAAAATCCCATAGGGCATACTTCCATCTGAGTAACAGAAAGGAAGCCAGTAACACTACAGACGACTCCTGAAGATGTCTGCGAGTGAGCTTTCTTATCATTTAGTTTATTCCAATCAAGTATAGTCGAGTGAAAGGAAACCTAATTCTGGGGTTTTACAGTTAATATTATACTAAATAAGGGTTTTCTATTATTAATAGCTTGCTATGTGATTACATTAAGGTAAGCCGAATCTTTATATTGACAGCCAGAGTCTAGGGCTTTTCACTCACAATTTAATCTCCAAACTTTCTAGGGAGAACCCTAGTACCTTCGAGGCTCTTTTCCTTGTACTCTGGAATGTTTTACCACCCTCCTTACAATGTAAGTCCCATCTTTACACTAGACTTAAAATCCCTGATCCGCGCTTGGTAGATAGAATAAATATTGAGTGAATTGTAATGTTGACATTCAAACTAGTGCATAAAGTGAGCGCTTCACATGATACTTCGTATATTCTTGAAGAAATATTTGAAATGGAAAACATGGGAAGACATTTTTCCCGCAAGTGGAAAATTTAAGAGAAAATTATGACTTAGAATGTACGGTGGCATTGGATATCTTTCCACAGCAAACGCCGCCAAACACCATTTTGCCCCCATATGACCACATCCTCAAGCTGCTCCAGTCTTGACTACCTTACACGCCTGCCTCAACTTTAACGAACACATCTGTGTGTGAGAGTGTTGTGAAGATAATGTCACCTTCATCGTTAGCATTGAAACAGACAGTTTTGTATTGTATGGGTATATAAATAGTAGATTAGAACAAACCCCTACAGACATGATTATAACCTGTGAATTTCACTTTTTTTTACAGTGTGAATACAGATGGGAGAAAAGTTCCTCTAGGTTATTGTTTCGTTCAAACGAATTTGTTAAGCATGCAAATAAATAGAGAACTTGGAAAAATACTATATTTTATAAGAATTTAGTATTTGTCTTGTGTTTTGTATTTTTCGTCAAGAAAGGAGTTCTATGTTGACTGTTAAGTACACAAATTTACTTCTAGAAACATCACTTGCTCAGAGCTGAACGGACACTTTATTATAATTATCAAACTAAGCAGCATTCAAAAAGAATTTCAACATCTCGATATAAGTTCATTGAAAAATTATCTTTATATGTCTTTCTGATGACTCCAAAAATTGTAAAAAGCTAAAGAAGCCTTGCTAAAACGATTTCAGTTTACGGAGGAAGGCTTCCGTCAAAAATTTAGGCGCGAAAAGCCACAAAAAGGGGAAACATCTGTTCAGTATATGGCAAGGTTGGAAAATTACCTGACTAGATGGCTAGAATAAGGCGGCGTGAATAAGACGTATGAGGACTTTTCAGATCTCATGTTACGTGAACAGTTTCTTAACGCATGTAACAAGGAACTGTCATTATTTTTGAAAGAACATGATTGCAAAACTTCTAAGGCGCTTACAGAGCTGGCTGACAAATATTTGGAAGCGCATAGTAGAGACCTTGAAAAATATGTGAAATCCTTTCAACCAATTAAAGGAAATGGGAAAAACCTGACGGCAACACAAACGTCGGTCAGGAAAATAAAATTAAAACGGACGCTGGTGAAAACAGAATTAAGCGTCCCGTGAAGTGCTTTATTTGCGGCAAGTTAGGCCATAAAGCTAACGATTGTCTACAGAAATTCAAAGCGTAATCAACGGTTAAGACTGAATATGCTAAACCAGACAGAGTGCAGTCAAAAGATGGGTCGCAAAATGATCATCGTAGTGGTCAGACTGCGAATATGTGTTTGTTGAAACAAATAAAAGCAAGTGACAGCCATTCAACTAATTTAGCGTGTGGTCACGACATCCCAATAATCAGTGCGGCGTGTAAGGAGCCTTCTGACTTAATTGAAAAAAAAAATTGTCAGATGTAAGGGAACGCATGCCGGTAGTTGAGGGTTATCTTATCGGGAAGAAGGTGTCAGTGTTACGCGATAGTGGGTGTTCTGGTGTTATCGTTAGGAGAGATTTGATCTCCAACGATCACTTGACTGGGGTAGATCAACTGTGTGTACTGATTGACGGTTCAGTGAGGAAGACTCCAGAAGCTATCGTAGAGCTAAACACGCCTTTTTTTCAGGATCCCTCAAGGTTCTGTGTATGAAGAGCACGGTGTATGACTTAATAATTAGGAATGTACTCGGTGTTCGAGGTCCCGAGAACCCCGACCTTGTTTGAAACGTAGAGAAAGTTCCAAGTGAGGAGAGTGAATCTCACAATGTGTGTAGTAGAATCAATAAGTGTTGAACTGGGGAATAATGTTGAGTCACGTGAAGGACCGGAAGTCGCGCCAGATCGAATGATTCAAAGTGATGACGTAGGCGATGACTCAAATGTCGGAGGTGCCGTAGAGACACGTGCACAGAAACTAAAACGAAATCAAAATCTGAGGACCTTAATTACGGCTAGTGTGTCTATAGATGACGTAACACCTGAGCAATTGAGACAAGCTCAGAAGGAGGAATTAACTCTCAAAAATTGTTTCAATACCCGATTCACATAGCATGTCCAGATTAAACTGATCTGTGTTACAGAAACTGTAACACGTGTTACGAGAACTGTTAATGGTACGATGCGGTTGAGTGATTTACAGATAAGTAGTTAATTTAGGAGAACGGCTGTCGAGTTCCCCGCATGGTACAGTGGTCAAGAAGGAAGGCATGATACCATGATGTTCTGGGTTCGATTCCTCTTATAAATTTAACAGAATTTACTCTTATTTTTTTGAGGATTAGGGTTATTCTTAGTGTTAGGGTTAGGGTTAGGGGAAGATTGGTGATATTTAAACGTTCCTCGTGTTACAAAATTATAACATGGCACAGTGTAAAACTGGAAACGGTTATCCACCATGTACAGTATTTAGTGTACATGCTATGAAAATTGGCTGGTTTCAAACATAGTGGGAAACTCAGATTACTGAAAAATCAAAGGGGAAATTCTGAATTTATCCTCAGGCTGAGAAAAGATATTTTGTATTGCAAAATTTCGGGGAATGATAATCTAGTAACCAATTAGTTGTACCAGAAAAATATAGAAATCAAGTTATGAAATTAGCGCATGACAGTATCATGGCTGGTCATCTAGGGATATCTGAAACGACTAACAAGGTGCAATCTCAGTTCTACTGGCCAGGGGTAGCATCTGACGTGATGAGGGTATTGCAAATCTTGTGATATTTGCCAGAGAACATGCGATAAAGGAAGGGTCACCAAGGTCCCATTGGGTCATATGCCCTTGATTGACACACCATTCAAGAGGGTGGCGGTAGACATTGTCGGACCGATCAGCCCTGTTTCCAAAAATGGAAATCGGTATATTTTGACACTTGTCGATTATGCGACAAGGTTCCCCGAAGCAGTCCCTTTGCGCAACATAGAAACTGAGAGAGTACAAGTGTGATATCCTTTCCCTGAATTTTTTTGTATGTACTATTAACTATGGCAGATGACAAACATCCATTTGGGGGAAAATGAGTTTATAGCGCTATACTCAAATTGAACATAACATATAATTCTCTCCCTCTCACTGAAAATTTGAAAATTTGTACAAGTACGTGAAAGTTTAATCAAGAACTGCAACTTTCACAGAATCTCTCTTCAACTTCTTTCAAAGTAACATAGTGCATCTGGAGATATTTTTTAACTTTAAAAACTTTATGCATGAGACGTCACAGACGTGGAAGTGCTGTCTTACTGAGGTAAGCGCTTACAACTTACACTATAGACGAAAAACAGACAGATAATTTTTGTACCGGTCTGATACGAACCTAAGTCTACGTGAGCTTGCAAAGGCTACGTCGCCAGTGCAGCATCTGTATAGAAGTTATGTACCTTACCTAGCTACAGTCCTGGCTAAAATTAATTTGGGCTAGTCCCCGTACCATTATAATGTTAAGAACGAAAGGCCATAGCGAAGGGAAGTAATGTGACTTTTGCGTAGGTAACATTGAGAAAGGGGTTTCAGGGATTTTACGGAAATATCTGCATTGTGTCGCAGATTGTCTCAATAATTTTGGCCAGGATTATAGCTTCTTTGTTTTCCCTCCAACATGAAGGCTTCATTACAGTATACAAGTGGGTTCATATGACATTCAAATATATAATAATGAGTACCAGTAAAATAATTTGTCAGAAGTCAAGTAGAAAATGATCCAGAAGCATAACTTACTTGCATGGGAGTACGGGGTCAATATTTCTGGGTGGTTAGGGATCTTTTCTGCGCGAATTTAGAATTTTGGACCAAGTTGCCCGTATTTTGATACCGCTGCGTCGGATGCAAAGGGCATAGTTTATTTTCTTGGCTGTCTCATTTGCCCGAATGGATCCACTATTTTTGCCCGAATTGGAAGGGCATATGCCCCCTGCCCTCCCCCCACGCCTCGTACGCTTATGCTTACTTGATATTTAACAGATGGAAGAATGATAGGTGATATCTATTCAAAGTGCACGTAAGGTCTTACATCATAAGAATAAATTTTATGCAGGATAAAAAGTATATCTCATTGTTGAAGCTTGCGTCTGCAAATTTTACGCAGCTGCTATGATAGAAATGTTTGAAAAGTTTTTTCTCTTTTTAAAATGGTTGATTAATTAGACAAACAGCAATTTTTCTGCTTGTACATATCACATTCCCTGCGTTTCTTTGATATGATATGAAATTTTTTATTAAATTAACATTTATCTTGCAAGTTTTGAGAGGGGGGGGGACTTGAATATTTACGTCACACTGTTACAATAACATACGGTCACACTTTGTGACAAGGTTCAGTGGCTTTAGGAAACCAGAAACCTCAAAGACTTAGTGATTTCTTGCTGAAAGGGGTGATTTTTTGCACTGAGCTTATCCCGCAAATTTATACTTCTTGGCTATCATGTTTTATGATGTTTTCACAACTTGCCCTCTTTTTACCTCATATGACCTTTGAAACCCACAAGAAAGTGATTCGTTCCCCCGACCGTCTGCGTGAGAGCCGAACTCTTATCCTCTACGTCATCAATGAACTCACTCGGCGTGATGTATTTCTAATAATGTTATAGTCACAGCATCCTTTTTAAGGGTTTATAATAAGGTAATTTGAATAAGTATCATTACTGCATCAGTTATTCTTGCGAAGAAATAAATGTTTCTCTTTACAACTGTATCTTTGGAATGGTAGAAAATGCAGGCCTAACATTTTGCTAGTCACGAAACCCCGGACGCAATTTTAAGGTACCGCGCACTCACTGTCTATTTAGTTGACGAGGTTTTCGTAGGTGTACTCTGATGACCTCATACGACCTTTGACCTCTAACAAGTCCATAGCGTTCCCTCTGTCTTAAAATAAGACATCTTTGTACCAAGTATAAAAGGGTCTATCATACCTTTCTTAAAATATCGTGTTTTTTTAAGGTTTTCGGTTTTTAACCTTTCATGACCTCAAATGTGCTTTGACCTCCACTGGAAACAATGGGGTTCTTTCTTTCAATAATAAGTTATATACCTAGTATAAAGATTGCCCATCATTCCCACCTTGAGTTTTATTGTTTACAAGCAGATTTTAAGAATTCCGTATTTTCACCCTCGGTGACCCTTACCAAAATCAATACAGTTCATCTTTTTACTATAACGCCGTCCGTATACCAAGCATGAAAAGCATCCATGCTTCCTAGCTAGAGATATCGTCTTTAAAACTTTTTTCGGTTTCTGACCTCAGATGACCTCAGATGGCCTTTGACCTCCACCAAAGTTTATAGTGATCTTTCCCTTAATATGATAATTTTATATCTCAAGTATGTAAATTATCCATCATTACTATCTTGAGTTATCTTGTTTACAAGCCAAGAGTCACAAACACACATACACACATGCACACAATATGTCCAGCGTGGTTGCATAGATTCCTTTTAATCTCATCAAGGAATCAAAACTATTGTAATCTCAGACCAGGGAGCTGTTAGGAAGGAGACACAACAACCAGACCTGACATACAAAAAGTACTTGAAAATGATCTAATCCCATTCAGGTATCGAAATTTGATTGACAGGTGTCTTTGTAACTATTATCTAGCCTTGTTGACTTTACCCTTCCTAATAAATATCTGCCCCTTTCACACCCAAGAAATCCTGTAAAAATTGCCTTTGTAAAAACATGCTTTGATCTGAGGTTTGTTACCGACGGGGCTATGCTGTAATCAAGATTTTTTCACTAAACGACTGTCAATGAAAGTTTAAATAGTGTTCTTCCTTTACGTCCCGACGAATTTGATGCGTCGTCTGCTTCGAACATTGTTCAAGCCTAATTCATTTTTCCCAATTTTGTCCTATTTCCTCATCACTTCCAAACACAGTCGAAATGTAAGTTGTCTTGGAGGTCTTCAGTAAAGCTAACAGAAATGACATTTATTGCGACCAATAACGACAAAAGTGTAAAATTTCATATACTTTTGTGACGGCTGGCAACGAAAAGTTAACTGTTCAATGTAAGGAGTAGAAGTATGCATTGTCATTGTAACAAAAGGCTGTGTCTCCTTCCTAACAGTTCCCTGCTCAGACGCACGAAAGTGACCGGCAAAAATTATTGGGCATTTTACTATTTCCTATTGAGCGAATAAAATTCGCCTTTACATCCCAGGACAGAACTTTTCAGTGAAGATACAATTTGGGCCCCTGGAACTCATTTCCCAACCCTTTGAGCACAAATTTTTTGTAATTTTGGATTGAAGGTACCCGTTAACATTAGGCTACTGTATGTTTACCTCCTGTCAATGGAAACTGATACAAGATGTCACATAACAGATTATGGTAACTCCTTGCAGTCTTTACTGAAACATTACCCTATGCATAGACGTTACGATAACTTTATGATGGAGGACAAACAATGTAGCCAGCTAGATAAGGTGCAACATTTTGGTACTCGTTCTGTCCGCACGACTCAGATGTTGGTGTAAAATATTAGGGCAGTGTATGCTATGGCAACGGACTAACCTCAGCTGAGGACGCACTTTCTGTTCTGTGACGTAATATGCTTACCTTCTGTACTCCCAATATTTAAAGCTAATAACCGTATCGCTAGCGAAAGTAAAATGACCATCCAAATGACAAGAAAACCCTGAGCAAAAATTTAACACAATATTAAACTGAAATGGAAAACATATAGTTAAGAAATATTTTACACAAGATAGAGATTTTTATTTTAATTTTGAAGTTCCACTTAGAAAATGCAAAATATGTAAACATCGCCTTAACTTATGTGCTCAAATTACAGTGCATTGCAGGATTAAAGAAAGAGTTCCCCGTTATCCTAACTCTTAAAGGGTAAAATCAGTCACCAAACCCTATTACTGCACAGCAGTGTGCTAAATATTAAATGGATATTTTTGGTCACGTGAAAATATTTCCGTACTAAAACGTTCAATTTAAACAGCAAACCTCATCGTTTTACCTTTAAAATTATCTTTTTCTTACTTTTCAAGCCACAAATATTGAATGTTAAAGATAATTGATATTTAGTTTTCACCTGTTGTTTCAAAATAAAGTTGGGGTGACTGCTTATTCCACATAAGCTCTTTTTAACTATTTTATAAACAAACTGTCAAAATTCTTGATGATGGAAAAAAATCCTTCTTATATAATGTGCAAAAGTTTTTACAGTTTCTTTTAGCCCTTAGTAAAATAGTTTCGACTACAAACATCTTAAATGGTATGTTTAGCTATTTAACAAAAGAGTTTTAAGAAAGTTAAACGTTATTCAAATTTCAAATGTTTTCAAAGTGCCAAAAAAATGCTTTATTCCATACACTGTGTAGATTCCAGACGATGATGACAGAAAAAGCCACAGAAAATATATCTTGTTCAGCAAATGACACAGAAGATGTGGATCCTTCTGGAAGTAGTTGGATTTTCCGCAATTTAAGACTTTCATTAAAGAAAAAAATAAAGAAAAAATCTGACCAGTTTTTTTTTTTTTTTTTTTAATGAAGGAACAATGCAACTGTTTGCTATGGTGACATTCTCCCCACAGCATAATCAATGCAATACCCTGGACACAAACGTCTCGGTTACCGCGTTATCCTTTCTCCAGTGGCCTTAAAATAGAATGGTTTAGCCCCAGTGTAAATCTGCCAAAACAATTTTAAATGTACAGTACGTATTTCTTTCCTTCCGTTCGATACAAACTTTAAGCTGTTCCACAAATTAGTAAATAAAGTAACAAGAAGCAAAGCAAATTTGAGCTAAAACAAACAATTTTACATTTGGTGTATCACTAATTGCATTTGTACTGTTATTTTACTAATCAAAAGCCAAATTGTTCAATTCCCAAAATGCCAATAGCTATTAATAATAGAGGAAGAAGCAGATCTGTTATTTTACCCTCTTCTGATGTCATCTTATTTAAATTACGAATTAGTTTTGCAAAATGCAGCCAAAACTTGTCTTGTCTTGATGTGTACATAATATTTAGAGTCAAGCAGCATCTTTTCCACACGTAGCTGATGTCACTACCGCCTACCGCAAATAAAGCTAAGAACAGAACAGTTAGTTTCTCAAAAAAAATTAATGCACTTAGAAGATAAAAATCAACATTCTGTGCTTCAGTAATGTTGACTAAAGGCATAGTAGGTGCAAAAGTTGTCAGGCTCGACTCCTCATTCGGTAACATAATATTGTAATTATACGCAAGATGCACTACAATGCCAAACGCCGTAGCACAAATAACAGAAGTAATCCAAGGGTGAACTAGTCGACGAACCCGAAGGTACTCGTTGAAACAGCTGTTTAGTTTTAGTTGACACAAATCCAGTTTGCCCACGTGGTTTTTTACAAACCATATGACACTATCAAAGTGAACTTGTAAGGTTATGCGTTGGAGGTGGATAAAGTAACAGAAGAGAGAAAAATACCAGATGTTGGCTATGGATGATGATAACAATACGTACCTGTACAAAGAAGGGTGTGGATTAAAATTCTGTAAGTAGAAATGGAAATGTGATACCTCGAGGACAGTGCTAATCATCGGCAAAATACAGAAGAACATGAGAGAGACCAATTTCGGCGGTCGAAATGCTGAAAAATTGAAAGGGCAAAATCTTTTTCCAATTGCTTCTTCACTTAGGACAGTCCACCACTGATAACCAACATTTACGTAATATGCATTGAAAAACCAGCTTCGCAAACTTGTGATCAGGCAAACTAGTTGAATAGCTACCATGAGTGACCACATACTTAGGAGGTAAGAAGCAAAACGGTAAAACTTATCAAGGCGACCGAAGTAGTTTTTGATGTAATAAGCTCCACAGCAAATGTTCTGAGATAAAAGCACAAGAAGATAACATCGAGACGTCACACTCAGAAAGCGCCTCTTCCAAATGTTTTTCACTAAAATGTAAAACCGAAGGAATGGATAATGTAAGTGACATGGTAAATACAACGAAAAGCTGACAAAAATTGTCATGGACGAAGGCAACTTTAATTTAATTTTAAATCAATCATTTCAAAGAACAGACTTGGATATGGAGAATTAGGTCCGTAACAAGGTCGTTGAACGTGGGAAAACCATTTTACCCCATCCAATGAACAGACAATGCGAAAGGTGTCAACTAAAGCTATAGCTAAATGACATGAATGTAGAGCAATATGCTTGTTATATGACGATATCTATGTAGGTTCCGAACCTCAAAGAAATCTACAATGTTGCCGGCATGTTTGAAATTTTCGCTTTTCTTGGCAAACAGTGGGACGGTAAGGGCCGTAAGGACATCCGTATTGCGATGGCCATAACCTTCTGTGTAACAGGACATAAATGGATACTGCTATATTCCCAACAGTTTTGTGAAACTATACATACACATCCATTTCTACTAGTAGTAATGCCCCAGTCACACTACGAAAAAAAAAACGTGCTTGCAACTGTATTGCAACTTGCGGTATTGCAAATGCTATGCAACTGCTTGCAACTAGTGCCATCTAAAATGGAGGCGGGAGTGTGACGCTGACAGTACTGCTACCTGGCTGCGTCGGTCTGCGTTGTACTGTGAATGATCTCCAAACCAAAATGTGCAACTATTTGCAAATCGTACTGCGTTGTGCTGCGTCTATCGGCGAACGACGGCAAATGTGTGCAGCACGGTCGGGGCCTGAGCTGCGACTGGGCTTGCAACGTATGCAGACCGTTTTGCGATCTACCGTGAACGTTTTGCGATGTACTGCTACTCGGCGCATGTTTGCAATCAGACGGCGACAGTTGCAAAATTATGTGCTTGGAATAGTTGCAGTCCGTGTGCAGTCACCTTGCTGCGTCGTGCTGCAAACGTGTTGAGACTTGTTCGCAGCTGGCTGCAATCAAGCGCAGACTCGTTCGCAGTAACTGCTGCGTCGTGCTGCTCATGTTTGCAGTACGTTCGCATGCATGCTGCGATTAGGCTAGTTTTTAGGAGTAAAAAAGGGTGTTTTCCGTACTGCGCTTGTTTGAGAATGTTCGCAGTACAGCGCAATACGATGCTGCATGACGCCGCACGGTATGGGTCTGTTGAGGTTTGTATCGTAGTTGCTAGTTGAGATGCAAATCGTGCTGGGTATGTTCGGGGCTGAGCGCAGTAGATAGCAGCATTGTTGCCGTATATCGGCGAACTGACTGCAACTATTTGCAAGATATTTCGATTTGCAAGCAGTTGCTTCATGTGCTCCGGTGCGCACCGGAGCACACGTAGCAACTAGCGACTCGGTCGCAACTGACCAACTAGTCGCAAACCCAATGCAACTCGACGGAGTCTATGTGGAGATGTAACAAACATTTGTATTTTGACTCGGTTGCAAGGAGACGCAGTACGCGATTTACTATAGTGTGACTTGGGCATAAAGCTTTGAAATACATATTTTATCGTTTAAATATCTTGGGAGCCAACAGAATTTTTTATTCCAGACTGTTCTATAACTATAACATTACAATTTCTCCTATACAGGACAAAAATCCTGTTTAAAATTAGTGTTGACCCATTTTTCAAACTTAATTTTGTCTTTAAAATACACAATTGGAATATTACATTTAGTGGAAAACGGGAGACAAAATTGTGCATTGTATGAGTATTGTTTACTTTAATGAATAATGTGCTGAAAATTCTTTCATCTTCATTGTGAGTACGGTGCAGAGCCAGAATTGACATGCTTACAACAGTTAAAACTTTTTTTAGTTATTTCTTAATAAGGAAAGACTCATTTGGGATTTGGGAGGTAAGCTCTTTTCCCCTAAATTACTATCACCAATACAGTAACTATCACTTTTGGTATTGTTATTGCTACTACTAGTACTACCTTTATCATGAACATTACCGATATCATTAACAACCCAATAACCATTACTATGATGTTTTCAAAACAGGCAGAGAATTTTTTTCTGCATTAGGAATTAGAACCCCACTTAAAGACACAGAGCGCTTGGAATGTACTTATTTTGCAGAAATATTAGTTCAAAGCTTCGGCGTAGTCTATGATGGGAAAACTATGCTGTCTTTTGGGCAAATTGATTAGACATAGCTTTTACATTGCTTTAGAAAGGTTTGAACCAGCATATGGGCAAAAATAAATTTGTGGCTTCAACTTACATATGGCACCAAGAGCAAATATCTCTTTTAAATATAACGAATAAGAAAAGGAGAATAGGTCACAAATATGAATAGCAGAGCTTAAACAGAGTAAGGATGTTTTCAAGGCCAAAAGAGGCCACTGGTTACTCCCTAAGTCTTCCTCAAAAGTGTTGGTTTTCAATGTCAAATAAAGGAATAGGACAAAGTTCATATCCGTAGATTTGGGGAATATGTGCTGACTTTGCAGCAGTGATATTATTGTTGTGATATCACAATCTTTTAAAATGGCCGCCGCAATGCACGTTACCGCATAGAGGTTGATACATGAAACTTTTTGAGGAGATATAGGAGAAAACTATTTTGGTTCATTTGGAATTGTTACAACTTAGGAACGTTCGTAAGCTCTGAAGAGACTTCACACCTTTTTGTCCTGTCTTATGTTCATCCGAAAACATTTGCCTCCTTGCAGCAATTGCACAGGTGCCTCAGTAAGCTCATAACCTTACCGATCATCCTAAAAAGTCTTGTATGCAATGAGTTTCCTAAAGAAATATTGCCTTCTTCACGAAATGTTACTTCAATAAATAATATCCATCTTTACTACATACTCAGCTCTTCTTAGCAGCAGGAATACTCCTTATTTCTAAACTTACCCACGGTAATAGCTGGACGGTCTTCATGTTTTAAGCAATCAAACGACGGTTGGGACCATTCTATCAAGCCGAGAAACCACATGACAATGGTAAGGCCAATGGGAAGTTGCCTTACTGAACTTGGTGAAGCTCTCTGTTTGGTGGCCAATCTTTCTCCTCGTTCCATTAAGAAATACCAATTTGATTACCAAAGATGTGTTCGATAAAAATTATGCCTAAACACTAATTAGTGACAATCATTCAATAATGCCTATGCATGCATAGCAAATACAAGTGTACATGTAAACTATATATAACTGTTCAGAACGAAAGTAAGTTGGCTGCTGTGCCACTGTCAACCTAGTTTCAATACTTCTGTAACAAAGACGCCTACGCATTTTTAAGTGCTATATAGCTTTGCTTGTCCTGTGAGAAATAATCATACTTATTTCCTCGCAGATATTATGGTGCCGTAAAGTTTACTTGCAAAAGCCATGTACGAGCAGCAAAGCATTTAACGAAATAGCTTATACTTAAAAGGTAAGTATCAATAAGGATCCGTGCACAAGAAATTTCCATCCAACGTATCCCATGCAAACTGAAAGGATTCGATGGGGACAACAATACATTTTTAAAAAATTTTAAAAGCCGAGCTTTTAAAACTTTGTAGCAATAACTGTTCTTATCCACCCTCCTCTTCCGTAACCTTTGAGAGGATGGATGCTGACAAGGAGTCGGGGGAGGGAGAGGGGGTTGAGACCAATTGCTGCACGTATGACCGACTACCATTAGAAATATTGTTGTGAGTGGAGTTCGCTTGGTGGTTGAATTTACTGCCTTGCAAACTAGAAGTTACCGGATCAAATCCGGAACCACCGGAAAATTTTGTAGGGACTAAAATTCACTTATTCCAAGGGCGGAACGTTATTCTCAATAGGTATTTTTAAAAGCTTCCGTATCATTCCAATGTCCACTAGCTCATAACCACCAATATAGCCTCATGGTGTTGCAGCACCAATGAAAATGACCAGGACGAGGACACCTGGAACCACCCCTCCTTCAGCAACTCAAATCAGGCTCCTGGAGTTCAGTGAAATTATGCAAAAGGATACAATGGCTGTGTCTGTAACCCATGATGATTACGCCAGTGCCCCATTCCAAGGATCCTGCCAGTCCAACTTGTCACGTCGATTATTCATCATCCTGAATAGGCGTTTTCCCTCTTTTATTTATAGTAACAGTCGAACCGACAAAGCTAGGAACTGTTATGTTTGATGTACAATATATTTACACCTGGGATTATTTTCCCACTTCTCCGAAATTTGCAACTCAGAGAGAGTCTCAAAAGTTCAAGTAAAGATTTTATATTGCTTCGGGTAGTTGTTTGTTTGTCTTTGTATGTATGGGAACGGCAATTTACCAAGGGAATCTTCACTAACAAATCTGGCCCTGTTTTTCATTGCACGAAAAAAGAGGTTAGGTAATACACCTCCCGGGTAAGATTATTACTAGTCCTTGTGCAAAGATGTCACGTGACGTCATTTTGGCTGCAAAACGATGAAGAACATTGCACGCAGGATGTAGACTTTACCCGCGCGCGTCGTAGATCCATGCGCGTAGCCGACCAGTGCACGAATAAGAAATTTAGAGTTATATGAGGTTTTATAGTGTTCACTTTCTAACCAATTGGTTTCAGTCGGGCCGTCCACCGCCTTTTTTCCAGTTGTGGCTTACTAGCTTGTTTCCCCTACTCCATTGCTTATGCTGAGCACCAAGCACAATGGCAGTAGGTTCTATTTTTAGTCTTTGGTATTACCCGGCCAGGAGTCGAACCCCAGACCTTCCGGCTGCAAGTCGGATTCTCTAACCACTTGACCAAAATAAGATGTCTGCATTTGTTGGTATAAATTCGATGGTACGCGCTGGCCTCCACCGGAGGCGCACTTTCTGTTCTGTGCTGTCATATGCATAAGGTCTTTTTAAGTGCCCTGATTACATTGTACCAGGCATCTGACCATTATCAGGAGATTTGGCATACAAAAGGAACGGCTAACAGCAGGATATTCCTGCGCCTGGCCAACATGTTCATGAAGGTCAGTAGATCCTCTCAGTAGTTTCATATAGGGCTACAGGACGAAACAGGTGCTATCGATAATTGCAAAGTTGTGCACAGACTACCCCATGGAAGTTTAATAATTGGAAAAATAATGTTGGCAATGTCATATGCATACGGTATATTTTTTCTGGAGCTGAGCCGTTTTGCCCGGAAAGCCTTGCATCCTGAGAAAATTGACCGACTTTTTCCTACAGTCTGCCAGAGACACACGCTTTGCCTGAACTCCGGGGCAACAGGATTTCAGCAAGGAGCTACTTGGAACTATTTCCAAGCACTCAGAATCCTCCCCAGTTCTTTAGCCCATGGGAATCACTCTTTGATCGTCCTTGTATGCTTAAGTTCATAAATGAACTGCAAAAATATGTAAGTTAAAGCTGGTCATACCATAACTATTCTAACATTTCCCCGGTTTTGTCTTTTGAAGCTTTGGAAACCAGTGTCGTAACCATCAGGGGGCCAGGGTGGCAGAGGGCCCACTACAAAAATTCTGGGGACGCAATGGACGATGTTAAAAAAAGGAAGGAGAGAGCAAAAAAACGGGGAAAAACGGGCGAGATTTTATGATCTTGAAACCGAAACAGATTTACAGAACAATTGAAACGAAGTGTTTGGGGAGGTGTGAAATTATCGTTGATTCGAGGTTTCGATTGGCCATGCATGCTCCTGTTGCTTATAAGTAGTCGACAAAACGCGAGTATGAGGCTCAGGAATGAGCAATGGCGATGCAATCCGCAGCAAAATGGACAGCGTATTTAGTTTATGCAGGACGCATTGGCAATAGACCTCTGAACAGTCAATCAAACCATGGATATTAATTATGTCATAGCTTCTGGAAACAGTATTCCGAGTCCTTTCTCCCTTTTTCAACAGATTATGCCTTGGGGACTGCACTCTAACCTTTTCTGAGCCCTAATCCTGATTTTGAAACAAAATAAATCCCGAAAAATTATTGGTTGCATTTGCCACCTGAAGCTGTTTCCAAAGTGTTCTACAATAAATAAATATATGCAAACAGATGCTAGGTCTAGGACTGCCGTTTGCGTACACCAGATGCTGAATTGGATTATATCAAATTTTCTTCTCTCCTCGTAATGCCTCAAAATAACCTAAATATGACTGAGCGGTAGAAATTCGTTAACTATAGAATTTAATTGCTAAAAATATTATGAGAACCAGTTTCAGGGTGTTTTTTTCAGAGGGGCGGATAACGTTTCTGAGCGGCAACTACTTTTGAGGGGCGGTAACTTTTCACCAGGAGGGGACCCCCTCTAAAAACCCCTGTGGAGAACACTGGATCTAGTATAAAAAGAAGAAAAATATAGCACCATTTTGCATCAAAGGCCTTCGAGACACTCCCTCCCATTTTACCCTTCCCCAGGACGGCGTTTAAGAGTGAGGATGATGAGTTGACCCCCCCCCCCAACCAAATCCTTGGCTACGCCCCTGTTGCAAACATTGTTAAATGAGTTTGCCAGGGAGATCTACGTAAACAGTTTGGTCAATTTGGATGGTGAACTTTAGAGAATTGGAAATTCTCCTTACGTAGAATAAAAAGGCCTTTCACTGGGTGATAGGTCATAATCCCATTGCTGTTTAAAACCTTTAAGACTTGGATTGCAAGCAAATTTATATAATACCCTACCTCATTGGAATCTTCACACAGTCCACCGTTCGACCCCCTCCCTTTCCCTCTTTTGCGTTGTTTGAAAGAACAAACTGGGGGGTCACTGCGATATGTTTTGTAGACTAAGGCCGAAAACAAGAATATTTCGGAAGAGCATCTAACCTTGTTAAATCGTATCATATTGCAATTGATGAGGTGGCATACGTTACACTTATTACTTTCAAAACTCTAACATCAAATGTGATTATTTTTTCAGCAGGCATATTTTAACCTTGCTATGACCACAATGAAACTGTAGAAACAGTGAATATTTTCAAGACAGATCCAAACTGTTTCGAAAGCGGAACTCTCATAATGCGGAAGTTTTAAATCAAGAAGTGTTTGCCTTGTACTTGAACGTTGGTTGTACAGACACGGCAATTCACTTAGCTTTCGAATGTACAACCAAGAAGTACTGTCACAAACTGACTGAATATGCACAAGGAAGGAATCCATATTTAGCTCTAAACGGGCTTGACGGCTCGCAGAGTCCTGGAACTTCTTTCACCTTTCAAATTTCAAGAGCAATAAACCTACTCTGAATATCACCTTTGTGCTTCAGTGACCATGTATCATTGATAACAATTATATAACGGATGAGTTGTGTTGCAGCTTGTTTCAACTTGGATCGATTTTCAGACTGGGTTTGTTCGTTCAGAGAATTAAGAGAAAAAGCGTTGCTTGCATCATTTTTGTATCCACCTTTGCGCTTACTTTGTCCTCAAATCATGCGGCGGTTCAGTTGAATTGCTGTTTGAATAACCACTGACTAATCCAGTCTAAATGTACAATAGTCAAGTGGGCATGGCATCAGAAAGTCAAGAAAGAACAGAGTTCTAAAAAAAGCACAGATCTAGACGATAGTTACCAGTCTTTATGTCAGCGATTATGTGGAATTTGGGTTTAATTGAATGGTCCAAGCCGACAGCAGAATCAAGCCAGGACTCTTTCGTGATTGTTGAGCGATCTTTCTTAGGACCCATTCAATACATTTCATTTATGAAACATATGACACCAAGTTTTTTTAAGAAAAATTTCTAAAAACGTTTCCACCCTTCGAACGCAAATTTGTTGTAAATAATTGCTCTCTCCGCAATAATGCTTGCAGCCTAAGTTTGTCCCACTCAGATTGTGTAAAGTTCAAAAGGACGGCTGTTGTTAGACCAGGGAGCCTCAGGCTAAAAGAAAGATACCAACTCCCTGATTTGACACTGGGCGATGTATACGGAATGGGAATACACGATGTTGTATTCGCAAATTAATCCGTATTTAGTACACTTACACGTATACCTGCACCTATGCGTATGCTATACTTCTGCATATACGTACACTTGAATGCACATATCATTGAAAAGGTCAAACATGCATTTTGTAAAATATGGGAGCGAGCTCTTTTTGTATAATGAAGTGATCATGGCCAACTAGTCTCGCGTTCATAGCAAGAGTAAGAAGAGTGACTAATGGAAATCGGCGCCGCTGATCTGATTGAATCATACTCGAGATAGGGGTTTGTACAATGGAATAACTTTATGAAGGTGACCCCATACCTTGCAAGTGACCCGCATTTCGCAAATTACGGTACCAATCACATCATAGTGCATTCCGCTGCTTGCCTTGCTAAAGGCACTTTTGTTACGTAGCCTGTAGCAACATAGCTAACCTCCATAGCAGGTATCGAAAATATTCTAATGTGCGCAATCGAGTCTAATGGCCGCGCGACGCAACGTACAAAACCAAAAGCAAATGTCCGTTTCGCGGGTTAGAGGCAGGGCTTGTCACAGAAATTTCAACCCAACGAACGAACGAAATTGTTTTAGCCGACTTTATCATAACCACTCAGTCCCCTGCAAAAATACCTCAGTTATACCTTTTTCACTATCAGGGCCGCATTAACATTTCATTCAACTTACACTCATCCTGTGGTAATTCCTTTAAGATATGTAAACATTTTTGTGAAAGAAACTAATTCAAGAAAAATGCCCATTATATAAAGTGTGCGATGCCGCTTCGGTGTGAATTTAACACGGGTCCGCTTCCCTTGGTATACCACTTAGCAGAAGCACGGTGTCACGGTCGTTTACGCCCAACGTGCTACGTGCTTCATGATTTCTGAACTGTGCTGCATCAGAATTTAGAGGTCTCCCTTTGAGAGGTCTTCGATCTTCTATCTTCGTTTTAGAGGTCTTCCTTTTAGAGACACCCGAAATTAAGGCTAACAGTAAACAAGGGCGTAGACTGAATTTGGCATGGGGAGGTGCACATTTCAGGTAGGTGGAACCAGGAAGACTATCTAAGCGGAGCGCCAGCATTGCTTGGCGCGGAGCGTACAAGAAAATTTTCGGTTTTAAAAGCCCCCCAGATGGCCGGAAACAGCATTTCCCGAGCCTTAAGCCACATGTACACATCCTTCAAAAAGTGATCTCCTGTCTGCCGTTTCTCAATTTAAATGATACACGAATCGTTAATGCATGACTTTTTCATTCAAATTGAAATGCCATATTTATATTCTAGCTTGATAGGTTTTCCCAAGGCTTTCAGACTTTGACCTCCCCTGACCTCAAATGACCTTGACACATATTAAGAGGTCAGCTATACTCTCATGTACATCTTACATGTCAAATAGGAACTCAATCACCTATTTTGTTCCTCAGATATCACTCCTACTAGGTTTCAGAGACTTTTTTGTTCTTCAGATATTCCTTCTATAAGGTTTTTCAAGACTTTGACCTCAGCTGGTCACATCAAATAACCTTGAGCTTCAAGCACAAAACAACAGGGTTTTTCCTCAAGTTCACATGGACAACACATGGCAACTGTCAATTTTATTATTTACAAAATACTTAAATGTCGTAACTCTTAGTCTTTTCATGATACAAACATTTTTCATGATCTGAGCATATTCTCATCCTCTGCTCG
Organism: Holothuria leucospilota; assembly: GCA_029531755.1. Lineage (NCBI taxonomy): Eukaryota > Metazoa > Echinodermata > Holothuroidea > Aspidochirotida > Holothuriidae > Holothuria > Holothuria leucospilota. The sequence goes on from CM055982.1 coordinate 39,446,463, forward strand.
ATCTTTAAATTTTTATTTGCTTTTAAAGTCGGATCACCAAATTTAACGTAAAAAATCACCGAATTAACAGCAAAATTGAACTTTAACGCTTTTAGGTCTTACATTACTTCAATTGGAACTATAGGCCTACAAGTAAAATATTTGTGCAATCCTCTGGCAGACGATATATTGACAAAACTTGACATGACAAGTCTGGCCCAGTCGTGGCTAATATCTGGTTTCCGCGGTCTGGCCTAGCCTAGGGTACCTAGGCCTAGTTCTCACGTACACTTTGTTACCTAAAGAAGGCCTATGCTACGTACCGCCGTACAAGTTTTGCAGGCAAGGTTACCGTGACGGCAACCTCGTTACTGTAGTGATTGTTGCTACGTACGCGTATGCGCGTGTGGATTCAGTTAGTTGCGCGTGTATGAACGTGACCATAGCTAGTACTATGTCACAATTGTACAGCAATGCGTCCTATTTAGCATATAGTGTGGAGGGCCTAGTAACAAGATTTGCATTTGGATAGAACGTCTGGAAAACAAAGTAGCATCGCTTGTGGAAATAGACATTTTAAGGACATCTTTGGAGACGCTAATGACCATAACTTTGACTAAAGAAGTAGCCAACATCACTTCTGTCACGAACAGGACCTTAAAATAATGGAAATAATAATTTTAAGGGAAGATTTTACATGACACAAGACCTTCGTAAGCTAAAGTACAGAGACTTCTATATTTAGAGCTCTGATATAGAGGGCTCTGATACCGTGGCTCTATAGACCTTCATATATATTCAAGGCGCATCCTGTAATTCAATTACCAAACTTATCGATGTAGGTTGGTGTGTGGACAAAAGTCATGTTCGTCCTTGTTTTCACAGCTGTTGAAAACAGAAGGAGTGCATTTTTCTGTTTCCCAGGCCAGAGCGGAACTCCTCTGCCTCAACGGGTGGGTGCACGTGCACCCAATGCACCCCCCCCCCCAGCCTACGCCCTTGATAAACAACCAATGATCGCTATCATTTGGAGAGGTTTAAATTTTGCGAGCTTGTGAGTATTAGTGCAGATATTTTAGCGGCAAATTAATGAAATTACATTGACTGATTTGCCAAAAGAAGTGCTACCTTTTGCTTGTAGACAACGTCCTATAAAATTCAAAATTTTCCAAAACCCCTTATACCCCTCACCAGGCCGGCGGTCCACCAACGGACAGGTCAGGGTGGACCCGCTTCTAGCTTCTCGGAACTTGGCAGCTATTTGACCCCGATCATGGTAGTACAGGGTGCTGTCTATGGAGAGGTAACATTGAGAGTTTTTCCATTAGTGCATTTTGAAAATTTAAATTGAATTTTCTACTCACAGTTAGCCGGAACCGAAGTTCTCTGATCACCCTCTGGTTAAGGGCGTGATAAGCATCATTATATTTGTTGCCGGATGTATCGTTCCCAAACCCACTCCTTTTGTTTGAAGTAAAAATGGCGTCAAGAGTCGAGGGGAGGCCGAGTGTACCAAGTGCAAAACAGGAGGAAAAGTCAGATGATGCGCTGGTAGTTGTAAGGACTTATATTACAATTTATTTTCCAATCCACCGTTTAAACCAGATTTAGACCCTATAGCCAATTATGAAGGTCATTTATGAGAGGAAAACCTTAGATTGCTCTTGGGATGAAGCCCACCTTATCATGTACAGTCTAGGATCGAGCCCTGACCCTGCCAATTGCTGACCCCAGTTACTTTAAACAAATTTCCCCGCCTGTAACCTACTTGTTTTAAGCACCAAAGCAAAATTGGTATCCTTTCAGAATGGATGCTCTTGTTCTCTTATGACTATCAACCAATTTAAAAGATTCTTCACTGACGGAAAAAAGAACTACTTAGAAGGCCAAAGCTCTAGTATAATAAAATAAAGACTGCTAGCTGATACCCTTGTATCTTTTCTCCGTGCTACCTGGAAAGCCATTAAAGGGGGCCATTAGCTCTTCTCCAAATCTGTGTCTGGATAAATCTGGCCAATGTAAACTTTTATAGGTCACATCAGGCCAGATATGAACTAGATGTATCTTGATATGTTGAATCTAGTATTATATGGCTATATCAAGCCAAATATCTTGATAGACGACCATGCCACATATACATATAATTTTCAAATGGCCGTATCAAGCCAGATATAACTTGGGGAAAAATCATGTGAGATGTACACATAAAGTTTTGTATGGCCATATCAAACCAGATACTACTTGATAGACGACCATGTCAGATATATATATATACATATATATATATATATATATATATATACTATATATTTACCGAATTTCAAGCCTTCCTCTAATTTGTATCTCTTCCGAGATCCAGCCATTCAATTTTGTAGCACTGTTGTTTTACGATTTCTTCTTTACCGATTATATATATATATATATATATATATATATATATATATACATATACATATATATGTAGACTTCTACCCGTCTACCTCGGAAGACTTACTAACCGAGGCGTTAGAATTGGCCAGCTCATACACCAACATATCCCAACTGGATATTAACACAATCATGCATGCCAGAAAATCACTACTTTTCCATAAATCCGAGACATGGATAAAACGAGATTGAGTTGGCTTATTTGACGTAACCATGGGATCATATGACGGTGCCGAGATCTGCGAGCTAGTTGGGGTGTTTATCTTAGACATACTGTCAAAACACTTTCCCGCAGCTAACGTTGGCCTCTACCGAGACGACGACCTCGCGGTTTTCAAAAATCTTACTGTCAGGACAGCCGACAAACTTCGCAATACCTTTATAGATATATTCCAATCTGTTGGACTCAAGATTACTGTAGAATCTAACTTAAAAATTGCCAATTACCTTGATGTAACTTTAAATTTAGCAAATGGAAAGTACCAACCATACCGCAAGCCCGCCAACGATCCACTCTACATTAACATTAACTCTAATCACCCGTCAGCGGTACTTAAGCACCCTCCAACATAAATTGCCAAACGCATATCCGAGTTATCTTGGGACGAAAATGCATTTCACGACTCTTTAGGGCCATACAAAAAGGCACTAAAAGAAAGCGGATACAGTGCTAGGCTGGAATATCAACCGAAAACCCCCAGTCCCCAACCCAAAAGGAAGAACAGAAAGAGAAAAATCATTTGGTTCAACCCACCATACAGTGTCATGGTCAAAACCAGTACTGGGAAAAGGTTTCTAGAGTTACTTGATAAGCATTTCCATAAGCATTTCAGTAAGAACAACGTGAAATTTAGTTACTCTTGCATGCCCAACTTCAAGCAGACAATACATGGACACAACTTTAAGGTAGCATCTAATAGAACCACTCAGCAGGCTGGCAATTGTACACAAAAAGCAACTGCCCAGTCAACGGAGACTGTATGAAAAAATCCGTAGTTTACCGGGCTGACGTAACGTCTAAGGGCAGCACCAGGACCTACACAGGCATTATGGGGGGAGAGGGGGTTGGTACAAGTAAAGGTATAATAATCACCTTAAATCTTTCCGCCACGAAAAATATAAGAATAAAACCGAGTTGTCAAAACACATTTGGAATCTTAGTCAAACTCAATTTGGAATCTTAGTTTGGAATCTTAGTCAAACTCAACGTGCGACATGAAGAGGTCTATTGTATCGGTATGCCCCACACGCCAAGCTTCACGCAACCAATGCTCACTGTGCATTCAGGAAAAGGTTTGTATCCTATCCATGAGAAGCGAGTGCAACTTGCTCAACTCCCGTTCAGAGCTAATCTCCGCTTGTAGGCACAGTAAAATTAAATCCGGTCACAATAAAATCAAACCCGGTGGACCATAACATCGTAGGCTCTCTGTAGAAAGGTTCATTCATTCACACCCATCTGAAGAGTGCGTGTGCACGAAACCACTGGTAGTTGTGGCTTGATATCCAATTGTACTGATCTTTAATATATATATATATATATATATATATATATATATATATATACATATACTTTTATACTTTTACGATTATATATATATACATATATATTTACATAGCAAACACCACAAAGATTACAATACGAGAGCACAGATATGGTAATAAAATAACGTATATTTCGAACATCCCTGCGTCCTTCTTCAGGTCAAAATTTAAAGTGAAGGCTAATTTTCAAACAACAGACACAGCAATGGGGTTAACGCCCCTTGAAAAGGATAAAAGTCAAAGAGGTGAAATCGATGATGTCCAGGCCCTTGCTAAGACCAAGGGTATGTGTGAACAGGTTTACTACCCACTTGCTTTAAGCTTTAAGTCCTTGAGTGACAGATGGGTAATTAGAACCGAGTAGAATACATCTTAAATTAAATAAAGAGTGGTTTGGTTCACTACTGAAATGTTTTGATAAAGTATAGCATATTGATTTATCTTGCACAGTTTTCTTGTGGACAATAAACCTCAGCCTAAATTTGGTGCCGGTCTGACCACAGTGGCCTTTATCACACAAATTGCAGCATAGTTAATATACTACATTAGGCGTGTCACAATCCAGCGGAGGGGAACGGATGTTGCAAGTAGTGCCGGGAGGAGTAAATGTTTCTTCAGTGATAATGATCCATGAAATCTTAAACATACTGTACATTTCCCAAAAAAATCTGCCCTGAATAAAAACCCGTTTGGTTTGAGCCAATCAGTTCAGGAATAACATTATGAAACCAAGAAGCGATGGTATTTGCGTCAATTTTGAAATCTGTGTTTACAAGTGTTATTTGATGGTAATTTTTAACAAGACATTATGTCTATAAGTTTCGGGGATGAGTGTAATGATACCTCCTCACTGTTCAATGGAAAGATCATAATTTAAGTAAGGGAATCAAGGGTAGTTAAAACCACACTGTTACGTTAAATGCCAGAACATTTAATAGAAATTAGCTGAGAGACCATCACTAGCAGAAGCTTTATCGTAACGTAAAGAAAACAAAGATTTGGCACACTCGTCACCAGTGAGTGTATTCTTACATGGCCTCTTCCCTGCGTAAATGTCAACCAAGTCATAAGCAATCGTTCCACCTAGACAATTGCGGGTTCCAGAGTTATTCCTAGCTTGACTGTCCTCCTTTTGTCACAATCCAAATTACTCATGTCCTAATAAAAAATCTCCCTAGCTTATGAGAATGTTTTACAATATTAAATTTCAAATAAGGATTAAATAAATTAAAAAAAAAACACATTTACTATTTCTATTTGGTAAAATGGATACTTCCTCCCCATTTCTTGTTCCAGAAAGATTCATCACTGCTTACACTGTAGGTTTCTTGTAAAAGAATAAATTCCATTTTACTCTGATGTAAATATAAAAAAGAGCCTTCTTCTTGATTTTTTTGTTCTGCCTCAAACTTCTTGCTTTGAAAAATATTAAAGTTTGCTCACCAAATCGCTTCGACCATAATTGAAGAACTGTCAAGGGAATGATAATCTTACTAGAATATTGATACAACGATCGGATGGAGAATGAAGAAAAAGAATAAATAACATGAGAGAGAGAACTTCTATCCAGAAATTGATGTTGCTGAACTCGGATATCAAATGTGGTTGAGTTATGAATACTGCATAAGCCTGCTGCTCACGGTAACTTATTAATAAATGGGATGCTTCAAAAATCAGACACTAAAAGGAATATAACCTTCCACAGCGTTCTTTTAAAGTCCTGATTAAATAAAACTTACCTTTCAGAACTTTCCACATCGTAAGATCGCACATTGCTTCCTCGTCAACACCCTCCAGAGAAGTGCAGTCTTGGGCCTCGTTGCTATGGTTCTTGAACCTCTTTTTCCTTACTTTCCTTTCAGGGAAAGCAATGCTAATCAAATCGTATCAAATAGGTATGCTTTCCTAAGCATAGAAAACGATGGAACACTTACCTTTTTCCAGAAAACCTCGAGATCACGTGTAGGAGTAACTTACACGGCTTGATGACCACGACGACGAAGATGGTGATGGTGATGGTGATGGTGATGGTGATGGTGGTGGTGGTGGTGGTGATAGTGATAATATTTCACTCACTTCTGTGTGGGTGTTTGCATACCCCGCACATCGTTTGTTTATCGTCCTCTTTAGACCTTGTTACGTCAAGAACATGCTGTCTTGAGGTCTATTCTTTGTTTCATGAATCACAACTGCAATTATCCTGTCAGCAGGCCTCCAGCAAAGTAAGGCACTGAGGGCGCTCGTTGGCTTCCAAGTGGCGAATGTCTTAAGGGACCGAAATGGGTAAGAATGTGTTAACTAAAGGCAATGTAAACTTTAAATTGTCTTGAGGGGTGAAAGCTTTTAGTGTGATAACTTTCTTTAAGGGGCTTTTCCCACCTTGGCCCTCTCGGTTACAGCTTTGCTTGTCTGGTGCCAAATTTAGCCTGGGCTTTGTTTAATCAAACAAGCAGCTTCAGGTTAGAGAATGGAAGTTTACCTATTAGGATGATTTTTTCCCAAATAAAACCAGTGTTCAGTTTTTGATTGCCACATTAGACTCCAGGAACTGAATTTGAAGCGACCTCGTTCCACACCTTACCCGTGCCCTGTCCCTTTACTCTGTCACAGCGTGGTAAAAACAACCTGGGTTTATGAAAGGAAAAATATCTTTACTCATAAATGGAATAATATGACAATATTTTTAATGTTTTTGATGAGACAGGGTGTCGTAAGTAACATGATTATGATAAGACAGGGTGTCCAAAGTTTGGTTTGGTTTGGTTTATTCCACGGTTAAATATACAACATATACAACATTTACACAAGGTGGTGGATGAGGACTGAAGAAGCGAAGCTTGTGCGAGCAGTCCCCCTTAACAAAAGGAAATCATGACAAAACAAAAAAAAAACAACAAAAGAAACAAAGAAACTGAAAGCCAAAACCTAGGAAGAATAGTCGCTAAGTAAATAGGATTTGAATTTAGTCTTGAAAGAAAATACGGATTTAGCATCTTTTAAAGTTAGGTGTAGTGACTTCCATATACTGACCCCGGTATTTATGAATAGGCGGCGAGATATTTCTGTGCTGGAAAAATTTGTACGTAAATGTTCAGAGAAAGGTATGTTATGAGTATAAATATCACTGTTAAACTTAAAGTATACATCAAAGTTGCGGGGTAAGAGTTTGTTAACATATCTATACATAAACATATTACCGACTTGGAATTTGAAAGTATCGAAAATCGTTAAGATTTTAAGATTTGAAAAAAAAAAAATTTTGCTGTGGGCACAATAACTAGAGTTGGTTATAATGCGAATAGCTTTCTTTTGGAGAACGTATAAACGATTTAAATAAGACGGAAATGCATTTCCCCAGATAATGTTACAATAAGACAATTTGGAATGGATAAGGGAATCATATAAGGTTTTCAAAGTATGGGATGGCACGAAACAGCGTATTTTCTGAAAGATTCCAATAACCTTAGAGATATTAGAGCAAAGATAATCAATGTGATTTTTCCATGATAGATGGGAATCTAAGTAAATACCAAGAAACTTAGTTTTGTGAGCCAGATTAATTTCATTGTTATCAATATATAAGTGAATCGTATCAACTTTAAGTTGGATAGGATGAAATATCATGAAATTCGTTTTACTTGTATTTAATGACAGCTTGTTAGCTCTAAACCATGTAGAAACACAACTTAACTCAGCATTAATAAAACGGGAAAGATAATGAATATCACTGTGCTTGAACACAATACTGGTATCATCAGCAAAAAGTGTAAAATTAAGCAAGGTAGAACAGTTACAAAGGTCATTAATGTAAATAAGGAAAAGTAATGGTCCAAGTATAGAACCTTGTGGGACACCACAAGTTATAAAATTGTGCTTTAAAAATATCTTATTTACGCATACAGCTTGATTTCTATAGGATAAATAGCTTCTAAACCAATTATTTACAACTCCTCGAATTCCATAATGACTAAGTTTCTGAAGTAAAATATCATGGTTAACAGTGTGAAAAGCTTTTGAGAGGTCTAGGAAAACACCAATGGTTATTTCGTTATTGTCAAATCCCTTAGCAATATAGTTCACAATTTCAGCTGCTGCCATATAGGTAGATGAATTTTTACGAAAACCAAACTGAGAAGGTGAGAGAATATCATTCTTGTTAAGGAAGTCGATGAGTCTACTGTACATTATTTTTTCAAGAACTTTTGAGATGGTAGGGAGAATGGAGATTGGTCTGTAGTTGGAAAGCAAAGTAGGGTCACCAGCTTTGAAAATGGGAGTAACTCTAGCTATTTTCATACGACTTGGGATGATTCCACTGGAGAGGGAAAGATTACAGATATAAGGGGTGGGATAACACTCGGGCAGGATCGCAGCATATGAGTGGAGATACCATCCAACCCGGCAACGGAGCCCTTTTTCAGTTTACTAATAATCGAGGAAATTTCGGTACAGTTGGTAGGGGAAACAAACATGCTTGTAGACACAGGTTTAGTTAGAACTTTTAAACTTGACATGACTCTTTTGAATGTCATTGGCTAGACTCTGACCGATATTTGAAAAATAATCATTAAAACATTCCACAACCCCCAAGTCTGTGTCAATTAGTTCACCATCATGATCAATCCGAAATTGTGAGTTTCCTTGTAAATTGCCCCGACCTACAATCTCATTTATGGTTTTCCAGGTTTCTCTCTGGTTATTTCTATTTTTATTAAGTAGATTACTATAATATGATTTTTTTGGAAAGTCTAATGGTACTTATAAGGACATTTTTGTAGTTAACGTACTTCAGCTTATTACGAGGAGTTCTGTTCTGAACGTATAACTTGTAAAGCCTTTTCTTAGTAGTAATAGATTTAAAAATACCAGGAGTTATCCACGGCTTACGATTGCGTGAATTCTTAATTATACTACGAATAATAGGACAATTCTTTTAATAAATATCATTAATAACATCAGTTAAGAAATTACATGCTTCATTTACATCGTTTTTAGAATAAAGGTGCTGCCAGTTAAAGTTGTTAAGCTCAGCTATAAACCTATTATAATTACCATCTGAAGTATGTCTCTTTAGTACATAGCTTTTATCCTTATATGTTTCAGGAGAATCACATGTTGATGAACAAACAACAGGAAAATGGTCACTTATATCTGATACAAGAATGCCGGATAAAGTGAAAATATTAACATTATTGCAATATATATTATCAATTAGAGTAGAGGAGGAATCCGTAATCCTAGTTGGTTTTGTAATTAGTGGGGAAAAACGAATCAGAATACATAGTATCCACAAAACTGGATACATTACTATTAAAGTCGTATTGAAGGATATCGATATTAAAATCACCAAGAAGTACGCAGGTCTTTTTACTCTGGTTGATAATAGACAAAAGATTGGACATTTTATTAACAAAAGTAACCAGTGAAAAGTCTGGTGGTCTATATATAACACCAACTACAACGTTGCGATCAGAATACAAAGCTTCAATAAAGAGGGATTCAAAAGTACTATATTTGTGATTTAAGTCAGTCCTTACTTTGAATTGAACATGTTTACGTATGTAAAGACCAACCCCACCCCCTCGTTTACCAACTCTGCTAACCTGTACAAAATTATAATTTTCCAGTTGTAACATGTTGAGGGGCGTGTTTTCATTAATCCAAGTTTCGGTCAAAGCAACAATTGAAATTTTAGAATCTAATATGTCATTAATAAGATCATAAACATCGCCATATTTTTTCCACAAACTGAATGTATTGATATGGATAAATGACTTATCTAAACGGCTGACTTTCTGGGCCAATAGGTGGTCATCAAGGTAATTACATGCCAATATATTATTATAACTATTATCTAAAAACTCGTTTCCAGGATCTAAAGAATTTTCAAAAGCATTCGCACAAAAGATATGATTTAAATCAGAGGCATAGCCATTAAGGTGATTATTGGAAGACATAAACAACAAGAAACGTATATAACAAGTTACGAATAGAAAAACACACAAAAAAAACTTAAAACAGCAAAGGAAAGTGGGAATGTAAACAGGTTTGAAAATACAAGAACAATACACTCACAAAGACATACAAAATATGGTCGGCTCCTCCGGGGTTATTCTCTGGTGGGCACATTTGGTCTGGATTCTACATAAAGATTTCCATTAATGTACAGCTGACCATTCCGGAATCTTGGACGCTTTCCTTCAAGAAATGCAGCATTCATAATTGGGTCAACTTTTATACAGTGAATCTAGTTCAAAACATTGATATCAAGTTTAAGGTATCTCTCTGAGTTCCCAGACGTTATAAAGTTTTGTTACTGCCCAAGAATGGAGCCAAAAGGTAAGATTTTTGTGACTGAAGTAGCTACCAGTTCTCTAAGCCAGTTCCCTGGATGAGGTATCTAATTCCGGACTATTTACGATTGTTTTGCGCTCTCAAGAAGGAGATTTGCTCTAATATGAACCAATAATGTTTTTTCTCCATAGCAGAAAAAGCTTGGGATCCCCAGCCTTATCTTAACATGTCTTTCATGTCGGGGCTTAGAGAACTGGTAGCTACTTCTGTCACAAAAATCTTACCTTTTGGCTCCATTCTTGGGCAGTAACAAAACTTTATAACGTCTGGGAACTCAGAGAGATACCTTAAACTTGATATCAATGTTTTGTACTAGATTCACTATATAAAAGTTGACCCACAAGTTTTGAATTACGAGAATATATTATAACAATATAATAATAATTTAATTAAAATTATGATTATATGTTTTGAACAAATAGCTGTTTTCATGCTTAGAATGTTGTAAGGAAGGAGCTTGTATAAGTTTGTAACTCTAAAACAATAAAAGACTAACCACGTTTTGCACAAGGTGTAGCTTCCTTCGTTAAAGCAAGAAAAGGTGTGTAATCCGAGTATTACAAGAATGACATTACAAATTATTACGCAGTCTGCCGTTTTAGATTGAGTAAATTCCAGCATATTATATCCCATCACAGGCATTTATTATGAAGGTGGAGTTTGGACAATACTGATTTATTTTTCAGGCCTTTTAACGTATGGTATTGAAGTTTTAAGAATATAAGTACACTTACTTAGAATTATTTGTTGAAAAGTCACACTTGTCTTGAAAAAGTTGAAATATTTTCAACAAGACAAGATCACCCTTGAAATATTTTCAACAAGACAAGATGCAGATTTTCAAATATTCTGCTCATCAAAGATTCTGCGTTAACTCTGTGTCACTTACTAGAGATACTTGAGGTGTTCTAGGCGGGGCTCCTAAGTTTCGTTCAGCAGGAGCATTACCAAGAATAACTAAAGAACAGGCAAAAAATCCAAAGAGAACGTCAACCAGTCTCCCTAGTCAACCGGTCTCCCTAGATATAATCAGAAAAGGAAAAACTGTTATACAAAGTTAAATTTGCATAATTACAAGAATGTGAACCATAATGATTGCAATTGCAAGTAAACACAGTACGTGGGCTATGTTCTACATTATTGTCTGTTTGCGAAGCCTTTAGGCCTAATGACAGTAAGTGATGTGAGAGATAATTGAGCATTTTAGAAAAGTTGACAACTACCTGAGTCTGGGCGTAGCTGTAACCCCACCATTCTGGTGACTTACTGGAGTATATTGTGTTTCTTTACCCATCGCTTGAGGCAATAGCAGTATAAGAAATTTTAAAATGCATATTTGCATAAGGTGTGTCAATAAATTGTGTCTTCAGTCTAACTGCACAGTACCTGAACTGTACACTCATTGACAAAACTAGGGAAATGACAACCGACTATTTTTAGAGAGGCCAGTTCTTCATCACTAAGCAAAAGACTTAACTGAATTTGGGAGGGCGCCCATGCTTAATATAGCTCTTCTAACACAAGAATACGATTTGTCAATTTAACTAGTACTTAACAGTTAGCCGACATTGTTTCTCGTACATTGATGTTCCGAATACACAGCAAGAATGTATACTACAAAATTTTGCCGTGTTTCACTTGGCATCATAGTTGGAGGTTGCTGCTTTGCATTTATTGCTAATGGATCGTTTAAATCTAGCGGCGTTTTATTTGACGATACGGTCAAACTCTACAACACGTCAAACGTTTTTGGAGGATGGGTTTTCAGTCTTCAACTTGCTTTGGGCTGTTTTGTTGGTAATATGCTATTTCAACTTAGTTTCACATAAAGTTTCAGTGTTTTTGATATGAAAAAAATTCAAATAATGTAAATAGGTGGTTTAGATGAAAATTTGAAAAAAAAAAATATTTGCAACAGGGTTTCTTGTGTACGAACAAGTAAGATAGATGGCCATGCACTTGTGAAAAAAAAAGTATGTTTCTGTTTCATGAAAACGAATATTTCAATACTTTACGGGACGAAGTCTCTTTTCCAAGTAAACTCTTCAAAAGCTTTCATCAAAGAAAATGCCCACAATTACTGAGTAAACAAGCATTTTCTACCCTTTTTCATTAAGACAGAAATTTCTTCTAAGTTTTTCCAAGCTGTTTTAATAAAATTTCCCCTTTTATGTGCTTTATTATTCCAGCATTTTTCAAAAAAGCAGGCAGACTGCAAAAGATTTGGAGGAGTACATTTCTTGTATGACTCCGCGAGGAGTTTAAATAGCATCGCTACGTATTTTGGTACTCTTTTAGGTCTAAGGCAAAGTTGAAGAGCAATACCGGTATGAAAATGAACAGCCAGAGTAGTAATTCTCCTTGTCAATGTATGACTTGACTATTATCAGTGTCAAAAGAAAGGAGTGTGCATAAAAGTGAACATAATTCAAATTGCACATTAAGGGGAAATATTGCGTTTGTCTGGTTTTTATCTATCCTCGTTTACTTCGCTCGATAAAAGATAGGTAACTAAGAAAAACATTCTACCCTCCGAGCACTAATTAACGAGTAATTAACGTTTCTGTTACAACTAAAAGATTTGTTCACCCAAACAATTATGCATGCAAAACCACACCTTCATCACCCTGATTTGAAATCCACCAGTCAAATCATTTCTATCACATTACGTCAGACAATAAGAAACGCCTTCTACAGCGTGTACAAAAAGTTCGGAAAATACGAACGAAGCACTGTACAGTACATTAGTGGGAACTGTAAGTACATTATGTCTGTATTACTGAACCAGGGAGCTTCTATTTGACAACCCTAACGGAACTACCGTTATATTACCGTAGGTGGTCTTATCACCTCCCTGGTATACTATACACAAAGTTACAGTTATTCCGTAATTCGAATTGCAGCCCTTGGGCCTTGGCAGGTTTGATTGACTTTCGAAACAGCCGGATGTAAAAGAGACTGTTGGTGCTTCGACAATGATACAAAATGAAAATTTTACGAGCCTAATTTTACGAGCCTGTGATGCCAGTGGTTGCCACTTGTCCAAAACAAAAGAAATATGCAGGTCTTTGCAGATAAATTAACACGTTTGTAGTGACTCTCCTGTAATGACTAATAACGCACACTCATGGTGAACTAGGGAGATGACGCTGCGTCTGTATGTATGAGTTTTGAATTCCAATATCCTGTACAACACTGGGCCGTACAGAAACTGTGGTGGTAGTTTGTTGTGATCAGGGTCTTTGGAATTAAGGTAAGCAAGGTCAACACGTATTGCATAATGGGTGCATTTATGTCCTGACATGACCACTCTTCTTAAATGAATATGCAGCAGTACGAACGTTGCATAAGTGTGGGCGAGGCTTATCGTTCTATAATGAGGCCGTTAGATACAAAAATTTGCTGCTTTTTATTTCCATATTTCGTGACATTAGTGTTGATCTGCTGCAAGTTATTTGTGTTCCACGTTTGGAAAGGGTTAAAAACCACAGTGGAATTAAATTAGAGTGACGTCGTGGTATTTTTCAAACGCAATATTTCCCTTTAAGTTATAAACGTGATGAGACGTTGCTTTGCAGAAACTTCGAGGCATAAAAATATTAACCTTGCAAAAGATAGGTTTACCTTTGACCTTCTCAAAAGTCTCACTGGACTAAAAGCCATTTCATACTTTTCTTTTTTATAAAATATATAATATTAGAAACATGGTAGCACTGTTTCGTCTGAATTAAGTCTCAAACGTGTATTAAGGTTAATCCTTTAAAAGCACCACCTTTCTGGTCTTGTTTCCATAGTTTATAGAAAACTCGCTTCACTGTACTGTTAATATAGTTACAGTAATGGTTAAAACAATTCAAAACAAACTATGAGAGTTTCATGTAATCAGTTCAGCATGTAATTAATATGATATGATAGAAACTCTGTGTTATCTCTTAACGAAGACGAGGAAATTTTTTGTTTAGATTTGGTTCATAAAAGTCATTTTTGTTTTGTTAAGATGACTTTTAAGAGCGATGGACACATTGCAATCACATGCGCTCGTTTATGAACAAGTCAGTGAGCCACAACCGAAAAAAGGGCCGTGGCCGGCCCGACTTAAACCAATTGGTTAGAAACTGAGCAGTAAAACGTCATCTAACTTTAACTTCAAACAGGTACCGGGTTACATTTTAACCTGACAACAATGTAACTAACTCAGCTTAACCAGACCACAATATTTTATACTACACTCAGTAGTGTTGCGTGGTATTTGAAGTCTGCTTTAGAAAACGTTGATTTTGCAATCATTGAAACGTTTTGCTGATTTAACTTACAGTTTATTAGCTATATTTGATTATTTACCAATTACGATTGAAAAGTTACATAAATTTGGTTTTATCTTTTGCAAAATATTTGAATTTCCGACGCTATAACTGTTTCACCTCAACTTATACGACAGCCGCTATTAATGGTGCCGTGCTAAGAAATGTAAGCTATAGAGCAATGGGAGTTACTGGAGGATTTCTGTTTGGTCTCGGTTTTGTTTTTGTTGGTGCATTTGCGGAACAACTTTGGCAGCACATTATCTTCACTGGAACAGCAGGTAATAAGGTTTATTAAAATGCCACCGTTGCAATAATCGTATATATCTTTTACCATATTACATCTGCTTTGAACAAGTGAGCTATGACGGAGTGGATAACGACCGTAGCATCTAAATCAATCGTAGTTGGATTTTCAAATATGACAAGCCGAAAACTTTTCTTATTTATCGGATCTAAGTGACATTTTCTTTAAGGTGTTAAATCTGTAGCCAGCCTCGAAGAAAATGAAAATTTCCTTGTTCAAAAGGAGGCACCCTTATACTTTAAATAGCTTTGTGAAGTGAAATACATACCCTTAGGTGCATAAATAAACAGGTCACCCTACATGACTCAGTCAATTTTTCTGTCATCTTATTGAAGGACGTCGAGTTTGACAGGTTGCATGTTACTGCAACTTCTTTCACCCTCTCGTTTTTACTGTTACCACAGCAATTTCATTATTACACTTTAAAAATGCTTCTGTCCGGAAGAGACTGAATCAACATTTTGGGTCACATTCTAACCCAAACTGAGTCACTTTTAGCCTTATTTAGTTCTATATGTGATCCAGTAAGTTCAGTTGGTTCCATCCTGATCGACTTTTAGGTCAAATTGGGCTAACGTTTTTAAAATGTTATCTGTCCATTCACCATTTCCATTTTTTGTTCATGAGAAATCGTTAAATAACCCTAGATTTTGCTGTGATTTAAAGAGTGGCTTGTGATTTTTTTTTGTTTGTTTTTACAGCCGTTGGAGTTGGATTGTTGTATTTTGCTTACTACTTGTGTTACTGTGAACATTTTAAAGACAATTTTTCATTTTGGTTTTCAATGAGAGAATTATTTAATTTTGTTGGAATAAGCTTGATGCCTCCTTTGGTAGAAGTTGCACGCTCAAATTATGGATTTTATGGAGCGTATTTGATTTTAGGAGCCATTACCTGGAACAGTATAGTCTGCGGAATGTTGATGCGGTCTCCAGTTCAACATAAAAGTGTTCACAATAAAGACTTTGAAGAAGGTAACAGGCGGCAAAATGTAAACAATAGCCTTGCGGGCAACAAGCAAAATGAGGACGTGTTTTTTGGTATTTCATATTTAGCAAAATTCCCTTCATTTGTTCTCTTGCTTTTCATTCACTGCATCATATGTTACAATTTTGTGTCTTGGGCAATATTTCTAGTGCCTTACGGAGTATCTCTTGGCTTTCGTCCCGATGTTGCAGTATTTTTCTCTACAGCAGGAGGCATTGGGGGATTTTGGGGTAAGGTTAGCCTTCTTGCTGTGTTTTACTGTGATGTAGACAATACACTTGTGCTCTTTGTTGTTCCAGCATTTACTTTCACTGTAGGGTTGATAGGATACATCTTCACCACAAACTATTTCTTATTGCTTGCTTCGTCAATAATTAGTGGATTCTCTATTGCATTCGCCGAGGGTGCAGCAAATGCCGTACTTCCACACTATATATGCCGCTGCCATTTGCGCCAGGGCATTGCATTCAGCTATTTTTGCACTGGATTATTTTTCCAGACTAGTGGCATATTATCTGGTGAGTATTGTACTGTTGAGTTCAAATATGTGCATCAAATATCATTATATACATATGTATGTTACTAATATAACATATTGCACAATAAGTCATATGTGACAGGTTTTTTTGTACATTGGAGCGTGATGTTGTTGCATTGCCTTATTGCATTGCCTTATCTAAGACTTCCACCTAATATGAGATGAAAATATTTTTTAATATTTTGAATAACATTTATCAGACTAATGTTACCTAAAAGGCATTGTCGAACCGTTGTAGCCTATATTGCCGGCGTTTAAGATTGCTTACTTTCAACTTTTATGGCTGATTTTGACTTCTTTTAAAGATTTGTGAGTACTATTTTAGTTATGACTATAATTCCATTTGTGATTATGAATACAAACGCATGAATATGAAAAATCTCTTCTTTAAGGCATAGTGAAAGTTACACATTTTCACCACAAAAGTAATACTCTGATAGCCCAAGAAGTATGTTCAATTTGTTTGTCTTTACAGGTGCCATTTTAGATGTAACGAGTTCATTTTCTCTTGTCTTCGGAGTAATGATCATTTGGAACATAGTCATGTCTGTCTTAGCCATTGCAATGTTTGCATCAAATTCACCATTGCCTAATTGTGAGCAGTAAAAATTCCTCCACAAACAAATTTTGTTATAACATAACAATGGAGTATTCCTTGTTAAATAAGACTTTATAGAGAAACAACAATAAAAGGGGATCGATCAATTATGAATAAAAGTCTTTTGTCCAACTATGGGCAATTTTCCCTCTCAAATTTTGCCCAATCCGCATATGTAATTGTGATAAAGGCATTGAACATATGGGCATGTGAACGTTACGTACGAACTTACGTATATCACTTCCACAGTCATAGCTAGTTCATGGAACGACGACAGGCCGATGATGGAAGTCTCAGATTACCTTAAGGAATGGTGATTTAAGGGTTTTAGATTGTGTTTGAGAGTAAATATGAGCGCAATGTATTTTGTGCACTACTTGATATTTATATTGAACTTAAAATCAAAACGGTTAAGGAAGAACTAGGTGCCGCAAGTGAGCCCAAGCCCAATTCTTTAGGCCCACCCAGGCGAGGCTAGCCTAGCCTAACGACAGTCTAGGGTATTTTAACGTGTAAGTTTGAGCTTGGTTATAGCCTAGGCTCGGTTAGACTAAAGAATTGGGCTTGGAATTACTAGCAGCAGCATCTTTTTCCCTGATCGTTTTGATTATAAGTTTGATACAAGCATTGAATACTGCACACGACATTCTTGTGCATTTGTCTGATAGCGTCACGACTTGGCCTATATTTAACGATAGAAAACCGCCAATAAGAAACTGACCTTGGTATTTCTACCAGGTATTCATAGCCCGAACAAAGACCAGGGGTGTACCTCATTGCTGAAAATTTGAAGAACTAATGCTAGTCTGCAAATGATAAGCACGCGCTTTGTTAATTTCGGAACATGAAGTACCTATTTCATATGTTTGTTTGTCTCAAATATCAATAATTTGACAGATTTTTGAATTTTTCTGACAGATTGCTGAATTTTATTTCCGTGCATAACTTCACTAAATCTGAACCGAGTTTCATGGTTCAAGATCCATTTGGCAACTAATTTAGCGGCTGAATCCTATTCTTATAACATCATGCGTGAAAATACAAATCGATCCTTAAAAGTCTTTTGAAGATAGATGCCCAGTCTCTTAAGGTTAACCACAAAAATACGTCACTACACCGCTGGATTCGGAAACCAAGGTCAAAGTGTCAATGTCCAGAGTTCAAGCTGACGAAATCTGTAATGTACTCATATTGACTTCAACACAATTCTCGAGTTTTCAATCTCCTATTCTTCAGGATAATCCGTCTGAGATCTATGCGATGTAGTTACATGTGGCAAGCCATAAATTACCCCATTAAAAGAACGCTTTCCCAACTAATATCACTAATTTTTACCAATTAAAAGGTACGTTTTTATTCAATATTGGGGAAGGTACTTTTAGCTAATTTTGGGGGTCGTTTTATTGGTCAAACTTTTTACCCAACCATTAGGTAAAGCTATTACCCAACGGCTGCTGGACAAATATTGCCCAATATTAGTTCGGACATATATGTCCCCAGCGTTGGTAAACAAAATTGGTTAAAATATTTGCCCAATCGTTTAAAAGTGTACAATTATTAATTAAGCCAGTTATCTTCCTACTAATCTATTTCTTTTCAACAGCTATATGGTAAAGTACTGGTTAATATTCAAATTCGATATCGTCATAAAAAGGCAGTGAGTCATTCACTTGTAGTACCGTTTCTTTTCACTGAACAATTCGCCTGTCCTATCACCCTTATCACATCTGATCGATCAGCTGAGGCTATTAGTATATGCCATTGCTGTCTGTTTCACTGAGCTATGCAAACGCCACGTAAAAGACTGCATTAAGGCTATACCTGTTTTTGTATCTCGTAAACACATATTGTATCAGTACAGTAGTGTATACGCATAGAGCATAAGTTCTTACATCCTGCTACATGGCATACTCATCACTGCTCATAGACCTGCCATTTGTTTACACTGCACATCGACTGAAGTTCCGGCGAGATATGTGTCATGAACAACCATATGCAGTACATCGATGTAATTATTCATGAGCTACGTATGCAAAATTCATATATCTTCCATTGCCATTCCCTGCCCGGGACAGCCCTGAAGGTTTTGGCTAAACTCCAAACGCTTGCAAAGCAACATCTAGGACCCCTGTTTATCCTCAGGCAGTATCAAAGTTGTGGTTTGAAGATTGCTTTCTGCAAGATTGCTTTAGTCCTTATCCGATGACTTTTAGAAATTCGTTTAATACACAATAAGTGCGCCAAAAGTAGCTGTTTGTTTTGCTTGTTTTATATTACTTTGTATGGTATTTCGTACTCCACAAGACCTCAAACAGAAGCCTGGATTGATTGACTGATTGTCTGACTGACTGACTGACTGACTGACTGATTGATTGATTGATTGATTGATTGATTGATTGATTGATCGATTGATTTATATTAATTATTTGTTATCACAACAACAAAGTAAAATCAAGATAAAAAGCAGTCAAGCCATTACAAAGTGACAGAGAACATAGAAACACAAATATGACTTTGTACACTTTATTATAAAATTTCTTTTACAGTTATGTTTATGAAGCCAGTAAAATCAAAAGGACCCATCGTGTTTTCCCCATTTTTTGTAATATACATTAGAACAGTCGGTAGTGGAAATAGCAGTCATACAATCTTTTATATGCAGTTTTTCAGTAAAGGGACCTTAGTCGTTTATCAAGCCAGGCTGGACATTCCGTTATGTAAGAAAAGGATCGCACAGGCACATGTTATTGGTACAACACGTTCGACGGTAACATCCCTACGGCAGTGCACATATGTATCCTTTAGCTCAGTAATTTTCAAACTTTTTGAGGGAGAGGACCGAATGCATCGGCTGGGCTGAGGTTAAAATTTACTTGCGGATGTTTTGATTTCATTAATCAATCAACAGACGTTTAAGAAGATAATTGGATTGAATTGTACGATTACCCAACAAAGCAATTCGATTTTTTGGATATAATGGTGCTACAAGCCTTATCACTACAACTACACTCTCATATAACAGGACCGCATGCTCAATACATCAAATAACGTAGCCTGCGGGGGGCTGGGGCTACTGCCCTCCCCCAGATCTCCAAATCGTAAATGAAAATTGGCCTGCTTGAGAAAAATACTAAAATGTTTACAGTTTCATTGTCCAGATTATAATTTCAAGGCCCCAAGAACCTGGGAAATCGCATATAAGGGTTCTCTTTTTTCCTCAATTTTCCCTTGGGAGGTCCCCGGATCCCCGCCGTAGATACGTTCTTATGTGGGTTTCTTGTAGTGACGAATGAACCATCTTCCTCCAACAAGATACACCGCTTGAATAAACCAGCATGTACGCTGACTAAATATAAAATAGCTCATGATTACCTATTATTATTAGCTAAAGTCAATAAGCTGGTAAAATAAAAACTTAGTTTAAGGGCATAAGAAGTCGCCGCAAATTTATTTTGAAACCAAAGCTCACAAATGTCCCCTTATTTCACTTCAAGTATCTTACTTGATATGTTAGAGCACAAATAGTCCATATTCAAGGTGAACCAAGGAGTTAGTCTTTACGTGAATTTGAAAACACTTAAAAACATCTTCTAACATGATCCTCAAAAGCCATTCATGAAATAGGATACCCAGGGACACTCATTCAAACTGGGGTGACTGAATTTTTCCTTTAAATCAAACTAGCATTGTTGAAATCTAAATTTGTTTCTAAAGCATGGAATCTAAAAGTAAAGAACGAATAGATGTAACTTTAAGGTCCAAAATGTGTGATATTTCCCCATCTGGGAGATTTTTCGACCGAACATTTTCTTGCAGGCCTACGCTGCGGAAACGCACCAACCGATGGTGGTTCCCCCTGTGTGGTACTTAGAGCGCTAGGGTGAAGCCAGCACAGGGTACCAGCACGGGATGCCATGCCACGGCCGAACAGTTCAGAAAATAATTGAAATTTTAGGTCATGTTATCAGTCCAAAGCTTTACTGAAGGTAACGCCATTTTACATCTAGGAAAACTTGAAATAAGAAAATTTTCCCAAAGAGGAGAGGTGTCATCCATCCCCTGAGGCAACATGCCCTTGAATTACACCGTACGAAAATAGAAAAAAAAATCACCAAATGATGAGGATTCCTACTTATATAATCAATTCAACACTTAACAAAGGTTTTTTTTTACCAAGGATAGCACCATTTTGCAACCACGCTACCTCACAAAGACAAAACAATCCCAGAGTTTAAAGCGTCATCCCCTTCCCTTAGAGACCACCTCTTGACTTACGTCCAGCCATTAAATAGGAAAAATATCACTAAAAAATGGCAATTTGTAAGGATATAATCAGTTCAAAGCTTTGCTGACGATAGCACAATTTTGCACCAAAGCTGCACCTAACATGTACCCCTCTCCTCGGCACCCTCCTACAGGATGGCACTCATGCACCGGTGAAAAGGATGGGTCCTCTCGGGTGTCAACTATCTGTAGACACGTCACTTACTAGTGTCATGAACTGCCCCGTAGCTATTTCGCCCAGGCTACAGCCCCTGAATAAATTCCATCGTGCAGAAACCGCTGTCATCAACATAGTACACAAAATAAAATTCCTGTTCTTGGCTAGATTCTGAACCAGGAAATGCCTGATAAGTATACAACCCAGCACCATTTCAGAAAAGCAAAATTTGAAGGAGCCAAGTAGTGACTTACATAATTTGAAATAAATATCAGCATGGATTATTTGTCAGTTTTCCAGCTTTGCTACTTTTCTTCTTGTCGAAGATGATTTTCTCAAAACGTTAAATCAATTCAGGAGCCCCACCGGCATGGCCCGGGGTCGCATGCAGCCCTAAAGGCCGCGTTTCAGAAACCCTGCTCTAGATTATTAGTGAGTCGAGGCACTGGGTTTGAGACAACGTAATCTGCAAGTGATGTGCAGATGAACTTACAGTTAAACTTAGTTTTATTCGGCATGTGGGCGTTCAAGGTTGGTGGTTAATATGGTGCTAGACGACAGGAAACATCATAATGACGCAAATAAGGTGGAAAAGAAAGATTGCCTTTCATCGCAGTTCGAGTTGTCCAGTGTTCCCGCGTGTAATGGTGGGTAAGTATAGATACTATGGCAGGTTCACATTCTGCATTTTTATTACGCATGTACGGGGTTCGGGATTTTGACACAGGATAGATTTCCTCAGTCTGTACACCTTTATTTACAACTAGATCTGACACGTCTCCCGGGTGTAGAAGTCGTTAGTATAGTGGAAAATATTAACACCAAGAAATAAGTAGGTAAAGCAACCTCTACAGAAGAGCGGTGCAACTGCAGTCCTTTAATCTGTCTGGTTAGTATAGTGATGAATGATCACCTGGTTACAAATTAAAAAAAAATAAAAAATGAAGGCTGAGTAAAATTGGTAAAAAGTTATGGAAAGCGAAACAAGTTAAAAAAGGTCCATTCTAATGTTAAGACCGTGTGGAGAGAGGGTCCCGAGCTTCATGATAAGCCTGTTTCGGCGGTGTGACGATCACGGTCAGAACCTCTGCACATTAAGGCTGCGGTACAAACCAGCTGATAAGGGTGGTGCCGTGGTGGATTGGCAGAAGGATTTTTACGTAGCAGAGACTGATAAGCAATTATCAGACCAAACTGCATACCCTGAACTTCCTTCTGACCCCGTTTCTGACAGACAAGCATTGGTTAAGAGGTCTGGAACCAACCTTTTTAAAAACAATCAACTTCCTAAATCAGCAGCGTCACTACTCCACCCTTGCCCACAAATCTCCAATTTCTATCTGCTTCCCAAAATCCACAAGGCAAACAACCCTGGTAGACCCATCGTTTCTTCCCACAGCTGCCCCACCGTTCTTATTTCTGAGTTTTTGGACTCTGTTCTCTTCCCGTTGGTATCAGCGTTACCTTCTTTTGTTCAAGACACTCCTCATTTCTTGAGACTTACTCAAGACTCAGTTTCCCGAAAATTGCGGTAAACGTCTGCTATTTACCATGGATGTTTCTAGTCTCTACACATCCATCCCCCATCATGCTGCTTAGTAAGCTATCCGCCATTACCTGGACCAACGACAATATACCCCCAAATTCCTACAACTACTTTCCTTTGCTTGACGAAACTTGTTCTCACCCAAAACTGTTTCCAGTTCAATGGGAGTTTTTTTTTTTTTTGTCAGGTTAAAGGAGTAGCCCTGGGAACCAAATGGGTCCTTCTGTTGCTTGCCTAACCATGGGCCACTTTGAAGAACAACTTTTCTCGCAGTATACCGGTGCTAACCTTTTCCTTTACAAAAGGTATATTGGCGAAATTGTATAAGGGCCCAGTGTGGTAGGTTCTCACTCATCAGAAGCCTGATGTAGAATGGTGTCATACAAACCATATCTGAAACCCAACAACACCCCACTTTGCGTCCACTAACAGAGACTAACGATCATCTCATCGAACGAAACCACATTCAATACCACAACACCCATATACCAAGAAGCACTACGAAAGAGCTGCTACGAGTACCACATTAAGTACAACAAACCTCAACCGCCTAACACCAGTCAACACACCAAAGCCACCAAACGGAGGCACACCAGAAACATAACCTGGGTCAATCCCCCCCCCCCCATTCAGCGACAATATCACCACCAACATTGGCAAGAAGTTTTTCAACCTTTTAAACAACTGCTTCCCGCATGAACACAAACTACATCCATTACTCAACAGAAACAAGGTAAAACTGAGCTACAGCTGCATGGCAAAC
Source organism: Holothuria leucospilota (assembly GCA_029531755.1). NCBI lineage: Eukaryota > Metazoa > Echinodermata > Holothuroidea > Aspidochirotida > Holothuriidae > Holothuria > Holothuria leucospilota. The sequence goes on from CM055982.1 coordinate 39,470,249, forward strand.
ATGGACCAAGTAATATCAGCCCACAACAAACACATACTAGCAAAACATAATACACAACCAGCAATGCAAAACAACTGCAACTGCAGGGCGCAAACCCAAAGCCCACTAGAGAGCAATTGCCTCGCCGATAATATAGGGTACCAGGCCACCGTACCATGCCACGACAACAACAACGAAGAACCATAAATTATAAATAAATGGCTTAACAGAAAACACCTTCAAAACCAGGTACACTGCACACAAGTCCAGCTTCAATCACAAAGACAAAAGAAATGCAACTACATTCAGCAAATACATTTGGAAACTAAAGGATACTAATGTCGAGCACACTGTAAAGTGTAAACTTATAAGCAAAGCCCGTGCCCACACTACATCATCTAAAACTTGCAGCCTCTGCCTCGAAGAAAAGTTCTTCATCATACACAAACCTTCCTTAGCCGCTCTTAACAAACGAAACGAACTCATAAGCTCCAGCAGACACAGAAATAAACATCTGCTGTGCAATTATTAAAACAGGTAGCGTATCTTTGTTAACTCGGATTGGTCGTATCCGTGCTTCAAAAGTAGAGCTCGACATCCAATGTAAGGTTAAAAACGGGAACGTACAAACCAGTACCAAACCTTTGTTTATATATATATTTATATACAGGTATAAGATAAGACAGGTCATTCCTCAGGACGAAGCGCATATATATATATATATATATATATATATATATATATATATATATATATATATTATATATAAATATATATATATATCGTTAGATCGTCCTGTTTGGCGAAATCGGTATACCGCCAATACAACCGGCAAACGAAAAAACAATAAAATACATAGGATTATATTTCCCCTTTTGGTTCCCGTAAGTCCTTAGTGTTAACGGATATATGCACGTAAGTTGGTGTGCTGTTAAGTAATTGCATAAACATTGTGTGTTAAATCGGACTTGCGTATAGAGTTACGCATTCCTATATAAAACAGTGCGTAAAACGTTAGGGCGAAACGGTTTTTTCGCCGAGGGTCTAGTTCTCCCAACAGTCGGGTTTTTTCATTCGGTTTTTCGCCTTAATATATATATATGTATATATATATATATATATATATATTTCTCTAATTCGGCACTTAGGGGGAAAGTTGTTGTTGAAAAGTCGACCTTAAGGGGAAAAAAATTTTCGGGTGAAATATAAGTTTCGCCTTAACGTTTCCACACACTTTTTCCATAGGAATACGTAAACTTACAAGGGCGCCCTCTTAGATTGACAAACTAAATGTCATTACTTCAAAGTTGTCAAATTTACGGACACCTAGCTGTTAACACGAACGGATGGCTTGCCATTGAAATAACGTTAATTATATTTTTAGACGTTAGGGCGAATTTATTTCTTATGTATTTTATTATCTTTTTTCGCCCTATGTACAAGCAGATATAACAATTTCCCCTTAAGGTGGGAATTAGCGTTATATATATATATTATATATATATATATATATATATATATATATATATATATATATATATATATATATATATATATATATATATATATATATATACGTATAAGATAAGACAGGTCATTTCTCAGGACAGAGCACGAATCGTCGCCTATTTTTACTCTTACTCTTAACGCATAAGATTAATTCTAAACAGTAAGAAAATAAAATTGGGACTGATTCCGCCCAGTCGCACTTCACTGACAGCTCCACACATGATAGTAGCCTGCGCAGCTATCCATGCCGTCATTTTTACGAGAACACGTAACAGAAGGTGAAGCGATACAAAAGAACGAAAGTTCACCGTGCAGATTATTTCATGTTTTCTATGTTTGCTACCATCACACGTAACGTGGACTGTGATTGGCTTAGAGTAATGAACCTTAGTCTACGTACCTTTCCGTGTTATACTTGAGAGTGCCAGGTATTACTCTTAGCCAGTTAAAGGGATTTGCCAGTGACAAAAATCAATGACTTCAAAAAATGCAGAAAATTTTTCTCTTCTAGGAGGTGAAAACCGCATCTCAATAGTTTGTAGCGTTTGGAAGATACTAATTTTCAAAGAAATGCAATTTTTTCCGAGATAAAGTGCATTATGGGAAATCTGTGATGTCATTGCGGCACATTAATTTGACAAAGCATTGAATTTCTTTATGATATTGACACTACTGTAGGAAATATTTAACAACTTTGTGTGTTATGCCGTACATGTGGTGTAGATTTATGCTAAACCTACATGGAAAGATATTCAAACATTCCAACAGTATCAAATTTCAAGGACAACAGGACATTCAATTATAAAGGAAAACAAAAGAAATCTGAGGCAATGTGCCCACTTAACATAACATTCTGTGACCTTGATGAGAACTGGAGGTATTTTTTGACAAACATAGGTAGTCTTTAATATTAGATATCTCGAGTTAGGAAAAGAGTATTGCTGCAGGGTTTAGAGGGTATGAACTGAATTTTTTTTTCTCTTTTACATGGGACCCTTGTGAAAAGCCACTGGAAAATGCCTTTAAAGCATACGTTACATCTGCATCGCTGTCAGCAAAGTGCGACTGGGCCGGGTCAGTCCTAATTTATGAACCTTCAAAGTTCGCTCTAGTGAACCATCAATCTAATGAACCCTACTTACAGGATTAACTGGTTGATTGAAAAGCAGCCTTTGGAATCTTGCACTTTAGTCTTGATCGCTAAAATGACATAGATTACTCTTGCCTTTTGCAAAAAATCAAAACTTATTTTGCTATTGAATTACAACTTAAACAAAGGTCTGTACTACTGACCCAACTAATTAATTGAGGTAACTATGAAGTCAAGTATGATACCTTGTAAAACAAAAACAAAAACATTTAACTTCATAGTAACAGCTGAAGAGAACTGAAGTGTTTTACCACATGTAACTATACATACAATTAGCATTCAATAGTACACCAGGGAATACGTAACGTAGCAAATGACAGAGCCTCTATGTAGCCTTAAATGTGGAAACTAAAAAACTGCAGCATTGAAAAAAAACACTCCATCTACATTTCCTCTGAAATTAATGAGCAATTATACATTTACAGTGATCTAAATTTCTCACTGCTTTCCAACCTCAGCTTTATAAGAAAAAATCAGCTCCTGTATTTACTACTTGCAAATAAATCACATAGCATTTACTCTGGATACAGTATATTTTAAAAATTAGTGCTGTGTACTGTACATAGGCACGAAAAAAGCTCTGTTTGTACCTGTATGGACTTGCATAAGGTTGAAAACTATGGAACTTAATTTAGTTTTGCTCATATGAAAGTGATGAGATACGTGCATTAATACAGTTATGTACAACGTACATCAACATTATGCTTATAGCACTTCTCAAATCATTTGTACTTTGAATTGATAATTTTTGTACCTGATGAAAGTAATTATTAGTTGTTTTCTCTTTACAGTATATCTGAAGGATTAATAGTGTACTTAAAGATGAGGATGAACAAATGCTAACTTTCTTGTCAGCTTATTAATGTGCAATAATTTTCAGCTGAAGCAAAACAAAATTTTGCTAAAAGATAGATGAAGGATAAACAACTTAAAACAAGTTCCAATTTCAAAATGGATTTTTAAATTCCATAATAAGTCACTCTTTTCATGAAATATGTCTGTTTTCTTTGGGGCTCATGTTGAGAATACCAGAGAGAGTGCCACTTTTGTCAATAGCCCGGACTATTTGTCGCACATGCGGCAAATAGTCAGTCCGTGCATCCCGACTACTTGTCGCACGTGCGACAAGGAGTCTGTCCTTGTCTTAGAGAATGCTATGTTTGTCAGTAATCCCTGACTACTTATCACATATGCGACAAGGGGTCAGTCCTTTTCCCATGGAGAATCGTAAAATAATGTTGTATTTTGCCGTAATTTTGGCAAGAAGTTATGAAAAGAGCTGTCCAGATAAGGGTAGAAAATCCATTTTGAAAATGAAACTTGTTTTAAAAGTTGTTATGTAAACTGTGGCATGTGAAAAAAATATATACAAGTTTAAAAGTACATTTGGAACTGAAAATCTTGAAACTTCTGTTTATATGTACCACGGGTGTACAATAGGGTATACAATAAGGCGTTTCACAGAAACTTGATACCTCTGAGTCATGTCAAGAGGACAAGAGGACGATAACCTGGTACTGATAATTTTTCATCATTTTCTGGCAGTCGACATGCCATGTGTCAATTCAACTATCTAAATTTGACTCAGCATCAGCACATGCACTCCAAGAATGGTATGGTGGATTTTTTCACTATACATCAATCTGAGCATCCACTTGATAAGATCGGAGGGACTTACATTGTTTCATTCTCTGTACAAATCATTCATTCCCATCTGCATGCAACCACTTTTTCTACAGTTACTCCTATGAGACTGTCAATCATATTTTGATGTCTGCAGAGAAATCATTTTTAAAAGGCCTACACATTTTCGAACAGAATTGATCTCCTTGAATAATCTCTCCCTGCTTAATACAAAATGAACTAAATTTTCTGTATTTCAGGAAAAATGGAAACAGAAATATCAGGGAGCTAGGTCGGATGACCCCACTTTGGCCCAAGAACTCAGTACTGACACTCTGTACTAGGCTTTACGTTACTCGTGACTTAGCCCATTAACTCGATGAGCTACCTCTGAGTACCACATTTTTAAGCCACAGAACTCTAGAAAGGAGACGAATTTATTTCCCGCCTTGTTGACGTTGACTAACGTGCATCGTCAATGTAAATGTGGTGCGTAGGCCATTGTTTTTGGGTGCAGCCCGAATGTTCAATTTGCTGCACTTGTCAGGCGCAAAGCCCGCTCTAGATATACCATTATGTGATCACAGCTGGTGAAAAGGAAAATACCTTTAAAATGTATCGCATTGAGGAACAGGAAAAAATTTAATATGCAGGAGTCGAGTACCTGTGTACTTGTCAGAAAATAGGCGAAGTTTATTCGTGAAGTGTAACGATGGCGCCTAGGTTGACGAATTTATCACTGTTATCGTTAGTGTAACGTTAGTGCTGGTTGGCTTTTCCTACTCCTCCTAGCCTAACCCGATAAGCGCAAGTTGACATCACTACGAGACAGAATTGATAGCGGCCTAAAGCAAAGCTAGATAACATTTGAATACTATATGCGGACCAATAGCGTGAAGAGTATATGCTACATTTCACACATTAATTTTGTGTTAGACATCAAGATGCTAGCCTACTTAGGCTTGGCTTTATAGTGAGGTCACCAATTCTTTAACTCATGTTCCAGGGTAGCATAATGACGTCATAGCTTCTGGAAACAGTATTCCGAGTCCTTTCTCCCTTTTTAAACAGATTATGTGAACCCTAAACTTTTTCAAACCCTCATCCTGATTTTAAAACAAGATAAATAAAATCACGAAGAAGCATTGGCTGTCAATGCCACCTAAAGTATTTCCAAAGCGTTCTACAATAAGTAAATATATGGGAACAGACGCTAGGTCTAGGACTGCCGTTTGCGTATACCAGATGCTGAATTGGATTATATCAAATTTCCTCCTCCTCCTTCCTCCTCCTTCCTCCTCCTTCCTCCTCCTTCCTCCTCTTCGTAATGTCTTAAAATAACCTAAATATAACTGAGCAGTGGACATTCGTTAACGATAGAATTTAATTGCTAAAAATATTATGAGAACAAATTTGAGGATGTGTTTTTAGAGGGGCGGATAAATTTTGGAAGCGGCAACTATTTTTAAGGTCGGCCATTTTTAACTTGGAGGCGGAACCCCTCTAAAACCTCCTGTGGAAAACACTGGGATCTAATATAAAAAGATGCAAAATATAGCACCATTTTGCATCCAAGCCCTTTGAGTCACTCACTCCCCTTTTACCCTTCCCAGGACGGCGTTTAAAAATCAGGATGATGAGTCGACTCCCCCACCAAAAGCCTGGCTACGCCCCTGTTGCAAACATTGTTAAATGAGTTTGCCAGAGAGAAGTACGTACAAATTTTGATCAATTTGGATGGTAAACTTTAGAGAATTGGAAATTCTCCTTACGTAAAATAAAAGACCTTTCACTGGGTGATAGGTCATAATCCCATTGCTTTTTAAAACCTTTAAGACTTGGATTGCAAGCAAATTTATATAATACTCTACCTCATTGGAATCTTCTCACAGTCCACCGAAACACCTGTTCGACCCCCTCTCTTTCTCTCTTTTGCTCTTTCGCGCTGCTTGAAAGACCATACTGGGGGGTCACTACAATATGTTTTGTAGACTAAGGCTGAAAACAAGAACATTTCGTTAAAGCATCCAACCTTGTACAATCGTATCATATAACAATTGAGAAAGTAGCATACGTGTAAGTGGTGTACGCAGTGTAATGAGTGTGGCCTTACATCAATCCTGGTCCCGGGATTGAATCCCTCCGGAGGCAGCTAATGTAATTCGTTTGAAGATGTTCTCCGGTTCTTGATGGCTTTGTGTGGTTGTTTTATTGTAGCGAGTTCTCGCGTACGTGAATTGTCCTACAAAATAATTAGGTTTATTGGTTACTTTTCGGCATCGTGAGGATCACGCGGTCACCACTCCTTCCAATCTTTGGGGACTGAAAGCTGGTCCAAAGACTGAGTCACACTCCCGTCCGTCGTATGTGGACCATGAATGGCGGTACCTGGAGCAGCCCAGGACTACACGCCTGCTTTGATCGTAATCTCTGGGCACTAGGTATCGCCGGTGTACATCCACGATCACACGGTCAGGCCTCTTGAACCCGTAGCAATCAAGTCAACTTAAATTAATATGAAAAGAGTAGTCACCTAGAAACTTGAACCAACTACTCTTCCTTGTAATCTTCTTTAACTCAGTTTAACTCAGCCCAGCATGGCAAAAGATGTGCATTATTCTATGATAGTTATTTTCTACAGAATTTATTTATAAAAGAAAGAATAATATAAAATGTAATGGCCGAGTATTGTATATTGATTGTAGACTGGACTTCGATTCGGTGCCGACAAAAACCTGGAGGCAGTCTACAGGCTAACAAACGGTTTAAGTAGTTGTAGGTCAATCATATTCCACAATTTTGCATGCAATATGAACAGGTCATGCAACATAAAAGGCTTATCATGTCGTGTCGCAGTTTGCAAGGGGCGTACGTATAAGGCCATAAAAAACCAAAAGGGCTAGATATAATTATAATTTCCAAGAAAATAAACAAGCACGGTAGCCTAAGGAGTTACTTCATACAAGTGTTGGCGAAGGGTTAGTTGATACACGTATCAGCAGGTCAGTTGATACGTATCAACTAACCCTACCCCGACTGTATCAACTAACCTATGCATGGCTTTTTTACAAAACACACTGAACCCACATGCTTATTAACATTATCATGGAAGTAAAGCAGCTTAAGCTGAAAGTAAATTTTATCAATTATAATAAAACAACGAAAACTCCTGCGAAATCCTTACAGTGTTCTCACAAAATCTGTGCTTAACTGTAACTGCTGCTTTTACTCAGGAGAACAAAATTTGGTTTCCTTTTAGTATCTGACCCACTGTGTCTGTAGCTTTAGGAGCTACTTGTCAGTTGTGGGTAATTCAGTGAGCTAATAAATAGAGGGCGGTATTTACATATTGTTTGCTTCTGGAGGCTGGGAAGGACAGTGTATCAACTAACCTGGTGTATCACCTAACCCACCTCTACCCTGCAACAGTCCAAGTATGGCACCAGAAAGTCAAGAAAAAAAAAACAGAATTAAAAAAGCCCAGGTCTAGACGACAGTTACCAGTCTGCATGGCTGCGATTATGTGGAATTTGGGTTTAATTGAATGGTCCAAGCCGACAGCAGAATCAAGCAAGGACTCTCCCGTGATTGGAGAGCGATATTCCTTAGAATCCAATCAATACATTGCATTCATATAACATATGACACCAAATTTCTTACAGTATCTAAAAAGGTTTCCGTCCTTCAAACGCAAATTTGTTCTAAATAATTGCTCTTTCCGTAATAATGCTTTCAGCCTAAGGTTATCCCACTCACATTTTGTAAAGTCCGGAAGGACGGCTGTTGTTAGACCAGGGAGGCTATGGAAAAATACAAACTCCCTGGTTGGACACTAAGAGATGTATACGGAATCGGATTACGCAATGTTGTATTCCCAAATTAATACGTATTTAGTACACTTACACGTATACCTCACCTATGCGTGTGCTATACTTCTGCATATACGTACACTTCACCTCGTGTTTGGTCTGGTAGTAGAGCATCCGCCTCTCACGCTGGAGTCCCGAGTTCGATTCCCAGGTCGAGTATTACCAAAGACTGTAAAAATGGAACCTTCTGCCGTTGTGCGTGATGCTCCGCATAAGGAATGGAGTAAGGGAAAACAAGCCAGTGAGCCACAACTGGAAAAAAGACCGTGGCCGGCTCGACTTGAACCAGTTGGTTGGAAATTGGGCCGTTAAAGCTCATCTAACTAACTAACGTACACTTGAATGCACACGTCACTGAAAAGGAGGTCAAGCATGCATTTTGTAAAATATGGGAGCAAGCTCTTTTTGTATCATCAAGTGATCATGGTCAACTAGTTTCGCAATCATAGCAAGATCAAGAAGAGTGACCACTGGAAATCGGCGTCGCTGATCTGATTGAATCATACTCGAGGTAGGGTTTGTACCACGGGAATAACTTTATGAAGGTAACCTCCTCATGGGGGTACAGGCTGTCTATGGAGAGGTAACACTGATAATTTTCCATAAGTCAGGGTTGCTCAAATCCTAACTGATGCTGCTTTTTGAAAATTTAAATTGAATTTTGGACTCACAGTTAGCCGGAGCCGAAGTCCTCTGATCCCCCTCAGGTAAACGGCGTTATAAGCATCATAATATTTGTTACCTGATGTCTCGTTCCCAAACCCCGGCCTTTTGCGTGGGGCGAAAATGGCGCCAAGAATCGAAGGAGGCCGAGTGTACCAAATTGAGGTGATGCGCTGGTATTGGCAAGGTCTCATATTACAATTTATTTTCCAACCCACCGTTTAAACCAAATTTAGACTCTATAGGCAATTATGAAGGCCATTTAAGAGAGGGGAAAACCTTAGATTGCTCTTGGGATGAAAGCCCATCTTACCATGTACAGTCAAGGATCGATCCCTGAACCTGACGATTGCTAACCCGAGTTACTTCAAACGAATTTCCCCGCCTGTAGCCCACTTGTCCTAAGCACCAAAGCGAAATTGGTATCCTTTCAGAATGGATGCTCTTGTTCTCTTATGAGTATCAACCAGTTTAAAAGATTCTTTCCTTATGGAAACGAAAGGGCTCTTCCTTAGAAGGCCAAAGCTCTAGTATAATAACATAAAGACTGCTAGCTGATACCCTTGTATCTTCTCTCAGTGCTGCCTGGAAAACCGTTCAACTGGACCAAAAACCGTACTCAAAATCTATATCTGGTTTCATATCTGGATACGTCTGGCCAATATAAACTTTGATATGACCACATCAAGCCAGACATGAACCAGATATAAGTATCTTAAGACAGACAGACAGACAGACAGAGACAGACAGAGACAGACAGACAGACAGACAGAGAGACAGACAGACAGAGAGACAGACAGACAGACAGACAGATAGATAGATAGATATCACTTTTAGTATAACCATGTCAAGACATGTATCACTTGATGATAAACCATGCTGGATATACATATCAAGTGTTACATGGCCATAGCAAGATAGACATGACTTGATAGACAACATAAAAAATTGAGCCATATTCACTTTATATGGGCCATATACAACCTTTATGTTGCATCAAGTGGGCCCAATTTTTGTGGAAACCATTTACAATCCCATGTTTGATCCAGGTATGGGCAAGGATCAAATTTCCATTAATAGACCTTATATAGGTTTTGAGTGAGCAAAAAATCATAGAAAATATTCATCATTTATATGAAAGGTTGACCATTCTAATCGACTCTTGTTAAATTATTTCATTTTTGGATCTATGGAACTACTTGCAGTATTCTTTGCAACTATTTATGCACCAGGAAATAATCCTATTAAGTAAAGAGAATCTGATCGGATTTAACATTTATGTGTCAACGGTGGTATCAGCAGGGAGTTCTGTGGCAACTCCCTGCTAAGACATTTCTAATTAATAGTTTATTCCTGATGGTTCAAAAATAAAAAGTAAACCAAAGGACAGCTCCTTCTCGATCAAAGGGTACATCATAATATGTGTTACTACATGGCAAAATAGCACAACTGCATGCAAAGCGGCGGTTTTATTTTAACTCTGCATGTCGACGTAGGAATTTTCTTTCACTGACCCAGAGATCCGATTTTTTCTGTGACAAACAAATAAGAGAGTATAGGCCTAGAAGAGGGAGACTGTGGAAAAACCTGACTTTTCCACTCTTATTTTCAACCATCAATCTCACTAAGCTTTGCAGTGAGAAACTGAATACTCTTGTGTGGTGTCGCATCTCATTTACCCACACACGCTACTCAAATTTCTATTTAAATGTAAACGCAAGGAGTAAATATTTGAACACATAAGGTGACAGTTTTTTAGGAAGTCTTCATCACTTTTTCCCACATTTTACTACATTTTTGAGAAAAAATAGCCAACATTACTCGGAAAAGAAAATTTTGTCCCAGATCGGAGAAGGCTGCAGCCCCCAGCACTCGTCTTTAATTTTAAACTGATTACATAAAAACTGTGCAATATCTGAACACTACAGCATTGGCTTGTCAGTCAAAGCTATTTGAAAAGTATTTTTTGCGAAACGTCATGAACTAAATGTTCATTTTTAGCTACTCCTGGTGGGGGGGGGGGGGAATAATCTTTGGAAATATCAAAATTTACTTGCTTTTGAAATTTAAATGTGTAAATCGTAAACTAATCAGTGACATTTGCATAAAATTAAACACCAAATTTACTAGCTTTCCGTTCCCTTTCCCTAATTAAGCCATTGGTGAATTCTTCTACGATTAAATCACTGTCACATTACACACTAAAAAAACCTCTTTGCTTGAATCAGTATGGTATAGGCTGCGTTATAAGATTTAATGCATTTTATTCGGCGAATACATTAAATGTTTTGAGTGTAATTGATTTATGCCTTCATTAAAATTTTAAACAAACAAACAAACACATTGAATTGATCAGTATTGTACCAACAAGACATCAAAGACTGCTGGTAGTCTCCGAAGTTCACATATTTTTTACCTACTGACATAAATTTTCGACAGTAAAGACAAAAAGTTATCTGCTATAACAAATGCCACCAACATTCTGTAAACATCCGCATACGGGTAGCACTGAGGATTTTTCTGGCCTATTTACCAAACCTGTTGCGTAAATCCAGTTGTTAAAGATGCAATGTTCGATAGGTAATCCGGAGAATAACTCACATTTGATGAAGAAAGTTGTGACAAGTATTGCGTACTAGAATAAATGATATTAATAGATTGGGGTTAAGTGAGTTTAGGTTAAGTTACTCTTTTTTTCAAATTAAACGTCATTGCGTCAATTAGTATAATGCCAGCATAAAATCTTATACTGCTGGATGTTCAATATTAAACGACTACACAACACCCGAATCTGTGGGACGATTTTTTACTCAAAAATAGTTAAAAAGACAGTAACGTGTCATGGGGAGGACCTACTCAGTTCTCTTTCAATCGACCAGTGTCAATCCCACCGAGGATCTGTTGGCTTCTTCATCACAACCAAAAGGCAAAGTTTGAAAGTAGCTAACAAAATGGGAGATGACTTTTCTGATGCCAAAATTACATCTAATGTACACAGTTGCTGCTAACTGTTATACAATTACAGAGATTTACATTAAAGTCTTCTTAAAAATTGACTTTTGTAATTGAGTTTGAAGGTTAAAGCTAAGATTGCATTTTGAAAGAAAACAAAACTATTGGGTTAGTAAGCGCTTCAGTACTCAAGTATGCAGAGTGCTAAATAGGTGGAACACACTTGCTTAAAACAACTTCTAAAGTTGGCCATCTGTTATCTGCGATAAAAGAAAAAGCACACCAAATTATCCTCCCATGTATTGTTATCAGTTCTCCTGTTGATCAAGCTATACCAACAAAACAGGTACCACATTTTTTAAACATTTACGACGCTGAGTTCTATATTGAGTTGCCCGTCAGTGTTCATGGATTTTTATGTCCTTTTAGTAAACCTATCATTATTTGATAACCGAGCTGTAAATTTATTTAAGTTTTCTTGTCATTTTTATTTCAGTCTGACTGTGTTTTATTTCAGTCTGGGTTTTAAAAATTTTCTACTTGATTCCTGTATTATCGTTAGATGTTAATCCTGTTCCCAGGAATATGTCAGTCTCCCAGGTGGACTTTACACAACTTACCTTCCTACAGACGTTCTTCACTGACGTCACAAATACATGTGACAACAGAGTCGTCCATACAGCACGTCGAATTTATCGCGCGCAACGTACATGTACGTTGTGTACAAATGTATTGGTCAAAGGTTAAAATGTGCAGTACATTCCTTTTGAAGAATGTTTTCTTGATGATAGGGGAAGCTTGTTGCGTTATCGTCGAGGTAAATCACAGACCAATAGTTTTTTTTTATTTTTTTTTAATCGATTCCAACAAATGTACAACGAAGAGACATGGGTTTTTGAAATTCCTCAGAAAAAATACTGAAATCAGGAGTGCACATACTAAATTGCCTAGTGCTCACTTCATATACGCTGAGCCACTAAAGATAATACGATAGAGTTTTTCATTGCGATTGTTATGAAGTATTTCAAGTACACACATGTAGCCCACACGCTCTGAGGCTACACCTACACGTAAGTACAATCGATCGTTAATGGTTAAGAAAGAATTCTTTTTGATTTGAAAAGGAGGAACAAAACATTTGCACGCTTTGGCCGATACTGTGTATATACAATGTAGATCTTGTGCATACACTAAGTTTGAAGTACAAAATGGTGATACAGGTAAAATCCAGTCCATGATGATGTCACCTGAAGAAAATCCATATTGATTTATTTTTCAACGTTTTCACATATAGTAATGAAATTTAAAGATTATAAGTACAAGTATTTGCAATAAGACAGTATTACACTAAAAATATTTTGAACACAAGACAAGGTGAAAATTTTCAAATATTCTACTCATCAAAGACTCTGCGTTGAATCTGTATCACTTAATAGAGATACTTGAGGTAAACTAGGTAGGGCACTTAAGTCTCGTTCAACAGGTGCGTTACCAAAAACGACTAAAGAACAGGCAAAAAATATGAACGGCCCTTCCAAGGAGAACGTTAACAAGCTTAACCAGTCTCCCAAGATACAATCAGAAAGGGAAAATCTATTACGTAAAGTTCCATTTGCATAATTATATACAAGAATATAAACCTTAATTACTGCCATTTCAAGTAAACACAGTACGTGAGCTGTTTTAGATTATCAACTTTTCGTGAAGCCTTTGGGCTTAATAATGTGAGACAGATAATCAAGCAGTTTAGAAAAGTTGACAACTACCTGAATCTCAAGTTCAATCTAGGCGTAGCTGTAACCCCACCATTCTGGTGACTTACTGGAGCATATTGTGTTTCCTTATCCATTGTCTGAGGCCATAGAGGTTTAAGCAATTTAAAATGTATATTTGCAAAAGGTGCGACAATCAATTTTGTCTTCAGTCTAACTGAAAACCGACTATTTTTAGAGAGGCCAGTTCTTCATAACTAAGCATAAACCCTAACACAATGTGAAAAACGTAATGAAATTTTGGAGGGCGCTAATGTTACATATAAGGTTTCTTACACAAGAAAACGATTTGTCAGTTTAATTAGTACTTAACAGTCAGTGGGCATTGTTTCTCGCATATTGACGTATCGAATACACAGTTGCAATGTATATTACAAAATTTTGCCGTGTTTCACTTGGCATCATAGTTGGAGGTTGCTGCTATGCATTTATTTCCAATGGATCGTTTAAATCTAGTGGCGTTTTATTTGACGATACGGTCAAACTCTACAACACGTCAAACGTTTTTGGAGGATGGGTTTTCAGTCTTCAACTTGCTCTGGGTTGTTTTGTTGGTAATATTCTTTTTCGACTTTGTTTAACATAAATGTTCAACGTTTATGATATGGAAAAATTCACATTATGTAAATAGGTGATTTAGATGAAAATTATAAACAAACATTATTTGCAACATGGTTTCTTGTGTACAAACAAAATAGGTAGATGGCCAGGCACTTTGGGAGAAAACTATCTTGCAGTTTAATGAAAATTCACTTTTGTTTGTTTTATTGTTCCATCATTATAATAAAAAGCAGCATTCAGCTCTCCAACCGACTCGGAGAAGTACATTTCTTGCATGAATCAGGAGTTTGAAAAGCATCGATATGTACCTTGGTACTCTTTTAGGCTCAACGCAAAGTTGAAGAAGAAACCACCGGTATGAAAATGAACAGCCAGAATATTGATTTTCCTTGCCAATGTATGACTTAACTATTATCAGTGGCAACAGAAAGCAGAGTGTGTTAATAATAGTGAGCATAATTCAAAATTGCACATTCACTTATTAACGTAATAAGAAGTTGCGTTATGAAAACTTCGAGACATAGAAATGTTAACCTTGCAAAAGAGAGTTTTTCGTTTGACCTTCTTAAATTTCTTACTGGACTATTAGCCATTTAATTTTCTTTTTCGAATATATGAAATATAAGAAACATGATAGCATTTGTTTGTCTGAATTAAGTCTCAAGCGTGTTTTAAGGTTTCTCCTTTAAGAGCAAAGCATTTCAGTGCTTGTTTCAAGACTTCATACACAATGGCGTAGATACAGGGAGGGGAACTCGGGATGCAGCCCCCACGAAATCTCAGAGCCCCATCAGCCCCCACTGATGATCGGAGATATGTTGAAAAAATATGACAACAAATATATAAGCCCTAAAAGTTGGATATCCAGTACCCCTCCAGCCCCGCAACATAGTAAACTCTCGCTACGCAGTGGCATAGCTAGAGGGGGCAGGGGGCAGAGTGTCCCCCACAGAAATTTTGAGGACGCAATGGGCGATGTTGAAAAAAATGAAGGAAAGCAAAAAAAAACGAAAACAAAAAAAAGGCGAGAGGAGGAAGGGGTGGGAAGTTGGTGGATCAGAGTGAGACGGGGTAGGGATCTAGGTCTCGGGGATGAGTAATGACGGTGGAATCCGCAGCAGAACGGACGGCATATTTATTTATGCAGGATGCATTGGCAATAGGTCCCCGAAAAGTCAATCAAAACCATGGATATTAATGTCATCTCGTCTGGAAACCGTGTTCAGGATTTCTTCTCCTTTTTTAAACAAATTATGCCTTGAGGACTGAATCCTAGCCCTTTTGTCGAACCCTAATCCTGATTTTGAAACAAAATAAATAAATCCCGAAAAAGTATTGGTTGTCAATATCATTTTCACTCGGAGGATGAGCCGCCCCTCCAGGGGTGGCGCTAGGTGGGAGCAGAAGGGCCATGGACCCCTGTCGGGGAATTTTTACAGTTTCGTCGGGGAGTCTTAGTCGATACGGTAAAGCATGCAGTCCCCGAAGGCGACAGTCGCCCCGACGGTTTACCTGATTTTTGCTCTCAAGAGGACAACTTCTATAATAAGAACCCAAAATTTTCGGCGCGTTACGCGCGCTGTAGGGTCACTCCATTTTCTTCAATATTTCCATTCCATATAGCTAGATATCACAAGTCCTGTCGACCTTACCAAGTAACATGTAAGTAGAGTACACCTCAGCTTATGTAGAGTTCGTGAATTTCATCCCATAGCGAAATGCCTAGTTGCTGTTCTCTAATGTGTGTCATGCTGTTTGGTCACTTGGTGAGCAGTCCAGTTGGTTTCGATACAATTTATGTTATCCCCGATAAGGTCTTCAATACCTACAGTTTTCTTTCTTCCTTTTTGTTCTTAATGATTACATTTGTTTTGTGGAAACCTACCAAAAATTTTCGCCAGCTTCGCGCGCTTTGCAGTTTCAAGATTCGGATTCAAAAGAACGATATCAGTGCGCAACTTGGCTCTTGAAGTATGAAGTGATATTATGCATAATATTCCTTGCAATGGCATGGGATAGTTATAGGCTCCTTCAAACCCCCTTCTCACCATGCACCCCTTCCACATAGTGGGTTGTCGGAACTTGGGGTCGCTGGCATGATGGCCCGGCCCCCGTTGGGAAAACTTCTGTCGCCACCCATGGTCGGTTTACTTATTTTGGCTTTCAAAAGGATCATTTCTGAGATAAAACCCACAATTGTCGGTAGGCTTTGCCCACTCTTCCTCAGTTCCGTTGCTTATAGCAAAATATAGTACAATGTCATTTTATTTCCGTAAACCAGTTAATGTTCTCTTATGTCTGTCGTGAGTTACGGCTAGTGACCGAAGGACGGAAGTAAAATGTAAGTTATGTCTGATTGGGCCCACCTGCCTGAACAATTGACCTATATAAGTTTTAAACAAGTACAGATTCTCTTTAGTGTAGCCTTACCCAAAAAGGTTTTGCCCGCTTAGCGCGCTTTGTAATTTCACAGTTTACATTCCGGATAAAAGCAGTAAATCTATGTTCCTCTAGTATGTACAAATTTTATGCAATATATGCCCCCCCCCCATGGCATGTTATAGTACACAGGTTTTCTTCCAATCAGACCTCGCAATCCCCTCGACGGCATCGGGGCTGTGGAGGTTTCTGTTCCCGGCCTCCCCGTCGGGGAGTATGACCCCCTTCAAATAAACCCTGGCGTCACCCCTGCACCCCTCTTTAAACCCCTGTGGAGACGACTGGGATCTAGTATAAAAAAAGAACCATTTTGCATGTAAGCCCTTCAAGACAGCAAAAAAATGTCAATACCCCTCCGCAAGGACTGGGGTCACGAATGGGAACGATGAGTCGACTTTGTTCCCCCCCCCCCCCACACCAAAACCTGGCTACGCCCCTGTCGCTACGCTACTGTTTATACAGTTACAGTAATGGTTAAAACAATGCAAAGCGAACTATGAGTTACGTTTCATGTAATTAGTCCAGTATGTAATACATACGATATAATAGAAAATCTGTGTTACCTCTAAATGAAGACGAGTTAATTTTTTGTTTAGATTTAGTTCACAAATATCATTTTCGTTTTCTTAAGATGACTTTTAAGAGCGATGGACACATTGCCATAAAATACCCTCGTTTATCAAATGTACCAGAGAGATTCTGGGTTGTTTTTAAACTATCTGGGTTGTTTTTTAACCTAACCACAAAGTTACTTACTAAGCATAACCAGACTACAATATTGCTACACCCTGTAGTCTTGCGTGGTATATGAAGTCTGCATTGGAAACTAATGATTTTGCAAACATTGAAACGTTTTGTAGATTTCACTTATAATTTGTTAGCTACATTTTATCATTTACCAATTACTATTAAAAAGTTACATGAAATTGGTTTTATCTTTTGCAAATTATTTGAATTCTAATCGGTACAGTTGTTTCACCTCAATTTATACGACAGCCGCTATCAGTGGTGCCATGCTAAGAAATGTCAGCTACAGAGCAATGGGAGTTACTGGAGGATTTCTGTTTGGTCTCGGTTTTGTTTTTGTTGGTATATTTGCGGAACAAGTTTGGCAGCATATTATCTTCACTGGAACAGCAGGTAATGAGGTTTATTAATATGCCACTGTTGCAATAATCGTATATATCTTTTACCATATTATATGTGTTTTGAGCCAGCCAGCTACTACCGATTGGATAACGATAGTAGCATTTAAATCAACCGTAATTGCGTTTTCAAATAGGACAAGCCAAAACCTATCAGTTATTGCATTTGAGTGACATTTTCTTAACGTGTTAAATTTTTAGCCAGCCCAAAAGAAAATGTAAATTTATTTGTTCAAAAGAAGAAATCCTAATATGGCACTTTTAATAGCTCAGTGAGGTAGAATACATGCCCTTGGGGTCAAGAAAGAACACGTCAACTACATGAATCGTTAATTGTTCTTTCATATTGGTAAAGAACGTCAAGTTTTACAGGTTTCATATTACTGCAACTTCTTTCACTCTCTCGTTTTTCCTGTTTCCACAACTATTTCATTACTACCCAAAAAACATACTCAGGTCATGAGGGAACTAAATCAACATTTTGGGTTAATTCTAACCCAATTTGGGTCACTTTGGTCCTTACTTAAATCAATGTGTTCTCCAATAAGTTTTGTCGGTTCTATGCTGACCCAACTCTGGGTCATTTTGACCCAACCGCTTTAACAGTATTATGTTGTCAATTCACCATTTCGTATTTTATGTTTATTTAGAATCCTTTAAATAACCATAGTTATTTTGGAGGTAATTTAAAGAGAGACTTTAACCTTTTGTTTTTACAGCCGTTGGTGCTGGATTGTTGAATTTTGCTTACTACTTGTGTTACTGTGAACATTTTAAAGACAATTTTTCATTTTGGTTTTCAATGAGAGAATTATTTAATTTTGTTGGAATAAGCTTGATGCCTCCTTTGGTAGAAGTTGCACGTTCCAATTATGGATTTCATGGAGCGTATTTGATTTTAGGAGCCATCACCTGGAACACTACAGTCTGCGGAATGTTGATGCGGCCACCAGTTCAACGTACAAGCGTTCACAATAAAGACTTTGAAGGAAGTGATAGTCGGCAAGAAATAAACAATAGCCTTGCGGGCAGCAAGCAAAATGAGGACGTGTTTTGTGGTATTTCATATTTAGCAAAATTGCCTTCATTTGTTCTCTTGCTTTTCATTCACTGCATCATTTGTTACAACTTTGTGTCTTGGGCAATATTTCTAGTACCTTACGGAGTCTCTCTTGGCTTTCGCCCCGACGTTGTAGTGTTTCTTTCTACAGCAGGAGGCATTGGGGGATTCTGGGGT
The DNA here is from genome assembly GCA_029531755.1 of Holothuria leucospilota. NCBI lineage: Eukaryota > Metazoa > Echinodermata > Holothuroidea > Aspidochirotida > Holothuriidae > Holothuria > Holothuria leucospilota. Next base: position 39,489,148 of record CM055982.1, read on the forward strand.
AAGGTTAGTCTTCTTGCTGTGTTTTACTGTGATGTAGGCAATACGCTTGTGCTCTTTGTTGTTCCAGCATTTACTTTCACTGTAGGGTTGATAGGATACATCTTCACCACAAACTATTTCTTATTGCTTGCTTCGTCAATAATTAGTGGATTCTCTATTGCATTCGCCGAGGGTGCAGCAAGTGCCGTACTCCCACACTTTATATGCCGATGCCATTTGCGCCAGGGGATTGCATTCAGCTATTTGTGCACTGGAATATTTTTCCAAACTAGTGGCATATTATCTGGTGAGTATTGTACAAGTTCAAATATTTGAATCAACCGTCTTTATATACATATACATATGTAACAAATATAACATATTGCACAAAAAGTCATATGTGACAGTTTTTTCTGTACATTGGAACGTGATGTTGTTGCATTGCCTCATCTAAGACTTCTACTTAAAGGTCTTATTCAGAGGCAAATAAGGGTCTTGTAGTCGACTCAAAAGCATAATGTTAGGTAAACTAGATTTTTATACTATTTTTCTACGAAAAAATATAAGCGGAAAATGGCGTTTTCTATTTTAATCATTTTCTGAAAACTTTACTGTTTTGGCCGAATCTGAAACGATAAGGTCACGTGATTTCGTCGAAAGGTCAACTGTGACGTCACTGGTCGGAGTCGGGTCGACCTCAAGCCCACAGCATGTAGTATATTACCGCAGCATGCACTGTATCATCTTCAGTAGCTAGTATGTATATCACAGGCCAACTGCTACTGTGCTTTTCTCTTGGAAGGTGATCGGAAGTGGTGAAGAATTGTATAGTCTCTGGTTGTTTTACTACAGAGAATAACCCAGGGATCAGCTTTTACCTGTTTCCAATGTGCAGAGGCACACAATCTCGTCTTCGGGCCCAAGTCACATTCGATAACCCTTAACTGCACACGGGTTTTCTTAACGTTCACCGCCATACACAATTATAACCGTACTGTATTATATATATATATATATATATATATATATATATTTATATATATATTTATATATATATATATATATATATATATATATATATATATAGATATATACAGCATTTTGCACTCTGTCATACATGGCCAAATTACGCTACATACACAAACCAAGTGCAAAATTTTACAAGTAATGTTCTTCAGATTGTCATCTAAAACTCTTACCTCGGACCTTTAATCCTTCCTAATCCTTTCAAATTATGTGTTTTCTTTGCATTGGGGTAGAATTTACGCTACCCTTGCTTCAATCCCAAGAATTTTTGCTGATTTTTCAAAGCGATGCTTGAAAGTCGAGCTTACTTGTGTGGTCAGAATTTATACAAGGTACTACACCTGTTGTGAAACTCCCATACTCGGCCAGATGAAAAATGACGGATATGATTTCGTTTCGACTACCTCTTTGTTGAGCTAAAACAGCCAATTTGGGGTCTTTTTGGTAGAATTTTTGAACATTTCTTAAAAACTACACAACATTGAGGCTTAATCTGCTCAAAGTGTGCTTTTTATACCTTTGTCTCATAAAGAAAAAAATGTGGATTGCGAGTCTCACAGAAGGGTATGATCATTAGGGTTGAAACTGTTATGTAAAATTTCGCGATTTTTGTCATTTTTTGTAAAAAAGATTACGCTATTTAGAATGACTGTACCAACTCCGGCGAAAGACGTCACATGCTTGACCTAAGCTACGCCCCCGTTTTCATTCAGTCATTTGCAAATACGATTTTTAGCCGTTATGTCCAATTCTCAGAACAAATTTTCTCAGTAATACCAAGAGCTACTCCGAAAATTCAAATTGTGTGTTAGACCGAACAAGTAGTAGTTTCTGCTCACTTCAAATGAGACGAAAATGTATTGCCTCTGAATAAGACTTTAATATGAGAAGAAAATATTTTTAATTATTTTGAATACCATTTATGAGACATCTGTTCCCTGAAAGGCTTGTCAAACTGTTGTAGTCTATATTGCCCGCGTTTAAGATTGTTTAATCTCAATTTTTCTGGCTGATTTTAATAATAATTAGCACTGCTTTTAAAGATTTGTGAGTACTATTTCAGTTGTAGTTATGACTATAATTCCGTTTGTTATTATTTAAACAAACGCATGAATATGAAGTCTCTTTTTGAGGCATTGTGAAAGTTACACATTTTCACCACAAAAATAATACTCTGATAGCCCAAGAAGTATGTTCAACTTCTGACTTCCTCCTGTTTGTCTTTACAGGTGCCATTTTGGATGTAACGAATTCATTTTCTCTTGTCTTTGGAGTAATGACCATTTGGAACATAGTCATGTCTGTCTTAGCCATTGCAATGTTTGCATCAAATTCAACATTGCCTAATTGTGAACAGTAAAAATTCCTTTACTAACAAATCTTTTTTATAACATTACAATGATTATTGCTTGTTACCCCCCCCCCCCAAAAAAAAAAACAAAATCACTTGCTTTGCTGATCAGAAGTTAGTACAGAGTTACGGAGTGTATCGTCTTTTTGAAATATTTAAGTATCCTCTATTCATGCAAAACGTGTAGCACTCTAAATTAATAACTGCAACACCACATATAATGTGTCATAGGAACCTTTGCTGAGCTCGCCAGAAGGTAAACTACTGTTCGGTAAACACTTACTTGCGCACAGGAGAGTGTTGCGTATTTGTGATGTTAAAAGGAGCAAGCAGTTAATGAAATCATAATATGAAACATTAGCTTCATCACACAAAATGTAATTTTCATTACTTTGCAAGTGTTTTTTCATGATGGTCCAGGGGCTTACCATTGGATGTCTATGAAAGGCAAACCAAAGAGTGACTAGTTGCTAGATTGTACAAATTCTTGGCACTGTTTATTTTATTGATTAACTTGATAGCATAAAAAAATCTAAAATTTGAGAACAAACATCAACACTAAAATATCACCTAGCATTCGTCTATTCAAAAACGTGGGATGAAACCACCATTTTGGTTCAAATTTATTTCAATAATGAAAATAAAATAGGGAAGGGTATTAGGCCTATTCAATGTAATGTATAACTCTTACAATGTTAAATGTAGTAAAACTTACAATACTAAATGTCCTCCTTTTTCCAATTTGCGCGTACTTTGCTCATTATTATCTCCTATAGATTAAGGTAGGGCAGGATGACAGGAATTGTTGCAAACACCTTTCTTTTACCTATCCCCACCCTCAAGTTCCCTACATCATGATATCGACCTGCATTCAGTCTGAGTGAAAGTACTATAAGCATTTAGTCTGAGTGAAAGTACTATAAAACAAAAAAGAAATCAAATTGAAATATCTGCGGTATGCTTACGGCACATCCAATGTTACAATGCGATTTGGATATGATGAATTAATCTCGTTAAAATTGCCAACCCTTTTCTCTTCCCATTTTCGTTACAGCCAATGCCTTGGGCTTGATAGTTATGACCCTAACAGTGACATGCGATACAGTAAGAAAGATTCAAAAATTGTACTGACACAAACTAATTTCAGAAAAATGCATCTTACTTTCTCCATCTAACAATTGCACGCAAACGTACAACTGGAGGTTTTCTGTGGATTAAGCATTTTAATGTATCAATTGCCTTCGTGGAAAAGAACCCTCGTGTGGTAATAAAAATAGCCTCCGGCGATGGGGTTTGTAAGATGATGTACTTCAGTAGAACAATACAAAGGTGAGGTTTGAAGTACAAGTTTTCTTGCGGAATCAATTATGTATGCAAAAATATTGAAATGTTTTCCGGAGCTCTTATAGCTTCGAGATTCCATTTCTTTCTATGCTGGCTATCTGACAGATTGCAGAGGGAGAACTTAAGTAAAGAATTTGTCCTTTGCGCGTAATTTTCTGCATTGTAAACATATGAATGTGATCAAATAAAAACATAGTTAAAATCAGTGATTGCACAATGTTGTTGGCTTAAAAACTCTTTTTATTGGTACTGAGCAGTCATTCCTTAGGTTAAATTGGGCTAGACTTGTGTTATAAATTCATTTTATCCCGATTTGCTCCCAGTAGGGGTCTAACTAGGCCCTAGTTGAACGAGCGTTAGACTTGTTAGAAACAATTTTATGGCAATATTTTCTTTCATGTATTAGTATATACTTGTAATAAACTTAAAACAAAAACATTGAATCAACTTGGGTTTTCTTGGGCTTGAGTTGGGCTGTGGAATTTCAAGGCCCAGGTGGGACCTAGCCAGGGCCCAACTGGGCTATTTTTAAATGGTTCCAAAACGGTTGTAAGATAATATTTCCATCTATATACCAGTTCAGATCGGTATTAAACCTAATTATTCAATGTTAGTGATTCAATTTGGGTTTCTTGAGCTTGAGTGGGGCTTTTGAATTTTGAAGTTCAGTTGGGACCCCAGTCAAGGTTCAGTTACTTTTAAAATTGCTTTGAAATGGTTGTTAGGCAATATTTTCATCTATAGCAGAACAAATCTGTATTAAACCTTACAATGGTTCAACGCGCATTTTTTGAGAAAACCGCAAGTTCTTGAGTGGTCTTCGTTCTTGTTAAACCTTGTTTCTGCTAGGCTAGCAAAGCTATAATATGAGTTGCAAAAGATTATCCCATTCGGGAGAAGTTTGGTTTTCCCCAAAAAGGTTATCTCACGTTTAGTCCGACTAACGCAATTTCATCTTAAGAAACACCGAGTGGAGAGATCCGGGATCCGCGGCCCAAGCAGATATTTCCTTGTTAACGTTATGTCCTTTCACAACACATTCCCAAATATGATCATGCTTAAAACTCTTGCATATTTGGTACATTTCAGAAAAGTAAGCCTGAAGGACTTCTGTACGTCATGAAAGTGCGAATGTAAGAAGATTACATCATACCAGGGCAGCACGTAAGAACCGAACGTGGGGGCAAGGGTGTAGCCACCCATTTATTAAAGTTAAAAAGCTTTAATTTCTCTTTATCGTCATACACTCTTAGTGCAAAAGAGTGAAATTCACTCCAAAAGAGACTGTAGTTTGGGAACAATCCTAGTAATAGTGAATTTTACTCGGGGTGGAGTGAAAATTCACTTGAAGAAGAACGATATATCATTCCATGTGAGTGAAGTATCTCTCTATTTGGAGTGAATTTTCACTCCACCCCGAGTGAACTTTACTCTTACTAGGACTGGTCCCAAACTACAGTCTCTTTTGGAGTGGATTTCACTCTTTTGCATTTAGAGTGTAAAAGTTCCTTAGAAATTGTCAAAACTTGGGAGTTCAATGGTTCGGATCTCCAACCGTATACAATTTCGTTGAAGGCAGGGGGCAATGAGATCTAGCCTCCTTCACAAAACCTCTTAAGTCTCTGTCGTATACTTTTGCAATGCACCCTTCATTTCGTACAATGATCATTGATGTATATGGAATACACATCCAAGGCATCCTAGCCGTATACGAAAATAAAAATAAAATAAAAGAAAGACTTGGAACATTACATAGATGGGCTACCTCTGAGCAGGGAGCTCCTGCTCTGAGTACCTCATTTTTAAGCCATAGAACTCTAGAAAGACGACAAATTTATTTTCCGCTTCGTTGACGTTGACTAACGTGCATGGTCAATACAGGGAGCTTTTATTTAAATAACAGCTCCCTGGTCAATGTAAATGGGGTGCGTAGGCCATTGTTTTTGGGTACAGCCCGAATATTAAATTCGCTGCACTTGTCAGGCGCAAAGCCAGCTCTAGATATATAGTTCTGTTCTGTGATCACAGCTGGTGAAAAAGAAAATATCTTTAAAAACATATCGCACTGAGGAACGTGGAAAGATTTGAATATGCAGGAGTCGAGTACATGTGTACTTGTCAGCAAATAGGCGAAGTTTATTTGTGAAGTGTAACGATGGCGCCGAGGTAGACGAATTTATCACTATTATGGTTAGTGTAACGTTGGCACTGATAGGTTTTTTTCTATTCGTACTAGCCCAGCCCGATAAGCGAAAGATGAAATCACTACAAGACAGAATTGATAGCGGCCTGAAGCAAAGTTAGATAACATTTGACTACTATATGCGGACCAATAGCGTGAAGAGTATATGTTACATTTCACATATAAATTTTGTGTTAGACATCAAGGTGTTGGCCTACTAAGGCTTGGCTTCATAGTGAGGTTAGCAATTCTGAAAGTCATGTTCCAGGGTAGCATAATGACATCATAGCTTCTGGAAAGAGTATTCCGGGTCCTTACTCCCTTTTTTCAACAGGTTATGCCTTGGGAACTGAACCCTAACCTCTTTTCGAACCCTTATCCTGATTTTAAAACAAAGTGTACTTATACATATTAATACCGAAAACGTACTGGTTGTCAACGCCACCTAAAGCTATTTCAACAGCGTTCTACAATAAATATATGCGGACAGACGCTACTTCTAGGGCTGCCGTTTGCATACACTAAATACTGAATTGGATTATATCAAATTTCCTTCTCTCCTCCTAGTCTCTCAAAATAACCTAAATATGACTGGGCAGTGGACATTCGATAGCTATAGAATTAATTGCTAAAAAACATTATGAGAACAAATTTAAGGTGTGCTTTAGAGGGGCGGACAAATTTTGGGAGCGGCAACTACTTTTGAGGGGCGGTCATTTTTCATTTGGAGGGGGCACCCCTCTAATACCCCTGTGGAGAAAACTGGGATCTAGTATAAAAAGATGCACCATTTTGCATCTAAGCCCTTCGAGGGCATTTCCTCCCTCCTCCCTTTTTACCCTTTCCTTAGGACGGCGTTTATGAATGAGGATATATATATATATATATTAAAGAGTAAGATGCTAAAAAGGAGTCAACTGCTCGTCTAAAAGTTGTTAATAAAAGACGAAAGCTCCGTGTTGAGATGCTTTTAACAACTTTTAGACGAGCAGTTGACTCCTTTTTAGCGTCTTACTCTTTTACTGAAATTTTTAAAGTTGAGTCTAGTGAATCCATACGGATCCTGTAAGTCTTTTGAGGAATATTGTTGCTACCAGCCTTTTCATTCTCATATATATATATATATATATATATATATATATATATATATATATATATATATATATATATATATATATATATATATATATATATAAGTAAACGTAATAGGCATCACAGCAGGACACAAAGTATATACCAGAGAAGAAGTCCAGTGCAGTAATGAAACGTTTATTCACAAATTTTCGGACGACAAAGCGTCCTTCTTCAGGTCAAGTACTAGTTTACAATAAAACCAAGACCACTACACGAAGGTTCATAAACCTGGAGTTCCCGATCGCCCAGTAGTCTCAGCCTGTGGTTCGGCGACAGAAGGTTTGTCCGAAATTGTTGATCATTTCCTTCAACCGTTCATCCCATCCATACCTTCGTATATTAAGGACACAGAGGATTTTATTCGAAAAGTCCGTGGGCTTGGTCCCATTCCCCATGACGCTTTCCTGGTGACCATTGATGTTGTGGCCCTTTACCCAAGTATACCTCACAATGATGGTATTTCTGCTCTTCGCACCTTTCTTTCGGAACGCCACGTACCGAGGGCGTCTCTCAATGGAATCTGTGATATGTGTGAAATTGTGTTGAAAAGAAATATTTTTGAATTTAATTCTGAATTTTTCCTTCAAACTTCGGGAACTGATATAGGGACCAAAATGGCACCGGCTTATGCAAATATTTTCATGGGGGTTTTGGAGTGTGATTTACTGGCAGCTTCATCTTTTAAACCAGAAGTCTGGTTTCGTTTTATCGATGACATTTTTATGATTTGGACTCACGGCAGGGAGAAATTGATGCACTTTCTTCAATTCATTAATAGTGCCCATCCTTGTATTAAATTTACGTGATTATTCTCTAAGTTCAGTTCATTTTCTTGATGTACAGGTATCGACCTCCCAGGATGGTGGGATCGTTACTGACCTTTATACTAAGCCTACTGATACTCATCAGTTTTTACTAGCTACTAGTTGCCACCCAAACCATACTAAACGCAGTATTCCTTACAGTTAGGCCTTACGGATTTTAAGAATTTGCTCTAGTATTGAGACAGCGCGTGAAAGGTGTCGCCAATTGAGTGACTACCTTCTAAGGCGGGGCTATAATAGGAGGAGGGTTCAACAACAAGTGGACCGGGCCTTTGAAAATTTCACTACCCCTATGACCCCTAAAATTTCTAAAGGAAAGCCTTTGTTTTTCACCGTTCAGTACCAACCCGCTTTACCTGACATTAAGGGGATTCTCACCAAGTTTTTACCTCTCCTGCATCAGTCAGATAGATTGAAGTTAGCTGTCCCTGCTGCCCCAGTTATGAGTTTTAGCCAGCCTCCCAATCTTAAAAGGTCCCTATGTCGGGCTAAACTTTTGGACCCTAGCAGAGTTGATTTGAACATGGCCGTTGATCCTTGCCGTTGTTGTGCCAAAAACAGGTGTCAAATTTGTGGTTTGCTTGTGTGCTCTGATGTTGTTATGAGTAATTCCTCTGGTAAGAATTTTAAATGTAAGAACTCTTCTTCTACTTGTTGCTCTCTCTGGGTTATCTATGTTATTTCATGTCCTGTCTGTCAGTTGCAATACGTAGGTAGATCTAATAATTTTCGTTTAAAGATTAATGGGCACAAGAGTGATTTTAGACTTTATAGGGCTGGTACTTCAAACAAATTAGACTCAAAAATTCTTTATGATCATCTTATTTTTCATAATTGTGGGTCATTTAAGGTTCAGATTGTTGATCGTATTTTCAAAGTTGATCGTGACAAAGGGGCATTGGAAAAACTGTTAACTGCTAAAGAAAGGGAATGGATCTGGAAACTGGACACTGTAACACCTAAGGGACTTAATATGGATGATGGTTTTTACTGCCAGAATAAGCATTTTAGGAAAGTTCGTTAAGTTGTGTTTTTATTTGCTGTTCTTTTATTTTTTCTTGCCTTTTATTTTTCAACCTTTTTTGTCGTTAGGTTTTACTTCCTTTTTGATTTGTTTTTCTTTTTATTTTGCTTTTGTTTCATTTTTTCCTTTTACTTTTACTTGCTATTTTAATATCTAGTTCCCCCTTTTTTTTATTTTTTTATATATTTTTTAATTCTGTTTCTTTCCTTTTTCTCCCTTTTTTCTTTTGGCCTCCCTTAGGTTTTTATCTTTTGCTGGGTTCCCAGGCGCCTTCTTAGTTTTTATTCTTGTCTCCTGCGTTTTGGTATTCTAGGCTTTTTTATCCAGGTCTTAAGTGCTTAGGTGTTCTTTTGAGTATTCTTGGTTTGCTTTGTCTGGTATTGTGTCTTTTAGGATTAGCTTTTAACTTCTCGTGTACTTGAGCTTTCGTTCTTCTCTGTGTTTATTTTCTCCGTTTTTAAATGCTTGTGTAGTGGTCTTGGTTTTATTGTAAACTAGTACTTGACCTGAAGAAAGACGCTTTGTCGTCCGAAAATTTGTGAAAAAACGTTTCATTACTGCACTGGACTTCTTCTCTGGTATATATATATATATGTATATATATATATATATATATATATATAAATATATATATATATATATATATATATATATATATATGTCGAAAGTGTAAGTAAGTGTATGTCGAACTTGAATTTTTACACCAATCCTAAGATAGAGCATAGCCCTTATCACAGAAGGAAAGGTTCACAGAAAATACCAGACAGAAATATTGAGCCGCACCGAGGGTTTGCACCCGCCATCCTCCGCTTTCCGGGCAGAATCTGTGACCACTACACCAGTTAATATATATAAATATATATATACACACACACATATATATATATATATATATATATATATATATATATATATATATATCATTTGTCATATTACCGTATCAAGCCATGTATAACTTGATGATAAATCATGCAGGATATACATATCAAGTGTTTTATGGCCATCGCAAGCCAAACATGACTTACATCAGGTAGGCCCAGTTTTTGTTAAAGCTAGATACAATCCTATATCTAGTCCAGATAAGGGCAAGGTATAATTTCCACTAATGGCCCCTATATAGATTTTGAGTAAGCACAAAATCATAGAAAATATCATATATATGAATGGTTGACCATTTTGTTCGACTCTTGTTAAATTATTAAATTTTTGCATCCATGGAACTACTTACAATATTCTTGGCAACTATTTTTGCACCAGGAAACAATACTTTTATGTAAAGAGAATCTGATCAGATTTAACATTTATGTGTCAACGGTGGTATCAGCAGGGACTTCTGTGGCAACTCCCTGCTTAAGACTATGAGTTTCTAATTAATACTTCATTCCTGATGGTTCAAAAATAAAAAGTAAGCCAAAGGACAGCGTCCTTTCGATCAAAGGGTACATCATTACATGTCATACTACATGGCAAAGTAGCATAACTGCGTGCAAGGCGGCGGTTTTATTATGTCGGAAGTAGGAATTTTATTTTACTGACCCAATGATCCGATTTTTTCTGTGACAAAAAAATAAGAGAGTATAGGCCTAGAAGAGTGAGACTGTGGAAAAACCTGACTTTTCCATTCTTATTTTCAACCATCAATCCTAGTAAGCTTTGTAGTGAGAAACTGAATACTCTTGTTTGGTGTCGCATCTCATTTATCCACACGCGCTACTCAAATTACTATTTAAATGTAAACGCAAGGAGTAAATATTTGAACAAACGAGGTGACAATTTTTTAGGAAGTTTGCATCACTTTTTCCCACATTTTAATACATCTTTGACCGAAAATAGCCAACATTGCTCGGAAATAGAAAAATTTGTGCCCAGATGAGGAGGACTGCAGCCCCCAGCTCTCGTCTTTAATTTTAAACTGATTAGGTAAAAAATCTGTGCAATATCTGAACACTGCATCATTGGCCTGTCAGTCAAAACTATTTTGAAAAGTATTTTTGCGAAACTTCATGAACTTAATGTTCATTTAGCTGCTCCTGGTGGGGGGAAATAATTTCTGGAAATATTAAAATTTACTTGCCTTTGAAATTTAAGTGCATAAATCGTATACTGATCAATGATATTTGCATAAAATTAAACTCCAAATTTCCTAGCTTTCCTTTCCCTTTCCCTAATTAAGCCATTGGTAGATTCGTCTACGATTAAATCACTGTCACAAAACACACTAAAAAAAACTTCTTTGCTTGAATCAGTATGGTATAGGCTGCGTTATAGGATTTAATGCTTCATTCGGCGAATACATTAAATGTTTGGTGTGAAATTGATTTATGCCTTCATTAAATTTTAAACAAACTAACAAAAACATTGAATTGATCAGTATTGTACCAACAAGACATCAAAGACTGCTGGTAGTCTCCGAACATATTTTTATCTACTGACATGGGCGTCAATCCTGGGGGACGGGAGGACAAGTCTCCCCCCACATTTCGATGGGTGGGGGACACAATATCAAATGTCCCCCCACATTTTCGTAAAAGAGTAGTGTCGTGGCTCTATTCTATTCTTTTTGAGTGGCATGTAGGTTTGTTGGGCAATTGTTAAGTGTCTCGATGCAGATTCTGAATGCAGATTTCGTCAGGAAAATCTTATTTAATGACAAAATTTTGGCGCGCTTCGCTCGAATGGGGCACGGTTTGCACTCCTTTTCATGACCATTAAAAAGGTAATAATACATGAAACTATTCTGATCACAACACTCTCAGAAAACAGACATACATCTCCAAACATCTGAAGGGGCCTCGCATCAATATGGGATCATTCAATCAGTGGTGCACGCAGAGGGGAGGGCCATTCGGCCATGCCCCTCACTGATTCCGATTTTTTAAGTTCCTAATAATACGTAATTTTTTTAACACAAATTTACTTCAAAAGGTAGTATATTTGGCACCAGATTGCATGTAAGGACACCAAATTTTTCAAAATTTTTCAAAAGGGAGGCGGACACTCCATTGGGCTATGCCCCTCCTCACTGATGACTATTTTATAGTTCCTAAAATAAACGTAAATTTTTTAACACAAACTTTACTTCAAAAGGTAACATATGTGGCACCAGATTGCATGTAAGAACAACTAATTTTTCAAAAAACCCCTCCCCTTAGACCCCTCCCCCAGGCCGGCAATCACACAACTAACTGCATGCCACCCCCCCCCCCTTGTGAGAAATCCTGGGTACGCCACTGCATTCTGTCTAATTTGTAGTATGATGTGGAAGGTTGAAAGTACGTTGTTGCCGTTAAACATTTTTCAAAAATTTTTACCGAGCGCTTCGCCGAAGCCATTATCGGTACAGATGATGATTGTTAATACACTTATGACTAAAAAGCATTCTGAAAACGCCCTTGCTAGTCCTTCACACCTTTGCTGTACTACGATCAGCTCCAAAAATATCCCAAAGATAGCACCATTTCGCATCTAAGAAACCTTAAATTAACAAAAATTTCTCAAAGAGGAGGGGGACGTCCCTTCCCAGCCAGTCGAAATTTGGGACCTTTACACCGCAAAACTTGTCACCCTAGCAACGGGCCTGGTCGGGTCCATAATCTCCGACAATTTCAGCTATTTTGGGACATGGTGAAAGTAACTATTTTGAAGTAATTCCGTGGACTCCGTGTATTTCACCTGGCAGATCATCTATGATGGTCATGTTAACTTTAAACTGATAATTCTTATTAGAATCAGTAGCGTGTTCAAAGGGGGGCGGGGGGCACAGGCCCCCTAAGTCAGTCGGGGGAAAATCCCTTAGTCGGGGAATTTAAGGGTTAGGGGACGAGAAAAAGATTGAAGAGACACACTGAGCACTTCAGAGATGGCGCCAGGTGGGAGCAGGGAGCCCCCAACGGGAAGTCTTAATCGATACGATAGAGTATGCAGTCCCCAACAGCGCCTAAGAGGCCAATTTCCCTAATAAGAACCCAAAATTTTCGGCGCGCTTCGTGCGCTGTACGGTCACTCCAGTATTTGCAGCAGTTTCATTCCACATTGCTAGATAACACAGGTCCTGCAACCTTACCACAAAACATGTAGGCAGAGTACACTGTTTATGTTGAGGTCGAAAATTCCATCTCATATCGCTAAGCCTAGTGTCTGATCTCCTGTGTGTCAGTTTGTGAGCGACTCACAGACCAAAGTTTGGCTATTTCATAGGGTAGTCAGGGCCGTAGCGAGCGGGGGGTGTGGGGGTGTCACCCCCCTCGCCAATATTTGGTCGCCCGTCGGCAAATTTTCGGTCTGTCGGAAAAAGGGGAGAGGGAAAGGAAAAGAAAAGGAAAAGAGGAAAGGAGGAAAGTAGGAAAAAAAAGAGAGAAGGGAAAGGAAAGGAAGAAAGTAAAAAGGAAGAAGGAGAATGAAAAGAAAAAAGAGAAAGAGAGAACGGGAGCGCGTGGCCAGTCTGTTACTGGCTATTTCGATTTTCAGCTCTTCATCTGATTGGCCCATTCAAGTTGAAGGCTCGTCGGCAAACTGATTATGCATGTGACGGCCGTATACGGCCGTATCAACAGCCGTCGGTGTAACTGGACGAGTGACTGAGTCCGTCGGCAACTCGGAGAAAGAAAGGGAATCAGTGGTGGGGCCTGCTGGGGGCAGAGGGGCAATGGACCCCCGTCGGGGAAATTTTCCGATTTCGTCGGGGAGTTTTATGTATACGATAAAATATGTAGCCAGTCGCCCAGACGATTTACTTAATTTTGGTCTAAATTAGGGCAAATTCTTCAATAAAACCCCCAAATTTTCCAATTTTCTTCTCGAAAAACCCAACTTTTTTTCAAATTTTCCATGGTAAAAGCCCAATTTTTCAAATTTTCTCGAAATAGAGTCCAAAATTTTAGGCGCGCTTCGCGCGCCAAATTTTTTCTTCAAACATCGTTTCGGCACTCTATCGGCCTCGTTGATGCTTTGGGTTGTTGGTCCCCCCTGTCGGGGAAATCCTAACGCCACCCCTGAAGGGAATGAAAGGCTTCCATATAGGCGCACTGTTTCGGGTCATATGACATTCTTGAAAAACCACTTTCTGCATATTATTCCTCACTTTTATCATCACCATGGGGAGCAGCACCCTATTACCCATGGAGTTGGCATCCTTAGCCCGTTTTCTAAACCCTAACATTGACTTCAAACTCATTTTGCAAACTCCGGAGGATCCGGTTTACCCAGAAACATTCTACGAAAAAATAATGCATCCTGGGCAAAAAAAATTATGCGTGCCGCGCGTGTCTTGCTTCCACTGCAGTCTCAGGCTTTTAACTTTTGAACACCAAAATGAAACAGATACAGAACTCGTCCTGGCGTTCAAAGCATATTTTGAACACTTGTGTTAAGATTCTGAACACTTTTTTTCCCTTTTTGAACGCCGGACGCCTATTTGAACACTTACCATATTTGAACGCCTGATGCGTCTAGTGTTCAAATGCTGAACTCATAGTGTTCCAATTCTGAACGACAGGTCCAGCTCCTCAAGTATAGTGGCATGACGGGACGAATAGCCTAACACATTAAAATTATCCGGAATATTTGCATTGGATAATGTATTATGAACCAAAACATACCTACCCTGCATGAGACTTAATTTTTTACCCAGAGATTATGCTAAAACCTCAGAGCTTCCGGGAGCTTCGCTCCCTGGACCCCCACCAGTGCCTTAAGGCGGGCCCAGTGTTTTAGCAAGCCCCCATTTGTGCGACAATGTCGCATAAATGTCGACAAATGTGGCACAATAAAAATCTGACAAGCAAATTCTACCCGGGTGTAAATTTTGAGGTTCCTCATTAGGGCAGAGATCTACTCAAATATTGCACCATTTGCAATCTAGGCACCTTTCAAATTCCATAAATTTCCAAAGGTGAGGGGGACACCCTCTCCCCTTAGACCCCTTCCCCTGGCCACACGTCATAAATGTGGCATTGAGAAAACGTCCTGACTGAAACACTGGAGGACCTCGGGATCCCAACCGCCTAAAACTATAGCGGCTTGACGAGAGGAATATAACCTAATACATCAAATATATATGGGGGATCTTTGCATTTGATGATGCATAATGAACAAAAATATATCCATCCTGAGACTTAATTTTTCACCCAGAGATATGCTTAAACCTCAGAGGTTCCGGGTCCTCTCCCCTGGTCCCCTTCCCTCGATGCTTTGCCCCTAGACCCCACCATGAGCCCTAAGGCGGGCCCCTGGACCCCACCCGCTAAAGCTCGTTTCCGCGCTACGCATTGCCAGATCTGTCGACAAAACATAGTCTTTACACCCCCTTCCCCCAAAGAAAACACTTTCGCTACGTCCCTGAGGGTAGTCTAGGTGTTTTGATAAAGTGTATGTTATCCCCGATATGGCCTAGAACGCCTACAGTTTTTCTTTTTTCTTTATGCTCTTAATGATCACATATGTTTTTGGTGTAAGCCTACCAAAAATTTTTCCCCGCTTTGCAAATTCAAGTTTCAGATTCAAAAGAATCCTATATAAAATGCGGAACTCGGCTCATGAAGTATTAAGTGATAATATGCAAAATAGGCCCTGAAATGGCATGGGGTAGTAAGTCATATCCCCTTGTCAGCACCTCTTCGACAGAGGGGCTGTCGGATCTTGGTGTCGCTGGCATGACCCAGCCCTCCGTCGGGAAAATTCTGTCGCCACCCATGATCGGTTTACTTATTCTGGCTTTCAAATGGTCATTTTTGCAATGAAGCCCACGATTTTTGGTACACTTTGTCCACTATTCTTCAGTTCTGCCACTTACAGCTAATTAAGCTAAATATAGTACAAACCATTTCCACCTTTTCAAGTAACTGAAGAAGTAGATTACATGAATTTATGTAAATTATGGAAATTCCACCTCATTTAGTCAATGTTCTCTTGGGTCTTGGGTCTGTCGTGCGGTACGGCTATAGTGACACGAGGGGAGAAGTACAATGAAGTAAATGTAAGTTATGCCCGATAGGGACCAACTGCCCGGACAATTGACCTTTATTACTTTTTAATAAGAACAGATTCCTTTTAGTGTAGGATAATCCAACAAATTTTCGCACGCTTTGCAATTTTACACTTTAGATTCTGGGAAAAAACATTAAATCAGCGCCGAAACTACGTTCCTCGAGTATATACACATTTTATGAAATATATGCCCCGCAATGGCATGTTTCAGTACACAGGTTTTCTTCAGATCCCTCCTGTCCATCCCCTTGACGGCATCGGGGCTGTCGGAGCTTCAGGTAGCTGCCTCCGCCCGGCTGACCACCAGTTGGACAAATCCTGGCCCATTCCTGGCACTTAAAACTTAGAAGTAGCCTACAGAATGAGATTAGGAGATAATTTGAGCATTATTTGATCGTATACCAAAGGATAGAGCTCTTCCAATCGCCTTTCAGTGAATAATCAGACAGGATGCTATCAATATCAATATCTGGCCCATGGTGCAGGTAGGCCTTCTATCATTAACTTTCCTTCGCGCTTCGCTTTAACCATCTGTAGTGGTAAAACTGTATAGGTTTAAGGATGAAACAGTGCTGTTAACTTTTGTGATCATCTCAAGCAGCCTTCTTGACTGGCCTCGTTGGTTAAACGTACAGTCCTGTCATATGTGACGCATACTGTAGCACACTTCAGTTTACAAAGCATCGAGGATAACCTGAACTCTCCGTCATTGACATCGAATTTCACAAAATATGAAGCAAACGAAACCTGATCAATAAGGCCTCTAGAACCAATTCAAGGCGGTCTTATTACCTTATATTGCAGGAGCTTCCGGGGGTTTCGCCACCTGGACCCCCACCGGGGCTCTGCCCCTGGACCCTGCCAGGGGCCCTACCGCGGGCCCCTGGACCCCACGCGTGCAAACTCGCGCTTCGCGCTCGTGGTGCACCTTCGGTGCACTGGTGACGCTCCTCCATGTCAGTCGGGGGAATCACAGGTTGTGCCCCCACCTCCGAAATCCTGCACACGCCACTGATGAGAATAGGGCGTCAGTCATCATAAGGGGGGAGGAGGAAAGGACCTATAGGAAGACACCCCCTCTTCAAAACCTCGGGGATTGGTTTGTGCTAAGTCATGTATGTCCCCCGCCCCCCCCCCCTCCCCCATTTGAATACGGATTGACGCCCCTGTCTACTGACATATATTTTGGAAAGTAAAAGGCAAAAAGTTATCTGCCATAGCAAATGCCACTAACATTATGTAAACGTCCGCTTACGGGTCACACTGAGGATTTTTCTGGCCAAGTTGCTATAACCTGTTGCGAAAATCAAGTTGTTACAGATGTAATGTTGGTTAGGTAATCCGGAGAATAACTCACATTTGATGAAGAAAGTTGTGACAAGTATTGCGTACTAGAATAACGGATATTAATAGACTGGGGTTAAGTGAGTTCGAGTTAAGTTACTCTTTCTTTTTCAAATTAAACAACGTCATTGTCTGAATTAGTATAAAGCCAGCATAAAATCTTATACTGCTGGATGTTCACTATAAATCGACTACACAACACCCGAATCTGTGGTACGATTTTTTACTCAAAAAAAGTTACAAAGACAGTTACCTGTCATTGGGAAGACCTATTCAGTTCTCCTTCAATCGTCCAGTGTCAGTCCCACTGAGGATCTTTCAGCTTCATCATCACAACCAAAAGGCAAAGTTTGAAAGTAGTTAACAAAATGGGAGATGACTCTTCTGACCCCAAAGTTACATCTAATGTACACAGTTTCTGCTAACTGTTATACAGTTACAGAGATTTACATAAAAGCTTTCTTAAAAAATGACATTTGTAATTGAGTTTGAAGGTTAAAGCTAAGTTTGCATTTTGAAAGAAAACAAAACTATTGGGTTAGTAAGCGCTTAAGTACTCAAGTATGCAGAGTGCTAAATAGGTGGAACACACTTGCTTAAAACAACTTCTAAAGTTGGCCATCTCTTATCTGCTATAAAAGAAAAAGCACACCAAATTATCCTCTCATGTATGATTATCAGTTCGCTTGTTGATCTGGCTATAATCATCAAAACAGGTGTCACATTTTTTTTAAGAGCCTATGAAGTGACTAATTACAACCATTTGGTGTCATTCTCTAACATACCTATCACCGAAAATAGCCCTTATGTTCAAAAATACCGCCCCATGAAAGAGAAATGCTAAAACGAAATGGTAATAACCCCTTCCAACACAACAGCTCAAAAAGTGAAGGTACATTGACCCAAGAATGACGTCAGCTCCAGAACTCAACTTCGGAGTGTGTGTAAGTAATGCGCTTTGAACATACCTTGTGCTGTTGATATTACGGAAATTTCCACGATATGTATGTATCAGAAATTTTATAAAGATGATGCATAGCTTACTGCTCTTGCAAAGAAAATAATTGATGTAATCATCAATGTTAAATCTCTAAGAAACCTTCGTTTGCCTCACAAGACAATCTTCATTGAGTCATCTGGTTTGGTACAAGCAGAGAGTTGCCACGGACTCTCTGGCAGTCTGGTATACAAGCAAATGGATGTTCCCTGGTAAAAGGTTATACACACAGAACAATATCCCCCGGGGATAAGTAATTGCATCCATTTCTCCTCCAGTGTTACGTAACCGTTATTATTATTGGGGTGAGAAGAAGTGCTTCGTTCCCTAGTGTATATATGGGGGCTCATCAATACACAGGCCCATATACAACTGTACGATTCTACATAGTGGCAAACAACTTCGGTTATACTTCGTACAAACGGGAAAACGGGACCTAGGAAAGTTAACGGAACATAAAACAGAGGCAATTTTAGTGTGAAGGGAGACCAAAATTTTGGTTGTCTAAGGAATTATTGAGTATTTTTCTCAGAAGTTGACATAAAGTTACTATTTGATCTTCAAGCATTTCAAAGTCTAGTACGAGATCCATTGTTCGATTTTCAAACTAAAGTTTGTGACAACTTGGAAAGGAAGCATTTAAAAGGAATATTGGGAGATAAATCAGCCATCTTACCCAACAATCTGATTTAAGCGTGAGTTAAATGTTTTCTTTTTCTTTGCAACGGGTCGCTGTCTAATTGAAGTTCAGTTAAGTAGTCTGCAAAGTCAAACTGATGGGCTTAAAATACAACTTAGAAATACAGACAAAGAAGAGAGAAAATGGCTTCTGTTTGCTGCCTTAACTTGCGCTTCTATGCTTACGAGCATTTCTGAGTTTTAAAATCCCATTTCAATACCAATTCTTGAAAAACTGGGGGCAATCGGACGCCATTGCGAACGGGATAGCAAGATTCAGTGTATGTCTTCTATGTACAGGGTGTGGATGTAACTCAAGCGAGTAGTGACGAACATTCCTTTTTGGGTAGTAAGAATTTCAAATCAGATACGTTTTATTACGAAATTATATGGCCAGTAACGGACTCAAGCTACACAATCTGTGAGCACATCGTTACTAGAAGTATGGAGTCTCTCTGAACTACTCGTTCGCCGTCTTCCTCACACTGTCAGACTTTTTCTTGTTCTAAGGCCAGCGACTTGAGATAGTTGGGCTGAATTCCACAGACTGGCTCTTCATATGGCCCTTTGTCATCATTCTTGTATTATCTCAGTCAAAAATGGGCTAATTAGGGCAAGTTTCTGTAATAATCGATATTGACTTGAAAAGAACATTACAAGGGAAGTGCATTGTACATACACACACTGTGAAGTTGAGTTCCGGAACTGACGTCATTCTTGGGTCAATGTACTTTCACTTTTTGAGCTGTTGTACTGGGAGAGGTACCATTTCGTTTTAGCAATTTCTCTTTCAAGGGGGCGGTATTTTTTAACATAAGGGCTATTTTTGGTGATAGATATGGTCAGAGAATGACATCAAATGGCTGTACTTTGTCACTTCATAGGCTCTTTAAACATTTACGACGCCGAGATCGATGTTGAGTTGCCCGTCAGTGTTCATAGATTTTTTATGTCCTTTTAGTAAACCTGTCATTATTTGATAACCGAGCTATTAATTAATTTAAGTTTTCTTGTCATTTTTATTTCAGTCTGACTGTGTTTTATTTTAGTCTGGGTTTTGATAATTTTCCACTTGAATCCTGTATTATCGTTAGATGTTAATCCTGTTACCAGGAATAAGTCAGTCTCCCAGGTGGACTTTACACAACTTACCTTCCTATAGACGTTCTTCACTGACGTCACAAATACATGTGTCAACAGAGTCGTCCATATAGCACGTCGAATTTATCGCGCGCAACGTACATGTACATTGTGTACAAATGTATTGGTCAAAGGTTAAAATGTGTAGTACGTTCTTTGTGAAGAATGTTTTCTTGATGATAGGGGAAGCTTGTTGCGTTATTGTCAACGAAAATCACAGATCAACAGTTTTTTTTTTTTTTTGTTTTTTTTTTGAGTTTTTTTATCGATTCCAACAAATGTACAAGGAAGAGACATGGGTTTTGAAATTCCTCAGAAAAAATACTGAAGTCAGGAGTGCACATACTAAATTCCCTTGTGTTCCCTTCATATCAGCTGAGCCACTAAAGATAATACGATAGAGTTTTTTGTTGTGATGAAGCATTTCAAGCAAACGCATGCTCTGAGGCCTACACGTACACGTAAGTACAATCGATAGTTATATTTTAGTAAGACGTACACGTAACTACAATCGATAGTTATATTTTAGTAAGAAGATTTTTGATTTGAAAAGGAGGAACAAAACATTTGGCCGATACTGTGTATACACAGTGTAGGTCTTGCGCGTACACTAAGTTTGACGTCCAAAATGGAGTTACAGGTAAAATCCGGTCCATTATGACGTCATGACATACTAATTTATTTTTCAAGCCTTTTTACATATAGTATTGAAATTTAAAGATTATAAGTACACTAAATCAGAATTATTTGTGGTGTGACAACCAATTGTGTCATCAGTCTAACTACACACTACCTGAACTGAACACTCATTGTCAAAACTAGGGAAAGAAAACCGACTATATCTAGAGAGGCCAGTTCTTCATAACTAGAAAAAAATGTAATAGAATGTGAAAAACGTAATGGAATTGGGGAGGGCGCTCATGCTAAATATAACGATTCTAACACAAGAAAACGATTTGCCAGTTTGACTAGTACTTAACAGATAGTGGGCATTGTTTCTCGTATATTGATGTATCGAATACACAGTAGGAATGTATACTACGAAATTTTGCCGTGTTTCGTTTGGCATCATAGTTGGAGGTTGCTGCTTTGCATTTATTTCCAATGGATCTTTTAAATCTAGTGGCGTTTTATTTGACGATACGGTCAAACTCTACAACACGTCAAACGTTTTTGGAGGATGGGTTTTCAGTCTTCAACTTGCTTTGGGTTGTTTTGTTGGTAATATTCATTTTCAACTTAGTTTCTCATAAATTTTCAGCGGTCATGATATGAAAAAATATCATATTATGTAAATAGATGATTTAGATGAGAATTGTAAACAAACATTATTTGCAACATGGTTTCTTGTGTACAGACAAGTTAGGTAGATGGCGGGGCACTTGTAAAGGAAAATATGTATGTTGCAGTTTCATAAAAATGAATATGGCAATACCTTAGGGACGAAGTCTCCTTTTCAAGTAAGTTCTTCAAAAGCATTTATCAAAGAAGATCCCCACAAATACTGGGAAACCAAGCCTTGTCTACCCTTTTTTGTTAAGTTAGAATTCTAATTTCTTCTTACCTTTTTGAAGCTTTAGTTTCAATAAAATTTCACTTTTGTTTGTTTTATTATTCCATCATTTTAATAAAAAGCAGCAGGCAGCTCTCCAACGGACTCGGAGAAGTACAATTCTTGCGTAAATTCTTTCGGAGTTTAAACAGCATCGACATGTACTTTGGTACTCTTTTAGGCTTAACGCAAAGTTGAAGAAGAAATCACCGGTATGAAAATGAACAGCCAGAATATTGATTTTCCTTGTCAATGTATGACTTGACTATTATCCGTGGCAAAAGAAAGCAGAGTGTGCATAACAGTGGGACTAGTTCAAAATTGCATATTCACTTATTAACGTGATAAGACTTTGTTTTATAAAAATTCGGGACACGGGAATATTAACCTAGCAAAAGAGAGTTTTTCCTTTGACCTTCTTAAAATTCTCACTGGACTATTAGCCATTTAATTTTCTTTTTCGAATATATGAAATATAAGAAACATGATAGCATTTTTTCGTCTGTATTAAGTTTCAAACGTATATTCAGGTTTATCCTTTAACAGTAAAGCCATTCAGCCATTCATCTCTTGTTTCAAGACTTCACAGAGCCCCATCAGCCCCCACTGGTGATCGGAGATATGTTGAAAAAATATGACACCAAATGCATAAGCCCTAAAAGTTGGAGATCCAGCACCCCTCCATACGATAAGATAGAAAGTCTGTGTTACCTCTAAACGAAGACTAGTAAATTTTTTGTTTAGATTTAGTTCACGAATATCTTTATCGTTTTCTTCAGAGCGATGGACACATTGCCATGAAATGCCCTCGTTTATTAACTGTACCAGAGAGATTCTGGGTTGGTTTTTAACCTGACCACAATGTTACTTACTCAGCATAACCGGACTACAACATTACTACACCCAGTAGTCTTGCGTGGTATATGAAGTCTGCATTGGAAAATGTTGATTTTGCAAACATTGAAACATTTTGCAGATTTCACTTACAATTAATTTATTAGCTACATTTTATCATTTACCAATACTATTAAAAAGTCACATGAAATTGGTTTTATCTTTTGCAAATTATTTGAATTCAAATGAGTACAATTATTTCACCTCAATTTATACGACAGCCGCTATCAGTGGTGCCATGCTAAGAAATGTCAGCTACAGAGCAATGGGAGTTACAGGAGGATTTCTATTTGGTCTCGGTTTTGTTTTTGTTGGTATATTTGCGGAACAACTTTGGCAGCATATTATCTTCACTGGAACAGCAGGTAATAAGGTTTATTAATACGCCACTGTTAGAATCATCGTATATATCTTTTACCATATTACATCTGCTTTGAGCCAGCCAGCTACTACCGATTGGATAACGATATTATCATTTCAATCAACCGTAATTGGGTTTTCAAATAGGACAAGCCAAAAACTATCAATTATTTCATTTGAGTGACATTTTCTTAACGTGTTAAAAAATCTGTAGTCAGCCTACAAGAAAATGTAAATTGTAAATTCAAAAAAGGGCATCCTAATACGGCACTTTTAATAGCTCAGTGAGGTAGAATACATGCCCTTGGGGCATAAAAGAACACGTCAACTACATGAATCAGTTAATTGTTCTGTCATATTGGTACAGAACGTCGAGTTTGACAGGTTGCATAATACCGCAAGTTCTTTCACTCTCTCGTTTTTGCGGTTTCATAAGCTATTTCATTAGTACCCTCAAAACATACTCAGGTCATGACGGAACTTAATCAACACTTTTGGTTAATTCTAACCCAATTTGGGTCACTTATGGCCCTATTTAAATCAATATGTGATCCAATAAGTTTTGTCGGTTCCATCCTGATCCAATTTGGGGTCATTTAGAACCAACCGTTTTTACAGTCTTATGTTGTCAATTCACCATTTCGTATTTTATATTTATTAAAAATCCTTTAATAACCCTTGTTATTTGGAGGTAATTTAGAGATTGGCTTTAATCTTTTGTTTTTACAGCCGTTGGTGCTGGAGTGTTGTATTTCGCTTATTACTTGTGTTATTGTGAACATTTTAAAGACAGTTTTTCGTTTTGGTGTTCAATGAGAGAATTATTTAATTTTGTTGGAATAAGCTTGATGCCTCCTTTGGTAGAAGTTGCACGCTCCAATTATGGATTTCATGGAGCCTATGTGATTTTAGGAGCCATTACCTGGAACAGTATAGTCTGCGGAATATTGATGCGGTCTCCAGTTCAACCTAAAAGTGTTCACAATGAAGACTTTGAAGGAGGTGATGGTCGGCAAGATGTAAACAATAGCCTTGCGGGCAAGAAACAAAATGAGGACGTGTTTTGCGATACTTCATATTTAGCAAAATTCCCTTCATTTGTTCTCTTGCTTTTCATTCACTGCATCACTTGTTACAACTTTGTGTCTTGGGCATTATTCCTGGTACCTTATGGAGTATCCCTTGGCTTTTGCCCCGACGTTGCAGTGTTCCTCTCTACAGCAGGGGGCATTGGGGGATTCTGGGGTAAAGTTAGTCTTCTTGCTGTGTTTTACTGTGAAATAGGCAATACACTTGTGCTCTTTGTTGTTCCAGCCATTACTTTCACTGTAGGGTTGCTAGGATACATGTTCACCACAAATTATATTTTACTGCTTGTTTCATCAATAATTAGTGGATTCTCTATTGCATTCGCCGATGGTGCAGCAAATGCTGTACTGCCACACTATATATGCCGCTGCCATTTGCGCCAGGGGATTACATTCAACTATTTGTGCACTGGAATATTTTTCCAAATTAGTGGCATATTATCTGGTGAGTATTGTATAAATTCAAATATTTGCATCAACCGTCTTTATATACAGGTTTATCTATACAAACATAACATATTGCACAATACGTCGTATGTGACATTCAGGTTTTTCTGTACATTGGGGCGTGATATTGTTGCAATGCCTTATCTAAGACTTCTACTTGATATGAGATAAAAATATCTTTAGGTATTTTGAATAACATTTATGAGACATCTGTTGCCTGAAAGGTGTCAAACCGTTGTGGCCTATATTGCCCGCGTTTAAGATTGTTTACTTTCAACTTTTCTGACTGATTGTGATAATGCTGTTAAAAATTGTGAGTAATATTTCAGTTGTGGTAATGACTATAATTCCATTTGTAATTATGAATACAAACGTGTAAATATAAAAAATCTCTTCTTTAACACATTGTGAAAGTTACACCATTTCACCACAAAAATAAATGGTCTGATAGCCCAAGAAGAATGTTCAACTTCTGACTCTCTCCTGTTTGTCTTTACAGGTGCCATTTTGGATGTAACAGGTTCCTTTTCTCTTGTCTTCGGTGTAATGATAATTTGGAACATAGTCATGTCTGCCTTAGCCATTGCAATGTTTGAATCTAATCCACCATTGCAAAATTGTGAACAGTGAAAATTCCTCCAGTAACAAGTTTTGTTGTAACATTACAATGGAGAATTGCTTGTTACCGTGGCATACCCCACTTGCTTTGCTGTTCAGAACTTAATATGGATAACGGCGTATATCGTCCTTTTGGCAATACTAAAGTATCCTCCATTTATGCAAAAAGTGTAGCACTCTAAATGAATAACTGCAAGTCTGCAACACCACAAAATATGTGTCATATGACTCATATTTTGTGGTGCTGCAGACTTGCAGATATTCATTTAGAGTGTTACATTTTTTGCTGCATTTTTTGCATAGAGAGCGTCATGAGGTGTTTCTGCCGAAGGGGACTGAGTTTGCCACTTATGTTTGTCTACGCACTTCTGCTTAATCAAGTATAAACTAACTGTCAGTTAATCCTGCCTGGTCAGCAACCTGTTCACTCAGCCATGAAATGGTCTTGCAGCAGATGTTTGCCTAGCCATTGTATTTCCACAGAGAAGTCTATTTACGCTTGAGTGAGTTTGTTAACACAAGAGCAACAGTAAGGAATCTTATCTAGTATTGTACTTTTCAAACACCGCCGATCGGCGGTAATTTCAGTGGATTTGAGCTTCGGAAGAAACACGGCATGGTGGTGGCCAATTGGTTAAGGTGTTGGACTAGTTATGTAAGGATTTCCGGTTCGATTACCACCTGGGTCATTATGTTGTGTCCTTGAGCAAGATACTTTATCTTGATTGCTTCTCTGCACCCAGGGGTTAAATGGGTACCTGTGAGGTAACTTGTATAGTGATGCCTGGTTGTAACTGCTCCTATGGGAAGTCCCCCAGGGGACACGAAGAAGTGGCATAACTGTTCAGTGCACCGGGCACGAACAGCAAGGGATGTGCATTATATAGTGTGGTTTTGACAAGTTACCAATGATCAGGGGTAATGATTGTGAAGCGTTTTGAGATGTTACATAAAAAGACGCTATAAAATCCAAATCATTCTTATTAAAAACTGGTCAAGGGGGCCGCCATATTGCCTCTTTACCAATTCTACGCGTTTTTTTTTTTTTTTTTTTGTATAAAGTGACAATGGCGAATGCTTCCTAGAACCCCTTGCAAACCTTGTTGGTCTAATGCCGTGGAATTAAATGTTTATTCAGTATTTGTATTGACATAGCTACCGAACGCGACGTCCTACCCTTCAAGCAAGCTCAAGCATTCTCCTGTTTGGCTTTGCTTGGGCGTGTTCGGCTTAATTGGGCTTGGGCTAACGTTAGGTTCTATTCTAGGGTCCCCAATTGGGAACCATTGGGGTTTAAATTATAAAACATCTAAATACGTCGTTAGAAATAGTATTTTACATAAAGTTTATTTTCTGTTTGTATTGGACAGTGTAATCTTTAAAACCTTAACGATTAATTACTGGCTTAAATTAGGGCTAGAGTTGGGTTACAAACTGAATGCCAGATTGGAAATGAATGCGATCAAATAAAAAGCATAGTAAATATCAGTAATCAGACAATTTTGTGGACTTCACAACCATTTTTATTGGTACTGAACAGTAATTCCTTCGGGTTAATTGGGCTAGACTTGTGTTATAAATTCCTTTTACCCCGATGTGCTCCCATCGGGGTCTGATTAGGCCCTAGTTGAGCGAGCGTTAAACCTGTTACAAATGGCAATATTTTCATTCATGTATTAGTATATTAGTAAGCAGGTATTTCCTTGTTAACGTTATGTCCATTCACAACACATTCGCAAATATGATCATGCTTAGAACTCTTGCATATTTGGTAAATTTAAAAAAAATCACGTTTAAAGTCTTCTGTATTTCATGAAAGTACGAATGCAAGTATACTACATCATGCCAGGGTCGCACGTAAAAACCGAGGACGGGGGAGGGGGTGTACCTACCCATTTATTTAAAGTTAAAAAGTTTTTTTTTTGTTTTATGTTCCTAACGTAGCTTAGAAATTTTCAAAACTTGGGAGTTCAATGGTTCAAATCTCCAGTCGTATACACTATTAGTGAGGGGAGGGGACAATAGGACCTAGCCTCCCCCACAAAGCCTCTAAGGTTGACGCTGGGTATCAGCAACGTCGCAATGGTTGAAATGAAGGTCTTGGTCAACACCTAATTCACAATCATTGTTAGCCAAAGTATTTTATAAGTAATTTAAATTACAAATGGAGGACGAAGATTTTTTATCATAGCGTCCAGAATAGCTACAAAAGTCACTTCAGAAAAAGTCTCTGGTTGGACCCCTGGACTTGACCCCTTCGGTTTCCTTTGAAAGACTCCGTATGACACACCTTATTACAGTGTCACTTCCGATGATAATATTTTATTCATGTAGTAAACATAACTCTCAAACAGTAGAAAGATAATTGTTTTGAAAAGGCTCGAGAGTATCCTTAAAGATTGTAACATATAACATCCTTTCTCATAAGGGCTACTTTTTTCTAAAAAAATTCCTAAGGTAATAGACAAGCTACTTTCCTCACAAGCTCCTCCCCGGGACCGCACTGAAAGTTTTGGGCCAAGCGTCAAACGGTTGCAATGCAACATACTCAGGTACCATCAAAGTTGTTATTTGAAGCAGGGAGGTAATATTAGATAGAGTTTTATCGAGAACTCTTCCTTTGAACCCTACTAGTTGCCAACAATATTCTCTTTTGTGTGTTATTCGTGACTATTCAATAGGCTTAAGAGGTGTTAGGAGCTAAGCACAAGTAGGACACGTCGTCTGCTACATCTCCATGAGCAGATTGGAAAATTTGCCCCTTTCTTAACATTGCCAGTCGCTTAAGCTGTAATTTATTTTGAGGTTTTCGACGCAATTCGACGCTATTTACAACATACTTGTCCAGTTCCCTATAACCTGCTCAATATGGGTATGTCTTTTAAATCATGAGAGCAAATGCAAAATTAGTGTAAATCCTCAGTTTAGTCTTACTTCTTTTGCTCATTTACTTAAATCATAAGCACTGGTCCATTGCCAGCATCATTAGGTTTCTTGGCATTAAAAAGTCGTTTTGAATGCCATAACAGTGTTACATACTTGACTGTCGACAACAATAATAATTTTTGTTGGGGTAACTGTAGGTATGAAGGAGGTTGCCTAAATATAAGACTTCTTTAGTTCAATTACCCCTAATTAAAGGATTAAGTCTCCACTCTGAGGTCATCCTACCAATCTAATTGGATAAGCATAAATTAAAATGTTCAATGGATCTCCATCTAACATCACCTCCCTGTTTTGAAGATTACTTTCTGCAGGAGAATTTTAGTCTTTGCACGACGTCACTACGTGGCGATATAGATTTCAGGTGTGATTGGTCAAATGTTTTGAGCCCACATGCACCCTCCACTATTGCAGTAAAATGATTTAACCCCCCCCCCCCTCCCCCTTCTCTTCATTGGGGAAGCTACCGCACATCCTCGGTAAATCCTGGCAACACCCTAGGCAAAGACTATTACGAACTGCGAAGGTTAGGCTAAGGCTTTGTATTGTAATATACGATAAGCTGCATTACCTCAAATACTGACTCGAAGGATTTAGCCTCTTCCTCGGGGTGTGATCTCTTTCTCGAAGAGTCTAAGTATGCCTCAGCCTCTGTCTTGGCCTCCTGCGGCCTGAAGTACAATATTGGTAAAGAAACCATTTATGTTATTAGCGACACCTTTGAGTTAGAACAAACTTCATCATTGATGTCAAGGACTGTCTTTGCCTTAGTCTTTGGTGCCGAAGTTGAACCAAGTGATGTAAAATTATCCAATAGGATTAGAAATTCGTTTAATACACAATACGTTCGCCAAAAGTAGCCGTTTACGTTGCTTGTTTTACATCACTTTGTACTGTATTTCTTACTCCACAACACCTCAAACAGAAGCCTGAGTTGATTGGCTGACTGACTTACAGTCTGACTGATTAATTGACTGACTGATTGATTGATTGATCGATTGATTTTTATTTTCAATTATATCTTATCACAACAACAAAGTAAAATCAAGATAAAAAAAGGCAGTCAAGTCATTATAAAAGTGACCGTGAACATAGCAACACAAACATTCTGAACCAGGTATATGCCGTACGGCCTGCAATTATACAACCCAGCACCATTTCAGAAAAGCAAAATTGGAAGGCGTCATCTAATGACTGCAAAATACGTAATTTGAAATAAATATCTGGATGAATTATTTGTCCTTTTTACAGTTTTGCTACTTTTCTCCTTGTCGAACATAATTTTCTCAAAACGTTAAATTAATTCAGGAGCCTGGGGTTGCATGCAGCCCTAATGGCCGCGTTTGAGAAACACTGCTCTAGCTTATTAGTGAGTCGAGGCACTGGGTTAGAGACAACGTATTCTGCAAGTGATGTGCGGATGAGCTTACAGGTAAAATTGGTTTTATTCGGCATGTGGGCATTCAAGGTTGGTGGTTCATATAATGCGAGACGACAGGAAACATCATAATGACGCACAAAAGGTGGAAAGGAAAGATTGCCTCTCATCACAGTTTGAGTTGTCTTTTGTTCCCGTGTGATTTTGGGTAAGTATACATACAATGCCATGTTCACATTCTGCATTTTTATTACGCATGAAAGGAGTTCAGGATTAAGACACATTTCCTCAGTCTGTACATCTTTATTTACAGCTAGATCTGACAAGTCCACCTGGTGTAGAAGCAGGTAGTAAGTGGAAAATATTAACACCAATAAAGAGGACGGTGGAGCAACCTCTACAGAAGAGCGGTACATCTACAGTTGTTTAAACTGGCTGGTTAGCATAGTACTGAATGATTACCCGGTTACAAATTATACGTGATGAAATAACACAGAAGTGACGAAGACTGAGCCTGCAGTTAGTGTAACAACGATTCGAGTAACGACGCAAATAGAATACCAGCACAGTGTATGCAGTTCAGATAGCGTAGGTCAGTATAAAGTAAACAGGGAGAGCGGATGCCTTGTTATGAAAGGATGGTCCCTGATGGGTCAGTGATAAGAGACCTGGCTCGACCGAATAGAAGCGTTGATTCTATCAACGCCACTAACAGTACCGATTGCAAACTTTCAGTGAACAGAAGCTTACAGTTAGAGGGAATAGCTATTAGTGCTGATAGGCTATCATTAAAAAGGGGCATGAAATGGCACCACTGTTGTGGTCGATGCGGAATCTTTATGCTAACCTCACTTCTTTTAACTTTTAGTGTTTAGAAGTACGTAAAAGAACCTATTATTGAAACAATGGGATGTTTTTCGATGAGTAAAGAAGGGAATGAAGAAACCCTACTAAAACCTACAGGGCTGAGGATGTATCTACCATAAAAGTTAGTTCGCTCGTGAATTGCATTTGAATGGCATTTACATGAAAACGTCTCCATATTGACCCTGGTTGACCCATTGTAATCAAAATTTGTAACTGCAATTTTGTTCTGTGTCTTCAGTGAGATGTACTTTGTGTATGCAGATAGACAGATAGACAGATAGACAGACAGACAGATAGACAGACAGACATACGGATATACGGATAGACGGACGGACGGACGGATGAACGGACGGACGGACGGAAGGACGGATGGATGGATGGATGGATGGATGGATGGATGGATAGATAGATAGATAGAACCTAGGATGGGGGTAAAGAAAACACAGACACGAAAAAAAGCCGTCTAATGGGAAGAAAGGGCGGATTGGAGTAAATCGAATATAAAAGTGAGGCCTTTTGAAGTGAGGGTGCCAAGAGAAAAAACAAGTCTATTCTCAGAAACAAGACGTTTGTAATTCGATCCTCTGCAGGGAATAGCTGCAGTGACAAAAAATGGCCAAAGTTGCAATGAGGGGGGGGGGGGGGCCGGGGCGGTTGAAATGGGCAGCTATGGGAAAGCTATCATATATATAGATATATATATATATATATATATATATATATATATATATATATTTGTATTACTAATATGATTACATTAACAGTCTACTACACGTGTTTCACGCTGAAAGCGATTTTCAAGTATGACGCTTAGACAAATCTATATATATATATATATATATAGATATATATATATATATATATATATATATATATATATATATATTTCTCTAATTCGGCACTTAGGGGGGAAGTTGTTGTTGAAAAGTCGACCTTAAGGGGAAAAAAATTTTCGGGTGAAATATAAGTTTCGCCTTAACGTTTCTACACACTTTTTCTATAGGAATACGTAAACTTACAAGGGCGCCCTCTTATATTTACAAACTAGATGCCATTACTTCAAAGTTGTCAAATTTACGGACACCTAGCTGTTAACACGAACAGATGGCTGGCCATTGAAATAACGTTAATTTATATGTTTAGACGTTAGGGCGAATTTATTTCTTATGTATTTTATTATCTTTTTTTCGCCCTATGTACAAGCAGATATAACAATTTCCCCTTATGGTGGGAATTAGCGTTATATATATATATATATATATATATATATATATATATATATATATATATATATATATATATATCTTATTCCCACCTTAAGGCGAAAGAAGTTGTTGAAAAGTCGACCATAGGGCGAAAAAGGGGGAAAAACGGATTCGACTTGACGTTTCCACACACTTTTTATATAGGAATGCGTAAACGTATGGAAACGTCCTTTAAAACACACAATTTATATGCAATTACTGCAGTGTCGACAAATTTACGGACACGTACCATTTACAACGTACGCATGGCAGGCCATTGAAATAACTTTGATTATATCTTGAAGACGGTTGGAGAAATATATGCTTATGTATTTTATTATTTTTTTTCGCCGTAACGTTGGATGATATAAAGACTTCCCCTTAAGGTGGGAATTAGCGATATATATATATATATATATATATATAAATATAAATATATATATATGTGACACAAGGTTGGTCACTACTGACTACAATAGTGCTCAATACCAAAGTAGAGCTAGCACAATATAGTACACACGATGTACGATGCGTACACATCGTGTGTACTATATTATATATATATATATACATATATATATATATATGAAAAAAAAATCCACGTACGCTCCATGTTATGTCACAATCAATAAAACACGTTCCAAAGCTTACATTTTAAGAGCACAGATACGATAAAAACAGCGTATATTTCGGACGCTCCTGTGTCCTTCCTCAGCGCAAAATGGAAAAAGAAAAATTACAGATGCGATATGTTTTTGCACAGTGTTTTTTTCACAGTGTCACAGTGTGTGTTTTTTTCACGTATCTGCTCTCCTCTCCTCAGTCTGAATACGACAAGCACATATGTAATTTTGTGGGATAGTCTCTTAACATCAATCATCCTCTTTCCATTATCAAGGAAGGAATATGTAAGGCTTCTGTTCACCCACGTGACAAACTACTTACTTATAAACCAAAGGTTGAAAATTCTCGAATCCCCCTTGTCTTTGAATATTCTCCCAAAACTGAACGCCTACATAAAACTATTTGTTCATATTACAGTATTCTTAAGTCTGATTCTTCTACGTCTGAGTTAAGAAATGAACCCACTTTAACTGCCAGACGTCAACTCCCGACTGCTTGGTGCCCGTAACATAGGCAACACAAAATGTAGCAAACCGAGGTGTTAGGTCTGTCATTTTATTATTACAGACAAAGAATTCACCCCTCCCGGCACAAAGTGGATTGTTCGTCCTCCTCCCCTTGACTGAGATACACCCAATGTGTTTTACTTACTCTTTGGTAATTTATGCGACAAAGGCAACTATGTCGGGCAGACAAGCAATAAATTCAGATTAGATTCAATAACCATAAGAAGACTTTTTAGGATAAAACCGTTAATTTCCCTGTTGCTAAACATTTCTGTGGTGAACCGAATCATTCCATTTCAAATCTAAAATGTATTCTGCTCGGTTCAAATTACCAATCTGTCAACGAACGCCTCAAATCGGAGAGCAAGTGGGTCGTTAAACTGTCAACACATATTAGGGGCCTGAACAAGGAGCTTGGCATCTTAAGTGACTTCCCCTTTGTAATTAATAACCATTCTCAAGCTGCCAAGGTTAATTAAACCTGCCTGTCTATCATTTGGGGGGTTGTACTTGCTGTACCGTTTAGTTTGAAAGATGCTGTAATTTTTCACTTTCCATTTTGCGCTGAGGAAGGACACAGGAGTGTCCGAAATATACGCTGTTTTTTGTGGTATCTGTACTCTTATAATGTCATCTTTGGAATGTGTTTTATTGTTATATATATATATATATATATTCATATAATAACACAAAGTAGGCCATTTTCACGACGAAGCACGAATCTTGGCCTACTTTTACACTTTTACTGCAAACCTCAAAAGACTTTTGTCAATCGCGTCATCTGTTCCAACAGAACATCCAACTCCTCTTTGGATACAACTGTGTACATAAGGTTAATTCTAAACAGTAAAAATGTAAGGAAATGAATAAAATTGCGACTGATTTGGCCCAGTCGCACTTTACTGCCAGCGACATAGATGATGGTGGCCTGCGCAGCTATCCATGTCGTCTTTCTTACAGAAAAAACACGTAACAGAAGGTGAAACGAAGCAAAAGAACGAAAGTTCACCATGCAGATTAAGGAATATTTTTCTACATCTGCTACCATCACAAGTAACGTGAGCTGTAATTGGCTAAGAGTAATGAACCTGAGTCTTCATAACTTTCCCTGTCATACTTGTTAAGTTTCAGGCATTACTGTAAGCCAATCACAGCGCACGTGACATCTGTATCGCTAGCAGTGAAGTACGACTTGGCCGGATCAGCCCCAATTGTGAACCTTCAAAGTTCGCTCTAGTGAACCTTCAATCTAATAAACCCTACTCACAGGATTAAGTGGTTGATTGGACAAAGTCCTTTGGAATCCTGCACTTTGACCTTGAATGTTAAATCACATAGATTATTCTCGCCTTTCGTAAAAAAATAAAACTTATTTCGCTACTGAATTACAATTGAAACTTACGCCTGTACTACTGACCCAACCAATGACATTTCGTATGAAGTCAGGTATGATACCTTGTAAAAGAAAAGACATATAACTTCATAGTAACAGCTGAAGAGAACTGAAATCTTTTACCACATGTAGCAATACATACAGTTGGCATTCATTACTACACAAGGGCATATGTACCACAGCAAATGAAAGAGCCTCTATGTAGCCAAAAATGTGGAAACTAAAACACTGTAGCATTAAAAAAACACTTCATGATCTTCATCTACATTTCCTTTGAAAATGATGAGCAATCATAAATTTACAGTCATGTAAATTCTAAACTTCTCACTGCTTTCAAATCTCATCTTTATAAGACAAATCAACTGCTGTATTTACTACTCGCATTTTAGTAATCACAAAGCATCAACTGTGAATACAGTATATATTTTATAAAATAGTGCTGTTTACTGTACATAGGCATGAAAATGAAAGCCTTGTTTGTACCTTTATGGACTTGCATAAGATTGAAAACTATGGTACTTAAACAATTCACTTTTTGGTAAATTAAAAGTGATGAGGTACGTGCATTGATGCAGTCATCTAGAACGTACATAAACATTATGCTTATAGCACTTTGCACATCATTTGTACTTTGAATTGAGAATTTTTGTCCCTGATGAACGAAATAATTGTTTTCTATTTACAGTATGTCTGGAGGATAAATATTGTACTTTAAGATGCTCACTTTCTTACCAGCATATTAATGTATAATAGTTTTTAGCTGAAGAAAACCAAAATTTTGCTATAAGGTAGATGAAGGATAAACAACTTGAAGGTTCTTATGTAAACTGTGGCATGTGAAAAATATTTTTTGAAATACATTTGGAAGTGAAAATCTTGAAACTTTTTACATGCACCACCTGGTGTACCATAGGGTGTGCAATTAGGAATTTTACAGAAATTTGAAAATTCTTAATCAGGCTTTTCTCTCAGTTCTGTAGTTTTCTGGGGGTTTTTTTTGTGCAATAGCTCAAACTCAAACAAGACACTTCAAAGATAACTTTCTAAGTTCAGTAAATACCCTTACTGGCTCCCATTAGAACTAAAAAAAGGTAAAAAATCCACCAACCTCCCAAGAATCCTTCTAAAAAGAAATACCACATCAAACTTTACACGCAGTATTTCGCAGAATTTACAATAAAGTCGTTGTATCTACAAGCCTGAGGGTGTTTTCCAAAACAGCCAAACCCTTTAGTTAAATCACTGATGCTTAAATAAAACAAGTGTAACGCGCCGCCAAAATGTGCGGTTCGGTGCGTTTAAGAAAAATAAGACAGAAAATCTCAGCTGCGTTACACCGCACCCTCCTCTCAGCAGTGCGCCCCGCATTGTCCAACTGTAGATATCAAATTAAAAGGAGACGGCATCCACAGCGGAAGAAGATGCAACCAAATAAGAGTAAACGAAAAGAAAACAAAGACACATATTTAATTCGTTTGCTACCAGCACATGTTTTCTCTCGTCTTTCCAAAACCTCCACCTTTTTCTTTAAGAAACTTCAATTACATTTCATTTTCAGTTCTTTTGCACGTTTTTACAGTCACAAACTCTTAGTATTTCTTCTTTCTCCTCAATTGTGACTCGTCCGTCAACGTGGTGTGTCTTCCTCACTATTTTCCGCCAAACGGTGCCTGGCCCCACATCGATCTCATATGACACTCGGTCCTTTCTCTCTTTCATATCTGCTCTGACGACCATTCCCGATTCTTCCTCTTTGGACACTTTTCTCCCTTTTCTCTCTCAGATCCTTGCGTTTCTTGTTTCGGCGTCTTCGGCTTTTCGATTGGTGAACCAAGTGCTGTTAAATAAGCTAGGGTAGGAACCCTCTGGACGAGGGGCGGGTCCAGGGATTTTAAACCTCCTTTCAGTACACGCCTCTTACATGACCCCTGGACTTCTTGGATTTTCCTCTTTTCCCCAGCTTTTTCATCTTCTTCCTCATCTGTGTTGGTCACAGGTTCTTTTCCCTCTTTTTCGTTCTTCCCCTCTGAGCGTTCGTTAGTCTCTTTCTCCCTGCTTTCCGGTACTCCTCGCAAATCCCCTCCTCTTTTATGTCCATCCTCTTGGTTCTCCCCTCGACTTGGCCTTTTCCCCGTCACATCCGTTTTGGTTCCTCCTGGACTCACATCCCATTCTCCAACCGTTTCCGTCGTCACAGTTCTAGACCTTCGTTTGCACCCAACCTCATGCCTCTGAACGTCCCACTTTCTCTCACTTTGGTATTCCTTGCAGTTTTCACATGTCCAGAGAATTGTACCGTGTCGCTTTCTGGCGTGGTGCTCCCTGTCTGCGATGCTTCCATATTGTCTTCCACACCTCTGGCACTCATACTTCACTCCCCACGTTCCAGCCATGTTTCTGCAGGAATATAAAACAAACAAAAGAAGTCGGTTACAAAAAACGCAGAATCCTCATATAGGGGAACTCAAAGACCTAGCCTATCAGGGGGTTTTCGTCTCCGTTGTGAGCGCCTAACACCAACGGTTCCCTTCACCGCTGGTGAAACCTTAGGGTCGGGTGTTTCATTTTTTCCCTCGTTCCTCTGACACCCTCCATTGGCCCCCTTCGTGCTTCCATTTTCCAACGCTTCCTTTGTACTTGTAGCTTTCGGTGGCTCAGGTTCAGCCAATATAAACCCCTCTTGTACACTCCAGCCCACCTCCTTGGGTTCCTCCCTGGTCAAGGATACTCCTTTAACCCAATCGGGCGCCTCCCCCGTAAAGTTTTTTAACCGGTTGTGATGTACAAGTTTAGGAGTCTTGTTGGGACCAAGTTTCACTCTGTACAGGATATCATTCAGTCTTTTAAGTACTAGGAAGGGACCTTCCCATGGACGGTTTAGCTTGGACGTCCTTCCCTTCCCAACGGCAGGGCAGTGCATCATAACCAGGTCCCCCGGGGAGTAAGCTGTCTCATTGGCCCTTCGATCAGCCTGCGTTTTCTGGCGTTCCCCTGCCTTCTTAAGGTTAACTCGGGCGATTTCGTGCACCTTTCTGAGCCTCTGGCAGAGGTTCTCGACCTACTCGGGGTAACTTTCCGGCCCTCCCTCAACTTTCGTGGGTAGTAAGAGGTCCATGGGGTTCGGGGCTGCCTGCCAAACATAACTTCAGCGGGGGAGTAACCTGTCGACTCGTGGACCGCGGTGTTATAGGCCATTGTCACCATAGGGAGCCATACATCCCAATCCTTCTGGTTAGGGGATACCACCATTGAAAGCATAGTTTCGAGGGTCCGATTGAACCTCTCTACCATACCATCCGACTGAGGATGATATGGCGTAGTCCTCGTCTTTTTAACATTCAACAGCTCACAGGTTTTCTGGAAAACGGCTGATTCGAACTGTCTTCCTTGATCTGAGTGGAGTTCCTCGGGTATACCAAATCTACAGATGACATTTTCAACCAGCGCCTTTGCTACAGAAACTGCTCCTTGTTCCGGTAGGGCTGCTGTTTCCACCCATTTTGAAAAATAATCAGCCATCACCAGTACATACCTGTTCCCACTGGGGGTTGTGGGTAAGGGCCCCAGGATGTCTAACGCCATTCTTTGCAACGGTTCCCCAGCCCTGTATTGCCGTAGTTTTCCTCTTGCTCTTGACTTGTGGCCTCTCCGTTGCCCACATTCCTCACAACTTCTACACCAACGGTCTACGTCCTTGGAGGCGCCACTCCAATAAAACTTTTGCCTCAACCGGTGCAACGTCTTCTTGGTCATAAAATGACCTGACAAAGGTTGTGAGTGAGCTACTTCCCAAATTTGTTTCTGTAATGCCGCTGGAACCACAAACTGAAGTCTAACCTCATCTCCTTTTGGGGACTCGAATCGTCTAAACAGTAATCCATCCTTTAGGACCAGACTGTCCCACTGCGACCAGTAATGGCGCAATAGTTTGCTTCCTCCGGACACACTCTCCCATGGTGGTTTCTTCTGGCCAGCTTTCCCTTGTATAATGGGCAACAGATCGGGGTCATCTCCCTGGTGCGCAATTAACTCCTCGGATGTCCAGGACGGAGCCTTGGGTGTCATCTTGGCGGCTGATTCGTCTAGGATATCTTCATTCTTCAACGTCACACCAGCACAGACCACTTTCCGGGATTCTGTTTCTGTGTGTTAACCGACATTCTTTCTCCTTGTTGGAGTATTCCCTTAACTCTTCCCTCTCACAGTGGGAGCAGTCTTCACATGGTCTCCTCGATAAAGCATCGGCATTGTTGTGCACCCTTCCGGCTCGATGTTGTATAGTAAAATCATAGTTCCCCAGCCGTTCTAGCCACCTGGCAGTCTGTCCTTCGGGTTGACGAAACTTCATTAGCCATGTGAGGGCTCCATGATCGGTCCTGATGAGGAAACGCCTCCCATACAAGAAGTGGTGAAACCATTTTACCCCAGCTACAATTGCTAGAAGTTCTTTTCTAGTCACACAGTACCGTCTCTCTGGTTTCGTCATGGTTCGGCTATAGTATCCTATCACACGTTCCTCCCCATCCTGTGTTTGCGACAACACAGCTCATAAGCCCTGGTCACTGGCATCTGTATCCAACACGAAGGGACCCTCTCTAGTTGGATAGCTTAATATCGGTGCTGTTGTTAGTCTTCTCTTTAGTTCACAAAAGGCCTTTTCACAATCTTCAGTCCATCGGAATTCTCGACCCTTCTCAGTCAATCGGTGTAACGGTTTGGCTATTGTACTGAATCATTCAATGAACCTCCGATAATAACTACACAGGCCGACGAAGCCTCTCACATCTCGAAAATTCGTCGGGCGGGTCCAACTGGTCACGGCACGAATCTTCTCAGGGTCCGTGTGTATTCCTTCTGAACTTACAACATGTCCAAGGAATGTCACCTCGTGTTTGAATAACTGGCACTTCTTTGGCGAGAGCTTTAAGCCTGGCTCACCAAGTCGTTTAATCACATCTTCGAGCCGTCTGTTGTGTTCTGGGAACGTCTTTCCATAAACTATCACATCGTCCAGGTAAACAAGGCAACTTTCCCACTTCAATCCACCCAAGACTTTATCCATTAGCCTTTCGAAGGTGGCTGGGGCATTGCAGAGCCCGAAAGGCATCACCTTAAACTGAAATAATCCTTGATGAGTGGAAAAAGCAGTCTTGGCCCGATCAGCAGCCTCTACTTCGATCTGCCAATACCCACTTGCTAGATCAAGCGTGGAAAACCATGTAGCTCCTCCCAGCAGGTCCAAGGTGTCATCTATCCTGGGTAGGGGGTACGAGTCCTTGACTGTCACTTCATTGACCTTCCTAAAGTCTATGCAAAATCGTAGGCTACCATCCTTTTTCCTGACAAGCACGATCGGGGACGACCATGGGCTACATGATGGTTCTATGACACCAGCAGAGAGCATGTTGTTAATCTCCTGCAAGGCCTCCTCTTGCTTATGGAATGGGAGTCTCCGTGCTGGCTGTTTGATTGGAGGATGCCTACCAGTGTCAATGCGATGCCTGTCTACGTTGGTCCGTCCCAAGTCGTCCGGCCCCTTGGCGTATACACTTTCCCTTCTGGATAGTCTGGAAACTTCTAACTTCTGTTCTTCGTCTAAGTCCTTAGTGCAATCCTGATAAAGCTCCTGCAGATGTGTGGGTATCACCACCTGTCCCCCACCCTGTTCCTGGGTGATCCTTGCTTCGGCACCTCTGTACGATCTCGTGCT
This sequence comes from Holothuria leucospilota, assembly GCA_029531755.1. Classification (NCBI taxonomy): domain Eukaryota; kingdom Metazoa; phylum Echinodermata; class Holothuroidea; order Aspidochirotida; family Holothuriidae; genus Holothuria; species Holothuria leucospilota. Next base: position 39,528,779 of record CM055982.1, read on the forward strand.
TCCGTGCCCTCCACAAGTGGCAACTTTCAGGCCTCCTGTACTATCCGGATGCAACTCCTCTTGGTGTTCTGGCGCCAAAACCGGCCCAGCTCCGGGGTCCTTGGAGATATCACCCTCGCCAGTTCCGGAAGATATGACCTCTCCCACCCCTTCACCAGTTGCAACCCTCAGACCTCCTGTACTATCCGGATGCAACTCCTCTTGGTATCCGGGCGCCAAAACCTGCCCAGCCCAGGAGTCCTTGGCGATATCACCCTCGCCAGTCCTGGAAGATATCACCTCTTCCACCCCTTCACAAACACCGAAAGCTGTATCCTTGTACACCGTCACGGCCTGGTTGCTAAAATTGGCTAATCTTACCGGGAGATTCCCTGCTCCCAACCTGAGCAAACACCGTGCCACTAGAACGCCCTTTTTCTCCAGAAGTTCCACAGATGGCTGAATGATTCCTACCTCACCAGCAAATTCTTTCTGGAAGTTCTTTACCCTGGCCTCCACAATCATCTCCGAATTGGCTGGCAGTACAAAAGTCTCGGCCGAAATTATCCTGCTAGAAAAGTCCTCTCTTGCAGCTTCACTGGGCTCGTGCATTGGTTGTTCACTGCCCAGCATAACTCTCCCCATTCGTGCATTGATGACGCAGTTATGACGCCTCAGAAAGTCCAGGCCCAGTATACAATCAGGCCCGATGTCCGCAACCCAAAATTCATGACTTAGTCCTTTGTCGCCAATCGTTACCACCATTTCAGCTTTCCCTAGTATAGGCACACTCTTCCCGTCTGCTAGTACCATGCTCAACCCCTTTAATTCTAGTTGAGGTCTTTCCCTTGGTGGAACTGTGAAGAAAATACCGGCCTGGATAATAGATATGTTGGCGCCAGTGTCCACAAGACAGTTCATGGGTTTGGCATACAATGACCCGCTAAGATAGATTCCATCTTGAGCCAAGCCTGGAATTCCCTCCTGCACTGCCACACGAATGGGTCTACTCTGATCACATCCTACTGCCGAGGTACGATCCCCAATCCCGACAGTTGGGAGTTTTCCGTTGGTACTGAGTCCTGCGTCTCCTGTGGGTCGGGCTGAACTTTTTGACTTTCTGGACAGTCTCGTTTGAAGTGTCCAGGCTTCCTACAACGGAAGCAAATTGGAACTCCGTCCTCCGTACGGTACGGTCCACGGTCAGATCCTGCAGAGCCTTTCCCCCATCTCTTTCCTTGTCCAGTGCCCTGACTCACCTTCCCCTGCAGCGCCTGGACCTCGTCCTTCAATGACTTCAACGTACTCTGCATGTCCCCAAGTGCTCCTTGGTACATTTTCATACTTTCGGCTATAGCACTGGATACACTTTCACTCACATCACTGGTGCTGGCAGCGGGAGTCGGCCCTCTCTGGTTTGGTCCTTCCACAGCCCTAAGCGCCTTCCTTCCTGAAAAGTTCCTTTGTCTTTCAACTTTTTGAAAGGCCTCCATCTCCAGTGATACGCTGAGAGCTTCGTCCAAGGTTCGGGGTCTTGCTTGGTACACCGCCAACCGTACCTCTGGGTCATCTAGCGCATCCATGAAGTGGTCCTTTGCCATTAAGCCCTGGACTTCTGATGGTGCACCTGGGTAGGCCTGTCTTGTCAATCGTCTAATCTCTTGAGCTAGTTCCGGCAGTGACTCTTCCTTCCTCCTAGTTCGATTTTTCAGTTGGATTCTGAATACTTCAGTTTGATGGGCTGGGTCGAAGCGGCGTGATAAAGCATTCACTAGGGAGGGATAGTCTCTTCGGGCGTGGATAATGAGATCAGCTAAAACCGCCTGCGCTTCCCCACGTAGACTAGCAGCCAAACACATAGCCATGACTACCGGGCTCCATCCATGCAGCTCAGCAACAACTTCAAACTGGGCCTGGTAATCTTCCCAGGACGAACTGCCATCATAGTTTCCAGGGCGAATTCCCGCAGTACCTCAAACTGGAACACCATCTCCTGTGGAGCAGTTTCCACTCCTTCCGTTCAAAAATCTGTCTCTCGGTTCCCTCTCGTCCCCCATTCTCACATAGGGGTTGAGTGATTCAGCTCCTACGTCTCCTTCATGGATACTTCTAAACGGGTTCATGGGAGAAAAAGTCCTTCCCTCTCCAGTAGTAGCCTGCGCAACCCTTGGGACGCCCAGGTCATCTGGATGCACCCCTCCTTCACTCCGTCCAGAACTGACCTCCCTCGATCGGCTCCTCCTATGATCACCCTCTCTAGTACCACCGTGTGAAGTGGGTCGTCCTTGAGGTGAAAGCTGGATCAAATCTTCTCCATACCAAGCGTCTGACGTCCGCCACGAGACCTGAGATCCTTCATGATCCTCGTCTGGGTAAACCTGTTCAAAATCCACACTAAAAAGAAGTTAAAACAGAAAATAATTTGCCGGTCAATCCCACCGCTGCCACCAGTTGTAACGCGCCGCCAAAATGTGCGGTTCGGTGCGTTTAAGAAAAATAAGACAGAAAATCTCAGCTGCGTTACAGAAGTTTAAGGAGAGAATTCCTCCTTTTTAGACCTGTCATTTTTGCTGTGAATTCTTTGGCCAGATGATGCATTCTTATTTTCACATAGCAAGATGACAACTTCTTTTTATTTTCACATAGCAAGATGACAACGTCTTCATCAACAAGTAAGTGTGGTTAGTATCTGCAGCACAATCAAACATATGTTTATACAGCACACCTTTCGCTGCAGTTTCTTCTAGCACTTTGTGTAAAACAACTGATGCAATGTTTTACGACTGTGGAAGACTGCCATCCGAACAGGACAACATCCTACGAATGTATTCCTCAGTTGCAAGACAAACCTGTACTACATCATCGTGATCCACTTAAAGTATGCCAATCACTATCAGGAAAATTAAAATCTTCACACACAACTGTCCCTTTGGAAGAGACCTAACTAATACTATCAAGCAGCCTTTGACTATTTTGAGCACAAAAATTTGGTAAACGATAGGTAGTATGGGCCTAACTTAATACCGATGACCAAAGTAGTACCGTTTCCAACACCAAAACGTAGTTTGCACTAGCAGTTTGAAAAACAAGTCGATCATAACTTTTCAGGGAGATAAATACAATTCAGACTATCCCTGACAAAAAACTACCCCCTTGAACTGTATCAACACTATCTTGCCTAAAAATTGAATAGCCTACTGTAGGCCTAGGCTACCCTGGAACATGAATTTCAGAATTGCTGACCTCACTATGAAGCCAACCCTTTCTAGGCTAACACCTTGATGTATAACACAAAATTTATGTGTGAAATTTGATATACTTTTCACGCTATTGGTTCTCATACAGTAGTCAAATATTACTTAACTTTGCTTCAGGCCGTCAGCAATTTTGTCTTGTAGTGATTTACACTTTGGCTCATCGGGCTTGTCTAGGACGAGTAGGAAAAGCCTACCATCACTAACGTTACACTAACGATAAACGTAATAACACACATTTTTAGGCTGTTTTTTCTTCTTTAGCTTCAATTTTTTCCATCATGTGTCAAGCTCCCTCAAATAATATTGTAAACACACTACGTTCAACTTGCTTTTCAAAAACAAAACGGTACAGGGTTTCTAACATTGCGTGGTTCAAGGTAAACAGTGACAAGTTGTATCGTGACTGTGGCAGAATCCGATTGTACTGGGCTTTGTTGGGTATTTGGTTTGGTTTTAGTTTTGTTTTGGGTCTAGATCACAGGGCATCTTTTGGGGCATTGGCCCTTCTTTGATCTTTAATTAACTTGTTTTATTATTTAAGAGATGTAGAGAAAAGTTAAGGCTATTTGTTAGGCCATTTGGCGGTTGTGTACCATTACAGCGCAATCCTAGTTTAGGCTAAGTCTTCGCCGTATCTTTATTATCGTACCAAAATAGGGATTAAAACAGTCAATATTTAAGACCCTTAATGAAAAAATTTTCGCACCATTGAGGAAATGTGTTTGAACAGACTCTTGACAGGAAGAAATAGTTCACCTTCCCATGTTCTAATTCGTGTACAAATCCCCATATAGGCCTAGCTTTTTCACGAAATAGCTTTAAATACCTGTATCCAAGTAAAAATAGACCAATCTGGATTTAAAAAGAGGTCCTTAGAGCTTCACACCCCCAATAATTCTCCCATTGACTTACACACTAAATTAGCTCCGTTTCGAGGCCCCTGCAGCCTTGTCAACGTTCACAGCTATTTCGTGCTACCCCTCATATGAAAGCTGAGAAGTTTGCCAATCATGGCATTGCAAAATTTCTATACCATAACCGTTTACATTTTGAGCTAGAAGGAGTCAAAGTTTTGGTAGGGTACACCCACCCCTAATTCTCTTCAACATAACAGAAAACGTCACTGTTTGACATGAATTTAAAAAACAGTCTAAATCACCTTCAGTTCACCCCAAATTTTTAACATCTACACTTTTTTATGTTCTCTTTGAGATTCATGGAGTTTTATTACCCAATGGACAGATTATCATGACAAAATTTGGTCTAAACCGGAGTTAATAGCACTCCTTTTTTGAGGCGGTACACTTGACGCTCACGAACATTACGCTAATGGAGTTGTGAGGCCTTAGAGCAGTCGGGAAAAACCTAAACATTTGCGTTGCTATAGGATCAGCAAGAATTGTGATGACGTTGCATTCTATGAGAATCAGGGACGGTTTGTTAAACATTTCGTTCATGACACTAAAGTAACGTTTAAAAAGAAGTTGCCCAAGGAGGTTGAGGTAAATCCGAAATCTTTTCATGCCTATATCAGGTCTAAGCACAACGTTAAGGAGGATGTTGGGCCTCTGATCTGCAGTGTAACCAAGGCACATTATGTAGTGATCATCAGAACATGGCTCTCTGTCAAATGACTACTTTTGTATCTATTTTTAGCAATGAATAATCCAATTTGGGGACTAATTGGGGTTCCGAAAACTCTTTTTTCACTTAGAGATGTTGTTTTCTCTGAGGAAGTAGTTTGTAAAAGAGTAAAGAGTTTAAATGCTTGTAAGTAGGGCTAGTAAGGCTCTAGGCCAGATGGGATCCATACTGCCCTTCTCTATGAATGCTCTGAGATTTTGTTAGTTCTGTTTAACATTATTTTCAGAGGTTTCTGGATTCAAACTTTTTTCCTGCTGACTGGCGGATAACCAGTGTTACTCATAATGTGAAAAGGGGGAATCGGAACTTGCCTTGCAATTACAGGCTGGTCATTTTCGCCAGTGTTGTGTGTCAAATTATGGAATCTGTAAAGAATGCATTTTTGGCTTTAAAAATATCTTTTATAAAGTGGGTTACTCAATAAGTCACAGCATGGTTTTCTACCCATCAGATTTTGTGCTGCTAATTTATTAAGCTTTTTATCTCATGATTCTGGTCACAGAGTGTTGATGTCATTTACCTTGATTTTCAAATACCCTTTGATAACGTTCAATTAGGTAGACTGATGGTAAAATTGGTTAGGTTAGGCATTTTGAGTGATGTGATTTTAGAAAGATCTGAGTGTAGTCATTACAGGTGATAGGTGATAGAAAGCCATCTTGCTACTGTGCAACTACTGCAGCTAGGGCTAATAGGTTACTTGAATTGATCAATAGGAATTTAAGTAAAGAAATTGTACTAAATCTGTGTAAGCTGTTGGTAAGACCCCATCTTGACTCTGCCGCTCAGGCTTTGATATCCTTATATGAAAATGACAAGTTTCTTTTAGAGTAGGATCAGAGGAGAGCCACTCGCCTTATACCCGAGGTGAGAATCTACCTTACCATGTTAGACTTAAACATGTTAGGTTTACCACCCTGGGGTTGAGAATGATCAGGGGGAACATGCCCTTTTTCATAGCTTTTTGGCTATACGGACCTCCCTAAAAACCCACACTGGCCTATGACTACAAAAACTTCCTGGAGCTGAATACACAATTCAGTGGTATCAACAACGTCACGGAAAACTTTCCAAGCATCAGCATGACCTAAGTAAGACAATAAAGTAGACAAATGCAGAGGAAGTTACTCTTTTACTCGTCAACGAGTGGAATAGTCTGCATGAGGGAGTGGTATACTCTACATCAGTAAACTACTTTAACTTTGACATGTTCTTCTATGACTGAGGTAAAATCTAATTGTACTGGGTTTGTTTTTGGTGTTGGTTGGTTGTGTGGTTTTAGTGAAGGAGTTCTGGACTTCAGGGGCATCTGATGGGGTCTTAACCCACTTTTACCCAATAACCTGAAAAGTCATTTACGTTGGTACTAAAACTGATTATACTATGATTATATTGTATTGTGAATGGTCGTATTTTGATGGAAGTGTTTGTAAAGAAGGATCTGGTTGTAGTTATTATCGGCGATTTTTATGATATGGCTCGACCCTTTGGTAGTTTCGGTTGTTGTGGATTTACTGCTCTTGTTGTGTATTTACGCAAAGTCAGAAGTCCTCTACCTTTTTGTTTTTGAAAGCAAGTTGAACGTAATGTGTCTTCAATATTATTGAGGGACCTTGACACTTGATCGAAAAAAGGAAGCCCAAGAAGAAAAACCAGCATGGAAATGTGTGTTATGAGTTTTCTTATTGTTTGCAAATTGCAATTCCAACAAGCACAAGAACAACCAACACTAGACTAATACAGACCTACGGAAAGATTCGTAGACACCCTATTGCAATCTCAGTTTCAATCAAAGACACCTTTTATTTAACTTATTGACCAAAAAAAGTAAAAAAGAAAAACTAAGAAGAGTTTTCCCAGTTGGCATTTAGAGCATTTTTGTGGAACTTTGAAATATTGCACTAATGGTGCAGTACAGTAGCTCAAACCTAACCATCGATGTGACAGTTTGCTTACATAATTAAAAAAGCCATCAATCACAATACCTTCACAGAGGTTTGAGTGATCTTACTTTCAGAAATTGTAGTTATTGAAAAGATACCTGCAATATTTAGGAAATGCTTAACTAAATTTTTGTTTTGAACATTTTTTAATGGCACGGTACCAGTAGCATACAAGGGTGTGTGCATTGTGGCATAGCCCCCGACCATGACACGTGTATTCATTTTTTGGGAGCGTAGGGTTAATGGAGAGTATTTGGTAGTCTTACCTCCCCTGGATGAGCCATGCACTTTTCACGCCATTGAAAAACGCCCGCAGACTGAATCATTTGTGTGCCGCTTTATGGTATGATTCAAGGAGACAGAGATGGCCAAAATAAATATTGGTATGTCCCATCGTAAAAACTCAAAGGAAAATCTAAGATCATACCCTCACTTCCACAACACCCATATCAAAAGCAAGGTAAAAAAGCCCTCTTTTTCCAGTCATAATATAGACATGTGACAGTGTCTTAGTTATGTATATTGTTACATATGACACATGTCCATCCACCTAGTGGCTTCTTTGTTAAAGCAACACATAGCAGGTGGAACTATCTTCCACAGACCGTGCAATGAATTTATCGCTGGTTAGTTGGACTCTAGCACTAAAAGTCACACTGGCCAGCCCTGTCTCTCGCAGTTTTGTCCTCTGCCAAGAGTATTGCTAATACAAATGTTCTCATCATGATAGCATGACGTTGCTTTAATTTCTCAGGGCTTATACCTCGCACCAGTGCCAGGGAATTCTGGGAAAAGAGAGGAGTACTAATGCTCTAACTACAATGAAAACACCAATGCAAACCTAACAACTAAAAGGAGGTGGAATGGCCTGCCATTGTGCATGTAATGCATGACTAGGCAACTTTTCGCCGGCCGCATTTATTATTCCTTGCTTTAAAGTCAGAAGATGTTAAGGTTATCTGAGGTAACGGAGTGTAAAACTTCAAAAAGCGCTAAAATTTCTTGTAAAAATGATATCTCAAGATAAGAATTATGGATACTTTTCATATTTAGTATTTGGATGTATCCTCTTAGATTAAGAAACCTACTGTTTTTGGTAGAGTGAAACACTTCTGTAGAGGTGACATAAGAAAGAAGTTCTTCCAGTCCTAGACCAGGTCTTGTTGAGGTTTATTGTATATTACTCAAAAGTGGAAGTAGCTTTTAGCATCTTGGAACCCGACAGCCTGTTCAAGAATGGCCAGCCTCTCTGAAATGGTTGTTGGAGTAACTGGAGTGTGCCTAACAGTGTTGTAAACCTTAAAAATTATTCTTCTCCAAGGTTGACATTGATAGGTTTGTAGTATTGTGGAATGTGTTTGTTACTACTGTAAAATGTCTCTATTGATTGATAGATTTCTTGATGGCTGTTTGACTTGATTGATCTAAATACTCTTGTATTGGCTGGTTCAGATTTGTTATTCGTGTGTATACCCAGAAATATTTACGGGACCTCCAGCACTTCTTGAGGTAAAGAGGACCTTTGCAACACAGATCAGCGCGATAGTTAACTGGAATCCCCGATGCAGTAGACAAGAGCCATGCTTCCAAAAATACAACATTGATGACTACATCCTCAAGTTCAGCCATCCAGTTGAAAGTTATTATTTGAGAGAGCACATATGGCAAGCTGATTTTATAGCATCGGTGATGATTGCATTCTTTCCGATACCATGGTGTGTTTTTAAAGCTATCATGATCTCTCAAATGATGCACACGTTGTCAACTTCGATCTTTAAATGTAAGGGATAGCAAGATGCGTTGAATGTTACCAGTGAAAAAGTGTCGAGTGTCATTGACACAAAGACAACTAATCTTTTAATGAATTGGTCAATAAAGACGCATTTGCAAATCAGGGGGCGCCTCAATGTGCTCGCCCACATGTGTGACTTATAAACAGTACGAAGACTTTTGAATACATCCAATTATCCACCTCGGCAATGTGTTGTGGGTATGCTTAATCTACAGCCTGACTGCGACCTGACGCACCTGACTACTAATACCGCCAACTCATCCCCGATGAACAGTCAGGATGAGTTGCATCATATTCCAATTAGGTTTTTGTTTCACATTGTCGGCCGAAGTGTCCATTTAATGACAGACAATTATGCAATACGGTGCTTCTACTTTCCCGACAGCTGGATTCCTTCAAAAGACAATGGCTTCCCTAATAGTGTAGTAGAGATAACTTACTGATACATTACCCTTAATTTGTTATTACTCTCCCAACAATATATAATAATTTCCTGCCAAACAGAGTAGTTTGCCAATACAGTTAAACCAGGGAGGGGTTAGGTCTCGGTAATGTACCCAAAGCAGTATTTTCACCCACACTGATTTCTTTTTAGTTAATCTTTTTAGTAATCATAAAGTTCCCGACATTTCTGTGGACCCAAATAAAAGATTTTTTCTAACAAAGCCAGAGGCACTTTTTCCCGACAGTCAGCAATTTTTTTTCAACTGACGACACTTTGAAAATTTCTGGGGGTGTAGCACCCCACACCCCCTGTAGTGATACCCCTGTGCACAAGGCATCAGTCAACTTTGCATCTCGCATTCTTGAAAGTCAATGGGGAATGTCTTCTTAGATGGCCCAAAGACTACAAGACATTGCCTTCCAAATTTAGTATAAAGCTGACTTTTAACAAATTTGACATGAATTTGGAAGTTATTTATATTACAAACTGAATTTTTTCCTCTAAAATAAACCTACAGTAAACACTTTGCGTTGGAGAAATCATGCCAAAGACTCTTTTAGTAACAAGTGGACCATACCTGGGAGGTAAGTTGGACAGGAGGAGTTTCATACACTACAAGTGAGGTTAATATCGGAGTCCTGGTTAGGGCTCTTCTACATTTTGTGATGAAAGTGCTTGGAATGGGATATAAAATATTAGTGAGATTTTTCCTTGCTACCTAGTTCACGGTAAGCCATGAAATATGCATCATTTATGTTATATTTTGAAATTGTTTAATAGCCTCTCATGTTAAACATATGAGTCTATTGAGCAATTTCAAAATATTCTTTCCTACATCGCTTGAAGACAACGTTTTGATGCAGAAGAATTGGAGTTGCCTTTCTTGTTTTAATTTTTTTTATTTTCGTATAAGAAATTATTTAAATATAAACTGTTACCTCTCAATCAATTATAAAATAACTGTCATTTAACTATGTTGATTGACATAATTCATATTGGCTACATGCTCTGGAAATTTAGCATAACACAATCTGTATACTACTTTGACATGACACTCTAAAAAAAACCTTTATTTTCATAAAACTATTTATTTTTATATTTTCGTACCAAAAGGTTTGAAATGCTAAAAAGTATAATTCAAGACATTTTTCAACACGTGATTCTAAAATGGGACTGACATATGCTTCATTTGTTGTATGAAATGTCTTGACTGTGCTCGTGTTGGCCACACGTGCGCAAGACCTGTTGCTCTAGTAGATAAACTTAAAAAAACTTTGCTGCCACACTCGAAGGCAACCTGACGAAAAATATTCTCGTTTTATTTTGTGAGAGGAAATGCACAAAATGTAGATGGAACTACACGAGAAGTCATGTCATACCTGAAGGTTATCAAATAACCGTCTCAAGGATTATGGTTTAGCATTACTCCTATTAGCGACAAGGGCTGAAGATCAAACACAACACTATCTTCATAAAGCTACAGTATGACCAGACTGTGTAAAGTATGGCATGATTAAATTCCTTTATTCTACATTTTCTTACTAAAGATGATTGGAATGCAGTTAAAATATTAGTGCTAAAAATATTAGTGAGACTCTTCCCTTGGTACATAGTTCACAGTTAGACAAGAAATATGCATCATTTATAATATAAATTGAAACAGCTGCACATTGGCTACACATATTGCATACTTCTTCCCTATATTGTTTGAAGACAACTTAGACCACCTTTCTCCCCCATCTCCATATGTGGTCAAAGGCGACCATAATATTTGCTAATATTGTGAAAGTGATACGTAGTCTCCTCCAATAATTTGGTTGAGGGGGAGGAAATATTTATGATATTCTGGCAAAACTCGCAACAATTGCTAATATTTGTGTGAATTCTAGACTTTTCCAGGACTTAAAAATCCTGAAAAACAAGAGAGATTTACGTGCAAGCTATTGAGAGTACATTTCCGGTGATCAATAAAACAGCTGTGTGTACACATGTACATTTCCTCTATAATTTGGTTGGGAACGCAATATCTTTTTGCCATCTCCCAGTAGAAATAGCCATCTCAGTTGCATTACTGTTTGCTAAAATTGTGTATGCGAGATATACAGACCCCGTCATAGATTTGGAGTAAGGGAGGACGGAGTATATTCCGTAATTTGACAAAAACAGCAAACTGATATTTTATTATATTTGCATGTAGGCCCATACGGCATGATCCCTACTAATTGAGCTAAGAGTGAATTGAGGTGTTTCATTTATAACCAAATTTAGTAAATTTTGAATCAGATTTAGTCAAGTTTAAGCCTAAAGTTCTACGATATTTTTGTCAAACGAACGTATAGTATTTGGCTTCATTGACCATGAAAGATGAAATATTTAGCTCTTCTTGTGCATCTGTTACGACATGCTTACCTGGTGATGAATGAGACCCTAAGAAACACACACAGGAAAATGTTGTATTCAGATCCATCTTCAGGGCATTCACATTATGGCACTTAATTGGATGTCCCCATGCAACAATCTATCATCGGGGTACGAACCAGAATCTTGTAAAGAACTTGACCAAATCTGATTCAACATTTAATAGATTATGTTGAAAATGAAACACCTGGATTCACTTTTAGTCTAATTTAGTGAAATATATTAACAGGTTTCCTTTCGTGCCCCTTTGACAGAGTGATAAAATTGTTTTCAATGTTCAATCCGACTTTTTTAGATGAATGTCTCTTCAAGAAAATGGCGTCATACTTGTACCACCTATTGCATAGATACTGGGATGTAAAAAGTTTTTGGCTTTTACGTATCCTTCTGTTTCCGAAGACCTTTTGTTGATATATCAAACAGGTTGAAAGCAAATATAAAGAAGGGAGACCTAAATTTTGTCGTGCATCTCCATACCTCCAACTCAAATGGGTCTCTGGAGGTAACTTTGACAGTGTATTTACAGCGCACTGCGAGAGCGAATTGCTGATGCCTAAGAGGAATATTGGAAAAAACGTAAGGAATTGATATTCCAATCAATGGATCACAAAAGCTTTAAGCAATCACTTCTAGTAGCTAACAATATGTGAAAGGGAAATATTGCGTGTTTTACGTATAATTTTTATATTTTTAAGCCAATATTCATAGAAACAGAATGGTAGACAATCTAAAATTAGGCAGAACGGTAGCCTGTTTTTTCAAGAAATAAGGTTCTCGAGGGAAGAAATTCAGTTAGTTATTGCACAAAAATAGTTTTTCTTTAACAAATTTAAAAATTCAAATGATGCAATATATATAACGGTAACGTTTGTAATGCATTTTGAGGGATACAGTTACTGCTAGAGTTTATTGGTGACTTATGCTGCACAGTTAAATAATGATTCAAGGTATTTCCTTTGTATGCCATATTGGTGCATTTTAAACGCAATATTTCTAACCTAAGTCCTTACGGAAATGGAGTCGGTTTAAAGTAAGAGGGATAATCCCCAAACACAACACGACTCAATATTTTTTATTTATATGAGCACTTCGCATAACACTGGTAACAGCATAATGTGTCACACTTTTTTTCCAAGTGGTGTTTCTGTGTTTTCTGTGAACTTGTGTAAAAGCACTCATTAAATTGAATATAATGCTTAAAATAGTAAATTAGTTGGAATATGCCTGTTATTTCCCTAAAACATTCATGAAACTTTTTATTGCATAATACTACAAAAACATTTTTATAGTATTTTAAAGTATTACCCCTCATTAAGGTGCACTGAAATATTCGTAAAATATTTCAATTGCCAAATGCCAGCAAAATACATCGCACAATGTAAATGTTGATTTGTTTCTTGGAACGACCTCTGATCACTTGTCCTGGCCATTTGACTGATGAATAATTATTACTCGCTACCTTATTCCGGAATTGCAAAGGTCGCAATGCCTTTATATGATATTAAATTTCATAAAAGAATATTTGCCGTTTGCCACCTAATCTTAGTTGACATATGGGAAGAAGTTGCGTTTTACAGCGTTTCAGTTTTTTGCAAGGAGGACACTTCACCCCATTAGGTCATCACGCCTTCGACGATTGCAAGTTTCGGCTTTGACATCACATACTGAACTCCCATCAATTTGTACTACCTTAATCCACACATACAATGACCGTATTTAACACACTTTATTTTCAAACCATGCAGTTTCATTTTCTTGTCACTCATATTTTATAGATATGGGTGTATTTTATTTTCTATCTATATTTGTAGATATGAGGGTAGGGAGTTTTCTCAGTTCCAATCTGTGTAAGCAGTGATGCATCGGGAATAAGCGGGAAAAGATTATAAGTACTGATTTACAATAACTTTAAGTGCGACGTGCGCTTGTAATAAGGGGTGAGCCTTTTAAGGTTTATCACATGGGTTTGAATGATTGATTCAATTATGGTGCTTTATTACACATGTACTTTTTTACCACAGAGTGGCTTTTTAGAATCCGTTTCACTCGTTGCGAATAAATGAAGAAAAAGTTTGCACTCTGTTGGTACTTAATTTTGTGGTGAAGAATCTCATGCTACACTCACAAGTCATTTGTCTTTAAGTCAGCTGGAGTCGCAATTCATTTCTCTTCAATTCAGGTCAAATCGTAAGTCAGCGATTCGATTTAATAATTCTGGCCATTACCTACAACATAACTAAGAAATCTCCCCCGAGGGTGCAATTAAATAGCGCATCTCGAAATGGCCCGTCCGCTACGGAGTGAGCCCGGCTACAAGTGATGAGTGTAGGCCTACACAGATAAATCTCCCACCTTACACCAATGTACGCTTTAGACAAGGAAGATAGCTCTTAAATCGGGCAAAATATTTGGTAGGCTTATGTATTGCTCAGTGTAGTAGTCGAGGCCACAGGTCCCGAAGCCACATCCTACAAGATCGAGGACGAGACCAAGGCCACACATCCAAAACTGAGTTAAGCCTACCAAATATCACAATGCAAAAGAGCTAGCCCAACCTTTACCGTTTGTCCATATAGTACCCAGGGTGGTGGCAGGATTCCTTTCCCGACGGGGATGTGAGCTTTCCTACGGGGAGGGGGGGTGAAACTTTTGAACAGTAGTCCCGAATGTAGTGAGTTCTTGGTCACGAAAACAATTGACCAATCAATGTCTAATAGCTGTATGGTCTGGCAGTGCCGTGGCGTAGCTGACCAAATTTTGTGCAGGGCGAAGACCAAATTATTGCAGAAGATAACTATCTTCAGATAATGATTTCCTACTATTTCAGTTGTGACAGAGGTGGCCCACTTGCTTTCCAAGCGTTTACCTCCAATGTTATCATGGGAAGGGATTTAATGGAGGGACCCCTCCCCCTTGAAAAATTTTTAAGAAAAACGGATGGCTTAGATGATGCATGGTGCTACATGTTTCAATTTTTAGGATACTAAAGTATGAACCTTTAAAAAGACGTTTCTTGCGAGTGTTTGAGGATCAAGTTTACTACATTAATAAAATGCTGTTATTGTGAGTAGTTCATACATACACATAGCCATGTACTGGGCGTCCGAGGCTGCATTTGCCTAAGGTGGGACATACGAAGGGTACAGAATAAATGGCGAAAGAGCCAAGCCAGAAGCGGGTGCCTTGGGTCCCACCAGAGAATTTTTCTGCAATGCCTTTTGTGGCTATTTTAAGTCATGTCTCGAAAAAATTCCCTCTTCCTCCGTTTGTTATTTGAAATGCGAATGAAATATTTCGGCTGACGATGATCGAAAATTAGGGGTTGACTGAAAAACCTTCATTGCAATTGCGAGGGTTCTGCTGGAGCCATGCACGCTCCCAATGGCGGCGCGTGACCCAGGGTACGTCTCAGTGGTGGAAACCACGGCTTACAAAGAGTGGTAGTAATGCGTAACTTGGTTGAAATTGGTGCAAGCGTAGCTCCCCCAAAATTGTTTGCTCATTTGGATTGCATATAACCTTCTGTTGGGCTTCTCAATTGTGTACGGAAGTACCATTCTATATTCCATAACTATCGACGACCATGTCTTGTGAGAAAGTTGGGTGGCAAAAAAAAATCGAAAGAGACTTTGGGGGCATTTTGCTTCGAGGGGATGGTAGTTCAAACATTTTACTCCCAAGTTTTGTTATTTTTGAAGAAATTTTAGCCATTTCAAGACACAAAAGCATTCCAACTGCCTCGTCCCATCTCTCAGGTTTCGACGGCCCTGGTACAATTCACCTACTCTCTTTCCAGTTTTTTTTTTTCGAATTTTGCACATACCAAAGACTCTCTGGCCTTTCTAAAATGCAGGAAATATGCATGAATTTTAAGCGTGATCATGTTTCCTAATGGGGTGGGAAAGAAAATAATGGTTCAAAGAAATGAAAAGGTTGTGAGGAATTTAGGGCTTTCTACGGACTAAAACCGACCACAGGACCACTCGTGACAGGAGCTGAGGTTAGAAATTCTGGCATTGCACACCCGACATAAAGATACTGAACAAAATGACTCCCAAAGCGCAAATTCACTTCCCTTATTCCCTCTACAATGTGTAAGGTAGCCAGTAAGGAGGATAAACCTGGAAGTTAGAATGGAGGAACTCGCATTCGGTAAGCACTAGCATTTATTTCTTAACCTACATAGGTGGGGTTGCTAGCATATGGGAAAAAATTTGTTGTTTCAAGCACAGTGTGTCGTTGGGTTCACGGGATCGCCTAAAGCCCCCTGTAGGGTTCTGGGGTTACTATCCAAAAAGCCCTGGTGCAGTTCTATATATAAAAAAGAACGTTTAGAAGAAAAATAAGAAGAAAACAGTCTGCTGTTAGGCTACGGTATGCCTTACGATATTCCATTAGGTTATGATAAGCTAGCGTTATTTTAATGATATCAAGACTTGGCCTCTCAATGAATTCTCATAATCCCCAACGTGGTGCTAGAAACCTCGACTTCCCCAACCTGGTTTTAGACCACCTTCCTGACGGGTGTGGGCTATGGCCGCCCTGTCCTATTCCTAATCAGAACGCTGTTCTCCTCTGGTGTAATCCCTGCTGAATATTGATTCAACACCGCGTAAGACTAGGTGACAGACAGAAGAAATAATCTTTGACCAATTATTAGGCATCATTGAGCACCCGCCCTCCTCGGCTAAAAAATGCAAGGCCAGACGTCCGACGCCGAGACCGAGGTCAAGGCTTCACAAAATTGGTCTCGAGGCCGGCATTAGGGAGAGGTCTGGTCTCGAGACCTCGAACACTGGTATTGTCACTTCATGGAATAGCTTCTCGAGATTTACTAGCCGGGTTGTAGTAAGAAACCAGGAATCCATGAGGAGGGGGGAACTATTGTCGGAACTATTGATTCGTGTTTTAGGGATGCGTGTTAGGGAAGATTGTCGTTTCAGGCCGTAAAATAGTACCAGACATTGAACACGTGACCATTGAAAGAAAAATCTGATGATTCGGCAAAACTCCTTTCGGTTAAATACAGATTTGCAGTGAGTACGTACTCATACTCTTGATTTTCACGATTGCAAACTCGTGAGAATGGTTTTGTACCTTTACTCGTACCCACAGATTTTGGAAGTTATGCACTGGGGCTAATGCAAAATTTCGTACTCGTATTCATGAAAAAGATGTGAAGTCGCACTTGTACTTACAAACAGAGACCCTCCACCTGTACTCGTACTCACAACGATGTACTCGCACTACAAATCTGGTTTTATAGAAGTACTCAGTTGCAAAGTTGTGCAAATTTGAACAATTTTTAATAGTCATGTAATATTTTATATCCTGAAATGTGGTTATAAGGTCATGAATGGGCTACGCTACGAAATTTTCTAAGATATGCAATAAAATTTTCGTAAGTTTTTCTGGACATATCATTCTTCTATGAACCGGTGTATGCTTTTGAAAAAAGAACACTTTGTTTAAACGGGAGGGGTAGTAATCAGCATGGTGGCACACCCCATGGCAGCATGGCCACGGGCACGGCGTCTATCACAATCTAGAGCTCCAACAGCTCAAAAACTGTGGAGGAGGGTGACCTTGACTATGTGTACTTCAACCGCGAATCGAGCAAGGGATCCGGGGTTTAGGACCCTGGAAAGGTCTAGATGCCACATTTTCTTCGGTGAAAGCTGAGAAAACTTTTCCATGATGCTAATTTATAAAACGGGTATTTACACCATTTAAAGTTTGATTTCAGCTATATTGCTTGCTATGGAAATGAACGAATACTTCTGTTAGGGTTTTGGAAAAAGTATGTGGGACAAACCGTCCACTTTTAAAATTGAACGACACGTACCCACCCTTTGACGCCCATAGCGACTATCCTTAGACACCTATATCGCAAATATATGGCGTCTCCGCAACCTCGTCTCGACAACACAAATTTGTTACCACAGGTCAATGTAGCAACTGCCCCAACCCCCCACATCCTTCAGGCATTGATAATTTGGTTCACGTCCAAAAATTTGTGGACGCGCACGATTTTCAAGTCTTTTTTTTTTCTTCCTTTCATTGCATGATATGGTCCTTCATCACGTCGTCAACTCTTTAAAAAAAGACTGAAGAAAGATGGTTTCAACATGTAGCTCCACCAAACCACTTAAAACCTCCACAGAGTTGTGAGTTGCCGTTTTTGTTATACGTATTTAAAACTTAAATTTTCCCATTCTGCTTTGTCGTTTCTTTCTTCTTCATTTTCCTTCTCTTCAATGTTTGCTCACCGGCTCAAAACGACAGGGAGGGAGCGTGCCCATAGGTGACACAAAACCGGGAAACATGTTTCTTACTTGTAAACTATAACCAAGTATTACAGATGATCTCACCACTCGTATTTGGGTAGCCTTATAAACGAGTGCAATGAAGATTGGTGAAAAATACGGTCACTACACCATTAGTTTCCAACGTTTTCGCGCAATGAGTACTTGAATACATTTGCTACAACATCGGCATTACAGGTTGAGCACATGGTTCTGCAACATATTATACACTGCAACCTCCAAAAATTTTTGGGACTAAATTTGTCAGGCAACACTTTGGAAACGAGGAATTATTTTCTTGAATGTTAGCCTACTAATGCAGACATCCCAACCCTTATTCTTCAAACAGGGACAATTCCAAAATTTAGCCGTGTCTTACCCTACTCCCCACATCAACACTTACATTTCGGTAACGTTTCCATTTTTCTATTGTTTTTCTCTCTATTTTTTATTTCTTCACAAGTTTTTTTTTTTCCTTTTCTTATAAAGCAAGAAGGGCCTAGATCTCCTTTATATGTGCCTGTCAAACGAAAAGAGGATTGAGTTAAGTCGGCATTCCTGATAAAATTACGAAAAATGTATGCCTAAGGTAGGCTCACCCGTGGTCCTGGGCTACGTTCTGCGGATAAATGATGTGGACTACAGTACATTCTTCTAAGAAGGATTAGGTAAACTTTACACTGAAGCATATGATGTAAAGAAGGGAACAAATAGCTTCATGTGGCGCGCTATCGCGCCGAAATTTTTAGTCCCCATAGAGGAATTTCCACTCATATTAAGGATAAAAATAAATGACCTGTCAGGCAGCCTGACCCGAGTCGGGACGTACACTGTCCCGCAATTAAGTGCACAAAACATTTTCTGGAAACCGGGAAAATTAGCAGGCAAACAGGGACACCGGGAAAATGTACTCCAACCCGGAACAGTCCTGGTCAAACCGGTACGCTTGGGATCTTTTCTGGTGTATTATTTTACGATTAAAATAATAAAAATAATAAGATAGCACACGCTCAATAAATCCTCTATTGACTACAAACCAATTTGAAAAAGGAAAGTGGCCTCTGAAGGTAGCGAACCACTCAGTCAAACTAAACTAGATGTTGCCAGACAAACATAATCCCTTCAAAATTTTGAGAAGCTCGCTTTTGACTGTGTTACTTACTTTATATGATCAATTTTAAATTTGTTTATTGTAGAATATGAGATACAATGAAGACTGTGCAAAATTAAAAGCAACTTGACTAATTTCAGTGTCACATTTTGATTGCATTACTCCACTCTGTGAAGTGAGGTCTTTGAGTAGTGACCAGGGCTGGAGACATGCACCTATTGTTCAAGGCTTTCTAGCCCTTCCAGCTCAAAATCACAATGGTGACAAGCCCTAACTGTGAGTTTTTACCAGAGGGGTGGCATATTCAGGTTGGTAACTTTTATTGGGAACTAGGGGGAAATTTACCTGATTTAGTGTGTAAGTCAAAGGGGCAATAATGAGTGGTTCTCTACGTAAAACCCTGTAGATGTTTTCGCCAGAAATAAGCTTACCCCTTACAAGAAGCTAAATACTGGCCATTCATGGCAATTACCAAAACCATGCCCGGTGAAGATTTTTTGCCAGCGGAGCTCGAAGTGTCCCTACCTTTTCCCAATTTTGGCACCAGTGATACTTCATGTAGCCTTCTTTCATATCAAATTGACAAATGACCCCCATCCTATTCATTCTATAACATATTGCAAAAGTTGTTCCAATGTCCTCTTGGTGATATTTTTGAAGGCGTACAAATGAGGGCGTGCTACCGTAAAACAGTCATAGGAAAAACGCTCCGGGAGGCCTGGTCAAGTTTAAAGGATGCAAGCTCCCTGATTTTACAGATTATGGCACCTTAAATATGCCGTCACCTTTTGTTGGCAGATGCTTAGGCCTACCCCTTACAAGGCTTGACACATCGTTGCAATAGAAGGAAAGTATTTTGAAGCAGGTAAATTTTGAATATTCATCCCAGACTCGCTTTCCACTAGAGCGAGGATTAGCTTTGGGAAGTTAGGCGAATTCGGTCTCAATAAATCATTGAGACTGTCTTGTCAATTGTTAATTACATGAACTATGGAATCGGTTTCATTTTAAAATGGGAATATACTATTTATAAAACTGTCACCAATTGCAACCGAAAAAGCAATGTGGAATAATGGGGGTTGCACGTCCTGATAATGAAGGCTATAGGCAATTTGGAAATTAACAAAGGACATGATCAACCAAACAAAGCCTAATTAAGAAAGGAAGACGTGGAATGCAGAGGAGTCTATAAAAGCTAGAACAAAGAAAAATACAAAAATAGAAATCAGCTGCAGCAACTTGACAACTTTAACGCAAAACGAGAAAAGACTCACTGCCGAGTCTGCCGGGGACTTCAACTCTTGAAGTAAAGATTGGGAGTCGAGCGCCTTACCAACTAACCTATGACAATGTTGGAATAAGTCGGAAGATATTAATACTGAATACCAATACTCGGCTAGTGTAAAGTAGTATAATGTACAAGTTGAAGTACCGGAGCGTGGGGTGGGGGCGGGGTGGGCAGGTCGAGCAAGTGCCACTTTTCGTCCGCATCCTCAGTATTGATACCGTACTTTATATATCCTGAAACACGCCCAAATAATGTTTCAGTGCGTGAATGTTATAAATATTTCCCGTTAATTTTATCATGGCCTGTAAATGTTTCTTTGTTTGCTCTATAATGACATCAAAAGAAGGTGGGGTGAGGGCAGGCTATGGGAAAGGCAGGAAGCCGTGTTTTTTTTTTCATTTTTTTTCTGGAGACGTATAGTCAGGATAGCAGGTAGGATAAA
This sequence comes from Holothuria leucospilota, assembly GCA_029531755.1. Classification (NCBI taxonomy): domain Eukaryota; kingdom Metazoa; phylum Echinodermata; class Holothuroidea; order Aspidochirotida; family Holothuriidae; genus Holothuria; species Holothuria leucospilota. The sequence continues at coordinate 39,549,403 of CM055982.1, forward strand.
TGTGTAAACCCGACGTTGGGGTAGCCCTGGGATTTGCGTGACAGGGATCCAAGCTCCCCGGCGTGGAACTGCAGCCTGAAGACCCGACACTAGCGACGGGTCGCTAAAGGTTGTCGAGAGCAAAATTTGTGGCACGAATTTTTGGTTTGTCGTTATTAAAATTGGACAAACTGAGGGATTCCCTTCAGGATTTGCCTCACTTAAAGCAAAATATTACGTAAATGGCGGAGGCGACTATACCTTGTCTATGGGGTACTTCATATTTTATTGTTTCCCGAAAAAACTGGAAAATTTGTCCTACCATGTGGGATACTTTTCCGATGGGACCATGGCCCCTGTCATCACCTGGAGTCACCCCTGTCCCTGACCTGCCAGACGATGATCAGTCTTCCCAACATGTTGACTCCTTTGTCTGAGTCAAGAGCACAAATCCTCCGATACAAACAAAGAAATTGTCGGCGAACTCCTTTCGCTGTGGAGTTCTTTCTCTTACTTTCACTTGCTACAAGTTTTTTCTCAAACGGACCCAAATCAAGGTCGTGAATTAATGAAGGACTGATTTCTGCTACATGCGCCAGCTGAGGGTTAAAAATGCTAATTCTTTCCAATATCTTTACTGTCATGCTATGGTAAATTAACTATTTACTGACAGACAGCTTGTCGGTTGTTCTGTGATTGGCAACCTGACGAAACCTTCAGCATTCAATCGCGTATCAAGGAAGGAGGTGTGGATGAGGCCGATCCCCCCCCCCCCGGGTTGAAGAAGCATTACTTCCCTCTCCCATAGGCCGCTATATTCGGCGTTTGTCAAACCTTAAGTCTCCCCTACCCCCAAATTAAAAAAGAACAAGCCTGCGAACACGGATTTATAAGGCTGTATTTAACGAACTTGAAAGCTTTCCTTCTTTTTTAACTTAAACACTTAAAATTTGGCCTGTTTTGCGGCCTCTGAGTAGGTGTTTAAGTTCTACCAAAGCAAACACTTGCCTGTCCTCATAACAAAGCTTCCGAGTCGGCGGTCCATAGTGTTTTCAAATGTGTGAGACTTCATGACCACTGGAATGTTGAGCATCGAGAGAGTTTATAGTAAGATAGGGCTTAGTATTTGACACTTCATCCAACTTAAATGTCTTTTCCTTAAGGGAAGGATATAAGGCAAAGGGTTGCTTAAAGTATCTTCAATTTTCAACCATTTTGAGTAATGAGTACTTGAATACATTTGTACAACATCGGCATCACAGGTTGAGCACATCGTTCATCATTATAGTATACACTGCATCCTCCGAATATATGAGGGAATAAATGTAACAGTCAAAATTTTGGAGCCGAGGAAATTTCTTGAATTAATGTTATCCTACTACTGTATTATTATACGATTCAAACGATAGCATACCCCTAATAAATCCTGCATTGACGGACACACTAATTTGAAAAAGGAAAGTGGCCTCTAAAGGTAACGGACCACTAATTCAAGGTTTTGCTCCTCGGAACGATATTGCCCAACCGAGTTAATCCCTGAAAAATTTTGAGAAGCTCGTTGTAGACTTTGTTACTAACTAAATATGATCAATGTTTAATTTGATTATTGTGGGATATGAGTTAAAATACAGACTTTGCAAAGTTAAAGGCAATTTGACCAATTTAGGTGCCATATATTGATTGTATTACTCCAATCTGTGAAGTAAGGTCCTTGGGAAGTGATAAGGGGAGAAAAGGTGTACCTTTATCTGAGGCTTTCAAGCCCTTCTAGCTCAAAATCTTAATCATGGAGACGCCAAACTATGAGATTTCGCCAGAGTGGAGACATGTCCAGGTTGGGAACTTTTATAAGGAACTACGGGTTGAGAAATGACCTGTTTTATTGCGTAAGTCAAAGGGGCAGTCATTAGCGGTTTGCTATTTAAAAGCCCGTAGAAGTTTCCGGTATAAGCTTACCCCGCTTAAGAAAGCCGACAAGCAAGTTGACCATTCATAGCAATAAATTTACCATACCATGACCATAAAGATATTTTGCTAGCGGAGCTCAAAGTTTCCCTACCTTTACCCAGGAGTTTTTAATCACTGAAAACATGATTTACGGCGGCCAGCTTCTAAGCCCACAATGTCTTCAAAATTGCTTTAATTGACCCAATTTTGGCGCCATCTAGTCTTCTTTTATATTAAATTGACAAATGACCCCATCCTATTAGGTAACATATTGCAATAGTTGTCCCAGTGTCTCCTCTCGGTGATATGTTTGAAGGCGTATAAACAGGGGCCTACTACAGTACGGCAGCAGGAAAAACGCAGCGGGAGACTTGGACCCAATCTCTTCCTTTTACAAATCATCTCATCTTGAAACGAGAACTTACTGCTACACCATAATCCTCTGGTTGTTTCTTGATACCCTTTCATAGACCATGGCTCTGTGTCAAATTCTTCATATTACATTTTGTGCATGCATTCGCTACTACAAGTGAGAATAAAATATAATTGCTTTTTTCATGGTTGAATTTGAAGAAGGAGCACAGCTGGGCGCATTTACGTAGTGTAGCAACAGGCCTTGCGCATGTGTGGCTGTGATCAACAATGTCTAGATATTATATAACCAAGTTTGTGACAGGCTTATCTTGGAATCAATTATTGACCAGGGACTATAATCATACTCGTAAGCATTCAAGACTTTCTGACATGAAAATTAAAAAAATATACTTTTATCAAAATAACTCTTCTAAAGTTTCATGTCAAAGTAGTATGCAAATATTGTTGTGCCAAACTTACACGGTGTGGGGCGATATGAGCAATGTCAACCAACACTTGTAATGACAGTTGTTTTATGATATACTGGAAGGAAATGATTTCATTTATAATTTAATTATATTTAAATAAGAACTTGTAACAAACTTAAATCTTACCAACAAGAAAGTCAACTCAATTTCTGTGATATCATTTAGTTGCCTTCAAGCAGTGTAAAAAAGGTATAAAACATAGTTAGTCTCAAAATTCAAAATCAAATATAGATGATCCCATCCACACTTTTAAATCTAATTGTAAACTGTAGCAAGGAAAAACTCTCACCAATACTTTTCACAACATGCCAAGCAATCTTGATTAGAAGATGCGGGATAAAGGCATTTTGATGCCATACTGTACACAGACTGGAAATATACTATGGCAATGTTATAGTGTTTTGCTTTATCTTCAGCATTTGTAACTTATAAAATCAAGTGATGATTAACCTTAAATCTGAACTCATTTCTTGATATCCTTCATATAGACCATGGCTCTGCCTGTATTTCCTCATACATTGTTTTTATTCCTATTACAAATTAGAATAAAATATTTATTTTCATCTAGTTGACTTTGAGTTGATTTTGAATGAGGGGCACAGCTGTACTCCTTTATGTACTGTAGCAACATGCCTCGCGCATGTGCGGCTGTCATCAGCAATGTCAATATATTATGTAAACAAGTATATGGCACACTTTGCGTGGAATCCAGTAGTGACCAATGACTTCAATCATACATACTCGGTAGCATTCATGCCATTCTGATATGAAAATGTAATTATCAAAGAAATACTTTTATCAAGATAACTCTTTTGAAGGGTCATGTCAAAGTATAGCTTACAGTAGTATCGTGCTAAATTTACAGAATGCGTGACCAATGCGAGTAATGTCAACTAAGTATAAACACTTGCATTGGCACTGGGAGGAAATAACTTCATTAAGTATTTAACTATATTCAAATAAGATCTTGTAACAAACTACAAACTTATAAACAGGAAAGTCAGCTCAAATTCTTTGATAACATATAGTTGTGCCCAAGCAGTGTAGGAAAAAAGTATAGAAAAGGTGTGGCCAATGTGGAGTCTCAAAACACAAAATATATCATAGACGAGCCGTCCATACTTTTATATCCAATTGTAAACTAGGCAGCAATGAAAAACTCTCACTACTATTTTCCAGCATCCCAAGCACTCTTAATAAGATGTGGAATAATGTCATTTCATTATACCATACCGTACATAAACTGGTCATGTTGTGACAATGTTACAGTGTTGTGCTTTAATCTTTGGCACTTGCAACTTATATGAGTAATGCTAAACCATAATCCTTGAATTGTTTCTTGATACCATTTACATAGACCATGGCTCTGCCTGTAATTTCTCATACACCGTGTACAATTCCTACGACAAAATTTGAAAATACCTTTTTCATAGCTGAATTTGAAGGAGGAGCATTGCTGTACTCATTTAGGTACTGTGGCAACAGGCCTTGGGTATGTGTGGCTGTCATGAGCTATGTCAAGATTTATATAAACAAAGCATATGGCAGATTTATCTTGGAATCAGTTTTTGACGAATAACTTCAATCATACTCGTTAACATTCAAAGCTTTCTGATATGAAAATATGAAAAGGAAAACTGTTATCAAAATAACTCTTTTAAAGTTCCATGTCACAGTATTATACTAATATTGTTGTGCTAAATTTACAGGGTGTGTAGCCAGCATGAGCAATGTCAACCAACACTTATAAATGGCAGTTTTTTATGATGTATTAGAAGGAAATGACTTCATTAATAATTAAATTATATTTAAATAAGATCTTGTAAGAACTTAAAAACTTAAAAACAAGAAAGTCAGCTCAAATTCTTTGATATCATTTAGTTGTCTTCAAGCAGTGAAGGAAAAGGTTATGGAACATGGGTGGCTAATGTGGAGTCTCAAAATTCAAAATATAACATAAATGATCCATCCATAGTTCCATATCTAATTGTGAACTACATAGCAAGGAAAAACACTCATATATATTTTTCAACATGCCAAACACTCTTCATAAGTTGTGGGGTAATTACATTTAATAAACCATACTGTACACAGACTGGTCATGATGTGTCAATGTTATAGTGTTGTGCTTAATCTTCAGCACTTGTAACTTATATGAGTGTCGTTAGCGAGTGCAATGGCAAGGCCCGATTTATTATGGCGGTTTCCCAAATGAATTCTCCTAAACAAATAATGACAATAGACCTGAGTATAAATTTCAACAGTGCCTGCTAATTTTTATTAAAACTTGTGGTATGTTGGCTTTGTTTCCTTATTTACAATACTAGCCTTATGTTAATGCAATGCACCCCAAAGCAAGACAATGTAATTTTAGCCATAGTAAAGCACTTCTAAGTAAAGTGAAGTAAAGCACCTGTAAGTAAAGCACCTTTCAGAGTATTATATAAATCCCTGCAATATAACAGAAGACAAAAAGATTTACCCCAGCGAACAACAATTACATCTCCCATAGCTACGTCCTCGTTTCACCAACAAGCACTAGCTTAACAGAGTCTCAATGACCCTGTGCATAATGCAAATTGAAGCAACGCCATCTATTTCAGAAGTGCATACATCCAGACAGTAAGTAAAGAACCTACATAACACACACAAGGAACTTCATGTGGCCGACACCTGTGGCCCTAACAATATAGACAGTTATAATGGCTCCAGTCCTTGATGTCCGTAACAATTCCCACTGAGTACGGTCCAATATGAGTAACTCTTACCCCATCGCACAAATCAAGGTTCCTGACACAGCTTACAACTAATTTTAATCAAACAATTCCCTAAAAGTAAAGCAAAATTACTGTCCGCGGTAGCGTCAATGGACCCGCTCTCCCCATTCTCTGCACTGATTGACGGTACGACGGATGAAAGACCAGCCCACTTATATACCGCAAAAGGATTGGCAAGACGAGATAAGTCCGCTCCTTCCGGAACTACTTGTAGAACTACACACTAGCTAGTACAATTTGGTGGCGTTAACACCGAAAGTAAACACCGCACTACTTTAGTAAACAATGTGCACTACGGTCTTACCCCCAGCACCCTAGACTGATTGCATGGATTACATCATTTCCTTTACAGGGGTGTTTAATGTACCAACACTCTGACATGAGTAATGCTAAACCATAATTCTTGAGTTGTTTCTTGATACCCTTCACACAGGCCAAGGCGTGTAATTCCTTGTACATTTTGTGCATTCCTCATTACAAAAGTAGAATCCAATATTTATATTTTCATAACAGATGAATTTACAAGAGGGGCACAGCTGTGTTCATTTATGTACTGTAGCAACAGGCCTTGCACATATGAGGCTGTCATGAGCAATAACAAGATATTACTCAAACGAATTCAAAACGAATTCCAAATGGCGACAGATGGGTGACACATCGCTAACAGACTACACCAAAAATGTGATACATTTTCAAGTATATACAATCTCTATTATATCATATATGGACTGGTGCCAGATGACTCTAAGATAGAGGAGGATGGTGAGAAAATAATATTTCATTATTGCTCGAGAAAGAGTTCAATACATGGCAAAATCAAAAACATAACTTAAGAAGTCGACAAACAAATAGAAAATCTGGCCAAGTACACATAGTGCAGAGAAAAGGACAGAGTGTAACGTAACAACGGAGGAGAAACTTGTCATAATTTTGGAACAGCTGAAGGAGCTCCAGTAACTTTCATTCCAAATTGAAGCTCTACAGAAGGAACTTAAATCACTGAAAGGAGCTGTACCAGACATGGCTGAATTCATTGAGTTCATGGAAAATGAAGTTGATTGAGTAAAAGTGTCAAAAATTAAGCTGAGAAAGAACAAGTAGACCTATTAAAGGAGTGAGTCACTAGCAAAAATGGAGGTAAGCATGACAAGTAAGCTAGAGGACTTCGAGAACCGTTCTAGAAGGCAGAATTTTGTATTCTTCGGGGTTCCTGAGTTAGGGGAAACACAGGTCGAAAACCAAATTCAGATGGATATCTTGGAAACTTTAACGGGCTTTACTTCCATTGAAACAGAGAGGATCCATTGATCCCCTGGAAGGCCGAGACCAAATAATTCAGAGGCACCCCGACCCATCCATGTCACATTTCTCCGCTACAGTGACAGAGAAAAAGTGTTGAAAGCAGCACCATCCAAGCTAAAAGGAAAGCTTTACAAAGGTTTAAAGATTTTTATCTCTGACGACGTTACTTCAGCAGTGAGGGAAGCACGTAAGCACTTAAGAGCAAAATTACCAGGAATTAAAAAGGAACAAGATCTCAAATCCCTTATATACCAAGGTCAGTTTCAGTTTCTATTGTTGCTGTTAAGAAAGACGGATCAAGGAAAAGGCTTCTGAATTAAATCACTCAATGACCAAGCCGACGACTGACGTTGACACTGGTCCAGGAGTAAAACAAAGTCGTTGCTGGGTCCGTCTTGAAGGCTTACCATCTACACCCACTGTCGCTCGACGACTCCAGTTGTCTTGATTATGTTTTTTTTTTTTTCTTGTTAATTATTTTCCCTTGTCTGTGCGTCTAGGTTTGTTATTCTTGCAATATTGCATCTCATTTTTAATACATATGTAAATAATGTTTTGCATTGCCGAAACAAATTGTATGTGCATGGAAATACAGAGGGTAATGTATTTAATAAATGGTGGCAGTTGATTTTAGTATATGAACATATAATGTAAGAGGTCTGAGACAACAAATTTTCCTTTTTTGCATGACTTGAAGTTTGACATTTGTTGTTTTACAAAAGACACGTTCTGACCAGAGGGAGGCTAGGTACTGGCAAAATGAGTGGGCGTAAAGGCTGTATTTCTCAGGGCAGGGCAATACTGCTACCCGTGGTGTTTGTATTCTTTTTAAACCTACCTTGTCGTTTGATGTCATTAAAATGGATGTTCATGATGCTAGTCACTATATTACAATAGATTTAAAGGTTTATGATTGTATTTTTACCTTACTTTGTGTCTATGGACCAAACGTTTTATCAGTCTTTTGTTCCACTATTAAGTAATTTTCAGTGTGACAATATCATCATTAGAGGCCACTTTAACTTTGTCTTTAATCGTGACCTAAATAAGCAAAATGGTAATAGACATACTAATTTCCATGCCAGAGATGAGTGTATTGAAGTAATGAATTATTTTGATTTAGTGGACATTTGGCGGGAAAGAAATCTTCCATTGAAGTATTTTTCTTGGCGTTCCAATGTCACTCCGGGGATACACTGTCGTCTTGATTTCTTTCTTATCTCCTGAAAGCTTGCCGTCAATGTACATTTTGATACTTTTTTCTCTGGATTGAGTTCTGATCATTCTATTGTCTCTTCATCATTTAATTCTTTTGTCAACAGAAGAGGCCCTGGTTTTGGAAATTCAATAATTCTCTTTTAGATGTTCATAATTATATTGAACAAATTACAGAAATTATTTCTCGAGAAATTAGTGCAACGTTGCACCTTGACCCTTCCGTTGGATGGGATTTTATTAAGTTAAAAATTCGATCTGAAGGTATCAAAAATAACAAAGAAAGGGTAAGCAAAAAAGGCCATAAAGAGAAGGATTTGTTAGAGAAAATAAATGTGCTTGAAAAATTACTTTTTCATGAATGGTGTGATAAGACTTATGCTGACTTAAAAGAAACGCAGAATAAACTATATCATCTTTATGATTTAAAATTGAAAGGTATTATGATATGGTACGGTCTAGGGCAAGATGGATTGAAGCGGGGAAAAACATCAGGTATTTTTTAAATCTTGAAAAACGACATAAGAATCGAAATGTTATTCGCTGCATCAGTCGTGATGATGGTGTTGTTGTTACCTCCCGAGAAAGTATTCTTTACGAATTGAAAATGTTTTACAACACTATAAACTTCCGAGAGTTTAAATCCAGGTGATTTCTTTGATGATCTTGTCTTGGAAAAAAGTTGTCTGAGGATGCCTCTCAGTATTGTGATGGTCTTTTAACTGTTGATGAGTGCCACACTGCTTTGAATGGTATGTCATTGAATAAGTCACCGGGCAGTGACGGGCTTTCGGTTAACTTCTATAAGCACTTTTGGTTTTTAATTGGCCAGCTGGTTGTAGACTCCTTAAACAATACTTACGGCAGGTTAGAGCTTTCTCCTGAGCAAAGGCAAGGAATTATAACCCTTATCCCGAAGCCTGGGAAAGACACAAAATTTCTGAAAAATTTAGGGCAATCACCCTGTTAAATGCAGACAATAAAATGGGTGCAAAATGCATTGCAAATCGATTAAAGGCTGTCTTGCCTTCTGTTATTGGGTTCAACTAGACTGGTTTTATGAAAGGGAGATTTATCGGGGAAAACATTGGATTCACCGTCGTTGGATTTTATTCAGTACTGTCAAGAGAAAACAAAAGCTGGTCTTCTTTTTCTCGTTGATTACGAGAAGGCGTTTGATAAGTTAGAATGGACTTTCTTTTTTTTAAAACCTTACAGGAATTCAAGTTTGGGGGGAGTTTAGTTAACTAGATAAGGACATTTTATTGTAATGGTAATTCTTGTGTTTGTAATAATGGTTACTCTTCTGGAAAGTTTATGTTGCATAGAGGGATAACGCAAGGCTCTTCACTTAGCCCATATCTTTTTATCCTGTGTATGGAAGTGTATGCTAAAAGATTCCAGCAAATAATTTAATTAGAGGTGTTACAGTTTCAAATCGTGAAGTCAAATTATTGCAGTATGCTGATGACACAACTATTTTTCTAGATGGTACTGAGGGTTCCTTTAAAGAAGTAATTCATGTTTTAGAAAGCTTCCGCCATGCTTCAGGATTGAGGGTTAACTACGACAAGTGTAGCATATTTCCACTAGGACCTTATGTCAATGACAAACCTCTCTTTTTGGATGATTCCCCTATCAATGGGACTTTTGGGCCGGTAAACCTTTAGGTGTCTCCTTTCGAACAATAGAAATGATTTGTTTACCCTAAATTTTCCTCCAAAATTATCCGGTCTCAAAAAACTTTCACAAATGTGGTCTTCCAGAGATTTGACATTATTATTATTGTTAAAATTTTTGCTATTTCACAGTTAGTATTTCTATTTCTTGTTCTTCTCAATCCACCAAATTATATGGAATAATCCTTCCATTAAAGTGAACAGTGAAATCGTATTCTGACAGTCCTTGTTTGATAAAGGGGTTATGTATGTCAGAGATATTTTGCAGGAAAATGAAAAAGTCTTAAACTATCATATGTTTTTACAAAAGTTTAACATCATATATTGCCATTTCACTACTTACTGGGGTCTTGTCTGTGCTATTCCTATGGACTGAAAGATTTATCGCCATCTTGATCACATTAGTACGAATAAAGGTGAAAGCCTTTTTAATGCCAAAAACCAAATACTAAGAATTTCTAAATTTGTTTACTCGAACTTGGTGGAAAATATCTCTGTCCCTCCAAATGCTTTATCCGAATGGAGTGAAAACTTTACATTTTGTAATGATCTTGGAAAAACATTTTCTTAAGCCCGTGATACTCTGTCAGAGAGGTTAAGTTACAGTGTTTTCAGTACAGATTTCTACACAGAACTTTAGACACAAATCACCTTCTGTTTTAAATGAATATTAACCAACTCTGTTCGTTTTGTAATATTTGCGGTGAAACTATTGAACACCTGTTTTGGGGATGTCAAGTAATCTCTTCTTTCTGGTTGGAAGTAGAAAAATGTTTTTTTTTTAAAGATTGTTTTTCTTTTTAAAAAAGATATGTATTTTGGTTATAAGCTATCGAGAAGGCACCAATATAATTTTTTGATCGTAAATGTTAAATTTTATATTTTCCAGCAGGAGCAAAGCAATGCTCCCTCTAAAACTGATTATTTCTTTTCTAAATTTAAATTTTCTATAGAAGTGAATAAAAGTATCTCGAGAAGCAACTGTGTTAAAACTAACGTTATGTTTCACATGAGGAATTAAAGGAAGACTTAGCCGTTTGTGACATGTTGTTTGGAGATGACAATTAGTATTTTATATATAGGTTCTGTTGTACCCAATGGAAAACTAACTTGCTTCCGATACATTTTCTTTTTCCATACCTGTATCTGTATATAGCCTTTGTAAAGATTGTATAAGAATCTTTGCAAACTTATTGTGAAATAAATGAGATGGAAAAAAGGTATTACTCAAGCAAAGTATGTGGCAGATCTACCGTGGAATCAATTATTGGCCAATGACTACAATCATACTCACTAGCATTCAGCCTTTATAATATCAAAAAATCTTTATCAAAAAACTCTTTCTAAGTGTCTTGCATAAAAATATACTTATACTGAAAATTTCCAAATTGTCATGTCAAAGTAGTATACAAATATTGTTGTGCTTAATGTACAGAATTAGAGCAAGCATGTGTGTGTGTATATATATATATATCACTGTATATATATCACTGTATATATATCACTGTATATATATCACTCTATATATATATATCAGTATATATATATATATATATATATATATATACAGTGATATATATATATATATATATATATATATATATATATATATATATATATATATATATACAGTGATATATATATATATATATATACAGTGATATATATATATATATATATATATATATACAGTGATACAAATTTGATGATAGATAAAGATTGTCATCTATGCAAAGAATTATATTCACAAATGGATACAGCAACAAGATCAGGTATTTCATAAGGAGAATGAGAAAGTAGCTCAGTCAAACTGTAACGAAAACAAAGTTTTCTCAATTTTCATTAACGTACTGATACGTTTTACATACCAGGTTTTTTTCATGGGTCAGAGGTTGGCTTGCTGTCCCTTCAAAACATATTTAACTACCATCCTATATCCCCCTGGTGAAAAATCCTAAACGTAGGGTAGTTGATTGTTTAAGTTTTAATATCATTTAAGATGTTAAAGTACTCAACGTAAACATACTGTATAAATTTGACAAAGGTAGTACAGTGCAACCAAGTACATAATTTTACATCTACCAAAGATCTTTTAGATACTGAACCAAAGACAGTCTACCCAACTCTCTCCACACTAAGGAAAACTTACAGCAATGAGCATGAATGTGGTACAATAAAAAATGTATATATGTATTATGAATGACTTTCTATTGGGATACATAAATTTGGTCCAATAAAGGGCTGAAGATACATTCAAAGAGAGACAGGAACTCATCCATAAAACTAGTTAAAATTTATATTTCAGTGTCTCGACAATACAGTACATATTCGAGTTTCCCAAGACTTTCAGATCATGTGCCACAGTGCTTGTTTTAATTTTCGTTGAGAACATTATTCAACTGAATTTGTTTGCAAAATAGAGAGCCTAGGCTATGCTAGACTTTGAACAAAGCTGGATATTGCAGTACAATTCACTGTCCCCATATCCCAGGTAGCCAGCTCCTAGATAAAATGTCCTCTTCCCTCCCAGTCTCACAGTCACAACTGGTATCCTTTTTGCCAAATTTCACACCTTAATGTCACACTGTCTCACTTTCAAGTCTGCATGAATTTCATCCCCGTCTGTGCCAAAATGGTAGGTCTACATAGGCCTATCACATCAGGTAAGTTCATGTGATAAAACAGTAGCTTAGGCCATTAATCTGAGGTAACCAATGATTCAGCAGCTCATTTGCTCAAGGCCAAGGATTAATACTTGTTTTACATTGTATTTTTCCCCACGACGACCCTTAAGCATTGTTTCAGTTTAGTATTTCTCCAGAGAAAGTCCAAACAATTTTATTGTAGCCTCTCCTAAACAGGTCCACAGTCTAGTGAAGATATCTCACTAAGCAAGTTTAAAGTGGCTTTAAAGGGCTTTGAAGAAACAAAATGATTTGAATCAGATGTAAGCCCAAAAGCAACAAGGAGAGGACACAATCCTCAAAGTTGCAGACCGAAAGAGCTGTTATAGATGCGGATCCACCCAGCATTTGGATAAAGATTGTGATAAAGCTAAAAATAAGTGTAAGTACCACAAAGGAGCCAAACATCTTGAAAAAGACTGCAACTGACACAAAATGAGTAAGGACAGAGTTAGCATAACAACAGACAAGTATGAGGCAGATTTGAATCACACTTTCAGTTTCTACATTACTGAGGGAATAAAGAAAAAGGTCCTACATCACATGCAGTCAACGACGATAGCTTCATAAGGGTTGATCCAGATGTTAACCATTGTATTGAATTAGCTGATGGAAAGATAATGTATGGAAGTACATTGAAGAGGGAAGATGCCAAAATCTGCTTGATCGACAATCAAGGTAGAAGTGTGGATGCCATACTGACAAACGCCCTCTATTGCCCAACCTATCCCCAAAGCATATTATCAGTGAATGTTGCAACTTCAAATGGATTACTATGTTTTAAAGAAGATGGAAACTGGATGGAGAAAGATGGAGTGATCTTTAGCTTTAAAGTTAGAACTGGCCTGTATTATCTAAAGGCAGATGAGACACAGATTCAATGAACTTATCTATTGATCATTGGCACAAAGTATTAGGACATTGTAACCACAAGGATATAATGAAACTCAAAGATGTTTTGAATGGAATGACAATTGATAAAGAATCTCAAAAGAAAGATTTAACATCCAGTGTTTTTGTTGAAGGAACATTTGTCAACACACGACACAGAAAACCGGACGAAAGAGACATGGGTCCACTAGAATTGATACACACTGACCTATCTGGACCAACAGTCCATATTGGGAAGGATGGTGAGAAGTTCGTTACATCATTTGTTAAAGATTTCTCAAGTCTAGCTTTTGTTTCATTCCTCAAGGTCAAGAGTGATTCCATAATTGACCTCAAGCAGTTCCTGGCTGACTGTTTATAAATTGGTAGAGTCAAGCGACCGAGATGTGATAATGGTGGCGAATTCACCAGTCAAGAATTTACTTCTCTCCTGCGTGGTAAAGGTATCAAACAAAACTCACATCGCCAGAATCACTCCATTAAATTGGTACTGCAAAAACGTACTGGCACACCCTTTTTGAGGTGGTCCATTGCCTTCTATAGAAGCTAGTCTCTCCAAACATCTTTGGACATATGCTGGTAAAACAGCAGCTTACATCAGGAATAAATGTTACAACAGCAGCTGTTAAAACAGCAGCTTACATCAGGAACAGATGTTACAACAATAGGCTAAGAAACACTTATTGAAGCATTTACAGGAAAGGAACCAAATTTAGCTAAATGGGGGTAAAACTGAATAGAATTTAGGAGAGGAAGAACCATTCTCAGGTCATGATCAGGGACAGTCTGAACATGAACAAAGAAATGAAAATGAGACAACTAATTCCCCGGGGTCAGACTCAGACTGAACCTGAGGAGACAAGTGAAACAGCCCAAATGAAAAGGTACCCACAAAGAAAAAAGAAGCCACCAGGTCAACTTATAGAATATGAAACAGATTGAGGCAGTAAGGATTCAATGTTTAAATCGAGAAATTCAAATAGTAAAGCCTCAACCACTTACAATGAGGCAATAGAATCTGAAGACTCGAAAAACTGGAGGACTGCCATGGATAGTGAAATGAAAGCTTCGGAAAAAAGAGAACCTTCAAACTAGTGAAACTACCAGAGGGCAAAAATATTTTGGTAAAAAATTGGTGTTCAGTATCAAAGAATTAGCTCAGGGAAACAAATCCTACAAAGCCAGGTATGTTGCAAATGGATATAGCCAAACAGAGGGGGTGGATTATTTTGAAAGGCTGCACACACAGCACATATGACTTCAGTGCGTACTTTGATGCAGATTGTAGCGCAACAAAACCTTATTGTCCACGAAATGGAAGTCAGGACCGCATATTTGAATGGTGACATAGATGCAGAAATTTATATAAGGCAACGAGAAGGGTATGAGCTAAAATCCGACAATGGTGATGAGCTTGTTTGGAAGCTCGAGAAATCCCTTTATCCGCTGAAACAGTCAGACAAGAACTGGAACCAACTCCTTCATTATGATCATTTGACTAATGAAGGATTTGGGACAAATCCTGCTGATAATTGTTTGTATTACAAAAGGGTTAAGTTGAACACAAGATAATTTATGTTCTAGTTTGGGTTGATGACCTCATCGTTGTAGCCAGCAAGTTCTTTTTGAAATTATTTTGAATGAGTTCAAGATTTGCATGAAAAGTAAGATTAAAATGAAAGATCTTATGCAGGTGTCGTACTTTTTAGACATAGACTTTGTACAAGTCGAGGGTGAAATTTCAATGATCCAAAGTAAGTACATTCATAGGATCTTGGACAAATTTTGTATGGCATATTGTAAAGCCAGAGCTACACCATGCCAACTGAAAATTGGTAGTAATAGCTACCAGTGTAAAAATGACGACCCCAACAGATACAGAGAAATTGTGGGCAGCTTGACATGATACCTTGCTACCTGTACCAGACCTTTATATTGCATGGGTGGTTAGAAAGAAGACCTTATAACTGCTGAAAACGTCCTAACATATCTAAAGGGTACCATTAATCACAGGTTGACCTATCGAAGGTCTGATTCAGAGTCTCTGGAAATTGGTTAAAGTGATTCTGATTCTGCAAATTCAGAGGACCGAAGGAGTACCACAGGATATTGCTTTCTTTTGAAAAACAGTAGTTCCTCAACATCGTGGAGACCAAAACGGAAGCCCACCTATGGGTTTGATATGATTAAAAAAGGATTACAGCAATGTGTACGTTGTTGGCTGGTCCACATGGTTTCCATGTGGTACAGAACTTGGTCAAACAGTGTGTATCTGGTGCTGGCTGACCCATATGATGACCATCTGACCAAGTTAGCATTTAGAACCTATAGGTTTCCTGATGTGCAAAGCTGCTTATAAATCATTTTTAAAATTTAGGCAACACATACTGTGAATCATGTACAGACACAGATGGTTCCACGAGGACAAAGCTCCCAGACGGGGGTGGTGAGGGGAAAACGATCCAAAGAGCTGAAAGGCGACGTGTTGCCAAAAAGATATCGAATGCAAAAGTATAGGCTCCCTAAGGGTTAAACGTTGTATGTTCCTATTAAAAAAATTGAAATTTGGGGCCTATATACTGAAAATTTAAAGAAAAACTGGGTTTTAAGAGAGGAAAATTGGAAAATGTTGAGTTTTTTAAGAGTCTGCCCTACTTTAGAGCAAAATCAAGTAAATCGTCTGGGTGACTGGCCGCCCTCGGGGATAACATGTGTAAAAAATGTCTCATACTGTTGTAGCATTACAGTACAAAAAAGAAATTTAAAGAGGAAACAGAAAAAGTGTTGTCAGTTTTTGGAGCAAATTCACAGCACTTTCCTGTTTCGTATTTCTTTATTTTTTGTTCTTTGCCGAAATTTTTACAGTGTACTTTTTACTCAATAAGGCTACCCCATGAAACTTGAAAATTCCCCCGAAGGGGGGGGGGGTTGGCCAAGATTAGGAACTTTAAGGTATTGCGCTGTTTATTTTAATGTGTTTGATGAAAATTCCCTGTAATTAATTCAAGCTTTATTTAAAGTAAGCTTCACTAAAGCCGAGCAGATACCTCATGGTGTACAAGTCAGAACTGCTTGATAGTTGTCACCTCTAGTGCGACTATTACTTAGGCTTGGGGCAGAAACGGGGCAATCAGAGAGCAGTTCTGATGTACAACTTAACTGACCCAGATGAAGTTAGCGTAATAGCCACAAGTAGTCCATATAACGACAACCGAGGTAACCCCCACATAATTGCCACAATAGCAACGTGTTTATTAATTTACATAGTCGGAACATTTTACTGGCTCATGCCTGCCCAACTAACATCGGCGATCAACTAACATCATGCATGCATCAGCTCTTCACCAAGATCTGGGAAGAAGTTGTTCTCCCACAAGATTTCAGAGATGCTTCCATTGTGACCATCTACAAGAACAAGGGTGACAAAAGAGACTGTAACAACTACCGAGGCATTTCTCTCCTCTCGATTGCAGGAAAATGCCTTGCAAAGATCATTCTAAGACGATTGGTGTCTAACATCTGTGAGAGCATTCTCCCTGAAAGTCAATGTGGTTTCCGTGCAGGACGGAGTACAATGGATATGATCTTCTCCCTAAGACAACTCCAGGAGAAATGTATTGAGCAACAAAGAAGTCTTTATGTCACTTTTGTTGATCTCACCAAGGCGTTTGACACTGTCGGCAGGGATGAGCTGTGGAAGCACTTGCCAAAGTTTGGCTGTCCCCCCAGGATATCTAACATCATTCGTCATTTCCATGAAAGAATGGAAGGCCGAGTCAACATGTGTGGTGAACTGTCTGAACCATTTTCAATCAATAATGGTGTGAAACAGGGCTGTGTTTTGGCTCCTACATTATTTGGACTATTCTTCGCTGCTGTGCTTCAGGATGCTACTTCTGATCTGAAGACCGGTGTCTTCCTGCAAACTAGAACTGATGATGGACTTCTCAACATGTCCAGACTGAGAGCTAAAACCAAAGTACGAAACATCCTGGTTCAAGAACTATAGTTTGCTGATGACTGTGTCCTAGTTACTCACTCACTTGAAGACCTTCAAGAGATTACCAGTCATTTTGCTTGTGCTGCAAACAGTTTTGGTCTGACTATCAGTCTAAAAAAGACGGAAGTCCTATTTCAGCCAGCCCCGGGTAATGCCTATGAAGAACCTACCATCGCCATCGACAACACTAAGCTAAATGCTGTCACAAACTTTTGCTATCTTGGCAGCATCATGTCAACCTCAGCTCCCTGGGATCTGGAGATTGAGTCTAGGATTAGAAAGGCATCTTTTGCTTTCGGTAAAGTGAGAGATCGTGTCTGGTCGCAAAACATCAGACTAGCCACTAAGTGCAAGGTATATAGGGCAGTTGTGATTTCAACTTTACTGTATGGATGCGAAACATGGTGCCCATATCAGAAACATCTGCGTCAGCTTGACCAACTACAGCAGCGTCATCTTCCCTCCCTTATGAGGATTACATGGCAGGACAGAATCGCTAACACTGAAGTTCTCACCCGAGCTGGTATGCCTGCCGCCTCAACCTTGGTGATGTCAGCTCAATTGCGATGGCCAGGCCATGTTGTGAGAATGGCTGATGGCAGATTGCCAAAGGACTTACTGTATGGACAACTGTCAAGTGGATCTCGGAGACGCGGCGGCCAGAAATTACGTTTCAAAGACTGCCTTCACAAAAGCCTAAAGAGAGCTGGCATCGACTCGATTTCATGGGAGGAGCTGGCTCAAGATCGAACCAAATGGAGAACAATTATTAGGAAAGGCGCTAAAGTGGCTGAGGATTCCCTCCGGAGAAGGACTGAGGATAATCGCAGGAAACGTCAGAACAGAGGTCCTGCCATTGCTCCCCCAGATGTCTTTATCTGTTGTATCTGTGAAAGACAGTGTCTCTCCAGAATAGGGCTTCATAGCCACAGAAGAACACACTTCTCTTGACCCCGCACACGTGAAGGAACCATCATCATCCTTTGGGATGGATTGCAGACAGAGAAAGAGACATTTTACTGGCTCATGCCTGCCCAAGGAGTTCCCACTGAAATTCATTTATGGGATAACACATACCCATACCACAATTTCAGGGGTGTTGAGGTAAGTATATGGGAAGGTCTCACATGAATTTTGAAAATATATGTTAATGGGACCATTATTTCGTACGTAACAGTTTATGTTGTGCGATTTAAAATGTGTACAACCAGTGGCGCCGGCACGGAAGGCATGGGGGTGCGTGCCCCTAATAGATTCCAGAAGAATATTTTTGAAAATTTTAAAATGATCCCAAAGGTGTTTAAGCTATAGATTTCTGTAGGGGGAGGGGTTAGGTTGGTTTTCGAACGACTGATGGATCTATTGTCATCATTTTTTATCATTCTATCACAAATGGTACCCAAACTATAAGAATATTTGCAAATACTTCGCAAGCTATTAAAATTTTCGAGTGCTCGGCGCCCTTTAAACCTGACCCCAATATTGTTCTTATTATCAATATCTTCCGGTAGCAACTCCCGGAGAAGCACAGCAGCAAAAGTTGAAAAACTGTTCAGGAATTATAAAATAAATTGTGACTGGCAATTGTTGGGTAATTGAAAGTGTCTCGATGCAGAGGATGAATGCAGGTTTTGTCATGGAAATCTTATTTAATGAAAGTTTCGGCGCCCCTTGCGCACATTCGTCACAGTTGGCACTCCATCTTATGACCATTATTAAGGTAATACATGCAACTGTTCCAGGCTGATCACAACACTTTCCCGAAAAACAGAAGTACATCTCCAACCTCTTTAGGGGCCTCTCGTCAATATGGGATCTTTCAGTCTAATTTGTAAAATGATGTGGAAGGTTGGAAGTACGTATTTGCCGTAATTACATTTTTCAGAAATTTTTACCGAGCGCTTCGCGGACAGCCATTATAGGTATAGATGCTGATTGTTAATACACTTACGACGAAAACCATTCTGAAAGTCTGAAACGTGCTTGTTTGTCCTTCACCCCTTTTGCTTAACCTATCTGGGAGGTTTAAAATTACCTCCCTATACCTATACTCTCCCTCCCTCTCATTCCCCATTGCTGGGAGCTGTTTGTCTAGATTTTCGTTCAAACTTAGTAAAAGTGCGATCGTTGTAAAGTACTCGGCATCATACTCTACAGTATCATTTAGATGTCAGGTAATAAACATCATGTCAGTGCCCCATTTTATATAATTAATTCAGAGCTTCCAGGAGGTCCTGTACTGGTGTCTGAGAGCCTTAGATACCCTTTTATAATGCACAATGAAGCGAAGGAAATGTATCGTAATAGTCCAAGAATGTTCCTATGGACTCCACGCACATATTTTTGCCTTAAATCTTTTCCCGAATACAAGGCAGGAACATAGCTAAAGGGGGAGGGGGCTTTAGGAGGTTGTTGACAACATTCCCTTCTCTTAAACAACATACTCTCCTCTTTCACCCAACCAAAGAATTCACTAAATTATGGACATTTTCCAGCCATATATGATCAGTTTTAAAAATGTCTCAAAGATAGCACCATTTTGCATCCAAGCAAGCTTAAAGGGAAATATTGCGTTTGTCTGGCTTTTTATTGAATCTGTCCTCGTTTACTTGCGTTCGGGTCCCGTTCGATGAAAGAGAGGTAACTAAGAACAACATTCTACCCTCCGAGCACAAATTAACGAGTAATTAACCTTTCTGTAAAAACTAATAGATTTGTTCACCCAAACAATTATGCATGCAAAACCACACCTTCATCAACCCTGATTTGAAATCTGATTTGCAATCAAATCATTTCTATCACATTACGCCAGGCAATAACAAACGTCTTCTACAGCATGTACAAAAAGTTCGGAAAATACGAACTAAGTACAGAACAGTACATTTGTGGGAATTATTACTACATTATGTCTGTATAACTGAACCAGGGAGTTTCTATTTGACAACCTAACGGAACTACCGTTTTATTACAGCAGGTGGTCTTATCACCTCCCTGGTATACTATACACAAAGTTACAGTTATTACGTGATTCGAATTTCAGGCCTTGGGCCTTAGCGGGTATGATTTACTTTCGAAACAGCCGGATATATAAGAGACCGTTGGTGCTTCGACAATGGTACAAAATGAACATTTTACAAGCCTTTGATGCCAGTGGTTGCTACCTGTCCAAAACAAAAGAAATATACAGGGCCTACGAGTCTTTCGGAGATAAATTAACACGTTTGTAGTGACTCTCCTGTAACGACTAATAACGCACACTGAATGTGAACCAGGGAGATGACGCTGCGTCTCCATGTACGAGTTCTGAATTCCAATATCCTGCATAGCACGGGGCGGTGCAGAAACTGTAGTAGTAGTTTGATATAATCAGGGTCCTTGGAATTACGGTAAGCAAGGTCAACACGTATTGCGTAATGGGTGCATATATGATCTGACATGACCACTCTTCCTAAAAGAATATGCAGCAGTACAAACGTTGCATAGTGTGGGTGAGGCTTACCGTTCTATAATGAGCCCGTTAGATACAAACATTGCTGCTTCCTTCTTTCCATATTTCGTTAGATTAGTGTTGATCTGCCGAAAGTTATTTGTGTTCCATGTTTGGAAAGGGTAAAAGACCACAAAGGGATAAAATTAGAGTCACGTCTTGGTATTTTTCCAAACGCAATATTTCCCTTTAAATTAACAAAAAGTTCCCCCCTTAGACCCTCCCCCCCCCCTCAGGACGGCACCTTTATGTATCACCAAAGGAAGGATTTCCACTGCTGTATGTAATCGCAGGGACGCATGAAAAGCGCAGGAATGCAAAAAAAAGTGTAATTTACGACTTCATCCGTGGTCCCCCCCCCACCCATCACCAAACCCTGACCTCCCTACTGTGTACAACAAAAGGTTCCATGCAACAATATGTGTAATGCAGGTTTCAGTCGTGGGCTTACGTTTACTTCCTCTTTATTTCCATCAACCGGATTTGCATATGATAATCCAGTATAAACTTTCAGATGTACCAAATCATATACCGTTAAACATGCAACCAACACCACAAAACACAAAACCCTTAAAATACAACTTATAACTAAGTACAAATTCATCCACAAAAACCACAACTTAGAAACCAGAAAAAACTCCAACTATCAACACTTTCAACTACACATAACATCATAGCATTCTCTACACTAACCTACTAAATACATCTGCAGATAAGTTTAGGTTCATTCCTTTCTTTAACGCCTGCAGGATACATATCAGAAACATTCACTCTATGGGAAGTTGTTGCATGATCACGGCTTTACAGTGAAGTAACATCGGGTGGAAAAGTTAAAATGCGGGTTGAAAATAAAAATAAAATTAACATTGTTAAAGTCAAGTGATGTAACTTGAGTTTTCTATATACTCTGCACTAGACAACACTATCAGCTTAGCACATACACTGAACAGTAATGCAACGTCCGTATGCCAGTTTCCAAGTCTCAAAGCAGCCACATGTTTAACAAAAGGCGATCACAAAGAACCAGCGTCTTCTATTTTCACTACGCATTTCAAAATGTAGCAAACTGCTTCAGTTTACAACTCTTCGGAGATTAGCTTTAAAAGTTCCAATTAAATAATGGTTAAAATTGCCGTTGGTCTTGTTTTAGCAATTTCATATATTGTTCGTTTTATCTCCTACATCTTCCTACGTCATCAACTACGTTTAAAATATATCAAAGTTCCCAGGCAAACATTTTCCATGGTCTCCATGATAATATGAAACTGACTTTGTCACAGAAGTACTGCGAAACTGGTACTTAATGGCAGAAAACAAACATTTCAACTCCACACTTGTTGTAAAATTTTAACAGCTGAGGTTTCTTCAACCGGCTTGCCCAAATGTAGGAGGAAGTGACGTAGCAAAGTATTGATCAGGTTGACCTTGTCTTTGAGGAGACGTTTAGTCAAGTCTTTTGGGATTAGCGATGATTACATTCGAGGTAACAAGTTTCGATGCTGAAATTCCACAAGAACTTCAAAAATTGATTCCTAATGTTGGAATTTGGTTTAGAAAATTACGGGAAGCTGCATTGTCAGTATCGAAAGTCTTTTTCCAGCCAGACAATTCTTATGACGGGAATGTAAGTATGTGGGATGTATTCTACCTTCGTTTTAAAAAATCCATTTTTCTCAAACATTGGGCGGACTGAATAACGAACGCTGGATACGTCCCAGACATCCACAATACCTGTTGCATATCCTTGATTCTTGCAAAAGTCCATTGCAGCTTTAAGAAGCTTCCTGCCTATACCTTTCCCGCGATACTTTTTATCAACGCAAAAAAGGATGATATACGCTTGGCTAGGAGTTGTCGGCTTGATTCCGATACATCCTACAAGCTTTGAGGGATTGTGGCTAGTATCTGTTGCTAGAAAGTACATTCCACCATCCATTTTTAGAAGTGTCTCTGGATATAATTGTCCGTTGTATCTTCTATCATAGAAAAGGGGTCCGAATATGATAAATAGCGCCAAAACGTAGGATAAACCCGCTGATAAGAGAAGAGCCATAAGTAGGTTGTTGATAACCAAGCGCCATAGAAAAACAGTCAGTATTGTCGATGTGATGTAAACAAAGGGGGATTTTGAAGACTGAAGCAGAGTAGCGGCAACGCCAATGTAGTTGGTTCGAAAAAGCCGGGTTATGTCATCGCCAAATTGCTGGGTAAAAATTTGTATTTTGATATCCATGACTCTTTCCGACTCTTTCCCCCTCGATATAGAATTCTTTGTGAAACCGCCTGGGTTCTTTAACAATTTCTGAAATTGTGCAAGAAATATCCTTTCAAACCTTTGCAGGAATATTTCGGTATGTGTAAGCTAAATAAAAATGCTACAAGGTCAGTACCTTAGCGGGAGGGAGCGAACCATGCCATTAAGAGGTATAACTCCTCAGCTATTAATTTTCTTAAACTATGCCTCAACGGTAAGTTTAATTTAATTGTGGGAGAGCTCCAGCTGTCCGCTCTTGCGTACCTAATATTACGGGCAGCAATATCTAGAGAATGAGCATACTCTACCAGCAGATAAGTTTGCAAGGCCCTGAATGAAAATAATATAGCTCAAATCTCGTCAAATCTTAAGCAAGACTAGTGAATCGGTTAATATTCAAGGGTTTGTAAATGCGAGAAAAACTTCAACGTCAGAAGCAAAGCCTTATCAAGATAAATTTTGAAAAGGACAGTGGAACCTCTTGAGATCAGTATTGAACTCTTGAAGGTCGCGTAGTCAGTAAGCGTGTAAGGATATCCTTTATGCATTCATCAATGAAGGTCATTAAGAATTTGAATTTTCCATTGGTCTCAGGTTATAGACGTCACTATGCTATGTGGAATAAACCATATCGGAAGATATTTTTAACCTTTCAGTATTCAGCCTGTAAATGGATGCTTTACTGAGTACATTCACTTTTATTTAAACTTTATATAACAAATCTGTTGTTCATTTTAAATATTTTACAATCAAAACCTTTTATCAAACACACCTTCCAACATATTTTTATTTTTCATTTTTGTTAAGTGAATGTACTTAAGATGCATTCCGTAATAACGCCAAATAATAATATTTGGGTTTTTATTTAGTGCTTTACACAAGTATTACCCTTGGTCTGAGATCACTTTTAGTGCTTCAAACAAATATTACCCTCGTCAGGGATCAGTGTCCAAGAGACGGCCCTAGAGACCGTTGCAACTACAGCGCCAGATGACAAGTTACCTCACAGCTCCCAGTTAACTCCTGAGTGGGGAGAGGCAATTGAAATATAACATCTTGCCCGAGAAGACAACATAATGAACCTAGCAGGACTCCAGTCAGCAACCATTAGATAACAAATCTAACACATTAGGCAATAGTCCATAACTCGCTTTCCGTTTCATTACCATTTTTCCTTTGTAAAACCAAGTAAGTCAATACGTAGATTTGCTTTGTATATCTTTGACACTATATTTTACTCAACCTGAAAATTTGATAGCAGTCTTTATAGACCACCGGCTGAAACTCAGAAAATGCCTAGAAAATGGATTTCGTTCCGACATTCGGGGTCTACTTTTTGAGTGATTATATTGTTAAAGTAACATGTTTCACACACTATATTAAAAGTTCTCCACAAAAGAACCTGTCAATTTTTCGCAATGACCCCTTGAATGTGGCCCTCAGTGCCAAAAAACAGCAATTTTGGCCCCTGGGGCCAACTTTGAGTACCAATGTCTCGCTCCACATGTGAGTTTAAGTCTTCATCTTCACTAAACCGGTAGTGAATAGACCTGTGAATACACAGGAAAAATTTGAGCTCCCTTATATAAGGGTTCTCTGAGCAACGGTAACTGAAAAATCGCAATTTCTTCGTTTTTAGCGAGAATTTTGGCCTCTGGGACCAACTTTGAGTACCAATTTCTCATCCCATATGTAAGTACAAGTCTCCATCTTCACTAAATGGATAGTGACATAACCTGTGAACATACAGGGTAAATTTGAGATCCCTAATGCAAGGGTACTTTGAGTAAATTTAACTAAAAAATCACAATTTCTTCATTTTTAGCGAGAATTTTAGCCTCTGGGACCAACTTTGAGTACCAATTTCTCATTCCACATGTGAGTCTAGGTCTCCATCTTCGCTGAACTGGTAGTGACTTGACCTGTGAACATACAAAGAAAATGTGAAAATGTGGGCTCCCTGATGTAAGGGTACTCTGACAAACGGGAACTAAAAAATCTCAATTTCTTCGTTTTCAGCGAGAATTTTGGCCTCTGGGACCAAACTTTTGAGTGCCAATTTCTCGTCGCACATGTTAGTCTAAGTCTCCACCTTCACTGAACTGTTAGTGACGTGATTTGTGAACACACAGGGAAAATTTGAGCTCCCTGATGTAAGGGTACTCTGAGTTACCATAACTGAAAAGTCGCAATTTCTTCCTTTTTAGCAAGAATTTTGGTCTCTGGGACCAACTCTGAGGACCAATTTCTCTTCCCATGAGCAACTGCATAACGTAATTTTCAATGAATGGGTAGTCAGGTGACTTGGTTTAATACAAAGAAAATTTAACCTAATTTTGAAGGCTTCATAAATTATTAAAGCTAAACTGAATATTGCAATTTCTCTTTTCCTTGGGGGGGGGGTCAATTTGACCGCCAAGACCAGCTTTGATTTTAATACAAATTGCTCTTCCCAAATGTCTGAATTTTTAATTCCCACACTGATGCCACTTAAAAATAAGTAAAAAATACAATATAATATCTTCGTCTTAGCAGACTCAATTTTGGGGTTTGGAGCTATTTTGAGTACTGCACCAATATCATTTTTCTCAAAAAACACACGGAAATATTTCGTATATGAAGAATGAAAGGTTTAGTAGATTCACACATATTCGAAATCCGAGAAGTAAACAAGTTTCATTGAAAATGCAGATGCCTGACTTGGAGTTTTGAGTTTTCTTTTTAACTTATTAAAATAACATTTTGAATACAGAAGTTACATCTCTGCATGCTGCTCACAAGCTGATACCATTTTCATGGAATGGGGTATAAACTACCCTGACATTACACAGAAGAACACATCTTTTAACACACTTGATAACTTTTCATTTTTTCTTCTATTTTATTTGAGATGCATAACTCTTCAAGTGATACACCTTATGTTTACACTGTCATGAAATTCGTAGTGTCACGTAGAAACTAGGTTATACACTGGGAAAAATCAAGTACAATGTTTCACAGCTAAAGGAAAAACAGTGATGTCATCATTGGAAACTTTTGGAAAATTCAGCTGTCTAATGTAAATGCTATCTGCCCAATTATTTCTACTCCCTATATCAACTTGAATGAACCAGTAGACAATGCCTTGGGTAAATACAGAGACAAATGTTGGACCCCACAAGAATGCCTGTGTCTAACAAGAAGTACCAATATATTGAAATTTCTTGACTTTTTACTCCATATTATGGGGCTCAGGATCTCTGTACAGGGGTATATCATACCATTACAAAAACACCATTACAAAACAATGCCACAGTCAATTGACTTTCAAAGCAGTCTTAAAATCTAGTCTTAACATTTAGTAGATAATTACTGAAGTTTTCACTGATGTTCTATCAGCTTAGGCAACAAGTCACAACCTCACGCTGCAGTCAGTAGTTACCTCACCCAAAGAAGAGGGACTGCAGCCTTTGCTTGTTGCTGCACACTGCAATAAATAAATAAATAAACCTAACCCTTCTATTGTAATGTGTACAGCAGCAAAGCAAGCCTGCATCCACTACAGCTTGACTGAGGCAGTTGTAGGTTCTCTATCTTACCACTGTGCCCTAAAATGTTAAGTTTTTACTCTTCACAAAATATTTTTACAATCTCTTCTCAGCAAGGAGGGCAGGAAAATAGCACATTTTTAATGGATGGTTCAGTGTTCATATTTCAACCTCATGTTTCAACCTAAAGAAATTTGTAACTTGCTAAATCATGAATATACAGTACTGCCATGACTATAATAATTTAAGCAAGTTTCTACCACAATGCAATTATAAGAAGAGTACAATTACCAAAGTGAAAAACAGTAATAACTTAAAGCACTCATTTTGTAGAAAATACTTAGTCTTGATAGTAACTTTAAGTTGCAAAATTGTGATGTTTGTATAAAGATCCATGAAGTCAGGCCTGAAAATGCAAGTTGAGTCAGTTTGACATGTGGAGAATTTCCTTGTTACTCAACAACCATCCAAAGTAACAGACACAGAAAGCATTGAAAGCATGGTGAACTTTGGCTTAGCCATCAGATTTGCAATCCAAGGGTTGCTAGTAAGAGTCCAGCTTTATTCATTAGCTTATATCCTTATGGAAAATGCTTAATCCCAATTGTCTCTCTCTACCCACGAGTAAAAGCAGTACTGGGTACACTTGGGGTAACCAGTCATCTTGGACTGTACGTACTGTAGCTGCAGCTGTCTCTGAGAACTGTCTCTTGGACTTGTAATCGCTGACCAGAGGTACAGTAATATTTGTGTCAAGCACTGTAGAACTTCTTTGATAAAGTACTACATAAATATTCAAATATTAAGTCCTCCCCTTTGTGTTTCACAAAAGAGTCCATTGTTCTAGGCCTACAGTATGAGAGAAAAAGGAAAATATATTTAGTCAAAGCTTGCAAAAATCTTCAAATGATGTCAAGGTGTGTTAAAAAGGAAGTTTGCTTTACTAAAATCCCTTTTGAAAGACATTTTAAATGGTGGATGTCATTTTTGCCCTGCAAGCTTTCCCTGATTGGCAAACAATCACATCTAATTTTTCAGCAGGTTCATGGTTAATTCAAAAGCTTATCTGGTTAAGTTTGTACAAAGGAAAAATACTTCTGAGATGCAATGAAGGATTTTCAATAAATATATGTCCAATTGTATATATATGTATGCTGAAGTGTTCATCAAATTCACTACACTTCACAAATGATACTGCACAAATACCACCACCCTTGTGATCTACTGTACTTGCGCAAAATTAAGTGCAAGATTTTAGCACTTGAGTGTCATAATAAACAGTGAAGAATACATATTTCTTTTCCAAAGTTTGTTAACAGGTACCATGAAACCACAACAGCAAGAATATGAAACTTGGATAAGAACTCATAGACTTGCAAACTGAAAAGGTGAAAAGACTAAGATCATACCGTACCTGTCTCCCAACGAGTGCTGTCTTCTTGCTCAATACTTGCGTCTTGTACTTTTTTGTAACAGTCAAAATAAATACCAGGCCTCTGTGGATGCACGTTCCATTTCTGGGATGTTGACAGGAATCTTCTTGTTATTGTTTAGTACTGCTGCTTTAAGAATAATCAGATATTGAGGATGTAAGAACATACACTTTGTTCCATTTTGAAGAGGACATTCTTTATTTGATATATTCAATTGACTAAAATAATCTGGGGTAATAGTCCCACTTTTCACATCATATGATACAACTGAGACCTTGCCAAGCAATTCCTGTTTAAAAGAAGAAAAAAAAATCATAATGCCTTCATTACTTCTTATCTTTCCTATCCGCAGTGAAGATACTGTACAAAGACACTCCACACATCTCAATTTAAATTTTGGTAAAACAGGGTAAACAAAGTCCACTTAGGATAATATTCATTTTAATGGCTGTTCGAAAAAAGTTTTCCAGTAAATAATAATTCAATGTGTTCTACTTCGGGATAAGGAAGGGAAAAGGAGAGAGGCTACACGATTTTTTATAAAGTGGCATTGTCAAACTGGAGTTAGGGGACAGTTACTGTAGCAATAGTTAGCACACGAAGGCTGTTCTATTTGGGTGTGTACATGCTTCCGTGTAGCAAACATTAACTGAAGTCCGTACTATGAAAACGCCATATTCTTCCTTTGTTTTGTACAGTATACTTTAACCCTTTGTTTATACAGTACATGCATGCACCCCCAAAGCTACTGCTAGTCCAAACAAACCCCATTAAATATGAAACTGGAAATAATTAAGAGTTTAAAGTCTATGAGTAAACAATACAACATTAGGACTTCCTGAAGAATAATGAAGAAGCATACATGGAAAAGCAGGATTGGAAAAAAGGTTGTAGGCATACTATTAGCCACACTATTAGTGCGCATTCTTTACAGGTAAATACTGAAGTACAGTACTTGCTCAAATATGAGTTGATTGCATCATAAGAAATTTGTTTCTCCGTATTTTTTGGCCAATGGGCCCTTACTTTACTCTGAGTTGTGAATAATTGGTCACTTGTAGGTTACGAGGTGTTCGAACTATTAACAGCACACGGTCGAACATGCTTTGGAACCACCCAAATACGGGATCTATGTGCAGTTGACTTTGTGCGCGAACTGATTCCACGAAATTAACGTCGACGTTAGTGTTTATTGGACTTTTACGATTTAAATACATCATCCCCGAAAACTAGGCCTCTTTCACACGACCTGTCTAATTTATTGTGAAAAAATACTCACTTGCATCTTCTATCCTGCTGTTATGTCCCACAAGCAGTGTTCATTTTATGACGAAGTTACGAAGCCGTTTGTCACGTAGCCTACACTGCCTATGTAGCCTAACGACAAGTCCAGTAAACGTTGGTTGTGAGAGTCATTTTCTTCTTTCGAGCATTTGGATCTAGCCATTCTGTCAAACATGACACAAATTTTTAGCCAACGCTACTTCGAAATCACTTTCAATCTGTCGTTGCGTACATATTCTACGTAAAAAAGACATCTAGGCCGTATTTTCTCTTCCTCAGTCGGCAACATGGAGGCGGCCATGATTGTTTTGATCGTGGACCTTGCTGGCATATGATTGGTGAAATACGATCACATGATACGAAAGCGGAATCATTTCAAGCTTGTTGTGAAACGTCAACGTTTCACTCATGCCAGGGTTTTAAAGAAATGAGTACCCATTTCTTTCGATAATTTCTCAAAATTGACAGCGAATTACGTGGAGAACTTTTGGTATGTTGTTAAATTTAGGTTCTCCATTCTAAAAATGTGAAAGACTTTTAGACCCCTAATGTCGGAACGAAACAACAAGATACAAGTTTCAGCCGGTGGCCTATTATGGATAAGTGCTACCCAAACAGAGAAAACAGAGAAATTTTATTTTCAGACGACATTCAGAATTCAAATCTTGGATCATTACAATTATTTTAAATCCTTATTCATTGAATTGTTTTTATGAGTGTAAGTCTTTGACCTAAGGTTCACGCCTATGGTGATTTATCATTTTTCAAAATCTACCATGGCACACGTCATGAGATAATAAAATTCTTTAAATTGCACATCTTAATAGTACAGAAAAATGAGACAAATATTAAAAGATGTAATAGTTAACGGGTATGTAGAATTTATCACAGCAGTTTGTTGGTCTTCTGTCAATAATTCAGTACCCAGCAGCATGGACAGTCAAATAATATCACCATTCTCTAACTTACTGTGCTTAATCTTCAATATTTAAAGACACGAGGGTTACGAGACAATAATTACATGCTTCTACATATGTGTACCATACGATTGGAATGATGTAGCCAGGAGAATCGACACGTTTCTAAAGTTCCGGGCTGAAACTTTCATCTGCAGGATTTTGGAATTTTGAAGGTCATGTGATGCAGTATTAAGCTACACAGTTCATAACTATTTTGGAAGGAAAATTGAAGCTAGTTTTATTTACTCTAGTCTGCCTTTACCCAAGCTGTATTCAACGTCCCTGATGATACCTAGATATTTAAGGGAACAAAATGTTCTTCAAATCTGGGACTACCATAGTAAAACTGTCTTTTTGCTCAGATTTTTATAGTTTAAATAATATCAGGTAGTTTTCTTTAAGGGCCCTGTGTTTTGAGACAATACACATTGGAAACTCAATTTGTATTTATATTGTTCCTTGTTTAATGTGACATTAAATTCTGTTTTTCTCCTACACGAGATGGCAAAAACAGTGTTCCTAACTACTCATGGGTATCTGGATACTAGTCCATAAATGGGAAAATGGTTTAAGCTGCCTTGCACATATGTAGTTCACAAGTACGTGGGTCCGAATCCCGCTCAATGAACACCTTTTTTCAAGAAATCTGGTTTACCTTCCAACGGCTAGCCATCAAAATCCATTGCTTGACCGAAGAAGTCGATTACGCTTCGACTGAAGCGGACTATCTACCTATCGCACCTGCTTCTTCTACTTAGCCTATACAGGCACTTTACAAATGGTAAATTTTAACCCACAAACGAGAAGCTAGTCTGCGGCTGGTATTGCAGGAATCCTATGGTAAAGACCTTTTGTTTCCCTTCAATCGATGTGTGAAATGTAATGATAAGGGTGTAGTGGGGCAATGGGAAAATTAGAAAATTTCAAGCTTTAATGAAAATTGATTCGGGGTGATAAACGTTT
The DNA here is from genome assembly GCA_029531755.1 of Holothuria leucospilota. Classification (NCBI taxonomy): domain Eukaryota; kingdom Metazoa; phylum Echinodermata; class Holothuroidea; order Aspidochirotida; family Holothuriidae; genus Holothuria; species Holothuria leucospilota. The sequence goes on from CM055982.1 coordinate 39,580,626, forward strand.
TGGGTTTGTGTTGAAGGATCTGCTTTCCTTTGTGTTGAAGGGTCTGCCTTTCTTGGAGGAAAAATCATGAAAACCTTCGGGCGAGTGTTCGCCGTCAGGGACTACATGCCTACCGTCCCAGCTGAAAATTCCAGTTGGTTCCAGTTGAACTGAACTGGACCAGTTGATCTGGACCATTCAACTGGACTGTTATAGAAATTGAGCATGTTCAGTTGAAAAATCCACTTCAACTGGACCTTACTGGACTAGCTCAACTTTACCATTTTAACTAGACTGTTCTGGAATTTGGACATGTCTAGTTGGAAAATCAACTGGTACACCAGAGTAAGTCTCGTGCATTAATTAACACCCTTTAAAAGTTCAACCACATAATTGTGGCCCATGGGAGGGTATTTCAGATGTAATGGTACACTTCAAATTGCATGGAAGCATCCCAAAACATCCATTATAATATATTGTATGTAGAGTATGGGTAATGTTTAAAAACTTAATATATATTTACTCATGTGGAGATTTAACTATTGTTTTCAAAAAATTAAAAATGATAAACAAATTCAATGAAGGACTAATCCTGTTATACACTGTTTAAATATGTAAATTGCACATTTTGGAAATAAATTTGAAAAACAACCAAGATAAGACATTCTACAAAAAGTCTGAACTAAAAAAATGCATTTTAGCTCTATTATGCAAATTACGTAAAACCAGAAGAATTCAAATGGACTTTTCTGGATGGGTTCAACTAGACTTTACTGGACCAGTTCAAGTGGAAATCCTAGACCAGATCAATTGGACTTTTCTGCACCAATTTAGCTGGAAATTGCATGCTATCCTGGACATGCAATTCAATTGGATTTTATAGTGATACGTTCTGCTGGACTTAACTGAACCAGTTTAGTATTGTGATTGATTCAACTGCACCTTACTGGATCATTTCAGTTGGACTATATATATTATAGTTAGTTCAAATGGACTTTCCTGAACCATACATTAGGACTTAATTGTGATCATTTTAATTGAATTTTACTGGACAAATTCAATTGGGATTTATTGTGATTGAGTAAACTGAACTTTGCTGGACCAGCTCAATTGGACTGTATTCGTTATTATGGATACTTTAACTGGACTTGTCTGGACCACTTCAAGAGGACTTAACTAAGACTAGTTCAACTGAACTTTACTGGACCAGTGCCATAGGGACTTATTATGATTGGTTCAAATGACCTTGACAGGACCAGTTCAATTGGGATTTATGTAATTAGTTCAACTGCACTTTACGGGACCATTTCAACTGGATTTTAAAGGTTGTGATCAGTTCAAATGGACTTTGCCGGGCCTTGTTCAACTGGACTTTGTTGTGATTAGTTCAATTACACTTTACTGCACCAGTTCAATTGGACTTTAAATTTTATATAGACTTTACTGAACCAGTTAAATGGGTTAAATAGGATTGTGTTGTGATTAGTTCAACTGGACTTTCTAGATCAGTTTAAAATAATTCAACTGTGACCTATAAGTGGACTCAACTAGACCAGTTCGATTGGACTTTAGTTTGCTCACTTTATTTAGAATTTTAAGGACAAGTTCTATAGATTTTTACTCCGATAAGTTTAACTGGACTTTTCTGGACCAGTTCAATAGGCTCTTACTATGATCAGTTCAACTGGACTCTACTGGACAAGTTCAATGGGACTTTATTTTGCTCAGGACAACTGGACTTTACAGGACCAGTTCACTATCATTTTACTGAAATCAGTCCAACTGGACTTTACAGTTCAATAGGATTTTACTGTGATCAGTTCAACTGGACTCTACTGGACCAGTTTAATGGAATTTTACTGTGATCACTTCAACTGGACTTTACAGGACCAGTTCAATACGATTTTATTGTGATCAGTTCAACTGGGCTCTCCTGGACTAGTTCAATTAGACTTTATTGTGATTAGTTCAATTGGACCAGTGCAATAGGACTTGATCATGGAAATTTCAACTGGACTTTACAGGACCAGTTCAAAAGGACATAAAACCAATTCTCTACTTATTTTAATTGACTAGACTAAATTAGGGCAATGTTAAGTTGAATTTTTAGAAAATTTTCATCAGTCCAGCTAGTTCAGTTGCATAAAAGGAGTCCATTGAAATGGTTCTTGCTTTCTTTAGGGAACATCTATTCGAACTGTTACTGGAACAAGCCCAGCTGAAGTCCAGTTCAATTCCTTAACCAATCTAGCTATGTAATCGTGATAAAAGGAAAGTACTATTTAAATCAACTGATGGGCTAGTCCAGTCAGGGGCTTCAATCCGTACTGAAGTGTGGGGGACACACATGACTTGGCACAAACTATCAAGCCCTTTGTTTTTGAAAAGGGCGTGTCTTTCTATAGGCCCTTCCCTGTGTCCCCTCTTGAGATGACTGACGATGTACTATTCTAATAAAAGATAGGATTCCAAACACTGGCGTAGCCAGGATTCTTGTTTGGAGAGGGCCGACTCCCCAGCCTGATCGCCGCCCTGGGGAAGGTTTAACGGGAGGAGTGTCCCACTCCCCTTTAAGAAATTTTGGAATATTTAAGTACGCTCAGATGCAATCTGGTACAACATTTAGCACCACTTGAAGCCAATTTTGGTGTTCCATTAGCAACTTTTTTCAGAACTCGATTAGAGGGCATTGCCCCCTGGTCCCTCTGGCTACGCCAATGATTCCAAAGTCAACATGATCATCATAGATTATGTGTCAGTTGAAATACAGGGAGTCCACGGAATTACTTCAAGATAGTACTTTAATCATGTCCCAAAATAGCTGAAACCACGCTCCGCAAAGTAAATCATTGTCAGAGATCATGGACCACAACCACGCCCGTAGCTAGGGTCATATGTTTTGGGGTGTAAAGGCCCCCAGTTAGGACTGGTTGGATTTTTTTCCAACAGAGTGGTGGCGTGTAAACTGCACTTTTGTTATATGATCTGCGTTTTATATACAGCTGTGGTGATCCTTACTTTGTCACTACATAAAGGTGTCGCCCTGAGAAAGGTGTCTAAGGGGAGGGGCGTGTCTGTCTATAGGCCCTTCCCTGTGTCCCCTCTTGAGATGACTGACGATGTCCTATTCTAATAAAAGTTAGGATTCCAAACACTGGCGTAGCCAGGATTCTTGTTTAGAGAGGGCCTCCCAAGGGGGTCCCCCTCCCCTTTGAGAAATTTTGTCAATTTATGTTGCTTTGGCGCAAAATGTTGCTATCTTTGGTCTATTTTTTGGAGCTGATCGTATATGGCTGGAAAATGTCCATAATTTAGTAAACTTTAAGCTTTGGTTAGGTGAAAGAAGGGAGTATGTTGTCTAAGAGAAGAAAACGTTTTCAGCTACCTTCCTAAAGTCCCCCTTTTGGCTACTTTACTAATTCTATTCTGACAAGTTTTTCCTCAAAAATACCTGCGTTGAGCCAACAGAAACTTTCTTAGACTATAATGAAAATTTTCTTTTCCTTCATTGTGTATTATAAAAGGGCATCTAAGGCTGGCAAATGCCTGTATTGGTCCTCCTGGTAGCTCTGGATTGATTATATAAAATGGAACAATGTCGTAATGCTTATTACCTGACATCCAAATGGTAATATAGATAATGACACTAAGCACTTTATATCTATTGTATTTTTACTAATTTTAAACGAAAATCCACACAAACAGCTTTAGCAATAGAGAATCGGCACGAAGGAGAGAATACGTGCAGTAAGGTGATGTTAGACCTGCCTGATAGGTGTAGCAAAAAGTGTGAAGGACTACCAAGCGCGTTTCAGCCTTTTCTTCGTAAGTGTATTAGCAACCACCATCTATACCGATAATTGCTTCGCGCGAAGCGCTCGGTAAAATTTTTTGAAAAATGTATAACGTGAACAACGTGCTTTAAAGTTTCAACCTTCCACATCATGCTCACAAATTAGATTGAAGGATCCCATATTGATGCGGGGCCCCTATACAGATTTTTGGAGATTTATCTCTGTTTTCGGAAAGTGTTGTAAACAGAATAGTTCCTTGTATAATCACCTTTTTAATAGTCATGAGAGCGAGTCCAAACTGTGACAAATGCGCACAAAGCGCGCCGAAATGTTTCATTAAATAAGATTTCCCTGGCAAAATCTGCATTCAGAATCTGCATCAAGACGCTTTTAAAAAACCTACATGCCACTCAAAAAGCCATTCAAATAGAACCACGACACTACGCTTTACGAAGTGTGGGGGACATTTGATATTGTGTCGACACCCATCGAAATGTGGGGTGACGTGCCCCTCGTCCCCCAGTTCAAGTTCAGTTCAAATTTGAACGAGACTCAACTGGAATTTTCAGCTGGTAGTGCTGGCAAGAAAAAGTCCCGATCAAATGAACTGGTCACAGGTGAGTTCAGTTAAGGTCCAGTTGGAATTCAGTTGATTCCTATTGAGTCCAGTTCAAAATTTCACCTGGACTCAACTAGAATTTTCAGTTGGGGTCCCATCAAGGCTCCTCGTCGAATTGAAAATGCCCTAGACGGAAGGGGAAGACTTCCTCTATCGATGGGCACATGTCCCTTACAGGCGCCACTTGTGTTCTGATAGTTTAGGCTAGTCAAAATATGTTCAGCATTTTGTGTGGGAGTTGCATTAAAACGACTGCACTAGGCCTATTGGTAACTACACGAACTTGTTCGTATGCATTTTAGACTTATAATTTTCATAGCAAATTTAATAGTCACAACGGAAAGCGTACAGTGCTAACACACCTATACCGTGCCCAGTAGTCAGGAAGCACTGTTTATTGATGCTATATGACGGAGAATAAAGCACATAAAAATAACAACAATTTTGACGTTTTTATGGGAGAGTCAATAGTCCAAAATGTTTTAGGACTAGTCCGTTGGGAGTCCTTAGTCTCAAGACCCAAGTCAAGAGCTCGAGGACTTGAAATCCTGACTAAGGACATGCGGGGGCGTTGCCAAAGCAATTTACATAGGCTTTAGTACCATGTTATACAAAGCAAAAGGAAATTGCCGACAGAAAATACTACGTTCGTGGCGCGAATCTTTCGAGGAATTGTGGGATCAAGTTGATGGGGACCAACTGAAGGTCCCTAAAATGGGATCAAGACGCACAGAAAATAGTGTGGTTTACCACATTTAATCGCTTAAGAGAACTTTTTTATGTGTAATATGCCATGTGATTTGGAAAAAGGAAAGTTACAAATATGAATAAATGTTTCAAGGAAAATATGAGTAGTGGAATTTCAAATTTTGCTAAGATTTTCTGTCATTAGTCAGCCGTGTGAGTGACACAGTGGGCAAAATAAGCTTATTTGTTTATCGTCCCTACACTGTCAGACTACACCACTTCAACATCAACTGGTGAAAATGAACATTAACCTATTTGAGGTGGCGGAATTAGGAGTATTCCTTCGAAACCTTTTCCCAGTGGAGGGGCATATAAAACCAACGTTGATCCTAAACTTAAAATGGTGAATAAACTGATGTCACAAGAAATTGTCATACCAAACGCTCAAGATTGCAAGGAATAGACCCTTTATATATATGACGTCACAGAACAGAAAGTGTGCCATCCAACGGAGGCAACAGCGTAGACTATCATTGCAACTTACACCAACAACTGTAGATAGCTGATTTGTGTACCGGTCGGATACTCGCCTAAGTCTACTACACGCGCGTGCGAAATCTACGTCTTATGTACAGTGTGCGTCATTGCTTTCCCGCCAAAATGATGTCACGTGACGTCAATGCATAAGCTTTAAAGCAATGTAAAACTACAAACCTTTCTCTGTGATTCTTCTTCTACCTTATTATGACGTCATTTGGAAGAAAACCTGGCAGTAAAAATGCCATAATTGCAGAAAATTGCACTCTAAAATACATATTTGTCACTAAACTGTGGGGTTTGGAGGAGCAAGGTTGGTTCCAGAATTTTTCCGATAGGAACCAAACATCCTAACAGAGCAGCAACTCAAAGCCTAGACAGGAGCAATGGGTTAGAAAAGGGAGCGACAGGAGGTAGGAACTCGGAGGGTTTGGTAAGGATCGAAATCTTCATACAAAGTCATTCCATAGTGCTTTTTCAAGAAAATCGGACTTGTGGAATTGCGAAGATGGCAAAACGCAGGAAATTGTCGGGTGAATTGCGGAGTGTCATATCCCCGCACTCTCTTTAGCTACTGCACTACTATGTACTGCCCTGAGACAGGTCTAGGGTACTGCATAACCATGTCCTACACAAAACGTTAACCCATTGTGGCTCAGAAAGCCAATCTGGTGTTTACCAAAGACTCGGTCAAACAGGAATACTGTCGAAATTTACTTTTCTTTTCGATAGCTTTCAGACTTTAGGCTAAAATGTCTATTATTTTCCTTATCCTTATCAACTCCAAACATTACTGGCAGACTGATGTTTGACTTCCCCATTAACGACCGAGGAAGGTACATCCCCTCCTCCCGTCAGTTTCTCAAAGTAGGGGGCTAAGATGTAAAAACGAATGTTTTTTCGGGCGATGAGTATAGGCAGCAACAGTAACAGGCCTACTTGAGTTTTGACCCTTCAATGTGGGGGATTGGAAAATAGGAAAAATCAACATGACCAAAATAATAAAAAGAAAAAAGTAACTACTTGTACAGTAAACTCCTTCAATGTTAACTAATGGTGATTCATAAAATACAGACCTCCAGTTTTTTAACATTTGTCTGCTCTTCGGTGTACCATTTAGAAACAGATCTACTGCACTATGATCTAGTTAGTAATTATTAGGTGCCTGATTTTACGCCGGAATTGGCATTTAAACCATCAAGAACGCTTCACCTACTCCAAGATTATTCTTTCGACATGCTCTATATCATGGCAAAGGTTGTCTTACACACTTTATAGTGAGGGTGAACAATTCGCGAGTGCTCCTTCAGTTGCTAAGGATATGTTCTGCAACCATAAGTTACAAACTTTCTGATGTTGGGCCTTCTATACTTTATCATGGGAGCTTATCAACTCTGGTGTAACAATTAATGCAAGTTGTTCCCTACATCCGGCTTGTCATAAAACACTCGCATATAATCTCACAGTGTAACAGTGTAGAACGGGAGTTACTCGCTATTTTGTTGGCAGGTCGCAGTTTTCATCGGCAAAATCATACAAAACATACGGCACTAGGATTTGTCGTGGAAGGTCTCATGTTGAAATAACTAAAAAATGCCGAAAGAGAGCGAAGCGCTCCATCCAAGTGCATACTGCCCAAAGGGCCACCATAAAGTACCTTAGGGTCCAGGTACAACTGTGAAATGGTAGACCAAGCGGCGATGACTTGGCAATTTTCTAAGTCATCGCCGCTTGGTCTACCATTTCGGCGTTTCCCTTTTCTTAACAAATAAATACTCTGTTCATCTTTGATACCAGAGTTCTACCAAAGGAATTATACTTCTAATAGTCTGCTAATAGTCTGCTGGTCCACCTGCCTACTTCCTGCTTTGCCATTTTGCTCATATCGGGGCATCGGCTGGTCGATTCGATAATTTAGTGAACATGGGGGTAAGGAGGATGCATGTGGTTGGTGTTCTTTGGTGCTTTGAAACAATACTTGCATCAGCTGTTCTAACAGAGAAATAATCTGACGGCTAAACACGATGAGGGTGAGGGGCTAAGGGCTAATGAAAGCATTTTACAAACATTTATAACTAATATTTACTTTATTTTTTCTGCACTTTATGTAGTAGACCTTTTGAAAACTTTTACAGAAGTCGGTAGTAATTTCTGGCGCATTTGATTGTTGCACGGGTCATTATACCACGTCTCACTTTGGTAAAGATAATGAATTATCCAACCCCTATAAGAAACTCCCCCTGCACTTATTGCCTGATAGTCTGGTGGATTTCTTCCAAGCCGTCTTCTAACCTGCAGTTGCAGAGCAAATTTGACTCAGCAAATTTATTCATTAAATTAAATGTTCACCGGATTGAAAGATTGTATTAGCGATTTCTTGTTGGCAAGTGTTTAATGCTTACGAGAAGTTTGTTAATTGGGGCTTTACAAGGGGACGTCATAAGACCGATTACCGATTTAGCTGGGGAGCGAGTTTGTGCATTCTTAGGGGGTTTCTTAGGGTCGACTGTGTAACTTACATTTATTTTTTTTTCGTATAGTAGACCAATGAGATATTTGCTGGTTGTAACCCAAGTAAAGGGTAATAATGTCGACTTCGAACTATTTTCCGATTAGACAGACTGTTCAAATGGAAGCTTTACCTTGTTAGGCCAGAGATATTCTGTAAGTGTTGTGTGTCTGGTAAACACAAAAACTATCTGCACTATTAGAGTACCACTAGAAGACTGTCCCCTTAAAATGAAGTGGATACCTGCCCCCTTAAAATGGAGTGAATACCTGAAGAGTGCATAGAGCATCATTGGAGCATGAATACAAATCCCTATTAGAGAGTTGTAACGAAGTCACATTTCTTAAACCAAGTTTTAAGTCGTTTTTCGTCAAGTCAAGTCAAGTCCCAAGTAGTTTTTCTTCAAGTCAAGTCACGAGTCAATTTTGATCAAGTCAAGTCACAAGCCATAATATTTAAGTAAAAATTATAATAAGTCTATAAAAAGATGACTGTGACAGATCCTTGATACATTGTTAATACGAAGGTCAGGTGGTAGGCCTTGAACATAAACTTTTGTCAAAAGAATTGACAGGTTGGAACTTCTTTTTTTGAAAAATTTACGAAATGTATTATGTCCATACAGAAGGAAATCCGATCAACAACTTTTCAGGTCAATCACTGGATCACTTAAGATTAAAGCACTTACTGTAGGCTATGTAGCAAACAATATTTTAAATAAGGAAAGATAAGTTCTTTTACAATTGGGTTAGCTGTAAAGTAAGGAGGATATTCCCTGAACATGATGCCTCTCAAAATTTTGTCATTTTATGGGTACCTTAGCTGCATACATGTTAAACTTTTTTCCATGTGGTAATTGGTATACTTTAGATGTGTGTAAAAAGATCTCTTGTGTTGCCGGGCCATTTGACTGATAAATGATCATTACTGGGTCCCATATTCCGGTATTGCAGCTGTCACACTGCATTATGTAACATGATTTTATCAAAAAAGTTTGCCGTTTGCGTGCTAACCTTGGTTGTCATCAGATGCCAGGAAGTTATGTTTAACAGCGTTTCATTACGGTTTTTTCCTAAGGACGACCCTCATACCCTACCAAATTACCACCTCTTCGAAGGTTGCGAGTTGGGGCTTCGCCATCATATACTGTAACCCCCCCCCCCACAAACACACACACACATGGGTTTGTAATTCCCTGTATTCACACATCAAAAGACCGTAGGTTATTCAATCATACCCTTAATTTTACAACATGGTTTCATTTCCTTTAACTCATATTTTATAGACATAGGGTGTTCTTTAATTTTCTTTTATATTTTGACGTTTGCTCAATACACCATTTGTTGCAAGAAACCATGGTTAGCAGAGAAAGGTTACAAATTACTGATCGATACACACTAACTTAACGTGTGGTGTGCTTGAAGTTATGTAATAAGCGTTTACACGGCTACTTAAATCAGTGCTACATTACAGCTTTAAATTTTCGCAACACCTTCGACCGTCCCTTTAGGCTATATAGCCGTTCTACTATTTCTTAAATCCCTTTGACTCTGTGGCGAAGAAACCGCTGTGAAATCAAACGTTACTCCCGTAGGATTTATGCTCCCCAAAAGACCTAGATCCCTAAAAGGACACAAGAGTTAATGCGACCAACCTCTTGACCTTCATACCTATACATCATGGGTCTGTCATGTGTATCTCCATTCTCAACAAATACTACACATGATCTTAGCCATAAGGCATATTCATTCTACCCGCGGCACACTGCGATCTCAAATGCAGGAAAAATAAACCCTGCGTTTCTGTTCTTAAATAATTTTATGGTACAAATTTCATGTCACACTCAGCAACAAACATTGTCATTCAATGTCGAGAAGTCATTTTTCTTCAAGTCAGGTCAAGTCAAGAAAAAGTGCGACTACTCTGAGTAGTCAACTACTCAGATCTGCTATTATACTTCTAACGCGTACCTTGCACTTTGTAACGCCTGCTTGCTAGGCTTATGCTATCTAGGTTTTATACTGGCTAAGAGAAAAGGTAAGTTTAGCCGAGAACAAAAGTAGAGGGTATAAAGTAGTGCAGGCATTGGTTATAATACCTATTCATCTTTACGCTCCGTAGAACGATTTCAATTTTCACAGCCTTTCAAATTGACTTTGAGATTGGATAACTAATAGCCTACTGTTTGGTGGTACTTTTATGCTATTTGAAGTTTAAAAACTGTGACTACTTATACATGTAGAAATCCTTATCCAGCCATAGACTACATGCTATTCCAAAGCGGATGTAGAGGGAGTGGTATTTTAAGGAAAAAACGTTTTGAAATTTGAGGAGAGGGTTTCTGGGTCTGAGGGAGCAAAGATATGATAAGGAGAAGCCAAATAATTGCTTCCGATTTTTCATCCGGCAGGTGTAATGATAGCTTTAATATTCTCATGCATTCACTTGTTTACATGCAAAATGCGTTCTTTTGCATTTATAATATGTATTCATTAGCATGTGTTTGCCACTTGCGCCGATATATATATATATATATATACATTCGATCTTGAATTTTATACCAGTCCTAAGACTTAAAACCCAGACTTAAAACCCACCAAAACCCCAGTCATAGGCCCAGTCATGAAAGTTGTCCTAATTGGACCGTATCTGGGCACCAGCTGGGCTCAACATATTGGGTTAGCCCAGCTTTAGCCAGCCAGGCCCCATCCGGGCACCCACTGGCTCTACTGGTTTGGAAAGCCCGTCAATATCCCAGCTCTAGCCCAATTATAAAACTCTGTGTTATTTTCTGTCTTGAAGTTTTTTCAAGAAAACTTTCATCGGTAAGGTCATTTTCTGAAACCTTTAGCTTTTCAATTGAGGACATTTAACTCAAAACGGGTCCAGTTGGGCACCAACTGGGCTACTGCTGGGCTACACAATATGGGCAAACCCTAGCCCAACTAAAATTCAGAGAAAAATGAAACAAGTTCGGACAAATAGTTACAGAAATGACGGAAAATTGTTTTTTTTTCACATTCCCACAGAGTCATAAGCAAGACTAGTGTGGCCAGTCTAAATCACCAATATCCCAATTACATCGCTCAGCCTACCTAAGCTCAGTTTGGCATGTTGGTCGGGACCATGACATGAGCTATTTTGCTCAATATACAAACTCAGTGTACCAACTTGGTGCTGTAGTGTTATGCAGTAACATTGAAAGTGTACCCAAAGTCTAAAATTGCCAATTAAATGTTACAAAGCTTGAAAGCTGAATCCAAATGGTTCAACTCCCATCTTTACAGGACATGTTTGGGTTGATATATAAAATGTTGCACTTATTTGCCTAATTTAAAATAGTACATGGTGCAATAATTTGTGATATCATTCTTGTATTATTCAAATTACCGTCTTTGTTTTTCTCGTCTTCTTTTTCGAAAGCTACAGTGCTGTACCTTGTGCAAAATATGATCACTGTTTTACTGTTATAGGGTAGCTTGACTTTACAACCCTCTCCGCAGTATATGCTAGGCAACAAAACAGAACCTTTTTCAATCTTAATTTCAAAAGGAACAAAGCAGGTAACGCGAGTTTTACAAGACGGTCATTAGATATCCTTGGGCATTCAACTATTTCAAACGGACTGAATAAATTTCAACATCTTATATCTCAGCAATGGCGTAAACCATAATGTTGGGAGTTAGAAAAAATAAGATTCATTTTCCAACCTCTAAAATATATGTTTTTGTAATTATAGACCTAAGGTACACTTTAAGGGTAACACAAAAGTGTGCTATACAAAAAAGGCCAAAATAGATCCCCTACTTGTCGGGGCAGCGGACCGTTAACTCGTTTGGATAGCATACATCCATGGATTAATGCAGTAGCGTGTTTGCGGGGAAGGACGGGAGATACAGGCCACTACATCGGTGATGAGTCGGGGAAAATCACTCAAGAGGGGTGTTTAAAGATGGTCGTTAACTCTGAACTTTCACTTACAAAACTGACCAAGAAAAGGTATTTGATCCTGCCAATGAAGAATCACCGTCGGTGTCGATATGTGGCTCTTGTATGTGGCTCTTGATACGCGTACTACTAGTTTTCTTTTGTGTTTGGGGCTGATAACCGGTAATAATAGTCTACATGTAGGCTACGAAGGATGCAGTATTAAACAAACACAACTGCGGTAAAATTTGTCAACTTGGTTTATGGAGTGCGATCAACATGGTCTTTGTACAACCTCCATGATGCTATTTCCTGCAATATGACGCGTTTAAGATGCCTGATACCTTCCATATGGGCGATCCATGCAAGTTTGCTGTAGAAATTTATAATGCGATTCCTTGCAGTCTGGACGTTTGGATGATGTGAGGATGATTTTCGGTCCATTCTGTTTAAAATGCAGAATTAGTCTCAGTGATACAATGAAAGATTCGGTCAATGAGGCGTAACAAGATCAGTGTGAAAAGTACTTTCTTCCTAATGGGTGGAAATGCTTCACTGTACCTGCATCACTGTCTTGACAGTTTTTGAACCCTAAAACCCCCATTGTCTACATGACATATGAGATTTCTCCGTGGGCAATTAATTAATATACCCGACATAGCCCTTCTGCTGTAAGGAAACTGTGACGTGTTCACAGTTAATGAGTGTGGTGATGACTTTTTATTATGTCCATAGTGACTCCTCGACAAAGTTTCCCCAAACCAAAGAAAACCCACACACACTAAATAAGAGTAGCATTAAACTTTTTTACGTTTAATAAGGAAAGACCCTACCCTCTTGGTGCATCCCTGACCAACACTTGCACCGATGAACTGCATAATTATAACCAGCTGCAGGAACAGACAATTTATAAACAAATGTTAAATGTCACAGCCACTTTTGTCTTATCTCTACTGTTGCAAGCTCCTTTGCTTGTGTCTCAAACTGTGCAACGTGTTATATTTTTAATAGTTCTCAGGTTATCAGGGTAGTTTAAACGCAGCGTTCCTTGGTAACATTGCTCTTTGAAGCTGAGAAAAAAACATATTTTAAAACAAGTACAAGACAGTCATAATCATTTGAGTTAAGAATGTATGTAATTTTCTGATTAGATAAATGCAAAAAGATTCTTCTACATTTACCAGTCATTGTATTGTCAACAAACCGGTGTTTAGTCTTTACACTGAATATCTGTTTAACGGATGAAGGAGGGGTAGTTAGGGTGACTAATGAGAAAGCAAGGTTTTACAGGATGTACTGAGGGTATTTCATTCTAAATGCTCTGTGGTGTCATCCGGGGCAAGTTCCCAGAGTCCCCACTTAGTAGGGATGCAGGTCAACGGTGAAGTTCCTTTCCATTTTTGGTGTTTACATTAGCTAAATCAAGCTATAGAATTAAGTATATGGATAATATGTTTTATGAGGGTTCCAAAAAAAGTATTTGGACAAACAAAGTGAGGACATCATTTTACCTAGTCCTCCACCTGTTAACGTCCATAACACTTTGTTATAGTATTACGAAAGTTGTTAGCAGAACAGTTACTCTGCCTAACTTGCGCATAAAGCACTGAAAAGAAAAATCCGTTAGCTTTGGGCAAAGATAGTCCATTGTGCCATCAACTGGGCGACTGCAGCTAATAGGTTGTGAAAACGAAAAAAATTATCTTAATTTGAAACCCTTACAAATAAATGTATTCTTTAATTAATTCATGAATAGTTAGCCTCCCTGTAAATGATTAGCTCTTAATCTCCTAGTTTTGCCTATGAGTCCAGGTGAGGCAGTTTGATCTTGAAGACAAAAAATGATTGAGATAAATGTCTACCACAAAAATGCATTTTATAGGTCCGTGTTTTTGTAACGGCCTTGCGCAATGGGTTTAGTAACATGATTTGCCTCACTTTGAAAGTAGGTTGGAGGAGTTTGAGAAAAAACTTCCTTTTTAGCATGATCAATACAAAGCATTTTAGATAGGTTCTGACTGGTGCATGAAAAGAGGAAGTTGATGTTAAATGTGTTTTTGAAAACTTCAGGCAACCAGGGTCTCCGTGGGGGAAGCGGGAAAGCTGTTGAATGGAAAGTGAACAAAATGAGCTTACCTATTATCTTTGGAGAACTCCGCCGAAGAGTATGCAAGTATCAATGCATTTGGAACAACAAGGTAATGACACAGAGCTAGTGTATAAAAAGGGACTCATTACGACATTATGTTATTATGAAATATAAGCAAACATTACAGTTATTGCAAAAAAACATTGACTGTGTGAGAATCTTCTGTCCGCATTATTTGTTCTTTCCCAGAATGTCAGTAGACGAAAGGGGGTTTGACCAAAAATCAAATTATTGCGGTACCAATAATATCCTGTGATGCTCTACCTTTTCATTTTTACACTACCAGATTTTTCACATAAATGCAGAGCTAATGTGTCTATGTTGCATTTTAGCAGAAAGGCGATTTTAATAGAGATCCTTTGATAAGTAAAAATTACACAAAAGGGCAGGCCTTCATCACCAGGGTAGGATTTACGAATGTGGGGGCCCTGGGCACCAACCTATGTGGGGCCCCTCGGACAGTCATTTGGTTCTTTAAAAAAACTGATATGATGGACTGGCTAAATACGTAGGCCTACCTCTTCAGCCACTGGGCGCTAATATACAGACCATAAATGTTCAACAATTTTACGCTAAAAGCCAGATTTATCATTGCAGTTGCAAATCCAGGATTTTAATGAGAAGAGTGGGGATTTTAGATTGTCAAGAGCTACTGATGCAAGGGAGTGGCTCGAGGGTAAAGTTTTTTTTTTTTTTAGAATAAACTAACAATTTGGTGCATTTTAACTGCCGGAATTAATTACTTCGTATTACAGAACCGTAATGAAATTAACAGAAATAACTGAAACTGAGCTGGACTTAGCCATAAGGCGTTTTGGACGATTTTATTTCAGACAAAAAATGCCCTACTTTTATTGCTTGCTTTAATGTCATGTTGAATAAAGTAAAGCAAAACAAATTGTGATGGCGGCAGGACTAAAATTTGTCGAAAAGGAATAACATGGGGGAGGGTAAACTCTCAGACCAATTGGCATAATAATTCAAGCGTAAATCTAGGGTTTGGACAAAGAGGCACACCTTTGTGACTTCGGTAAGCAATGGAAACAGTACGTAAGGGGAGCTTAACCGATGGTTGTAGCGAAGCGCTTCAGAAAATTTTGGATGAAAACACCTCTTAGATTACCAGAAATGGCACTTCACAGGCACTTTTTGCCTGAGTACGGAACTATATCAAAGGTTTGTATATTACTGACTTCTTTTTCCTTTTTTTTTTCGATAGACCAATAGAGGGTTTTAGTGTCCCCATGGTTGCGCGCCTAGCACTATTAAACCGCTAACCGCGCGAGGAGCGTGCGAAAATTTCTGTCATATTGTTTTGTTTTTTTTTTTTGTAAAAGACATTTGAACTTCGTCTGGGAAGTTTATACCGATTAGGACTACAATTTACGAATAGTATAATTCATAAAGAATACAAATTTTGATTTTTTTTCTTCATTATGGAAACAGCGCGTCCTAAAACTGAGACCACGGCAGTTTGAATATAACCAAGGTTTTCGACATTTTCAAAGAGGTACAGTTGAGACAGTCAATCGCTACCAATTGAACCTCATGGTAGGAATTGCTTTTGTTTTGTGAACACAATATTCTTGACTCCTCGGCTATTCCCCAACACCAACTTCATTCTTTTCACCGACGGAGCGGGGTGACTTTACAAGTTGTCTTACCCCGGGCAGAACGCATGAAATTCCAACTACCAAATTAATGATACCTGGCTGGAGTGAAACGGAAATTCGGCCAAATTCATTCATTCGTGAAAAAATACCAATATTTTGGACTCTACAATAATGTTCTTCTGTTTTTCTTTCGGTTTCAAGCGGTTAATATTCTGCCAGTATATTAAGTGCCCGAAAATTTTAGCGATGTAGTTTTCCCAAACTTCCTCAATGAAACTGAAACGTGACTAATTTATGAGCAATCTAAGAACAGTTCAGTTCCACACCTTCAAATTCGTCTCTCTTCACACCCTCTCCACAATGCACAACATTTTGGGGCTCATGTGTGAGGATGCTTAAATTTTAGCTGGAGGTGTCCCCAGATGACCCTAAAAATGTGATATCCTATAGTTTGTGGGGGTGGCCCTTAGACAAGTGTCCTGCTGGCCCATGCTCACATTCGGCCCTGTTTATCACCTCAAATATATTTTAATAAGGTTAAAGTTTTGGGGTGACCTTAATTTCCAGCTGGTGACTGAAATTTGATTGACGTCTGAGTGGCAAACTTCCTAAGGTATTGTTTGAAAAGGGAGGGATAAAAAATTGCCTTACTAGCAAATTGTGAATCTCTAGAACGAGGACAATTGTTTTAAAAGAACAGACCAAAACCAACACACCTGACCCGAATATATCTTTGCCACATTTAAGGGTAACTTAATGTCAGCATCCTGTTAAATTTTCATTCCATTAGTGTATTCAGTTTTGCAGATACTGGCGACTAATTGTATCTCATTTTCTACAAAAGTGACCTTTTAGCAAGCAGATTTGAAGTTATGTATTCAAATTGTTGACCTATGGTCTTTGTGTTTTCTTCAAAATTTACTTCCATTTTGCACTATGAAAGTCCTATGCGTTCAAACTACGAATGCATCCAAGGCATTGAAATTTTGAGAACTTTACATTCTAATTGGGCACACTTCTGACACCTGAACCAATTTACTTTCAAAACACTGGGTTAAATAATAAAGAAATAAAGAAATGCAAAACAATGTGTTGGAGTATTTATGATAATGTAGAGTTATAAGATATTACTTGTGTAATGGAACTGAACTTTACTGATAGTTTTGCTACAATTTCCCCCAAAAAACTGGCTTGCATAGATGATTATGTAGGAGAAAGTATTAGCTTTTAGTCAACATAAGGTAAAAAAGCGGTTTTAAAATGTTGGTGGTAACAACACTTTGCCCATTGTTATTATTTATCAAATGCTTATTAAATAAATTTTGAAAGACGACAAAGTGGGCTTATTTTTAGTAAATTTACCTGAAATTGTTTCCCTCGTTCCAACATAATGGTATCACTAACAGATTATCTGCCTGTAAAGTCTTAGAGACACAGGGTAGAACAAGTATAGGGGTAAGACTGAAGTGAACCATTCGGCAACGCAGGTATGAAATAACTAATGGAATAAAATAAGAAAAATATATATCTAATTAGACTATATTGTCACAACTCCTTTTCTAACACCCTTAACATTTTAAAGGTGAAATCCTGAAGATAAATAATAAAGTAGTTTTATAACATATACTTCTGCCACCGAAATGAACTAAAGAAAAGATCTCATGTAACATATCTCGTTAGGTTATATCGTCAAAATTCTTTTCTAACACCTCTTAACATTTTAAAGGTGGAATCCTGAATATAAATAATAAATTAGTTTTAAGGTAGTTTTAGGTAGAATTTATAACATATACTTCTGCTACCGAAATGAACTAGAGAAAAGATCTCATGTAACATATCTCATTAGATTATATCGTCAAAAATTCTTTTCTAACACCTCTTAGCATTTTAAAGGTGGAATCCTGAAGATAAATAATAAATTAGTTTTATAACATATACTTCTGCCACCGAAATAAACTAGAGAAAAAGTTTCATGTAAAAACAAAAATTCCAAGATTAGGTAAGCAATAAATTAAATTAGACTCATATGTATACCAACAAACATTGGTGTAAGACGACAAACTTTTGCATATTGAGTTCGTTTACAGAATTGAAATAGCCTGCACATGTAATAATCACATGCCAATCTGATGCTTTAGTAAGATGCACAAGTCATCATTGTTACTGTATGGCTCATTTAAACTATTTTAAAATGCACCCGGTGAGGAGTGAAACACGACTAAAATTGGGAGAAAAAAACATAAATGTTGGTGCTTTTTCTGTTTGTCAAGTAAAATAAAAACTCACTAATGTCTAGATAATTTCATCACATCAGGCACTACCTTTATAAAAGGGTTTACTAGCGTAAATCACCTATTGGGTGCAGCTACACCATGGTATGACCGAAACAAGTCACTCTTATGCGTCAGTACAGAAAAAGCAAGTACCTTGTAAACATGTTATGTGCCCACACATAGATAAAGATGAAGAGTTCACATGGTCGTCAGAGATTGCCCCTATTGACCTGTTGCCCTTTGACCTCACCAAAACCTTACATTAATTTTTCTTATCCCGAGATAATCGTGCTTACAAGCACTCTTTCACCGTGAATTATTGAACAAAGCGGAAATTTCTAAAGTTCTTTTTTCAACCTAGTACACTGAATTGAATCGAATTTGATGCCAAGGTGTGCTGAAGCCGGTACATGAATTTTCAAGAATGGAGTAAGGGTGAATTTATTTTAATTTAAAAGAACTATTAGAAGCGTCGGATTTAAAATGTTTTCCTTAGGCTATATTTAACGTTTCCTAACGATGATAGCTTCAATACTGTTGTTCAAAAAAAGTCGGTCTTTGCTTTTCTGACAACATTCGTTACTGAAGAAATATTCCAGAAAGTCAGCCTGTAGTTTAAGTGGCGCAGTTGTCTTGAAATGTTTCACGTGAGTGATGAAGTCAACCAGCATAGAACCGTCTTCATCTCCGTCTATTGTGCAACATGTGATATCAACAAAGCTCCTCTGTTTTACAACCTCGAAGTCAATCATTTCTTCGCGCAGGAATGTTTTGACATTCTCAGAGTTAATCTGCACGTTCAGATGATCGGCCATCATCGGAAATCGTTTAGCAACACGCCAAAATCCGCTTTCTTCTGCAAAACAAAAACCTCAGCAACTACAAATGCACTTTTTTCGATTTCAGTAATAAATTCTTGAATTTTGTGAATTCAAATTGACTCAAGGTGATTTATTTGGCTAAATAATTGGTTCAAACTGTGTGGCGGTTATTCAGGTAAATTGAAACTACTTTTGTGAATGTGGGGATAAGATCATGTCCGATTCATTAACTTGAAGAAAATTAATACTTTGACTTTTTTTGCTACAAGACATGATGATTATTGCATTGTTTCAAATGAACAAAATATTATTCTTCTGAAAGTAAAATATGTGCAATTTAGATACTCTCATTCACTGGCACTTTTCAGCAATAAGCGCGAAGGAGAGTATCATATTAAAAGCATGTATAATTAGGTAGACAAACACTTGCCTCAAAACCCTGTTACTTGGTAGTAATGAAGGACTAACTATTATTACGGCATTTAAAGAAACAGCAAAGGTTCATTCGACTACTAAAACATGAATACAAAAAGGGATGTTCTCACACTTGCCGCAGGTACCCTTTCAGCGAGAAAGAGTTAGTCTGCATTTTTTTTCTTACAAGGAAATGCTATACTTTCCTTCAAATAAAGGGTATTTTACATCCTTCGTCTTACCTGACATTAAAGTAATCATCAAAACTCCACCAGTCTCTAAAAGGTTGTACATATTCATAATTTCTGTCTGCCAATTCTGCATGTAGTACAAAACAGCTATGGCACTGATGAAATGGAACTTCCATGCCTCCGAGGTTTCAAGAATGCTTTGGTAGTATGAATCGAATTTCTGCTGCCGAAAATTCCATTCAACACCAGATAATGGCTTTTCTTTTACAAGCGATTCATAGTCAGTAAAGGTATCTGTTGGCTCCAGGACTGTATTTGAAATCTTCGGAAATCTGGTGAGTAGTCGGGCTACCAAATCATAGTCGATGTCCCCTGCAAATGAATGCGTTTTGAGAAAACTCGTTTGACGTCAAACGTAGTTACACTGATAGTTTAGAATATTATATTTTCCGAATCTTGGAGATCTAGGTCAATAGTCGAGATACCAGATTGCTGATCATTGTCTCCTGGAGAAGTATGTTAAAACCTCATATAAAGTAGAATATATTTGCACTGCAGGGTCTGGCAGAGTACTGAGATCAAAATCATACAATCTAGACGGACGATACAAGAACGAATCAGGTATTCACTTTGCAAAAAATCAGTTTTTTTGGTAGTGCACGTGCATACACAAAGTTATGGTCTGTCTTCATCTTGCTAAATTGATCAACAATATTTGTTCCAAATTCAGTGTTTGTTCTCCCACTCTGCTAGGTTATTCGTATGTTGGGTGTGAAAGTTTAGAACGTTAAACATAACCTACAGGAACTTTCATATAAGACAGAAGTCATTTTCAGTGAACACTTACGTCTCCTACTCAAAAGTATGTGGGATTCTCTAGTTTGTGGGAAACCCTAATTCTCCCAAATGGGGAAAACCTTATGCAACGCATTGTACATAGACTTTGATTTCTTAACAAAGACAGGGTTAAGCAAGAACGAAGACCACTCAAAAACTTTATTTTTCTCAAAACTGTCGTGGTGTACCATCGAATATGAACTGGCTTTTGGAAAGCTATGACAATAAACCCACCAAATACACGTTTAATTTCATTACATAAGACCGGGGAATTTTGCAAAAGCTTCCAAAACCCAATCGCCACTGACAATGTAAACAAAAGAGGGGTGGAACTGTGGGTCAAATAGGCATTATGGCGGTGCACATATTCACGTTTCCCCTCAAACGGAGGAATCTTCCGAACTGCTCAATGGCATATTTTATGCAGAAATCTTTGAACGCAATAAAGATAAGCTCCTGTTTTCAGAGTAGTGCATGTTTTGGCATAATTTCTATTGACACCTAGCGAGCACCAAAATTTTCTCTTGTGGAGAAGCTGTGTTTGCATGTCTAGGTGTAGCTTCTCAAAACGAAATTTCCTTCGAGAATGTTTCAACCGCAGAAATAATTAAATTAATCTTTAAGTTGCTTCCTCGAACCCTCTGCCATTCTTACTTTGTTGACACCATTTAGTACCATTAATATATTGCCATAATGATGATCATTCAAAACACTTGTAATAGACAATGATTATTTCAATCCGTTTAAAAGAATTCAAAACTAGTCAACTACTTTAGAAATCAAATGTAGATTGAAAGAAAAGTTGAACTAAAAAGCATCCTGGATTTTGGAGGTATTTGGATGGGTCCACTGTACCCGCTATCAACAGATACCGTAGTTAATGGTTTGAAAAATATTACAGCAATCAAACGTTTGGGCAGGAAATTTCCTCTCGAATATTGGTAATGGTCTGCTAGTAATTTTTTGAATTACAGAGCAGAGCAGCGAGCACGGAGAACCGTCCGACGGGGATGAACATGTGGGTAGGGAATTTTACGTAGGTTATCATGAGTATATGTCCCGCAAAATTCGCCTTTATGAGGAAATGCAAAAAAAAATAGTGGGATACCAGCTTCTAATTTATTTTTAGCCTACTTTAATGTTGGGTCGATAAGGCTGTCCCATCATGGAGTTCCGAGGTAGCAACTCCAAGGCTACCCCATTTTGTAACATTCCTTAACGTCCAACAATTGTGTGTTATGTTTTAGTGTTAGTGGGTGCACAGTATGTAAAGATCTTTCTACCTTGTACCAACACCAATGCATAGGTCTGTGTTGGTCGTAAGAGTCTACACTACCGCATGCAGCTCGCTAAGAACATTAAACCAAAAGTTTTTTTTTACCTTGGGTACTTTTCACATGAAGGATATGGCAATTCTCTGGATACACATCCATATTTGAAGAAGTGTATGGTTTTATTCCGTACTACCATTATTTGTACAATTTTTGCCAGCCACATTAATGACAATATGCAACACTTCATACATTGGCCAAATTAGCAGGAGCTGAGGGTTTTAAAGTTTGTCTGTTATCAACACGAATCATGTGCATCTTTTGTTGGTCTTATTGACGCGATCTATGGACAACTTTCCTCACTATTTCCCCCTGTATATGAGGTGGCATACTTGAATAAAACACTCCAAATGGCTATTATTGATCAAAACAAGTCGGAAATCCTCGGAAATAAAAAGGCTTTAAGCCAATAACATACTAATGAGCCTAACAGCGCCTTATCAGAGAGCAGTTCTACCAACGTCTTCTGTGCGGGTCATTTTGTACCCGCTGATAGTAGCAGTTTTAATAGAGAGTTGATAGCCCTATCAAAGCTGCCACTATCAACGCGTCTGTGCGGCCTCCCCAAGTTGGATTAATGGGGTAACTTTGAACTTTAAAAACCACTAACAAAAGCTATTTTCTCTATGTCCAACGGTGGTCTATCGGAGAGGTTTTAGGTCAAGTGTTCGATTTTTTCCGCCTTCAGACTAATTTTAGCAGTTTTAATTCGGACTTTATGGCGGTACACTTCTTTGAAATCCTTGAGATCTTGCTGGTTAAATATTTTAGTGTTATAAAGGAGCTTTATCCTTTTTGTAAATTATAACCCACAAGCTTTGGACACTTCAATCTAGCCTTGTGTGGGAATGCCATAGAATTCATTTGTCTGTTACAAGGTTTCACTCTGATATGTCCTTTCTGTTAGTATGCTCCCAATAACATCTTTTGTTTCCAGTTACCTTTTCGAAAAAGGTAGAAAGGTCTGCCATTGGGGGGATAAAACCTTCAACACCTTTCACAATGTACACATCATATTATCTTTTAGGATGCCTTTTCGGAAGCTTTCAATTTTTTCCCTTCCATTGATAACCCCCATTTTTGTGTACTTGGCACTCACAGTGTTAACACTACTACAAAATCATACCTGTTAATTAAATATGTGAGAACTCACCTGAGCTACAGCCGACCCCTAAGACTCGGAGAGGTTCAACAGACGATGAAATATTTCTTTCTAGTACGTTCATAACTTTTGTTCCAAAGAAAGAGTTCATCCAGTCAAGCCATAGCCCGAAACGATCAGAAATCTGATTATATGCGTCAAAGCATCTGTTGTAGTGCGATGCATCATGATAAATACCTTCCACTAAACATGAAGAGAAACACTTTAATATTTTATGCACATTTGTGTTATAATAATCACAGTTGCATAAACTAAAAGGTACAAAGTTTAAAAAATTAATATATACATATGCAAAAATGCTACTAAAACATTGAGTGACCAAATTAAAAATTTCTTGTCGACATTTTAAAGAAGAAACAAATTACGAAAATTGCTTACGAACAGTGTTAATACACTCATGTTTCTACAAAAAGAAATAAAAAAGATGTCAGGAATGTTTCTGAAAGAAAGAAAGAAAGAAAGAAAGAAAGAAAGAAAGAAAGAAAGAAAGAAAGAAAGAAAGAAAGAAAGAAAGAAAGAAAGAAAGAAAGAAAGAAAGAAAGAAAGAAAGAAAGAGAGAAAGAAAGAAAGAAAGAAAGAAAGAAAGAAAGAAAGAAAAAAAGAAAGAAAGAAAGAAAAAAAGAAAGAAAGAAAGAAAGAAAAGAAAAGAAACTTACTTCTTTTTTAATGACTGTGCTACGTAATTTGCTTTACTTCTAATGGATTCACGTTCGTGTAGAGCGCAATCTTTCTCTCCACCGTTAGATAAAATACCAGTGGAATAAGTTTCCTTCTACTTTAAGGTCGCCTTTATATGTATGTCTGTTGTGCCATATCAGTTTCTTAACAGAATGACTGTGTGTGTGACCCCATTGAAACATTTTACGTATCACCTCATCTGTATTATAGAACAAATAACTCGAAACAGAATTACCATTCGGAGATCAGGGGAAGCTCAAAATCTTGTGTAACTATGCATAATATCAAAACTTTATTCAACGACTCTCTTACTTATGTGCTAACGATGGAATTTAACTAGTATTTGTTTTGCATGTTTGCTGTCAAATTGCTGAATACTTAAACATATCACAAGCAAGTGGCCCTGACAATTTGCCAAATTCTCTATATAAAGTCATTTACTTTTCCAAATCTGTATATCCTGACATTTGCCAGAAGATTGGAGAAATGCAAATGTACTCTTGTATTTGGCCAGAACGTCCGTTCAATAATCCCTTGAATATAGCACATGCAAACTTCTTTTAGACTTTTAGTCTGTGAGGTGCCAGGAAATGCTGAGCTTCAGCAAAATGAAAGATTGTTTAATATTCTATGAATAGTATATGATATAAACTATACTGACACGAATTTAAAGTTTGACCTCTTGTTACCTAAAATGAAATAGTGTGCGTCCTCTTTACTGCATTCTTCCTCTCCCGAGGGTCTGGTACTTAAAAACAAATATCACAAAAATTTAAAGAAATTATTCACAAAGGACAATATAGGGATAAAGAGGTGGCTGATTTCTCTTACCGTATATCATACGTTGATGGGTACTACTGAACTGCAGGGTTTTTCCACTTATTGTGAAGCATCTACATGCAAATGGGAGACCCTTATCCTTCCTGAGTTATCATGTTTATAAGGTTCTTGCAATTTGATCTCTGGTGACCTCATGTGACCTTTGACCTCCACCAAAAGAACTAAACGTCTTGAATTGAATATGAGGTGCAAGTCCCTTTAAGTTTCTCGAAGTATCGGTAAACGAGGTTTTCACAATTTTATCTCCCATGAGTTGCAATGACCATAACCCCGCCGAAAAAGACAGGAATGCCCATTTTAGTGCACTGCATCTGCAGTTACCTTACTCGAAGACAACGAGAATCTCCAGGCGTCATCTGACATGTTGCTAGTTCACTCTTTATCACTCCATTGTGTGTATGACCTATGATCGTAAGGATTCTGCAACTACCTTCAACGACGAAAGCGACGACGGTGACATAAGGTGAACAACTGGGTTAGAGCCTAGAGACCAACGTCTCCTTGTCAATCACCGAAGACAATCTCTGTTATCAGCAATCTTGGGCATGGCTGATTAGCCGATTATTTACATGACTTATTCAGTGGAGAAGGATGAGGCTCCAGATCTGACTGCATTCATTCCTAAAACTGGCTAAGCGTTACGCAAGAAACTTGAGTAAGCAACTGGCCAGCCAAGCAAGCATATCAATTAGCATGCTTGAAAGGTAGCAAGTTGGGTCACCCGGCCTTTCGTATCAAAGCCCAGGGAAGCATGTAACAATTTCCTTCCTGGTACGCGATTTGACGTTGAAGAGTAATTTCAGCTCGATTAGTTGCGTGTTTGGAAGGGCTGAAACCCAACTACAGTTATCGCATGAGTTCCAACAAACATCAAAGAAGTTTTAGTTCATCGTTCGGCCTTCACCTTAGTCTAAAATGGGTAACGCGGTGCTTTTGGGATGCGTTCGGGAAGACGTACTTACAGTGATGTAACGAGTACTGACTCCAGTCGCTAATTTTCAAAAGGGAAATAACTCGAGCATTTGCATCATAATTTTCCTCGTACAAAATAATACAGTGACTCGAGTCATTGCCTCGACTCGAGTCACATTGAAAGTAGTAAATGACTTAACTCGACTGCAAAATTGAGTGACTTGTTACAACACCGACTTTAGATAACACTACGTAACAGCTTAGAAAATAAGTGGTCATCATGAAGCTCTCATCGAGATCTCGAGCCTACCCTTGAACTACGGTAGGTCCAGATGACATATCCCATGGGATTAAGTGCAAAAGAGCCATATTGGATTGTTTTGCATCATAATGTAGTTGTAAGATTTTGAAAACAAAAAAAAACCATGACAATCCCTAACCCATTCTATTTTTTTCTTCATCTTTGTTTTAAAAATTTTTTTTTCTCCAGGTGCTAGTGTGCGTCCTCTTTACTGCATTCTTCCTCTCCCGAGGGTCTGGTACCTAAAGACAAATATCACAAAAATTTAAAGAAATTGTTCACAAAGAACAATACAGGGATAAAGAGGTGGCTGCTTTCTCTTGCCGTATATCATACGTTGATGGGTAGTACTGATTTATATTATACCAGCATATATCTAGCTGACAAGTCGTAGGCGGCTAGCTCAAGTACCTACCTTGTCAAATGGAGAAAGAGGTTTTCATGCGTATCAAATTTGCGAGTTTCTACTGAAACCTCTCTGTATTAAACCTGACTGTATTTAATAGGACTGAGTCTCGGTAAGTATTCCACCAATACACATGTACTGCATATTTTTCAAAGTCATTTTCAGCCGTCACTTAAAATTTCTAATTGCATAAATTTTACTGAAAATCTCATTACTTTGACTTTCACCATCGCAATTGCTACCTTTCTTCGTATTAACTTGATGAGGGATTGGCGGCCATTTTGGCATGGCAATGCAAATTTCTACAATGTAAAAGTAAACCATGAAGAACACAAGCTAATTTAGTGAGACTTAACATTACAATAAAATAATAGATTTCAGAGTATTGAGATAAAAGTGAAAATGTGACGTCACTTTACTGTAAGTCATACCCTTTCAATAAAAAGCCTCATATGCAACTCTTTACTGTGGAAAAATCAGTTACCATTATGTCAAAATAGTTCGGTGATTGCTGCAATTTGTGAAGTTTAATGTAAAGGGAATAAAACGTAAAGAAACGTTAATGAGTTAGAGGTACAACTTTTGTTGTCTAAAACTCAAAGCGCAAAGAGTCCCATTAAAGATCAACGAAAGAAATGAAGCTTTTGTCTACTTTTTTGAAAGTACCAGCACGACCATCTCAAATTGGTGGCCCACGTGACCTCTTTTTCCTCCAGCTTCTTTTCCAAGTGTGTGTCTATGGCCTGTTAAATCCTCCTGAGAAAGTCTTCAAGGGACGAGACTTTGGACACAAATTTATTATGGTTGTAATGTTTGAGGATCTTGTCTAATATCTGAGTGATATCCGAATAAAGTATGTAATTTTCTTATGTCACTTGTGACAATCTGTCCTACAGGCCCTTTGTGCCAAGCCTTTAGAGATGGTAATTATCGGCCGAAGCTAAGTTGGCATCTTGTGTATGTAGTAACCAAAATAGTTTTTTCTTTGAACTGATTGCCGGTTCACTGTGTTTGTCCCTGATGAAATTTAGGCGATCAGTCCACTATCGTGTCGTGGGTACCTGGCACGTGTGTTTGTTTGGAAGACAGTGCAGGATGAGAGGATCATAGAAATATTCCTCATGCCACCTTTCATAGGAACAAGGTTCTTCGTTGTCTTTTTAATTCATGCGACTTGTGATTACATTTTAGTACACATTAGTAAACCTATGGTGTGCGACCTGATACCAGAGGTTCTTTAAGGGGAGGAAGAATGCCCCCAGCTTCAGCAGTTTGGGGTGTTGATATTACACCCTGGTTTCCATTATTATGTTAGGTATCGGTTAGTCAACAGTGTGAGCACCCAGACTCTTGTGATCAAGGCCGGATCAGAAAGTCAATGTTACAGGCCTACGAAAATTCACCGGAATAGGAAAATATTAAGTTTTTGCATAGTAACCTGGTTATCAATTTTGATGCAGCTACCATTTAACACCAGTTGGGTTGCAAAATCCCTTTGGGGAATGGAAAAGCCGAAGCTTCACAAATTTCACGGATGACGCAGGAGTGGCGTAACTCCTATTCGCTCTGAGGGGGGGGGGTCACCCGATCTAGGAGGCACCCAACAGGTCTGGCACCCACGATGATACCTTGTTTGTTCCCCACCTGGGTCTGGCATAGGACTATTCGAACATGAACATCATTCTCCCACTGGATATGACGACCCGTCATCTTTAACATGATTAGTTATTTAAAACATAAATAAAAGTTGATTAGGTAATTATCATTTGTAAGTGCACGTGGCTTTCAATCATGCACACATGTCATTTGGCCAAGGGGCACCCTACCCATTCTTGCCCCCGGACATCCTGAACCAAAGTTAGCCACTGTGAAGCAGTTGCATAAAAATATATCTGACCTTTCTGAAAGCTGCGGGAGAATAGAAAATTTTCTCCATAACTACATAAGGCATGATTGAAAAGAAGTGTCTATGGTCGAGAACTTTCGTCAACGTGCATCTTGACCCACTTTGTTTTTAAACCGTTAGCAAAAGTGCCAACATCTTTTATATTGAAACCTTTTACTTTAGTGTTACAAAGAACTCTGATTCCAAATAAAGGTGATAAATACCATATTCGGTTCACTGAAATAATAATAATCAGGCGGATTAGGGAGAACAAGCTGAGAACAAGCATGGAAAAGAAAACAAGCTGAGAAAGCTGTCCTAATACTTAGTTTGCAAATTCCCACAACAGCCTAAGTTAGTGCCATAGTTTGAAAAAACTGTATCTGTAACTATTTTCCTTATCACAGCTCCAGGTACCCCTCATTGCTGAACAAAGAGACAGTAAGATCCCATACTCCTGGACCTCTGGCGTTCCTAGGTAGGACTGTAAGAAAATACAGTCATTGTCAGAACCACATATTGGTAATAGAGCGATATTTGGAGTACCATTTTTAAGATAAGGGAGGATGAAAAAGAAATTAAGTCTGCAGTAAATATGCTCATCAATATTGGAATGCCATGTGAACTTTTTAGTATTGGAATTACGCTTCCGCCGTATGTCTAATAGATCAAAAGTCTAGTCCAATTTTACCAACCTCTTGACGCAAATTAATATTTGCACGTCGCCGACCACCCTTTTTGTCCAGATCTTAATTCCAGACAATCTCAAAATCGCCACCCCAGATAATTGTGTTGCAGATATTGCAATAGTCTCAACTGATGATCAAAATATTGACAAGACACATGTCTGTACCTTCAGTATTGGTGGTTACAATGACATAACGCCCCTTTTCTCTATAACCTCGAGGATCGGGGACTTAGAAAATCAGTTCAGGAGATTTTCCCGTTTGGGAGAAAATCAACTTTATCCTGTGCTGGGGAAAACTTATTCAATACACTGTGTAGGTTTTCAAGGTAAAGCAAGAACGAAAACCACTCAAAAACTTGAGTTTTCACAAAAAAAATCGAGGAAAACCCCCAATTAGGACACGGCTTTCGATAGCTATGACAGTACAGTACTGCTGAAAATGAAAATACTCTCAATTACATTAGAAACACAAATTTTGCAAACCCAAAACCCATTCGTCACAGACAATGAACACGGACAATGAATGGAATTGTGAGCAAAATAGACAAAACGGCAGCACCTATGACCAAGTTTCCTCTAGATCGGGGGAAAAGCAGATTCTCTCAAAAGGGGTTATCTCCCGAACTGTGAAATAGAAGGTTAAATAAAATGGCGGCACACTTATTTTGGTTTGTACAAAAAATAAAATAAACTCTCCCACCCCACTCATTTATCAAAGCTTTAAAGGTCAAAAGCAGTCGCCCCAACCTTATTTTGACACAATAGCTAAATGTCACAAATTTCTTCTCATTTCTCTTCCAAGTATCTTTCATAATATTTTAGGACATAAATATTACATATTCAAGGTAAACCAAGCTGTTGCGCCTTGTAAATTTTTCAATTGAGTGAGAAAAATACTGTCACATGATTTTCAAGAGCCATTCAGGAAATAGGATAGTCTACTATACAATTTTATTGGGGTGACTGCATTCTCCCTTTAAGGTCTTGTACAGTGAAGTGGGTTTCTTGTTAAAATCTTACATCATATTAAATCTGTGTAAAAGAAAAACAGTTTCCTATGTAATGTTTCCTGTTCTCAAACAAACCCCTTCTGTTAAAACAAGGGTCTAAGCTCGAATCAAGGTTTTTTAATATGTTAGAGGGGTACTTATTCTAAGCATTCTGGTGAAATTTCATTGAAATTCGTGTCGTGATTCTCAAGATATTAACAGCTAAAGTTGTCATATTTTCAGCACAAAGTGAACTTGAAGCAAGAACATCCATGTCATAACCTCACTTCGGTGAACACTCTTTTGCGTTTCTTTAAACTTTTCAACCAATTTTCTTCTTCGTTGTTCTATCTTATCGGATGTGAATGCAAAAGAGGCATGGTAATTTTACAAACCTCATATTTACCATGAGGAGCTCCTATCCCTGTTAACTTTAAGGTCAACACAACAGACTGAAAAAACAAATGAAACAAAGCATTTCTCATCAATATGAGGAAACTATATAACCTGGCAGCTTGCTTCAAGCTCACTTTAGGTAAAAAATGTAGCAAGTTCATTTACTGATATCTCGAGTACTGCATATCCGATTTGTCAAGTTTCACCAAATTAGGGGGGTTTTTTTTTTCCTCTTTTACATATAAAAATGGATTTTTTTGCGTAAACCCTTCCTTTAAAATAACACAGCTTTAGTGTAACCATTTTTAGAGCTAATAAAGTGTTCAGTACTCACCAGGTTGTTTTCTTCGATGTGTTAAAACATAATAGGATTTGCAAAGTAGACAAGTTTTGCTTCAGAGAAGGTCATATCTTTTCGTACGAACATTGTTTAATTAGCCTGGCATTGGGAACTGTCTTTTTACACATGATCATGGCATTACTTTAGCAATCCATGGAAAGCAAATTTAGGTCAAACATGGCGTAAATTTAAACGATTTTCGACTCTTAAAACTAACCTTAATGCAAAAGGCTACCACTTTTGTGTATAAATCCATTCCTTTAACAATTGCGTGACTCCATGTGCCCTAGATTAATGGGAGGCAGTGCACAAGTTCCTGGATAATGCTTGAACTAGAAATCTATATTTATGTTGCTCTATATTGCTGTTCGAGAGCCAAGGTTTAAGTATTTACACTCGTTATCTCTACAGAATTGTCAAGACCAAATTCGTTTTTTTATTTTGTGTTAAAATTTTAAAGACTCATCGTGATGTATCTTTGGCCATGCAAACATTAAGACTTTGGAACATTTTTACTGGTATTGCCCCGTCATGAAAACGTCCTGGAAAGAAAAAAGTTTAAGCTATATAAGGGATGACTAATATACCATTTTCACGTCTATCCTTGGTCGCAGTTGGCAACGATATACAGATATAGTTGCTGGGTCGTGAAAGTCCTCTGCGGAGGAATGTTGTACATATTCTTTAACTTTCAGAGTAAAAACGGTGACCTTAAAAGTCATCATAATCTTTCATAAGTAATAATGAAGCTTTGAAATCAAGTTTTTAATTCTTTAAAGTCTATTTAGACTGAATCTGAACTATATTTGAGAACAAATAAGAAGAATGTGATTAAAAGTCAAAGTAATAAGATTAAAAAACCAAAGTTTGACTTTGAATGCCACTATAATGACGATTTAAGTTAAATTCATGAAGTTAAATGTCAATTTTTGACCTTGAAATCAATAACATGAATAAAATCACCAACCTTATGAATCAAAATATCAAAATACTGACTTTCGCAGTCAATTGTAAAAGAATTGAAGTCAAATAACGAGATCTGAAAGAACGCAGAGGCCCTCAAAGTCGAAATTATAGAAAATCTCTCTC
Source organism: Holothuria leucospilota (assembly GCA_029531755.1). NCBI lineage: Eukaryota > Metazoa > Echinodermata > Holothuroidea > Aspidochirotida > Holothuriidae > Holothuria > Holothuria leucospilota. Next base: position 39,611,993 of record CM055982.1, read on the forward strand.
TATCTATGATAGTTATGGTGATGTCTCTATCTGTCAAAAGTCATCCAAGGTATGCTAGAACGTATTCTTAATGAGTTAATGAGATTGTGATCATATTTCTAATTTTTTTACACAAACTGGGTACAAGGCTACGTAATTGAACAACCGTTGCCTGAAAGTTTTGCTATTGCCGATTTACAAGAGATGATTTTATGCCTGTAGTCTGATGAAAACAGCTATCTAGTTAAAATTAGTTCTTGGTTTTGTTTTAGACCATTAAACAGGAAGGACGTTGATAACTTCTAATTAAACAATTCATGTTAACCAGTCTTTCATGTAAAACATTTTGTGTTAAACACCATATTAACTTTTATTGATTTATCTTTAACACAACAAATCGTTAAAAGTGTCACTTCTAATGATAATGTTATCCTAATAGCCTGAATAATGTGCCTTTGCAGACCTATCCCTGGTTGCAGGTTGCTAGGATATGGGCATTTTATCTTGAAAACCACTGCGACAGAGGTTGTGTCAAGATAAAGGAGTGTGCCGTTTTCCCTGTCTGATTGATCGCTCAGCATGCCGAAGGGATTGAATCTCTCCTTGAAATAGGCCCATGCTACAAAGTCTGCAAACTCTGGGCCCTCCGGGAAGGGGTTGATGAATAGAAGTATCCCACAGAAGTAAGTCAAATTGTTCCATATAATTTTCAACATTAAGCTGTACCCGCACTCTTGCAATCTTGTGGGTTAGTGGACCAAGATTCTTTTAGGAGACTTCCACGTCATGCTGGGAATAATGTATGTCTCCGCTACATGAAACATTGTACATTCTGGATAGGTTGTATGAAACAGCTCGTAATTATGATTCAAGTAACCATAGGACGCGGGGGACTGAAGGATGAAGTCACTGTCAGTTCCATGGTCAAATATAGACAAAATTTTATATGGTGTAAAGGATTACCTAAAATTCAAGTTCACAATATTGTAAGTGAACACCGCAGACATTTTTCCTACTAGTGACAGTGACGTAACTGCAAGGGGTCATCTTGGATATTGTAGCCCATATTATTATGTTTAACTCAATACAGTTTTGAATGAAATTGGATATGACAGAAAACTCAGAATCCAGGCCAATTGGATTTTTTTACTATCGGGTACAATTTTATTGCTAGAAACAATTCAAGGAGGTCGGTAGCGGTTCTATTGAAAATTCAGCCGTTTAAGGGTAGACATTACTCCACTCTCCTCGTTATGTCTGCTTGACTACCCACCAAGTCGGTTCAAAAATAGCGTAGATACTCTTCTGCTAGTTAAATAGGATAGTTTATACTTCGTACTTCATGGGCACTTCATCAGTTCATAGACTCTCTTAAATGTGAATGCAGAAACCACTTATTATAAAAGCAAACGCAGAACAGAACATTTTGAAAGCTTTTCGGCCAGTCGCTAACTGAAAGGTTCAAGCTCGAGCAGTTGAGCGAGTATGTTTACAGCAGGACATTCTTCAGCGAAACACCGTATGTTGTAAGATAAGGTGTACGTATAGATCTCATTATAGCTCTGAAACGACATTGTTAAAGTATGCAATGTTTTACTTCTTGCTATCGACAAAGGCAAGCAGACTGTTTTATGTCCCGAAAGTTAAGTTTGGGCCCACTGTTCATAAATTTTCTCCATTCAAGACACTTGATTCTCTGCAGTAGTGACCAGCTTTACGTCTGTTCTTTTTTAATGAGCACATTTCGTTACCAGCGCGTAACATGTACGTTAACATTTCCACATTAAGTATACACATACGGCTAAGTATACGTCTACATACATATTTGCGTATACTTAAACATATAGGTGTGTGTATCCATATACCTATAAGTACACTTATACATATAGATCATTTTGAGGTTTCCCACTAAGGTCCCCCCTTCCCCCCACCCCCATATCCAGCACACATCGCCGCCTTAGATTGAGTCTCTTAAATAGCATGGGTTGTTGACCCCATACAAACTGGAAATCATAAAAAAATTATTATGATGGGTAAAAGTTTTTAACTTCTTTCCAAAGACACTTTCCACAAGTTTGTTACAAAAGGATGGTAAGCTCATGGGCCTGTAATTCACCGGCAGGGTAGGGATGACTTCGACAATCTACAGCACATCTGGGCAAATTCCACTTCGAAGGGCAAAGGCAATATGGTCAGACTGTTCTTTAAAGCCAGAAAATGTCTGGGTGTGGTATGTGCAGCTGTCTTGGAAAATGGCAGAAATCTGTGACCTTAGTTACACATTCATGCAACAAGCAAACTTTAGTGCTTTTATCACAAAATGAAAGATTCCCTGTACACTTCACACTTATAGGCCTGAGCTGGGATAAAGAAGGAACTTCAAGCTAATACCCACTGACTGACTTACCTTTTCCGATCACAGTTGTTGCTGCAGTAGAAAGGGGGGCTTGCTTTAAAACGAGAAACATGAAAATTGTATTTTCAGGTTTGTTTTGAACGCATAAATGGTGCAAAAAGCATTCTTATCATTATTTCCAGACCTTTAACCCCCCCCCCCAACACACACTGATAACCTAAAGGTTTGAAGGACCTCTGAGGGGTTCGTCGGTGCCAAATTGAAAAAAAGCTGAAGTATGGCTGTAAAGTTCCAGTGATTTTAAGTGAGACAGTTCTCTTACTAGGTAGCAAAATAAAAGGTGCATATCGTAAATCTACATCAAAAAGTAAAGAAATTATTTCGTGTAACTGATAGAAGAAAAACAAAATTATGACAGTACGAAGAATTTGACGCAGACAGATTGACAAACCTTCAAGATTGAAAACATGCTGTGTTTTACTTTGGTTACGAAGTTGTCTACAAGCCGAATAACTTTACACTGTTTTATTAATCTCATTAAGGTAGTTTTATTAAATTCCCATTCAATATTTTTTTAAAACTTTTTCACACATAACCAATTTTCTATGAATATAGTTTGAACGAGGTTGATGCACTTGAATGACTACTTTATATGCATTTACATTGGCTTACATACACGGAAAATGCTTACGTTCCTCTCATGCATGCCCTTACTACCGTCACAGTTAAAAATGTTTTCCCGATAAGAAGAAAAGGAGAAGAAAGCCTTAAAAAAGAACAAATGGTCATGCACGTATGATCATTTTGGTCTAGTTTTAAATTGCATATGCTACAAAAGTTCATGATCAATTATTTCATTTTATCTTCAATACATATACCAAAATTGAATATTATTCAATTAAGTATATCGAAATTATTTCTTGTTTATCCTTTTCTCCAAATATCGAAAAGTCGTCCAGCCCTTACAAAAAAAATTGTGTGGCAAAAGTTCCAATACCACACGTGAAATACTGTGTGGAACTGTGCAAAACTATGGTAGGGTGTGGAGAGTCGTGAAATTTCTGTGAATTTCTGCGTGACAATGTGTGTCATTAATAAATAGTTGACACACTTTTCCAAAGTGTCATGCATTGACCAGCATTTTCACAGTTTGGACATGAGGCAATGTGTGGAAAACCGAAAATCACGCTTTGACACATGTAACAGGAGGCAAACTGGGGTAAAGTAGGCAAAGTGGGGAGATGTGTGGAGAAGTGTGGTGCTGAGTAAAGTAAATTCAATGGTTCGATTTCGTTCACTGGCCTTGTTTGCCACACCTTGCCCTAGTTTGCCACATGTGTCAACTTGACACAGCTTTCCCCACTTTGACCCAGATTTCAAGGTGTGACAATCATGCAGGGAAAAGCGTGGTCCTGTGTGTCAGATTGGTTCCAATACCACATGTGTCACCACGCATAACCACATTTTTTTCCTTATGTATTTTCATATTCTCTGCCACACGTGATTACGTGTGTTCACATGTGGCATGCCACACTTTTTTTTGTAAGAGAGGTGTTCTGGTACACTTAAAAGTTCTACCTGGTCTAGAAATTCATCAAATAATCAACACCAATGACCCAAAGTTTACAGTTCAAACATGCATTGATTGTGTCAGGGACGTTGGTTAGTTTCTTTAAAAGAATTATTACGGAGGGGCTCATCATGTATCTTGTGACGCACAAGTGAATTCTAGACCAAGAAAATTTAGTACACTGTCGTACTTTTTATATTTAACGTTTTCTGACCAGTACTGCCTCGATACAGTTATCAAACAGAATACGGTCTTTATCCTTGTGAGAACATTCTCTACTGAAAATATAACCCATAAAGTCATCCCTTAGGTTAGGTGGTGCTTCTGCCTTGAAATGTTTCACGTGCGAGATAAAGTCAATCAGCAAAGAGCCTTCTTCATCTCCATCGATTGAGCAACATGTAATGTCAACAGAACTTGGCTGTTGAACGACCTCAAAGTCAATCTCTTTTGTTTTTAGGAACGTTTGGACCTGGTTTGAGTTGACCTGTACGGTAGGATGATGAGCTAGCTCAGGAAATCGTTTCCAAAGTCGCCAAAACCCGCTATCCTCTACCAAAAAGAACACAACACATTAATCAACGTCTGCAAATGGGTTCAAAGTGTATTGCTTGATTTAGAAAATTCACCTTGACTTATTATTTTACTTCATTTCATGTCAATGAGGGCTAAGAGTAAGTAAATGTAAATAAGGTTTTACTTTACGAGGAATTTCCCTCACAAAAACTCCCAGCCCTTTTACTTCCCCTCTCCATTACAGTAAAACCCTAGTGCTGAATAGTCATGGCCCTCGCCAAGGGAATGAAGTATAATACATCTTAAGTGAAAAGTGGAAACTTGATAGACATAAATTACTTTAAAAAGCCCATATTGCTCTCTACATATTGCAGTTTCATACGGAAATACAATGGATTTTCCTTATAACCTGCGTTTTAACGTAATCACAAATTAGTAAAAAAGTAATAAACCTTATGCATATGATGTCACAGAACAGAAAGTGAGCACCCCTTTGGAGGCAAGCGCCTATCACTGCAACTTACACCAAAACTTGCAGACAGCTGATGTGTGTACTAGTCGAATACGCGCATAAGTCTACTTCGCCCGCGTGCGAAATGTACGTACTGCGTGCAGTGTGCTTCATGCTCTGCCTCAAAAAAAGACGTCGCGTGACGTCAATGCATAAAGTATAGACAAAGTGAGAAAGTGGTGAGTGATTGGTGAATTAAGTGATCGGGTGAACGGGTGGGCCAGTGGGGGAGTAAGTGACTATGCACTAGATAAGACAATGGCACTATTGTGTTACAGTTTGTAACCTATAGGGTTATGAAATGGTCTTAGACCTCAGGCCCGTACGCAGGATTTTCCAAGATGGTTCAAATAGACCGTGTCACATGACGTCATCTTTTCTTTATGCTGCCATATTGAGGGCACACGTAGAACAAACATTGTTTTGTACACTGTGTATCTTCAGTACTTAGTAATTGTACACCACACAGTGCATGCACAGTATATTTTACACGCAGCTGTGGAGCCATTGCCTGACTTCGACTATTTACCATTTGAATATGCATATCCGCGCCTCGCTTATTACCCAACATGGCGGCTTTTTGCGTTGTCGTCGGAAAAATTATGGCGTTGGTGAAAATGGATCTATAGGCTTCGAATCCTCATCTGCAGGGGAACTACAAGGGGTTGGTCATTAGTTGTCACCATAGAGAAAGTCGTAAACTCCCATCCCAGATAGCTCCATTGGCGAAAAATGTGCATAAACGCTGAAAGGGGGCGAACAATCTTAGCACAGCGCTTCCAGAGGCGTAGCCTGAAACAGGTCCTCTTAGTTGAAAGGCGAGGGGTAGTGGTTTGAGAAAAAAACCCAACATATGAAAATATATCAGCGAATCGCACAGCCAGTTAGTACGTTACATGCTGAGGAAATTTTTGCCCAAATGCCTTCAAGTTACAAAGTGGCACTTCTTATGCCCTTTATGTGCCATTAATATATTGTCTTATTTGGAAATCTCATGCCTTAGAGACTTACACTTTAGATTTAGAAGAATCTGAAGAAAACGATCGTTAGAGTACTGATCCCTTTTCGGCTTGGCAATTTCGTGGGGACATGGGGTTCATTGGCCTTATGGTGGGCCTGTCATGGGTAATACTTCCATATGGGTCGTGGGAAATCTCTAGATTGAATACCAAATGGGAACAGAAGCATGGCATGAACAACAAGAATTCAGAGACCAACTTCTACTGGGAGTGAGCAAGGGGTAAATAGGAATAACAGAATGGGTATAGGATTAGTGAGCTAGTTTTAGAATACTTTTTCTTCGTTTCCTTAATGTATTTACTCTCAGGGTCTTCCGATAATGGTTGCGCGCAAAGCGCGCAGAAGAAATGTTCGTAGAACAAGAACTGTATAATCCAATTCTTCTAAATCATGCTGCGCACGTTACCGTTCTCTTGACATGTGATTGGTACATGTTGCCTGATAATACCTGGCTCAGACGAAGGTTGTTCCCTCTAGATTTCGGAAAAGTGTTTAAATGAACTATTTCTAATATATTATTGCCCTTAGATGCAGAGTGTAAACCACGAAGAATGGGCGCGAAGCGGGCTAAATTTTAAATTAAAAGTACCATATTTCATTACAAAAGTTGCATCCAGACCTTGCACACAGACTTTTTCAATATCCAAACAAAATATGCCTACAAAGAAGGCAATAGTGGATTAGTCCTCGTGATAATTTGATTATCATGAAACAGGTCTTCAAAAAGTACGCCTTAATCACGCATGAACGTTAAGAGACCCGGCATAAGTTTAACAACCCTTGAGTTTGAATGATGCTAATACATTTTAGACGGTATTGGTAAAAAGCATATACCCATGAGGTTGAAAACCCTTGGAACCTGTTTTAGAAGCATTTTCAAAATTTTGGTATGGTTTGGTAATTCTGATTTGATAAAATCAGCACTCATGAAAAGTAGAAACACTTACCAACTGTCGGGGCAGCTGACCGCTGTCGGGAATAGCATACCCTGCAGGTATCTTTCCCGTCTACGGAGACGAAATGGCCCCATCCCAACTCGTTTACCTTACTACGAGACAGACACGATAACAACTGAGGGATTGAGGGTTACGTATAATAACGGTGAGACTTATTCTGTAACATGCAGCCAAAATATGAGGGAAAAGTAAAAAGGTTATACAAATTTTTGGATCCTGTTGACGAAATGGACTCCTTAAAAGCAGGCACTGGTAAAGTGTCGGGAGACTCCGCCGAAGGGGGATTACACACTCTACCGCATCATGCGTGACTATGGCTCATTGACCATAGTCGTCATTGACCTCGTTTTGAACATCGGAGATACTCAAACCAATGATATTACATGCCTTCGAAGGGCGCGGAAAATGGAGGTGTTAGAATGACGTAATCATGCATGTTATGCTATCCTAATATTCATATGGATATGTGTTAAATTTGTAACAATGTTTTTTTTCTGCTTTGCAAGAGGAAGGAAGAAGTCATGAGTAGTGACGAACCACCCCTTGTGCACAGAGGGAGTTCGTTTCTAAAGGGAGGTTCGATTTCAAAAACGAACCCATTGACGAACTACCGCTCGTCCTGCGTACGGACCTGGACTATGGGGTTCATAACATGGTAATAGAAGGAACAAAGAGAAACGTAAGATTTGAAATTCGGCTTTTTTAGCAGAAGAAAGTGACGCAGTATCTGGAGTTAATGTAACCTGTTAAATGTGTTTCCCAATTACTAACTAAATTAATATAAAACCTCGTGACAGCGTAATATGTGAAAAAAATGATATGATAGCAGACTGAATTTCTGAGAAATAAAAATCAAGTGTATAAATTAAAGGATTTAAAGGTACAGGAGGGTAGACATCTTCCAGTAGCTAGCGTGTACCGACAAATACGGGGATACCCTAGACTTTAAAAGAATGTGTAAATTGAAATAACGAGGAAAACAGGTTATAATGATTATAGACTGATCCTCACTTTCAATTGACGAAGACGCAAGTTGTTTCACAACAGTCAATAAATTTTTCGCTACCATTTAATTGTGTTCACTATACCTGTAGTAGATAACCTGTTGATAAAGCTGTACCAACAAGCCAGAAAAAATAGCTGTTTGCTTTTTTCTCGAAAGATAAAAATTTTTCCAGGCTCGGAACCTCAGGTGTACGCGGATGCATGTGTGGCCTTCATTTGGCACTGAGTAGAAGCCAACGTCAGCTGACGCGTAGTGCACCTTAAAAATAGTTGCCAAAATGTCATCATCATTTCCCAAGGGCTCTGTAAGACCTCTTTATATCATCCAAAAACTGTTTGTTTCGTTATATCCTAGTTGCCAAAAGTTTCCTTTCCAGAAAAAATGGTAACTTATGGTAAAACACTTTTATTGGTCAACGTAACTTTGCAGCGGAAACGTTACTGGATTTTATGTAGTGTTATTTAGAGAACTCTATTGTTGATTTTGTCATGCAGGTCATTATAAAATACAAGTAATTAATGTGGCATAAAGGTGACGAATTAGGTCTTAATTAGTTGTAAGACTTGTGTAATCATTATGTGTTTACAACACTGAGAAGTAACGTATACCGGGAAGCAAATGAGCAATATGTGGGCCGCATAAAGGATAGGAACGTCGCTAGTATGATTTAAACAGGGAGGTGTTATTAGCTAATAACACCTCCCTGATTTAAAGGCCCTGATATGTCGCCAAAAGTCTTCGTCTGAGTTAGGCTTGAGTTACTTTAATACGGGGCGGCGCCAGGGTATTTCGATAGGGGGGGGGGCAAAGCATGAGATGAGTGATCGCCGTCCTGGGGAGGGGTCTAAGGGGAGTGGTGTCCCCTCCCCACTGGGAAAGTTTTTGTTAATTTAAGGTTGCTTAGATGCAAAATGATGTCTTTGGTACATATTTTGAACTGATTATATATGGCTGGAATGTTTATAATTTAGTAATTTTAATTTTTGTTTTGGGAAAGATGCTTTTCTGAGGAGGGGTGTCCCCTCCCCTTTGAGAAATTTTTTATTAATTTAAGATTGCTTAGATGCAAAATGGTGATATCTTTGGTAAATTTTTTGAACTGATCATATATGGAAGAAAGTGTTCATAATTTATTGAATTTTAATTTTTGCTTTGGGGAAAGATGCTTTTCTGAGGAAGGGTGTCCCCTCCCCTTTGAGAACTTTTTATCAATTTAAGGTTGCTTAGATGCAAAATGGTGATGTCTTTGGTATTTTTTGAGATGATCATATATGGCTGAAAAGTGTTAATAATTTATTGAATTTTAAGTTTTGGTTTAGTGAAAGAGGACAGTAGCGTTTGTTGTCTAAGAGAAGGGTATGTAGTCAACACACCTCCTGAAGTCCACCCCCTTGTGTATGGTTATGATTTAACTCAAAAATACGTGCGTAGAGTCGACAGAAGCACGAACTTTTACGAATATTTTCGTTGATTAACATGTGCATTATAAAGAGATAAAAGGGTTTCTAAAGGATGGTAGACACCGGTATAGGACCTCCTGGAAGCTGTGGACTAATTATATGGATCAAATAGATACCTACCCCACCCCTCCTCTTCTCTTCTTTCTCCTTCGATTCCCCTTCTTCTCTTTCATTTTTACCTTTTCTTCCTTTTTCCTGTTCTTTTCTTTCTGTCTCCCCTGTTATTGCAAATGATAGGAGGCGGTCTCCCCCTGAACCCTGTGGCGCAGCCCATATTTTCTTTGCTCTTTTCCTGATTGACTCAAGATTTCTTCATGCAGTAAAGATTGTGTTGTGTACGGCCATGCACCTAGACTATTTAAAATTCGTTTCTATGGATTACTCAGTCGAGACAACACCAAAATAAAGCACAATAAGGCATAGGCGTAGGTAGCTTTTCGAGACTAGGGGAATGAACCTTGTTTCGGATCGCCGTCTTGGGAGAGGGGTCAAGGGGAGGGGTGTCCACTCCCCGTTGGAAAATTTTGGATATTTGAGGGTCCCCAGATGTAATTTGGTGCAACATTTTGGTCAAATTTTAAGGAAAATTACTGCAATTTTTTACATTTTTTACTGAAGAGACAAATAAGGAGTTTTTGGCCTTGGATGTTGGGGCAGAAGCATACTTTAGCCCCCCAGATTTTTGACTGGGGGATTTAGCTCCCATCCCCCGCTTCCTACACTTATGCAATAAGGGAGGCATATAATATTACTTCAAAGTTTAATTATTTTATTAAATGTTTTTGATATTTTTATTGTCAAAATGTTCGTTTAGTGATTGACTCATGATACCCCCAATATTTATGTTCACGTTCTAAACTTTAAATGGTCACATGCTGGGAATGGAGAGACAGTAAATGTTTGAGATTGCCAAACAATTACATAATCTGGACAGGGGGTAATACCTATAGATGGTACGTTCACTTGGTCGAAGGTTCACTAAAGACCGAAGATTTCCCCGGACGAAAATATATTCCGAGTTACGGGTAGGGTTGGGGTTTTGGTTAGATAGAGATTCATGGATCAGGCGTATCCCCTGATGCACAAATTAGCTGTCTGTATATATTTTTGGTGTAACTTGCAAAGGTACGCACCTTTTCTCCAACAGAGGGAGAATTTTTGCTCGGTGACACCATATATGAAAGATCTCACAATAACTTGTCGTTAGGGTATACTACTGTATTGTTTTAGCTTTACTCGGCGGTTCCTGTGCTGTTTTTGTTTGCGCGTTATGTATAATGGCCTTAGTGTATATGTAATACTAAACCTGTATTCACATAAACAATGGAGAAAACAGAAAACGAGATGCGTGCGGGGAGCTAGTTGTTTATTCGTAGGATGAAAATGGAAAAATCGCTTTTTGAAAATTTTTTAAATGTTTCAAAATCATGGTTGGGGTTAGAATTAAGGTAAGGGGTAGGTGGGCAAGGTATATTTGACCTGTTCTTTCAAATTCGGCATCAGCATTACACAAAATTAGTCAGAAAGATGTTGTTTTGGAATTAGGGGTGTGGCTAATTTCCAAGAAGCTGATTCACCCATTGGCATGATTCTTCCATTTTCATGCTAGGAAAAAAAAACTCGCGTGCAGGGATTGCAAGTTTTAGGTATTTTGTTATGAACAGTAATATTGTGATAGATGGGTGACATACTGTAACACCTCACCCCACCTCCTACAAAATTATGTCTTAAAATGTTTTTAGACGATTTTGGGGGGTGAAAAACCATGAGGGCAAATGCTTGCCCTGCCCCCCTGTGGCGCCGTCCCTGCTTTAATCCTTTCACTTACCTGACATTAAAGTTATCATCAGAATTCCACCAGTCTCTAAAAGATTATACATATTCATTACTTCTGTCTCCCAATTCGGCATATAGTATAGCACACCTATGGCACTGATGTAATGAAACTTTGGTACCTCCGAGGTTTCAAGAATGCTTTGATGGTACGTATCAAATGTCTCCTGCCGCCAATTCCATTCCACACTAAGTAAGGGCTTTCTTTTCACGAGTGCTTTATATTCAGTGATAGTATCTGTTGGTTCCAAGACTGTATTCGAAATCTTTGAGAACCTGGTCAGCAGTCGAGATACCTGGTCGTGGTCAACCTCTCCTGGATAAAAAGTGCGATTTGAATATTGGTAATATTATTTAGTAGAATTTACTGCAATGTAAAATCTCTCAGGGAGAATTTTAAAATTATAAAACCTAGCTTAATTAAAAAGGTTACCACTGAAACCAAGGAGAATTGCATAGTACAAGTATTCAAATCACCAACATTATTCAGCAATATCCGTTTCATATGCTTTGTATTCTTAATACTCTGATATTCGAACGTTAATTTTCAAAGATGTTTGATTATTGCCCGTTTTCATCGTCATTTTTTAAGCCGCCATGATGGAGGAACACGTTAAAACCTTTTGTGTGCGTATAAAACAATAACTCATTGCATTTGTAGTAGTGAGTGCACATTTTAAATCATACCCGCAGCAGTACCAACACAGCGTGACCTTAAAAGTACGTTCTCATACACAGGCAACGGTAAGGGCTACGGCAACGGCAACGGCAACGTTAATGGCACTTCAGTAAAACTTGTCACACTGATAACGTAAAAACTGTGTGATTACCACACGGACGGTATAGGGTGCATGGAACAGTGCGTCAGTAGACTCATTTCTGAGGACCTAGCTTAAGCAGGGGCTATTTGAGTTCATAGTGCCGGGGAATGCGAAGGGACATTTGGAAGTGGGGCCTTCATCAGAGAATAATTAGTGTTGAGATATTGCTTAGCTGTATAGGTGTTTTCATGAGGGCTGGGGCTAGAGTCCCCTCTCCCTACCTGGGTATAAAATTTGCTATTTTCGGATAAAATGTATGCTATTTTCGTCTAGAGATGCAACAAACGATTGGGCAAATGTGATGTAGTCTCCTAGGTGGAATCTAGGCCAGCACGTGTATACTTTTAAGAGGGATTTGCATCACCCCAAGTATGACTTTTACTTGGTGGTAGGCCCCGCCCATAATTGTCTTTACTGCTTCTCCGTGTGCAGACACAAACAAAGTTCACTGCTCAAGGCCACATCCTGGTGAGCATAAAATACCCCATGTGTAATCAAAACATTCTCTGTGTGTGCTGTGTGATATATGAGCTGCTCTGCATCTTTTGAATTTTGTAACTCTGATGTCAATCAAAGAGAAGTCACCAACTGAAACTTTTGCTTACCCCCAACTAAAAGTCATACTTTGGGTGATGCAAATCTGTCTTTAAACTGTTGAAAATCCTTAGCTAAGTTGTTCAAGTATTTACTGTTTACGTTCATATTTGAATAGTAATTTGACAAGCATGTGTAGCTAAATCAGATGCGATGCCACATACGTATTCCGTTTCTCTCTCCAGTCTTAGTTAGATTGAAGTGCTATCTGAAAAATCAGTGTTGGAGTGGGTGACAGTTGGAATTTCCGACTGTCTCACTCTTTTAGTACTAACTCTCTTATTTTACTGTGACAGAAAAATCGGATTTTTGAGTCAATGCAATGAAATTTCGATCTTCGAAATACATCATTAAAATATGTTTCGTCTCTTTGCTCGCAGTTATGCGATTTTGTTTGTCATTCAGTATCATAATTGAAGATAAACCCCCGTGTCTGCAGGGTATTGCTCTTTAGTTTACTTTTCAATTCGAATCAGCAGGAATTAAAGAACAACTGGAAAATCAGAATCAACGAGAGTTTGAAACAGAGATGAATTCAAGTCACTCTTTTCTCAGAAAGCAAAGTCAACTGGGGCTACTTTAGGGACTCGAGTCAAGTCATTGACTCGAGTCTCTGTGTTATTTCAATAGGGGAAAATTGCCCAGAATTTTTCAAGCCCGGTTGTGTTGGCGGGATGTGACTCGAATCTTATTGACTTAGGCTATCCTGTATCAAAACATTTAAGTAGTGAACCAAACCACTCTTTGTCTAAATTAAGATGTATTCTGTTCGATTCTAATTACCCATCTGTCACTCAAAAACTCAAATCTGAAAGCAAGTGGATAATAAAACTGTCCACACATACCCGTGGCCTTAATAAGGACCTGGGTAGCTTAAGCGATTTTCCCTCTGTGATTTATTACCCTCGCCAAGGGGTTTAACACCATTGCTGTGTCAGTTGTTTGAAAATTAACCTTCACTTCACATTTTGCGCTGAAGAAGGACACAGGGGTGTCCGAAATATTTGCTATATTGTTACCGTATCTGTGCTTCCCTATTGTCATCTTTGTGGTGTTTTCTACTATATATGTATATATATATATATATATATATATATATATATATATATATATATTTATAAATATATATATATATATATATCTTCACATCGGTCCATCTGTTAACCTGACGTAGATATTTTTCAGCAACATGTTAACCCTTGCAATAAGTTAACCTTTAAAAGGTTAACATTAGTTTGTGTGTACGTTACATGAGATCTACAGGTAATTGTGGTAAACATTTGGCTTGAATATATTAGTTACCATCTATTCCCTTTTATTATGCCAAAACTGCTCCAAAATTTTTAGTCACCATGGAGATATTTTGAAGCAAATATTGCAAATTTTTGGCGTGTATATAAGCCTTCTGAAGTATATCTCCATCCTTTGAGCGCTTATAACTTTTAAGATATGCCGTATTAATGTACGAAATTTGGTGTGGATATTCTTCATTCATCAATCTTACTATTTCGTCACTTTTTTTAAAAAAAATTACATTATCACTGCTGATTAAAATACTGATACAAACAATGTTAACATTTGGACTGATCTGTAGAAAAACATGAATGGTTAACATTTGGCCGGATTGGGAGGTATATATATATATATATATATATATATATATATATGTATATTGAAAGGTTGTAACTGGGTTACTACAAGACAGCTTTACAGAACTGTTTCGTAAGGGCCAATTTGAACAGGTCCTCACTCTTCAGAAGCCTGATGTAGAATGGTGTCAACAACGTTGAATACGCCGTGCCCGTTGAACCGTACTGTGGACGTGTTCGTTTTTGAAAACAGGCACGGTGATTAGGTCGAGTCAAGATACCTTACCTATTGGAATAATTACACAGCAGATGTTTATTTCTGTGTCTGCAAGAGCTGATGGGTTCGTTTCTTTTGTTTAAAGTGGCTAAGGAAGGTTTGAGTATGATGAAGAACTTTTCTTCTAGACAGAGGTTGCAGGCTTTTGATGGTGTAGAGTATGCCCGAGCTTTGCTTATAAGCTTCTATTTCACGGAGTGTTCTATATTTGAATCCTTTAACTTCCAGATATGTTCACTGAGTGCAGTTGCGTTTCTCTTGTCTCTGTGTTTGAAGCTAGACTTGTGGGCGTTGTATCTGGTTTTGAAGGTGTTTTCTGTTAGACCAATGTAAGTTTCTTCCTTGTGATTGTCATGGCGTGTTACAGTGGCTTGGTACACTATGTTGTTGGTGAGGCAGTTGCCTTGCAGTGGACACTGGCTTTTTGTTCTGCAATTGCAGTTGTTTTGTGTTGCTGGTTGCAGATTCTGTTTGGTCAGTATGTATTTGTTGTGCGCTGATATTATTTGGTCCCATGTTTGCCATGCAGCTGTAACTCAGTTTTACCGTGTTTCTGTTGAGTAGAGTATGTACGTAGTTTATGTCCAGTTGGGAAGCAGCTGTCTAAAAGGTTGAAGAATTTCCTGCCAATGTTGGTGGTGACGTTGTCACTGAATGGGGGGTTATGTTTCTCGCACGTCTTCGTTTTGTGGCCTTGTTTTGTTGACTGGTGTTAAGCGGTTGGGTTCTGTACTTTAGATTATACCCTTAGCCACTTTTGTGTAGTGCTTCCTGGTATATGGGTGCTGAGGTGTTGAAAGTGTTTTCGTCGGATGAGATGTTAGATAATCTCCTGTTGATGCTTTCTGGGATGTTCTTTATGATGAGTGGAGGGTGGTTGCTCTGTTTGTGCACATAGAGAGGGATGATGTTGTTGGGTTTCATGTAAAGCTGTCTTGTAGTAACCCAGTTACAACCTTTCAATATTTTAGCTCCCTTTACAGGTTGAGCACTTTACCATTGACTGGTTAACACCTTTTACGATTATATATATATATATCTATATATATATATATCTATATATATATATATATTATATATATATATATATATATATATATATATATATATATATACGGAAGTGTAGATGTGACGCTGCGACTTCTAAATATAGAAACTGAAGAATGAAGGGAAGCGGACACAGTCGCATAATTTTTAAACCTGTGGAATATGCGTCTAACATTGGCAACCTTTCCCTTAGTAAGCAAGACGATACCACCGAATGAAAAACTGAGGTCCGAGCTGGATTTGAACCAACGACCTACTGCTCAACGTGCAGTACACTCTACCAACTGAGCTATCGGAACTCTGCTGGAAGAACTGGTATTAGGCTTAGCCTACTTAGCCCTAGATGCCAGCACAAGTTGCAACGCGAGGACACTATTTCTACGTTATGCCGCAAGTAGGCCTAGGCTATACGGATTGGTTAGTCCTTCTAAGGCGGAGCTACAAAGGCTAACCCTCAAAAGAGCTGAGTATTACATTACATGGTTAATGCACTGAACAGTCCACTCTACAGGAATGAAATGTGCATTAATGGCTGACCAAGTAGATTAACAAAGTATGCAGCCCTACAGGCAATGGCAAAGTTGCTAAGGATTTGTAACGTACAAGTTAAAGATTTCAGCTCAATTTCTGCAGGCCTAACATAATTATGGATATGGAGTAGATTTCAAACAGAATTTGTGCAAACGTGGTTGCTCGTTTACGTTACAAATATTACTGCTGCAACTATTTAGTGGGAATGACATCTCGTTCAAAGGCAGTACAGTGTGTGTCAAAACCCCATGTGTAGCTAAACTACCACTAGAACTGTAATAAGGAGCCCTACCAGGGGTAAGCATTAAATCTTACTAATCATTTCAAGGTTTTCGAAAACTTCGGAAAATCTGCACAGTGTGTATTTGCTTTTTGTTTGTCGTGCAAGCCCGTAGCCAGCTTTTACCCGGGGGTGGGGTCGTCATGCATATGCGCGGCAGGACTATCTAAGCGGAGCGCCAACATCGGTTGGCGCGGAGCGTACAAGAAAATTTTTTGTCTTAACAAACCCTCAGGTGACTGGAAACGGCACTTCCCGAGTGTTCTATGCAAGAATATGTTCAGCCCCTACTCTGAAATTCTCCCCTCTTCTTGGAACACTTGACAAATATTGGGAGGGGGGGGGGGCTGAATGGAAGGTTTATTACCTTGTATCAATGTTTTCTTTATTCCCTTGAGAGTTAGTGTGTGGCTGGTGGCAAGTAGAACGGCTTCCACTTTCTATGAGCATTTGTGGCAGTTGAAGACAGTTGAACAGCGACAGTTCAACTGCCACAAATGCTTGTAGAAAATGCTAGCCCTTTATCTTTTCAAAAAGTTTTCAAATTTTATGAAATTAAATGTTCAAAATTCGTTCATATTAATGCCAATATGTATCTGTAAGATTTGTAATAATAAAAAGCGAACCATAACTGACAAATTTAGGAACTTAAGTAACCTTGAAATTTAAGAGAATTTTTGACAATATTTCAGAAGTATTTAATTATAGTGTGGAAGTGCTGGATGTTCTTCCTATCAGCAGCTACCATCCTTAAACTGTTACTCCATCGAAATTTTGTCCTTCAGACAACGCCACGTGAAATTATTCGGGAAAAAGATCTTCCTTGACGTACCTTATGACCGAAAGTCTCGACACAGACAAATTTGGCGAGAAACGTGCAGTAATTATGCCAGAAACTTAAGTTGTTTGATCGAGCTAGGAGATTTGTGACATTATACTTTCCGTCTATATAATGCATAGTATATGGTGTACTATACAACGTAAGGAGCGCCTGTGCTTCGGATCTGTGTACTGTTACCTAGGCGTAACACCTGTCAATGAGAACAAACCTTAATTTTGTGAAAGGAATGATAGACTATTTCGTCGTTGCGACAGCATTTGCCACTGTCGTTGCCGCTACCTCTACCAGAAAGTGTGAATATACCTGAAAATTGGTCTCTTGGTGTGCAAGTACACCATTCGTCTCAAACTGCCTCCTGAATGGCGGATTTGTGACAAATGTGAAAATGGTCTAACACAAAAAGCTCAATTAGTTAATCAGGTGAATTCTTTCGTCCCCATAATGGTGCATAAATGACAGTTTTTTCTCTTTCACTGTTGGTAAGTGGCAATGCAGAACATGCATGCATGATATAACCCCGAATCCCGAAGCCTTTGTCTCTAATCGACTAGGAGGCATGCATTCACTTGCCTTGACGGTATACATCACTCCCTCTTAATGAGCTTAGTAAGGGCAGTTTACTGTTACAATACAAATAAGGATATGTTTTTCATTGCCTTCATTATAAAAGAAACGTTTAAAACATTCGTAAATCAATATGAGCGTGTCATTGATATCCCCATTGGCCATTGCGTGGTGAAACATTTCAATGATGGGGTCCAAGAATGTTCATCAAGTGTTTACAATAAACTTATGTTACCTCTTCGGGAGATCGCATTTTGTAAAGGTCTTTTCGCACGATGCGCCCTACGAAAAGTTACCGTACAGCAAGCGTTCTTGCGTCTGTCGCATTAAGTTTGGAAAGCAAGCGTCAGTAAGCATAGACGATGCGCACTTTCTATGATTCTAACGTTCGGTGGACTGGGCACGACGTGGACTAAGTTAGTTTCTAAATTAGGTCTGTTGTCAGAACTAGATTTTGTCGTACGGTAGACACCTTTATAGGCTACGAGACAAAAAATCCAACCGCAATAATTTTTCCCAAAGTGTAACTACTCACCTGTGCCACAGCCGACTCCTAAGATTTTCAACGATTCATTGTATCGTGATGCATTTTCTGCTATTACATTTATGACTTTATTTGTGTAAAAAGAATCCATCCAATTAGGCCATTGCACGGAACGGTTAGAGTTCTTCTTGTAAGCCCCATAGGATCTCTTGTAGTATTCTGCATCTTCGAAGAAACATTCCATTTCTTGTGTCTACCAAAGGTGAGAAAGTTCATATTGTAACTGATTCACTATCTGGACTTCTCACCCTAATTACAATAGATCCACAATCAAAACATTCAAAACAAATTAACAGGTTCTGAATAAACACATTCAGAACAAATTAACTATTAAGTTAGGGAACTCCCCTAACAGCTATCTTCGCATGGTTTGTAATCTATATGTGAAACATTGTTCTCTCAAACCGTGTTTCAGGGATATGCAATGTGAAGTCGCATAAGCCTACCTTTGTTATGTAAAGAACTTCTTTACATTGTACTTAACAAAGGTAGGCTTATACGAGTTCACATCGCATATCCCTGAAGCACCATTTGAGAGAACAAGGAGAAGAAGGATTAGGGGTATACTGAGTCTTACACAAGATTTGCCGACGCATGCAAAACGCCTCACAAAATGTGGGACAAACGAATGGGTAGGTGCAATTTCCAAGCATCCAAAGCAGTACACGTCGGTAATTATTGTCGCTTGTATAACACCTCATTATTTTTTCTAGAAATGGTTCAGAGTTACGGCAAAAGCCATTAAATTTAAGACAAAATTATCGGGAAAGACTAGCCAGTCCCCGGTCTTAAGCGCAGGCGGTTTAAGGCATTGGCCGGTCACACCTTATGAAGATGCAGCATCCAATAAAACTTGCTTCCCTAGCACTTTCGGCCATACTACGGACGCCCATGGTGTTGGAAGTATGATAGTATGATGTGAAGTATATCTCTTATATACTATATACTATAACTCTAAAACTTTGATTGTCCTTATGATATTATTCTTCACCTTATTTTTAATTTCATTCTAATGATTTAATTCTTTAAGTAACTCAATGCTTCCGGGCGCGTTGCTCCTGGACCCCACAAGGGGCCCACGACCGGCCCTTGGCGGGGTCCAACGGGCCCCCACGTCTTCGAGGGAGGGCTTCGCACTCATGTGGCGCATTCGGCGCCCTTTGATAGTCCAACCAGGTATTCATCCCTCTCCACACATCTTCGGACATCAACTCGAGGTCCCTGCAGGCGATGATTAGGCTAAATGCATTTTGTGACCAAGGAAGACAATATTTTGAATGGGAAGTATTGAAAGATACCAAAATATCAGAGAATGATTCTTTATCGGAGTGATCGAAGATAAATTTTTTGTATTTGTAAGGCTTAGTCACTGGAAAAGTGTGACGTCACTTACACCGGATGCTACTCATTTTTCGTTACCAAAAGTGCATCCATTTACCGACAACTTTTCCAAAGGTTTGGCGAACTCTTGTAGCTATTAAACACAAATTTCAACTGCAGAAATCTCAATAAGAAAAACTAAAAAAAAACTAACTCTAAGTGACACAATACTGTACAAAATTAATGTTAGAATAGCCATGCATCTCAAATTCTTTATTTGTACCCATTTACTTTAAGTAATAGTCCGTGGGGAAAATGGTGACACCCTTTCGTTACAATTTTTTATGCGAAATTTACCCTTGTGATAAGCAGTAACGTTTAGAAATTAAAAGCCCGATCACGACGATAATCTTTAGTGGCATTGAAAGATCAGTACCTGCAGTAAGAATGATGTGGCCATGGGTGTCAATTTTGTATTGGGGGACAGTCATTTTTGTATGCATTATTTATTAACCTTGACCTTTTTATTTCTCAATTTTCTTAAAGGTCTGGTGACATGAAAACTATATAGTTGGAAATTTGATGTAAAAAACATTAAAAATTCAGGAAGTAGCCGCAGTTTTCATTAAAATCCATCAGATATTGACCATTTTACAGGGTAATTTCTGTTTCACACTTGTATCATGAATAAACATGAGCTGGATATGCAAATAAGTGACATCGAAAGATGTACCTACCATATTTGGCTAATGTCACCCTTTACTTTTTCAACCTTCATTTCAAGGACTCTGATAGCAGTGTTGTCCCCGAGGGGTTTATTATGAAAGTTTAAATTGTTACCCTGAGAAATATTGATATCACTTACCAAACTGTAAACCATCTGATTAGTAATTAAGAGATAATTTATATGGGGTTAACAAAAGAAATCTCAACACTGTGCAACACTCCACATCATTATTTTTGCATAGGCAATGAGTTACTTTAGAAACCATGAAACTTTAAAGACGTATATCCTGAGAAAGGTAAAAGATATTGAAATAATTCTAATGGATCTTTCATTGGGGAACTTTATTCTTTAACTGACAAGTGAAACAGCTCTTCTTGATGGCATGCCACGAGAATTTTAAGGTTCATGAATTGTTGGGGAAAATGCGTTAAGCAGTAAGACATAATATGTAAAAACAAGGAACACATAAAACTGAGCTAACATTTCATTAAGAGACATCACTTCAGGGCCTAAGAAGGCATCAACATTGGTAGATGATCAAAAGATTTATAAATGAATCCCAGGTTTAAGCTTAATACATGGCACAATTTCCAACAGAAGATATTCAATCAATTCATTCCTGTATGAAAATGACTGTAACCTTTAAAGTACACTATGCCTAGAGAAGAAAAATGTCAGACTTTGGAGGAACATCCCTTTGAGGAAACACGCTAATATTGTAGGAATGACATGATTATTTTCATTTAAAACCGATTTTGCTGTAAAGATAAATGTCTTTCATTAGCCTAATGTGATCGAAATGTGTGGATTCAACCGGTGTTTTGTGAAGAAGTTTACTGCATTCCACATTAATTTGCTCTTACGGCACGTGTTCAATACTTCACTCTCGTTTAGTATTTTAAATACGGAATTCATGCAAAACGCCTTCTTTCATTTATTTGGTAAGCGTTTCTCAGCTTCAGATTTATTTCGCATATGTCTAGTTTTGGGATACAGGCATGAATACATATATGTATATTATGTATATATATATATATATATATATATATATATATATATATATATATATATATATATATATATATATACGATGATTTACAGAGTATAACTTACGCTACTTACTTCAAGAAACAGTACATGTTTGTCTATTCTATTGACCATGAAAAATAAACAAAAAGCATAAGCACCAGAAGAACTCAGTATTTACATAATATGTGAAAACAATGAAGTGAGCAGATAAGGGGGACATAATACAAAACACTACTGAGCTGTAGCTCAGTTTTGAGACATTTTTGAAATGACCGTAACGATCTTTTTTCCTTGACTTTATCTGTTAACTTTTGTCAAAGTTTAGAACAAGAGTTATTAAGTAGCATTTTAAAATCTATATTTCTATCATGTATAGATAGTATAAAACAGACTATTATTACGTGCAGTAACACTTTTTATACTACAGAGTTGGATAAGGGGTCAGATAAAATTTGATAAAGCAGAGGAATGTCATCCATTACAAAATAATGTTATGAATACAATTGGTTGAATATCAGAGATACCTCATATGATAATGGTCGGCATACAATTGATTTATTGGATAGCCTCTTGGTTTCCTTGTAGCTTAAGAGTCTATTATGCTGGAGTGGGCAAAGCGTCGAAGCAGACGCTGTTAGATTAAGTCCTGGGCCACAAAAAGGACTAATAAATCTGGAAAGAACTCTTTAGAGCAAAATACGTCCAGTGCCAAAAATGATGTCGATAAATTTTGTCAGGAAACTGCTTAAATCGGAAGGTGTCTCCAAGACAGGTTATATCAATGAAAGAATTATAAGCACTGGGAACTAGTGTTGAAACAAATATCGGTATTCACTCCCAGTATCGGCCGAAATTGCTCATTTTCACATCCACCTTAAATGCCAATATTTGACCGATTTGACCTATTGACCGATATTTACGGTCCCATATGTCATGAAAATGGTACACTATGTGGGTCTTTTTGAATGCAAGTTCTAATACTTTATCTGATCAAGATGAAACGACACTTCATTGTAGTGCCCCGTAGCCCATGATTAGTTGTAGAATACTTATTTTCCAAGTATCGGTATCGGATTGGTATCGGCCGATATTGATAACTGCAATATCGTTATCGGTAATATCGGCCACTTTCAACATCGACACAACACTACTGGGAACCTATTGAATTACAGTACCGTCGAAAATAAAGTTCTCCTAACGGTGATGAGCCATGAACGCTAGCACTTGCATGACGTATTCTAAAACTTGTTAACCCAACATGAGTAAATTTGATGGACGCAAACCAGCCATTACAAAGTTTCAGGGTTAGACTGGACTTGTCAATTAACTTTGAAAATCTCTTTCGGAAATGAAAACATTAGTTTCATCAGCAAAAAAGAGAGTGGAGACACAAGGAACGCCAGTATGAACATTATTTACATAATAAAAAAGATTAGAGGCCTACAGGGACAGAGCCTTGTGATACTATCGATGACACAAATGTCAAATCTGATCAGGTAGTCTGTAATCTTTACATGAAAGGTGGTGCATAAATAGTTACATAGAATACTGCTAGTAATTCCAAAAATGTCATAATGAAATAAAATTTCAAGAGGAACAGAATGGTCAAATTATCAAAGCTTTCTTTGAGCCGAAGAACAGTCCAAGTTTGTTAACACCTTTGTCGAGATTTAAACGAATTGTCTTTACAGATTCAAATGAGGAATGACAGGTTGAGTGTCCTTCCCTGAAACCAAATTGGTAGTCATAAAACATTTGACTGTTGTTTAGGTACACACGAGTGTTTTTTTTTTTTTTTTTTTTTGAATTTTATTCACTTATTGTTCAAGCAACTGATATTTGACGTTGATATGTAGGTTAGAGTCAATGCAATTAGGCCAGCTTTATGCAGATTCTAAGAGACTTATAATGACTCTCCAAATTACTTCTTCTGTCAATGGTAAATCTACCCATTATTTCTCTGGGAAAATTTGAGAGAACACTACGTTTGTAATGTAGAGACGGTTATCTCACCAAAAGAAGAAAGTAGTTGTGTTACAATTTTTGAGCAACCCTATTTGTTTTACCGAGGTCTTGCATTGAGGTCACTGATGGATGGCATCATACGTTATATGTGTGAACCATCGTATACATATACAAATGTACTCAAGGTTTACAGACTTGAGTTGTCTTTCATGCACACAAGGTTTCGGGAATCAATGTTAGAGTCAGTCTAGAATGCGTGTACCAGAATTAGTCCTTAAAACCGATGTTACTTGACAACATACACCTTTTCCCATTTTGGCTACATGTGGCTCTAGGCTACACAAACCTACCTGCTACAAGAGTTGTAAAGAACTAAAGAGCACCAAAGAACGAATATATGCAAAAGATTCCGTGAGAATAATTTTATCAATGTTAAGGTATATCTCTATATTTACATTTATCCAATATTCTGGAACTAAATGGCTGCACTTAAGACCACTGTGCATGTTCAAGAAGCAACCCTATGCGCTCAGTTGTAACTTAGCCAAAGCCACTGCTGAATGGGCAAGTTAGCACTCATTCATCAGGAATCGAAGCCTCAAACCTTGGACCACAAGCCTGGCCCGGCACCTCCGTCAACAATCCAATAAGGACCCCTAGTATATCAAATAAGTGTTTGATTTTTTTTTTTTTTTTTTTTTTTTTTTTTCTTATAGCGGTTTTTCTCACTCTCGCAAACAACAATAAAGTACCTTTTCATACAGAAGGCAATTTAGCCAACTACAAAGCTAAAAAATTACAAATGCAACCACATTTACCATGAAAAATATTATTTAGGATCAGTCAACTAGAGGGTTTATCTGAAGACTCAGCTCAATATAACTTCCTGTTATTACGAATTGCCATATCAATCCCCTGTATATTGAATGATGTATATAAGGTACCGTATATTACAAAATTTATGTTAAGGGAGTAGGATGTGGAAATATATGAAACCGTCAGTTGTAAAATAAACCCCATCGGGCCTATCTGTCATGAAATAAATTATCAAATAATAACAAATAAATAAGAGACTCACTTAGATTGTCCGATACTGTAGTTTTCTACTACACAATGACTTAACGATGTGATTTTAGGCTTAACTGTTGTTGAATCAGGTTCAAAGCGCACTACATTTGTCGACAGCTAGATCAGATATCATCGTAGTAGCGCTATCAATAATTTTACTTCCTAGGATGTACTTAATCCTACGTTCACATGTCATGGTCATATTGCATACGATGTTGCTCTTCAATACCAGCTTCTTTACGGAACTGTTACACACGCCAATCTGTATTACTTGTCAGGGCTGTGAGTAAGCCAGGGTACGAACTCGGACTCATTTCGATTTTACTTAACTCAAAATTGGCTTAGAATAATAAGCTGTGGAATCGAGATTGACTAAAATGGGCTGAAATCAGGCCCGTAGCCAGGAATTCTGATATAGGGGCACCGGCATCGTACAGGGGCACCGAAGAAGGGTTATGCTTGTAGTCAGTAGATCCAACATGTGATAACAAGTTGGCGGGAACCACAGGGGATGAACCTCAAGCCAACCACAGATAGCTTAACAATGTCGGTTGTTCGTGTGCACATGTGCGCGAAGCGCTAAAAAATTTCTCCCTTCACTAGGAATTTTCTCCTTCTTTCGGAATATAGAGAAGTGGAAAGTCTCCAAAAGTAAAGAGAACAAGGCTATGATCGCGATAACGATTCTTCAGCTCCGCAAGCGCAGGCAGGCAGGTGAGGAGTTGAGTACTTTGCGAACGGCGGAGGGACAAGGGACTAACGTAAGGCAGGCTTGGTGTGGTCCAGTATGACTTTCGTAGGATCCAGAGGGAAACTCCTCGAATATCCAAGGAATTGGCATATGGCGGAACACTAGCATGGAGCCTTCAACAGGACTTTGAATGACAGCGAGAGCACACCAAGCGCTTCACAGTTCACAATTCAGATGATAATTATCGTATTTTTACTTTGAACGAAATTTCGCATATGTTACTCGGTATTAGATTGCCAAATGAAAACCCCTTGATGATGCACGGCAACTAACTTTCAGCCTTCCCCTAGCTTTGGCTAGAACAGTTCACTGGAATTTGTGTGCTAATAATGTTCATGGTACAACTTCGATTGTGGGAATTTCACGCGAAGCGAGAGGACATTTTGCAGGAAATTTATTTGCCATGGCAATACCTACTTGCAGACTCAGCAAGGGGTGGTGAAAGGATATGCCCGACGAGGAAACCAAGCTCCCGTTAGGGATTCAGAAACCCAAAGCCCAGCCAGAAGCGACGGTTTGTCTAAAGGATGCCAAACGCAAAAGTTTGGGGCGCGTGAAGCGGGTCGAAACATTTGGGGTACTGTTGAAGAAAAATTGGATATATTTGGTTCTTGTTAAGGAAAGTTGGATAATCTGGGTTTCTATGAAAGAATTTTTCACCTCTTCATCCCCGAGATTGCAATGTTTCCAACTAAGTTATTTCTAGCCCCTCCCAAAACTGTGTTCAGCCCCTCCTTGTGCATACACAAACGTATTACATTATGTAAGGTCATATCCTGGTGGGCATACAAGGCCGTAATATGTAACCTGTGAATGTTGTGTAATGTGAGCTACTCTGCACCTTTTGACTTTGATGTCAATTAAAAGGCATTCACCAATTGAGAATTTGGCTTTCTTTCAACCAAAAATGTAGTTCGGGTGATGGTGTGTGTCTTCAAGAGCAAACCATGATGCCAGGTGACTGGTCGCGGGGGGATAAACCTCTTCCACCACTCTGGAATCATCATTGAGACATTTCACGTTTCTTACAAACGTGGTGTTTCGCCGATTTAAGAATCTTCCAAATGGTGACAAAAAGGGCACAAAATATCTTATCGATTCAATTTCGTGTTCCTTTAGAATCACGCCCACACGGAAAAACAAAAGCCTAATTGTGGACCCTTTACTTTTATAAAGCCAACATATCTGAAACGGGAGTTTTAAAGTAAATGCAAAACAAAACTGAAGATGAGACCAAGCGAAATTTTTTGTAACTGTTCATTTTAACCGACGTTCATTTTTAAGCGCCTTTTCAGATTTCTTTGGTCAAAAGTCGCCTGGAGTAAAGCCGGGGCCAAAGTTTACAGCTAGTAAAATTTTATTTATATCGGTTTTTCGTTTGGGGGAACAGTGCTCCGCACGGGAGAATGGCCCCCGTGTCCCCGCCTGCAGAGCTACGGTCCTGAGGCACACACGACATGGTAACCACTAAGTCTCTCCTGAACGTAGTTCAGCCTAGAGAAAACCGTGACAACGCTGAATGGGCCAGCCTGGTCAAACATCACACATTAGAGGAACGATTTTAAATTGGAAACAAAATGATGACTTCCTCTGGTCTTTATCGGAGATTCTGTCGATTCAGTTGGTACACCAAACCCCGGGGTGGAAAAGAATGGTTATATGTTAATAATGTTGTGGTTACATAGAATTATACGCTACACAGTATACGGACACAGCTGTCTATACAAAGGTATACGCTACACGGTAGACGCTATACTGTGTAGCCTCTGTAGACGCTATACTGTGTAGGTTCTTCGTAAACTACTTAGATGTAGTCAACAGTTGGAAACGCGCGAACCAAAAATTATGACCATCAATATTCTTCTGGCCTTTAAATATTTATTGGGTCTTCTTAAGTTATGTCTCAACTTGGTGAAATGAGAACGTTCTACTCGGTGTTAAGCGGCTTACTGAAAAACATAATAAAAAATAACATAATAAAATAGTAACTTCATGTTCCGTCAATATCAGAGACTATTTTCTAAGTTTCAATTGTACTTCCCCTTTAAGTGCAACACACACATATAAGCACCACTAAAGCCATTCCACAATAGCGCCCTTTTTCGGGGATCAAATGACAGTGACCCATGTGCCCTTAGACCGTAGAACCAGGGAGCTATCAGGCTCCCTGGTAGAAAATCATTACGTGGCCGACAAGCATATCTAAACACTCCTAGCTAGGCTAGCCGTAGGTGCTCTACCACGGCTCATCCCGTTCATAAATGCAACCTTTCTTTGCAATTGCCGTACAGCACTAAATACACGCATATGAAACAAACGGGAGAGTAAACATGATTGCTATTCTTTCAGCTATAAAGTAGTACATATAACTCAGTCATGCAAAACGGTTTAACTACAAAATAACCCATGAAAACGTGTACAGGATGGGGAACTATAGGGTCAACTTACATGCGGAACAAACAATGAACATACGACACATAATGATTGCCCGTGTGGGCCCCGCTCACAAGTCAGGATTTTTACTCAAAAGTTCCTGAACAATAGCGGGTGTAAGTGAGTTTGTCACCCACAAGAAATGAAATAGAAACACAAATAGACATACCAACTGTATGGTAACCAAGAACACAAGGTATATTCAGGTGAAATCTTCACACAATTTCGGAACGACTTTTTTCGTAATCTTGAATCTTATCTGACAAATTTAGTGGCGCTGTATAAACCATAACGCCGGCCGTTATAATACGGTAATAACATATACCACGAAATTTTCGCGGGGAATAGTCCCAGCGCAGGGTTGGTACGTAATCTTGAGTCGTCTCACTTTTGGATCAATAACTATGCCATGATACTTCAGATCGGGATGAAGAAAAACATTAGACTGTCTTGTTGTTCTTGAATCTTGGGGACAGGAAACAAAGATCGAAAGACAAACCTGTATCAGCGATTGTGTACGCCCATTCATGAGGTGTTGGTCTCCTTAAAACTAATTAAAACCTCTTTCCCCTTCTCTATTACACCAATTGCCGCGGAGACATTGTTTACTTCCTATGTAATCAAGCGTGTAACTCTTGGAAGGAAGAGTGGATCCAGGCCAGGCTCGGCTATGGACATAGCTTCGGGCGTTAGAAAGTGGCATATAATCCTACCCCACGAAAGTCCAATTTCTGGAGGTCGGAAATCTAACATTTTTAACGGGTTCAATACGGCATGTTGGCATAGGTAGGTCTTCAGCCCTGGGGGTAGGAAGCTGACGTTCACCCTAGGGCTGACCTATAATATAGTTCGGAAAAACTTCACCAGCGTAGTTTTTGACATAAACTAATCTAGAGTGGATTTTAGAACAATCTGAGGCGGGAGGAGAATTCCCCAACCCCCTCCAGGGTACATTTTCAAATACAAACAGTCTGAACTTAGCTTCCAACTATACTCGGTCTCGGAGCCGACACCATGATACTCGCTCCATAAAATTTAAATTTCAGGAAAGCAACCTATGGCTCCATTGCTATTAGTGTTCATTTTTGGGTGTGGATCGTCACACGTGGGCAAATAAATTATTTGGTGGCGGGATGGTAGGCAGAATAACCAATTGGGGGGGGGGGACACATCGACGGTGGAGTTTCGCCGACCTGGGGGAGGGTCTAAGGAGAGGGGGTGTTCCCCTTCCGTTTGAAAATTTTTGCCTATTTCAAGGACTCCAGATGCAAAATGGTGCGAGATTTTCCATTTTTTCTTTCTTTTTATTTGTATTCCAAGAATGATGGTCTCGTGATAAATTTTCCTCCCTAAGTGCAAGACCTTTAATTGAAAATTTTGGGGGCACGGACCTTCCTTGCCCCCCCCCCCACTATGTGCCTGTTTGGTGGAGCGGACAACAAAACTTGTACTTGACAATGGTTTAATTAATACACTGTAGATGTATTATATACGGTACTTCACAGTCAAATTAGTAGACTCTGGTCGAACTCGAAATAAGGACACTAAAATCGGAATTGGCTGGGACTCTACTAATGTAGACTCGAATACACCGCTTTAACTTATTTAAAACATTGTAGGCGTTTTGCCCATACTAGCGCAAATTTGCTAAAGGGTGCCAGTCCTAAGCGACGAGGATTTAGGGAGACCTAAAAGGTCCCGCCCTTTCTCCCTTTGCAGTGAAAAAAATGATACAATAGCGACAAGTAACTCCAAGGCCCCAAAGGCGTGCTGATTCGCTCACTTACTTGCAACTCAAACGCCCGTCGACAGTCGCATAAGCAGCAACGCGTTAATGTTTCATTCAAAAGCAAGTTGATAGAGCAGGAACAGTAGGTGCTCAAAACTGCAATTCTGAATAAAATTTTTAGTAGGGAACTTCTACACCTTGGAAATGTGGGCAATCTGGGGGATTTTTCCAAGTAAATATGTAGATAAATTTGTAAGTTTGTGGTTAATTTTCCGAAAATTTCCATGAGACACTTTTGTCTGCCCAGATGTGTGTTATTTTAAGACAGCGTGATATCCCATTGTCACTGTATGGCAGTAGAAAAACTATTTTTCTGCTGGCCTCCGTTGAACTTTTGCTGAACTTTTGCTAAATGCACAGAGAGCTTGAAGGATGCCTAGTTAATTGAGTCGGATACCTGTTAGACAATTTGAGAGAAAAAACTGAGTCACGCGAGGTATTTGTAGCTTGTTGTCTCGTCTGAAAATCACGAGCCGTGTTGCCTCAATGGTTAAAGAACTTAAAGACGCTGCCCGGAAAGCAGCTGATGGCGGGTTCAAACTCTCGGTGCTGTTCAACTGGTATTTTCTTTCAACATTTCCTTTTTTGATAAGGGCTATGCCTTATCTCAGGACTGGTTTATATTTTTTATATTTAGATCGAAAGAAACTAAATTTAATATATATATATATATATATGTTTATGTAAGAGTGAATGATTGTAACGCTATATTGAATAGCCTCACAGAGACCTTAGGTCATTTTACCTTTAACATAGGCACTTGCCATATAAACTGAAAGAGGATATTATTACATGGATGGAAAACTTAGCCTCACGCAGGATTCGAACCAGCGACCTGAAGCACACAAGGTGGATGCTCTGGCCTCTGAGCTACTGAGACCCATATGAAGGAATGCCACCATGTACAACAAAATAATATAGACGCAGTATACTTTCCTTCTCGCCCTTGTATTGAACTCACTGACGAATGACACTGATGGCGATTATATCAACTGCACAACTCACTGTTAGACAGTGGTAGCACTGACTTGCATAAGTGCTCGCCTAAGAGGAGCGCTTCAGGTCCTACTTCAAATTTAATAAATGCTTTACTGTATTAACCTTTAAAGGTAAACTTGAGTGGGTCGATCTGCAAAGATAATCAGAACAAATATAAGTAGGCTAAACTGTACTGCAAGATCCTTATGGGATAATCATGCACACAAGTCCCTCCTAGCAAGTGTTATCCCAGTTACTGTCTACCGGATAACTTAAACTACGTGACCACAGCTATGTCACGTCCTGTACAATATCAACCCTCTCCTACATATTGGGAACCACACAGTAAGTATAAGCCTTACAAGCCTAGCTTCTCAAAACATGTTGTACGTTCAGGGGTGCTCATTAAATAAAATTGTCAAAACATAATACCAGAACCTTCTAAACCATATTCCAAGCATTAATCATACGTAGAAATCATCACGGGGCCTTTGTTAAAACCAAAGGGAACAAATTATTGCTCATTCAAAGAATAACACAACTTTGGGCGACGATAAACAACTTTGGGCTGACGCTTTGTCACAACTTGACAACCTTGAACCGCCTACGGTTAAAAAAGAATGGCGTCACCAATATATATATATATATATATATATATATATATATCTATTTTGTTCACTGGGGTAATTCAATTACCCCAAATATACTGCCTGTTAAAAAAAATTATAACTTTGTCAATATACACTCCTCAGCCTTCGTTTAACCACCAAATTAAAGCTTACAGAAGGTTCTGTGCATTGCCACCATTTTTTTTGGCGGGGGGGGGGGGTTGCATATTGAAAATTTTTCACAAAACATCGACAAATAGTTGTTTACATTCAAAAAAATGCTCCAAAAACTCAAAAAATGCTAAAAATGACGTCATAATTTTCAAAATTCGAGTTCAGGCACTTAGGAAAAGGTCACCCTACTCACTTTTTTTCTGAATACCTTAGAACCTAAAGAAACACCATGAGAGGTGATTAGATGTCAGGTATAGGGAACTTAGAGATATTCTGAGTATAATTTTCAAAAGATGCGTCATTTTCGGTCAAAATCTACATTTCAATCCCAAATACCCGACCCAATAAAAAATTCCATAACTCAACAACGGAAAGTCCGATCTTTTTTATTCAAACACTAAAATGTCCGTTACAAGATTCCTTATAAAAAATACCAAAAGATATGCATAAATGACAAGGGTAGGGTGAGTTAGAGAGGTTCAAAGGTCCATACATATTTAGTTTTCAAAAATGCGTCAACTTTGGCCCAAAACATGCATTTCTAACCCAAAAATCCCCTCTCAATATCAAAAATTATATCCCACAACACCCCTCTGACTTTTCTACTCACTAAAATGTCCATTTAGAGGTACCTTACAAAGCCCATGCAGCTATGATTAGATCCAAAGTTGTTTACATTCCACTGTGCACTGAGCCATAGCGTTATCACATAAGGTCAGTGTGTGTTAGTTCAGTGTGGGCTGTAAAGCAAGAGAAAAATGGGCATATCTTCCTTATTTTTGGTCCAATTTCCTCAAATTTGGTATCAAATGAAACAGAAAAGGAAGCTAAACAATCTCCTGCACCATAAATTACAAAATAATAGTGATCTGTATGGGTTTTGTACGATTTTTGATGAAAAACCGTATGACGTCATCTAATTTGCATGTTTGCATACATAATT
The DNA here is from genome assembly GCA_029531755.1 of Holothuria leucospilota. Lineage (NCBI taxonomy): Eukaryota > Metazoa > Echinodermata > Holothuroidea > Aspidochirotida > Holothuriidae > Holothuria > Holothuria leucospilota. The sequence continues at coordinate 39,644,073 of CM055982.1, forward strand.
AGATTAGTTAACAAAAATAAAATGTTCATTCAAATTCCCAATCTTTGCTCTTTACAATGATACATAGCTTACAGAGAATATTCTTCTAAATTAACCAAAAAATTCCTGAAAATATTCCTCCTTTTAAAACAGAAGACTTTGAACGTTGAGTGAACAAAATAGATATAAATATATATATACATGGCATTTTCCCCGCCACACCATATGGAACAACTACTAGGTCAACTGAGCTTAAATGTTGTCGTGTTAAGTTTTCCACTATTACGTCGTAGGGGAGGGTCCCCTTTGGTAATGAGTAGGTATGAGAGGCGCAGCGACTTTATATGAATGTGTGAATCAACGCTAAATTGAATAGTCGCATAGAGACCTTTGGCAAAGTCACCTCTAACATAGGCAATTGCATTATACTGAAAGAGGATATCATTATATGAATGGAAAACTTAGCCTCGAACAGGGTTCGAAACACCGTCCTCCTGCATACTTAGCAGCTATAAATCGTCATAAAAGTTGTTATATACTTAATTTTTGACCCCTGAGATAATTTATACACAGGATGGACACTGGGATGGCCACATATTGCATTGTACTTATTATGGAAAACTTGGGGAATGGGAGTGTGACTGAGGCATAAGGAAACCACCTTCATATAATAGAGCTGGTAACCCATACCTTTATTATTCATAGTACACAAATTTAAAAACGGTGTTAAAACCCAACTTGCGAGTTTTCATAATTGGGAAAGCTTGTAACAATGGACAAACTAAGTGGGCACGTCTCTAGAGCAATAACTGGTAAAGAGCCATCTCAACACCAAACACAACAATACTTTCTTTGTTACTGGAGAGTAAGTTCGCCCTCTAACTTCTTTGAACTCTGTAAACTGTACTTTTGCTTAAGCAGTTGGTATTAAGGAATATGCTTGCAATTAACCACCATGCTAACAGTTAGTGTTTCAGTTATGGTATTTGAATATTTTCACCTTTCTGTGTATGTTTGCGAGTTATTTTTCGGGTGCATGTGTTTCTCCTTAAGTTGTAATCCATATCTGAATAACGTCTTCCAGTTGCTGATCAAATTGATACATAGGAGATAGTTTTAACCAATGAAGTCACCGATATCACAACCTTTAATTCTAGTTGTAATTGTCCTAACCCAACACTATAAGTACACCCTCGTATCTTACAGCTCATGTTTACCATATCATTCATTAGAGACAGACTAGACTCTACACACTCTTCGTGAGAAACTAAGGTAATGCAGTTGTTATACGTTTCCCCAGGCTAAGTATGCAATATCAGTTAAGTCAGAGAGTACCCTTCGTCAGTCAACATTATCAAAGCAGCAATGTTTCCTGTTTTATACTTTTACCCCATAACTAAGGGAACATTGTCCCCTTAAGTGTAACACGTCGAAGACGGTCAAAGTGGCCAGTTGTGTCACAGTAGGTCCCGAACGAAGATATCTAAGGTTCAGGGTCCCTTTCACTATGCAAGTAATCAATCTATTTTGCAGCGTCATTTAGGTATGCAAGGAAGCAGAAATAGCTCCAGGTGGGGGCAGGAGAGTCATGCTTCCCCCACCCACCCACCCCCACCCTGCCCTTAATATCTGGTCATGTTTATAACAAATAATGATAAAGCATTTATGGAAATATTTCTTTTCGAATTCAGGTCAACCAAGATGGAGGGAAAAGCAAAATGGCCGCCAATGCAATTATTACGTCAATGAATTAAAATAATAATAAGAATAATCATTAAAATACTCTTGACCAGAAAAACATATTTCTGGATATTTTCTTTTTCAGATCCAGGTTAACTAAGATTGCGGAAACAATAAAAAGGCCGCCAGTACAACAATTGTAATGTATAAAACAATGAGAAAAATAGTTCTTAAATAATACTTTTGGCACAGTTGCTTTTAATTTCTGGTCACATTTAGTGCGAAATAATCAAAACTGATTTTCAGAACCTTTTTGGGAATTCAAGTCAACCACGATGGCTGTACGAGCAAAACGGCCTCCAATGTTAAAATTACAACATATTGTATTAATAGGGAAAATAATCCATCAAAAATATTTTTACTAACATTTAAATTCAAAATCTATTCATATTCTGTAGTAGATATTCAAAAAGTATTTTTCTGGGCATTTCTGTTTGGGATCCAGATAAACCAAGATGGCGGAAATAACAAAATGGCCTCCCGTACACTGGTTATAATATATTAAAATTATATGGAGAAATATATCCATGTAAAATGTGTTGACACGGTTACTCTTAATATCCGTCCATTAAAATATACAACAAAATAGCCACAAATTATTTTCAGAACACTTGTGTTCGGAATACAGGTCAACCAAGATGGCGGAAATATCAGCATTGTCGTCCATATGATTATAATATTATGAAAGTAATGGGACAAATAATCATGAAAAATATTATTGACACAGTTGCTCCTAATATCTATCAATATTTAATGCCAAAATATCTCAAATAACTTTTCAGAACATTTTTGTTGGAATTCAGATCAATCCAGATGGCGGAATTATTTTTAGAAATATTTTTTTTGTGGGGAAATTTTGCTGTGTTGTTTACTTCTTCGGTGCTTTTCCGCTATATTGGCTGAAATGTACTCTCCAGCCTAGGGTTGTAAAATACATCTTTGGTTTAAAATATAATTACATCATTATGAATGGGGATTGTGGAATGTTGCAATATGTTTACATAATTTTTGAAAATTATTTCAATCATTTTGGAGGCCATTTCTTTTTCCTCTATCTTCGTTAACCTGAATCTCGCTAAAAAAAAGTTCCAAAAATAAGTTTGGAATTTTCCTCATAAAACTGAATAAATGATAAGAGTCGATGCGTTAAAATACTTTTACAGATTTTTTCAATAAAACATATTCATAATTTTAGGAACCATTTTGTTTTTGTTTTTGGTAGCCATTTGGAATGAGTGAGACCCAAAATACTTACTGTTACCGTTTGATTTTGTGCTCGGGAGACCACAGGGTTCCAAAAAATTTGGTCGGAGAGTTATGGGTGGTGCATATTAAGTGCCTCTAGACCATGGCCTACACGCTTTCTTTGTAAACATTGTCATTGGCGAATGGCTTTTGGAACCCCCTTGCAAAATCTGCCGATCTAATGTAATGGTATTAAAGAAATATTGTGTAGATTTATTGTTATGGCTACCGAAAAGCTGCGTCCTTGTTGATGATTTACAACGCCGTTGTTGACAAAGCGCAAGTTCTTGAGTGATATTTAATATTCATTTCATTTCCTTTATTCATACCAGTTTGAATAACAACTATTTATAAAAAGGAGTACAAAAGTTGTTAAACCTTGTTTTTGTTAGGCTGGCAATGTGTTGCATAAGTTGTCTTCCTTCCGAGAGAAATGTTTTATCCAAAAAGGGAGAATCTCTCAGACTGTTCACCATGGGGATACAAATAGCCTAGGGAGCCCAACGTATGGGGTAGGTGGTAGGGTATCGGCAGTCCACCTAACTTGTGGTTTAAACTGATTTGAAGATCTTTAAGATTACTTTAGGTGTTTTAAATGTAGAATGTGAACATACAAAATGACTTCATTTGATGCTAAAGTTTAACTGTAGAAAAAAGGAGAATTTTATTTCCTTATCTCCCAATTAAACGAGCTGCTCTTCTGAACTCTAGGGGCGGAGTAGAAAAATATGCAAAATTCCTAATCGGATGAAGTCATTGGCTATATTGTTCCATAATACCTTATATTCATTTTTAGTTTCGATGGTGTCATGTAAGACTTTTCGTAATCAAAAGGTTCGGGAATATGTTTATGACGAGAGTGGTGCCAGGGTGTAGGTGGAGTGGAAGATCGGAAACATTTGAAGATGTTCACTTTATTGGAACAAAAAAAAAACACAAATTTGACGTCGTTTGAATAAAAACATAAATGAGATATAGATTACACTCTTGATAGTTATAAATGTGGCAGAAGCATACAAAAGTGAACGTCTGATAATACCATTGGAACAAAACAGAAAATCTAGTTATGTCTAAGCTTCATGACCATTCAGATCTGCATATTAAAGATAAAGAAGTATAATGCTAATAACTACGAAAGCAGTTCCACTTAGGCTACCTTAAGAGAACGGGGTATTTTTACAGCTAAATATAGTCACATATGATATCTTCGTGTCAGGCGATGCTGTTGTTTGCAATTTTGCATTGTAATAACAAATCGACGTCATTTGTATACAACACAGTAATGGAAGGAGTGGTACCACAGTGGTACCACTTTGTGGTAATTGTTACAATTCTTTAGGGTATGACGTTCACAGACACGCTACAATAGGGTTGATTTGAAGTATTCCGAGCTACTTACAGATTGCACACTATTCAAACACCATTTGACTTGTCTAATAAAACATGGCGCAGTTGAAGGTCCTTCTTTCAACCTTTTTCCTTGTGTTGACGGCAGTGACTTTAGTGGAATGTTTTCCTGGAGGTGCAGGAACTCAAGCTTGCGTTACTCTTGTTCCGCTGCATGGAACTCAACCACAACCAGCACCAGTGCCGTATCAGATTACATTGAGTCAATCAACCTTTGCTCCGGGAGATCAAATCCTAGGTATGAATTAGTTTTACCATGACTTAATTACATTCAGGGAAGGGTATATATTAAGAAACAAACCTTATAGTTTCATTGGTGTAATGACATTCATATTTTTCACTTTTACCGATTACCCCCTTATATACCTTCAGTTACTGATGTGAGTCGCAATTTATGCTTATTCAAGGAATCACTAGTAAAAAAAAGTAAGAATCTAGTTCTATAATTTTGACAGTAACAGTTAAACCCCACATGTTGTAACTACCCGTATATATACTCTCTTAAATCCTTAGAATGAAAATCAATCTAAAAGAGTGGGATGAGTGACAACTCTAAATTTGAATTAACAATTTTAAAACGAATAAGATTTATTCTAAATCTAATACACTAAATATTCCAATCGAAATTACCGATTGGTCTTTCGAATAAAGACAGTAACCCCTGAAATGCGTTTTTCCTCATTACTTTTTCAAACTTATTTGCAATGTTCACCGTGTGCTCTCAACGTCCTCGCCCAAAAACGCAAACTAACGAATGTACGGACACAGTTTGAGAAGTCAATGGACATGGTGAATGGTATAAAAGGAAGGAGAGAATAGACAGAGTATAAAGCGTTCTGAATGTTCTCCATATAAACACTAAATCAAGTTTCGTTCTCCAGTTGTATGTTATCAAGTAGTGCCCTAACTTGTCCTTTTTTTGAAGTGGCTCTTATGTATTTGATTACTATGAGGGAGTAGTACAGTGAAAGGTGCATGGAAGTAAATGTCCGGAGCATTCCCAAGGATCACAAAACTTAGTCTGTGGAACCACAGATTTACTTAACACTTCCATCTTAATAAAATTTTTGTCAACATTTTATGCCACCAGCTCATACCAAAGAAGAGCCTCAGAATGCTACAACACTCTCTGTCTGTGTGTGGTTAAATAGTCACGACTCTGTGTTGGTCTCGTGGATGAAACCCACGCAAACCATGCTAAGTCAATTGCAAAACAGAAGATAGTATGGCCAGTGGCGTATTCAGGGGGCCCCACTGATGTCGATTTCTTTTTTATTTTCTAAAATAAGTTAATTTTTTAACACAAATTTTTCTTCAAAAAGTAGCATATGTGGCACCAGATTGCATGTAAGGACACCTAATTTTTCAAAAATTTTCAAAGTTGAGGGGGACACTCCATTAGGCTATGGTCCCCCCTCAATAATGCCGATGTTTTTGTTTTAGTTCCTAAAAATACGTAATTTTTTAACACAAATTTTACTTCAAAAGGTAGCATATGTGGCACCAAATTGCATGTAAGGACACCTATTTTTCAAAAATTTTCAAAGGGGGAGGGGACACCCCTCCCCTTAGACCCCTCTCCAGACCGGGGATCACACAACATACTGCATGGCCCCCGTGAGAGAAATCCGGGCTACACCACTGGGTTGGCTGTAAATGGTGTGTCGCCATGAAATGATAGGGGACTTCCTCGTTTAATGAAAAAAATTGTAATTTTACCTAGTGAAGAACGATTGATAGTACTAATAGTCATCCACCTTAGAGAGGGATCATTAATACATGTCTCAGATACTGACAAGAATCTTGCAAATTTGTTTTTGAGATTACAATAGATTCATCTTGAGTTTGCTTTAAATAATAGACCTTCATAATTTTCAGCTATGCAAAGTTAATAATTTCTTTTTTACTTTTTGTATTCAACTTCTTACTATCAAGTAACTTTTGTAAGTCGATACCATCTTTATATTAGGTAAGGCGATCTTATCTTTATCTTTTCCCAGTGTAATATTTAGTTTCATGTTAATGTACTTTGCTTGAGGGGGCACTAGGGCATCCGACGGTCTTATAATAAGGATGCCCGCTATCGATACACACAAGATAAACTTTTGCGTACATCTCCCTATAGAAAATCACTTTTTTATTAGTAATACTGAAAATTTGTCAATTTTGAAGAAGCGTACATTTCTTTTTGAAGAAGCGTACTTTAATTTTAACGATAGTAGATCTCCTCACCTCCCGACGAAGCTTTTGACATTTTTCCCAAACCCAGTGACAGTTTAAGAGGTTCTCAAATGAGAGAGAATAATTTTCATTACGTGCACTTTAAACCCTACACCCATAGCTTGTTCGTGTATAACTTAAGATATTCCAGTTTATAACTTCTAAATTCATTACTTTTAGATGAAACATTCTATTGAAATGGGATATAGCCTACACCAATAAAGAGAGAAAATTTTTTTCCCTGATTTTATTAAACTGTCGAATTGCGTCACCGGAATATCCCTCAAATATGTACCCTTATTGGTAACATTTATCTCATTGCAATATTCTACAGTAACTGTTGATGCTACACCAGGGAACACCAACGTATATCGGGGTCTTGCACTTCAAGCCCGGCCGGCAGTCGGCAGTACAGATACGACAGGCACTTTTACCATTTTACCAAATGACCAGAGCAACTTTCGGTTTTACGACTGTGCTGATGGTTCGCCAACTGGGGGAGTAACTCACACAAACAGAAATGACAAATCTCTGCCTCAGAGATTTTTATGGACACCATCTGACGGCTTTACTGGAGACGTTCAGTTCAGGTAATGAACTATGGTTTTTAGTATCCCGCATTTCACGTTACCCTACACGTTGAATGTTTAATGTTTGTTTTACAATTTTACGAATACACTCTTCAGAATGGACTTTAGAATAGCAGTGCTTTGAACACCTCAGTTATAGACCCACCCGACTGAATGGCCCATTAGGTTGCAAGAATTGTTCTGAACTATTTTCTGTCTCCGATCAGATGTCTGGTGTCCTCCCATGTCTTCCGTCCTAATTTCATTATATCTCTTCTGTACATTACATCTCCCAGTTGTCTTTGAGTGCCCAATTTTCCTGCTTTCTTCTAGTGTGCAAGTCAGGCCCGTCAGACAATGACCATTACCATTCATTATGAGCACATACACAATCCATCTTCTAGATTTCACTTCATCACGCATTCGTTACATACATTTTAGAAGCCATCATAGAAATCACTGGGGCATTAATGTTTTATTTAAAATTGTCTTTTTCCACAGCGTTCAAGGTACCTCCATATTGATGTTTGGCATCTTTATTGGGGTGCCAGATATCAGGGCTGGATGACTCGAGACCGGTCTCGAGTCCCGATTGTCGTGACTCGTGACTCGGACTAGGACTCGACGCTCAGGACTTGGACTCGGACTCGACCGACATGACTAGAGGACTCTGGCCGAGACCGGGTACGAGACCGACTATTTTCGTTTTCTTTTCCACGACCGTAAAGCTCAGGTCGGAACTTCGCGAAAAAATCTTTGCTGAAAATATATTACGCGCACTACGTGAACGTGCAATATCGTTGCCTCATGTTACGTACAGTGCATTAGTCAGTATGCAGTATGAGCAGTGAACACTCGGAATATATCGACTCAATCTCAGGCCTCCAAGGCTCATTAGCGGCCCGCCATAGGGGCACGGGGGGCACTTACCCCCCCCCCAAAAAAAAAGTTTGCAAAGCATGGTCTTCAATTTTCAAAAATAAAAATAATAAATCAAAAAAACATGTAATTAGAGATGGGTTTGGCCCTCCCTTTACCTTGAGTGGGCTTAAAATTAAAGAAGTGACTAACTTTCCAATGCAATGCGAAGGTTAAACATTAATAAAGTGCTTTCAAAACGACATTTTTTCGGCGCGCTTCGCTCGCGTTTTCTTAGTTGCTTGTTTGCTACTATATACACTTCAGACATCACAAATGGACCCTGCCGTAAGTGCGAGCTAAGGTAATCAAAACAAATGATCACGCTGTGATATTTGTAATCTGATTAGCTTAGGCATCATAATGTCATTTACAGAGTGTAACGGTAATGCTGGAGTTAAATGCCCATAGTTTTGCAGACACTTCAGAGCTTTCGGGGTCATTAGATGCACAACCCATTAGCCGTGTTGTTTATCATCCACGACTAAAAGTAGTTTTGCCAGGGTGTCACCTGGCCAGATTAGCATAGGTATCTGTCTACAAAAAGTTGTTAAGGGCATGTAGTCTAAAAGTATTGTAAGTTTCCCATAGAAGGAGAAGTTTCCCTTCCCTTGTCCAAATTGACAGCACCGTTGGCCTACGAACGGTCTTATGACTGTCAAATGGCCTGTTATAAGCAAAATGTTCTCCACCTCTGTGCTAAAGTACACCCTTTCAATTGATTTAAAATAAACACACCAAACAGTCAATCTAAGCTCAGTGTGATGAGACTTTTGACCTAGCTATTGACCTTTTGGCCTAGCTATTTGAATATAGGATGAGACGTCGTTCTGAGTTAGGGGAATCCCCCCCCCCCTTTAAAAAATTCGTTTCGGAACGGTACTGAGATACAAAATACTTAGTGCTATCATTTCATCGTTTTCAAGTGTCTTCATGCTCGAAATTTTCGTTAGTTTAAGAAAACAATCCAGAAAACCAACATTTTATGGCTTCTTGGCAAAGCTGAAACATACTGTGACACAATGAAAGAAACAATAAAATATTTAAAGGTGGGGCTCACGTTATACAAATGGATCAAGCCGCCTTGCCCATTTCACCTGCCTCTTACTCCACCCCTATGGTAGTACGGCAGCGATCGGTTGATATGGTTGTATATATTTTTAAAGTAGTAGTCAGCTCATGGCTAACTGCCTGAAATGGTTTTTAAAGAGCTTTTGAAAACTACATGGTGCATCGCTGTAATACATAATAATAACCATACTCCCATAGGCGTAGGAGGCGGGGGGCTGGGGGCTGCAGCTCCCCCAACAAAATATTTTTGTGAAAATTTGGGCAATATTCTGAGAATTTTTCGGACACCTACTGAAAGAAAAATAATACAATAATGTAGCTTAACGGAAATCGATACATTAAAAAACTTCCTTGGTAATTAAAATATAGTTCTGATTTGGATTGCTCCATCACCTATATATTCGGTATAAATTCACCAGTGTGTTTTTTAACGTTTAAACTTATCTATTATGATTATCAGTGGTGTATTTGAGGAGCTATTAGGCCATGCCCCCGTCACTGACGCCGACTTTTTTTAGTACCTAAAATAAAACACAAAATTTTACTTCAAAGGTAGCATATGTGGCACCAGATTGCATGTAAGGACACCTAATTTTTCAAAAATTTTCAAAGGGTAGGGGGTGATGCCTATTTTTTCTTTTAGTACCTAAAATACGTACGGTAAAAATTTTTAACACAAATATTACTTCAAAGGTAGCATATGTGGCACCAGATTGCATGTATGGACACCTAATTTTTCAAAGAATTTTCAAAGGGGAGAGGACCCCTCCCCTTAGAAACCCCTCCCCCAGGCCGGGGATCATACAACATATTGCATGCCCCACCCCTATGAGAGAAATCTTGGCTACACCACTGATTATTATCATCATTATTGTAACGACTTCCCCCGGAACTGTAACCAATATGGAATAGGTAGTAACGTGGTAAATTATTGTATGTAATTGGCATGCGGTGTGATAACGGATGCATGCCCATAAAATATGTACATTAACATTTTGAAAGCACCCTGAAATGTTTGTTTCTATTTTTCGGGTAGATCGTTGCAGCCCCCCCACCCCCCCCCCCCCCAATCAACTTGGGCCCCTACGCCTATGCATACTCCTATTGAGGCTATTGTACCATCCGGATCTGACCATTAATATTGCTGGGGGGTCCTTCGAACCTCCCTGAATACGGACTTGAGTTTGCCCCCCCCCCCAAACAAAATTTCTTAGAGCCGCCCATGCCAAGGCTAGTATGAAGATGGCACGGATCCAGCACGAAATGTTAAACACAACGTCCATGGGATTGCACTTGTGAACATGTAGTAAGCATTCAGTGATCAAATGTTTGGAGAATTTACCCTCAGGTCTAAGAATCATTTAATGTCACTTGTATCCAGAAACGTATACTGGACGAAGGTCGAAATAAGATATTGGCGTCAAGCCTGTCCAGGGCCCTGGTACTCCAGCTTCGCTTCACAACTGGGCAGTTTTCAGGAGCCTGCGAGCTGATTTACTTGTTGTCATGACAAATCGCGTATTGCAACATCGTAATCATATCAGAATATCAATTAAGCATTCAACACTCATCAGGTGCTCCTCTTACAAAGCTCTTGGTACCTGAAATACTACTTTGGGCAACTCGATCTAAGTTTGTAGAAATCAAACCCAGGGGTTATTTTCAGAAAAAATACCCCTATTGCATGAGATTTTGGCAGTAACCAAGGGAAAGTTCGGGGTCTCTGGGAAAATCGCTTCAAAGAACAAATTGTGAGAACTGTCCTGGAATTTCCCCAAACCATTTCCGATGGGGAGTGAAGTTGTATCGGTTATCGGGGGATGGGTGGGGGTGCGTTCACTTAACCACTGCCGTCTTTTATATACCGGCTCGGATCCAGGCTGAGCTCAGTATTCTTAAGCCCCTTCTCTTTATAGCCAAGAATCTTAAAGTAGTCAATTTTTGGTGGTGGAAATGTCAGTAGTAAATAATTTAATTTAATATACGGTAACATAAAACTCTCGAAAGCTAGAAAAGCTGATTTTCTCTTTGGGCACTACGCGTGCGGTGAAGCATTGCTGTACTCTTCTATTGTTTGGTCGGCCTCCTTTTTGGATATTGTAGATCCTTGTATTATCCGTCTATGTTTTTAGAAGGAAATTCAGTGGTAGTTTGTTTTGTTAAGTTTACTTATTGTTTGGATCTATGACCATCTTTAATATTAGGGAAAGGAATAAAACCTCGAATAAGACTATTCCATTGTAGTTCTCGTCCTATTGCACTCAAAACAAAACAAGTTCGATTTACACAGGGACTCGGGGACTCGGACTCGGGTCGTAGGACTCGGACATCGGGGCTCGGACTCGGACTCGGATTAGCTGGACTCGACTCCAGCCCTGCCAGATAGACATATTGTTTCCAAAATTATTTTAAGAGCTGTAAGACCACGCCAGGCATTGAAACTAACCATTCATCATCGTATACTACATAAACCACATTAGTACCCTCCGTAAGTCCAATTTCGTTTTTCAAATTTGTTCCAACTCAGATTTTGACCGTTCTTTAACGTGCAACCAAACACATTTTAAAGCATCCAGCACCATGTCCACAATTGTAAATGATGCAAAAATTCTGGGCGTTTTACTTCCTTGGATTTCCGTCCACGAATGACCAAGGGAGCCACAGTAGGACCATAGGATCATCATACCTCCACCGGGTGTACTAGTGCATCAAATTAAAAAAACAAAACAGTTTTCCTAAGCAATGACCATTGACACGAGGCTTCCATGCATATTAAAATAGTTTGCGTGTTATTAAAGTCTCTCAAATCTTCAAGTCATACAGCTTTATTATGTATCACACTTCCATACCAATATTGGTTAACTGGCCAGCACTCCAAAATGTTTGTAAAAATGTTAATAAAAGTTGCTTTTTTTTCTGGAGGGATGGCTACATATACAGTGCCTTTTGGGGACAATAAGAAACTTTATTTATTGTCCATAACTTTAAAATACTCATGTAGTTGTTGATGGAACAGAAAATGAATTTCATGAAACTTTCTTTCGCTAGGCCGTGCACAGTCACATCGAGTATCGTTAGATATCGGTCCATATCCCACTCGTGTTAAGCAGACTGCGATGCGTGAATCTGCAGTAGGATAGCCTGTGCAGACCCGGGAAGGAAAATGTACCCTAGATGTACTTTGCAACTTTACCCCAAACTTCCGACAGTACAGTGCGACCTCACTGTGATAACCACAGATCGGTACGTGAATGAAACTTTTCAAAAGCAAACTGCGAATTGGATGCACATCAAAGAATAAGATCAAATTTGTTCATATGCAAGACGCAAATTTTTTATTACAGTTTTCAAAAGAGATTAGATGAAAGGTGGAAAACACAGTTAACTTATACTGACACAGCATTTTTCTCCCACCCCCTTCACCAACGTATTTTGACATCTTCCCCCGCCTAACTCTTAAGTAACTGTATAATGCAATCTGCGTGTATTAATACCTACCATCATTCTATTTTGGACCAAACCTCACAACAATATAACCACAGGTAATCGATTTTTGCTAGATGATGCCTTGATGCACTTGAAAGTTTAGTATAAACTAAGAAAAGGCCAGAACAATACCCTATTTGATATGCACTGTTATCAGGTCGTTAGCTTGAGCAGTTTTACACTGAACAGAATGCATTCCATAAAGAAGCCGATAAAAGGCACAACTTTTTTACGAAGTTCAAGGTGCTGTGTTGTTCAATAGAGCCATATTTACACGTGGACAATGAAAAGAATGCTTCATATAGTGGTTCTAATTTCATTTTAGAACTGTTTGGTGTTTTTCTTTTTCAGTGTTATTTCTAAAGGAAACAATGCATTGCTATGATTTTAATAACTTTAACCCTTAATTTGTATGGTGTTCAGCTCTTGTGAAGACAGCGCGTGGGATACACTCAGGTTTAGGCTGTTAAGTTTGATAAACACTGTGTGACCTTTGTGTCTGAAACTATGTCAATACTTTCTAAAAGGGTATTCAACACCCATAAGTCGATATCTAGTCTACCTTTGCAGGATTTTCACGTGTCTGTCAAGTATGCAGCTACCCCTATGGGTTTTTTTTCCATTTTTCTTGTCATGGTTTCCTGCGTTGGTATCGCTAAAAAGGCGTTCTTAAAGCCCCACCATTTAATTGTTTAAGAGGGATACATCATGTTACAAAGCCCATCGCCTAAGGCCGTTGTAACAGAAACTGGAATGCATTTCTGTGGAAGAAGTTAGTGTAATACAAGTGTGTCTTCACGATCACTGTTTCAACAGAACTGTGCGCACATAAGTAGCCTAAAACTAAAACCAGGGCCGTAGCGAGCGGGGGGTGTGGGGGTGTCACACCCTCCCAATATTTGGTCGCCCGTCGGCAAATTTTCGGTCTGTCGGCAAAAAGAGGAGAGCGAAAGGAAAAGAAGAGAAAAGGAGGAGAGGAGGAAAAGAAGAGAGAAGAAGGGAAAAGAAAGGGAAAGGAAGGGAGTGAAAGGGAAAACGGAGGATGAAAAGAAAAGAGAGAAAGAGAGAACGGGCCAGTCTGTTATCGTCTATTTCAATTTTCGGCTCTTTCGATTTTCGGCTCTTCATCTAATTGGCCCATTCACGTTGAAATTGATTATGCATGTGACGGCCGTCAGTGTAATTGGACGAGTGACTGAGTCCGTCGGCAACTCGGGAAAAGAAAGGGAATTAACGGCTTCCGTATAGGTGCACTATTTCGGGTCATGTGACAGTCTTGAAAAACCACTTTCTGCACATTATTCCTCACTTTTATCATTACCATGGGGAGCAGCACCCGATTACCCAATGAGAGGGTATCCTTAGCCCGTCTTCTAAACCCTAACCTTGACTTCAAACACATTTTGCAAACTTCTGAGGATCAAATTTACCCACAAACATCCTGGGAAAAAATAATGCGTGCCGCATGTCTTCCCTTTACTGCAGTCTCAGGCTTTTAACTTTTGAACACCGACATGAAACAGATACAGAACCCATCTTCAGATCCTGGCGTTCAAAGCATATTTTGAACGCTTGCGTTAAGATTCTGAACACTTTTTCTCCCTTTTTGAACGCCGGACGCCTTTCCACTTATCGTTCAAATCCTGGCCGGGTCATACCAAAAACCTTCAAAATGGAACCTACTGCCTTTGTGTTTGGTGCTCGGCTTAAGCAATGGAGTAGGGCAAACAAGCCATCAGTGAGCTACAACTGGAAAAAGGCCGTGGTCGTCTCGACTTGAACCAATTGGTTGGAAACTGGGACGTTAAACCTCATCTAACTAACTAACTAACTAACTTATCGTATTTAAACGCATGACGCGTCTAGTGTTCAAATACTGAACACATAGTGTTCCAATTCTGAACGACAGGTTCAGCTCCTGAAGTATATAGTGGCATGACGGGAGGAATAGCCTAACACATTAGAATTAACCGGAATCTTTGCATTGGATAATGCATTATGAACCAAAATATACCAATCCTGCATGAGCCTTAATTTTTTACCGAGAGATTAAGCTTACTGTAAACCTTAGAGCTTCAGGGGGCTAAGCCCCCCGGACCCCCACCAGGGACCCTAAGGCCGGCCCAGTGTTTTAGTCAGCCCATATTTGTAGGACAGTGTCGCATAAACGGCGACAAATGTCGCACAAAAAATCTGACAAGCAAATTCTACCCGGGTGTAAAGTTTGAGGTTCCTCATTAGGGCAGAAATCCACTCAAATATTGCACCATTTGAGATCTAGGCACCTTACAAATTCCAAAAATTTCCGAAGGGGAGGGGGACACTCCCTCCCCTTAGACCCCTCCCCCAGGCTACAGATGAGTAAATGTCGCATTGAGAAAACGTTCTAGCTAAAGCACTGGCGGACCTCTGGATCCCAACCGCTTAAAACTATAGCGACCTGACGAGAGGAATAGCCTAATGCATTAAAATTAGTGGGGATCTAGTTTGTATTTGATGATGCATTATGAACAAAAATATATCCATCCTGAGACTTAATTTTTCACCCAGAGATTTACTTAAACCCCAGAGCTTCCAGGGGCTGCGCCCCCTGGACCCCACCAGGGGTCCATAGGCGGGGCCCTGGACCCCACCCGCTAAAGCTCGTTTTCGCACTACACATTACCAGATCCGTCGGCAAAACATAATCTCCACACCCCCCCCCTCCAAAAATAAATAACACCTTCTCTACGCCCCTGACTAAAACGAAACTATTCGCATCCAAAAACACGCCATTGTTGGGCGCAGTAAAAAGGAAGGCGAAGTAAATCTGAAACCACCAACTAGTTTGCGGGCCACAATTCACAGAATTTATGTGAGTATCCCTTATATATAGTCCCCAATATAAAGTAAACATATATATCTGTCTCTAATGGCTTTATCAAAGTTTAACAATGAAATATGCAAAACCTTACTGTGTTGCGCACCATATCTTCACGCTTTGTTTTGTAATGTATCACATTCATGTCTTGAGACATGCACATCATGTATGATATCATGTATCTAAGTTAGGTTAAGGTTAGACCCGTGGAGACATGGAATAAGGTTAGGGTTGAAGTCTCTAAACTTATTATCATGCATGATATCATGTTGAGGACTGGGTGTTTTCATCCTTTATGTCTTCAAAGTATTTTACTAAATAAACCACACAAAATTATTCAAACAAGTTAAAAGCATGAAATCTCAAGTCCACAAAGATTTAATTCAAATAGATCCACAAAGAAATCAAAACAATTTTGTGGCTTCTGAGACCATTTATTTCCCCTGAAATTCATCATATGTAGACCTATCTCACATAAAACCCTGTCTCCTTATGGAGGAATCATCACTTTAAGATCCCTGGTGCAGTTGTTGGCTGGGCCTCAGCAAGGATTCAGGAAAAGAAGTTCCCTTGCAAATTGTAAGGCACCTTTATGAAATATAGACGGACATTAGGCTATGCGATGAAGCTATTTAATTTATCTTCGCGGTTTTGAATGAGCGTTACAAAGGCAACAAAAACCGCACTTATCTTAAGCAAACATATTATTAGACTCGAGGAATTGTGTTGGAGAGGAGACTTACTACCAAATCGGTCATAAAGATAGATGTGCAAGAAGCGGGCCTCAAAAATGTGGTTTTGAACTTGTGCATAATTTTTTGTGACCAAAAACTCATTTGGGGAGGGGTCACAAAGGAGGGGGGAACGGAAAACGTTTTCCTCATAGCCACGACACTGATCATCAGCAATACTTATGCAATGCACGTGAATCGTGCAAACATTAACTTCAGATGCAGACGCCCCACAACCCGCACCGTAATATTTTCAGTGCATTTGGTAAAGCCAAATAGCACTCAGTCGTTGCTGAGATAATGAAGTTAAGATACTTCACTCTAGTTTTTGAGGGGGATTGTTCCCTCCAATTTTTAGACACTGTCTTCTTGAGCTGAAGAATTGTGGATCATCTTAAAGATAATAAAATGCATATTGTTCTAGAGAAGTATGCAGGTGCGGATCCTGAAAACCCCCTTGAATATTCTCCTAGATTAACATTATGCTAATTTGAGTGTATTTATTATTGTTGATGTGGCGAAAGGGGGGGGGGGCTGAGGCCGGGAAAGCCCCCCCCCCTTAGATCCGAGCCTGGTATGTTGATTAGATTCATTTTTTACTAAATAGATTAGGCAGTTGTCAGCACTTGAATAATGCATGAGGCACGTACTCTTCCACTTTCACGGGAACGTCATGATTTTTGAGGAATTTTGAGGACTTGTAAGTAAACGTTTTATTTGTAAGGAAATCTGCAAACTCAAGGCATTCCATAAAAATTAAAGACCAATCTTTTAATAACTTCAATAACAATCCAGGTAAATTTATAAGGCCGGTGTATCCGTTTTTGTACCAGGAACAACACGAAAGAGTTAGCCCATCCACAAAATCTTTGTCATACCGAATGAAGAAGTAATTTTGTGTACAATCACAGTCGAGAGTGAAATCTGAAGGAAATTTGACCAAAAGAAGGGAAAATTATGTCATCTTTTCAAAGGAATGAACTTTTAGTTTGTAGAAATATTGAAATATTTGTGATTTTATAGATCTACTTCTTTAAATTTGCTGCGAAACGAACTTTAGAACTTAAAATTACCTGAGTCTGTTGGATGCAAAGCGTCAATGTAAGGCACTCACCGATATGCCAAGCGGATGATCAAGGCTGGCACAAATGCCAGTATTGTAGTGCATATAACTAAAACATTAGCACCTGACCATTTAAGTGACGCCAATTTGTCAAGGCGCCGCACAAGACTTTGAGTACGGTAATGGTCCAAAAGAAAACTGAATTTAGTAGTATACGATCTTACACAGCTCGGGTGGGAAAAGCCTAACTTTTCTTTAACGGTCATATAGAAACTGTTCAATTAGAAAATTATTTCATGATTTCAGAGAACGTTGGTGAAAAGGACCCACATTTCATACCTTCCCTTGGGAAAGACCATTCACCATTTCGAGTGAGAATTTGCCCCCTCTGTGTTTTTATGTTGCATATTGCTGGGCCATTGGATAACTTACAAGAGGTTGGTCTTAGCATATCATGGCTTTTCCTTCGACCACGAGGCTATAGTAAACACAGTTTTGTATCCTGAATCAGTCGTTTGACTCTCCACAACAAAACTTTCTTGAGCAATAAAAAACATATTTGAGGAATTAAATAGAGTAATAATATAATAAACGGTTATAATATAAAATAATATGATATTCCCCATGACGTAAAATGTGTGCAGCAAAACAGACACATAACGTTTAATTGGTTTAAAGATCGAGTTAACTCTTGGTATTCGATCTCACTCATGTTTAAAGGAGCTGAGTAGTCGCCAAAACAGAATAAATTCTCGGACCCGCCGACTTCGTTACGTCACATCCGGTTATACTTCTTGGTTTATCGATTCGATCCGAAATGCATTGTGTCTAGTACACACAACTCACAACGTACGTACGTGTGTAGTATATTAGTGTTGCATGTTTTAGTACGATACTGCTTACTTTTAGGCCTAACGTAATTTTAGTTAGGCCTACGATTTTCTTAGTTAGCCTATAATGAGTTTGATGATGGTTAGTACAAGCGAATCTATTATGGGTAAGAAATGGAAACTCATTGTTTATAAAAACATCAAGTTTAAAGGTGATTGATTCAAGCATTTTCGTTTCCTGGTCCCACATTTACACAGAGCTACAGGCGGAGGTTGCTCGTGCTTTTACACGGACAGCCTCCGCTACGAGACTCCTTACGCTGACACGTTGATTTGAAAACGCAAACAGACGGTTCTGGCAGTATAACCACTAGCATCTGCTTCTGTCGAGCTTTCACTTGCTCGAAAGGAAAATTTTCTCCTTCCAACAGTTCTAAACTGGTTATATTACTCGAAATGAAACCAAAATAATGTTCAGAAGCACTACAAGTATAACAAAATGCTAACGCAACCAGATGATCAGTTTTTCGCGGAAATGGTATCAGAATTGTCCAACGTAGCTGCCATGATAACTCGATGTATTGACTAATTGATCCATCGATCAGAACCGTTACAAGTTGAAACGATACAAAAGCGCCCTTACTAGAAGAAAAAGTAACGAAATATAAATTTAAACAAAAAACAAATTGTTAAATATGTAGCAAGTGAAAAATAAAAAATCTAAAAAATAAAACACGAAAGTAATTACTGGATTACATTGCAAAAACTATTTTAACTGCGAATAGAAAACGTATTAAGAGGAATATCTTCAATATTAGTATTACACGGAGGGTAAACATCTCGTTTAGTATGACTTACTTATTTCCGAAGTACGCCATTACTCAGCTCATTTAATGGAAGGTACTGCTCTTAATTTTATTTATAATATCAATTTTTACTGGATTATAGGCCATTTTTTATTTACTGTTACGTCGAAACATGTGGCTTATTAGATAACCTTTGCAGCAGGTGTCGAATAGGTGCATCGTTTGTACATACATATAGGTATTGTAAATGCATCCATAGTAGGTGCAGGGGATATTCACGTACAGTGGCCAAGCAAGGCTTTAGCTGGAGCAGTGTCTGTCCCAGCATGCACAGCAGCACAACCAAGCCTTCCAAAGATGGATGAATTTTAAATACAGTTGTGGTATGTTACTTAGTAAATACTGTAATGATTGCTACATTCAACAACAAATATTATTTAGATGGCTACCAAAGTCACTGTGAGCCCACAGATTTAACAAGTACTTACTGAAGGTTAAATGTGCATTGCCCTCCAGTTTCAACAGTGTTACGCGCTATGAAAGAAAATTTATACATTCGCGATTTACAAAGTTGATGAAAAACTCATAAAATTGTAGGTTATTATTAGCAGACTGACATGTTGATTGGATCCTTTCTTTAAAAATGCACGCTTAAGAAGACAGAGATACACCATATAGTTTCAAGCAACGACGTCATGATGGGTAGGTCAGTGATCGTTCAGCAAGATGAAACGTAATTAAATGTTTTCTCGCTGTCGAATCAATGTAACTTAGAGTCACGGCAGATTTCTTCATGTTTTTTCTACAAAGACAAGTATATGTAAGCGTTCATATACTGAGAAGTGAAATGGCTATCTTCAGTTCAAGCTGACACTACAAAGTATAATTCGTGTATGATAAATGTAGCAGTGTCTGTCCGACTTGGAAGATAAAACCATCCTCGAAAAACGTTTCAGCAGTAAAGGCCGGTTCATACTTCCCCACTTGTACGTGATCCATTGCAACCAAAAATCAACAGGCAAACATAGCCTTATCGTGTATATTAACACCGATGGATTCGTTACGTGAAATTTAAATGTACATAAATGCATTATTCATACGCTGAGGAAAGTGGAGGGGGAAAAGGGGTTCGCCCTAGTAATTTGGCTAAGGGACGGAGATACCCTGTCGCCTCCCCCATATTTTAGGGAGTGTCTCGGCATATAAACAAATAGCATGAACGATATTAAAACTAAATAATCGTTATTATTATATTTTACTGACCAACGTAACCCATTTCTAACAGTAAAAGGTGTAAATAAATCAAAAGTTCTTGGTGCGCTTCTCACGCATTTACAATTACCTATGCCATAAAAAGTGGTGGCACCACGGGGTCATGAGGGGGGATGTCTCACCTCATATTTTCCTTTACCCCATTTTTCTCCAAGTAAATATAACCCTTATACAGTATTCATAGCTGAAGCCCCGTGTTGTATTTAAAAAGCTTATAAGTGTGATAGACATTGGATAAATACTAATTTGCCTTTTTCAAGATTTTTTTCAGTGACCACCACGCAACCTATAGCAACTACTTTCGTGTCCCATTATTACTTTTGGATAGCTTATATGATATTATTGTTTCAAAGCCTCATGCATCAACCCCTACCATTATTGATCTAGTCACCTTCATAATCCCCATGCACCATCAAACCCACCGGCCCTAGTCTGGATCATACTTTGATGAAAAAGTATGAAATTGTAAAATTTGTGGTCTAACAAATGCACAATGAACGAATGCATTTAAAGATATCATAAATTGGCAGTGGCGTAGCTAGAGGGCCCCCCCCCCCCCACAAAGCCTCCGAATGCCTCTGTCGGAAATTTCTAGTCCCTGTCGGAAATAAATAAAAACAATTCATTTGGAACACTTACAACACTTGTTATGTTTTTAAGCAGAATTTCACATCTAAATGTCAACGTGAAAATCAAAAGTCGGTCCCAAATTGCCGGGAAAGCAATAAAAAAGGCCCCAGAATTTCGAATCGTACAACTATGACAGTGGGAGTCGAAAATCTCTGATGATCTGTCGGAATTTTTTGGCTTTTGCCCTTCCACAAAAAATATGTAGCTACTCCATTGTAAATTGCCCCTAGACACACATCAAAGGCCGGAGACGACGCCCTGGTCGTTTCACTGTGCAAAATCACAGCTAGAACATTCTCTAAATTATAAGAATGTCTAAATTATATAATATAGTAGTTGCTGCCCCGGGGGGGGGGAGGGGTTAGGGGACACGTGCCCCTTTCTATCGACTTCCTGTTTTTTTTTTCTAAATATATCCAGAAGAAGCTCTGTAAACTGTAGGGTGAGGTGTGTTTTCACTGATAGGTGGATCATTCTGTTTTAATCACTTCCAACCACAAAATTTTCTCAAACCTACAAAAACTATCAAAAGTTTTGCTCCCTTCGCACACTTTACCTTCACTTCTACTGTTTTCTTTAAAACCATCTCAGAAGTAATCGTATTATTCAACTCAACTCTCATCCAAAATTTCCGCGCGCTTCGTGAGCAATTGCTATAGTTAACACTTTATGCTTGATGACCATCATTAGGAAGAGAAAGTGTAAATTACTCCAGCAAAAATTCTATTCCGAAAACTACAGGTACAGTTGCAACCCCAGGCTTGCTTCAAGAGGGGATAATGAGGTAATTTTACGTTATGGGCAACTCTTGTAGCCTGATATAGTAGGTGATCTGACGTATACTACTCATTACTGAAGCTAATGCAAAGGTCATTAATTACAAAATAATACATTTCCAGAGAATGAGTTTGTCTGAACCTTCGTTCAAACTCAGTTTAGACTTTTTTTGCGAAGTACTTGATGTGCTCCCCTGTAGTGTTATTAAAATTTCAGTAAAAAGCATCATACTAGTGTCCCAAGTTAGTAATTACCCCACAAGTTCCAGGAAGCAGTATACCTGTCTCAGGAACAAACCTTGGTGGGGTGCCATGTTTCATTTCATTCATTTCGTTTATTTGTTTTTCACACCATATATGTATACAAACATAACATGTATAATATTTACATCCATTTGAATAAATGATGTAAAGGAAGTAGAACAAAAACTCTCACGAGCTTGACGAAGTGCTTTACTCCCTAGTGCGACAGCAGAGAAAAGAAAAGAAATAACAAAAGCTTAACAAGATAATTCACTCAACCCCCCCCCCTCCCCCAGCACCAGCATTGCTTCATACATGGTTACGAGTTACTGGCCTGCTTTTGCACAATAAAATAGGGTAAAGCAAGGCTCCTGAAAGTTGATATAGTTAGATATAGCTATACCCGAATGATCTGAAGCTTGGACTATCAATTACAGTCTTGGGTAGGGTATTCCAAAGATTAATAGCACGATGCCTAAGACTTAATTGAGAATGAGATGTGGGATAAACAGTATCTAGAAGAAGCTGAGGATTACGTGTTTTGTAACTGTGAACATTGGCACTGGTTGTGAAACGTTGGAGACGGCGTGTGGTAAAATGTTGTGGGTGAAGCGATAGGTGAACAGAAGCCATAAGTTTTAATAAGTTCAACATTTTGAAAAGAGGATCAGTGTGATCACGTGGACCAGAGTGACAAATATGTCGAACAACCCTTTTCTGTAAAAGAACAAGACTATTTAAGTTTGACTTTTTGGTACTAGACCACACGCTACTGCAATATGTGAAATGTGGATAAACTAAAGTACAAGGTACGAAGGACACTTCTGGGAAGATGTATTTGAGCCTGCCAATAATTCCGACTCCTTTTGCAATATGGGAGGTTAAATAATGTGTTCATGCCAAGTTAGTTTGGAGTCAATGAAGTCAAGATTGTCCCCGTTTATATAAATATTGAAATTGTGATGATTGTTATACTTATAGTTATTGAAAACCATAAACTTTGTTTACGGATAGCTTGTTTACCGAGAACCAATTACAGTAATTTCTAGGTTCAGTACAAACAATATTTTCCAAGCGATCAGGGTCGTCATCCGAAAAGAAAATGTTTGTATCATCAGCAATAAAATAGGTGAAGACCTTTGAGAAACAGATGTTATGTCATTACATAGATAACAAAGATTGAACGATTGAACCTTGTGGAACCCCACAACGAACGAGATCAGAGTCAGCACTTTTAAAAGTGAGTGTACTGTTTCCTACAAGTCAAATAGCTTTTAAACCAATCGAGTGAGAGTCCTCTAGTACCGTAGTAAAAGAGTTTAGTTAATAAAATACTATGATCGACGGTGTCAAAAGCTTTTGATAAGTCTAGAAATATACCAATTGAAGTCTGCCTACTTGCGATAGCTTTATTTAGTTTGTCAAGAGCATCAGCAAGAGCAGTTTCGGTAGAATGACCTAGACGGAAACCATATTGACAATTAGAGAGGACTTCATGCCTGCTTAGAAAGTTTTGGACTCTGTTGAAAACTGGCCTTTCTAGAATTTAAGAAAGACAGGGCAACACTGAAATTGGACGATAATTTACAAACTGATTTTGATAACCTTTTTTGAATAATGGAACAACTTAAGCCTCTTTCAGCTTTTCAGGAAAGATGCCTTGCGTGAGTGAAGCATTAAAAAATGTAATAGAGGCTTTGAGATAAATGGGATTACTTTTCGAACAATGGCAGGACGCAGACCGTCGCTTCCTGCAGATTTTGTTCGATTTAAACAATCAAAGGCGATCTTTACAAATTCATCATGGCTAACACGGGAGAAAAATAAAGAATAAATGTTACTGCCGACTAAGGAGTTTTTCATGGGAGAAACATAAGGAATGTCTTCAGCAGCGAAGGCCCAAGATTGAAAAAGAAGTCATTAAATGCGTCACAGCTAAAACATCACCAAAAATAAAAATTACTACGAAATGTAATCATTTTAAGCTTTTTGCCAAAGGTATCACCATTTTGATTCTAAACCGTCCTACAAAAGCCAGACTCTCTCAATATGAGGCGTTGTCACCCCTCCTCTAGGACACGACACCCTTCCTTTACACAGGACAAAAAGGACAATTCATTAAAATTTAAGTTCTCAGATTTGCCAATGGAAGCACCATTTTACATCTAAGCCACCCAACATCAACAAAACCTTCTCAAAAAGACAGTGGGTCCTCCTTCAAATTAGACTCCCCTCGCCCACGACAGCACCTCTGCACTAAGTGACAAAGGATCCAACGGATGCAAGGTATCGTATAGGTACAGCAATACACAGTTTAGGCCCACCTCTAGATTATCTGGGTGGGATTGTGACATCATTGTCTGCGGTACATCCCATCACTAACTCTAGGCGGTGCCACTGATATAATCAGATCACACTTTTGTCATCTTACAAGAACAAAACTTTCTGAAAGGGAAGGAGGCTACCCCATCATTTAGATCCCTTTTCATGAATGCCACCCCCACGTGCCAACTATCCTAGGCACACCACTCTACTTATAAAATTCAAGACTCTGACACAGATCTTGACCTTACATGAAACAATGAAATAACATCATTACTTCTTGTATTTGTTTCCTTGAACAACAAATGTTTGCTAAGATCAATTTAATAAATATGGTATTAGACTACCGTATCTTCCTGTCAAATTTAGAGTATTAAAAATTTTGGAAAAATTAGATCAATTGTTTTCCTATGTGAAAGCCACCATTTTGCATGTTGGCATCATCGGAAAATAAACATATCTTAAAGGGGAGGGACAGCCCCTTTGTTTTTCCCTGTCCTGAAGTCTCCAAATATACACACATTTCAGGGACCAGCATTCCTTAGTCAAAACTGTTTATTTAAATGAGTTATATATCATGTTCATATAAAAATAACACGCAAGTAACATCCAGTACTATTATCCCCAACAAAGTGATTTTAATATTTTTTTATTATTTACTTTCTTCTTGGAGGTATAATTTGTTTTAGTAAAATACTGAATGTTCAGACGCAATCTACAAGGCCTGGAAAGTGTCATTTCCTGCAGTCTGGGAGGCATTTTTGGTAAATATTCTCTTGAAATGCTACGCGAAAATCGCTTTGCTTTATAAGTCCTCCAATTCCCCCCCCCCCCCCCCCCACACACCGCCCATCTTGAAAAACTTGCTGAGCCTCTTATGATCTTGAATGGTCAGTGAGCCACAACTGGAAAAAAGGCTGTGGTCGTCTCGACTTCAACCGATTGGTTGGAAACTGGGGCGTTAAACCTCATCTAACTAACTAACTAACTTGAATGGTCAGTTTTATCCCGATCTCCATACCTCTCCATACACGTATCGCACACATCAGTGTTCTTGTTTGTAAGATTAATTGTAGAATTTCCTTACATCCATTCTTACTTGTAGATTAAGGAAAAAGCTATGTTGATTCACTTTAGAGCAAGCAAAGACGTCCCTTTAGAGTGTATTCTTCTTCTTTGTGTTCACGCAAAATCGTAATGCAATATCTTTGTGGGATGAAACCGACCTCAAACGCAGACAGTACTTATCCACCCCAAGTACATTTTGGTTAGGGGTAACCAAAATTCCCAATTGTTGACTCTTTGAATCACCTTAAATTTGAAACTTCAAAAAATGCATTACAGCTGATATTTCTCACAATGCAAAGAGGGTAGTCCGAATGCACATTTGGCATCAGGATATGACCTTAAACAATAAAATAGGTTTGTTTTACACAAGGGGGAGCTTATGAGAGTTTGGGGTTGGGCTAGAAATAACTAAATTGGGAGAACTGGAACAGTCTGAGATGAGGAATTTGCCCTTTAACACAAACGAAAGGAAAACCTAGATAATCAGCTTACTTAACATGTGGTGACGCAACAGGGCAATGAAAAATTATCTCGTTTTGTACGCCAGGAAATATTTGGGCTGCATGTATTGCGTTTCATGGGATTCATAAGGAGGGTTCCCAGCATTTCTCAAAAACGAATTTCCCTGAGTTTTTCTTTGGTATTTTCCTGATGACTTTTCACAATTCCAGCACAGGTAGCCTATTTTAGCTCTTACTTGGAGTTGTTGCAGAAGAAAATGAGTGGTAGATGCTAGGAGATTATTTATAACTGATGTTCTCATTGTTACATGAGCCATCCTTAAAGTACCTTTTACCAACGTAATGGTTTTTATTCTTATGTTGGAAGACGTGTATCACTATAACACTTCACACAAGCAATGATATCTTAAAATTGATGTTAACATGTAGAGTACAATAACTGCAGCATACTAGCATTGTATCCAATCACAACATCCGGGCAATTACAACCTCAAACAGCCAACTTCGCAACCAGAGCATCAGGCTTACCAGTTACAAGGAAAGCACTGTTTCAGTACTGCTTCAAAACTGTTGCACTAAAATTTCATGGACACAAAATAGCTTTTAGTATTGCTTAACTACTCAATCCCACCAATAGCCTTTCTTCCAAAAACATCACAACTCATAAGAGTTGTGAATGTTGCACCATTTTAAACTTTGATACTTCGGGTGAATAAATTATTCACGTGCTACAAAGCAACGATTTCTTTCAGAACCTTTTATACTGAACATGAAGTTACCTAGATAACTTATTTAGAACTGCCTATCATTCAATATCATTCTATAAATCATGGTTTGGGGGATAATTTCATGTACTGTACAGTACCACACATGAGGTATTTCCCTCACATTTTTACATTCATGCAGGATGCGATGACTTACCATGCAGTAAGCTATACTTTTATACGAGAAACGTTTTATATATACATGAGTCAGTATGAATAATAACTGAAAATAATAGTTTATTGTATCGATGGTAATATAAGGGATTTCATATTACCTAACATAGTGTTTTACAGGCAAAAGCTTTTTCTTTTCTCCAAAATAAAGTCCTTGAACTCTTAAAGAGTAATTTGAAACTTACCATGGTAAGCCAAAACTGCCATATACATATATATATATATATATATATATATATATATATATATATATATATATATATATATAATATATATATATATATATATATATATATATATATATATGCGGTATCTAACATTCGTTACGCGAAAAATGGAATACACTACTGCATATTTCAATACTGGTGCTTGTATGACATCCAAGGTTATATTATGCAATCTATAAAGATGCCAGATGGTACTATTATGTTCCGTTTAACTCAGTGGATACTCCTATGGAGAATCGTTTTTAAAGTTAAGTAAATTTACTGACTTTGCTTTTCTTTGCTAACATTCACAATATCTGTTCTATCAGTGCTTTAAATGTAAATATATTCAGCATTGACGCTTACTAGCCAAAGTATTACAATGCTTCATGTGAATTGTCAAATTAAGGAAAGCCGTACAATTAAATTGCTATCAAAACAACATTGGGTCACTGTCCAGTTGGTAGGACTGAGATTGAGTAATATATGGGGGTTGGTCCAAGGCCCGACTGAACTCTCTTCAAGAAACAATCCAGTTTTTAATATGAAGAGATACCTGATGGACATACGAAATTGTTGTGGTCCATTTTCTGGCTGAAGTTGCAGTGACCTTGGATGGACATGGACGTCTTTGCCAAAATCGCTTCACCGTTAAACCCATTACAAAAAGAAACACTCTTAAACCAAAGTTGAACCAATGGAAAAATTTGCTTGCACATTCACTGACACCCTCCAAACACACAAAACATACGCGCTTCACAGTCCTTTCACCCGAAGCACAGAAACATACAAGAGGGCCGTAGCCTGGGCAAAATCCCTGGGGTGGGGAGTTGATGACACTCTAAGCAGGGCACCAAGTGCGTATCTATATAGTTGACACCCGAGTGGACCTTTGTTTTCGCCTGTGCATGGGTGCCATCTTGACGGAGGGTGCTGAGGGGAAGGGTGACATGTAATGGCTGGCTAAGGTGTAAAATGGTACTATCTTTGGAAAAGCTTTAAAATGATTATATAATTAAACTTTTCATTATTATTTGTCACTGTTATATTATACGTTTAGGACTGCTCATTATTTATGATTTTTTTTTTTCATTATTTTTGGTCAAGCATAATTGAAGGGGTTTTGTGATTTAGATAAGGGTTCACACTCCTACTCTTTGAAAGGTATTTCTAAATTGTTTCCAATATCCAACGAGGTGTTTTCTTTGGTAAAGCTTTGAACTGATATATGCTAAAAAATCCAGTGTATTTATTGAATTTTCCGGCCGTGGCATCCTACAAGACGGTTACCCAATGCGACCTGTTCCCTCTTAGTAGGCTTCTCGGGGAGCTCATCGGTTGAAGCGTAGCCCTATCTTAGGCCCTTGCAAGAAAAAAATTGGTGGAAATTTTTCCCTGATGAGGAACATTAGTTTGCAAGTTTTAGACTTTGTAAGTTCTATGTTAACATTTTCTTTTAGATTTCCTGCTTTAGAGACAGATTTAGATTTCAAGAAGAAAGAGTAGATTTGATTAAACTTGAAAGTTACTTTACAAACTCATTGAGTAGGCATATAATTAAAGGTAATAATAGGTTATTTAATAAAAGCATGATGTGGCAAGGTTTGAGAAATAATAATAAAGATTTTTTTCCTGCGTTAATGGTGTATTTAAATTGTATATCATGTAGAGGAAAAGGGTTCGTTAATCAGGAAGAGTAATCCACATAAGGAAAAAAGCAACAGTTGTATACGATTATCCAAGTTCTATAGGGCCACAAAATCATAATTAGGACAATAAAAGTTTTAGTATTTCAGTGTTTTTGTCTCAAGTAGGCCAACATTTATGATCGATTTGGAAATCTCCGGGGGACAGCTGCCTCGCTTTCCCCCCACCCCCACCCCGACGGCAGAATACGACCCTTCATAGATACAATCTGCCAAACAAATCCCCTTAGTTTCCCTGCTTTTTAACTATTTTTGTAAATTTTCTGTCGAGTTTCCCTGTCTGGAAAAATAAAAAATTTTCCCCGTTTTCCTTGAATTCCTTGAGTGCCTGGGAGCCCTAATACTGTCATACTTAAACTTTGCGCTCGTTGTGTTTAATGTTGCTGGGACTATGGAAGCTAACACATTAGAGTAAATTCCTATTTGCACCTGTTGAGATGTCAACAGAGTTGTACTGGTATTAACAGGTGTGAACTGTCAATTTATCATTTACTCCGTTACAGTCATTAAGCCAGCGCGTATCGCCAGGTAACTCCAGTAAAATTCACAGGGTTCCTTTTGGTACCTTTTGAAATCTTTTGATAACTGTCTCTAATAATCTTTTATGTTCAAACCTGTTTCACAGTTTTCAACGGAATTATTTACTTTGTATGTCTTGTATTTATATTTACAGACTGACGGTTGTTCGAGAGTTTTCTATTTTCTGGACAGACATTCCCTCTGCCGTTCTTCGTCTACAACAAGGTAACTCATTGGAATACACAACATATACAACATTATGGTATAGAACAATATGTAACCTTCCTGTGAGGAAAGAAAGTATTCACATGTAAGAAGTAAAAGCGGAACCGATGTAAAATCCCCCTAAAACAGCCAGTTGCTAGCATCTCCCTGTTTAAACAGATTAAGGAATAGCCCGAGAGTTCTAAACATAGTTGGTAACGCCTTTTGATAGACATTCATTCAAACAATGTAGCTCCACTCTGGTTAGTCAACACTGAATTGTACAGTCCATTTTGTTCCCAATTAAGCTGACACACAGTGACAATTATACCTCGAGACAGGGGCGTACCCAATCAGCAAAGGGGGCAGTCACCCCCCACCCCGAGAATAATTTTTGTATTTTTGATGATTTTTTTATGATATTGCTACTAACCAAATATAAAAAATGTTTAGATTCAACTTACAATTCCTAGGAAGCGCCATTTCCATCGATCTGGAAGGTATCATGGGCCACGATTTTCCTGTACACTTCACGTTAACCTATGGTGGCGTCGCGGCTACGCTTAGATAGTTTGCCTACAGGCTTCGCCCCCTCCGCAAATTCCTGGCTATGCGCCTGCCTCGAGCAATATGCTCTCCGTAGCCTGGTTCTGGAGGTGTACTAGACAGAAGGTGGTTTGGTTTAAATTGGAGGAGGGGCTAGAAGTTAACTTAGTAAGGAGAATTGCCAATGTCTGGGGTGAGATTAGAGAGCCTTTAAGTTGAATTTTAAAACAACTTCTCTGTTTATAACATCTGTAACTTTGTTCAATGAAGTGCCACCAGGCTAGTTTTAATAGACAAAAACGTATGGGTTTATAATTATATAACACTGTAGTATGATGTGAAAACATTTCAAGAATATAGCAAAGGTACCAAAGTAATTCATCTCAAACTCCATAACTTCATAGCTAAAATTAAGCATGATCTTGGTCACGGATTAGCCAACAATTTCCAGGGTAAATATTCAAGAAGATCTTCGTCAAAACGAACATTTTACCTATAGTTCAATTAAAAAATTCTGGTAAAAAATAAACATTTCATTGGCCAAATGTAACAATAATATAGACGAGTTCGCAAATGGTTGCGCACAACGCATCATCTGAAGTGTACTACACGCAAAAAGGCGAGAGTTTTGTTCGTTGTCACAGTACAGCTGACCTAGTGACCTAACCGGAAGTACCGCCGGCATTACCGAACTTACGAATTTCATGGTAATGTTTACCAGAATAAGGTTGGCTAACCAATGACTTCACTATTCTGGATACTATTAGAGTGCATAAGGCATTACAAACGTCGTAGTAACATCCGTATTTGTATATTTTGGTAACATGCTTAGTATCTGGTAGGACATGTCTTTGGAAGATTGCAAAGCCCCAAACCAATCATATCAGTACAATCGTAATTCAAGTTTAAAGCAGTAATAGCTATAAGCGTACCAGCATGGAAGGTTCAGCCCCCCCCCCCCCCCACCTATTTCTCGAGCAAATGTGGGGGAACCTCGCAATTTTTCCGTTAATCCGGTAATCCTTAAAGTTTTTTTTTTTTTTTTGTCAAGTTTTTTTTTCATTCTGCATGGTGCGGTAGGTGGGGAAAGGTGCAGGGTGGTGTAAGGCAGTGCCAGTCGGTGACAGGCAGTGCAGATTGCCCAGGGTTCCTATCTTGAAATATCGTGTTTAAAAGGTTTTCGTTTTCTGACCTCTGGTGACCTCAAATGACCTCTAACTTCTACTAAAAGAATAGGAACCTTCCTCTTAATATGACAAACCTATATCCAAAGGATGACAAGTAACAGATGACCAAAAATGAAAAACATCCACTGACAAAAACGTTCCTTGAATAAGAATCGAACCCGGCAGTCATATAGGCCTACTCAGAAACCGAGTACTTCTCACAACACCATCAACATACACATTAATTATTTGCTATTTCTAATTACCTAATGGCCACCGTATCCTTCGAAAGTGTTCATTATTACGTAATTTAAATTAGAATTACTAATTAATATAACAGAGTTATGCTTAAGACAAGATATATTTCGTTCTCTATAAATTGTCTTTGGAACTGCACAAAAATTCAGCCCTCACTTTTGGGTGCTCATAAAACGACACAATGTTGAAATTACGGCCCAGTGTCTATTCAGTTTACGATGTTTTCGCAGATTGACCTCTGCTGACCTTAGATAACACTTAACCACCAAAAACCGTAGATTAGGACAAATCAATATACCAAGTATGAATAGTATCCATTATCTCTTTCTTCAAACGCGTTTACAAGTCTTTCGGTTTTAGACCTCTGGTGACATAAAATGACCTCTGACCTCGACTCAAAACAAAACGCCTCTTCCTCTTAATATGATTAATTTATACACCAAGTATAAAAAGTGTCCATCATTTTTGTTTTGAGACAAGGTGTTTACAAGAAATTTTCAAGGTTTTCCTTTTTCCAACTCCGGTGATCTCAGATAACCTTTGACCTTACCAAAACAATAGGATTCTCATCTTGTTACTAAAACGCATTCACATGCCAAGTATGAAAAGTACCTGTGCCGCCTACTTTGAGATATCGTGTTTACAAGGTTTTGGTTTTTTTACCTCTGTGACCTACTCTCTAAATGTAAAAGAGTGAATTTCATTCCTCGACGATTGCCTACAGTGACCACTCTCTGTTTCGAGTGGAATTCCACTCTGCCCGGAGTGGTAATTCACTCATTTGGAGTGAATTACCACTCCCAGTAGAGTGAAATTTTCACTCGAAGAAAGAGTGGTCACTGTAGGCAATCGTCGAAGAGTGAAATTCACTCTTTTACATTTAGAGAGTGACATGACTCCAGAACGCCATCAAAAACAATACAGTTCTTTCTATTAATATGATCAATCCATATACCTAGTATGAGAAGTATTCGATACTGCTGTCTTGAGATACCGTGCTTACAAGCTAACGTCACAACACATACCCATACATACGCATATGGCAAGCTAAATGTGCAATAATTCGAAAAACAAGGTTTTTCACTGATGAACTCGGTTTTTCGGACAAAATACACAGTTTTTCGCGATAAACTCAGTTTATCGAGCGAAAAACAGAGTTTTTCGATAAACTCAGTTTATCGAGCGAAAAACTCAGTTTTTCGATAAACAGAGTTTTTCGATAAACTCGGTTTTTCGACCGAAAACAGAGTTTTTCGATAAACTCAGTTTATCGAACGAAAAACTCAGTTTTTCGATAAACTCGGTTTTTTGGAAAAACAGAGTTTTTCGCGATAAACTCAGTTTATCGAGCGAAAAACAGAGTTTTTCGATAAACTCAGTTTATCGAGCGAAAAACTCAGTTTTTCGATAAACTCGGTTTTTCGACCGAAAAACAGAGTTTTTCGATA
The DNA here is from genome assembly GCA_029531755.1 of Holothuria leucospilota. Classification (NCBI taxonomy): domain Eukaryota; kingdom Metazoa; phylum Echinodermata; class Holothuroidea; order Aspidochirotida; family Holothuriidae; genus Holothuria; species Holothuria leucospilota. Next base: position 39,676,761 of record CM055982.1, read on the forward strand.
AACTCAGTTTATCGAACGAAAAACTCAGTTTTTCGATAAACTCGGTTTTTCGAAAAACAGAGTTTTTCGCGATAAACTCAGTTTATCGAGCGAAAAACAGAGTTTTTCGATAAACAGAGATTTTCGTTAAACTCGGTTTTTCGACCGAAAAAACAGAGTTTTTCGATAAACTCAAAACACAGTTTTTCGATAAACTCGGTTTTTCGACCGAAAAACACAGTTTTCGATAAACTCAGTTTATCTCGCGAAAAACAGAGTTTTTCGATAAACACAGTTTATCGGCGAAAAACTCAGTTTTTCGATAAACACAGATTTTCTCGTAGGACGGCGAGGGGAAAGTTATCAATTATTCATGTTATCGGAGTCGTTTGTCATGATTATTCTTGGCATTTTCCTTCTTTGTACATCGTCTGAAATGCTTGCTTCATTGTAGCTCCCTGGCAATATTATTACTTAAATTGTGTAACGATATACCTGTATACAAGTGAGATATGAATCGTGTCCAAAACGTGAAGAGCAGTTGATGGCAACTCGGTGTGATGTATACTGACAGAGAATGACGCTGACTGAAACTGCCTTGAATGAATGTTTTAACTTCAAACTAGGCTCTTTAAAAGACACACACACACCCAAAAATGCTAACCTCTCTGAGAGTCAGTGACGAATGGTGTCAGTGAGGGGTTTACCTAAAGTACCAATCCAACAAACATGCCCAGTTGTTCACCGGGTCGAATTTCACTGGTTTCGCTGGCCTTGGATAAGAGGCAGGCTTTAAATATGATTTAAGGCCAGATGCGGATGCCAATACTGTGATGTCACTTGTGCCCATTCCTTCGCCTGGCCGCCGCCCCTGGATGTGTAGGCGCATTTTCCGAGATCCTCCGTAACATGGTAGTTCTGAGTTAACTTACAGGTAACTCACTGTACCACTGATGTATGCTCCCCGGAGGTGGCTACAGTGAAATTCTTTTGGTTACGCGTATAGGACCTTTTGTTTTTCCAACTTCAGTCCACGACTCATCATTTAAAAGCAGGCAAACTTATGGTCTTTCCAGTGTTATGAGCTTTATGACCACAGCCATAGTGTAGGCCTATCTTGTGTAACCCTGTTTTAGCTCACAAGTACGGTGTTGACGCTGTCATCAGCATGGCAGTAAAAGCAGGTCCCTCGTCGGTACAACTGCTGTTGCAGCTTTACTATATTATCTCCATTACGAGTAGCCCTTTAACCTCCCTTCTCTTACGAAATGTGACACTGAATAGGCTATACACATGGACTTTACAGTAGGAAGACGCTATGAATCAGTAATCACCACAAACGACTCCGATATCATGAATAATTGATAACTTTCCCTTCACTGTCCTACGATAAAAAAAATTACGCATCTCGGTCTGACGGAAGCCTGAGACACGTGACTGAAAAACCGAGTTTATCGAAACTCTTCAGTTTTTCGCTCGATAAACTTTTTTTATCAATAAACTCTGTATTTCGCTCGATAAAACTGAGTTTATCGAAAGAATCTGTTTTTCGATCGAAAAACTGAGTTTATCGAAAAACTCTGTTTTTCGCTCGATAAACTGAGTTTATCGAAAAACTCTGTTTTTCGCTCGATAAACTGAGTTTATCGCGAAAAACTGTGTTTTCGGTCGAAAAACCGAGTTTATCGATGAAAACCTTGTTTTTCGAATTATTGCACATTTAGCTTGCCATACCCCCGCTCACCTTTATATGCTAAACTATAAAGGACGAGTCCTTGGTTTAGGATGTTTACGGAAGTAGGATAGTAGGAAAGAAAACGCCCACCATGAACGGTACAATAAAGGCTATTCAAGGTATTCGAGCATGTTTCAGGGTAGGCCAATGTATTCTACGTACGATACCCCAATATTCATAGCAAATGCATCTTTTTTGCATACACTTGAAACAGTGAAGGTCATTTAAGAATTAAAAGTCTGGCGTCTTATTGTCAAAACTCTGTAAGTGCACCTAAAGTTTAGAATTATAAGAATACGGTATGTATTTAAATGATTGGAAAATGAATCTCACTCATTCAACTACCATGTCCATAGCTTACTTCGTTGCTGAAACAGTCGATTGCACTATAATTTGTGATGTCTTTCTAATTGTACAACTTACAATACCTGCTTTTGTTTCCGTCCTTTTGAAATTAAAATGCTTTTACGACCTTGAAAATTAATTTATTGTTTCCCTACATAGCCTGTTGTACAGAGAGGGGCTTGTGTAGTAAAGTCACACTATAACATGAAGACAGTGATCATATTTCGGTGCACGTTGCAGAGGCTATAATAACAAAGAAAAACAATTTTGAAAACTTGAGTACACGAATGGCTTCACAAAGTATTGCGCAATCTACCATTTTAAATTAAGTGAATAAGCCTCAACAATTTATCTCTCAGCTCAGAAATGTTCTGCGAAGATTTGCCCACCCGGCGGACGTGTATTACTCTTGCCCCTATATTGGCTGCACTCGTAATACCAACGTCCGCGAACTTTGGCAAGAATTCTTCGTCAAACTGCGTAAAAACTGTACGCTATTAACTGTTCATATATACGATCACAACAACAAACAGACTTATAAATATTCAACGAAAAACGACTAAAGCAAGTCTTGATTATCACGCTTTTTCGAACGACATATGTCAATGGGGTTTTAGTGTGTGATTTCGCTCGCTTCAAGCTTACACAGTGAAGTCCCATTGACTTACTGTGTAAAAGTGAACGTTGCAGCAGAAGCCTTTTCGTGCAATATGAATATTCATATATCGAAACCAATCAACAGTCGAGCGAGTAAAATCGTATTTAATTGGGCTCATGAATATAACGAAATTAGATGATCTAGTATGTACACCTAAGAGTAAATATTCGACACCTGCTATGAAGGTAATGCGAAGATGGGAGATGGACTACTTGGATTCATTTTCCAAGCTTTGTAACATATACTTTTTGAAATTTTTGGCTGAAGGTACACTTCAAGGAAAATATTTCGTTTGTTAGGGTAACGTAATGATTTCCATCGACTCAACTACGAAATACCACTTTTTCATTAATCATATTTTACACTATTATTTTAAGAATATATGCACTCCATTTTAGTGGTGGACACCTGGGAAACAACATTATTGTGTTCACCCTTATAAATCCCTTATATACCGTAGATCGTTTACACGTCGAGACGAACGTTTGCATATGCCAGTTGTCATAGCAATAGTAAAAAGGTCCGGAGGAAATAAATCCGCTTTCCTTTGCAATTTACCGATAGTAACGTTGGCGGAACTAACTGTGGCTTTGTTTTCTGGTCATGTGACCAACAAGAGGTAACAATGGAGTCCCTCATTCCTGTGTCTAATATTCCATTACAGGAAATAATCTGCCAGTCGTAACATGTCCTGGACCAGTGTCGGTTCAATCTCTCCCCAATAATGTCGGAAACAGAGCAACCTTTCTTCCGACCTGTACTGACTTAGACCAATCAGATGCAAGCCTCGATCTGACTTGTTCACCTGCTTCAAACAGCTTCTTCCCACTGGGGACAACTCCGGTAGTATGCATTTGTACAGACAACCAAGGGGAAACTGATACTTGCACCATTCCTGTGACGATTAATCCCGTTTTGGGTACGTTTTCGAAATTTAAGTTTCTTTTAATTACCGTTTTTTAAAGGACAGTGCCTCACTCTAATTACGATTTCTTTTAGTTCCTTACCCTGAAATCCCATATACCGTAGATCGTTTACACGTGAGACGAACGTTTGCATATGCCAGTTGTCATAGCAATAGTAAAAAGGTCCGGAGAAAATAATTCCGCTTTCCTTTGCAATTTACCGATAGTGACGTTGGCAGAACTAACTGTGGCTTTGCTTTCTGGCCATGTGACCAACAAGAGGTAACAATGGAGTCCCTCATTCCATCCTTAAACTATAATTCCTCTCCTTCAAGTGTAGTTAGCGTTACCACATTTTAGTCGAGGGTGTGCAAGTGAACGCAAAAAAAAAAAAAAAAACATATCAAAGTAGTGCAGGCTAAGCTGGGGTCAAAGTTGTTTCAGACGGAAAATACATGTTTAGGTAGATACCAAGTTTCAGTCAGTATTGAAGTTGTATTTTGTAAACTGACAGGGCCTTACCGACAGTTACGTGACGGAGAAGTTCAGGCACGATCAAAAAGGTGTAAGACACAGTAGTCTACACCAGCTGGATGGCCTAATGCTTAAAGCATTTACCGTACTTTTCAGCATATAGTAATACTATACCCTTACAAAAAAATTGTGTGGCAAAAGTTCCAACACCACACTGGAAAAACCGTGTCAAACTGTGTAAAACTATGGTTGGGTGTGAAAAGTAGTGATTTCTATGTGATTATTTGTAGGGCAAGGTGTGATTTTAATAAAAATGTGACCCACTTTTTAAAGGTGCCATGCTTTTACCTGCATTACCGCAGTTTGCCCCATGTGACAAAGAGTGGAGAACCAAAATACATTTTTACAAAGGCAAACATGTGGCAAAGTGGGGTAAAGTAGAATATTGTGTGTCAAATTGGTTCCAATCCCACATGTGTCACCACTCATTACCTCACTTTTCCAGTTATGTATTTTCCTATGCCCTGCCACATGTGATTATGCATCTTCACATGTGGCATGCCCCACATTTTTTTGTAAGGGTATGAAGCTAATACTTGTATCACCATGGTAATGCATTATGCATGTATTTAATACTTCACCCCGCAATGACTGCGAAGTAAGTGAGATTTCGGAAGGCGAGAAAACAGAAATTTTGGAAGTACAATGAAAGCTATTAGCTGTTTACAAATGAAACAGTGCATGCCAAGCACTTCAAAAAAATGTCATAATCTAACCAGTCGCGAAAACAGTAATATCAGTGTTCTATTCTGTATAGTAGTTCAACCGTGTTTGTTTTTTCTTTCTTTCTTTCTTTCTTTCTTTCTTTCTTTCTTTCTTTCTTTCTTTCTTTCTTTCTTTCTTTCTTTCTTTCTTTCTTTCTTTTTGTTTGTTTGTTTGTTTGTTTTTTACATTTTTTGTATATTTCCATATTTCTTGTTTCTAGTGTCTCATAAAATTGGGACTATAAAGACAGAGTCCTTGGTGTAGCATGTTTACAGGAGTAGGGTAGTGGGAAAGAAAACGTACACCTTACGGTACAATAAAGGCTGTTCATGGTGTTCGAGCATTATTCCGTAGGCCAATATATTCTACATAGGATATTCATAGCAAATGCATCTTTTTTTGCACACACTTGAAGTTTATTTAAGGATTAAAAGTCTGGCGTCTTATTGTCAGAGCTCTTAAAGTGCACCCAAAGTCTAGAATTATAAGAATATGTATCTAAATGGTTAGAAAATGAATCTCACTCATCCATACCATGTTCATAGCTTACTCCATTGCTGAGGTATAAAATGTTGAAATTTATTCACTTAATTTGAAATAGTCGATTGCACAATCATTTGTGATGTCCTTCTTGAACAACTTACACTACCTGCTTTTGTTTCCTCTTGATATTAAAATGTTTTATGACCTTGACTTTTCAAATTATTTAGTTTTAGACCTGTCAATAGTCTTTCTTCCCTACTCTCATTCATCTCTCCGCATAATTGTACTAAGGCTACGAAATTGTTTTTGGTTTGTTTTGTTTACCTTTTTTATTTGTCATCTTGCACTAAGGCTATAATTTGGTTTTTCTTTGGTTTTGTTATTACCTTTTATTTGTTATCTAGTTTGTATAGTGTTAGTCTCTTATGCCTCCATGATGTGATATGGAGAAATACACTGAAACTGTCTTTGTGACATTAAAATGTTTTTGTGACCTTGAAAATTTACTGTTTCTCTAAATAGCAAGTTATATACAAAGGGGCCTGTATAGTAAAGTCACCCTATAACATAAAGACAGTGATCATATTTCGGTACACGTTGCAGAGGTTTTCGTAATATAACAAAGAAAAACAAAGATGGAAACTTGAATTGTACACGAATGACATCACAAATTATTGGGCAAGCTACACCATTTAAAATTTCGTGAATAAGCTTCAACATTTCATATCTCAGCTCAGGAAAGTCCTGTGAAGATGAGAGTTGGACCATTAAGATTCATATTTCAAGCTTTGTAACATATATTTTTGATATTTTTGACTTAAAGTACACTTCAAGGAAAATATTTCGTTTGTTAGGGTTACGTTATGATTTCTATCGACTCGAGATAAATACTACTTGGGCTAACTCGTTTCACACGAACACAGAGATCTACAAAATATGACTGGTTCAGTTTACAGGTGTTGATTTTAATCGATGATTGGTTTTCAAAGATGACTCACAAAACCAATCGGTCACGGTTAAAGCAGGGAATACCGAAACAATATTTGGAGCCTATACCACGTCATGTTTCCTGGTAGGAGTCTCACACGAGTATCACGATGTCCACGAACAAACTATCACCTTCTCAGAACTAGCACAGGATATGGCAAATGATTGGCTGGTTTTCCCTCCAAAACTAGTATAATGTTAAACGTGACTAAACAGAAAAGGTCAAAAAACCATTCCCACAAACTTTGACTATCATCTGGACGTGAACACACAAAACTGGCAGACGGGACGTGGGGTTCTAATGTTAGTGAATCCTTAAGTTCAGTGGGCGCCGAGGTGGGGGGCATGGGGCGCATGCTCCCCCCCCCCAAATCAATTTCTGAAAAAATTCTGAAAATTTTAACTTTGATCCCAAAGGGGGTGTAAGCTACATATTTCTGCCGTGGGTAGGGTGAGGACTATTTTCGACCCAGTTTTGGATCTATTTCAATCATTTTCTATCACAAATGGTTGTTTAACCATCAAATTTTCGAAAATCCTTCCCAACCTACCAAAATTTTTGCATGCGCGCTTCAAACATTACCTCAATATTGTCCTTATTATCAATATCTATCTATTATCTATATCTATCTATCTATTGTCCTTATTATCAACATTTCCTAAAAGAAGCACAGCGTAATAAGTTGAAAACTTTTTACTTATTCGCAGGCAAAAGACTGGCTTTTCAATTGGCAGATAGGTTTTTGTTGGGGAATTGAAAGTTGTCATGGAAATCATATTAAAATCATATCAAATGCAGAAAAATTTCGGTGCGCTTTGAGCGCATTCGTCACGGTTTGCACTCCATCTCGTGACCATTATTAGGTAATAATACTTGGAACTATTTGATTTCAGCACTTTTCCGAAAACAGAGGTACATCTCCAGCCTCTCTAGGGGCCTCTCACCAATATGGGATCTTTCAATCTAATTTTTTTGCCAGATGTGGACGGTTGAAGTACGTATTTGCCGTTTTACATTTTTCCAAAAATTTTATCGAGCGCTTTGCGGGGAGCCATTATCGGTATAGATCAGCGGTTCCCAACAGGGGCGCTTTTGGCAAAGACAATGACAATGACAACACTGAGTTTATTTCCAGTACATACATATACAATACATCACAACGGATTCACCAGAACAAAAGAGCACCAGAAAGGGAGGAAAAGGAAGTAACTTAAAGAAACTTTAGCGTTTTCCTCCGGCTAATATAAATTACATATGATGAATAATATTACAACTTAAGGTTCCATGTAAGATAGAAAAGATAAATACAGGAGATAATTACCCAAATTTTGCAACTGGATGGGGGGGGGGGGGAGATGAGCTCTAAGAGGCAGTAAGGGGGCGTATTAATGAGATACTCAGTTTAAACCGGGGTTTTACAAGATTCCAAAGGTTTCCTCTATCTGAGCTCTCAAATTGGTTGGCATATAAAGGAGATAAATGAGTGAACAAGTCGAGAAGGTCTAGTAATTGCTTTCAAGGTGCTGTTCATTCAAAGTTTGTGAATTATTTTTATGCCAGATGCTACGAAATCGTATCTAACAGTGTTTAATTTCAACTTTTTCCTGGCGAGGACCCCTCGTATTCCCATCAATGACAGTGAAAGCAGTGACCGAAGGGGCCATGGCTGAAAATTGTCCCGTCACTTTAACCTCGAATGTAGTTTTTTCCTTACTGCCCATAAACATGATAACTGACAGAAGTGACAGTTGTAGGGAACTTTAATAATAGATAACTTTTACAATGTACTATGAAGTAAAACGTTGAAATGTTTTCAAGAATGTAATATTCGTGTGCACCAATTTCTGCTTCTTAGACAGCTTGAGTGGCGTAAGTCTTGAAAGCCCCATGCGACCCCTGCTATCCTTCTTCCTCCCACCCATAGGAAAAGCCCCTTGCAACATCAAAGGAAACTTCCTTTTTATTATTGAAATAAAAACTGGTCTAAGGGTCATTTCTTTAGTGCGCATTTAAGGTTATTAGTTAATCGGAAAATAGTTAAAATTTGACTTACAATGCCTCATTCTTGTGTCAAGAATTTTGTAAATACCGCAGAGCTTCCGGGGAGCCGCTGGGACATTGGCCCTGACCCCATTAAAGCCCTTGGGGAACGGTTAACAACTTGGTATCCCCTAGCATCGGTTAAATGCTAAAAATATTTCTCCGCCTCGGACCGCGATTAAGCCTTCAAACCTTGGTGAAAGATCAGCCATCTCCAAAGGGAGTCAGTTTTTTTTTACGTACAGCTGGCTTTTTTGCTACCCTGGGTCGGACCCACAGGTAAAAAGTAACGATGTATGTGTAGGTCCACCCTCTATTTGAACATGTGTTTGTGTTATTGTCGTTTCATTCGTAGCAATACTATGCTATAACTGGGGGCGTTTGCACAACCCTATTCGGTGAAAGGGAGCAGTGAGCTGAAAAAAGGTTGGGAACCACTGGTATAGATGATGAATATTAACACACTTACGAAGAAAAAACATTCCGAAACCCGCTTGTTAGTCCTCCACCCCTTTTGCTGTACCAATCAGGGGGTCTAATGTCACCTCGTTTCACCTATAATCTCCCTCCCTCCCATTTTCCATTGCTGGAAGCTGTTCATCTGGATTTTCGTCAAAATAAGTAAAATTATAAGGTGCTCGGCGTCGTACTCTATAGTATCATTTGCATGTCGGGTAATAAGCGTCTTGCCAGTGCCTCATTTTATATAATTAACCCAGAGCTTCCATGAGGCCCTATACCGGTGTCTGCCAGCCTTCTGTATCCTTTTATAATGCACAATGAAGCAAAGGAAAAATTTCGTTTCAGTCCAAGGATGTTTCTGTGGACTCCAAACAGGTATTTTTTGTGTAAAACTTTCCCCCAATTGAAGGCAGTAAAGTGGCCGAAAGGGGGCTTCAGAAAGTTTGTTGACAACATACCCTTCTCTTCGACAACATGCTCTCCTCTTTCACCTAACCAAAAATTAGAATTCACTAAATTATGAACATTTCTAACCATATGATCAGTTCAAAAATATTCCAAAGATAGCATACCCTTCATACCCTTCTCTTCGACAACATACTCTCCTCTTTCACCTAACCAAAAATTAGGATTCACTAAATTATGAACATTTCTAACCATATGATCAGTTCAAAAATATTCCAAAGATAGCATGTTTTCCATCTAGGCAACCTTAAATTAACAAAAATTTCACTGCCCCTCCCCCTAGACCCTCCCCTAGGACGGCACCTTTATGTAGTTACAAGGAACGATCCTCCACTGCTCTACATAGCAGGGACGGGTAAAAAGGTACAACATACGCAAACTTGGAGATTTAATTGAGGTGACATTACGACGTCATCTGTGGTCTCCCCCATCACCAAATCCTGGCGACGCCACTGCTTAGATTTTATACGCTTGGTACTGTATACTAATGCCATATTTCTATCACCTTTTTTCCCCTCGGGGACGTAGCTCCTTTGGGAAGCAGAACTCTTTCGGAAGTAACGTTTGGTTTCGCCCTTTGGCTCTTCGCCAGAGAGTCAAGTGGAGAAAGCATTCCCATCACCCCCCCCCCCTTCGATCATTGCTAATGTACTTGTGTTCTATATTTAAGTGGGGTAGTCTAAGCATGATAGTGGTAAATGTTCAGAATGATTGTGATATTACGAGACGTAGACGTATGAGACGTTGTATGTGTATCAGGCGCGGATCGGTGGGGCTTTTTCGGTCTCAGCCCCCCCCCTTTCGCCACGTCAACAATAACAAATACGCGAAAATTAGCAAAATGTTAATCTAGGAGAATATGCAAGGGGGCTTTCAGTAGCCCCCCCCCCCTTTCAAAATGTCTGGACCCACGCCTGTGTATAAATTGTTGAAAGATTACAATGACGTTCAGTCAAAGGGATTTTAAAACCTTTCTTCGTCGTAAGAGCCAAGTAGGCTCAGAATAGCTAGGGCAGGAATGCCCACCCAGTTGATCGCGGTCTACTGATAGACCGCGGACCGATCCCAAGTCGACCGCGAGGGTGCAGGAAAAAATGAAAAACTAAAGTTTTCTATGTGTGACTGTGTGACAGTGTATGTTTTGTAGATCTCGGGAAGATGGCTACTTGAAAAGTAGATCTTGAGTCGAAAAAGGTTGGGCACCCCTGATCTAGGGGGTAGTACAAAAAGGGAATCTGGCCGTACTTTACCTGTCTGTTTAATAGGCTACAGTATCGACCTTAGAGAGATTTTACGAGGTTAGTATTTTAACCGATTCTATATGGATCTTATGCATATGACGTCAGAAAACAGAAAGCCCCCATGAAGGCACTCTCGTATGATTACAACTTAAAATTAACACCAACAAATGCAGATAGCTTATTTGTGTACAGTTAGGATACGCGTGTAGTTTTGTGCACTCGCGTGCTAAGTCTACTTCGTGAGTGAAGTGGGATTTATTTTTTACCGACAAAATGACGTCGCGAGACGTCAGTGCGCAAGGTCTATTGGTAATTGTATGTCGTGTGCCCACTACATCTTCAACTGATTGTGCATTAGGAAAAGCCAATTTTCAGTTACAATGACGTATAAACGTAAGCAGTTCCACAGTAGATAAGAGTAAACCGATACTGAGAATCACACCAACGACTCTGTAAAATACTCTTTTGTTCTTGAACCGTTTTACTCTTTTTGTGTCGAATTCTCAATGACAGAAAATACACCGCCAGCCATAACTTGTCCGGGATCTGTGTCGGTCCGGTCTTTTCAACAAATTGAAGGAAATTTTGTGTCTTGGGATGCTCCAATTTGCACTGATGTCGACCAACCAGGAATTAATCTCGCGTCGACGTGTGAGCCAGCTTCAGGCAGCTTCTTCCAAGGATTGGGAACGACTGTAGTAACATGTACATGTAGTGACAACCAAAGGGCAACTGATACTTGTACCATTTCTGTGACGATTACTTCTTTCACAGATGGTATGTTTTCAGAGGCGTCTTCAATCAATACCCTCGCCAGCCACCTGCCCCTCCCTTTCCATGCCGTCTGCGGCTGTTTAAGGTATATAGATTACAGGAGCAATGCGTTCTCACATTTTGTGCACCAAAGTTTTACTTCCCCCGACTACTCCCCCTCCTCCATTTTTGCAATCCTGGCGGGACAAATGTATGTTTTCAAAGTTTCGTGTTCTCTGTAAAGTTCTTGACAAAACACAGATATTGTTTGCTTACATCAGACAAATAGGGGCAGTCGCGTATCCAGAATTTTTGAAAGGGGCATTTGAGCTTGACCCTTTCCTCAGAGAGGCACAAATTTTCTGCTGCTCCAAAGACACGGCGAAAGTGCGAAGCGCCTGCACCTGCTCCCCATGGGTTCGCCGTGCATCGCACTGCTTCTGAAGCGGCCAGGGGAGGTTCTACATTGTGCACAAAATCGGGCGATAAAGAAACATTTCACCGTCTTGAAATATCATTGGGTGTATTTTTTACACTCTTAATGCAAAGAGTGAAATTCACTCCAAAAGAGACTATAGTTTGGGACCACTCCTAGTAAGAGTGAATTTCACTCGGGGTGGAGTGAAAATTCACTCAAAGTAGAGCGATATATCATTCCACTCCACCCCGAGTAGAATTCACTCTTACTAGGAGTGTTCCCAAACTACAGTCTCTTTTGGAGGAAATTTCACTCTTGTGCATTTAGAGTGTAACAGATCACATAATCGACACTATAGCTATATTATTTTTATAACAAGATTGAACTAAAGATGCACGGGGATAATTGCTGGACAGAATCACTGGTGTATGCAGAAACCAGTTCAGCTTTACTTACACTGAAATATGTTTTGGATATGTAACTACGAATGCGCGTTATGCAGTGCACAGCGAGAGCAAAGCCCACAACAGGTGGTTTCCAGGGGCTCGCATTAGGCCTAGGGTGAGGTCCATGAGCAAATTTCGGAGTGGCACATAGGGTGGAGTATCGGAAAGCTCCTGAGTTCAGTATTTCAGATGCACAGAAAGACTTTCCCACGAGGTAGATTGTGTTGTCCTTTTCTTGATTTTAGGTAAGTTATGCATTTAGGAAACACTCTTTTGAGCACAAAGTTAACATTGTCGATGGTCTGTATTGGAATGACATTAATATTGCACAGGGCTTAAAGTGAAGGAAGTATAAGGCAGTACTTGGAGGACATGGCCTACATTAAAAGGCGATGTGTCAAATAAAGTGCGCGAATAGTATACGCCTAATTCATATCGAAATTTAAAAAAACAGTATTATGTACTATGGGAACGATATTCAGCACGACAGAGTGGATCCCTAGTCACGAGCGATGAGAAATGAACTATCTGATATTTCATCAAGCCCGTAACCAAGGATGTGGTACGTAGGAGCAGGGGGACGAATCTCCCAGCAAAATTTTTGCCCTTCCCAGAAGATCAAAAAGTACCATTGCCTCAATGCATTTTAGTATATCTCGCACCTAGAAAAAAAAAGCATTCTCCCCCCCCCCCCCCTCGAAGCTATCTCGTTCCCCTTCAGTGTATTGTCTGGCTACGGGCCTGTATTTCATACTGAGCAAACGTGCAATTGATAGAGTGAAAAGTCAGAAAATATTGCCCATCAATAAGGTGACCAACACGTTTTGGAGGGATCCCCGTGGCAGGTAAGTAAGCCTAGTCAATGGGGCTAGTGTGCAATGTCGCCAGAAAAATCCCCCAGAAGAGTTGTTACAACTAGTATTGCTACAACCAGTAAATTGCAACGTATCTTATTACCCCAGAATATCCCTTCCCTGGAAGCTATCTCAACCCCCTTCAACACCTTGCCTGGCTGCGGCCCTGCCCGTAATGCCCTGTCCCATGTTTGTGTGTAATACTTCAAGATTTGTATGATAAAATGCTCAATGCAAGGGTATTTGATTCAGATTTTAATCCACCCTTTGACTCTTGTGAAGGCCCATCAGAAGGATGGATGAAGCTACGTGGGGTCGTAATGTATAGAGCTTTGGAACTATAGTTAAATGTAAATCTATCTCCAGGATAAATGATGTAAGTATGTACCATCAATGCCCAAAAATGAGTCATAAATACTTAAGCAATGATTTACTTCAGTTCCTTCCCTTCAGATATTATTCATTAATTATATTATACATTATTATTTTAAGAATATATGCATCCCTTTTAGTGGTGGACACCTGGGGAACAACATAACAACATGTTTGTGTGCATTTCTCCGGTCCCCTCCCTGTAGATTCTCAAAGGTAAAGAAATGTTTATGTAATGGTTTCCACATTCTTGTGTCTAATATTCCATTACAGTAAATACTCTGCCAGTCGTAACATGTCCTGGACCAGTGTCGGTTCAATCTCTCCCCAATAATGTTGGAAACAGAGCAACCTTTCTTCCGACCTGTACTGACTTAGACCAATCAGATGCAAGCCTCGATCTGACTTGTTCACCTGCTTCAAACAGCTTCTTCCAATTGGGGACAACTCCAGTAGTATGCACCTGTACAGACAATCAAGGGGCAACTGATACTTGCACCATCTCGGTGACGATAAGCCCAGTCGGCCAAGGTACTTTTAATACTCATTTGATATAAATTCATTCTGCTTTTTAGTAATGTTACTGAGAACGAAAATACATCCACGCTAATTTTTCTCACCCCTTTTGATTTTCTGAATAAAAGAAACCAAGTTTTACAGAGCCACTTGAGAAGAATGCCTTGCGCGAACATTACGCTATCAAAAGACGTGAAGGTAAACATAGCAAGACACCTAAAAGTGGGTTTCAAAGTCACTGTGATGTAAATAACTAAGGGGGTACCGGAGGCACAATCTTCCTTAGTCTTAAAAGCCTCTTCCTCTAGGCATCGTTCACCCAGTTACACCCACTGGAAATCATGGTATTTCTTTTTTGAAAGATCCCCCATTAAATAGCGCCGATGCAGTATCATGGGCTGCAAAGTACAACTGCTTTGTTCTGCTTTCGTGTCTCTGCAACATCCTTTATTAAGCGGAGTCACCGTATATGAATGGCTCTTTGGCACCTATGAGACCTTGCTATTACTTACTCGAAAGGTTTGCATTCTGTTGGCTGTATAGTGTCCAGCGGAAACTCTGAGAGTGGACCATGCGGTCAGGCCTCTCAGGAATATGAGGCGTTTACGACGCTGTTATTATTGAGTGGCGTTTTCAGTCTAGGATTTGCAAAATATAACCACTCCCTCAATTTTAGGTCCAGTAATAGATCTTATGCATATGGTGTCAAAAAACATAAAGAGCGTCCTTCACTGGAGGCAGGTGCGTATTATTACAACTTACAGCCACATGTGCAGACAGCCGATTCGTCTACCCATCCGATACGCAAACAGCGAAATGTGCTGCGATTTGAGGGCGGGAGCCGCACAACAAATGGCTTGTAGGTATTTCTATGCAACCGCTTTCACAGAAACTTTTTTAATGCGATTTCGGTGTGAACGATTCAATAAACGCACCGAAAGTATACTACGGGTGTGTATGAATTTCCGTGCTGCGTGCAGTGCTTCATTGTTTGCCTCCAAAATGACGTCGTTTGACGTCGGTACATAAGATCTATATAGCTTTGTGTTTGTGTCCAGAGAAATCCTAAGCTAAAGCTTAGGATTTCTCTCTTTGTGTCGCCAATTGCAACATATAATCAGGTGACCAGTTCCCATATGAGGCCCATTAAATTTTGCACCCCAGATTCATTAGGGGCCCATGGGCAAGCCCATATGCCCATATGACCCATATGGGATGGTTCAGGGACCCATGTGGGGCAGTTGCCCACATGGGCCCAGGAACTATCTCTTATGGGTCATATGAGCTGGCCCATATGGCCCCTTATGAATCTTGGGTGCAAACTCATATGGGTCCCATATGTTTGCCCATATGGGGCCTCTAAGGAACCCATATGGGAATATTACCTGGGTTGTGGTATTCTTCGAAACTGGAGTTTTGGACGTTTTTCTTCAAATTCTATCTGTGCTGAATTGCACCTGATGCAACTGTTCGTGAGTTGACATTTATACTTCATTGTCCCCATGGCCTTTTTTATTTTCTTTTGCCACAAAAGGGGTTTTCTGCACTTCAGTTACTGCCTGCTGCCTGTTACTGCCCTCTGCCTGTTCCGTTACTTGTTCTAAATTTCTGTCATCCTACAGTTCATGATAACATTAAAATACAGGTTGTGCAGAAGCCTTTTTGTATGTCCTCGTGCAATAAGAAGATACAAAGAGCTAAAGGAATGAAGTTTTCCAAATCTAGTCTGTGTCAATTCAATTGTATTTAGACACATAAGCTTTATTGTATGTCATTACAAGGGTCAAAACTGTCCAGAACTATGCATTTAATGTAAAGGAGACGGGAAGTAAAACAGCTAGTAGTTTTAGTACAGCCCCGATAAAAGCTACGTTTTATTTTTCAGGAGGCGTTTGTGACGGTAACCCGTGTTTCCCAAACGAGTGTCGTGTCTCTCTTCTGTCTGGACCCGACCGTTACACTTGTCACTCCACGACGGGAGCGCCATGCCCCGAAAGGTAGGTCCTTTATATATCTGATTAGCTGAATCATTTCTGACACGTGATAAAGATTTCTAGGGACTTATTCCAATATACCCGAATGTACCCTTAACGCCAGTGAGTTGTACCTCTTCCATAGTGTCTATACTGAGTTAAATCCTGGGCCTATGTCACTTATTGTACTTATTATCATACCGGGAGTATGTAAACGGGTTATAGGCCTAGACAAGTACTCAAAATGACATGGTCTAAATAATTTAATCCATTCGGGTGCACAATATACCCAATTTTGGAAGCTGTCCAACGTTCCTATTTCCAACGTTCCTATTTTGGCTCATACTAGAAGATTTTTGTCCAGGGGGTCCTCGGCGTGTTACTGAAAAGCTGTATTTATTGATGGCGCATGTGAAGTTTTGAACAGAGCCACATAAAACATGTCATATACGTTGCCTCCACAGCCACTCTTCAATGTATTGCCCCAGCGTACATTGATAAATGTAAATGTAAATAAATTCAAACCTCCAAGTGGGTTAAAGTGCAAGAACAAGATTACTCTATACCGATACATGGTATCTAAATGTGAATATTTTCACCATTTTATGTGTTACGATGGTAATATTTCGCCCTCTAACTCTCTTGCAAGCAAACCATATAACTAGGGCCATTAGCGGCTCGCCATGGGGGCACGGGGGCACTTGCCCCCCAAAAGAGTTTGCAAAGCATGATCTTCAATTTTCCAAAAAAATAAATAAATAAATAAAACATGTAATTCGAGATGCAAAGGCCCTCCCTTTTTATTGACTCGGTTCAAAATTAAAGAAGTGAATAACTTTCCAATGCAATGCGAAGGTTAAACATTAATAAAGTGCTTTCAAAACGACATGTTTTCGGCGCGCTTGGCGCGCGTTTTCTTAGTGGCTTGTTTGCTACTATATGTACTTCAGACATCACAAATGGACCTACCATTAGTGCGAGCTAAGGTAATCAAAACAAATGATCACGCTGTGATATTTGTAATCTGATTAGCTTAGGCATCATATATAATGCCATTTACAGAGTGTAACGGTAATGCTGGAGTTAAATGCCCATAGAGCTTTCGAGATCACTAGATACACAACCCATTAGCCGTGCTGATTATCATCCACGACTAAAAGTAGTTTTGCCCGGGTGTCACCTGGCCAGATTAGCATAGGTATCTGTCTACAAAAAGTTGTAACGGGCATGTAGCCTAAACTTATTGACTGTGTTCCAAATTGGCAGGGCCGTTGGCCCACAATCGGTCTTATGACTGTCAAATGGCATGTTATAGGCTAAGCAAAAGGTTCTCCACCTCTGTGCTAAAGTATACCCGGTATACTTTAGCACAGTCCTTTTCAGTTGATTTAAAATAAACACACCAAACAGTAATTCTAAGCTCAGTGTGGTGAGACTTTTTGGCCTAGCTATTTGTATATATAGGATGAGACGTCTTTCTGAGTTAGGGGAATCCCCCTTTAAAAGATTTCGTTTCGGAACGGTACTGAGATCCAAAATAGTGCTATCATTTCTTCGTTCTCAACTGTCTTCAGTGCTCGAAATTTTCGTTAGTTTCAGAAAACAATCCAGAAAACCAACATTTTATGGCCTCTTGGCAAAGCTGAATATATATTATGATACAATGAAAGAAACAACAAAATATTTAAAGGTGGGGCTTATTTTATACAAATGAATCAAGCCGCTTTGCCCATTTCACCTGCCTCTTACTCCCCCCTATGGAGTAGCGATCGGCTGATATGGTTGTATTTTTATTTTTAAAGTAGTCAGCTCATGACTGACTGCCTGAAATGGTTTTTGAAGAGCTCTTGAAAACTACATGGGGCATCGCTGTAATACTCCTATTGTACTTTCCGGAGGTGACCATTAATATAGCCGGGGGGGGGGTCTTCCGAATTTCTTAGAGCCTCCCATGACTAGGGTGTTAAATAGAACATGGATCTCTTCTTTGATTGCCTAAATTTTTCTCATTCGCACTTGAGGAAATTGAAGGGCAGGGCTTTAACCAAGGGAAGAGATGCAATTTAGATTGCAGTTGCTTGTCTAATTCATATATAAATGTTGTAATTTAACAAGATATACAGGATAATTCTTAATGTAGGGATGATTTCTAATGTAGAAAGAAATAAGTGCTATTTAGCACTTGTTTCTTTCTAACACATAAGCGTGGTCAACCAGAGCCATGTTAGTTAAGAGTTGATTGATTTTAAGTTTCAAGTTGATTGGATTTATATAAAAGGAGCATTTCAGTGGCGTAACTCAATGGGGCGATCACCCCCTTCACCCCCCCCCCCCTTCCCGCAAAGCCAGTCCAAAGTCCCTGTCGGAAATTTGGGCACCTTATGTGAAGGGTGCTCACACAGAAATAGTAGCCAAAGTTGAAGGTTATGTGTCGGAAAAGTTTGGTCTTTACCCCACCCCATCCCTTCAAATCCTCTAGCTGTGCCATTCAAAAAGCTGGCTATATATATATATATATATATATATATATATATAGCCAGCTTTTTGAATGCGTCTCTAAACGTATATACATATATATATATATATATATATATATATATATATATATATATATATATATTTATATATATATATATATATATATATATGTATCTATAAACAATAAATTGAGTCGGACTAACACATAATATATTATCTAAATCACGACAAATTTTTTTCGTGAAGGAAACATGCCTTCACTCTCAGGCTCGGATCCGGGGACCCGGGGGGGCCTGACCCCCCCCCCCTTTGCCACGAAAAAAAAACGAAAGGAGAAAAAAAGAAGAAAAAGAAAAAAACAGAAAAGGAGAAAGAAAAATTAAGAGCAAAAATGAATAAAAGTGTCTAAGAACGTATTTAAAGTATAAATTTCTGTAGGGGTTGGGTGGAGCTATAGCTGGATTATCTCTTTATATATCTTTCAAAGTGGTTGGCGACGTAAGGAGCGCTACAATGTTCGAAAACAGGTGAATAGCTGAGTAATGATCCTTGACTTAAGATCTAAATAAGTAAACTTCGTGACATATGTAGTATGGGCTCGGCTAGCTGCACTGAAATTTAGTAACAATGTTGTGTTAAAGAGTGAAATTTTTTGTAATCTAGAGGGATTGAGAGGCAAAGTTTTCGCCATACAGACCTTGCAGAATGAATACATAAGACAAGATGTCAGGTGACGTGCTATTGTGCACAGTGGCACCAGCTGTTGCAGGCAAAGTAGCGGCGTGCATACCCCATTCGATTTCAAAACTGTCTGAAAAGTTTTAAAATGAACTCAAAAGGCTTTTAAGCTACAGACAGTGGCGTTGGCACAGTGGACAATGGGTGACGTGTGTCCCCCTCCCCCATCGATTCTTGAAAGATTTTAAAATGGTCCCAAAAGTCGTTTAAGCTACAGATTTCTGTGGAGGGTGTAGGGTGAGATGTATTTTGATGACTGGTTTATTTGTTCTAACCATTTTCTTTCACAAACTGTTCTCAAACTATCATAAGTTTTGGAAATTCTTGACAAATTCCAAATTTTCGCACGCTCCGCTAGCGTCAAGCCTTGTGTCAGAGTTGTCCTTATTATCAATAGCTTTCGGTAACTACTCACGGGGGAATAAAGGAGCAAAAGTGCTTTTTAAGAATTCTCAGTCAGAAGATTCGGTTCTGAATAGCACAGGTTGGTGGGAAAGTGACAGTGTCCGACGCAGGTTCTGAAATGCAGGTTTTGTCATGAGCTCCCGGGAGGCTCTATCGCTATCCCGTAAGTTGTTTTGAGTATTAAAAGGAGGAATATTTTCAGGAATTTTTTGGTTGATTTAGAAGAATATTCTCTTGAGAACCTATATATCATTGGAAAGAACAAAGATGGGGGATTTGAATGCACATTTTATTTTTGTAAAATAATCCCATTATGTATGCAAATATGCAAATTAGATGACGTCATACGGTTTTTCATAAAAATCGTATAAAACCGATAAAAAAAATACAGACTACTATTTTTTTGTAATTTATGGTACAGGAGATTATTTTGCTATCTTTTTTCTTTCATTTGATACCAAATTTGAGGGAATTGGACTAAAAATGAGGAAGATATGACCATTTTACTTTTGCTACACTTTTGCTATACAGCCCACACTGAACTCACGCACACTGACCTATATGACCTCTACACAGAACGCTATGGCTCGCTGCATGGGCTTTGTAAGGTAGCTCTAAATGGCCAGTTTAGTGAGTAGAAAAGTTGGAGGGGTGTTGTGGGTTATAATTTTTGATATTGGGAGGGGATTTTGGGGTCAGAAATGCATGTTTTGGGTCAAAATTTACGCATTTTTGAAAACCGAGTATGTTTGGACCTTTGAACCTCTCTAACTCACCCTACCCTTGTCAATTATGCATAAATGTTGGTATTTTTATGTACGAAATTTTGTAAAGAACATTTTGGTGTTTAAATGAAAAAGATTGGACTTTCCGTTGTTGAGCTAGGAGTTTTTATTTTTTGGTTGATTTCGGGCCTGAAATGTCGATTTTTGACCAAAAATGACGCATTGTTTTGAAATTCGACTTGAAATATCTCTGAATTCCCTATACCTGGCATCTAATCACCTCTCATGATGTTTCTTTAGGGTCTAAGGTATTCAGAGAAAGTATAGGGAGTAAGATGACCCTTTCCTAAGGGCCTGAAATGACTCCTTGAAAAATTTAGGGCATTTTTACCAATTTTGGCATTTTTGGGGGCATTTTTTGAATGTAAACAACTCTTTTTTGGTATTTTGTGAAAAATTTTCAGTATACAACCCCCCAAAAAATAGTAGCATTTGATAGATCTATTTGTTGGCTTTATTTTGATGGTTAAATGAAGGCTGGTGCTGTTGCAAGACGAAGTTATGAATTTTTGAAAATGCCAACTCAATTTGCGTGACACAGTCACGCACCGTACGGCATAGAGCTATACTGTTCTCTGTCAACCTTGGATATCCTTTTAAAATGTAAAGGAAAAATTTTATTATAGTCCAACAATGTTTCTGTGGACTCCACGCAGGTATAATTGCGTGTACAATTTTCCCATGGACGTGGATCATGGGGGACGGGGGAACGCGTCCACCTCACTTTTTGGAAGGGGGACATCGTCAAAAAGTCCCCCCTCACTTTTTCAAAAATGGTAGAACAGACTGCAATTATGCCTAGGAAAACGAAATTTTTAGAAGAAAAATAACCTAAAAATCGCACACTTTTGTTGCACCAAATCGCATCTGAGGGCATTGAGTTCTAGAAAAATTTCCCTTAGACCCCTCCCCCATGCCGAAGATCACAAAACTTATTGCCTCCCCGTGACGCAAATTCTGGCTACCACCAACTGCTTCTTCCACGCCACCAGGACGGCGATTCGCAAATGAGAAAAAGTCCCCCCCCCCCCCCCACACACACACACTTTTGGAGATGGATCCACGCCCATGATTTTTCCTGGGACTTAAGGAGGTTTGAAGACAATATGTTAACCGTCTCTTACTCCCCTTTTTCACCCGAACAAAAGTTAGAATTCACTAAATTGTGGACATTTTCTAAGCATACAATCACTTTAGAATGACCCAAAGATACCACCATTTTGCATATAGGCCCCCTAAAACTAACAAAAATTTCTTAAAGGGGAGGGTAAACCCCTTCCTGGGATTGCACTCTCATGTACTAATAAGAAAAGGCTCTCCCACTCTTGTATAGATCGTATACAAAACCCACTGCCTAAAAAGGCACGGTTTAGCAGTTATCTGCGGTTCCCCAAATCACCAACTCCCGCCGGCACCATCGGTCACAGATTTCTGAAGGGTATACCCTTCACAAGTCCATGAAGAAGGTGATATATCATCTCTCCTCCCTTATGGATGTAAGGTTGTGAGAATCCTGTTGGTCCCCCTTTTCAGTGTACAATTAATGCAGAGCTCCCGGGGTTCTACCATAAGCCAATTATTCGTGTGCATAAACGTGATTTCAGAATCAGCATTGTAAGGATGTAAAACAACTGATATTTATTTTTTCACCCTCCTCTTCTTATGAGAACTGAAAACTTAGTATCGAACCCACCTTCTAATTGATAGAAACACATAAAGGAAATTGACACCGTTAGTCATAGCAATGTTTTAAATGTAAATTCAAATTTTCGGCGCGCTTCGCGCGCAATTGTTTCATCTGACGTCCTATACCCGAATACCGTATAACGAAAATAAAACACTCATTATGGCAAAAATCATTTCAAGTTACCTACACGGGCTCATTTTGTTGGCGTGTAAGTTTTATGATAACTAAGATTCTCCGTAACTTCTGCAGGTACATATAGTAACTTATACTGAGCCATACACATCAAATTCCATGCAA
This sequence comes from Holothuria leucospilota, assembly GCA_029531755.1. Taxonomy (NCBI): domain Eukaryota; kingdom Metazoa; phylum Echinodermata; class Holothuroidea; order Aspidochirotida; family Holothuriidae; genus Holothuria; species Holothuria leucospilota. Next base: position 39,699,023 of record CM055982.1, read on the forward strand.
CATGGAAAGGTATAAACTGGAGCTGATTTCTGTGCTCTTAAAATGCAATATTGCGAGAGCTTCCGGGGGGCTTCGCCCCCTGGACCCCCACCGGGGCTCTCCCTGGACCCCGCCAGGGGCCCTAACGCGGGCCCCTGGACCCCACGCTTAGGGACTCGCGCTTCGCGCTTGTGTTGCACCTTCGGTGCACATGAGGTTTTCCATCTTGCCCCCCCCCCCTAAAAATTTCTGGATCCGCACCTGTTCACTCTTCAGGTGATTGAGTGCGACTGAAGAGTACATAATGAACAAGAAAAAGTAACAGGTGGTCTATTCATGTATTAACCTGGGTCTTAAATCTTGTGTGCGTGTGTTTGGAATGTAAGAGAAACTTATTTGAGTGTCTGCATTTGGACATTAGTTCAGAACGCTTACTGAGGGAAGCATCTAGAGGCTTGTACATTAAATAAAACTTTTCGTATAGGCATAGATTGCATCGTTTGGCTGTAGTATTGTAAGGTTTAGCACGTTTTAGTATTTTCCATTTTATGTCGAAGTCGATGTCTTGATCTTTTAGTGACCAGATGTGCTTACTCAGTTCTGTTGTGTTTCTCTTGTTTGGGTGGGTAAAAGAACTCTTATGGTTATTATAGCGGGCTTTAAATTCTGTGGAAGAGATGCCGATGTATGTTTGCTTGTCAGAGGTTGCCTTAGGTATGACAGTTGCCTGGTAGACTATTCCTTCTTCCCGGCATTGGCCGTCATGCTCTGTATACCATTGAGCACTTTTCTATGGATGCATTATATCTTGTTCCTATATATATATATATATATATATATATATATATATATATATATATATATATATATATATCTATATATATATATATTTATATTTATATATACGTGTAGAGTGCTTTTGTGGGAATGCTATCCTCGACAATCAATACAGACCTACGTGGGAACAACCTGGATATCGTTGAACTCCAGAATGGTGAGGCCTATTTAGGAACACAGAGAACTTGATACAATCGATCCTGAACGTCATTTGAGGTCAAAGTAAACCTAATTCCCTGTCTTACTAAATTACAACGGGAACAGTTTATAGTTGAACTTGGGTTGACCTAACCAAAGCGTAAAGCCGAACGCACACGGACGACAGAAACGTGAAACACAAAACAGAAAACATGTTTCGTGTTTTCCCACGCTGACGTCCGTGTGCGTTGGACGAAAACAAAAAATAGCGAAACACTGGTTTAGCTAAACAATTGTTTCGCGAAACAAAGCAGTGCTTGTTTTGCGCAATGCTGTTTACTGTTCCGCACACGGACGTCAGAAAACACGGAACGTGTTCCGTGTTTTCTTTTTCGTGTTTCGCGTTTTCTGTCGTCCGTGTGCGTTCGGCATTGGAAACTTATTAACAATAGGGTATACAAAGTGCATTCGTAGGCTACTCCTACAAATCGTTCTAACGTGAATGGTGTTTGGCATCAGTTCTATTTGTTCGTAAAAGGGCATACCAATACCGGATAGGTCGCCGCATATGTGTGCGAACATGAGGGCATACCAGTACTGGATATGTCACCGCATATGTACTTTAAAGTAGCTCACGCGTCAATGCATCTACATTTTGTAATGGCGGGAAATAAAACAGGCTGTCTCCAATATGTTAATTTTCATTTTTTGGAATTTTCTATGTGACGTCACAATAGGGTAGTACCGAACAAGCCGATGAAAAAAGCACCACACGTATTCAGCAACGTAATCTGGCCGGGTTTGTTTTGCATCGACTTCGTGACCTTTGACCCAAATGCCCGTATCACTCCACCAACCCATACCTCTCTTCATGTGAGACTATATATTATTGGTGAATGAACCATCGAGGCTCGAAAATAATGGACGGAGGTCCTTAGCAGCTTCCTGATTCAACAGTTTTACGATTCACTTCCAATAAGACTGGGAAAAATTATTTTTAAAACGGTTAAGGTTCAATGATTTACAGCACGGTCGTTTTCGAAAACATTCGACTAAACAACATTTTATTATTTCCACAGATAAAGCGAATGGTGTTTTTGCGTACGCAGGGGATCCTGTAAGATCGTGGAATGCGGATGCCGTTACCTTCATATATTCGTCTTGGTTCTGTGGTTAAATCTGAAAATTATCCTTGGCATTCTTAGAGCATATTGCGGCTTTCAGAAAAAAGTTTTCATTAAGTTTCATCTAAGAATAAGTTTATTATTAACTGCACTGATACATGATTTCATGACTTATGTCAGTCTTCTTTATTGTGCTTTGTCTGTTTGTTTGTTTGTTTTTTTTTCAATTTTGTCACCGGTAATAATGGCCAAATTACATTCCTTTTCGTTTTGATATATTTGCTTTTAATTAATCACTGGTAATAATGGCGAAGTCGCATTCCTTCTCGTTTTAATATTTCCTTTTTTATTTTATTTTTGTATTTTGTCACCGGTAATAAAAGTCAAAAGTCTTTTCATCCCAAAAGTAAAGTTTTGCAAACAATGTAATATGTACAAATAAAAAGAACATTTGTTTCTCAGTACCTTGGTCAAATACATAGGTAAAAGAGACTAGAAATTCGTAACTAAATTTAGAAAGTTGGAAGTATGAAAACTTCCGGATAAGAAAACCTCTGCTTATTTTTAATTGTTCTCGCCCTTTGGCTAAGGTAATGTGCAGTATAGACCTTATGCATTGACGTCACACCAACGTCATGTAAGAGGACAGGCAGTGAAGCTATAGCTAACTAGATAAGATACATCATCATCATCACTTTGGTACACATACTTTACGCACGACGTAGCCTTCGCACGCGCGCATAGACTTTGGCGCGTGTGTTGGCGTATGTTGTATAATGCTACACACATACCTGAGCCGCTTTTGGTGCAGGGACGTCATATGCATTAGGTCTATATGTTATCCTTTCAGTCAGCCTGAAGTAGAGCCATGCTATGCAAGACAAATGTTAATAGGTTGTTAACTCTTCTTTGGCTAAGATCATATGTAGTATCTGTCCTTTTCAGCCAACTGAGAATAGGGCCACGCATGACAGACCGTTCATGTAGAGATCGGAGGGTCGAGAGGTTGGTCAATTAAGTTTGTTGCATTTCAAGGATGTACCTCCTTTAGAGAACAGAACACCTTCGGGAGTAACATTGTAGTAATAGCTCCCTGCTCAAACACTTAAGTGGAACTACTAGGCTATGACGTAAAATGGGATACTCCATTGACCAATACGAGTTCCCTAAATCATTGAAACTATCCTCGCCTTGTTTGTTTAAACCACAGCCTATATAAAATAGCATGTTGCTTTTTGCAATTATGAATTTTCAAACACTGAATCTCCATTTTACAGCAGTGCATTGCATGATGGGAAATCTGTGCATGATGTCATACAGGCACAATGTTTGAACGAATTTTGTGTTTTTTCATTATTTTGAAACATAAGGCAAACACTTTTACATTAGCAACGTCTTCTTCCACAAAATGCAATACCAATGTCTATAATCAGGAGTACTTAATCGTGTCACTGGTGTGGAGTTTCAAAGTGAAAAATCAAGGTAAAAAACAATTAAACAACATCGAAAGGTTTTGGAAGCAATGTGCCTGTACAACGCGATATATTGTTACCTTGAAGTAAATCAAAGTCTTTTTGGACAAGTGTAGCCTACATTGGAACAAAAACATCACGAGTTATGAACAAGCTTCTGGTGTAGGATTGATTGGCATATGATGAAAATATAGTTTCTTTTACTAAGAGTCCTTTTAAATTGTAACTGAAATATTCTTTTAATGAATAAGGAAATCTATAACAACAGAAGTAGCTTCCTGTGCTTACAAAATATTTCTTGAATTTTGATTTTCTATGTTTTATCATTTGAAGTTTTTAGATTGTCCTTTCGTGGTGCTTTCTATAATTGCAACCAGACTTGTAGTACCCGATTACATACTCGTGCTCGTACTTACGTACAGCTTTCTGTATTCGTACTCGTACTCATTGCTTGGTACGAGCCTGGTGTTCGTATTCAGAGTGCCTGACAATAGAGTACTCGCACTGGTATATGTATTCACGGCGTTGTACTCGCACTGGTACTCGGAGCCTCAAATTATCACTCTGATTACAATCACAGAATTTGTGTGCGTATATTTTCCCATCCTCTTCGCTATGAAATAAAGCAACTATCAAACATTGTCAATTTTCCCCTTTCTCTTTGTAATTTTGTTTACAGTTTAGAGCTATTCGATGTTCTTGTTAGTTCACAACATGGTCAGTCATATGGTAGACTGTCCTAACAATGCTTTTGCAAATGTTGAGGGACAGGAATGGTGCGAGATGGTGTGCAGGGAGACCCCCCCCCCTCGGTGTAAGGGAGCCTGACTAGATATGATAATATTAGGTATAACTTAATATATGTAGACCCCGATGGCGACCAGTCACCCGACAATTGACATGGTTTTGTTCTTAAGGAAGGATGAAGAAGACGCTTCAATTAGGCCTAATTAAAAACCTATCCTCTTTAATATTTCTCAATTAACACTCAAGCTTTCACTTTTCCAATTAAAACTCAAAATTTTTAGCCGCAGGAACGCGCCAAAAATTTCGGCATAGCCGTCTTTCCGTCAACCCATTGTAGGGGCTCCAGGTTTCCTTCACCGGGGAGTTTTGACCGGTAGGGTTAATCCTGACGCCACCACCATGACGGCGGCGGGAGGGGGACGTGGAACGTCATTTACTAGTTAGTATATGACTAGACGGTATGTTACAACGTTTTGTTTGCTACATCGTTCCTCAGACGAAAATTCCTGTTGACATCTGTTGTAATTTCAACAGGTTTGAACTGGTATTAACTTTTATGAACAGGCAACTTTCCAATTACCTGTTGGAGTGAATAAAGCCAACGGGTATCAACACGTAACCGAAATTAAAAGGTTCCTGTTGGTGCCTGTTTGTACCTGATAAAACCCTGCTGAAACCTGTTTACAATTGTTTCCAGGTAACCGTTGTACGTGTCCAAACCTGCTATACAGGTTTCAACGAGATTTTTCCCTGAGGGGAGGGTTGTAAATAAGTTACCTCAGGAACTCAACGCGTAATGTCTGGCTGAAATTCCGTATAGACACTGGTTGCATTGGAGTAAATCCAAAAATCCGTAGCAATTTGTATGATGGATTCAACACATCGTACACTTCACTATAGGTCTATTGAAAAAATCTTGACCACCATCGGTAGGCTGAATACGTTACAAAAGAACAGAAACAAAAAGAACAGAAACATGCGGCCTACACTGTCGGGAAGTCACATGACGGCCACATGGCTTATACAGAAAATGAAGTCAATAGGTTTATTCATCCAGTATGATCTCATTTGCCTGAACTGTGTTCCGTGCAATAGTGTACCATGATACCAATGCGACTACAACAGTGAATTCTTTTGTATACCTGAAATTAAGCCTATTCATGGTGACTTAACACTGAGATGGCAAAAAGCCAAATTCAAAGCTATAATAAATTCGTCACACATTCATGCATGTAAGCGTTGCCTAAACTTGTTGTAAGTGGTTAATAATGTTGGCTGTCCATGTACTCTTGGATGGTGCTATCGCAACTTAAAGGTTCCGTCGAGTGTTTCGGGCCGGGGTACTTTTATATGAGTTGAGCTTTTGTTTTAAAGTTATTGTATTGGCCAGAACTGCTTTCTACACCTTGTTTTCTTAGTAAAACCATATATAGCTACCCAAATGTTCTGCGAGCCGCTTTAATGCACGTCAAGGTCAGCCACATGAGAACCTACGTGCTAAGGACGGGTACTGCCGATTGACGCCATGTAAGTTCTTGCTCTCAGTAAATGAAATGATTGGTTGATCATTTACATTTGTAGTATCTGTTCCTTCATCCAGTCTGGAACAGGGCCATGGATGATAGACCCATGATGAAAGGGTGTGATTGCTAAAATGTTAAGTCATAATCTCCTACCAACTTGAATGTAGCTCCTTCCCCGAAGGGGGGTAGAACTCCTCTCAGGGTAAACATTCGGTTTGGCCCTTAGTCTTCCAGTCAAAGGGACTTTTTGGAAAACAAAAACAGAGAAGGGTGTGGTGCAGAGGCGGACTGAGCAGTCGGGCAACCGGGCACTGCCGGAGGGCCCACACAGATAGGGGGCCAACCCTGCCATTCGAAAATTTTAATGAAAATAGGAAAATTCGGAAAGCGAGGGAAATAACAAATCGGAGAAAATAGGAAATCAGCTTAAGCTCGGAAGTTTCTGACCTCTTTAAAGATGCATAGCATTAATGAGTTGGCAATTACCTATGTGGGATAGGTGGTAGCCATTATAAGTAGTTTCGGTGAGGGAAAGCTGATTCAGGTTGGGAAGGAGGAGGGCCCCATACCCATTTTCCCCGGGGGCCCAGTTCATTGTCAGTCCGCCCCTGGTGTGATGCCGAAATAACGACGTTATTCACAGCTACACTACGTTTCACCTCATTTTGTTTATTTCATTCTTGACTCTTGTACTGAACGCACCGTACATATTAGGTGTATGACTGGGTGCTTCAACCTGCAAACACAAGAACACCGGTAAATGAATGGCTTTGTCAGTCTCACTCAAAGCAAAGTGAATTACTGTAACTAAGAAACTTGTAGCTGGCATAACTGTACAATCATCATATAGTTGACACACATAAACGAAAACCTAGACCCCGGCAGGCTAAACAAACAATACAACAGAACATCCATGTCTGTTTCCTGCTGTCAGCATAACCATTTACCTTCTTTCTCAAAAATAATTGGAAAAGATAAATCCTGGCTGATAACCCGAAAAGCGACAAAGATACAATAACCCATTAATTTCATCAAAAGAAGTCTCGTAGGACCATGGAGCTCAGCCAGGGTTGTTCCCGTTACACTTTGAAAGTAACTCGTTATGGTTACAGTTAATTCCGTAAAATTGTAACTCGTTACAGTTACTAGTTACAATAATGTTGAAAAAGTAACTAGTTACAGTTACTTTCGACTGAAAAGTAACTAGCTACATTTCAAAAGTAACTATAGTTATTTCAAGGTGAATATACGGTACCTGAAGTGGAGGGGGCATAATTAGATAGTAAGAAGGGGGCACATGAGACGACCGACACCTCATTTGTGCCGGTTATCCTAAGGAGCCCCCTGTGGGCTGGGGGTTGTAGAATATGCCCACGGTATTTCCCGCCGGTCGTAAGAGGCGACTAAAGGGAAGGACTTGAACTGTATTTAAACTTTGCTTGACACTACATAACACATTTGTGTTGATGTGTCCTTAAATCCCATCTAACTAACTAACTAACTAAAGTTATCCTAAGGTGTTCCCTAAAGAAAGTCAATGATACCAGCTGATCTTCAATGGGCATTCTCGCAGAGGCTCCTAACGCTCATCATGAAGCAGCGAATCATGATACTGTGTCGGAGCTTACGCAAACTATTTGTTAGACGAATATGGTTATAACCAAAACTTTTCCAGTTACGACAGTACTTCTATGAGGGTGGAAATCTTTATACTCCCAGCACACTCGGCTAATTTAGAGAGGATAGCGGCTATGCCGGAAAGGGTGAGAGCGTTGTTTCAGCAGTAATTAAAGTCTTCACCCCTCAAGGGCATAAATATGGTATAATACGAGGATGAATACATTTGTTAACAGTAAAATTTTAAAACCTCACCGCTAAGGTTGGGCTAAGTGATATTTCCGCATAAATTTCAAGTTTCACATTGTGTCGATATAAAACAATGCATAGAAATGGTGATACTATGTAGTTTATACATGCAGACCATGTGCCCATAATTCACTTTCCCTTTACAATAGGTGAAGCTTTAAGTCGGACACTTCTCTTTCAATTAGGTTTGTTAGGATACTTTTAACGCCATTGACCATTTCAATATTCTGCTGTTTTTTATATTAACCTTACTACTATTACAGTTTAAGGAGTTACGCACATTGAAAAGAATATGATATAGCCTAAATTCATACGTTTGATTCACCAAATAAGGACACCCGGATAAATAGATACATAACTGGATGCATTGCACGGTGTTTACCGACGCTTGGCACCGTATAATTTACTGGACTCCAACGAACGAGTCCGGATTCGGTTAGCTTAATGCCGGTCTCAAGAGCGTTTTCTAGATTAGGAATTTGCCCGGAAAAGAATCAAAATGTTTACAGAATGTGATGTAACTGGACTTGGACTCGGACTCGGAGTTCATTCCAGCCGAGTTCTTAAATATGAAAGTTACATTAAAAGTGTTTCAAGTTCCATTTGTGCACAAATATACAGATAGTATTGTCACACATGATCAACTAAATTACCGAGGAGGCCAGACTATGGAAGTGAGTACAAACGATGACTTTATTAATGGTGGACATGTACGATAGAATTAAAGATCTGTATGGTTGATATGCTATACATTGGCAAAAAGACATGTCTCGAAAGTGGTGCCATTGGAATCCGAACTGGCAGGAATTTGAGGGTAGTGTCATGCTCGCATTTAGCTCCGACTCGGACCAGGTGGACTCGTGTCCAGCCCTAACGTCTCAAGAGGCAATGATTAAACTTTCAAAGAATGCCTAGTATTTGAATGCCTACGGGACAACCCGTTTCTCACGGAGCACTATCTCCACTGTGTCCTCTAAAGGACAATATGAGTAACCTAAGGCCCAGCTGACTTTACTTAGTATATATACTATATAAAGTCAGCTGGGCCTCCTTAGTTAGAGGACCGTTCAGTATTTTTCAACGAATCGCACAAAGATTCGGTATAACGGATAATAAGCATTGATCTGTCTAATAAGTAATTTGATACACAAATGATCAATTTTAAACTTAGTTCAATAGACAATGAAGTGGCCCTGTAAGCATGCAGCGTGTGCATCTAAATCAACTTCTGACTCTGATCGCGAATAAAATTGATGTTGGCGAGGGCGACGTCGATAATAGCGATGGATGATAAATATATCGAAGTAATATTACATTTTACTACCAAAGTGTCATCAGTCTGAAAATTTTCTGTTACTTCTTCGAGTAAAATGCAATTTGTGGTCATTTTGACTATTTGTAACGGGAAAGTAACGGGACCCAAATGTAACGCCGTTACAGTTACTTTTACTCAGAATTGTAACTAGTTACTTGCTCCGTTACTGAAATGCAAATGTAACTCGTTACAGGGTTCCGTTACACAAAATGTAACTCGTTACAGTAACGGCGTTACTTGTAACTCGTTACTTCCCAATCCTGGGTAGGACCTACGACATTGAGCCCCCTGTGGGCTGGGGGTTGTAGAATATGCCCACGGTATTCCCTGCCTGTCGTAAGAGGCGACTAAATGGGTGGACTTGAACCGTATTTTAACTGCATGACACTATATAACACATTCGTGTTGGTGTGTCGTTAAATCGTATCTAACTAACTAACTAACTAACCTACGACTTTGAGCCCACGGGGTAATTCGAACTGGTATAGCGCCATCTATTGTACACAAAACTCAATTCTTTATTTATGAAATAATATGTGGTAGTGTATGAAAAGAGTAGTGAAGAAAATTTATGATGTGATCTAATTCGCTTATACGACCCTGGCCATATTTGCAAGCTGTGGTCATTGCTTCATAATTCCCCAACCATGAAAACATTACAAAATAACTGAAAAGCTGGTACGAAGCGATGTCGGACACGGTTCCCATCAGGCGTGGATCCAGGTGGGGGCGCACCCTGCGCACGCCCCTCCCCTCTTTTTCTATGACCAACGATTTAAATACTCCGAAAAAATGAGCAAATAGATATGGAAAATATGCTTCCCAGATGCTGGGAAATCGCATCTAAGCGCATCTAGAATTCAAATTTTCTTAAGGGAGGGCCCCCAAATCCCCCTCCGTGGCTTCGCGCCTTCGGCGCTCGCCCATCCCCCTTTCTCAAAATCCTGGATCCGCGCCTGCCCATGCTCCCGGCTTCGGTCATAACTACTAGTCACAGACGTACATAAGTTATCGCAGGAAGAGGTCAGTCATTGTAGTGTTGATATTTGGAAAAGCATTTTGGTCGGTGAAATTTTGATATTCCTATAATTTCTCAAGATACGAGCACATGAAGTATCTATTTTGGTTAAAGTAAACTTGAAGCAAACGGAAGTGATGTTATATCCTCGGTGAGGAGTACTGCCTTGTCTTCTCTGCTTTTGTGTATTGGATAAGACACTCAGGGGATGATATAAGCTTTCCATGGGGAGTAAAAAGCATTTGAAACTGCAGTGCAGTTCATACATTCACAACTCTACATTACGAAGACATAAAATTATGAAGAAACTGTTTGTAAAATTTAAATAAAAACAGAAATGTCTTGATTAATGGGAGGTTATGATGTCACATCGAACTTTGGTGCGTTATGTGATGACTTTATCTGCTTAGCCTATATCTCCGTCCAGAACCACAACTAGGGAGCTAATGCATATTCACCAGAGATTATAGATTAACACGTATAAACACTAAATTAAAACCTGAGTCCGTCTATAAAAGAATGTATGGCAAATGGTCATGTTGATAACATGAATAAAACCATAATACTTGTAACGACGAAATATGGTGTAAAGCGGGGTTTTCAGTGCCCGATCGAAGTACGATACGAGCAAGGAGGCTGATGAAAATTGTCACTATTCGTTGGGACTTTAACGCCCGAGTCCGTACTCCGACTCACTTCTGGATGCGAGTCCGTTTTTACTAGACCCTGAATTTGCCCGGAATGGAGGGTCCCTTACTCGGAGTGGGCCTAGAGTGGGCTGCACTTGGACTTGAAGTCGTGGCCCCACACATATGAAAAGTGCACAGTGGTAAGTTATACCATTATGGGATCTATTTTTATTTGTGAACAGTATTGTGTATGAACTCTCTAAAATCTTTATAGTGAAAACCACTCTTTTAGAGTGAAATTAGGGATCACTCTAAATTTGGAGTGAAAAATTTCAATCGAAAAAGAGTCATTCTCACTCTTTAAGAGTGAATATTCAATCTTAATTTTGGAGTCATCCCTGATTTCACTCTTTGGCATTTAGAGAGAATGGTCATGCACAGTCAAGGATATTACTATGGTGGGTCGGCAGGTTATGAAATATCAAAGACCCAGTTACTGCACAATCAAAGACCCAGTCACTGTACATGAAAAAGAGCACCAAAACATATATATAGTAGACTGAAAATCGTCCGTCGAGTAGACTAGGAGCAGATTAAACTAGGAACTGCCCTGGAATCTGGGACACAGAAATTGGAATTGGCTCGGACTCGGTAGGTGTTGGACTCGGAACTGGTTTCATTGGAACCGGTATTCCCTTTACACCCCCACCCCACCCTACCTACACTTTTTCACACAAATCTCCTCTACTATTAACGAGGGAAGGATCAAGGGGCTTTAGGATCTATTGCTGTAGGACTATAGGGCAGTTCCTTTTGTATGGTAGGTTGTTAATTACGTTACGTGTTGGCTGGGACTGTGAAAAACACGCTTCCTATTGTCCGACGCAAGGCCTTCGGAAACTGCGGTACGGGAGACTGTGGAGGCTGCAGAGAACCCCAATCATAGGCCTATTTAGTTTTAAATTTTTCTTCTATAAAATATTATTACCTGTGCCTAAGTACTTTCAAAATCACCTTAAAAAACAAAAAACAACAAAAAAAAACAAAAAAAAACAAAAAAAAAAACAAACAAACAAACAAACAAATCCAGGAGCTACAAAGGTTCCGTCAGCCCCAGCCTGAGACACACTGACTTCGAAGGTCCTGCAACTTCATTAACGCACGGTACATGTGTTTGATAGAGGGCGTTTTACCTAGATGAGATCATCACAAGATTTGTTGTTCATACTGGTCGGCAAACACGAACAATCTTAACATTTTTTTTCGTTTGATTCATTAGATTGCACTTAACTAAGTAAACTGTACAGTGAATATTGATATGTATGCTAACATACGTTTCCACATTTGGCCATGTGAAATCAAAAGTCCGTCTATGCCAGTGATTCTGTAATAAAATTCTGTGACATGCAGCGGCGCCGCCAGAATTTCAAAAGTGGTGAAACGTGTGGGGAAACAGAATTGAGGGGGTGGGCAAAGGATGTGTGTACACGTTGTTACAATGCACCGTATACTTTTGTACTGGAGCGGACTGGGGGAAGTAGGAGTGAAGATCTGGACTGGGGTAAAATGAGCAATGACCCCTTCCCCTCTGGTGACGCCACTGACTCCGTTTTCCGTGCTAAAATATACTTTGCGGAAATAATGTCTGAATAGTTTGTTGCTTTTCAACAAGTTCATGATCTGATTAATACGGGCAAGAACCAGAATCTTTTCAAATATTTGACTATGTTTGGTTCAAAATTGTCCAGATTTGTTTCAAATAACAACCAGTTTTGTAGATAATTAAAACTCGGCCTGAGGAAATGTTTGACAAAATTTCTATCCTTGCCTCTATTGAGTAGCCTACAACAATCTTTCAAACATGAAGTAAATAATTGTTAGAATGTCAATTGCATGGGCATTTCCCAGACTATAACACCCCACATCGAATCCTCTAATCTCACCGATTAGACTACCCTACCACATTTTTTTTTTTTGTTTTTGTTTTTGTTTTTGCTCTTTTTTTGTTTTTGATTTTTTTTACTGAAGCGATATTACGTGTACGTGTGGTCTGAAATCCAGGCCGTTCACTGTAAATTATTTAAAATATTCAATTCGGATTATTTTACAACTCAAGCAAATCTCTTCTGAGGTATCCACACTCCCCTCTTAGAGAAAGTTGTTCCTGTAACTTGTGTCAGATCCAAAATGATGCCCCCTTTAACAAAGCTTACCTGGCGCAGGAGTATCCGTGATCACGACGGCGGAGCTCCCAGGTGGGACCTGTTCTATTCAGCCAGTCTAGAACGGGACCACTGTCAGGTGGTGTCAGTTAAGTCAAAGTTTGTCCCTTGGGGACGTTGTTACTCCTTCGGGGAGCAGAACTCCTTCGGGAGTATTGTTTGGTTTTCGCCCCTGGCTCTTCGCCAGAGAGTCAGGGGACTTTTGGAAAAAAAACCCTTTAACAAAGCTTTGAACCGATTACATATTAATACTTCTTACTATTTAATGAATGTCGCTGCGCATGCGGGGAGGGTGGTCTAAAGAGAGAAGGTACACCTCCTCCTCTATCATGAATTTTTATCATTTATTGAAGGACCCAGGGTTGAAGCCATTGGAAAGTTTAGGGTATTTCAAAAAATTCCAAAAGAATATTACATTTAACAGACGCTTCTTTCAAATCACTTTCGATGCACACTATAATTAGACAAGACATGACCTGGCAACCTCTTAGCGGTACATCATGGATCTAGTCAAGGGTGGCCCTGTTCTGGACTGGTTGGAAAGAACGTATACCACACAGTCATGATCTTACCCAAATGCCGTCGGAGAAACATTGATATTTGATGAACTACATCACCAAAGAGTTCCGAGGGTCTTTCATTATTTTGAAAGCAGGCGAGATTGTCAAATATAAGCCTCGCAATAGAAGCCAACAGAGCACGGTCGCATAATATGCAAGTAACGGAGTATATCGTCGAGAAACCGAGCTTTGCCAAGCCGTGCAGCATTACCTCTACGAGCGTCTCGGCACCATGGCAACCAACAGTTCACTTGCTGGTTGTAGATTGATGTTCCCTTTGTGGACTATTGTTAACTTCATAAAAAGTCGAACAAGAGTCATATTGATTTTATCAACAAATGTGAGAGTGTGTGAATTGTTGTGGAAGTAAAAGACATAAGGTTACAAGGTTGATTCAATGGACTGTGCAAATCCAGTTTTGTGAAACGAATCGACCGGGGGATGCAGCAGGCCAGGCGAGTCAATAGTCAATCGCGGTGGCATTTACCTTACAGGTAACATTATCTCTAGAGATAGAGTGACTACAATTTAAACATTGGGATCATGTCTCTTATCTATTCATGAGAGGATTTGTAAACGACTGGCGTTGTCCTGCAATTGGACTGGTAGGTTTTATACTGGATTTATCATAGTAACGCAATCATTTGGCTAACGACAGTACAGTGAATAAATCGACAGCTTAGCTGAAAGCACGAGCGATATAATGGTATCTTTGTACTGCTTATGGTGCATAATAACAGCTGATAAGACTTAACCTTGGTAAACTTGGTTCGAACAAAACGGAAACATCAACAACAGAAGTTGTAAGACAGATTGGCCTGTGAAAAGGGAATTTCGGGAGCTAAAGCATTGGATTAGTGGTCATCTTCTGTTTCCCTCGGACGTAAGCATTTCATTTTACATGGATAGAATTTCCCTGGAAGAATTCTTTGTTACCTAGGTGGGGAGTTTGCTACAGGCTAGGAGTCTTTCATTTATTCCTGTGTTACACATGGTTTTCAAGTGAGAACAGATAGTCCACGTTCACTGTTTGCCACACAGGTACGATGAGTTCAACTTCAACTTCACTGAGCAGCCATTCCGGAGGGGAATCCCGAGAGCTCGTTCTGCCAGACAGTCCACCACCTTTCTCAGTGGTCACCGAACATTGGCAAAACCAGTTAGATATTCCAAAATACAATGCCGAAGAGAACTACAGTTTTGGAGAAATATACGAGGAAGCGATGTTTAAACTGATTCACAAACATTTAGAACTGGATACACACGAAAGGTTTGCTTACGTTGGATCCAATAAAGGTAGCCTTGCTGAAAAAATCAAAGAAAAATTTTGCCTCCTGCAACCAATGGTAAATATTTTTCCTGGTTTAATACATTATGAAGAAACGCCTGGACAGAAGCTTCTACCATTTCGCATATCTCACGTAGGGGCTGAGGAATATTTCAGACAATTATCAGAACGCTTAGGTAAGAACGATGAAGCTCCATTCGATAAAATTCTGCTCAAAGATTCTGTGGAACACTTCACGAACCCTGCCGAAACATTTGTCCATATAATAAGAACCATGGCGCCCATGGGGCGACTTCTCATTATTCATAGACCGGGCCCAATGAGCACTTTACCAATGTTCACCGAGGCTCACAAGAAATTCGTAGCTGAAGATTCGGAGGAACCTTATGCTAAAATAATTAAAAACTTGCAGTCTGTTCACGTGGATGTTAAATGGGAGATAGAGACATTGCCCATTGTAATGCCTAAGGTAAAATGGCTTTCCATGCTGAAAGAACAATTCCCGCCACAAATGGAGGCTATAAGTCGGGCCCAAATCGCAACGGGTATCAGGGAACTCACAGAGGGGATGTTGAAATACCAAGGGGAAGAAGTCGAGTTTTTTGACCGTCTACTTTTTGTGACAGCGACGCACCCTCTTGTTGAGAACGGTTTTCCAAGCATTCAGAGGTGTGGGGCTTTAGCTCATCGCCCCTTTCCCGGGATCAGTGAAATGAAATATTCTTTGAAGATTACGCCAGATATTCACAAAATGGTTGAAGGGATAGAAAATCGAGCAAAGGAGAGCAGCAAAGTGATGCACTAGATATTCGGAAATTTTTATTGGTATATGTTATAGTGCAGCAATATTATAATTTTAGCTCATGTTGGCAAGCGACAATACTTCATTCATCATTATGCTGGATCATTAGCTGGAAAAGGTTTAGTATAAATGCGATTTCTGTTTTAATCCTAGAAAAGAGAAATGACCCTTAATATTCCTGAGGAAATTAATATATACTGTAGTGTTCGAGACAAAAGTAAAGTTAACACATTTGCTACCGTGGACCGAAAGTGGACTTGAAGAAATGAGTGGTGACCGACGTTTTATCGTCACTAAAACGTAATCTGGGGAAATTGTGCTTCCATGTGAATCCTTCGTAATCTGGAGCTACTATAAAGTTAATGTCCTGGTTTGGTGTGTGTGTGTGTGTGTGTTTTTTTTTTTTTTTTTGTTTGTTTGTTTCCGTCGTCCGTATCCAAGCACGTAAAAACTGCTCTTCGCCAAAGTTAAGGGGAATTTGAAAAAGGATCGACATTTTGCAGTCTGTGTAGACCCCTTACAAACTTATCCTAGTAACCAAGTGATAGTGAGATTTATGTCGGTCATTACTAGGGGCCATCAGGTTTAACCTTTCCATTTCTTTCGTCTAACTGTCCCATACTGTAGATACAGTAGTTGCATCCAAAATCAAAACCTGCATTTAATCTGCTTATGTTGGAGTTTTCAATTGCGTGCGGCCATCCGCTGTACATGTGCACGGTACAGGTAAACAATAAGGAAGATTAAAGCTGGTGGCCCCCAGTAATAATGGCTATCGTTAATCTGACCATCACTTTGCTACTTGGATTAGTCTATATAGATAAGCCTATCCCCGAACCAAAGGGGAAGAAACTAGACTGAAAGCAAAGAAAAAGACATAAAACACAAACAAAAATATAAACAAAAAAGTTCATCAATGTGAGGAGTTGACGTCATTTCTACTTACTTCAAGTTCATTTTAGGTTGAAAACTTAGCCGCGGCTTGAATTGCTTGAAGACAAAAAGCAATTGAATGCAATCCAAAACATTTAACCAGTAGGATATTACCGTAGACTAATACTGAGAAGGCCACATAGGCTTCCTACAGTTGAGTTTCTTGAAGTTTTGATGTGCCTATTTCTTCCGGTGAGAAAGAGGAAGGTAGGGAGTGGGGTAGTATAGACTGGAATCCACTAAAGGTGGGGCTACGTCCTCAGTGGGTAATATACGTTTGATATTCCTTAACACAAACCTAAAATCTGGGCAGGAGTCTGGCACTGCCCTTGTCGCCTAAATGTTGAGAGACGCAAAAGCATGCCAGCATCAATACTGATACAGCACGCTAAGTGCTGCAAGAGGTCTCAGTCACCCTTGTGACGTAATATCGTAATGTGACCTTACTTTCTTTTTCCTATAGAAATCTATAAAGAGAGCAGGGCGGCCGCGGAGTCAATTTTGAAGAGGGGCGGCTAATCATCGAACGTCCCAATATATGGTCACGAAAAATAAGTCTTTCATCCCAGTTTAAGGCGGACCAAAATGCCCACGGCAGAAGAAAGGCGGGGGATAAAGCCCCCCTAGCTCCCGTCTCCGCGGTCCCTGGAGAGTCCTTTTAAAGGGACGATGCTATCATTCCAATTTGAATTAGTAAACCCTATCTCATTTTTAATCAGCTGACCATATTTTTGTAACTCCATTTTTGAATCCATATGACTCCTTAGGTTACCTTTATTATTCATCATTTATGTTTAAAACCAAAAAGGTACTTGCAAGAGATAAAACGAAATTCGTAACCGTTCGCTGATGCTTCAGAATAAATCTTGGGTCACTGCTTATTTCATTCAAGAGTTCCGGTTCCCATGTGCCTCCAACAATCAATAAGCTTGATATTACATCAATTAATTAAGATAAATATATTTATTCATGCAATTATTTTAGCTGCACATGCATGTTCGTTGAACTTCTAGAAGGTACAAAGTATGCATTCAGCGTTACGATGTGCCAACACACCCTACATGTAATCACGATCCAGGATTCCACTTCCACAATATACAACATAATAGCCATATGCTGGGAGCAGTTCCCGTAGTACAATCTGCGGAAAGTGATTGCAAGCGATTCATGACATTCCCATATCACAGAAGGCTATGTGGTGTAAAACTTTTCCAATACCTGTTGCGCAGTTCAGTTGCCTTTCCGTTGTAAAATAGGATATGTTGGGAGGGATAAAGGCAATGATTGAAATAAGATTTTTTTACCCCATGTTGCACCCAGAAGGCTCTGAACTATTTTCGCTGTCAAAGTCAGAACGGAGATTTTGGACATTCCCTTGGACCCTAGCCTTTTTTGGACTCTACTTATGTTGATCCATGTGGCCCAACACTATTGTACCCAGCCTAGAACGGCAGGATGTAATAAAGTAATACCACCTAATTTGCATAATTAGCATAATTGGCGTTTCGTATGGGACATTTATTAATTGATGTAACTTACTGAAGAAGTACATTTAATATATTTTTTTTCCATGGACATATGTTACTCAGCACAAAGTTTCAAATAAAGCTGAAAAGTTAGAAAAAAAATTTATTAATATGCTAATTAGGCTATTGCCTAAGGTCGTTTGTCCCATACGAAACATTTTCACACGATATTTTTGACCCCACACGAAGAGTTGAGATTTTTTTTTTAAATTTTCTCAAAACCTCTAATTTACAAGACAGTCATCTTATTAAATCACTTTGTGTTTCATAAATATTCTTTGCTTTTGATTAATGGCTAATTAATTATTTGTTTCGTATGGGACATTTGCGTTTCGTATGGGACAATTTCACTGTGTTGGATTCTAATTGAACAATGGAGGCATTTATATATCCCCATAGTTATGGCTATGAATAGGTGCATGGGGATTTGGAAACTGAAGTTAAACTTGGGGTGGTTTTTTCCTGCCCCACCCACATAATAGCCCCTCCCCATCCCCCACATTTAATGCATTAAGCCAACCTGCAGCAAACACACAAATCACAGTTGTAAACACAGGGTCAATTTCACTTTGATACTCCCAGAATGTACCATGAAAGTCAAATCAATACTGTACCTATTCCCACAATCAAACTATACCTTTACTCCCCCACCCCCCCCCCCACCTTATACACACAAACACTCATGAACCTGGACTTTTAGCAGACACATGGTCTTCACTCAACATTGTTCTGTAGGTAGCTGTTGTGTTGAATGGACATTTAGTCTAGAATAGTTATTCAGTGGGATAAACCATAACTGACTGTTTGCCAAAATACAAGCCCCAGACTACAATAGGTTCCATGTAGCCATGCATGTGCATGCCTGGCTGCAACTTATTGGACCACCTCCTGGATAAACTATTACTGAGAAGTGGGGAACACCCTTTTGTTAAAGGATTAGCAGACACATCTCACTCATTGGACAATGCAATAGCTACTGTTTAGTGTCAAGAGTACACATGAAACTAATAATATGAATCCATATTTGGTATCATTGTAAAGCTAAAAGTTCATATTAAATCATGACACCTTTTTTGCTAAAAAAAATCCAAAATTCAGGGGAATAATACCACCTAATTTGCATAATTAGCATAATTAGCATAATTGGCATTTCATATGGGACATTTATTACTGTAATTGATGTAACTTACTGAAGAAGTACATTTAATATTTTCCATGGACATGTGTAACTCAATACAAAGTTTCAAATAAAGCTGAAAAGTTAGAAAAAATTAATTAATATGCTAATTAGGCTATTGCCTAAGGTCATTTGTCCCATACGAAACATTTTCACACGATATGTTTGACCCCACACGAAGAGTTGAGATTTTTTTTTTCAAAATTTTCTCAAAACCTCTAATTTACAAGACAGTCATCTTATTAAATCACTTTGTGTTTCATAAATATTCTTTGCTTTTGATTAATGGCTAATTAATTATTTGTTTCATATGGGACAATTTCACTGTGTTGGATTCTAATTGAACAATGGAGGCATTTATATATCCCCATAGTTATGGCTATGAATACAAGGTGCATGGGGATTTGGAAACTGAAATCAAACTTGGGGTGGTCTTTTTCCCTGCCCCACCCACATAATAGCCCCTCCCCATCCCCCACATTTAATGCATTAAGCCAACCTGCAGCAAACTACTGTACCCAGACACAAATCACAGTTGTAAACACAGGGTCAATTTCTACAGGGATTTGAACCGTGATGGTTGTCTAATTGATACTTTAATAGTTACCATATATTCTTATTTGTGTTTGTGTTTACTATCTTTATGATGAGTTGGTGATTGGAAATGTCCCAGTTAACAGGTTTTCATCTTTTTCTTGAAATCTGCTAAATTTCTGCCATAATGGTCAGTTAAATTGCATTTGTGTATGTCACTTTGACCAATAGAGAATTACACACCTGGCAGTTTGAATTATTTTGTGGACAAGACAGTGAGAGACAAAGACTGTTGAACTTCCAGAACTGGATTGCAGAATTTAGTTAATGTTTGTGAACTAATTTGTAGTACATTCTTATGTGTGCTGTAGCAACTAACGAACTTTTGGTTTCAAAAATGCTATTTTTTTGCATGAAATCTTATGTAACAATGCTATTTTGAACTTCAACTCATTGTTTTTAGACAACAGTGGTGTTCTGGTGGTGGGATGTTATTCACTTAAATCCTTAAATACATTGTAGTGTACTAGGGACAAAATGTCCCATACGAAACTGTCCCATACGAAACACTACATTTTTCATACATATCCATGGTTCACCGCCATCACGCAAAATTTTTGTTGGAAACTTTTATTTATATGTCTATAACTGTTGTATCTATAACATGTGTTCCTAAAACTAAATTCTGACAAATACTTTCAGAGAAATTTGAGAATAACTACTTTGGGTCAAAAACTTGCATTTTCTCTGGTCCCATACGAAACACGGTACATTAATGAGCCCTCACTTGCGGTAATTAAGTTGATTAAGCTGAATTTTTTCCATGATAGACTTAGTTATAATACTCACCATACTAGCTCATAAAACTGTAATAAAAAGCTCCTAAACCAAAGTTACAGAGTTTTGAAATCTCTGATTGTCCCATACGAAACACGCAGAATAGCTTGGACTTGCCCGTAATTTAAATTCAGATCCACTAGCCTACTCTAACATTTGCTTCGTTAGTCTTACATGGAATAGGGTGGGGTGACGGAAGACTCTGCGTAGGTACCGTACGTTATTTTGTTCTAAGTTTATAATTTATGTCACTGACGTCACTAGGATCTTGCATCAGGATATGAGAAATAAGGACAAGTATACTTCAGATACTACTGAATCTTTTGGGGTGACGTCAATTTGACTTCTTTATTTTACTATTAAAAACCTTTACTGCTCGTGATTTCAATTCGACGTGCCTCTGCAAACTTCTGTGTATGAATTTATTTGTAAACTTCTCAACAATGTGTGTGACTTAGCAATTGGACTGAATTACATTCCCATCAATATACGATGACGATGAACTTTTTCTATCTGAGAGTAAGTCATCTTTCTCATCATTGTATAAAGTTGTTCTATCACATTCCATGCAATGTCTGAATAAACTGGATTACATGTGTTCTAAACCAACAGTCCGACTAGCATATTTTTGGACAAATGGGCCCCCAAAACATTTTTTTACCCTAACCCTAACCTTGAGTGAACATTATTTTTTATTTTTCATGATTTCTATAGAAATTTCTGAACCCCCCCCCCCCCAATCATTCCTCTGAGAAAAAAACCCGCGTCCGGCTAGGTTTTGTCATTTCACCACAAATCAATTACCTGGATGCATTAACATTTTTACTGGAGTATAGTGTAGTATACTTCAAACAGTATGTATAATTGATATTATCCTTTTAAACCTGAGGTTAAGTCAGTCTAACCTGCTTAACAGCACTCCATACTTTTTTCACGGTGCTGCAGCCGCCTATCGATTGACACTTTTGTAGCTAAGAGCTAGGGGAGAACTTCATCCGATCCAAGGGTTGGGGCTAATGACGTTTGGGTAACCATGTTACAGAAGCCTACATTAATGAGCCAAACAATCAAAACTAGAATAAAGTTGATACGCAGTGGTGTATCCAGGATTTTTCAGTTGGGGGGGGGGGACTGAATGGTCGGTAAGGAAAGTCGCGGCGAAAAATCTTCTTACAAGGGGGCCAAGATGTGCATGCGAAGCGTGCTCGGCACTTGTGAAGCGCAAAGCGCAAAATCTGTAATGGATGTGCTCTAGGGTTCCCCCATATGGCACTTGGTGGAATCAGGATCGCAAGCACCCTTGGGGGGCCCGGACGAAGTCCCCGAAAGCTTGAGTAATTTTAGTGTTTCAGGTGCTCCAAGAAGATTTTTTCAAACGGTATATTTAACGATGCAATTCTCTTATAGTTTGATATGTTTGACATTTTCTACATACTGAAACAGTAGCGTAGCTGGGAGGGGGTGGGGAAGGGGGAGGAAGTTACCCCGGGTGCCACTTCTAGGGGAGGCGCCAAATCGAGATCACTTAAAGAATGTTGGAACTACAATTTGCTATGATGAGCATAATATTTATATAGCAATTTCATCTTTTAATAAAA
This sequence comes from Holothuria leucospilota, assembly GCA_029531755.1. Classification (NCBI taxonomy): domain Eukaryota; kingdom Metazoa; phylum Echinodermata; class Holothuroidea; order Aspidochirotida; family Holothuriidae; genus Holothuria; species Holothuria leucospilota. The sequence continues at coordinate 39,721,148 of CM055982.1, forward strand.
TAATATTAACGATATTGCTAGAGTTTCCCCCTTTTTATATTCGGTAAATAGGCCTTGGAAGTGCCATTTCCAGCAATCTGGGAAGCACTTTGGGCCAAAATTTTTTTGCGCTCCGCGCCAGCCCATGGTGGCGCGGAACGCTGAGAATCTATGGGCTTCACCCCCCCCCCCTTGACAAATTCCTGGCTACGCCTTTGTCAACACTGTGTGAAGTAGCATCTAAACTTTTCTGGGAGTAAAATATTTGTCATGAAAAAATTTTGGCCACCCTAAAAAAATTTTGCCCCCTGAATTTTTTTATGCGGACGCCCATGGCCATTTGTTCTATTTAAGATCTTGAGTTGTGTAAGTATTCATAAGATTACCCCCCCCCCCGAAGATAGGGGTAGTGGTCCCAATTTCGTTTCTGGCCCCGGGCGCCACAAACCCTAGCTACGCCACCAGGGACGACGCTAGAGGGGGTGGCACCCCCACTCAAGCAGTCGGCGAAATCCTGCACTAGTCGGCAAAATAAAGGAAAGAGGGAAGTGCAAACGAAGGAAAGTCAGAGGGAAGAAGAAAGGGGAAAAAAAGAAAAAAAGAGGAGAGAAAAGAGGGAGAGAGAAAGACCGAGCGAACAGAGAAAAGAACAGGGGAGGGAGGGACAAAGCAGGGCAAGAGAAAGGGGCTGGTGCAGACGGAAGACAGGAGCTTGGAATGCATTTGTAGACGTTTATTACAATATTTTCAAAGCCCGTAAGCAGCACTTTTTGAAACTTAAAACATATTCTGTCGGCAAAAAGCTACATAGGGCTTTTCAGTATAATTGTATACTAAAGGAGTTCATCGCTCATATGGTTTCTGACACTGAGTCGGTAAATTCTGCACCAGTCGGCAAAATGAAGGAAACATGAGGAAAAGAAAGAGGAAAAGAAGTGAAAGAAAGAGGACAATATCTGAAATTAGAACAGAAAATTTTCGACGCACTACGCGTGCTGTAATGTCACTCCAGTTTCTTCAGTAGTTCCATTCCACATAGCTAGAAAGCGTAAGTCCTGTCAACCTTACAAAGTATATATAGGCAGGGTACACAGGTTATGTAGAGGTCGTAAATTTCATCCCATATCGCAAAGTCTATAGTTGCCGTTCTCTAGTGTGTGTCATGCGGTACGGTAAGCTGGTGAGCGACTCACGGAGCAAAGTTTGGCTATTTCCAGGCGCGGATCAAGGTGGGGGCGCACCCGGCGCACGCCCCCCTTTTTTCGATGACCAACGATTTTTTTGAAAAAGTGAGCAAATAGATATGGAAAATATGATTCCCAGATGCTGGGAAATCGCATCTAAGCGCATCTAGAAATCAAATTTTCTTGGGGAGGAACCCCAAACCCCCTACCGTGGCTTCGCGCATTCGGCGCTCGCTCGTCGGCCTTCGGCCGACGGTGTGTGCTCACCCTTTCTCAAAATCCTAGATCAGCGCCTGATTTCATCGGATAGTCCAGGTGGTTTCGACACAATATATGTTGTCCCCGATACAGTCTACAACCCTTACAGTTTTTATGTTTTTCTTTTTGTTCTTAATGATAACATGTTTTTTTGTGTCAGCCTACCAAAAATTTTCGCGCCCTTTGAAAGTTCACGATTCAGACTCAAAAGTAACAGTATCAGTGCGCAACTCGGCTTTTGACATATTAAGTTATATAATGCTAAATATACGGTACTCTGCAATGGCATGGGATAGTTAGGCTCCTTCATATCCCTTTTTTACCCCCTCGACATGCTGTCGGAACTTGGGGTCGGCGGCATGGCCCGGCCCCATGTCGGGGAAATTCTGTCGCTACCCATGGTCGGTTTACTTATTTTAGCTTTCAAAAGGGTCACTTCTGCGATTAAACCCCAAATTTTTGGTATACTTTGCCCACTCTTCCTCAGTTTCGTTACTAATAGCTAAATATAGAACAAACCCTTTCCATCTTTTCAAGTAGAATTTATCGTTTTATGTAAATGCCGGGAATCTCATCTCATTTCGCTGAACTAAGTTAATGTTCTCTTGAGTCTGTCTTTCGGTACGGCTAGTGACACGAAGAGGGAAGTACAATGTAAGTTGTGCCCGATAGGGCCCACCTGCCTGGACAATTGACCTCAGTGGCGTACACAGGGGGGAGGCTATTGGGCCATGTCCTCCTCACGGACGCCAATTTTTTCAGGTCCTAAGGAAAGGTAAATGTTTTAACACAAATTTTACTTCCTAAGGTGGCATATGTGGCACCAGATTGCATTTAAGGACACCCAATTTTTCAAAAATTTTCAAAAGGGGAGGGGGACACCCCTCCCTTTACACCCCTCCCCCAAGACGGCGATCACACAACATATTGCATGCCCCCTTGATAGAAATCCTGGATACGCCACTGGTTGACCTATATAAGCTTGAAATAAGTACAGATTCTTTTTAGTGTAAGCTTACCCAAAAATTTCGCGCGTTTCACGCGCTTTGCAATGTCACAATTTAGATATCGAGAAAAACCTTAAATCGGGCGGAACTATTTTCCTCTAGTATATACACGGCAATTTCATGCAATATATGGTATGGTATAGTACACAGGTTTTCTTCAAATCTCCCCCTCACCAACCCCTCGACGGCATCGGGGCTGACGAGGCTTCGGGTCGTTCCCCCCCCCCCCGTAGGGCAAATCCTGGCGCCACCCATGCTGGACCACTACCGGTTGGACTAACGGTTCTCAGCTCTAACTGCATCTCGTATCAACACTTTCAGTCGGCATTTGTTTCTTTTCGGTCGGCAAATTCGGCACCACACCCGCCCCATGATAAATGCTCTGGCGACCCCCAAGTACGCCACTGTACAGAAAAGCTACATATAACCATACCAAGGAAGCTGAATGACAGAATAAATCCCCAGTACTGCAGGAAGTCGTTCAGTATGCGCCAAGAGTGCCATAATTTCCCCCTTCCTAGTGGCAACTTTCTCTTTCTCTTGCCACACTGAGAGGTAGAACATCTTTCACAGGTGGCCATAAAAATGCTTCTTCAGCCCCGCGAGCCTGAGGGCATTTGAACTTGAAGCATGAAATGCTCTAACAGCAGGTGTGCATGGCCTGCCCTAGGGCTCTGGTGTGGTCCAGGAGTAACATTATGGTAGGGTCCAGGAAGACAATTCCTCGGACGCTGAGTTATTAACGAAATGGGGATACTTGCATGGACCTTTCCAGGTGACCTCTAAATGATACTGTGAGCACACCAAGCTCTTAACTAACAGTCATTGAATCTTTACAAACTTTGAACTCCCTCTTAACTTGCTTGGAGTTTTGAACCCAGAATATAGTTCATGTGTATTACTGTGCTATAAATTTGTGTTCAAAACGTGCCGAAATTTTGCACTAGAAATTATTGACCATGGTTAAAATTGCATATGCAGGTCAGCACTGATGTATTTTCAATTTTCGAACAAAGTGTGTCTGCTAATATGGTCATTTTGAAATTGGCAATCTTCATAAAGGAATCTGTGTAATCTGTGTCCATCCATAATCACATCTGCACGGGAACTGAGATAACTGTTGAATAAAGTCAATACCTTTGAAGGGGTGTTGAAGAAATATCGAAGAGCAGGTCACAGGGCCTTTTTCGCATTGAAAGAAGATTGTGACTTTTGGGATCATTATGAATTATACCTACCACACGGATTTGTTCTCTACTGACTTTCGTGCTTTACGATCGATGCGCATAATTTTGGTTCTCAGAATTAAGGGGGATAAGATGCCAAATGATGTATCATATCCATTAACCCAAAAATGTTCATGCACAAGAAATCTCGATTTTTTTCTTTATTTTTCCAAGTGCTTTTTTTTATTTTTTTCCTTCCTTTATTTTTGGTTTTTCTTTTTTAGGTGCCAATGGAGGGGAGGGGGCTTGCACCCCCCCCCCCCGTACGTGCCACTGGAGGAAGTATGGCAAACTTAGGAAAGATTAGGAAACAAAGGAAAATTTTGAAGCAAAGACTGCATTTATAGTCAACAAATTTATTCATCATCAATAATTCAACCTGTTTTTAAATGTCGACGTGGATTTGTTCCAATCGATTTGCGCATGCGCATGTACAGTACTTCTCAATACGTCAAAGCGCCTTTTGAATGGAATAATAATAAAGAATGTTTTTAAAGCATATGTCAACACTCTTCCGACCACTGAAGCTTTTCTAATGTTGCAAACTCTTTTGTTCCGTTTGAAAGACCCCTAACCCCCACATCTTTTAGACAGCCTGAAAATAGGCCTGCAGTTGCAAATGTGAATCAAATTAATTGACTGAATTGACATCTCTGCTAAGGAAAAAAGCCATTAAGGTGGTGCTTAAACGCCTCAAATTAAAACTATGTGACAATTTCATAGTTTTAAAGCTCAAAGTTCCCGTTAACATATTTAGGCATGCAATACGTCTAGTGCCAGTTAGGTTATATTCATGAATCCCACCCAAATAAATGTCAACCGCTCTTCCCCGCGTTTCCCCCAACCTTAAGGTTAGGTTAGATGACGTTTAACGTCCCAGTTTCCAACCAATTGGTTCAAGTCGAGACGACTATGGCCTTTTTTCCAGTTGTGGCTCACTGGCTTGTTTTCCCTACTCCATTGTTTATGCTGAGAACCAAGCACAAAGGCAGTAGGTTCCATTTTCAAAGTCTTTGGTATGACCCGGCCAGGATTTGAACCCTAGACCTTCCGGCTGCAAGTCGGATGCTCTAACCACTTGACCACTGCAGTCCCCCAACCTTAAGACTGAAATGGTTGGGTATACGACAGTGATTGTACTTCTCGGTTTTTAATGTTAAAACGCTTTCACAGCGATGGAATTACTCCGGCATTGTTATGAGTTGCCGCCTGGGCCGTATGGTAAGCTGTGAAATCAATCTCGACAACTACATGAAAAGTTGTGAAAGTCTTTATTTCCTTCACTATTTTTTAAATTTAATTTATCTCACACGACACAGATGGAGTTTTTGTAGCATACTTTGCGTAGTGCTAAAACTTGTCTCATATGTTCAAGATATCAATTATGAGGGACCCTGCAAAGGATGTTAGGACGTCTTCACAGATGTACGAGCCGTGGGACTGAGGAATCGAGTTTAGACACAACCAACTTCTCGGAATGATTGAAAAAATCCGGCATTAATCGGGTAAAACGACTCAACTTTTGCCCCCAGGAAGGAAAAATTCCTTACACCTATCTGCCTCTTACCGGTTACCGCTTTTTCAATGACACAGGGTGAAGAGGTTACTGTTTTCTTCAGTGCAACCTTCATTCGCTTTTCAGCAACGTATTGACAAGAGGTACTGGGATGTTGTCCAAATAATTTTTACAAGGTCACTTATTTTGTATCAGTAGCGAAGCCAGACAATAATATTAAACACGTAAAAAGAGACGTCTTTATTTTTTTTTAACACATGGCGTTTAAGAATTATTTAGAAAACGAACAACAAAATGGATAAGCACAGTAAATGACTTAACGAATATTAACACATGATAAAGATAAAGCATGACGTCAATTAAAGTGCACTCCGCAAACACGTTTATATATATATATTATATATATATATATATATATATATATATATATATATATATATATATATATATATATATATATATATGTTAATTTTTCTTTATTAAACACAACATGATGTTTACAGTAATTATGAAATAAACGCATAAACGTGTTTACGAGATGGCGTTAAAGTGGCGTCAACTTTGTGTCAAAGTTGGCGTTTTAGACATTTAATTTGCTTATGTATTTTATTGGTTTTTTCGTTTACATAAACGCCAAGACGCGTTTATTATCTGTTACAAAAAAGTGTTAATCATTTTTACAGTGAAGGGGCAAGACTTGAACTTGGGGAAGGCTTATATGTTGCAGGGGGCAAAACTAACAGTGAAAACTGTAACAATGAATAATCAGAACTACACTTTATTCTGTCTTAATTTGGGATAACAAGGGCGCAAGGCCTCTGAAAGTGACAAATGCCCCATGCCCCCCCCCCCTCCCGCTACGCAACTGGTGACATGTTTGTCTTTATAATAAATAATAAAAAGTTTTATATAGCGATGTTCACTGCGTCTCACACCGCTTCACAGAGAAGAAAGGCAATAAAAAATATAAAAACAAATTAAGGAAAAATAGAAGCAGTACAGTAAACGAAACTAAAAACGAACAAGAACCTAAAAGCACCTAAAGACCAAAATAAAAGCAAACAGCACAAAGCAGAGAAGACAATAAATCACAAAACCTAAACGAGAAACTATCAAAATAAATAAGAGATGACAGTTAAAATAAACAGCCCTAAAAAAGGAACGCAAACTTAAAAACACCTAAAAACTAAAATAAAGGCAACTTAAACCACTCAGAGAAAGACAAAAAACGGCTAAAAACCTAAAAAAGTAAACCTTCAAACTGAGTTTTAAAAAGATGAGTTTTCACATTTCTCTTAAAACAGTCAAGACTTTTGGACTGACGGATCGTCACGGGAAGGTCATTCCATAAAAGTGGAGCATGGATGCTGAAAGCTCGCATACAGTACGTTTTGGTTGTACTTTTAGAATCGCGCCTTTTCAAGAGAAGTAGATCAGGATTGCTAGACTGAGGCCATTTCTTCCAGGGATGTGACGATCGATCAGATTACAAAGATAAAAAGGAGCTAAATTATGTAAAATTTTGTAAACAATCAAAAATACTTTAAAAATAATTCTCTCACGCACTCCAAGCCAATGAAGCTCATAAAGGACTGGTGTTATATGTTCAGATTTTTTTTTTTTTTTTTTTTTTGGCTGCTTGACAAGCCTAGCCGCCGCGTTTTGAATAGATTGAAGTTTTGTCTTTCAAACTGATCACTTTCTTTTCATATAAAAAGCTACCAACCAAATAAATCTTACATCATTACATTATAATTCCTATTACGTTTTATACGATAAAAGCAATTAATGGGTATACTGAACATTTTCTTTTTTAAACAACTTCTAAATCTTTCCACTTCCCAAGTAACATTAAAACCTATACAATCAATGGTGTCAATAATTCATAGATCGTTACAGCCGGATGCTGCTCTTTTTATGGATTTAGTCATTATATACAGTCGATATTTTGCTGGCAAAGCCGTGATTTCCTCGGTTTCATTCTAGACATTACAATCACCGAGTGAGAGGTTACAAGAATTTATTAAAAAGTAAGGATTATTAAAAAACAAGGATGATACGTTCGATCAACATTCTGTTGACACGCGTAATTATTAAAGGCAGGCAGACGAATCATTTGTTCACCTTTGAGCGACATTTGTAGTGCGTTAAAACTGCATAAAATCCATATAGAGTCGGCCTGAAAACAGGTTTACATATTACCGTAGTGAGTATTCTCGACAAAACTGACAAGGCCCAAGCGAATGCTTTAGCACAGGTGGGTTAAGGTGTGTAGGAGGGGAGGGGTTGGGGGCTAAAGAACTAAAAATGTGCCAGTTCATTAAAATGATTTGTAAGGAAAATTGTGAATATTATGTGACAAAAGGGATATTGCATGTGCATTAACACAGTTTGAAAATCTCTTGGGAAAGGGGCATTTTGAAAACTTTCTTATGGATGTCCAATCCGTGCGATGTTATTAAGGTGTATGTCCACTTTCTCAGCGACTTTCCCACAGGCCAGGAGGCGCTCATGAGGGCCCTTCTTTATCTATCACCAAACCACTTCACTGTTTTGAAATGAATATATTAATTATATCTTCCAAAATTCCTCGGATGCGTTTGTCGTGTTCGTTGTGTAGACATATTACTTCAAATTAAAATCAGTGATGATTTTCTGTCCTTGCTATATATTAATCGGAGAAACAACTCATCGAAAACAAGTTAATAATTCATCGCCTCGAAAAAGGAATGTGTCTACTCTATTTGAAATTAAAAGAATGGTGTGTCGTGCATGGTTAACCAAAAAGTAATCGTCGCCAGTGCATTGATATGTCTCCACAGAAAACTGTCGAATTAGTTAATTCCCATAGACTGATTACAGATACTTTGCCTATCATGCGTTCACTGCAGCACAAAAGTATCTAAGGTAAGGTTGCGCATGCGCGCTGCAAACACTCTAACGCACATGTGATATGCCCGTCGGTAGTTCAATAAGCGAGTTGGGAAACTTCGATATAGGCTACAATGCATACTGAGAAGGAAAGTGTACCATAACAGAGACTGCATGTGTAAGACGGATATTTTGCATAATCACGAGCAATTTTCGAGTTTAAAACTATGGTTCTCTGGACTTCAATTATTGGTCATTGGTCAAAGAGAATTTTCTTTAGAGAAAACGTTCTTTTTGACGGAAGTTTATCTCCTTAACTTGGGCCGGAAAGGTTGGACAGTATGACGGTCAATTGTGGAAGACAAAAACAACAGTCGCTCGAAGTTTTCGTATCTGTGCGAAAATTTCCATGGACTTGATCTGCGGTACTACATGGTACAGCAAAATCTAATTTTCCAACTCGTCTATTGGAAACGCGCTGACGTCACTTATAAAAACCTTTTAAGTTACCTTCGGAGGCTTGGAGAAGCTAAAATGTCACATGGCGTTATGTAAACGGGTATGACACTTCTCCTGTTACTTGTTTATTTATAACTACAGCAGGCGCGGATCCAAGGGGGGCTTCCTCGGGCTCAGCCCCCCCCCTCCCCCTTTCGCCACATCAATAATAACAAATACGCGAAAATTAGCATAATGTTAATCTAGGAGAATATTCAAGGGGGCTTTCAGCCCCCCCCCCCCCTTTTCGAAATGTCTGGATCCATGCCTTTACGGTTATCACAAATAGCCTAGTGCGGAAATAAATCAAAATATTTTCTTTCACTCTTATTTGTACTGAAACTTTTATCTATTTACAGGTCTGAATAAAGGAAGAACATTAAAGATAATTGGAATTAAAGAATGTGGAACAAATAAATTAGATATAATTGAAATAAGTGAGAAAATGTATACTTCAACACTGATGGAAACGTGAGAACATTCGACATACATCTAGCCTTGACAGAAAGGAAATACATCAATTTTACAATTAAAAGAAGGGTCTAAGTTCAAATTAAGCTTTGACATGTTAGAGGGGTACTCATTCTAAGCATTCTGGTGAAATTTGCATTGAAATCCGACGTGTGGTTCCCAAGATATTAGCAGTTGAAGTTGTCACATTTTCAACCCACAGTGAACTTGAACATTCACATATACGTCATAGCCTCATATTAATGAGCAGTCTTTTGTTTTCCTTTAAACTTTCCAATCAATTTTCTCCTCCATAATCCCACGTTATGGGAATGTGATCGCATGAGAATGAGAGGAGCGGGAATTTTACTTCACAACTTCACATTCCCCATGGAGAGGTCCTTTCCCTTTTATTTCAAGGTCAGCATAACAGACTGAAAAAAAAGAAAATAAAGCATTTCTCATCAATGTGAGGAAGTGATATAACCCCTGTTTGCCTCAAGCTCACTTTGGGTCACAAATGTAGTAACTTCATTTGCTGATATCTCGAGTATTGCAAGGCCGTTTTGAATGGAAGTTTCACCAAACTGCATACATTTTGTTCCTCTAGCACATATGAAATTTAATTTTTTGCTTAAACCCTTTCTTCACGACAGCTACAACTACATACCAGGTATGTTACCCTGGTGAATGCTCTCCCACCCCATCCTTTGTAGTTAGAAGCCACACTGGGTTAAAGGGGCACATTGAGTTGGTTCAGGTAATTCATGATTTTTTATCACACCTGTTGAGGTTTACTCACATCTTGATAGTAAATGGTCAAACTAAGAGATTGAGCACATCTGACACACAACTGAAATGGTAATGATAGGGTAATTAATTAACGTCATTTCTTACAAATTCGTGACCAGACACTTTTTACAGTTAGGTATTAATCATATGCAACCCCTGTTCAAAGACAATCAATGAGTGAGGCTATCCCAGCTGCATTGACAGGCTTGCAACTCCTATAACCAACAGCTGCTGTGATTGAAGGTCACAACTGTTTATAAGTGTTGTTTATTCAAGAGAGGCTGGTCTATCATGGTCCTGGACAAGCTTGGTAAACTGCAAGCTCTAAAACTACGATTTTTCACATTTTTGGTCACTATAGGAAGTGAAACATGAGCAATGAGGCTAATTAGAAGCATTGTCATGCAATGATTCCCTTCACACTCGCCACAAAATAGTCGATTTCAACTCAGTGAGCCCCTTTAAGATCATAACAATATCAATGCACTGTTTCAAGAGTGATGAATAATCAACAGCCAATGACATTCAGTTTTACAATATTCAGGGCTGATCATTGTCACACTCACAGGCCTGGTACCAAAAAGTCTTAGTCCTACTAACGGCATACCAGAATCATATTAAAAGAAAGGCATCAAGGACCAGACGACAAGCCTAAAGAGCTATCATGAGACAGATTTTGAGCATAAAATGTGTATGTACCTTACTGACCACCCCCTCTCCTAACTGTCAACAGTATGTGTACTACTGTTATAATAACATTTAATGTACTAGGCTCCTAATTACAGCCTGGGCCCTCAGTTGAATCTCGCCTATCCCCCCACCCCCCACCCCCCCCCCATTAAATGTCTTGGTTGAAGTCTGATTATTAATAATAAAGGTGTCACATCACCTTATCATTATTTTAATGTAAAAAGATATTGCATATCACATTATAACAAAACCTATTAGCAATACATAGTGAACTGGGTCGCCTTTTAGATTTAAGAATGGTGTTAAGTTTATGCATGGAATGGAAACTATTTCACTGATTTTTGGCTCATAAAAATCTTTCAATTCTATTGTGAACTCAATCACAGATATATACAAAAATATACCTTCATTCAACTGCATCAAAAACAGACTAAACTTTGAAACAAATGAAAGACATGGTTTTGATATATTGCTAATCAACATAAAGTTGAAAAATAAATGTACCTTCACAATTAATTTTGTATGCTACGAGTGAAATTCCCCTTCATAAACTTGCAGTGAGTGTTTTTCATCACACAGGTCACTACCAACAAAAAAAAAAAATTAATAATTTATATTTAATGCTAATGTTCTATAAATTGGTAAACTTCACACAATTTATATTAAAATAATGTTGAATTTCTCTTCTTTTGCAAAGAATAAATTTGCATCTCGTAAAGCCAACATGGCATTAAAAAACAGAGAACTTGGACAAAGAGATGTAGCTTAGCCAGAAGTGACATTTGTCACACTGTGCCAGCCAATTTTGACCTTAAATTAGCATGCACTAAGACAGTGTACTACTATATGAGTCTACTCCTGTGTCTAGCAGATTATTTCTACTATCAGGTGATATTAGCATATACCAAACTAAAACTGAATTGCTTTAAAAAAAGAAAAACTGTGGAAAAAACAAGCTTACTTTTTCATCTAATACAAAATCAATTCATATTAGCAATGCCCATATGCATTTCAGAACCATACAGTACCTTATTTATGCAGCAGTTGCTCTTTGACCTATATAAGTAAATTTATCTCCATACTTAAGCTGCTGTATAAGACAGTTCTTGCACTACCATTGTTTCTTGTTATGCCTTCTGTCCTTCAGAGTCATTACTCCTTTTGGTAGTAGTTTCAGATTTCAGTCAACATACTTTTTCAATGGGGTTTTACTTCATACTTTGACTATACTTACAATGACACATTAATAAATCTGTGTAAGGAACCAAAAATTCTTTATAAAGCATATAGTAAGGCTATAAGACAAGATTAAGTTAGCAAAAGACAGGAACGTTAATACTGCATATAAACAGGGCTCGAAATAACGGGGGCCCGTGGGCCCGATGCTCCTAGAAATTCGCTCGGGCCCGTAGTTTCTACAGGGAAAGGGGCCCGGTTGGCTCCTAAATATTTCAAGTCTAATTGTACAGTCTGCACGTGAACCTCTCTATCCACAACTCAACGATCTTATATCTCGCACAGCCTGTGTATTCCTATACTTGTACGGGCACTGAAAACCTGCGAAAAGATACATTATTTTTGAAATCAGTTCACATCGCTCATCAACAGTCTGCTTTGTCACAACACAGAAGATCACTCACGTAGACATAAACCGACATCAGTCATGAGTAATATAGGCCTCACAAGATCAACTGACAAAGACAGTTGGCGGGAATTGAACAGTGCCCTTCATTTTACGGGCAATAACTTCTGGAGTCACGAGAAAATTTTGAAAATGTGGCATTAGCCCAGGGCTTGAAAACTTGAAAAAGGGCCCGGCCAAAATGAGGGAAATGGCCATCGGTCTATGTTATTTCAATGGACATTTACTGAGGGGCATCACGGCCATCACAAAGGGCCCTACGGCCATGACCGTTGGTGCCGTCAGGTTATTTCAAGTCCTGCTAGCCTACATGCAACATGGTCTAAGAAGGTGTGGACAGATTGGTTTCAGGCTAGTTTCAGCCTCAACTTGCCTTAATTCTTAATTATACCCATACTATACATTTTCAAGCACGTAAAAAGCACCTGTACACTTTATCAGTCCTTTTTTATTTGTATGTTTTGGGCCCCTTGATTTCTCATTTGGCCCCTAGATTCCATGGGATAGGGGCCTGGCAGGCCCACAAAGGTTGAAGGCTTATTTTGACCCCTGATAAATACCATCATTTATCATGAACACCCCTCATCCACTTTTATCAGTACACTTATTCTCATGTGGCACAGACCAATCAAGTACCATACCAAAAGACAAAGTCAGTTAGAGACTATAATAATTACATGCACCCTGGCTGTGTTTTCTAATTTCACTTCTTGATGCAAAAGCAACAGTTTAATCATTACATCACACATACAAAAAGGAACATGGGAACTGGGAGTATAGACAATACAGCAGTAGCACTAGCGCTAAGTTAGCAGGCACTCCATTAACATGGCGAAGGTTATTTACTTTACCAGCTCCCATCATGCATTGCAATCACATTAAAGTCTGCTATATACAACAAATCAAAATAAAAGCTGCATATTTCCTTATTGTATATTTAACCTTTCAGACCAAATTATTTCAAAGTCTGTGAGATTAGTTGTTGGCTATTATATCATTGATGAAGGTCAAATACATAGATATCCTGGAATATACCCCTGGGGTACCAGCTTCACCACACCCCGCACCATAACTGACCACACCCACATCTGTCCAAGTATCTGCAGTTTGGTTGTAACACATGTAAGGTCCTCCACTGTCTCCCTGTACATGACAAAAAGGACAAAAATATTTTAATACATGTTTCACATCCATGGGGCAATACCAACTTAACCAGAGACTGTAAAAGCCTAAAATTAGTATCAGATGCAACATTACTTGAATTCCAGACTTTTCTCAGGAAAGTCAATTGTATTGTTCTAAAAGAACTTTGAAATGAGTTTTAATATCTGATGCGTAAAAAAAGAAAAAAGGTTTGAAAGATAATTTAGGGCTTCTCTCCCTTTTGGATATTTTCTTTCAGTTCTGTTCCATTTTCCTAGTTTGTTTTTAAGAGCACAATATCAAAATAGCCAATCTGCAGTCCCTCAGTCAAGCTGCAGCCATGCTTTTTTACTGTGACCATTACAATAGCAGTATAAATTAATCCTACTATTGTTATGTGTGTAGTAGCAAAGCATGGTAAAGGCAGCTGCAGCTTAGCTGAGGCAGCTGCAGCTTAGCTGAGGTAGCTACAGCATGAGGTTTTGACATAATGTCTATAAATATTTTATCTATTGGACTATCTTAAGAGTATAGCCCAGTGCTTCTCAAACTTTTTTAGACTACCGCCCACTTGAACCATCTTGAACTGTCCCAATGCCCCCCCCCCCCCCTTATCCCCTCTCCTTGTCCTACCGTAGGCTACATAGTCGGACGCTCAAGCAAGCAATCACTCTGAAGATATGTATATAGGAAATAAAAACAGCAGTTACAAGAAATGTCTCTGCTATGGTAATAATCCAAACATGGAAGAAATTGGACCAAGGGGCAGAGTTAATGAATTTCTGATGCCATTTCTGGATAATTTTGTGTCACAAAATTTATTTTTTTCTATCCCCAAACCTTCAAGATGCCTTAGTGTACCCTAAATCACTGCAGTCACAGCGATGTGTCATAATCGCCATGCAGGGACCCCCAAATCAGTCCTATCGCCCCCCTATTTCCCATGTACTCTGTAGCGCCCACCTAAGACTTCCCAACGCCCCCTTGGGGCAGTAGGGACCACTTTGAGAAACACTGGTATAGCCTCTTAGTAAGTACTGACCACCATGTGGACAGCTGCAACCCTTATAAATCTCTGTTATAACTGTTACTTCTGCAATGTGGAGATCGATAATAACACACAAAACATCCAAAAATAAATGGCCATGCCTGACTCAAAACTGGATGAATTTTACCTGGCAAGCATCAGGAACTGCTTGCACCCCATCCATAGCTGGGTAACCAGCACAAAACTGTGTATCTCTGATACCAAGAATGAAGTATCTCCTGGCACACTCTGCACGGTCAAAAAAAGGAACTGTTGCTTCGTATAACTCATTGCTAGCAACTCCAGCTGAAAAAATGCAAAAAGACAGAAAAGAAACACATAAATAACAAAGACAAGTTTCAGTACATTTATCACAAAATATGTTTATACAACAAAAACATGCAATTCTCATTATAAAAATGATGAACATGGCCATAAATGTGTCTGGTGGCTACAATAGCTAGTAATGCAAACATTTGAAGAAATGAATGATGCGGACAAGCACATTTATGTCTCTGGATTCAACCTCCAGGGGATACATCAAGGGGTCATCCAGGGAATGTATAAAGAATTCTGTGAATAAAGAAGGGGTCATCCCAGAAATGCATAAATGGGTCATCCAAAGAATGCATAAAGAGTCATACAGGGTATGTATGAAGGGGTCATCCCCAGAATGCATCAACAGGTAATCTAGGGAATGCATATGGGGTCATTCCCGGAATGCATCAAGTTGTAATCCAGGGAATGCATAAAAGGGCGATCCAATTTTTACATCATTTTCACAACCATACAAAACATACTCTTTCTGTGAATCTCCTTCCCTTTCTAGAACGTACCTGGTAATTGTGAAAAATTATCATTTTTGGCAAAACATTATCACCATTCATTGTATTTGGAAAAGTTCACATGGAGTGATTACCCCCCTCCCATTGGCACAATTAATTCAACTGGGTTACAAACCCTTTAAACACTACATTGAGGAGATGTTTGTTAGAGCAAAAGGTAGAAGGCCTTTCAACCAAAAAACTCAGTCTTCTTTCTCTCAAATGTATGGTCAACTGATTCCGATGCTTTTTTATTTGCTCCTGCAAAGTTTTTTTTGAAACATTTGTCAATGGCTTTAACAATGTTGGTTGTAATGAAAAAACCAGACAAGGTTCCATATTGGAAGAAAGCTTGCCTACTACAACTTGGGTGTCTTGGCTAAATTAAATCATGGCAAATGAGGAATGTACAAGATGGATAGTCCACAAGGCTTTATGGTGACCGCCTGTGCCAACAATTTGCCAGATAGGAATTGTAGGGGTATTGGGGAAATAAATATGAGGTAAAGAGGAGTAAATAGACTTCTAATATCAAAAGCTCTTACTGTTTACCAACAAAGGTGGTAGTAAGCATGGAATATCATTTATTGAGAGACCTTCAATTGATCAAGTAGCTTAAAAGAACTATTACATTGTTTGGGATGACAGCTCAATTCTAAGAACTGAATTTGACAAGTACGCAAGATGGGTCAAAGGGTCAATCTATATAAGGAGGCACCAGGAATAGTCAATGTAAGGGATTATTGGTGAAAGCACCTTTCAGAGGTAAGAACTTTAGCTCTTTCACCACCAAGAAATAAAAGCCCTCTTGAGTTGGAAGTGAACTGACTTGCAACTCAAGCAATTTAGTGCATCATCTAGCTGATGAAGAGAGCAGAGAGAGCTCTCGAGGCATCATAAAATAGAGATTTATCATTGGTAATGGTTTAGAGAAAGAGATATTTCCAATGGGACACTATTAAACATTCCTAATGAACTTAATATTCAACAATGCTCTGTATTTTAAATATCTTGTATTGTTCTTACCTCATAAACCTTAAAAAGTTTGATAATTTCTGGGGTGCTCGCAGCATATGCTCAAATAGGAATGGCAAACTTGAACAAACATAAAAGATATCTTGGGTGTCCCTCCTGCCATGCAGAAGATTTGAATCTTTAATAGCAAATGTTTGTTCATATTGCACAGGTGAAGAAGAGTAGTTTTGTAAAATGGTCATCTTTTGAGGCTATTGCTGGGAATTGTCTCTCTTCTTTAACTGTTGAATCTTTTTACATCAAATAGGCAAGTGGGATGTTTTACAGTGTTCATAACTTTCAAGGCTTCAAAATGGACCTAGCTGAATGATTCTCTGTTGTATGACACCCTCTTATAGCAACTGTTGCAGTACCAGATGCCACTCAATTAGTTGAGATCACATTTCATCTCCTTGGTTGAACAGGAAATTTTCTGTTTGATAGACCATACATGGGTTGGGTTGACAACTTAGGCAATTTCTCTCAGACAAAGGACATGGACTTTACTGTACAGCTGGTAAGGCGATGAACAGAGTATGCAATCAAAACTATCATACTAATGTGGTCACTTACCATCTTCCATGGTAAAGCCCCATCCAGCTACAAAACAAGTATCAAACGTAGTCTCTTCTTCCACGATTGTATTCAGACATAGAGGGCGCACATAATCATTATAAACAGCTGGCTGGGGTAATTTGATAAGGGCAATGTCATTTCTTTGACTAAAGTCATTGTAGTCAGGATGTGGAAAGGTATTTGCATCCAGTATATCAAACTCCTGATGGTTTGCAGTTGCAGTGTCAAGTAAAATATCACCAAGGACAATGGTAGCAATGCTATTCACTCTGTAAATGAAAAAAGTGGAAAATACTAGAACTTATCTAACATCAACAGGACACCATAATATATAATAACTATTAAAGAAGGATGTTTGCCTACAATAATTTGCAATATACAAGATGCACAATTCCCTTTTCTCAGAAACAAACATATTGCGTCTACAGTCCAGGCAATATGCAAGAAAAATATGCCGTTAAGGTCCCTTTTAGTAAACTGCTGTGGAAAACACCTACAAATTTTATGCTTCCAATAGTAGATAAAACAGTTTTCTAAACTTGTCCACACATTGATAGACTGGTCAATAACATATGGGCCATGGTATTACTACAACACTCCTTGAAAAGCTTGCAAGGTTTGGAGAGAGCTTAACAGTTGAAGGATCATTCCAGAAAACAACTTTGGTTTCACAAAGTTAAGCTTACATGCAATGAGCTGCAGTGAGCACCCATTTAGGACCAATCAATGTTCTTTGCTTCACAATGTTAATCTTACATGCAATTAGCTGCAGTGAGAACCCATTCAGGATCAATCAATGCTCTTAAAGTTATTCTTACATGCAATGAGCTGCTTCAAGAACCCATTCAGGATCAATCAATGCACTTTGTTTCACAAAGTTTATCTTACATGCAATGAGCTGCAGTGAGAACCCATTCAGGATCAATCAATGCTCCACCACACTGGTGATTACCATTGGTACTCCTGATGGATGCCAGCCATGGCCAGTCTCCTTCCCGTGAAAGGTCACCATTGACAATCCTTGGTTCAATAAAAGCTGGCCTTGATCCACAGACAACTAGGGACGAAAGTGAAGTAATATTCCAAATAGATAAGGGGAAAACAATTCCAAAACTTGAAGGCAGTTCTTTTACTCCACTAATCGAGAAATGCAATCTGGAACCTTTATATTCAAGATCATATCTGCAAATGTTTAGCTACTGCTCCAACATTCTGCCTAAAATTAGGATATTTCTTTAATATACAAAATAAGCTTAAAATGTCTTGAAGGGGGAGGGTAGAGCAGAGGGGACAGGGGGCCAACTATCACAAGTCTACATATCTTGAGGAGTTTCCTCTCTTTGTTTCCAGGTAGACATTTCTCATCAAAGTCATCTCATAGTCAGGATTCCAAGATTTTTTGATAACCACAAAACTCGATGACTTTCAAGATTCTTTAAAACCATTTCTGTTTGCAAGTTCCTATCTAAATATTTCTCTAGAATTGTAAATATTTATCATAATACTGAGAAATGGCTTAAGATGATTACAAAAGAAACATGGCAGTAATATATCCAGCTGTGTTTGCAAGACTTTCAACCTAGGGGATGTGGTTTCAATTTTGACAAATGTCATAACATCCAAAGAGAGAGTGCATCAACTTTTTTTTGTTCAATGAGGAGAGAGGGAGTTAAGGTGGCCCTAGCTCCCCCAGGTCCCACATCCTGGATGCGCACCTGGTATCCAAGTATGTATTCCACAATTCACATGCAAGCACTGCTCCATCCTCAGTTACTAATCACATGAAAATATCCTTACTCAAATAAAGTCACAAGGTCACAGAAACAGAAGTGTGCCCTTTACCAGAGGACAGCTGCTCCCTACAATTTGTGCATGATCTTCATTTTTGATTACATGGTGTCTTTATTTTTGTGTATAAATCAAAAGTTTTGAATTCTTAAAATTTCTTGCATTACATGCTGGAAAGGTATGCCAACAAAGTTGAAGACAATAGGAAAAGAACTTGCAACACAGTGTAGCTTAAGCATGTGAGTATTAAGTACAGTGTGGCTGAAAAGGGCTGGGCTGGCAAATGTTTGTCCAAAGGGCTGGCAAATGATTATCCAAAGGACTGGACAAATGATTGTCAAAAGCGATGGGCAAATGATTGGCCAAAGGGCTGGGCAAATGATTATCCAAAGGGCTGGGCAAATGATTGTCAAAAGGGATGGGAAAATGATTGTCCAAAAGACTGGGTAAATGTTTATCCAAAGGGCTGGGCAAATGATTGTCAAAAGGGATGGGCAAATGATTGTCCAAATGGGTTGGGCAAATGGTTGTCCAAAAGGCTGGGCAAACGATTATCAAAAGGTCTTGGAAAATGATTGTCCAAAGGGTGTGGAAAATGACTGTCTATAAAAAGGGATGGGCAAATGATTGTCCAAAGGAGTGGGCAAGTGACTGTCCAGAGGAGTGGGCAAATGATTGTCCAAAGGGCTGGGCAAGTGATAATCCAAAGAATTGGAAAATGACTGTCCAAAGGAGTGGGCAAATGATTGTCCAAAGGGCTGGGCAAGTGACTGTCCAAAGGACTGGGCAAATGGTTGTCCAAAAGGCTGGGCAAATGATTATCAAAAGGGCTTGGAAAATGATTGTCCAAAGGGTTGGGCAAATGATTGTTCAAAGGGCTGGGCAAATGGTTGTAAAACTATTGTCAGCAGATGGCATCAATGCATACTGTATAGTCTGTATTAAACAACACTTGAGTACTATCAAGACCTGTTAACCTTTCCCATCTAGCTACTTACTTTTATGTATCAGGCCAATGTACTGTCCATAGCTGCTTAATATGTACTATTACATACCATTTAAACTACTGCACTTGAAACTGCATGGCTAGCTATGAACATGCACCCTCTGGAGTTGGTGTGTCTATCTGTACAGCTTCTACACATAATTTGATAGGGTGGCACTATTGAAACTTTTTTCATACTTGAACTGGTGACAATGTACATAGCAAACAAGAGCAGTAGAGTCAGGCCTAGCACTGCATATTTGTGAATCAATGTAGAAGCTCTAAAAGTGACCCAGAAGAAAATGACTCTGAAATATTGATTAAGATAATACAGCCCACAACAATGGGTGGTGATTAGGGCTCTCTCGTTTGTTAGGATAAAATTCCACGACAAAAGTTTGCAATCTCAGGGTGAATCAAGACCGTACATTAGTTATGGAGAACAGGTTCCAGGAATCAAGATGACCTGCAGCCAAGTTGAATTCACTCAATCCAGAATTGACTTTTAAACAACTCTAACTTTTTACAGACATGCATTCACTACATTTTTCATGTTCATTTCAACTTCTTATTCTGTCAAAGTAATAATCTATCTTACACTTCAAATAAATGGCCCATCATTTTAAGAACTATGTTGTCTAGCTGGTTTACATGTACAATAGGAAAAATGGGCTGAAAAGGGTTAACATATAAACATCGCATTTTTCAGGCTGTTATAACTAAGTCTTTCATATTCAAGCACTTTCAATCTATTTCAGGCTACTAGCCCATGGCACAATGACCCATTTTAATTTGTAAAATTTTACTGGGAGTAATTCTTTTTGAGGGCTAAAAAAATGGCCTGAGTCAACCCAACAAGCATAATGCATGGGTACAGCTAATGGGTGACTCACTTTCACAGGTTGGTTCTTCTCCTGTCCAGGTACCATCAGCATTACAAACACGGGAGCCACTCTGACCAGCCATCAGTGCCCATCCACTATTGCAGGTGTAGGTACATGTGCTGCCCTCAGCATTACCATTGGTACAAGCTAGAACAGCATTTGCAATGTTTTGTAGTGTTTCACAGACCACACTGGGAACATCTGTAAAAAAAAGACATTAAATGTTGACAAATGTGTCATAAAATTTGCTTGAGGTGTCACATTTTCTTTTGGAAGAAGTGATGGAATGGTTTATTTTTGATTTATAGCAGATACCAAAATAGCTCATTAACAGCTGAAAATCAGAAAATGTTCTATATATAAGAAGGACGGACTGCATGGTAAAGCTTGTGGTTAGAGCATCCAAACTGCAGCCGGATGGTCTGGGGTTCGACTCCTGGCCAGGCCATACCAAATACTTTAAAAATGGAACCTACTGCCATTGTGCTTGGTGCTCAGCATAAGCAATGGAGTAGGGAAAACAAGCCAGTGAGTCACAACTGGAAAAAGGCCATGGCCGGCCCAACTAAAACCATTTGGTAAGAAGCTAAGCTGTAAAACCTCATCTAACTCTATATATAAGAAGCACACCCTAAGGATCAAAATATTTTCAAATGGACTTATAATTTTAAAGTTTTATTTTCTACAACATACAATGGCTGTGGTACTAATAATAATCTGTTATACATGAGACACAAGGTGTCCATGGACATCAAACACAATACAAAATGGCTTTTATAACAGCCACCTAATTACATGATACACAGGAAAGCTATGGAAGTCACTTGCTACCTAAATGGCTCCTGTAATGACCAAAAAATTCCACACAGAATAATTGAGGTAATGACTACAAAAAACTCTACCTGTAAAACATATCAGCAGTAGTCATGGTAACCTTTACTTTCTGCAACAGACAATGGTTCAGATGATGGCCATAATCTATATGCTAGTCATACAAAGTACATGAATGGTCAAAAGGACCATCTACTGCACAGAGAAACTGGTAATGACCATACTCTAACTGCTACCCAAATCAACAGTAATCATGGTAACCCTTCATTCTTGCTACACAGAATGGTTCAAGTGATGACCATAATCTATATGCTAGTCAGTGCCAATGGTAATACATATCACCTGCTACTTGGAGTGATTGTAGTAATGAGCATACTCTAACTGCTACCCAAGTCAGCAGTAGTCATGGTAACTCTTCTTTTCTGCTACACAGAAAGGTTCAAGTGATGATCGACCATAATCTATATGCTAGTCAGTACCAGTGGTATAAAACATATCATCTGCTACATAGAGTTATTGTAGTGATGAGCATACTCTGACTACTATTCAAGTCAGCAGTATCTATGATAACATATTGTTGTGTGACACAGAATGGTTCAGGTGGCAATCATAATTTACTTGCTTATAACATAAGCAATACCAGTGGTAACCTTTATCATATACCACACAAAATGACTGTGGTAACGACCATATATAACTGCTACCCTACATCAGTGGTGGTATATGGCAACCTGTCTCATCTGCTATACAGAATGGGTGCAGCAATGTACCTGCTACAGAGATTTGTTGTGGTTGTGTCTACACAGAACGACTTTGCTACTGATTTCCCCAATATTCTGAGTACATGTGGTAACGCCTATTTATCTCACCTGCTATACAAGATGGCTGTGGTAATGACCACTGTCCATTGGTTCCACATGTTTGGGTAGCCCCTCCTTGAAAGCTGAACCCAGAATTACATACATATGAACAAACACTTGCAACATTGAAGCTATCTGTGCAGGTCTGCAAAACTCCATTGCCAATGGCTCCCAGGTTTGGACAGGTGACTGTCGACAGAAATGCAAAATTTTTAAGGTTTTGGCACATTCGCTTTTACTGACAGAGTTTTCCGGGTAGGAAAACATGGAAAACATTTAGCTAGCATTTGCACCATTAAAAGAAGGGTCTAAGCTCAAATCAAGCTTTGATATATTAGAGGGGTGCTTATTCTAAGCAATCTGGTGAAATTTTCATTGAAATCCGATGTGTGGTTCTCAAGATATCAGCAGATACAGTTGTCACATTTTCAACACCAAGTGAACTTGAAGCAAGCACATATGATGTCATAGCCTCACATTAATGAGCAGTCTTTTGTTTTTAGTTAAACTTTATCGTCAATTTTCTCCTCAACAATCACATGTTATTGGAATATGATTGCATGAGAGGCATGAGAAACTACAAACTTCACATTCCCAACAGGGAGGTCCTATCCTATTAATTTCAAGATCAACACAACAGACAGAAAAAACAAAAGAAACAAAGCATTCCTCATCAATGTGAGGAAGTGATATCAGGGAGCTGCCTAGTGATAGAACTCTCCTTTGCCCCAAGCTCACTTTGTGTTACAAATTTAGTAACTTCTTTTGCTGATATCTCGAGTAATACATGTCCGATTTGAATGATAGTTTTACCAAAATCATAGATTTAGTTCCTCTTTCACATAATTACGAAAAGAACATTTTTGCTCAAACCCTTCTTTTAACATGCTAAATATGGTGGGCATTAGGGATGAACCAAATCCAAATTTTTGGTTCTGGCCAGAACCAGATTTTGCCGGATAGTATTTAAAATCCGGCTGGAACTGCATTTTTTCACTTGTAAAGAGAAACATTAAAAAAATAGTACTGTGGGCCGGGGTGGGTACAGGCAGAGGAACCGGTAGTTGACTTCATGATGGTGTTTCAGTAGGTCCCACTGTAGGTCACAAAGCTGGTGTAATTTTGTAGAGTTTAGACTAGAATGATGCAGACAGAAAATTAAGTGACAAAGTAGAATACTTAAAATTATCATTACGCAAAAACCCTCCTCTATGAAGACTTGGCCCGACTCCGCACTTTTTGCCAGAAAAGTGCGGTTACCGCAAGCCTAACCCGACTTCCTGTAATCGCAAGCAATGCCATTGTTTGTTTATTCTGGAGAGCTGGGTCAATAAAACCTCCCTTTTCCAGAGTTCAATGACTGTTTGAGTGTGCAGTGGAGCATGGTTGGCCTGATACTGTTTGAGTGTGCAGTGGTGCATGGTTGGCCAGATTATTTCCCTCCAGCAGTGACCAGGTTTCACAGAGGCCTTTTTTGCTTAATGTATACTGCAAAGTTCTTTGAAACAACAAAAATCAAATTGATAGTCACGTTGACAGTGAAGTAGATTACAATGTTCTGATGAATGTGACTCAGACTGTGAATGAAACTATCAAGGAATGACTGACACAGATTTGAATATATACTAAATAAATAACTGTTAAATATTCATACATTATCACATTTGCAAATGTGGGTCCTGTGATATAAGTGGAAATAAGATAACTCTGAATTTATCTTCATTGTTACAGTAGCTCCACTTATTTTAAACATGCTTGTTAAGGCTGTGTGACTAGAATATGAGTGTTGTGTCACTGTTAGCACTTGCTACAATGAACCAGGACTACCTTACCTATACAACATCTCCTTAATGTGACAATTTCTTGCTATGTTACATGGACAGGAAAAAAGAAAATCTTTTGCAAAGGTGTTAAATTCATCTGTGAAGCTACCCCTATTATTTGATGATGGGAGGTAATTCTGGCTAGAATTTGAGAAAAATCCGGCCGGATTTCTTCAAATATCCGGCCTGAACTGGAACCGTATAATTTTTCATCATCTGGCCGGATAGTCTGACCAGAACAGATATCCGGTGTATCCCTAGTGGGCATACAATAAAAGTATCTTTCCAAATTCTTAGAAGTAAATATTATTCATGATGTATTGGCTGTGCTAAAAAAGCTGTTATTCACACCCAACCATTCTACTGTCTATGTGGGGTACATTATGTTACCAACCCCATCATTCTATTGTTTAAGTGGGGTATATCATGTTACCAACCCCATAGCCTAAGGCTGCTTCAAATACAAGGAGCTGTGAAATGTACTTCTGTGGAAGATATCTATGTCAATCAATTACATGTTCAAGATCACTGCTACAAATGACCTGCACACACACATATAGGTAAAACTAGCAAAATGAAAAGTCAACACTTCTTAGGGAGGCCAAATTATCATAAATGTTTGCATAAAGGTGTTCTCTCTCCAAACCTATTACAAACAGGCATTCCAGTTCACATTAGGATAATGAAATATTGCAATGGCATTTCATTTCTCACAGGACTTAACAAACTTGCTATTAAGAATATCAGGTAAATTTAATACATGCAAAAGAAGGGCTGCCATCTCCCTTTTAAGGTAAAGACATTGAAATTTGACTAAATTCTCAAAGAATTTGACAAAGGACATGCTGCTAGAAATGAGTACATCATTTATTAGTCACGCTCACCCTGGTAAAAGCCTTTTTCTTGCGGCAGCTCTATGCATCTACCCTATGATAGCTAAATTCCTTTCAGGGCTTTGTTAACACTCTAGCTGTGTTGACCACAAGCTATTTTAGGGGTATAGCATTGCCTTTGGTAAGAAAAGTTAATTTAAGGCATGATCAATAAACATTGTCTCAGTGCAACAGAACAATAAACATATTATCTCAAGTTAGTTATACAGGAAATCATTCTTAGAGTGTGGCCTAATATAGAGGTCACTTATACATAGCAAAAACTTGTTACACTTTTCTAGCAAACATGAACAACTTCACGACATTATAACTGTTTTAATATGGAATACACTTGAGAATCAACTTTTTGCCATTCGAATTAGGTCAATTAAATTCGCAAAGTGGACACAAACAAATGTGACTAAATAGAGTTGATAAGATCACTAATATCTTACTTTGTACACAAGTAGGTTCTGTTCCACTCCAGGCCCCTGTTAATGAACTGCAAGTCCTGGACACTGAGCCGGACCCAATCTCAAAGCCAGTATTACACTGATAGGTGCAGACACTGCCATCATTATTACCAATGGTACAGGTTGGTGTCATACCATTGGTAACTGCCATAAGACTTGGACAGGTAACTGAACAATAGAATATAAATGTGAGCAGTGGTCTATAAGTGCTTTTCATAACAAGTCTTTTATAAAAAATAAGTTTTTTGCATGTTTACTTGTGAGGCATATCGCATATTTGTTTGGTTAATGCAAGAAGGTGTTAGGCACCATGTCAAAATGGCTCAGCTGCAGCTCCCTCAGCTAAGCTACAGCAGCTGCAGCCATGCTTTACTACTATAAGCACATTACAATAGCAGTATAAATTGATCCTGCTATTGGTATGAGTATAGCGACAAAGCATGGCTGCGGCAGCTGCAGCTTAGCTGTTAGATGAGGCAGCCGTGACTTAGCTGAGGCAGCTGCAGCTAAGCTGAGGCAGCTGCCACCTGAGGTTTTGACATATTGCCTTGAGAAGGACATCCAACACTTTATATAGACTCTTTGAAGTAATGTTAGGGTTTAGGGTTGTGACTCCAACTTTGAAAGCATGGCTTTTCTTCCAGAAAGTTCCCGATACTCTTACATATTCAGGACTTGAGTATAAAGAGTGACAACATAACCAAGAAAATACAGTATTCCTTTTTTTGTGAGTGTTACTGACCAAGTGACATAACAATTTTACAAGAGACAGTAACCATGATTAGACAACTCCCTCGGGCAATTAACCATGTGTTTGGTCTAGTGGCAGAGCATCCGCCTATCACGCGGGAGGCCCAGGTTCCATTCCCAGGTCAAGTCATACCAAAGACTTTAAAAATGGAACCTACTGCCATTGTGTGTGATGCTCCGTATAAGCAATGGAGTAGGGAAAACAAGCCAGTACCCCACAACAGGAAAAGAGGCCGTGGGCACCACTAGATTTAACCAAGAGGTTATAAGTTGTGGCGTAAAACCCTATCTAACAAACAAACTAACTATATAACCCTTGGACAATTACCACTGTGACTGTTGCCACCCAAAAAACTCCCACCCATAAGAATTACCCTTCAGACAACTTCCCCACTGAAAAATCTGAAACTGTCCTTCATGGAGATTGTTCTGGGGGTAATTGTCTGGGTAGGAACTGATCAGGCAAAAATTGTCCCCAGACAGTTCTCCAGTTCTCCAGGGGAACTGCCTGGGTGGGGAAAGTGTCCAAGAGAGAACGTCCCACAACTGACAGTCCGGCAACTGACGGTGACCTTTACTGTACACATGCTGCTAACTTTCCCATTACTAATATGATGCACCTACTGAGAACTCAAAATGCCGTCTTGTGCCTGTCTGAGCAGGTTTTCTGACTTAGTTTATTAGAGAATGAGTCATCCTCTCACCCCTTGCTCTCCTTTCTGCAGTGGAGCATGTCTAATCTCAAACAATAGCCTCTGTAGTATACCTTGCAAGCCAAGTAGTTCTACTGGTTGATATGAGAGGTGTGGTCAATAGTGCCTTGGAAGCTTGTTTGCTCAAGAGATTAAAGTACAAATAACAACTCTGGGGACATGTGGAGAGAGCTGCAGAGGTGCAACATATGGCCAATGGGTCCTCTAGCGACATGATACCAAAATCTAGATGCAAAAGATTGCACATAATGTAAATGCCACAATACATATGCAGCAGTGAACAAAGAGAAATAACCTCAGAAGCAGAATTCATGACAACATTAAACAGTGCTGAGATCCAGTATTAACAATCAATTGATCATGCAAGCAACCCTGGGCTAACTTCACAAAGAGTTATGCTTGACCTCAAGTTTGATTTACCCTGTGACAGTCCTAAAAAAATCAAACTTACCATTGAGCATAACTCTTTTTGGAATGAGGCCATGGCCTTTAAGTGAATTGTGGTTTTATCATGACCATGCTACAGTACTATTTGAACCAGAGACTCACCTTGAACACAAACAGGTTCTGTGCCACTCCAAGTTAGGGTATTAGCAATACAGACTCTGGTAGCAGAGCCAGACCCTATTTCATATCCAGGGTTACATTGATAGGAACAAAAACTGCCATCAGAAAACCCATCAGTACAACTTGGGGCCATACTGTTGAGGACAGCAGACAAGGCGGGACATTCAGCTGCAATAGAAGGTATTTAAAACACAAAATAAATGAAAAGTTTACATACACAGATTATCTTGGCTAAGGCACCATGTCAAAACCTCAGGCTGCAGCTGCCCCAGCCAAACATTTGACTTACAACCAGTGGGTTTTGTTCCCCCAAAAGACCTTTCACCTGTGTTATTCAGTCCTTATTAAAAAATAGAAAGTTACAGACAAGAAAAACAGATCAGTGGTCAGGAAGTGATGACAAGACTGGCACCTTTACAGTACAGTTACACACAGAAGTGCCATTATGTTGCTGGGTAATGTGTTGTGGATATTTCATTGTTTAATTATGTTCATTGCTCTGTTTGATGGAATATGTAATAAAAAGTGACCTGGAATTTATACCAGAGAGGGTTTCTGGTACGTTTGGTGAAAGAAGAGAATGCAAAAAGGCTTCCTTGCCATCTTGGTTTCTCAAGTATAATTAAAGATTATATATATTACATATTTTTCATAGCATGGCCATATTCCTTTTACCTTAAACTGTAGGTTATTTGTACTTCTCTTTATTTTGTATAGTATTTCATTTCAGACAGGCAAGTCAAATTAGTTATCCAGTTATCAGTATTACAAGCCTGAGATAAAAGCCTGTTAACTTCCCTTTTCTAATTGTGTAGATTTCTTTCTGCTGTTCCATACCCTTATAACAATCTACTTGACCTCATCAGGGTGGGCTCTCAGCTGTCCCTCAGCCAAAACCAAAGCCCAAACCTACAGGGAGTCACATTATTCAGAGGTCAATACTATCTTTAATATATCTTGTACCTTTATAAAGCATTCTGACTTGACAAATTTCAAATTGAGGATTATCTCTTACAATTAACAAACTTAGTGACTTTTACCTGCCACACATGTAGGTTCTGTTCCACTCCAAGTTCTGGAGTCAGGATTACACGTTCTGGAATCTGAGCCAGCTCCTATCACAAAGCCAGCATTACACCGGTATGTACAGGTACTTAAGGCAGCAAAACCATTAGTACAAGATGGAGGTAGGCCATTAGAAACTGTCTGCAGACTTGAACAGAAGACTAGATATAAAGGAATATAAAAGAAGACACAATTGTCCAGCTAGGCAAGTGACAAAGATTAAAGGCTTGGATCAAACCAGACCTATATTTGTCATGAAAATGGAGACCAAGCAATCTGGTGAAACCTTCATTCAATGCCAGTCTTTAATAGTATTGAAATATTGGCACCTGGTGTAAAATCATTTTGTTTCAAAGGTGAACTTAAAGCAAGTAGAAGTGATGTTAGCAAGATTTTAGTAAGAATTTTGCTTTAGTTAGATTTTACTTGTGTTTAGATCTTTTATTCAATTTACATTGCTCTTTTATTTTGAAAACATGGTAATTTCCAGAGATGATTTAATAAGGTGATACTCTACAGTGGTTTCACACAGAGGAGCAATAATTTGCATTTTTCTTTTTTAGTCCCTTACTCTGACCTTAAATTGTAAACGGTTTCATTTTGTTCAAGTGTACTAATGACTTGCATCACATTATTGTACAAAATTACTAAAGCAATTCATTATAGCCATGGTATGGGAATTGCTGAAAGAGATAACTGGTGAAAAACTTTAAGACCAAGCAAGTTTGGCACTAGTAATCCACTATTTATTCGATTTAGGTCATCTTGGATTTCACCTCCACAAAATGGATCACAATGGACACTTTCTGAAAAACTACACATCACCAGGCCACTGCAGACTAAACACAGAAAAGCAAAGTATTGCTATAGTATAGGCAGGTCTTGGTACCGCACTGACTGAGAGACAGACCATACAGCCTAGCCATGGAAGGTAGTAGAAAGCCTTCCATTTACAAAACTCACCTTGAACACAAACAGGTTCAGTACCACTCCAAGATCCAGTATTAGCATTACAAACTCTGGTAGCAGAGCCAGCTCCTATTTTGTATCCAATATTGCATTCATACGAACAGAAGCTACCCACGAGAGACCCATCAGTACAATTTGGTTCCATGCTGTTGGGGACAGCAGACAGGGTTGGACACACAGCTGTAATGAAAAGTTAAAACATACCAACAAATTTAAGGAAACTTGTAATCATAAAAGACTATTTTAGTCAACTTTTCAGTGTTAAAGATGCAAAAAATTGATTAAAAAGCTTAAGGTAAAGCTTTTGCAGTAAATATCAGTTTACGTACTAAAAGTGAAATATGAATGAAACTTGAGGAAAAAAGATCAATTTGATATTTACCAAGGTACATAATAAATGTTAATGTATGGCCACTGGCCCAGACAGGTACCCCTTGGATTTCTTTTCAGGATAATGTACAACTTGGCTTCATCTTAAACTGACCACTGACCTATGTATGTGACATTTGACCTCAGTTTCATATGAAAGATCCCATGTTGCATCTATGACATAAGTCTGGTTGCAACATTGATACATGAAATTTAATGTTGATTGCAAGTGATGGTACCCATGTTTATCCATAATCCAAGTTTGGTTAGAACTGTTCACTGAACCAAAAGAGATATGGCTAACACAAGAAAGTGTGCACTTAAGTCTGACACACAGATACACACACACACACACACTCCACATTACACATGCAGTCAAACACAACAGAGATACTGCCAAAGGTCTTTCATATCAGCAGCCTAAAAGGGGCTACTCAAAGTGAGCCAATTTTAAAGTCACTGGTATGATTTTTACTTCAGTATCAAGGCATTTTTAATGATAGTTTCCGATGCTACCAATAATTCCAATCAGTTGGTGATATCTGTAATAACTTCAAGGATATTTTGTTACGATGTTGATATGGAATGTGTTGAGGATAATTTTGTTCAAACTAGCTTAGAGTTTACAAAATGCAATGCTCAGCCTGCCTAAATCTATGCTTCACCAACAACTGCTGGTAACTGCTCTGTTACATCTATAGTTTCATTTTTGTTATGCATGTATTCAGAAATAAAACTGATTTATAGGAGCATCCACTGACTGACACCTGGATCATGAAACACAACATTACAGCTTATCTAATTGTGCTTCATACACACAATCGCATAACATCTTCCAGGGCTTTTCAAAGACTTTTCTAGTTCATGGATTAGTTTGGAAATTAAGTCATGGCTTTGCCTTGATAGGGAATGCCTTCCACAGAGTGACCACTACAGAATTCCATGATACTGAAGTAAGGGATGGGGGTTGTAATATGTTATGTCCCCCATTGGCTGCCACTATGAAAGTCAGAAAAGACTGGCTTGTAATTTCTATTATATGACAGGACCTTATTGAACTGAAGTCTGAAAACAAAATGCTGTGACTTTTCTATGTCTTTCAATGAAAAAATTAAGGTTTTTCATGACCAATTCTCACACAGAATTTTTTTTTTATATTTCTGAGGTCTTACAGCACAATGCCCACTCATCACACATTGAATCCTTTCAGTGACCATTTGAGCTTTCTGCTTTGAAGATAATTACCTGCAGGGTTTCTTTATCACACAGCAATAGCCAAATATTACACATAATTATGCATGGATGGTGCAAGACTCCAGGGCTTTTGTAAAATGACAAACTTCCAACTTTTCACAGGAATTTTTAAGTTTCAGGATTCCTCATGACAGTATACCTACCCTGGTAGGAGTGATATTGAAGCTAGTAGAGACTTACTTTGTATACAAGTGGGCACAGTACCACTCCAAGCCCCTGTTATAGCATTACAGGTCCTTGTAGTAGAACCGGAACCTATCTCGAATCCAAAATTACATTGGTACCTACAAACACTCCCAGCTGCAAAATCGTTGCTACAAGATGGTGCCCCACCATTGGTGACAGCCGACAGAGGAGGGCATGTTACTGTGAAATAAAATTTTGAAAGACGTAATGCTTTACCCAAGAGATCTGTAATAGAGCAAGCACAGAATACACTAGTACCGTACTCGATACTGCATGTGCAGTGTTTACTGTGAAAACACAGTGACTTGAAAAGGGCTTCAAGTGGATCAAGCACAGCACATGATTTACCTAACATGTAACACTTCAAATTTTCAGATGAGCAGTGTAGCTTTTACAAAATATCTTGAAAATACATGTCGCTACAGGACCCACTGGCCATAAGCTGCACCTCTGTAGCTCTCTCCACCTTTCCCCAGAGTTGTTATCTGTACTTTAATCTCTTGAGCAAACAAGCTTCCAAGGCACTATTGACCACAACTCTCTTATCAACCAGTAGAACTACTTGGCTTGCAAGGTATACTACAGAGACTGTTGTTTGAGATTAGACATGCACCACTGCACAACCTTTTCAGTACAGAGAAGAGGGGAGAGCAAGGTGTGAGAGGATGACTCATGCTCTAATAAACTAAGTCAGAAAAACCGCCCAGACAGGCACACAACGTGATTTTGAGCTCTCAGAAGATGCACCATATTAGTAATGGCAAAATACAGCGGCATTTAAATTTTAGTTACGATGACTGCATTCACTGTTGTGCATAAATGTCTCTTGAATTACAAAAAGTAAACAGGAAGGGCATCCCCCAAACCTTCTTTTGAATTATATTAGTTTCAATAAGTCTTTTCAATCTCTTACAAATGTCCCTTGAAAGCATCTTTCATGCTGTTTCAGAACATGAACATTGCATTAGTTATGATTCTTGCACAAATTTCAAAATTTTGTGAAAATATGAAATAAATTAAAGAGAACCAGAGATGAACTGCTGTGTTGTAGTACCATACTCATGAACTGTAAGTGTACCTGCACCTGTACATACAGTATTTCTTTACCCATACACACCAGCTGGTACCCAATACCCGTACTCTTACCTTGTACCCAAGAATAGAAAAAATGTTCATTTTCCAGGAAAGGTGTAAAAGTTTCCACAATTTCTTTCCGTATGTTCATGTACAAAATAGCAAAAGTTCCCTCCAATTGCCAAAATTTCCTTACAATGTCCAAATTTCCTGGGAAGAAGCCTCCCAGATTTCCAACTTTTCCACCCATGGTCATGCATACCTGTTTTCATACTCATAGTCCTGCACTCAAACATTTCCCAAAGAAGGGTTTAAGCCAGAATTTATTTGTAACAAAAGAAAGAGGAATTGAATCTAAGCATTCCGATGAAATTTCCAGTCAGTTATGATGAGTAGTTCCCAAGATATACCAGCAAATGGATTAGCATTTGTGATCTAAAGCTAGCTTGAAGCAAGCAGGGGTATCATCTCCTACACTGAACAGTAATGTTTCCATTTTTTTCTTTTTTTCAGCCTGTTCATTGACCCTAAAGTAAAGAGGGGTATGAGCTTCCTATGAGGAAATTGAAGTTTTCAAAATTCCCATGCCTCTCAAACATTGACATTCCAATCACATGAGATTATGGAGGAGAAAACAGGTTGTGAAATTAAACACAAAAAAAACAAAAGACGGCTCATTAAGGTGAGATCATGACATCATATATGCTTACTTCAAGTTCCCTTGAGATTAAAAATGTGACAACCTCATCTGCTAATATGTCGAGAACCATACACTGAACTTGAAAGCAAATTTTACACTTAGATTATAGCACTCTCTAACATACCAGAAGTTGATTAAAGCCTAAACCTTTCTCTAAAAGTTTTGCAATGTATTTTAATATACAGTAGTAGGGTATACTAATTCAAACTGGCACAACTGCATATATATGCTTAAGAAATGATAGGAAACTTTCTTTCACCATTTCACATTGAATAAAACAAAAGGATGGAAACATAGAAATTGCTTCAACTCACTCTGAGCACAAGATGGTGCTGTACCACTCCATGTAAATGTACCTCCATTGCAGGTCCTTGATGGTGTGCCAGACACAATCTCATATCCAATGTCACACTGATAGGTGCAAACACTCCCAGGTAAAAAGCCATTGGTACAGGCTGGGGTTATACCATTTGTGACTGCTGTCAGGGCTGGGCATGCATCTGGGAATAAACAAATAGTAACTTCTAAAATATTTGCTGCTTTCAATGATAATAAATGTAACTTGTCACTACACATATAAAATATCTAAAGTAATGAGGACAAATATTTGTACCATGCTTTACCCTTTCATCACTGAATTATTTTAATGTGTAACTTTCCCTAAGCCTCAATTTTCCAAATTTTCCTTATTTCAGATCAGAAATCTACATTCAGTGCCAAATTGGTGTAATCAATATTGTTTTCTTGAAAAAGTGTGGAACATAAAAATTGAAGGGCTCAAATTGCTCTTTCAAAAAAGATGTAAGATAGGACATTCAGTGTAAAACACTTGAAACAAAACACATTTATAAAGTTATGCAAATTAATGCAAGTTTTGGTAATTGTCACAATGTTTTCCAGGTTATGCCTCTTCTTTATAATTGTTTCACCTGTACATTTTATTTTATATTAATAGTCTTCAACAGAAGAAATGAGGCAAACAAAATTCTTTAATGAAGGGGTACTGAATATCTTTGTTTGAGTAAGTTTGGTGAAATATCTAATCCATCTAGTCTGTAATTATCACCATACCACTTTTGTAGCACTTGCAGTACCACAGTACCCTGCAGTAATAGTGCCTATTATCAGTTTAGTGCTTCATTAGGACTAGACTCACTTTCAAATAGGCCTCACACTATAACAGTATTAGATGAGCCACTTGTCTTAATAAAATTAAAAGCAGAGAATTTCCTTCTGAAATTCCTTCTCACATTCACCTTCATCACTATAAGAACTTCCTTTATGGATATGATACGACATGTGCTTATGTGCAATCAGTTAAAAAAATTA
This sequence comes from Holothuria leucospilota, assembly GCA_029531755.1. NCBI lineage: Eukaryota > Metazoa > Echinodermata > Holothuroidea > Aspidochirotida > Holothuriidae > Holothuria > Holothuria leucospilota. Next base: position 39,755,337 of record CM055982.1, read on the forward strand.
GCCATTTTAATACAGTTTATGCATGAAATTGTTTTAGTTGAACAATTACAAATGTATGTTTGGTATATAAAAAGATGAATTGAGTCTTCTATTAAAATGATATGGTTTCAGATAAAGTTTCACATGAGGGTGCATAGTAATATTATGTTGAGCAGGATGGGTCACTTGGGCAGCTACGTATCCACCTGTACTCTGGTGAAGAAAGTCGTACTTAAAGGGTTTAAACATTACAATCCTTTAAAAATAACAGAGAGATATAAATACAATATACTAACATATTCGAATAATGCCTGTTGTAGCTTCACAGAAAATTTAACTAAATGAGCAAAAATTCCCCACTTGCCAATCATACTAGCACTAATATTATACAGTTACATAGTCTCCTATATATAACTCAGGACTACCATGTGTTAAAATGTTCAAAGTACAATGTACATGCCAAGTAAACTACTGTTTTCACCTTTCTACCCGACTTTTTTCTAGTTTTTGTTACAGACGGACAGTCATCACACAAAAGTATATTTTCAGTGTGGGGGAATCAAAATTCTCAGTTGGTGACTGCTCTTTGACTGACATCAAAGTCTGAAAATTGAAAGATGCAGAGTAGCTCACATTCCACAAAAGGCAGAGAGACTAGTGCTTTTATTACATTTTATAGCCTTGTATGCTCACCAGGATATGGCCTTAAGCAATAAACAGGTTTGTTCCTGCACAAGGGGGGAGCTTCATACAGTTATGGGAGGAGCTAGAAGTTGCATAGTTGGGAGAATTGGGACTGTCTGGGATGATGAAAATTCCCCTTTAAACTTTCATCGAGAATTTCCTTTCACTGTTCAATTTAGTAAATATTTCTTCCTGAGTTTGTCAACTATTTTTAATGACGACAAAGAAGTGAAGAAGGACAGGAACATTTCAAACACTTTGTGAATTGATATGTGCAATTATAAATTTTGAATTGAAAACTTGACATGTTATCGGGATAATTCTTTAGGGATTCATTTATGACAGAACTGAAGCTATCAGATGAATAGGACTGTCTCCCCAGTCTTTAACCACTTGCTTTAGGGCTATGAAGGGTGGGAAAACCTTGCTCCACACTTTTGCCAAATAGATATACTGAAGTTGGCAAGACCTGAATGTCAAACCACCCAAGTCTAAACATCATGTACCCATTTTAATTTACAATATCCTGAGAATCACTGCAAAAAACTTAACTAAACAATCAACTGAATATTTCCCAGAAAATTTCTAAAGCAGATTTACCAGACTGTGATTCAGAAATCTCAAAATTGCATATGTGTATACTTGAAACAACCATGCCATCCTTAAACTCTCGACTAAAATTTTCAATTAAATTCCCATTCTTCCTTTTTGTGGTGTGAAATGTTTGTGGAAAAGTGAAAACACATTTCTACAAATTTTACAATATGATCTGGCAGACTTACTCTGAATACAAGTAGGTTCAGTACCACTCCATGTGGCTGTAGCAGCAATGCAGACTCTTACTACTATACCAGACTCAATTACAAATCCAGGCAAGCACTCATAGACACAAAGGCTGTTAGCAGCAAATCCATTGGAACACGAAGGTTCCAGGCCGTTGGTTACAGCAGAGAGGGCAGGACAGGTCACTTTGAAAAACAAATAATATTCTTTCAAGACATTTTGTATTATGCTTTTGTTATCAAAAAATATATCTTTTGCTCACATTTTCTTGCTTCCTGCACTTTTAGAGGATGATGAAATGCCATAAATTTTCCATGAACAATCATTACAGCACACAGCCACACACTTTCCTTCAAAACCAGGGGTAAAAATATGAATTATACACACATTTAAAAGGCATTATTCTTTCTTTTAACAGTTCTAACACTTTCCTATAATTTCTGTCATAGTTTTAAAGTTTTATGAGTTTTCAAGGCATGGAAAGTGCAAAAATATAATTTCATGATTTTTCCTAGCCAATGGAAGCCTGAAAAGAATTTGGTCACAACTTGATATTTTCTGTGCGGAGAAACTACTAGCACAGAAGCTATTCCATAAAGTTCTGGAATCAAGTACTTTGCACCAGTTCCTATTGAAGTTTTCATTTCTAATGGACTAATAATTTTTTAAGCCTGGCCTCTCAGTCAGGACTTGTTTTTGAAACTTCCCAATGAGAAGAACAAACTAAATTTGAAAACCCACCATCCCAATTTTTCTTTATGCTTCTGTGAAAAAAGGTTTGAGAATTTTAAAGTACAGAGAATGGGTACTCCAAGAAACTCTCATAACATTGAATTCAAGTGTGAAGGTCCCAATATACACATAGAAAATACAGCACCATACGTTTTCAGTTTGCAGCAACCATTATTTCTCCATTGTTCCTGTCATTCTCAAGAGGGTGGGCACTTAACACATTAAACATTTATAATAGAACCTACTCACCTGCTTTCTTACACACAGACACTGCACTTAAAATCAAGTGTCGCCAGTTAGTAGTCTCCTTGTAACCTAAAATGTACAATTGCCTGTCCTCCTTTTCTGAAGCCTGCAGTCTCACTGTTTCCTAGGATATAACATCTGAAAAACCGTTCAACCAGCTGTCCTCCAGCGGGTATTTTCTACACTCTTTTCACTTCCAAAATAGACATGTCCACTCCAGGATACACCCCTTTCCTTTCTAGATCTACACCCATCACTCTCTCAAAAAACCCCTCTTTCCCACTCTTCCCTTCCAGCTTCCCGCTAATTCCAGTCTTCCGTGCTTCATGTCACCTTTCTACTCTTTACTACTTTCTTCCCATTCCTAGTTCTCCCGTTTCCTTGCCAACAATAACAAAGTTTCCCCTTTAAGATACGAAATTACAAAAACAAAAGTAACATAAAGTATCTAACTCTTCCCATGATACAGAAGCTTGTAAAGACTGGTGACACTTGATTTTGGACCAAAGTTAGCAATTCTGAGCATGAATGAAAAAAATTCTTATGCCAAAAGAAAAGTTACTGGTGACATGAATCTAACAGGAAAAAGTTTACCTTGTGCACATATTGGTTCAGATCCACTCCATGAGCCTGTGTCATCACAAGTCCTCAATGATGAGCCAGACGCTATGGTAAAGCCAACATTACACTCATATGTACAGGTACTACCAGCCATGAAACCATCGTTACAAACTGGTACCATGCCATTGGTAACTGCTGTTAAACTTGGACAAGTGACTTTCAAAGGAAAAATAAAACAACTAATAAATCACCCTTCAGAGTAGGTATAACATCTGTTTCAAAAGATACTGTATTCTATGAAAGTACCCTTAAAGTGTACTGTAAGTTTAAGTTACAAGAAAAACATATTGCAACAGTAGTTTATTCTATTGCTGAGATGTAAAATGTTGGAATGTATTCACCTAATTTGAAATAGTCAATTCTTCAATTATTTATGATGTCCTCATACAGCTCATATTACCTCCTTTTGTTTCTTTCTGAAATTAAAATACTTATATGACCTTTGACAAATTACTCTTTTCTGGCACAGAGTGTTTTGAGGAGAGGCTTTGTATAGTCAAGTCACCCTATCACCCTATAACAATAAGACACTGATTACATTCAGACACAAGATGCAATACTTGTCTTTAGAAATAACAACAAAAAACAAAGACGGTAATCCCAGTAGTCCAAGAGTTATGTCACAAATTATTGCACAACCTGCCATTTTGAACTGAGTGAATAAAACTTCAGCTTTTCATATCTCAGCACACAAAATGTTTTGTGAAGATGGAGTTGGACCATTGGGATTTTACTGCATTTTCAAGTTTGTTAATATATATAATGTACTGATGAAATTTAGACTTAAAGGCTCTCTAAGCTCACCCCATACAGTAGCAATTCTCCCTACTAAGTTTAAACCAATTTAAACCAAGCCTCCTATCTAATAGACCTCTAAGACAGAGCCACAGTAGTCTGCACTGACTTTAAATTGCTCCAGGCAATATTGCCAAGCACAGTGTGTGAGCTTAATAATTGGGAACACAACATACTGTACAAGTCACTGTTGACCAACCAAAGTGAAACTGTATTGTTGGAATGAATGCCAATCAAAGTGCAGTTACCAACTGTATTTTGAACTCTGGGGATATTCCTAAATATGTTTGGGCAGAGAGTTGCTAGCAATCCCCCAGTTTGGGGGATGTCATATGCCCTTTAAGGTACGCTTTAATGAGTACTTACAGTCATTCCACATTAAATTTCTTTTGCTGGTCTGAACAAAACCCATTTAAGTTTCCAAAGTGTATTTAAATTGTTAAATGGGTCAGAACTAGGTAATTTGTCAAAACAATTGATTTTTCAATAAGAGAAGTACTTTTAACACAAACAAAGAGCCCAGTGGGCACTATGGTTCCTTGCTGAATGTAATGATACTGAGCCATGAGCACACAAACAAACTATTAGCTAATGTGAAGTTTGCCTGTGACTCTTTTAGTCCGCAACTTGACCTCAAAATGACCTCTGATAACCTCCAAATGGCCCCAGTGACCTCAGATGACCTTTGACCTCCACCAATCTTCAATCTTTTCACCATAACAGATCCACATACCAAGTATGAAATCTATCCAAGCTTCCTAACTTGAGATATTGTGTTAACAAGTTTTCGATGTTTGACCGCACAGTGACCCCAGATGACCTTTAACCTCCACCAAAAGTGATAGCGTTTATCTTCTTGCCATAACGCATCCACATACCAAGTAGGAAATCTATGCAAGCTTCCTACCTTGAAATATCGGTGTTAACAAGGTTTTTCGGTGTTTGACCCCTGGTGACCCCGGATGACCTTTGACCTCCACCAAAAACATCAGCATTCATCTTCCCACCATAACCCATTCACATACTAAGTATGAAATCTATCCAAGCTTCCGACCTTGAGATATTGTGTTAACAACAAGTTTTCGGTGTTTGACCGCCCGGTGACCCCAGATGACCTTTGACCTCCACCAAAAGCAATAGCGTTTATCTTCTTACCATAACGCGTCCACACACCAAGTATGAAATCTATCCAAGTTTCCTACTTTGAGAAATCGTATAAACAAGGTATTCGGTTTTTGACCCCTGGTGACCCCAGATGACCTTTGACCTCCACCAAAAACAATAGGGCACACCTTCTCACTATGGCAGTTCTCTATACTAAGTTTCAGTTTAGTCCAACTTTCCCTTATTGAGTTACAGCGTACCTAAGCAAGTGTCACAGACAAACACACACACACACGCCAACCTGACTACATAGGTTCCTTTTGCTAACGCAAGGAACCAAAAACTATGCAATTAATCTTTTGACAAGTTCAACTTTTATTTACAGGTATAAAGGATGATGTGACTGCGTATGTCATGCATACATTCTTGATGTTGATGTTGTAACTCACATGATTATAAACCAAGAAAATTACAACAACTGAAAAAACAAATCACCAAGGTTTACTTCCACAAAAATCAAAATTGACAAAATGCATCGTCTCATCAAAATTAACTTGCTTTTCAAAGAGAGTGGCAGCAAAGAAAAACATTTTGCACGCTTTCGACAATCAGAATTTAAAAAGATATACAAATACACAAATATATGAATCTAACCTCGTACACAAGTTGGTTCAATACCACTCCATGTCTGGGTAGTACCATCACATGTCCTTGAGGACTGACCACTGCCAATTTCATAGCCAGTGTTACACTGATACGTACAGATACTCTCAGCTGCAAAACCACTGGTACAATCAGGTACTGCGCCATTGGCAATTGCTGTTAAACTTGGGCAGGTTACTGGTAAAAGAAACAAGAGCCCAGTGGGCACTGTGGTTCCTTGCTGAATGTAATGAAACTAAGCCAACTACTGAATGAACCAGTATTTCTGTTGATTCACAAAATCTGCTCTGTAGACAATGCACATCTTGTGTTAACACATTCAAGCATAAATAAATTGTTCTGAAGAAATACAGCCTACAGGCACTTCAGGGGATATCAACACAGACAGTGTACAGTTACAATTTGTTTTATTCAATTAAGCAATCACAATTCATGCACGCTCAATGGTATCTGATCCAAATGATCAGTAACTTGGTTCTCTTTATAAAACTAACAACCCATAGTAGCATTTAATTAATCACTTCTAATTTCCAATTCCTCCAAGCTCACATGTCCTAATCTAAGGACAAATGTTGTCTGTCTAGTGAACTTTCACAACAGTCCTCTGCTTTGTGGGCAGAGAATCTTCTGCAATATTAAAAAGTAGTACTTGATGCATGCATGCATGTTTTCATAATGGCAGGATTATGGATTAAAATCATAATACTATAATTTCAACTAAAATTGAGATACCTGGCATCTCTGAAAGATGTCCCACATCTTTCAGTCAATGATACAGTTTTGTGCTTATATTTTTTGACTTTAGGAATTCTTGGGAATTTGCTTTTTGGCATCTGGTGATTTCAACTCTGACATCCAACAAATCTCATATGGGTTTTCTGCTAGATTTAATGCAACACCTCAAAGCAAAAATCTATTCAAGCCTCCTACACTGAGATATAGAGTTGAAAAGGTTTGCAGAGTTTGACCTCCAGTGACCCCAGATGACTTTTGGTCTCCACCAAAATTTTTTCCCCACCATAAGGCATCCACTAAGTATGAAATTTATCCAAGCTTCCTACCTTGAGATATTGTGCTAACAACAAGGTTATCAGTTTTTGACCCTTGGTGACCCCAGATGGCCTTTGACCTCCACCCAAAACTGTATGGCACAGCTTCTCACTATGGTGGATCTATATACCAAGTATGAAATCTATCCAAGATTTTTTCCTTGAGATATTGCGTTAACAAGGTTTTCAGTATTTGACTCTCAGTGACCCCAAATGACCTTTGACCTCCACCAAAATGACAGGATTCATCTTCTCACCATAAGTCATCCACATACCAAGTATGAAATCTATCCAAGCTTCCTACCTTGAGATATTGTTTTAACAACAAGTTTTCAGTGTTTGACTGCTGGTGACCCCAGATGACCTTTGACCTCCACCAAAAGCTACAGCATTCATCTTCTATCAATAATGCATCTACATACCAAGTATGAAATTTATCCAAGCTTCCTACCTTGAGATATCGTGCAAACAAGGTTTTCAGTCTTTGACCCCTGGTGACCCCACATGACCTTTGACCTCCACCAAAAACAATAGGGCACACCTTCTCACTATGACAGATCCATATACCAAGTTTCAGTTTAGTCCAACTTTCCCTTGTTGAGTTACAGCGTACCGAAGCAAGTGTCACACACACACACACACGCACACCCACACATACACACACACACACGCCAAGCTGACTACATAGGTTCCTTTTGCTAACGCAAGGAACCAAAAATGAATTAATATGTTAAAGACAACTGTCCTTTCTTGAATCTAACTCTTCTCCTCCATATTTGTCAGATACAACTGTTCAATTTATTAGCATCTGGCTTAAACTATGTTGTCTACAGAACGAAGGATGCAAGAGAAGGGCTAGCCTGGCTGAAAGGATGACTACACCTAGGTACGGGATGGCTAAGCCTGGCTACAAAGTGACTACATGAATCCTAGCTTCAGGTTGACCAAGTTTGGCTGCCAAGAATAAGTCTGCCTGAAGGATGGCCAACACTGACAGCAGGATGGCAAGGCCTTTATGCAGGATGACTATAAGCCTGGCTGGAATGTGAGCAAGCCTGGCAACAGTATGACTGAGCCTGGATACAGAATGACTAAGCCTGTCTACAGCATAACCAAGTTGGCCCACAGGATGATTATAAGCCTGGCTGCACTGGGATCAAGCCTGGCTACACGGATGACCAATGCTGGATGCAGGATGAGCAAACATACCTGAAGGATGGGCTAGCCAGACTGCAGCATGGTTATCAAGCCTGCATGGTGGCAGTAAAACAGAGCAGGGCTGCAAAAACACTTAAACCTGGCTGCACAATCACCCAAGTCTATTTCAAGATGACAGTCTAACTGAAAGATGGTTTCAATTTCAAACCATAAGACAAAAACCCTCATGCCTGGCACATTATTGTGCAATATTAAATTTCATACAATATTACCTTGAATTTTTATTCATTGAGCAACACATTGTAACTGACTAGACAACTCCATGCTGGAAAATTTCCCCCAGACACCACCCAGACAAGTCCCACCCTGGACAAGTCCCACCTATGACAATTAACCCTCAGATAACTTCCCCCACCAAAGTTAGCTATTGTCCTGGGTGGGAACTGTTTGAGGGGAAATTGTCCAGCAGGAAATTATCCAGGAGGGAATTATCCAAACCAGGAGGTAATTGTCTGTGGGAAATTTTCCAAGAGGAATTGTCTAGGCAAAATTGTCCAGAAGGTAATCATCTGGGGGAAATTAATTGTCCTGGAGAGAATTGTCTGGGGGAATTGTCCAGAGGGAATTGTGTGGGGTAACTTATCCAGGGAAAACTGCCCAGGAGGGAATTGTCTAGTAGAAATTGACATGAGGGAATTGTCTGGGGGAAATTTTCCAGGAGGGATGTGGTTACATAAAATTTAACGACACACCAACACGAATGTGTTATATAGTGTCAACCAGATAAATACGGTTCAAGTTCGGTTTCAAATATTTTTCAAATACAATGCAAGTCCTACCCCTTTAGTCGCCTCTTATGACAGGCGGTGAATACCGTGGGCATATTCTACAACCCACAGCCCACAGGGGGCTTTCCAGGAGGGAATTGGCCGGGGGAAATTGTCCCTTTAACATATTTAGGCCTAGATGCCTTCTCTTGCTTTCCCATGAATAAAGCTCTTACTGTCTTGTAATGAAGAAGCTTACTCCATTACTCACATGTGACAGCCCATATTGCATTGGCTGATGGTTATCTAACATGGTTTTGTTTCCTATATCCATTTGGCAGTCTGAACTCTTCATTACACCCTCAGAGAAGATTGAGCTTACTCACTTTTCAGAAAACATCAGAGAATAAATAAACTTGACTATGGGTTGGTGTAACTACATTACTGCAAAACCTAAAACATCTATGTAACAACTAAAACAATTTTTATGTAGTCATTTTAATAACTCCACAGCTGTCCATCAGCACATTCATAATTATTCCTACCCACAAAACAGAGAATTGTTCCTTACCCTGTGCACACACTGGCTGAGATCCTGACCAAGAGCCATCCGCCTGACATGATCTGGTGCTACTCCCAGAGACCACTTCAAAATTGGTATTACAGGTGTAGGTACAAACACTGTTAAAGTTTAAACCAGCTGAGCAAACAACAGCCCCATTTGTAAAGATTGGAAGACTTGGGCATGTCACTGTTACAAAAAGAAAATAAAAAGTACATATATGACATTATATCTTTTAAAAAAAACTGCTAAATTTATCAACTATTTGATAGTAACAACATTTTATCTGTGATTTCAACAAACACACTTTTTTTTCAAAACTATGGACAAAATTCTTATTCCATAACACATCTTCCACATTATTTCTTTTTTTCCTCTCCTTGCCCCTCCCTACCCCAACTCAACCAATGCTCCCTACCATTCTCAACATCTAAACATGCTTGTACAAACATGGGTTCACAGTGTTATTTCCCATTTTCACATTTTGAAGGCCCTCAAAACGTACCTTAAACATCAGTCAAAATACCAATTGATTTGTCAGAAAAAATCAGCATAAATCAATTAACAAAAAAAAAGTAATCTAGAATCAATTTACCTAAAGAACAAACGGGTGGTTCTCCAGTCCATATACCATTACCAACACAGGTTTGTTCAGCATTCCCTACTAAGTTGTATCCAACTTGGCAAGTATAGGTACAGATGCTACCCAGAACAGCACCACTTGTACATGAGATTGTAGAAAAATCTACAGCAGTTAGGGTAGGACACTGGACAGCTGGAAATTAAAAAGCAAATTTACATACATATAAAAATAGCAAGACCACACACTAAAATTTTTTCTTCCAAATAGTATAGCATATTTTGGTTTTTATGTACTTAAAATTAACATAATTACAACTAATTCTTGATCTTTAATAAAATGTCTGTTAGTCACTTTGATCTCCTAAAGGAATGCTGAGCCAAATATATCATATAATGTATATCACTGGCAGAAAAAATAGTGAATATTACCGATGTAACAGCACATACAGTACTATAATCTACATGACTGAACCATTCCCCTTGCACAGACGATTCCATCCTGGACAACTCTGCCCAGGACATCTGCCACCCACACAATCCCATACTGGACAACCCCCCACCCCCCCCCCCAATTCTCACTCTGAAAGCAACTGACTTGGAGCAAGCACAAAGTGCCAGTTACTTTTAAAAAGTTCCGGCTGGAACTGGAACTTAGAAAAATTTGGGTTCCGGCCAGAACCCAGTTCCAGTGCACCATTAATTGTAACCTATGACGATTTCCCAAGAACAACTTCCCCACCAGAAAGTTTGATATTGTCCAGGGCGGGAATTGTACAGGGGGAGGAGGGTAGTTGTCGGGGAACCCTTTCTTTGTATACCAAACATACAACATTGGATTTTAATAGGCACAATAACAATAGATTAATTTAATACACCACCTTTGAACAATACAGGATATTCAAGAAATAAAAGACTATGGGAAGGATGGACTCAGAGAAAACTCAGAAAAAGAAGTTTTATTGAAAGGTACAGTAATTTGGTCTTGTACCCTAGGCTAATAAAACTGCAAAAAAGAATGAAATAATATTTACACAACATGTACAAAATGATACACACAGACACAATAAGGTACAACAGTTTATTTGAAACATTTTCCATACAAAACATGAAACAAGCGAGAAAGACAGGACTAAACAAGGCATGAAGAGAACTGCATAACAAATAAATAAACCCTTCAGTTTGGTTGGAAGATTCCCTGTCCAATGAAACACAATATTAGCATAAAATATACACATATCAATACTGACAACACTTGTGACACATATTTGTGAAATACTAAATGTTTACTCATATCTTCTTACAAAAATTCCTTCTTTTCAAGTAAAAATTTTTACAGCTCCCTTTTTCATCCTTCAGAAACAATAAACCACGATATAATTTACCATTAAAATTTTGCACAGCAAATTTGTAATCTACAAAAACTTTGGCACAAAATGATATCAGTCATGTTTAACACACCAAACTTTTCCAAACTTGCAAGAGCAGAACAACTAACATTTGACAAACATCAAATTGAGTTGATAAAATTACACAAAATCAAAAGAACTGACCAAAGCAGACAATACGTATGCCTGACCATACTCTATTTGCAGCACAAGTTAGGACAGAATCTGCTCCTGTACTGCTTACAAAACCATCTATGCAGGACAAGGTACACTGACTCTGGAAGTTGTTTCCGTTTGTACATGTGACTGTTCTGCCACTCAAGGATCCTGCCAAGTCTTCACACATGCCAACTGTGATAAGAGAAATATAATTATGAACTAAGGTTCTGGCAAAAAATATGTTGAAATATGAAAAATTAAGATAAAAAGCTTCATGGTACACATTTTGAGGGGTCAAGATAAGGAATAATCAAATTTCTTTTATAAATACTGAAGTAAAAAAGCTACTGACTTTCACATTTCAAATAAAACCTGTTATTACCTTCATGTGAGTACATATAAGAGCAACAAAAAGCATTTGAATGAATTATTTCTTTGTGAGGAGGAAACATTTCAAATTAGAAACACTGGAAAAGGAGGGCAAAAGTTTTAGGCATGTGCAAAAAATCAAATCTTTATATCTTGTCCCTGATACTGAAAAGTACACTGTTTCTCTGTAAGAAAGGAACACTGTGAAACAAAATACAAAAGAACACAAAAGCAACCCAGCCTCATGAAGTGGGCATAACATGCAAGAACTTGTTGCATTAGACTTGTTGCAAGTCCTCCACCATTTGTCCAAATTTTCTATATAAGTATCTCAAAAAATGGGGAATATGTTTCATTGTTTATAGTACCTAGCTGACCACACTTTTCTCATTCTTCCTTTTATAAGTTTACTTCACTCAAAATCAAACCCCACCACTCCATTTCCTAAGCAGGGTATTTATGAAGTACAGTACCATGCCTGCCCTTACAATACAACTGTGCATGGCTCTCTGTTGCAAATCCATATGTAATTCCCCAAGGTATTCACCAGTGTTTTGTGTACAAACATTTTTTCTGCTGTACACTTTACACAGGTAGGCATGTTACCACAATTTGCCATCTTTTCCATACAGTTCACAAATAAGAAAGTGCAGCCAGTAAAACCACCAAAAATGATCGATACTGTGACAAATGAACCTGTAGCAAGAAAGTGAAAACATAAAAATGTGTTTTAATCTGTGCCAAACCTGTGTCAAGAGTGTTATAACTACACAGGTTTGCCACATGGCCCCACCCAGGCAAGGAAACCTGTGTTCTCTTTGCTTTTCATGCCTAATCCTGCTTGTTCACTGGGGGCATGTAGTTGATATGGCATTTTTTTCCCTCTCTCTTTTTTGTGAGGGTTTAGTTTACTCAAAGGACCTTAACATTCACAGGACAAGAAACCAGCAACTTATGTGATGACAGGAGTAGCCATGTATGGAGAACTTTGTTACAGCACTCTTGAATTTCATACAGGCAGTAATTTACACTTACTTTGACAGATAGGGTCTGAACCAGACCACTGTCCACCCACTAAGCATGTTCTTGATGCACCAGTGGGTACCAGCTGGTATCCTGCATTACATGAGTATGTGCAAAAGGTACCAATGACATTTCCTTGTGTACACTGGAACTGACCATTTGAGACTGCTGGAAGAGTTGTACACACAGATTCTACAGGGATAAAAGGAAATCACAAAACTTGTCAAAGTACAAAAAACATCATGCAATGCTCTAAAGTTGTGGGGTGCAACACATTTGACCACGACCTGGTAAAAATACCCCAAGCTTCCATTTAAAGAGATAGACCACCCATACACCACTCAGATACTCCTACTTGGAATGCACTTTTGAAAACAGCAATGTATAGCATGTACAGGTGCAGTGATTCACATGGCACAACAACATAATCAATTTTAGACAATATAATAAAATGCCGAAATAAATGTAAAAAGCTTTACTAAGGAACATGTTGTTAACCAAAACTGTTGTTTCATAACAAATTTTTTGTTGGTTTAGTTTGACTCCTTTTAGTACTGCAATGTGGTTCTGCAATGTTGTAAGTTGTTCTTGATTTCTGAGACCAGATACAGTAGCAACCCACCATATAGTTCTTCGATCCCCACCCAAACATTGGGTTGTGACAAATAAGTTGCCATGTGTCACTCTAGAGTACAGTATTTAAAATCCTCAACCATTCAGCTTGCCTCTAAATGCCCCATAAATGCACCATGTGAAGACCTCATACTGCAGCTGCCTCAGCCATGCTTTACACATAACAATAGCAGGATTAATTTATACTGCTATTGTAATATATACTAATAAAGCATGGCTGCAGCTGCTGCAGCTGCTGCAGCATGGCTGAGAGAGCTGTAGCTTGGCCATTTTGACATAGTGCATAAATGCATCAGAACAGTCAGTGACCACCCACTTTTGTGGTTATGTTGGATTGGCTGGCTGAAGCCCTAGCTAACAGCTAAATATATGGTGACAAAAATACGGGTGGCCTCCTTTGTGATATCTATAGTACTCACAAAGCACAATTATAAAATGCTTTGACTGTGTGCAGTCATGCAGGCAGTATGCAAGTTACAAAGAGTTCCAAAATATCACTAGGTTAGCCATCTCAATAAATATTACATTTCACAAACATGGTTCTATAATTGTGTCTTAAGCCAGGCACTTTTCCACAAATTAATTCCATCACCATCATCACATATCATACATTTCCAACTCTAATACTTAGCACAACTATGAAACTAAGATTGTGTCACATCAAAAGGCTGAAATTTAACTCTAGGTACACTGGTATTAATATTCCACATCATAAAATAAAATTACTAGACTTGATTCTATTACCATAGTTACTGTAGCCCTATAAAATACCAAGAACTAACAGTAGGAACTTTGAAGAGTGAGAAATCACAAAACATTAGATCAACAACTGATCATAGCAAGTATAATATTTTTTTTTTACTTTGTTTCATCCCATGCACTTATAAACTGTGCTAATTCGCTTATCCTTTATATCATAGTATCTCAGGAGTTGAGTTCCAGTTTGTTAACACTGTCCAAATATTCCTCAGAACACTGTTTCCACTTATAACAAACTCCATATTTTTTGTTCATAGTATCTCCTTTTCTCAAATTGCAACAAAAACTAATAAATGAATAAATTATAAAAAAACATACACGTGTCAAGTTGCTACATTTAAGTCCAGGTACTAAACAGTTTTCTTTTTATTTTAAGTTCCTCAAGTCAAGACCAAAAAGTGAAAACAAACCAAGTAACCCCAAAGGATTTCTGCTCTATGGATTGGTGAAGCTACAGTACATCCCAAAAGGGACACCAAAGTGAAAGCAAGCAATTTCAGACCTCCTTTACCATGGGTCTGTCACATGTGGCACTATTCTAGACCTGCTGAAAGGAATAGATACTACACACATGATCTTAGCCAAAATGTGGAGAAAAAGATTTTTGTCTGACAATTTTGATGCAAATGCCACAAAATTAGCTGTAATATTCATGACAATGGCATAAAATCTTGGTAAAAATTCTAGGAGAGCAGAAACATTTCACCTCTGTTTTTATACAAACATTACAGCACCTGAAAAGATTCCGGATGTACTCTTTCCTTTAAATCTAAACAGAAATCTCATTTCTTTACTTTTCATTGTTTCTACAAAGTATCAAATGCTCTTTTTCATTACAGCAGGTATTTTAATTGCATTGCGCTTTTGTAAAGAGAACTACTATAGAAGAAGTGGATTACTCCTGCTATAGTACTGCATGTAACAACAAAGAATGGCTGCAGCCCCTACAGTTTGGCTGGGGCAGCTGCAGCCTGAGGTTTTGACATGGCACCCTACAGGCACCATATTTAAAACTATGGGTAGTAAGCAAATCTGAGAAATCTGTGAGGTTTGAAGATTTTTGAACAAAACATTTTATGTCCATGCACTTTTGCAAATAAAATGCCACCATCCACCCTGTGAGTAAAGCAGTGTATAAAGTTTGGGTACACCACAGAGTTAGCCTCTTACAAGTGAGTTGAAGAAGAAAAAGTTTTAAGAACAAGGGTCGAAGATATGATATTAAGCCACCAACATTATAAACAGGATGACCATCACCGGTCTTAATGTTTCTCTCACCAATACATTGTTGGTTGTCTCCTGTCCATAACCCTGATGCCTGGCACACTCTACTACCATCAGGCATTAAGGTGAAGCCAGTGTTGCATGTATAGGTGCAGGTGCTCTCATATAGGTTGGTATTGGTACAAGTAAGGGTAGCTTGGTCTATGTTAAAGAGGGGTGGGCAGGTAACGACTGTAAAGGAAGGATGGATTAATAATGGTGTAGCTGCATGAAGGTTGTTGTCATGGTAACACTATCACTACAGCTTGCTACGTTATCACTACCAAGCCTTACATTTAGCTGGCACCAGGCAATTTTATCTCCCAGTCCCTGAGATGAAGCACTTGGTTCACTTCAAAAACACCATACCCCTTCTAATTTTTGCATAAAGAGGCTGGTCACATCAGCCGACTTTAATATCAACTCCAAAACTGAGGTTAGCATTTTCAGCAGTGCATGAGCATTTTCCTTGATTGAATAGATGGGAAAATTTTCTATATTTGTGCACACTGACACAAGTTCATGAGATCCTTTTACATTTCTTTATGTATGGGTGGTAACTTGAAATACCAGGGTATTCCCGGAGTCTTGGTAATTCATTGCAAAATGTGGATCAGACTGCATGGCACTTGGTCCAGCATGCTTAATGTAAGGCTTGTTCACTATAGCTGTTTTCTCCTAAGGATAATGCAATGAGAACTTTTTTAAACTACAGGCAAATTAGGGTAGCATAAAAATTAAAGAAAGGCTTTAAGCAAAAAATTAATTTTCGTATGTGAAAGAGGAACTAAATCTATGCAATTTGGTGAAATTTTGATTCAAATCAGACATGTAGTACTCAAGATATCAGCAAATGAAGTTACTACCTTTGTGACACAAAGTGAGCTTGAAGCAAGCAGGGGTTATGTCACTTCCTCACATTGATGAGAAATGCTCTGTTTCCTTTTTTTCAGACTGTTGTGCTGACCTTGCAGTTAATAGGGATAGGACTTCCCCAAGTGGAATATGGAGTTTGTAAAATTCTTATGCCTCTCATGCAATCACACTCCGATAACATGGGATTGGGGGAAATTGGTTGTAAAGTTTAAAGAAAAACAAAAGACTGTTCGTTAATGTGAGGCTATGAAGTCATATGTGCTTGCTTCAAGTTCACTTTGTGTTGAAAATGTGACAACTTTAACTGCTAATACCTTGACAACCACACATCGGATTTCAATGCAAATTTCACCAGAATGCTTACAATAAGTACCCCTCCAACACATCACACTTGATTTGAGCTTAGACCATTCTTATAATAGCAGTTCCATGACTTGACTCTACTTGCATAAGAAAATTTAGCATGAAAATGTATACTAATGATAATTTCAGAATTGCTGATAAACAGAACTATAAGGCACCATGGTAAGATTCTCAGGCTGAAGTTGTCTCAGCTAAGCTGCAGCTGCCTCAGCCATGCATTGTTGCTATACACAAAACAACAGCAGGATCAATTTATTTTGCTATTGTAATAATGTGTATTGTAATGTGGCATGGCTGCAGCTGCTGCAGCTTGGCTGAGGGAGCTGCAACTAATAGCTATATCAATGTGGTGCCTAAGTTTGGGAGTAGCCATTCCTGTGGTAATGGCAAATCTATGAAGTTCTAAGGAGGTAAAAGATGTCTAGCTTTACTTTGTAAAGATGAAAGAGAAAAAGAGGATACTTATCTTTTCATGAAAAGAAGGAGGGCAAGCAGATTCAATGCTGAAACACACAGCGAATTGGTTATGAACAAACAGGGAGAGACTGGGTGTAGCATGGAAGACACAAATTAAGTCTAGTAATAACAATGAAATGACAAATGATAAACTGATCCCCTTCACAAGGATGCTACTACTTTCAAGTTTTGTCCAAGGGTATACAGTTCAGGTGAAGCAGTAAGCTTGAAGACATGATTGGCAGATGCAAAAATCTTCCATAGAATGGCATTTCACAGCTCCTTGCATTTAACAGTCTTAGACTTTGTGGTTGGTAACATGGCATACCCCACCATGACAACAAAGTGGTGGGGTACAAAAAAACCCTTCTCAGTGCAGTCAATACAGCATGTTCAGATAAGCAGTGGTCAGTCTATACAAGTGTTAATCATTGACAAACATGTACCTGTGTCATGTTAAAATGGTCAGGTACATGGTGAGGCAAAGATGTAAAGGTAGTCACTGTGATAACACATGACGTGATGTAAACCCAAAGGGCCTGATGGTGCATAATAGCTGTAGAAATGATTCACTAAAATAACCATGGTGATACAGTTGACTTAGAAACAGACTAACACCACAGATCAAGACCAGTAGGCTACACACCAATTACAAACACTCACTTCATAGAACATGTTTTGTTTTTACAAAGTATAGAGCAGTGTTCTCCTCTCATTTAATTTTTGTCCGGGTGCTCCGAAGGTTAAAGGTTAATAGTGATCGCTGTCTATAAAGAGAAGGGGTGCCCTCTTTGAAAAAAGTTGGCTAAAATAGACAATAAATTTAATTATGGCCTTCTTTGATGACTAAAAGTACATTTCTGATTATCATTACTCAATGTTCACACTGAAATTACTACTGTTTGCTCTATTTTAAGGTTTTGAATTGAAAATTTCAATGGCTCAACTTTTAGTCCGGGTGCTGAGCACCCTCTGCAAATTTTTTCTGGGTGCAGCACCATAACAAAACAGCTAGTGGAGAACACTGATAGAGGAATTGAACATAATCAACAAAATAAAAGAATGACAATTGTGGTGATGATGAAATGATTGACAGTTACAATTGAAGTTACTATGGCAATACAGTTGACTTAGAAAACATACTAACAATACAGACCAAGACCAGTAGGCTACATAGCAATTACATACACTGACGTAGAATAAGTTTTATTTTTACAAAGTATAGTGGAAATTAAACATCACCAACAAAATAATACAATAACAACTGTGGTGACAATGACAGACTTTCAGTAGTTAACACAATAACAACCTGATGACAACACTGGAGTGATTGTAATGAAAGACAACAGAAGAGAACTGACATATTTATTATACATTCATGTCAAAACTGATGGTGATAAAACACATGACAACACTTTTAAATTTTACATTTACATGACAAGGTCACAGTGATTAGTTACTTATTTGCCAGTAAGCGAGGAGGGTGGGGAAATGGTGGGAAGGGCAGGGAGAAGGGGGCACAGTCTTTCCCACACAGAACTTCTTTAGATAAAATGTTTTCAGTATGATTAAGTTCTTCTGAGTAGGGTAAAAAATTAGACTTTGTGCACCCCCGAAACGCTATCAAGCTAAGGAGGTTTATGCATGGTGTTGATGACAATAACAAAATCACAAAACACAAGAATCAAATTTATAGACTGACAAATAACCTAAAACAAATATGTTTAAAAAATGAACACTTCAAGGGGCATGGCAAGGCTAATATGAATACAGTGAGTTAACAATACACTCAGTTGGTAGTTTTCTGAAGTTACAAAAGAAACTTTAGCAAATTACACAAACAAAGTCTTTTTCAAAGTTTTCTTTTATTGTACAAACAAATCATCTTAAAACAAAATTTCACTAACTTACCTCTACATATGGGAGAGAAATTGTCCCACTGTCCTGAGGCCGTACAGGTTCTCTCAAAGGTAGCAGTCCCACTACTGAGGTTATAACCAAGGTTACATGTATAGGTACATGTGCTCTGGAAGACAGGATTCAAGGGACAGTTTACTTGGCCATTGGGTGTCTGTGGCAAGGGGTCACATGACACAGCTGAAAGAGTGATGAAAAATGTTTGCTAATGTAGAAGAAAACTTTAAAGCTACCAGTCTAAAGTGGATACTCATGCAAGACAGAAATAAGGTGAGAATAACAGTACAGAATAGAATATATTAGGGAATATCCCAGGCTGAAAATTAAAGTAAAACTGTCAAGGTTTCAGCCAAAAGTTAGGCTAAGGATATGGTAAGGCACCATGTAGAAACCTCATGCAACAGGCTGCAGCTGCCTCAGCAAAACTGCAGCTGCCTCAGCCAAGCTGCAGCAATTGCAACCTTCCTTGTTGTTAATCATATTATAATAGCAGGATTAACAGTCTTCCTATTGTAGTGTGTATAGTTCGAAATATGGCTGCAGTGGCTACAGTTTTGCTATTTCTTATGGTGCCTTAGGCCACACATTATGTTGTGTGTGTAACTTGGACCTATCCTACACTGCACATAAAATTGTCTAGTGTTTCTGGACAATTGGTACCATTTTTTCCAAACAAATGTCATTATTGTCAGTGAGGAGTGGCCCTGAAGGTAATAATAATTCAGGCCTTGAAGGGAAGTTGTTTTACGACGCTAAGCGACCACAAATGTGGGAGTACCCTATATGGCTTATGAATTACAACTTCATGTCGGCAGGCTAACCAACTCAACAATTTAGATCAAATTTGGTTTCTTTTGAAAAGCCAGTTCAGATGGGAAAACCGTAGATTGCTCTTGGATGAAAAACCCACCTTACTTTGACCCAGCTGGGGATCGAACCCCAAACCTCCCAGTTGCCAAGCCTCATCGCTTCAAATGCCTCTTCCTTTATCCACCGGAGGAAGGTATCTCTATACACAGGCTGAATTTCAGGAACCCTGTCATACCACATTTGAATTTTAAGAGGCACCATGGAATTAGGTACTTAACTATTTATCATGCCCCATAAATGTAGAGCTATAATTAAATATAGGTGCCCTGGCACTTCAAAGGCATGTTGGGGGTATAATCAGGTTTTAAACCTCTTCACCGGGTCCATGCATCCTGGCAATCAGCATTCACTCAGCTCACAACACTGTAAAAACAAGTTAACTTTAGCAAATGCTCAACTACATATCTTCTGCAATACATATCTTGCTCAGGTATGAAGAATGCCCCATCAGGCATCTATGCTGTTTCCCTTTTGTTCTTTCAGGTGCATGACAAGATACAATCAAGGACAAAAAGAGTGTGTTACAAATTTTTAGAAGGATAGCTTCCTTATGAATGGGTAATAAAAACCATTTTTCAGTAGGTTTAACAGTCAGACTTAGAGTAGATGTAGAATGCTGTAAGTACAGGTATGAGTAAATGCCTTCATTTTCTTGTATACAAATAGAAGGATCCATTACTTTCAAAGATTAAGGCTTTGACTTCCTGTAAATATTCATTCACACATCTTGCATGTCCACTATGAACAATCACTGCCCTTTTAAAAGAGATTTCAAATAGAGTTTCTGTATGACTAAAGTTACATAATATATCAATGGTAAGTCAGCCAATATGACTGAGGTGAAAATTGTGACACATTATTTTAATAGAAACACCCATCTTTTGGGACAAATGGCAGGTTTTTGGAAGCTACCTACAGCTAATGGGCAATTTTGCAGCATGTTGACAGTCAAAATGTATGACAAGGAGACAGACACCAAAAGCAGTGATGTCAGAGCAAAACCTCTGTAATTTATACCTTAGATAAGGTGGTACTTACCCCCTAAACACAACACAGTATGAACAGACTGGTTTCCATAATAGTATAATAGTCTTACCAGAGCAAACTGGCTGCTGCCCACTCCAAACACCAGAAGCTTGACAAATCCTGCTACCAGATGGTACCAAGTTGTAACCAACCTCACACTGATATGTGCAGGAACTCAGATACTGGTTGGCATTGGTACAGCTAACAGAACCAAAATTGATATTGGACAGTAATGGACATGCTACACCTGAAAAGGTGAGAAGAATTTCTATCAAATTAGGCACCATGTCAAAATGGTAAAACTGCAGCTCCCTCAGCCAAGCTGTGGCAAGCTACAGCCATAATTTATTAGTATACACATTACAATATTATAAATTAATCCTGCTATTATTGTTATGGGTATGCAACAAAGCATAGCTGACGCAGCGGTTGCCTGGGGTTATGACGTGGTGCCTTAAGAGGAAAGCAAGGTTCACATTACTTACAAAAAGTACTTTCCTTTTAAATCCAAATGTTAATGTCAAGTCTCTAAAAGGAAATATGCTTACCCACAACACATTCATAAAACACACTCCATACACAGTGACTGAAACTATAGTTACAGACTTTCCAGCAAAGCACTCCTTCCTTTTATCGGAAGCTAGCAGATGCACGAAGAAGATCAAGGAGCAAAGATGAGTTCTAACATATTCAGTATGCGACCAAACATTCATCAAGCTACTTCTGAATAGCAACATGAGAGTCACTAAACTGAATTTTCTTTAAATTGTCAATATCAATATGAATGTCTAACACAAAATGCCACAATATAATTTTAACCAGAATGCAAAAATGCATTGAGGTTTCGATGATATATGTTCTATTCCAAATAATGCCATGATGTCCCATATCTTTCAGTCACTGGTCAAACTTTCCCAAGAATTCCCAAGATCGTCATCTGGGGTTACGAGAGGTCAAAAAGCAAAATTTCCCAAGAATTCCCAAGATAGTCATCAGGATCACCAAAGGACAAAAAACAAAATATCCCAAGTATTCCCAAGGCCTAACGTTACAGTATAGTCTAGAGGCTATGCTAAATACTTGGCAAGGCCCTAGGCCTAAGGCCAAGTAAAAAAATATGTATGTTTCCCGTCAGGTTTTTGCAAAAAAAAGGGGGGAGGCGGGGCTTTTTTTTTTTATTTTCTTTTTTTTCCAAGATGGCTGAAACAGACTTTCCCGCAATCCAAATTACATCATTTTGAAAGATATGTACAAATATAACTCGTAAAAACAGAACATTCATGGCAATTTCACTAAATACATTTTAGATTCAGAAATGACAAAACTTGAAAAATCATAACATAACCACTCTCACCTAAGCATGTTGGTATGAAATTATCCCACTGCCCTGAGGCAAGACAAGTCAATGTAAATGAACTTGACCCTGGAGATATAGTAAATCCTGTGTTACATGTATATGTGCACGTCTGCTGAAAAACTGGCTGGAAAGGACAATTCAACACTGCATTCGCTATCTGTGGTAAAGTGTTACAAGTCACAGCTGTAAAACAAAAAACATTAACAGAAGACATTATTCACTGAAGTTTTCATGTGAATCAATTCTAATTTTATTCAAGAACTATTTTCATGGCATTGTCTAATATTCTGATTCCTATTTATTTGTGGGCAAATAGCCATGTACCACTGGGGTCTAGAGGTTGTAACAAATTGCCAGTGTCTAACGTACAGTGTCATGAGTTCTCTAAAAACAAAAGACTGCAAACAGAGAGCCTTTGGAACCAAAATGCTCACACCTACATATTTTTTGAGAAAGGGAATGTACAGTCAGCCATACTCCACTGGCTTGTAACACTTATTATGTAGACCCTTTTCAATCATCATACAATGAATACTATGTGTGTTTTTTTTTTCTTCTAAAAAGACACTTCAGCATTTCCTTCCAATTTCAAATTACCAAAATATGATAACTTCATACTACCATTGCATCCTAGCCATTGAGATGATGTATACTCTCTAGGCAACCAAGCAATGCTAAACAATCCAAGATCAAAACAATAGGTTCAAAAAACAGAAATACATAAAACATTGGTCAGCAATGTGAAGCCATGACATTCCACTTGCTAGCTTCAGTGTCACTTTTGGTGAAAAATGTGATGCCTCCAGCTGCTTATATCTGCAGAATGGAATGTTAGAATTTAATAAAAGTTTGAACAGAATGCCTAAATTAACTTTCTCTTTAAAATAACAAAAAATTTGAGTCTCGAACACCCGTTTAATACAGGGTGACATTTTACTCACCAGTGCATGTAGGAGACTGACCACTCCAAGAGCCATCCACCCTGCACATTCTGATGGTCTGTTGACCAATGCCCACAGTATATCCAGGGTCACATACATAGGTACAGGAACTACCAACATTGTTTCCATTTGAACACATGATTTGTGCATTGGGTGTCGAAGGTAACGATGAGCACACTGACACTACGAAATAAACATATTATACGTATCTTTAAATAATAAAAAAATGTGCCAATACAATTGAAAATTTGCCGGGCTCTAAAGATGATAAAACTATGGAAGAATGCTTCAATAAAAGGCCAGATTTTGAAGCGTGACAGTTGAAAAGGTAATGATGAGCATACTCACACCATAAATAAAGGTATTATATGCATCTTTAAATAACAAAAGATGTGCTATTACAATTGAAAATTTGCCAGTCTTCAGAGATGATAAAACTATGGAAGAATGTTTCCATTAAGGGACAAGACGTTGTATTGCCCTTAAATTTCATCCCAAAATTATGAAACCATGTGACTGTTGACAAGTTTTCCATGGTGGAGTACCATATAAGTTTTAGATAAAAATAGATTTTAAAATACTGATGAAAAAAACAAAATTACAGGATAAATGTGAAAGGTTGACATTAATCAGAATCAAATATTTCTTCACTATCCCACTTGATAGTCTGGCTGGACCAGATATCTTGCACATCCTTAAAGGCAGTATGCAGTTACCCCAATCAGAGTGAGGGTACCCTGTCACTCTAGTTCATGACTGGCCTATTTTGATCATGTGACAATATTTTTGTTGGTAAATTGTGAAATTCAAGGAGAATTTCTCCTTGCTTTACCTATTGTTTGAAATAGTTATGTTCAAAACATCTTCAGAGGGGCTTGTAATGCAATAAGAGGAGATTTGCAAGAGTTTGCCGATTTTTCAAAGAAAATTTTGGGGCGACTGCCTATTGCCTTTAATCTCTTCCAAAATATGTCTCACCAGGAAGTTGGTGGCCTGAAAATACTGGCAAACTTACAAAGATATTGAGGAATAGACCCTGTGCCCACCCTATTGGCATGACAATAGCGGCATACTTTCAAAGGATCTGAGTGATAGACCCAGTCCAAACCCAATTGGTCTGACAAATGTCAGTGTCATACTTACACAGGCATTGAGGTGTAGACCCTGTCCACACACCACTGGCCTGACAGATACGCAATGTGTCTTGGTCGGCTGGGATGCTAAATCCAGGATTACATGTATAACTGCATTGACTCAAGTAAAAGTTCCCATTGGTGCATGACACTGTTCCTCGAAGAATGCTGAGGGTGGGACATCTAACAGCTATAGTAAAAAAAAGTGTAGATACACTTCAGAATAAAAACAGTTGGTGCAATGGAATTTCTTGGAAAAATTACTGGAAAAATGGGCAATATTTTCTAGTTATACTGTGCATACCTTTTCATGGGCAACAACAGTTCAGCCCCTCATGAAAAATGTCCATATGTTTATGTCTAACAAGCTGTCATAATCTTGTCATTTTCACTGAAAAAGACCAAACAAGATGCAGAAGACAATAAATAAGAAAGAAATGGAAAAAATCACCTGTGCAGAAGAAACTCCCTCCACTCCACTGGCCGTCCATTCTGCAAACACGGATGCCACCCTCTGTGCTTCCAGAGACAGGAGTGAAGCCTGCGATACAGGTATAAGTGCACATGCTGCCCACATCACTTCCAGAGCTACAATCTAGGATTGCATTTTCAATTGATGGTAGAGTGGGACATGCTGTTGAAAGTTGGAGAACAAGATTCATGTTAAGGAAGAAACCTGAATCAGGGAGGTACTTTATATATTCTAGGTAAAGAAATTAATTACAGCATTATTGCCATTTAATCAAATACCTAAAATATTCATACCTTCCTGATTTTCTGTGGGTCTAATGGTATCTGCTCACACTCTAGCTATAGCCATAACGTCAGCAGGCCTGTATATTCCAATTCTAGGGGTTGTCAGTTGTTTCAATAAATGGGCTAGGTGGAAATGTGTGCAAGGCAATGCCTGATTCATCCCTTTTTTTGTATAAAGCTTTACTTTACCATATAGCACATGCATTCATTTGGGAAGTAGAACAAGAGAAGTTAGAATGCAATACTCAAGAGCCAAAGCCGAATTGGAATTCTGTTTTGGTTCTATCAGAATTAATGGAGGCATGACTGTTTCATGGCCCTTCAAAATGAAAACTTTGTATTAAAAACCAAACCACTACTCATTGGGCAACTATACTGGAATATTGATATCAATATGATATCAATACTTCTTATGATACATTAAAGATCAAAACTGAGCACATGAATCTTTCAGGAACGCATCATGTATATGCATTGTTACATTATACCAAACCGGCTCACATTGCATGGTCAACCATCTATTAATTTACATGTACATCCCAGGATGCATTCTTACATAGCTTTCCTACAAATAACTTTCCCATACTGCAACAAGTGCATCTCTGAGACAAACTACAAAACCAATATATATTAAAGGTTTACTATATCATACAGTATCAACCAGTACTATGTCAATCAGTATAACAGAACATCTCTAAATGAGGTAAACTAAATATAGACTGAGATTTACAATATCATATAGCATCAAATATCAAACATAAGAAATATTTACTACATTATTTAGTATCAAAGGTGAACACATTTCCAAGTGTCTTCCAATATAACATGCTCAGTGTTGAGATACTGTTTTCACTTCACTATACAATGATTTTTCTGGATTTTTTAAACCATTAACTACCAACTGTAAATGGGAAACCAAGCTTGCATGCAGTAAGATGTCTCTATACTTAGTTTACTTGTAGCCTCTCCTACAATTAAAGAAAAAGAAAAAATGTCTAGCACACTTCTCAGACAGGCTTATATTAGCCTATGTTGATTTTGAAATGCTCAAGGTCATATCCACAAACTACTGCATGTGAGCTGTCTGCTACATAAGGCAGCTGGGTACATGTACACAAGTTATTTATTGACCCATAACAGTGATGGTATGGTTTGAATTTATGTCAATCAAAGTGCAGTAGTCAATTGTTAACTGAGATATAGGGATATTTCTAAATATGTTAAGGGTGATTCAATAGCCCCTTTAAGCAACCAAAATACAGCTTAACATTGCTCTCAGAACTGACCTGTAGGTGTAACAGGAACACAAGCAGGCTGTGTACCACTCCAGAGACCTGTAGACTGGCATTCTCTGGCAGTTACTCCAACCAAGTCATATCCAAAGTCACAGGTAAACACACAGAGACTACTGAAAAGGTTCTCATTTACACACACCACATTGCCATTGGGCACATCTGGGAGAATGTCACATGTAATTGCTGAACAAATAAGAAAAAAACATAATAAGTAGGTTGTGAAGGCTACTAGAGCTTATTAAAATTTCTAAAAATGAGCAGGATAGTCAATACTGTTTCACAAGAGAACTGTGGAAGGCAGTTTTTCCTTTAGCAAAACACCCATTACATTGAAATGTCCAATTTCTCTTAAAAAAATGCAAGCAAAGCACTTGCCCCTTCTATGAACCTTCCGGCTTGAGCCCATGCACTTACCATGCTGCTAAAAAACCAACCAGAAATTTTAGCCAAGCTTTCCCTCTTTTTCTTTCCATCTCCACTACAACAAAGGCTGGATACTTATGACCCTAGTAAAGCCATACACTACATCTGAAGTATGTAGAAACAGTTGAAACTATAAAGAAAACCACTTTCAGAACATGCCGTATTGAACCTGTTAAAAATGTTAGATTTCCGACCCCACAAAATTGGACTTTCGTGGGGTAGGATTGTGTCATTTTCTAACGCCCGAGGCTTTCTCCATCGCCGAGCCAATTAATAATCTCTTTCCATCCAACAAGCTGTATCACATGTCATGATCTGGACAATTTCAACGTCCAGCCTTGAGGGTAATAGAGAAGGGGAAAGAGGTTTTAGTAGTTTTAATGAGACCAATACCTCATGAAATTATATCTAGCTTTTTCTATCTTGCCTTTGCACAAGGACATACAACAGGTTTGCTGGGCAACCTGTATTATAATGTTATCATTAACTACGATGCAAGTACGTGCTGTTTTGTTATTGTTTGTAACCAGAGTAGAAAAGATTCCTTGTGCAGCAATACAAAGTAGGCTTAGAGGATGGAGTTTGTAACATGATAATACCCAAGCACACCAAAGCAAAGGTTTGATTTGAAAAAGTTCTTTAATAGCAAAATAATTTCAATATGATTCCTTCTGGCAATTCACAATGTATCAATTCTAAGAGAAAAATGTATCCCGCTTGTTTTTGTTTACTCCTTACTCAGCAAGCCACTGCTTCAAAACTACATACTAGCTGTTTCAGCAGAAATACTGATGGTAAGAAAATTGTACTAAATCATATTTAGTTACAGTTAAATTTAAGCCATTCCAGTACTTACCAGTACAAACAGGATCTGTCCCAGTCCACTGACCATCAAGTCCACACGTTCTTATAGCATCCTGTTCAGTTACAAAGGTGAAGCCAACATCACACTGATAAACACACTGGCTGCCAACAGAGGAGCCTTGATCACATGTGAAAGATCCATCATTTATGGGCGACAAGTCTGGACAGGTCACAGCTGGGAGGAAAATAGCATAAAATACCTTTTTAAAGGGTTTTATAGGCACAAATAAGATAGAAACTGAAAAATGAAAGTCCATACAATAGTTTTGTAACTCCTTTACAAAATGGTCTGGCATCTAATTGTACAACGACCATACTTACGGACACAGACTGGATTGCCTAGTGTCCACATTCCATCCACTCCACATGACCTGATGTTCCCTTGAATTCCAAGAATGGTGAAACCATCATTACAAGAGTACACACAGGTACTTCCAAAGGTAAACCCTTGGTCACAAGTGAATGAACCATCCTGTACATCTGGGAGGGTGGGACAGGATATAGCTGCAAAGAGGCAAAACAGGCAAAACCTGAAACTCAGCTTTCATTTTTGGTTTCCTGGTTAGGGGAGGCTTCAAGGTCATTCATAAATGACCTTTTCATGCATGGTAATCCTGAAAGTGTGTCATCAGGGAAGCACAGTCCGGGAAAAATCCTGATAAAACCTATTGAACAGGTAAATTAGTTAATTGGAAACAAGAAGCATCAGGTTTCAATGGTATTCAACCGGTATCAATAGGCACTTATAAAGTTCACAGGATTTACAGGATTTAACTACTGATACCCATTGTCTGTGTTGACTCCAGCAGTTACGTGATGAATTGCCAGTTCATACCTGCACCTGCTAATGCTATAGTTCAACCATGGTAGCATTTCAACAGGTATCACAGGATTCTTCTCCTGGGAGTTAACACAATCCTTATTGTGTAACATTACTTCACAGTGCATGAAGCGAAGAACATTTACCTAAAAGAACTAAATTCATCTTGAACTATTTTTTTTTGGGGGGGGGGGTGGGGGGATCTCTTGGTATGTGTTGAAAATTTGGCTTTCCATGATCTCAATTAAGTGGGGTAAATATCACTTTTCAGAGAAAGCACTGCAGTGCACTTAATTAAGCAGCTTGGAGAAAAGTTTGCTTTTCATGAAACCTGATATTGATTATCATTACTTCTCACAGCACCAATACTACTAACAGGACATCTTCTGTGAAATTTATCTTTAGTTTTGTCTGTCATCCATCTTGGCCTTTTGCAATTTGCTGTACTAAACTATATACTAATACCAGAAAGCCCAAAGGCTTAGTGATTCCTTGCCAAATGGGGATGCTTTGTTGCACTGAGGTTTATCCCTCAAATTCACAAGTATTACAAGTATCTAATACCTGTCTTGAAATATCGTGTTTTTCAATGCATTTGGTATTTAACTTCTGATGACTTCAAATGACCTCTGACCTCCAATGGATCTTGGATCTTGAAAATTCTTGGGAAATTTGCTTTTTGACCTCTGGTGACCCCAGATGACAATCTTGGGAATTCTTGGGAAATTTTGCTTTTTGACCTTTAGTGACCCCAGATGATGATCTTGGGAATTCTCGAGGAATTTTGCTTTCTGACCTTTAGTGACCCCAAATGACACTTGGGAATTCTTGCTTTATTAAGTCTGGTGACCCCATGACAATCTTGGAAATTGTTGGGAAATTTTGCCTTTTGACTTGTGGTAACCCCATATGACAATCTTGGGAATTCTTGGGAAATTTTGCTTTTTGACCTCTGATGACCACATATGACGATCTTGGGAATTCTTAGGAAATTTTGTTTTTGACCTCCAGTGACCTCAGATGACCTTTGACCTCTACCAGAAACAATTGGGTTCTTTCTCTCAACATGACAAATCAACATACCATGTATGAAAAGTGTCCTTCATTCCTACCTTGAGATATCATGATTACAAGATTTTCAGTCTTTGACCTCCAGACACCTCAAATGACCTTTGACCTTCACCAAAAACAATAGGGCTCTTCCTCTCCACATGACAAATCTACACACTAAATATGAAGTGTCTATCATTGCTATCTTGAGATATCATTATTACAAGCGATTTACAAGCTTTTCGCAGTTTTACCTCCGGTGACCTCAGATGACCTTTGACCTCTACCGCAAACAATAGGGTTCTTCTCAACATGACAAATCTATATACCAAATATGAAAAGTGTCGGTCATTGCCGTCTTGAGATATCGAGTTTACAAGCCGTTTATGAGGCTTTTGCAGTTTAAACTCCAGTGACCTCAGATGACCATTGACCTCTACAAAAACATTAGCATTCTTCCTCTTGACATGACAAATCTGTATACCAAATATGAAAAGTGTCCTTCACTCCTATTTTGAGAAATCGTGATTACAAGGTTTTCAGTCTTTTACTTCTGGTGACCTCAAATGAACTTTGACCTTTACCAAAAACAATAGGGTTCTTCCACTCAACATGACAAATCTGTATCCCGAATATGAAAACTGTCAGTCATTGCTATCTTGAGATATTGTGTTTACAAGCCGTTTATAAGGTTTTCCCAGCTTAACTGCCAGTGACCTCAGATGACCTTTGACCTCTACCAAAATCAATAGGGTTCTCCCTCTCAACATGACAAATCTGTATACCACATATGAAAAGTGTCGGTCATTGCTATCTTGAGATATTGTGTTTACAAGCCGTTTATAAGGTTTTCACAGCTTAACTGCCAGTGACCTCAGATGACCTTTGACCTCTACCAAAATCAATAGGGTTCTCCCTCTCAACATGACAAATCTGTATACCAAATATGAAAAGTGTCGGTCATTGCTATCTTGAGATATTGTGTTTACAAGGTTTTCGGTTTTTTACCTCTGGTGACCTCAAATGACTTTGACCTTTACCAAAAACAATAGGGTTCTTCCTCTCAACATGATAAATCTACATACCAAATATGAAAAGTGTTGGTCATTGCTATCTTCAGATATCATGTTTACAAGCCATTTACGAGGTTTTCGCAGCTTAACCTCCAGTGACCTCAGATGACCTTTGACCTCTACCAAAATCAATAGGGTTCTTCCTCTCAACATGACAAGTCTGTAAACCAAATATGAAAAGTGTCAGTCATTGCTACCTTGAGATATCGTGTTTACAAGGTTTTCGGTTTTTTACCTCTGGTGACCTCAAATGACCTTTGACCTTTACCAAAAACAATAGGGTTCTTCCTCTCAACATGATAAATCTATATACCAAATATGAAAAGTGTCGGTCATTGCCATCTTGAGATATCGTGTTTACAAGCTATGTATGAGGTTTTTGCAGCTTAACCTCCAGTGACCTCAGATGACCTTTGACCTCTACCAAAATCAATAGGGTTCTTCCTCTTGACATGACAAATCTGTATACCAAATATGAAAAGTGTCGGTCATTGCTATCTTGAGATATCGTGTTTACAAGGTTTTCGGTTTTTGACCTCTGGTGACCTCAAATGACCTTTGACCTCCACCAAAAACAATAGGGTTCTTCCTCTCAACATGACAAATCTATATACCAAATATGAAAACTGTCAGTCATTGCTAACTGGAGATATCGTGTTTACAAGCTAAGCGTCACATACACACACACATACACACAAACACACACACATACACACGTATGAACTTGTCTTCCTATCAGACCGAGGACCTGAACAATGGAGTTGAGGTCCTCTGAAGGAAATTCAATAGATTTGTCAAGTCCTCGAAAGTTTGAACAATAGAGAGTCTATTGTCAAGGTTAGGGTTAAGGAAGTAAACACAAAGGAAATAACAAAGAGGTCCTCGGATTGTATGTAAAATCGACTTGTATGCACACACATACGCACACACACACACACACACACGACATCACCATCGCATAGATTCCTTGCCTGCCTTCGGCAAGGAATCAATAAAGGGCAGTAAGAACTTGGTATAGCACTATTCTCCTGTCATTTCTGAAACAATGTAAATTTTCAGATATTGACTTACGGGTACAAAACAGCTTATCACCGATCCAGTCCCCATTTCTTCCACAAGTTCTGGTGGAGACTCCCAGAGGATTATCCAGAAAAAATCCAGCATTACAGGAGTAAACACAGATGCTACCCTCTACTACACCATTGTTACAGGTTACCATACCATTGGTTGGGTTTACCAGTGCAGGACAGGACACAAAAAGAGCTGTTCATGAAAGTGATATTTCATTTCATTTATTCAAACCAGTACACTCTAATAGCAATTATTCCTACAAAATAGAACAAAGAACAAAAGAAATCTCAAGCTGACAAAGGGCTGTGAAACAGTCTGGGGCATGATACCGAAGAGAGCATGGTGGCCTATTGGTTAAGGCGTTGGACTTGTGATCTAAGGATTGCCGGTTTGATTCCCACCTGGGTCATTATGTTGTGTCCTTGAGCAAGATGCTTTATCTCAATTGCTTCTCTCCACCCAGGTGTTAAGTGGGTACCTGTGAGGTGAATTGTATAGTGATGCGCTGTATGTGGCTGCTTGTATGGGAAGTCCCCCAGGGGACAGGATGAAGTGGCATCACTGTTCAGTGTTCCGGGTACGAACAGCAAAGGATGTGCACTATAAAGTGTGGGTTTGACAAGTTACCAATGACCAGGGGTAATGATTGTGAAGTGCTTTGAGATGTTACATATAAAGGCGCTATAAAAATCCAACTCATTATTGAAAACAAGAAAATGTGTCAACCTGTGTCAAAGCTATGATTAAACAGGTTCAGAGTGTTCCAGATACACACTTTTGTATGTTTCTAACCAGAAACTTGAGACGATAGCTTTGGTTTTTCACCTGTAATCATGGTGATCATAGGCACAGGCTGACACAAGCTTCTCGTGTCATATAAACACTCTTTAACTTAATGGGAATCCTTGACCTCTGAATTCCCTTTGAGGTTAATACCCACCCACACACACTGGTGGCACTCCGGTCCATGTTCCATCCAGTTGGCACTCTCTAAATGCTAAGTTAGGGTCACTGATGGCGAAGCCAGCTCGACATGAGTAATTACAGAGACTGCGGTACCGATTTGAATCCGAGCACGTCACAACACCATCGGGGATGGCATCAAGTACAGGGCAGGTAATTGTGTCTGAAAGAATATATAATAGTGTTCAGTTAAATATTTGTGCTTTTCATACAGAGAGAGTGTCATTGATAGTGACAGTGACGTGAAATGGTTGGGATGGTAACAGTGAAAAGACAGTGACAAGACTGAGATAGTAGGAGAGAAAGTGACAATGACAGTCAGAGGCAATGAATGACAAGAGAAGTGGTAATGACAATAACAGTGACAGCGACAACCTTTGCTTAAACAATACCCTGTCTTAGAGACAGACTCTAATAAAAAGCAGAGGAAGATATAACAGGATCCAGTTGATTGCCCCAAAGTCAAGGCATTAGCTAGCAATACCCCTCACTCTCTTTGAGACAGCCAAATTGTAAGGAGATGGCCAAATGCTTCACACATTGCCAGGCATAGCTTCCAAACTCGGTATAAATCTGTTCAGCTTAAACATACATTCAATTCCCACCAATATTAAGGACGAAACTCATCCTCCTAAAACAGATACCACTAAATTGTCCATTTAAGGAATCATACCAGTAACTCTTTGCAAAACATCTGGACCCCACCTGCCAGTTTGCGGTGCCAGAGTGACAGGAGGCATTTCAAACACAAGTGAGACTCCCAATATCTGTATCCTAGCTAAAGCCCTATTTATACATTGCCAGGTGAAAGTAGGCAATGGTAACCAAGGGACCTCTGCAATTGGTTATCATCTTGAAATACTAAATGTATTTCCAGAATGCATGAGCAGCTGAAGTGAAGAAAATTGGTTACTGCCAAACCTGATGTAATAAGATAAGGGCTCTGCGGTGGTATGTATTCCAGATAAATATAGATGTTTAATATCCTACAATATTTCCTCAAGAATAACTTAAAAATGGTAGCAAATTCTCTAATACAACCTAAAATGTGACACATCAGTCCAGCACACTGTTTGATTTTCTAAGCAAGAATTTTCTGTAAGGTCCCAAGTCAAAATAGCCAAACTGCAGCACCCTCAGATAAAAGCATGGCTGCAGCTGCTGCAGCTTGGCTATTTTGACATGGTGCCTAATATCATCATGCCAATGTATTTACATGTGTGTTGCCTTCAAGTTTTTCTAGTTCTACTTACCTACACACATAGGTTCTGGTCCACTCCACACCCCTGTATTTCCACATGTCCTTACATTGGCAACATCTGGGGGAATGGCATAGCCCAATTGACAGGAATATTCACAGGTGCTCTCAAAAAGATTACCATTAGAGCATACCACTCCTCCAAAGGGGATGGCTGACAATGGAGGGCAGGTCACGACTGTAAAAACAAAAAAAAATGAACAAGCACATTACATTTAGTCTGAGCCAAAGTTTGAATTCTTACATGCAACATGTACAGTTCAAATGTGAAAATCAAAAATAACTAAGGCATCCCTTTGAACAAAGAATTATGCTTCGTTTTAAGTTTGACTCACATGTGACTATTGAACGGACTGGTATTAAATCAACTACAGATTAAGTGTAACTATTTGTGCAATAGGGTCAGGATGACAAACCCTGACAGATTTGACTAAACTCAAGTATGAATAGATTCTACTGAATGTTGGGCCTTACCTTTGAACAAGACATCATTTCATGTAAACTTTGATTCATAACCTTTGCCAAATATTCAATAAGCTGGATAAATTTTCCCATGGCAACTTTTCAATGTATTTAAATTTCATGGTGACACAGCATTTTATATTTTTCATTTAATTAATAACAGCCATGACTTGCTTTCACCTTGAAAACTTTTTTTAATAATTCTTGAATATTTAACGTCTCCGTCCCATCTTTTTGTAAGTATTTTCATAATGCACTTTCATTTGTGCTTCATCATATTATCCTGTTTACATAATTTCATTCAATTATTTTTGTTTTTATTCTTTTTTATTTCAGTTCTTGTTTTCCTTTACTTTACTTTGTATTGGTGTGTTCATTTGTATTTTGTTTTATTATGTTCCAAATTTACATTCATAATGTACAATACTTTGAGATACTTTTCTATGGTAATGACAATGGTGATGATTCCATCAATGCCTATTACAAACATCTGAAATGCAATGCTGAATTTTTTAGATGGCATACTTCATACGTGCAATTTTCCATTTGCAATTCAACAAAGCCTGCACCTGCAGGAATACAAAAAATTAACTGCAATTCTAGTCAAGGATCACCCTGATCTAAATTTCATCAAATCTGGTCATACCTATAATGGTGTAAACTCCATGTTCTTTGCTGTGACCTTAGACATCTCACAAGTCTGGACAGAAGATCATGTGACCGCAAGTGCCCCCACCACCCATACAAACTTATACCTACCAATATGGCCAACACACTGCCATTTACATATTTCTATAATGAATCCACATTTCAGAGAAATACAGCACAGTAACCAGGATGCAAAAATGCATTAAGGTTTTGATGATATACGTTCTATTCCAAATAATGCCATGATGTCCCATACCTCTCAGTCACTGGTCAAATGCTATCTTAACATGCTGGTAAAATACAGTTTTGTGTTCATGTCTAATCATGTGAATTCTTGGAAAATTTTGCATTTTGATGGCTGGTGACTTTTTCCGACAAATCGTTGAATTGTAGGCAGCCTTACATGATTTCTTAAAAAATATCCCAATTTTGTTGCCTCAAAAGGTCATATATCAGGGCATCCCAAACCATATTTGAGTAAGTCCAAAATTTTACACAGAAGACAGACAAAACAGTTTTCTTATTTTGGCCTAAATATGCATGCGAGGTGGCAACAATATGCCTATTCAACATGAGTGTAGGATGCTCTGTCCATATCATAAGAAGTCTGAGGCTGTGACAGACATTTCATACTTCCAGAAGGTAGACCTGACACTGTCACTCACTTACTCAAAATACACTCAGTATTAAGGTTCTATGTATGTAAGCTGCTTCATTTCCTCTCGAGACGATTATATGTAATCAAGCAAAAAACAGGTGCGTAATTTTTTGAGGGATAGTTTCCCCATGTCGATTCAATGTCAATCTAATTTATAGTAAGGGTAAGTTTTGTAAAATGAGAATGTAGACAACTCAAATTGAAATGAAAATTGCTTCTGAAGAGCTGAGTCCATTACCTGTGTCAATTCTAATACAGGTTGGAGTAACACCACTCCACACACCATTACTTCCACACTGTCGGTTCTCATTTTCAAAATTGTTTAGTATGAATCCTTCCACACAGCTGTATGTGCAAGTACTGAGAAAATTGTTACCATCTGTGCAGGTTATAGAGCCCATGGGAATGGAATCTAAAAGCGGACATGAGCTTGCTGAAAACAAACAAAGTGCAAGAAATTTACAATGACATGACTAAATTATTGAAGGAACTTGTCATGAATAATATGATTATTCCTAAAATGAATAATTTGCACAATGAGTATCACTTTGGCTTCATCCGAGGGAATTTAACATCATTACAACTTTTGAAGGTGACTGACAACTGAGAAAGACCACTGGATAAATCTATCCTTCACTCTTATATTTATCAATTGAAAGGAAACCTTTGACACAGTTCAGCACAAGCATTTGTTACATAAAGATCGTAGTTACAGTATGTTAGAAAACTTTTCCATTGAAATGAAAGATGGTGAACTTTTTCATGGAGGAAGCAGCAAATGTAACAAAATCATTTTTGTACATTTTATAAAATGATACTGATCAATATTTCAATAAATTAACAAAATACCTAACTAATTCCATTCATGTCCTTCATCTTTAACAAGTTTTGACTTCCTAGCACAATTTAAGTCAGCAATGTATTAAATTCCAAAATTTTCAAAAATTTTGAAAGTGGATTTTTAAATTTGAGGGTGCTGTTTCTAACTTTTTCATTTTTTTACGACAATTAATAACTGCCTGCAGGTTGCCACTAGTAGACACAAATCATCTTTTATTCTGCAATGTATTAAACTTAATAATCATATAATAGAATAGACTACATTTTATCATTTCATCTGTCTTTAACATTCACTTCAATTAACAACCTATTTTTAATTACTTTCTTTTTAATGTTGTATTTTTTATTATTTCAGGTCTGTCTCTACAGTCCCTTTCTTCTTATTATTCACCCTTTAAATTTTTTTTATTCCATTTCAACTGTCTGTACTTCTGTACTTGCAGGTGTGCAATTACCCTTCATGGGATATAATAAAGTTTTACTTGTTATTGAACTCGTGCTTTTATGCTAGCTACTGTAAAAGAAAACAGCACTGCATACTTAAGAAAGTTTCTGACCACAATTGGAGCAGATATCACATTTTAAAATTCAATTGTTGTCATTCCACCTTGTCACACACCACACATTAAATTGTTCCAATGAATAGTTCAAAATGCAACTACTTTGACTGACATTCATAATGCTCCAACCTTCCCACCCCCACCCCCACCCCCAGAAAAAGTTTATAC